>CM017767.1:31414063-32685313 GCA_008009225.1 Acer yangbiense
AGGTTATCTGTAAGCGGGGAGCCACACACACGCCCAATTCTTCTAGCATCACCCTCTTTAATGTTAGGAGAACATAAAACTCTAGATTTAGTGAAACTGATCTGCTGTCCAGAAGTCATACAGAAAGTATCTAGACATTTTTCCATGATTTTTGCAGAGATAGTAGCTTGCCCAAAAAGGATGAGATCGTCAGCAAAGAAAAGGTGGGAAACCTCAGGCCCACCTCTAGAAATCCTCACACTATTCCAAGTACCCTGCATCAAACTATGAGAAATGATATGCGAAAGCTTTTCCATGCACAACACAAATATATAGGGGGAGAGGGGGTCTCCTTGCCTAATGCCTCACCCAGGAGTAAAAGCCTCAGTTAATTCCCCATTCAAAATAACTTGATACTGGACACTAGTAATGCACCACATTATCAACTTCACAAGCTTCTCATCAAAGCCAATCTCAACAAGGACACTTCTGATAAAACTCCATTGAAGCTTGTCATAAGCTTTAGCAAGGTCTATTTTCCACGCCATATACCCTTTCTTCCCTTTAGCAATTCTAAACTTATGGAGAACCTCTTGAGTAACTATTATATTATCATGAATATGCCAACCAGGCACAAAGGCCACTTGATTAGGACTAACAAGCGAAGGCATAGTATCCCTAAGCCTTGGAACAATAATCTTGCTAATCACTTTGTAAGTAGAGTTACAAAGGCTAATGGGTCTAATTTGGGTCATATCAAGAGGACTGGGAACTTTAATGATAAGAGAGATAAAAGTGTAATTAACACCAATAGGGAAGGTACCAGTATTGAAACTATCCACAACCAAGCTAATCAACTCCTTCTTACACACCTCCCATTGATTTTGAAAAAAGACGGCCGGGAACCCATCAGGGCCCGGGGCCTTTAAGCCACCAATCCCAAAAAGACTAAACCTAACCTCGCCCTCACTCACTTTTCTAGATAAATTACTCAACACATCTTCTTCTAAGGCAGGAAAGAGATGAGGTAGAAAGTCATAGTTTTCCAAATCGGCTTGGGTAGAGAAGAGTTTTTAGAAATATGAGATGGAAATTTCCTTCATACTAACTTTATCACACTTCCAAATACCATCCTCCCCTTTAAGACCCTCAAGCTTGTTGAATCTCCTTTTAATCATAGTCGATAGGTGAAAAAACTTGGTATTTCTATCCCCCTCCTTGAGCCAAGTATTTCTAGATTTTTGGAGCCAAAAAACCTCCTCTTGTTCTATGATGTTGTTATACTCCTCTCTAAGAGTAGCTTCAAGGTTTACTAAACCAAGATTAAATCTCTCGCCAAGACTCTTTTGGATCCCCTGAAGCCTAACAAGAATTCTTCTCTTCTTACGGAAAATACACCCAAAGGTGGACTGGTTCCACTCCTTGAGATTATTGGACAGATTATGAATTTTGTACATAAGACTGTCCCCATTAGGCTCCCACACACGCTTCACCATATCACCAAAAGTATCATGTTTAAGCCACATCACCTCAAATCTAAATGGTTTAAGATTATTGAGGGGGGTCTGAATGCTATGAGGACATAAGAGAATAGGGCAATGATCAGAGGCAACTCTAGGCAAATGCTTAACATAGCCTTCCGTAAAAATGACCCTCCAATCCATCGAACAAACCGCTCTATCCAATCTTTCCCATATATCCTCTCTAATACCCCCTCCTAGTCATTCAAGTATATTTTTGCCCAATAAAACCTAAATCAATAAGCTTATTCTCACAAATCCACTTCACAAACCTTGATTTAGAGAACAAATTCCTACCACCTCTTTTCTCCGAACCATTAAAAATCTCATTAAAGTCCCCCATAACAACCCATGGACCTTTAAAACAACTTCTAATGGCACTCAAATAACTCCATGGACTTCTTCTAATAGTCACACTAGGGTTAGCATAAACAACAGTAATAACCCAAAACTTAGAGCCCTCAGCCACCACCGCAGTGATGGTGTGCTTAGAGCTAGCAACCACCTGAAGCTTCATATTCCTACTATTCCATAACAACCAAATGCCCCCAGAGAAACCAGAAGCATCAACAATAAATTTATTAGTAAACCCTAATTTACTAACAATTTTGCAAGCTCTAGAGCCACTAACTCTAGGCTCCAAAATGGCAATAACATCAAAATGAAACATTTTCCTCAAGTCAGAGATAACAATATCAAAGCCTTTCTTACCCGCACCCCTTACATTCCATGTATAAATCATAAAAAGAAAAGAAATGAGAAGATAAGTTACCTAAAAAGCACCTATTCCATAGCAACCTCCATTGCCTTACGAAGCTTCGAGGCAACCACATCGAAATTGCTGTTACCAGCCACATCCATAGTGATCAAAATATTTTCGACCTCCCCATTCACATTAGAGCTGCTATCAGTTGGAAGAGAATGGTTTTCAGAATCAACTGCTCCCATAACCTCCTTATGAAGCGACTGTAGGACTTTCGAATCCTCAATATCCTCTTCCATATCATTAGGTAAAGTACCCAAATTCTACTGCTTACCCTTGGTTTTAGACTTGTTACTTCCTTTTACCCATTTCTACTCCACATTTTCCTTGAACGGTTTGTTGAAGTATACCTTATCCGGCGCATTACTTGGCAAGTACTTGCTGAAAGATGGACAACTTGATTGAGACTTTCGTAAGGCCCCTCTGTTGGATATTTCAGCTAGAACTATACTAGGTGTAGCTTTAGCTTGACCGCCAGACTCACCCTCCATATCTTCAGAAAGTATTGTGAATCTAGAGCCCCCTAAGTTCTTGACTTCATCCTTTTTCGGAACCACTTGTTTCCTAGGTTCTTTGTTCACTAGACTTTTACCAAATTCCTCCCCAAACTCTCCAACTTTTCCAATTTTTCCAGCTCCACCAACAGGAGGCCCTCAAAATTCCGACTGTTATTCCCTGTCTTTCCATAGTTACCCATGTTTCCAGGTTTCTTGTTACCAAAATACTGTCCATCATTATTCTTTCTAAATCTCCCATAAGACACATGCATCCAAGGACCATAAGAGTCCGCCATACCACCCCTTGCATCAACAACTACCTCAGAAGGCTTCTCACTCTCATTTTGCTGCACAACACCCTCTTTACAATTGTTTTTGCTATGACCCACTCTACCACATTGGAAACAAATTAAACCCAAATTTTCATACTCTACTCTAATAGTTCTATCATTAACCTCTAGAGAGCTCTTAAGAGGCTTAGTGATGTCAATCTTAACACATAATCTAGCAAAACGTCCTCTAGCTTAGGATTCTGTTATAGGATCGACTTTGTAGGTATTCCCCAACATACCACCTATACTTCTCAACAATTCAACATCAATCCACTCCATAGGCAGTTTAGTCAACCTTACCCAGACCGGCATCTTTTGAATATCTTTCTCACCAGGCATGAAATTGGGGCTCCATTTCTGAACAACAAGATACTGATTCGTAATCACCCATGGACCTCCGGTGAGCATGAAATCCAGATCATTAAGCATTTGAAATCTAGCAACAAAATAGCCATCCTCTAAGTCAGTGAGCTGCCATTGACCAATGAGTGGCCATTTCTGGCTTAGTTTTGAAATCATGAAGTTGAGAGTGTGAGGCCTGCCCGTAATTTTCAGAATTAGGGCAATAGCCCACGGTTTATAGAGCTGAAGTTTTAACTCAGTAGAGAGTTTCATGGCAAGACCATTTTGACCCTCAACAATGATATGTCCCCATCCTCAATCTTCAATTTATCCTTACCAGCTCCAAATCCTGACCATGTACCTAGGCTAGAATTGCTTAACAGTTTCGATTTGAAGCTCTCACTTACCGGCTTCCTCATTTTTCAAGCGTTAACATCATCCTAGGTACGAGGCCGCTTAACACTTGTGCTAGTATCTGGCGGCTTCGCCTTCAATGTCTCATCTCGTCCCAGCTTCGGTTGAGCTAAGAACTTGAAGATTTCTTCCATGGAACGTGAAATAGAGCAGAAAGAGTGGTGCGTGAACAGTAGACGCCCATATCGAGATTTTGTTTGGTGTTGAAATAGGAAGTAATAGTTTAAAAAAATTATATATTAAGATAAATACAAATTTTGAAAATAGTTGACAATTTTGTAAAACTGTCATAAAAAAACTGTCAACTATGATGGTTTTTCTTGTAGTGAAGATAATTATCATAGAAAAAATGAATTAAGCAATGGAAAGTGATTGAGGTTTCAATCGTTATCCCAAGCAAGCCAAAATAAACTCTGGTATATATAATACTCAATCTTTCTAATTTTAGTTTCATTATCTTTGTTTCGTTTTGCCGGAAAAAAATCTGTTTAACTTTATCATGTTGTTTTCCATTAAATCAACCTCATAAAATCTGTTTTCTCATAAAAACAAAACAAATCTTAGACATATTTGGACGTCCATACTGAGGAATATTTTTGTGTTGTGTTTGAGTTTATGTTTTGTTTGCATGCATGTGTTATTTTTTCACCTACAATTTTTTTTTTCAAGATCTGTTTTGTGAAGTTGGGTTAGCCCATCTTGGCAAATACCTAGGCCCAAGCACGAAGCCCAAGTTTGAAGTTCAATCCAAAAGCCCAAAACCAGTCAGCAAACTGAAGTCAAGCCTGAGTTGACCAAATATTTCCAAATGTGTAATCGGTGCGTTTTTGGCATCAGCTGAAGATATCAGATTTCAGATGTGGTCACATGATGCAATCCAACGTGGCAAGTGTTTATTGGGCAGTGGAGATTTCAGTAGGTGACTCAGATGATAAGCCTATTTAAGCATCAAGGAGAGAGAAAGTTAACAACAGATTGCATTCTGATTTTAGGTTTTGAAATAGCTGCTCTCTCTCTAGAAAGTTCTCTCTCTCGTGAAAACTCTCTTGTGTGTGATCTCTGTAAACTTGGTGAATCCAAGTGGGTTTCTTTGTAATTTCTTGTGAGATTATTATGTTAGAAGAGTGATTTGAGTGTGTACTCTTGATTGTGAGGTTGAGAGAGTTCTTTGTGGATCTGTGAAGAAATCGTGTGGTGATTTAGGGTTGCTATCAGTTGTGTTTACAGATTTGAGTGGTCTAGGGAAACTTCTGGGTTTGTATTCAAATTTGTGGTGTGTAAACTTGTTTGTACAGACTTCATAGATAGTGGAGAGAGTCTTCCCTGTGAAGGCTCAACATGGATGTAGGCCATTCTTGGCTGAACCACGATAAGTCTTGGTGTTTCTTTTTTCTTCTCTACTTCATTTTTAGTTTGTGTTGATTCTTGTTGATTTTCGGTTCTATAGTTTAAACTCCATATCTGATTTGTTTAGGTTATATTTCTTATCTCTATTTACTTCTTCTAATTACTGTTAATCACATGATCTTTAATTCTTTAATTGCATGTGATATGCTTAGATAGTTGATACTAATTTGTTTAGTATATTTAGGTGTATTCTTGTTGTTAATCTAATGATAGCAGTATAAGTAGTTTGTATTTTGGCTATCAATATTGTTGCATATATATTCTATTATTGATGTTAGATTGATATATATATATGCATGTTCTTCTTTATTGTTTTTAGTGTAAAAGCAATAGTCAGATTAACAGGTCATAGCAATTTATATTTGTACTGCATGTGTTATGTTCTCAGTATAAAGCAATATTGTTAGATTGCTAGTTATGATTGATTAGTACATATTTTTCAATTATAGTTGATGTTAAGAATTTCTTATAGTTTTATCAAGTGAGAACAGGTGTTGTGTTGGTCTTGAATAGACCTGATTTCACAATAGTGGTATCAAAGCCTTGGTGGAGCAGTACCAACGGCGGGAGAAGTGGACCAGATTCCTCTGGTTGCTGAGGCTTCAGATCTTGAAGTCCCAACTGGAGAAGAAGGAATGAGCAGTGGAGCTGCTATCAGTTGCAAGGAGGTAACCCCTACTGAGTTTGGTAATCTCAGTTACTTTTTTAATTCATCTATGAGTATGAAATTTGAGATTGATAAATTCAATGGCTCTGGGGATTTTGGCATATGGAGAAGAAAAGTGAAAGCCCTTCTCTCCTAGCAGAAAATCCTCAAAGCCATTGAAGGTCCTGAAAAATTACCTGTATCATTAACTGAAGAACAGAAAAATGACATGCTTGAAATGGCCTTAGGCATTATTATATTGAATCTGTCTGATAATGTTCTTAGGGAGGTTAATGATGAGAAAACTGCCTGTGATGTTTGGAAGAAGCTTGAAAGCTTGTATCTCACTAAATCCTTAACTAATAAAATTTATCTTAAAGAAAGATTGTTTTGCTTTAAGATGGATGCTAGCAAAAGCCTAGGTCAAAACTTGGATGAGTTTAAGAAAATGACAATATGATTGGCTAATGTTGAGGTAGATGAGAAGTTAAGTGATGAGAATGAGGTTATAATTCTCCTGAATTCTCTTCCTAACTCTTTCAAGGATGTCAAGGCTGCCATTAAATATGGTAGGACTTCCTTGTCACTTGAAGAGTGTATTTCAGCTCTTAAGTCCAAGGACCTAGAGCTGAAAATGGAAAAGAAGGATAGTGGTGAGAATTTATTTGTTAGGGGAAGACAGCCTGTTACAAATGAGAATAATAACAGTAATAATAACTCTTATAATGGTCAATATAGGAGTGAGACACCCAACTATAATATGTCCCAGTCTAGAAATATAAATGGCACTAGAAAGTGTTATTATTGTGGGAAAGAGGGACATATTAGAAAATACTGTTATGAACTTAAAATAAAAAAATCAAGAAAAGTCTAATAATGATGGTGATGCTGTTGTGGCATTTAATTCTTTTGAACCTAGTGAAGTCCTAAATGTTAGCACTGAGGATATAAAATCTGAGTGGATCTTAGATTCAGGTTGTTCCTTCCATATGTGCCCTAGAAGGGAGTGGTTCACAGAGTTCAAAGAACTCAGTGGAGATAGTGTGCTGATGGGGAATAATCAGTAGTGTTTAGTGGAAGGAATAGGGTCAGTTGCTATTAGGATGTATGATGGGTTAGTGAGGGTTCTTAAGGATGTTAGGTATATGCCTAACTTGAAGAGAAACTTGATTTCTCTTGGTGTTTTAGATGAAGAAGGCTATTGTTATGAAGCTGAAGAAGGAATCCTAAAAGTGTCTAGAGGTTCTCTAGTTATACTTAAAGGTGAAAAGAGAAATTGTCTCTATGTCTTGAAGGGTGAGACTGTCACTGTTTCTACTGCTATAGGCCTAATAACACCTGAGGAAAAATGGACTGGGAGACGTCCTAGTTTGAACCATTTAAGGGTGTTTGGGTGTGCAGCCGATGCTCATGAATCGGAAGGGAAATCAGAGTCTAGGTCTCTAAGAGGTGTGGTCTTAGGATACCCTTTAGGTGTTAAAGGATTTAGAATTTGGTTAAGGGACCAAATAGGTTTTAAAGTCATTATTAGTAGAGATGTGTTTTTTGATGGGACTAAAATGCCTTGTAAAGGCAGTGACCAATTTTTTGAATCTAATCCAGATCCTTTAAAGGATGATGGTTACAAGATTCAGGTTGAACTTGAAAAAGCTGAACCTAGGACTTATGAGAAAGCTGTCAACTCTCTTGATAGGCTTAAATGGGCTAGTGCTATGAGAGAAGAGATGAATTCTCTTCTGGAAAACAGTATGTGGGTTTTTGTTGTTAAACCAGAAAAACAGAAAATTCTTCTTTGTAAATGGAATAAAAAGTTTTATAGCTTTATTACTAGCATATATTTCTTTAAAAGCAAGTTTGATGCATGTTTTTATTTCAGCAGTGAAAATATCACTATTAATATCTTCTTGCTTTTATATATTGATGATATGTTAATTGCTAGTAAGGAAATGTCTAGGATCAAAGAGTTAAAGAAGAAGTTAATATCTGAATTTGATATGATAGACTTGAGTAATGCAAAACTGTTTTTAAGCATGAAAATTGTTAGATTTAGGGATGTTAATAGGCTGAGTTTGAAGCAGCCCAGTTATTTGAATAAGCTAATTGGTAGGTTCTCAATGAAAAATTGTAAACCTACTAATATCCCTTTATGTGCAAATTTTGTGTTATCTGCTGCCCTGTCTCCTAGATCCTTAGAGGGGAGTAGATACAAGGTCAAATACCATTTTATTAGAGATGAAATCTCTATAGGTATTGTTGAGGTGGAAATAATATCCATTGAAGAAAATCCAGCTATTATGGGGACTAAAGTGGTTCCCTATAGCAAGTTCAAGCACTGCTTGAATTTGCTGAAAATTGGTGATTATGGTTAATTGTTTTTAATTGTGTATTGAGCCTGTGTTTGTAGGGAAACTCTCTTTACTATGTATTGAAGATGGCCTAAGGTGGAATTTGTGAAGTTGGGTTAGCCCATCTTGGCAAATACCTATGCCCAAGCAAGAAGCCCAAGTCTGAAGTTCAATCCAAAAGCCCAAAACCAGTCAGCAAACTGAAGTCAAGCCTGAGTTGACCAAATATTTCCAAATGTGTAATCGGTGCATTTTTGGCATCAGCTGAAGATATCAGATTTCAGATGTGGTCACATGATGCAATCCAACGTGGCAAGTGTTTATTGGGCGGTGGAGATTTCAGTAGGTGACTCAGATGATAAGCTTATTTAAGCATCAAGGAGAGAGAAAGTTAACAACATATTGCGTTCTGATTTTAGGTTTTGAAATAGCTGCTCTCTCTCTATAAAGTTCTCTCTCTAGCGAAAACTCTCTTGTGTGTGATCTTTGTAAACTTGGTGAATCCAAGTGGGTTTCTTTGTAATTTCTTGTGAGATTATTGTGTTAGAAGAGTGATTTGAGTGTGTACTCTTGATTGTGAGGTTGAGAGAGTTCTTTGTGGATCTGTGAACAGATCGTGTGGTGATTTAGGGCTGCTGTCAGTTGTGTTGACAGATTTGAGTGGTCTGGGGAAACTTCTGGGTTTGTATTTAGATTTGTGGTGTGTAAACTTGTTTGTACAGACTTCATAGATAGTGGAGAGAGTCTTCCCTGTGAAGGCTCAACGTGGATGTAGGCCATTCTTGGTTGAACCACGATAAGTCTTGGTGTTTCTTTTTTCTTCTCTACTTCGTTTTTAGTTTGTGTTGATTCTTGTTGATTTTCGGTTCTATAGTTTATACTCCATATCTGATTTGTTTAGGTTATATTTCTTATCTCTATTTACTTCTTCTAATTACTGTTAATCACATGATCTTTAATTCTTTAATTGCATGTGATATGCCTAGATAGTTGATACTAATTTGTTTAGTATATTTAGGTGTATTCTTGTTGTTAATCTGATGATAGTAGTATAAGTAGTTTCTATTTTGGCTATCAATATTGTTGCATATATATTCTGTTATTGATGTTAGGTTGATATATATATATGCATGTTCTTCTTTATTGTTTTTAGTGTAAAAGCAATAATCAGATTAACAGGTCATAGCAATTTAAATTTGTACTGCACGTGTTCTGTTCTCAATATAAAGCAATATTGTTAGATTGCTAGTTATGATTGATTAGTACATATTTTTCAATTATAGTTGATGTTAAGAATTTCTTATAGTTTTATCAAGTGAGAACAGGTGTTGTGTTGGTCTTGAATAGACCTGATTTCACAACATGTTTATTAGCACACATATTTTGCTTTTTGATCTTGGTTTTTTTTTTTTTTTTTTGCATGCAAATGTATCTTTATATATATATATATTTTTTATTTG
The DNA here is from genome assembly GCA_008009225.1 of Acer yangbiense. NCBI lineage: Eukaryota > Viridiplantae > Streptophyta > Magnoliopsida > Sapindales > Sapindaceae > Acer > Acer yangbiense. The sequence goes on from CM017767.1 coordinate 31,423,769, forward strand.
CATGCTAATTTTTTTTTTTCCCATCTCAACGCCTTCATTTTTATTTTGAATTCAATCTCTTTTTTTTTCACAGAAGTAACATAAATTTTAGCCACCTTTTTTACTTTACATTATTTCTCTATCTATTTCTTAGACTTTGTAACGGTTGTTGCATTATGCATATATTTGGTCTTTCATGTGTTTTGTATAATGTTACTGCGACCGTTGATAGTTTACTCATGCGGCTATAATCGAACGTCTTTAATATCTATTGTCGGATGGTTTATACATATAAAATGTACATTTTTCTTTATTTATAATTATATGTCGTGGCTTGCATGTAAGAGTCTACAGGAGATTTTGGGTCTTCAATCAATAGATGATTATTTATTTATTTATTTAACAAACAAATAAAAAAAATCAAAAAATAATACTTCCTTTACAAAGTTTGACATTCGGGTAATATTTCCAAAGGGGTTGCAAACGGATCCGCGGGTTCACCTTCACCAATCATTGATGGTTCTAGAACCGCTAAGCCTACATTACTTGCAATAGTACCGAGAATTACTATTGGAAAAATGTATAAAAGATCATTGGGCCATGCGGGTTCTTCGTAATAATTATGACCAGTGTTCTAGTAAACGCTAGGCGCTAGTCGGGCGGTGGACCAGCGCCTAGCGCCTAGGCGGATTTCTAGGCGGCCGTTTTTTTTTTTTTTTTCCTAGTTTTCTACCTATAAAACCAATAATAAAACTCATATTATGACAAAATTCAAACAAAATCATCAACATAATTCCCTTTTTGTTTTTATGTCTTGTACCTATTCAATTTAGTTTTACTATTTGTTGTATATTTTAGATTTTTACATTGAAAGAGGGTGTGTTTTGTTATTTTGCAAATTTGCTTTTTAAAAGTCAAAGACTCATAAAAAAAATTAAAAAAAATCTTTATTTTTTCATCTCTTTCACGCCTTCTCTCTGACTCTCTCTCTCTTTCACGCACCCAACTCTATTCCACCATTTCTCTCCTTTTAAGCTTTCTCACTCCTCCATTAAACCTTGTTTTTGAGTTATTTTTCATTAAATCTTGGTGGGTTTTGTTTATTAACAGCTCTCGACACAAATTTTACTTATATTTTCTCCATTGATTTTGCTCAGAAAACTAAACAAAGTAAAAAACCCTAGACAGTGACGATGAACAGAACGCCGGCGACAACGGCGACGGAGGCTCCTTCTGGCGACTGGCGGCGACAAGAGTAAGGTGGTTTGGTTGGCGATTGAGAGGAGAGAGTCAATTTGAGATGGGATTTTTGATTTTTTTAAAAATTGTGTTTCACTGCTCTGTTCTTACTTCTGAGCTTTTACTGTTTTTTGAAGCCGAATTAAAAAAAAAAAATCGGTTTGGGCGGAGTCAACGGCTTTGACTCCGCCTAGACCCGATTAATCCACCAAAAATCGGCCACGTCACCCGAATTCTTCCAGACCGCCTTATCCCACCGTTTTTGCTCAAAACAGTTCGGCTGGCCACCGATTTCGCCGATACGGCCGCCTAGGCGGGCGCCTAGCCCGCATTTTCGAACACTGATTATGACTCATACCTTTAGCCAACTTAGCTCTTAATACAGGATCATTCAAGTCAGGTTTTTTTGTTATTGGGATAGGTGAATTCTTATAGATCCATCCCCCCAAAGAACCGGACATGATAATTTTTCATCATTCGGCTCGAGCAAGAATCCACCGAACTAAACAGATACATATAATATATATATATAGATAGATAGATTTTAGAAAAGCTATATTTAACCATATCCACACATATATGAATAATTCTATTTCTGGATTCCATTTTACGAAGTTGCAACGACCCATAGCAAAGAATTAAGTGCTTACAGGTAAATGCTCCATACCCTGTATAATTCCCTTTTCTTTTTCAACACATTAAATACATTTAAAATTATATTTTCATCCCCGATCTCATTTTACAATTTAAAATAATAATAATAAATCCTTACTATATAGTCCCTGTTGTGTTACTATTACTAAGATCTATCTATTAAATAATTATACAAACTTGAAGGGTTGTATTTGTCAATCGACGTTCAATGCAAATCTAAGGGATGTTATAATTAAAATCTTACTAAACTCTGTCTATTAAGTAATTATATAAACTTTAACGCTTGTAATTATAATTTTACATGCAAAGAAATTAAAAAAAAAAAAAAAAAAAGATGCTATAATTGAACCGACATATCACACTTTTATATATAGTATAGATATATACTATAATATATAATATTATATATATAATAACAATATAAATATATATATATATATATATATATATATATATATATATATTAATATATATTATTATTATAATATATATTATTAATATATAAATATTTATAATATATATTATAATATTATATTATATATATAATATATATATTATAAATATTTATATAATAATAATGTATATATATATATTATATAATAATAATATATTATATATTATGTATTAATAATATATACATAATATATTATATATATTATATATTAATAATATATATATATATATATATATATTATAATTATAATATTATATATATACATATATTATTGTAAGAATGCTTTGAGTTTGTGTTGAAAGTAAATTATTATGGAATATATATATATATAAGAGGGGCACTCTGGTCATTTGAAGCTCTTGTCCCGTCATGTCCTAGCCATACCAAACGCATAACAGTACAATTAATAGTTCTGTCCTAGACATTCCAAACATAATACGGAACAATTGTCATGTTCTATTCCACCCCGTCTCGTCCTGTCTTGTCCTCATACCAAACGCCCTCGAAAAGTTGGTGTAATGTTAATTGAATGAAATAACTACTTCTGAAACAAATTATTGGTGTGTACAATATATATCGAGGGGGGGGGGGGGGGGGGGGGGGGGGGGGGGGGGCGTTGTGAATAGATTTTATCTGATTTTATCCAATTTTCGTGTAAGGTCAAGATTACGAAAAAACCCCTAACTAGTCAATATAATATAGCAAGTGTAATATGTGCGGAATATTAAATAACACTTGATATTTACGTGATAACCCTCACGGGAAAAACCACGGGCTGGTAAGTGTGCTACACTCGAACCTCGAATCCACTAATGGTAAAATGAATACAACCTAATCCCGGTATAACTCACCACCACTTCCTAATCCCGGTATAAGTGAACCTAGTCCAATTGCTTGTGATTTACGCAACCTAATCCTGGAAGCTACACAAGTCTTACTTCTCAATGAAGAGATAAAATGCCTATATGAATATATGAAATATCCAAAATGCAATTAGAGCTAGGAAACCCTATATGCTTATCTAGGATGACAATATTGCAATTAAAATAATCCAAGATATCAATAGCTAAATGACATATCAAAAAGCTTAGCTAAACATAGATTATGAAAACCTAGATAGCTATCACAATACAACTCTTAAACAATTAATACACTAATCTCAAACTTATATCTAAAATATATATGAATGACATACAAGTGATAAATGAGATTGCTTGTAAAGAAAGACACAAAATATGTAAGATATTAGTGAAAAACTTACCAAGCAAAGTGTGTTGAAAAATCCATGCAAAATGATATCTAGATGATCAAGGATGATGCTAGATAATGATTGATGATCATGGAAAAGTGTTTTGAGTAAACAAATGTGAGTTCTTTAGTGAAATTTTTCTCTGGAAAAATATGCTAAGTAAAAATGTGATTTTGAACTCTCTAAAAAACAACATAAAGGTGAAGAGGCATATATATAGGGTGTCAAAATGAAGTGGCATCATTTTGATAAGTTGCCATGTTTTTGCCTTGGGCGCTATACAGGTCGCTGTACGTAGAGCGACTTGTACAGCACCTACATGGGATAAATGAAGAACATTCTTCATTGGCGCTGTTCGTAGAGCACTTCTGTACAGCGACTCAACAACGCCACAACTCTATTCTACTCAGGAAACAGAGAGTCGATGTTCAAACAGCGACTGTACAACGACCATGATTAAATCAATCAGGTCTGTACAGCAACTTGCCCAGTTCCCACCAGGTCTCAAATAGGCGCTGTTCGTATAGCTTTTCTATAGAGTGCCTGAATAGCACCCTTCATGTAATGTGCATTCTAAAAGCCTAAGTATGACAAGGCAATAAACAACACAAGATGCATTCAAAAGAACATGCAAGAAGAGAGATTAATGAACATTAATGCACACATATTAGACACAGAACATACAAGTATCAAACATATGCATGAGTTATGAGTATGTGCAACTATCTCTTCAAAGCAGGTAAGCACTTAGAATATTACCTTTGGTGCTTCTTCTCTTGAGGTCTTTGAGAGCCTAAGCTACCCTTACATCAAACCACAATATGTGGTTTGTTCACGAAATAAGCCAATCAATAAATGAGGACCTTACAACTTCTTTTATTAATGAATTTATAACATTTACAAATTACAAACTTTAGGGCGTAAATCCCAACAATTAAGGCCCGTCGTTTTGGTAGCACTTTTGCTTGATGGGGCCACTTTTGTGATTTCACCATTTTTAAGCCCTAATTCATGGGTAGCCCTATATATACCCCATTTTGAGCCCTAGAAGAAAACACCATCAATCTTCTACCATTCTTTGAAGATCCAACTCCAATCAAGAGAGAGATGAGCTCCAAAGCTCCCATGGAGGTTTTCCTCCATAGGAGCTCACTATTCCACCTTCATCAAACCTTCAACCATCCATCTTAAAGGAAGATTCAAGAGAAAATGAGCCATCTTGCTTGTCTATGAGTAAGATGCACATCAATGGAAGCTTGAAGACTCTTGCACATCATTTGGGTTTTCACTATTTACTCTCTCTTTGTTTATTTCTCTTTGATGTGTACTATCCCCTCTATGGAATTTTTGTAAACCTAACACTTGTACTTTTTTTTATATGATTGATTTGCATTTAATATATTCAAGTCTTGTTTGAATTCAATTTCTTCATAGCTTGATCTTTGATTTGTGCTGATTGAAAATAACCTTCGACTCAAGTTAAATGATTAGGTTAATTTGAGAATTAGAGTTGAGTACACATCATGCTTAGCTTTGATTATTGCTCTTAATTGGATGAATGAAATTCATGAAAGTAGACATCATGCTTAAGTGGATTTTGGTTCTTAAATTTTCATGCTTAATGAATCTTTGGGCACTGCATGTATTATATATCATAAACGAGTAATAGTTGAAGATAAGTGACCCAATTCGCCATCATACATTGAGTTACACTAAAGAGAAGATTGAACCCAAACTTGAATTGTTAATGCGGTTGATTGTCATGATTAGCATGAATGTTATGGTGAACTCAATCAACTAGTATACCATTTCCTTGCATCTCTCCAATCCATCGATATCATTACTTCCATTTACTTTACTTTGTCACTTAGTTTAGCTTACAATTTTCATGCTCTCTTTTACATTGCTTTCAATTCTTTAAACTAGAGACAGTCGACGGATGACACCTCCCTGAGGAACGAACCCATACTTGATGCTATGCAATCGTTCAAACAATCCGTGCACTTGCGGGATAAACTTGCGAACTTCAATTTTTCCGTCAAGTTTTTGGTAAGGGTTGTGTTCAGGCGGGTTTCGCCAAACCCACACTTGAACCCGCAAAGCTTTTTACCACCTAAACTCGGCCCACGAACTCAGGAAATCAAGCGGGTTTGAGTTTCACCCGCGAGTTTTGGGGGAATCCATACCCACCCCACAAATCCGTGAAATAAAAAAAATTATATTTTTTAATTATAAAAAATATTTAAATATTAAAGAATAAAATGATCTTCAAAATAATAGAGAAGAATATAGTGAGTAATATTCATCTCATTTCAAGGGCCAGTTTGATATTGCCTTTGAAAAGTTAAAATCAGATTATTTTATAATTTTGACATAAAATTATGTTTGGTAAAACTTCAAAAAGTGATTAATTTATAATCTGACAAGTTTTGATAGTGATTTTAAAAAGTATCCGTGCACCTAAAATCATGCAAAAATCATGTGTTCAATGTAAAAATCATGTTCAAGTTTTCCTCTTCGAAAGTTTACCACGTAAAAATCATGTGTTCAATGTCTCTAACTCAAACTTCTTTATATTTGTATATTTGAGCTCTATTGTATATCTTATAAGAATTTGTATCAAGTTGTAAAGCTTAGCTTAAATGGTTTACATTGATATATCCAAAGTACAACTTGTAAATTGAGCTTATAGCGATCAAACTTGTATATGAGATACTTTGTAGTTTGAGTGACAAAAGAGAAATGACAAACATTCAATAAAGTTATTATTTGTTTCTTTTACTTGTTAATATTTTAATATACTTGTACTTGTGAATATTTGTTTTTAGAATATTCATTTGTGAAGTTTACTTGTTTTGTGTTACCTCACATTTGTGGAAGTGGACTTGAATAGATATTTATATCTAAGTCTACATGCTTTTATTTGGTTTATATGATTGTGATGTGGTAACTAAGCAATCTAGAGGAACAAGCGATTGTTTGTTCTAAGGGTTTGAAATTAGGCCAAAAAACCTATTCACCCCCATCTAGGTTAGCTTTTAGGTAACTAACCGTGTATTGGACTTTTCAATTGGCATCAGAGCAGGTCGTAAAGGCAATTAGCGAGATTTGGGGTTACATACACGGTTCTTGAAGTCATGGTAGTTATGGAGGAGGTTATGATCGAAGTTGCATCGAACTCTAGGCCACCTCTACTCAAAGGCTACAACTATGGTTTTTGGAAACTACGAATGAAGGCATACATATGATCTATCGATGAGCGAGCATGGATGATAGTGGAGGAAGGATACTTCCCACCTAACAAGATGAATAAGGATGGATCCATTGTACTGAAGCCTAGGAGTTAGTGGACATCTAATGAGTTTGAGCTTTCACGTTGGCATCATTAGGCGGTGAATGCCATATTCGGTGGAGTTGATAGCAATCAATTCACTTACATCCAAAACTATGAGACCGCAAAGGAAGCTTGGGATGCACTTTAATTTACAAACGAAGGAACTTTGGCAGTTCAAAAATCAAGACTTCAAATTCTCACATCACAATTTTAGAATCTACAAACGGATGAGGATGAGAAGTTTCAAGACTTTATAGGTTCAAATTGGTTGGATTTCATATGGAAATCCTTTTTATTGTTGCTTTGACTAATTCTCATAGATGATCTTGATAGTGTTTGTATTACATGTCGACAACACTTCCACACACACATACACCTTTTATTTTATTTTATTTTTTTATAATAAAATCTTATTGAATCTCTCTCAGTCACTTAGGATGTATAAAGTTTATTCATATGATTATGCATCTTGATTTGTAAGTAGCATTTTTTGCCGAAGCAAATCATTCCCCCTTTGCCCATCTCATGACAAAAATGAGGAGTAGTTTTGGGTGATAGGGGGAGCATTTCATTTTCATTTATTGTTTCATGCATAAAAGAAGGGAAGTAGCTACATATTGAGAGAGAGTAACCCATTTAGGGGGAACATGCACATTTTTATATTGCTTTTGATTATTTAGATTGTTTCTTAACATCTCACATGTGTATTCTATTACAAGCGATTGAAGACATTGAAGATTTAGATTATAGTGAGATTATGAACAATTGTTGATAATAGTTTCTTTTAATTTTTATTTTTGAGGAGTTGTTTTGTCACGAAATAGCCAAATGAGGAGATTGTAAGTTCCACTAATTTAGCGATTGGCTTATTTCTGTGACAAACCACATTGAGTTGATGTTATAATGGGTAGATTAGGTTATTCATATGCTCATCATTGTGATTGTGATTGGCAATCTTCCCAGTATCACCAAAGCTTCAAGACCAAGAGCTTCAAGGGTAAATCACTTAACTTGTTCTCTTGAAGAGATTAGGTGCACACACAGGCACCTCATTCATTTGTGTTTTCATTTTAGTGTACATCACAACTCACTCACTTGCACATCTCACATACTAGTTAGTGTATGTTCTTGACCACTTGAGAAGGTCATTTTTCTTCTCTTCTATGTGGTGCACATTACATCTCGGAGTCTGATTTGTATTATGTTTTTGAATTTTGAACTATGTCATGGTTTTTGGATGTAATCATGAACGTGCAATCACACTTTGTAAAGTGTGATTGTTTATCAAATATCAAACCTATTATGCTTTTTTCTCTTTCGCTTTATTACTAATATTGTTATCTATCTGAAACAGTTGATATCCTAAACTTCTTTGCAAACATGGCTTGTTCAAATATACATGATCATCTACTTCAAATATAACTAATTGCCCAATGCATAATCATTTAATTATCAATGTCTGCTATTTTTTTTAAAGAGAAAGAAAAAAATATATATTATTACTTTCTCGAAAATACAATATATTGTTTATTATGGCCCTATTATACAAATGGTCAATTAGTGTTTTCTTCATTGCCAATTTCAAACTTCCCACGCGAATAATTAAAATTGATATTAAATTGATGTATATTTGACCAAGCCATGTTCGTAAATTGGGTTTCTCTATAAATGTGGGTGGCCGATTCATTATATCCACTTAATTTCATTACATTTTCCATTTCTCTCTAAATTACATAATGGATCACCAAATGACATCACCTTCATCAGCTAAACAAGCAATAAAGCTATCACATTCCACTTTAGAGAAAAAAACTTCGCAGTCCCCTCTAATTGCCAAAGATGTTTGCGCTGAACTCATTTGAATTAATTCCCATGTGGAAGTATTGGAGGCAAATGACAAGGTCCTAACTCCTAGTTGAAAAGATGTCTATGAACACCTCTTGGAAGATGTTTCATTCTTCTGAATTACACATTCAAAATATCCAACATCATTATACCACAGGTCATAGTGCTGGCTTAAACATCTTTAGAGACTATATGAAGATGGTTCATCCATATGGAGAATGAGAAAAGATTAGTCCACTACAAGCGCAATTAAATTGGACCAGGGCATCTAATTTGTATTATGTTTATGAATTTTGAACTATGTCATGGTTTTTGGATGTAATTGCGAATGTGCAATCATGCTTTGTAAAGTGTGATTGTTTATCAAATATCAAACCTATCATGCTTTTTTCTCTTTCGTTTTGTTACTAATATTGTTATCTATCTGAAACAATTGATATCCTAAGCTTCTTTGCAAAATCAATTTCCTGATGGACTAATATAATAACATAACATAAAAATGAAATTTTTACATGTGTCTAATGGATCTTCTATTCAAAGGTGTTACATTAAAACACCATTGGCCTACTATTATAAATTAAGTGTGTTCTGTCTATATATATATACAGAAATTCTATTATCAGTTCAAACTGACAAAAGTTATATCAGTTCCTTGCATGTGGGCCATTGGATTTAAATACTTTGACTTGGCTGTATGCACTTGTCAGTCAAAATATTTAAATCCAATGGCTCACATACAAGGAACTGATATAACTTTTGTCAGTTCGAACTGATAATAGAAAGACTATATATATATATATATATATTAAAAAAAAAATCACTCAATATGATTTCTCACTACTACAAAAATGCTTAAAGACATCACTAGAAATCACTAAAAGAAATCGGTTTTTGGTAACCGATTTAAAAAAAGCTTTTAGAAATCAGTTTTTATAAAAACCGATGTCTTAAAAATTACAATTTTAAAAGACATCGGTTTTTAAGAAAACCGATATTAAAAAAAAAACGTTTAGACATCGGTTTTTATAAAAACCGATGTCTTAAATTTTGCGTTGAAAAGACAACGGTTTTTATAAAAACCGATATTAAAAGCAAGCGTTTAGACATCGGTTTTTATACCGATGTAGATTCAAAAGCAAGATTCTGCAATGCAAATCTGACCTATGTCCACATTGAATGGCACATCTCTACAAATACTCAACGTTATTTGCTCAACTTTTGACACAAGAAAGTAGACATGCAAACAAACACTTTTAAATCAGAAAATATTCCAAAAATCGATTTGGAAAAGTGAGAAAATGAGCGATGAAAACAGCTCACTCGCGGATTCACGAATCGCTTCTGACCTTTGCCTGAATAATTGATCATAACTTTCAAAATACCACCCGGAATTTTACGTTCTTTATACCGTTGGATTCGTATCGAAATATTGAAGAACTCAACATGGACAAAAAAATTTATTTCCTTGCCAAAAGATACAGTTTTAAGGAAAGAATACTTACAAAAATATCTCCAATCGCTTCAATTCTGACCTTTGACTGAAAAATTGATCATAACTTTCAAAATACCAACCAGAATTTTACGTTCTTTATACCGTTGGATTCGTATCAAAAAATTGAAGAATCTACCATAGAAAAAAAAATTTATTTCCTTGCCAAAAGATACAGTTTTAAGGAAACGGTTTACACAAAAATATCTCCAATCGCTTGACCTTTGAGTACTCATGAATAATTGATCATAACTTTCAAAATACCGCCCGGAATTTTACGTTCTTTATACCGTTGGATTCGTATCAAAAAGTTGAAGAACTGAAAATGGACAAAAAAATTTATTTCCTTGCCAAAAGATACAGTTTTAAGGAAAGAGTTTACACAAAAATATCTCCAATCGCTTCAATTCTGACCTTTGACTGAAAAATTGATCATAACTTTCAAAATACCAACCGGAATTTTACGTTCTTTATACCGTTGGATTCGTATCAAAAAATTGAAGAATCTACCATGGAAAAAAAATTTATTTCCTTGCCAAAAGATACAGTTTTAAGGAAAAAGTTTACACAAAAGTATCTCCAATCGCTTGACCTTTGAGTACTCATGAATAATTGATCATAACTTTCAAAATACAGCCCGGAATTTAACATTCTTTAAACCGTTGGATTCGTATAAAAAAATTGAAGAATCGAACATGGACAAAAAAATTTATTTCCTTGCCAAAAGATACAGTTTTAAGGAAAGAGTTTGCACAAAAATATCTCCAATTCTGACATTTGACTGAAAAATTGACCATAACTTTCAAAATACCACCCGGAATTTTACGTTCTTTATACCGTTGGATTCGTATCGAAAAATCGAAGAATCCATCATGGAAAAAAAAAATTATTTCTTAAGGAAAAATTTTACACAAAAATATCTCCAATCGATCGACCTTTGAGTACTCATGAATAATTGATCATAACTTTCAAAATACCACCCGGAATTTTACGTTCTTTATACCGTTGGATTCGTATCAAAAAATCAAAGAATCTACCATGGACAAAAAAAATTATTTTGTTGCCAAAAGATACAGTTTTAAGAAAAAAATTTGCACAAAAATATCTTCAATTGCTTCTGACCTTTGACTGAATAATTGATCATAACTTTCAAAATACTGCCCATAATTTTACGTTCTTTATACCGTTGGATTCGTATCGAAAAATCAAAAAATCTAGCATGGATGAAAAAAATTATTTCGTTGCCAAAAGATACAGTTTTAGGGAAAAAGTTTACATAAAAATATCTCTAGCAGAACACAAAACCACACAATAAAAACTGAAATGAAAAATAAACCCACCAATAAAATTTATTTAATATATGTATGTTTGTAGTAGAAATTAAAATTTTGATTAGTTGAGTAAATTTAAATTTATCAAACAAGTTTTTTTTTTTTTTCTAACAATTCATATAGGTTATATATATATATATTGTGCAATTGTTAACACATTCAATCTTGTAGTCAGGCGGTAAAGGCTTACCACTTTGAGGTTGCGAGTTCGATTCCTCATAATGACAATTAATTGTCATTATTATCATAGGTGGGGTGTGCCGCCGGCGGTGGGATTTTTTTTTGTAATACATCAGGTTTTTTAAATCGGTTTTAACTAAAACCGATGTCTCTTTTGCGCTTTTTTTTCTAAATCACTCAAAAAGAGATCGGTTTTAAAAATTTCAAAAACCAATTTCTTCCATATAAAAAAACCGATTTCTTTTGCATTTTTTGTAGTAGTGTCTAATTATGGTATCCATATGAGTGAACATTTTGTTGGAAAAGCTTACCCATTTCAGAAACCCAATGTGTCATTGAAAATGTTTTTATATTTCCATAAGACGAAGTTCTAAACCCACTCATAAACAATAATAATAAAATCACAATATCTAAAAAATTTTCAATCAAAGTGATTAGTTTGATTTACCACGATAAACAATTAAGTTATTTAAAAAAATAAAAGTATTGATATTTGTAATTTCTTTTTTGCAGACTCCAAACAATAACAAAATTCTTTTTATTGATTTTTATTTGTTGTTCACTTTTAAAAGTTTTTAAAAAAAGTCTTGTAATTTTAGAATAAGAGTCTAAGGAATATTATTTTATATATAAAAACGCAGTGGCAAATTTATTATTATTATTCAAGTTGTAAAATTAAATTGATCATAGTGATATATTTGTGTTCACTACTTTCAGTTTGGAAATTTTACCATTGTACAATTGAACACCAGTTTTAAACTTGAAAGTTAAAAATGAGTTGTTTTTTTTTTTTTTTTGGAAAAAAAGGAAAACAGGCTCGTTAAATGCCATTTAATACGACAAGCAATATCGAAAAAAACAAGGTGCATGCAGCTACCATAGCTCACAATGTGGAGGTCCAAAGGAAAAAAAAAAAAAAAAACGTAATTAATAATATCAACCGTCAGATATTGATGTATGTCATTAGGGAGTTCAAACGAATAAGTACATGCATGTCAGTGTACAGTTCAAAGTTCAAATGAATAATTACATCTTGGTAATAGTAATTATTTCAAGTTTCAATATGAAATAACTTCAACCAACCACTGGCATTAGTTAATTCCACTGATATGGATACTGGTTCATTAACTTTAATTACTATTAAATTAATTAATTTTAAATCATGCAAGTAATATATAAGGGTGTTAACTTTAGAAATGGTGTGTACTTCATGAAGTTCTCTTTTTATTTCGGAAAAATGGCTTCCAACAACAATGGTTCAATCAACAATGCCATTGATGATTCAATGAAAGAGAGAAGCTGTATTGGTAATACGTTGCATCAAACTGGAAGAGGATTGGAGAGAGGAGAACAATAATGTCAAAGATGCCGATATCCGCATCATGAAACTGGAGATAGAGGTCAAAGCTAAGATCAGTGAACTAAACAGTTTGATTACAAAATGCGATCGTCTGCTATTCCTCATTGAACGGTGGTGCGATTAAGTAGGGTAATCCATGTTGTTTCTATTTTCTCTGTTATCCTATTTCTAATGCTTTTTATTTTTATTTTTATGGATCATGTATTTAATCATACTGTTTGTAATGTTATCTTTTGTAATCGCACCAGTTCTAGTGTGATTTGTTAGGTCAATAAATGTTCATATTTGAGACCCCTAATTCATATGTTTTGTGTTATGTTTTTGAGTATAATTGAATATTTTAACATGTTTGTTGAGATTGTGTAGAAGATAGCTCTTGGAGTGAGTTTGATGACAAAAAGGTGATTTCTAGTGAAGTTTGGAGAAATGCCTCTGCAGCACATCCAACTTGTGAAGACCATATCTCCCTCCTCAGATCAAACCAGGTTGAGATCTACATGTTTTTAGAAAGCCTCGGATGTCTAGTTTCCGATGCATTTTATGGTCCATCGATCGAAATCTTTTAGAGGAAGTTACGGCCGTTTTAAGAACCTAAGGTCAAAGTAGAAGGATTCGGTTGGACCTAACCGCTGTTTTTAGGGGCTGAATTAGTCCAGTGATTTTTGTGGTTGAAATCCAGTGGTTCGCAACAATCAATTTGTAGTCGAATTGCAAGATGTATTTTTGGCTGATTTCCGCTCTGAATTCGTCAAGAATTATCCCAAAGCTTCCCAAATCAATTCCTAATAACTTTAGAAGATCAAGACATGTTTGAGAAACTTCCTAAACTAAAATTAGGAATCAATCATCAAAGAGGAAATCCAAGTTGGGAAAAGATTCTAATTCCTTGTTTAAATCTTCTTTCCTACTTGGTGTGTTTCCTACTGATCAAGCCAAAATAGATATGATTTTGGCCCCCATTTCCTTCTCTTTTTGCTTGTTTCTTAGGCATTTTCCCATGATCTAACTATGTTAAACAACTATTTCAGGTTAATTAGTGCCATAAGAGCATTTGTGAAGAAAGAAAAGGATTTGACACAAAAAGTGCAAAAAGGTGAAACGTGGCATTGTCGCAATTTTGGTGTCGTTAAAGGCACATCGCGACAGAAGGCTTGAAGCATTGAATATCAAGTCAAGGAATTGTCGCTGTTGAAGTGTCGTTGTGAGCACAACCACGACAGAGAGATTAAATCCTGAGAAAATTAATCAGGTGTGATGTCGCGATGGATTGTCACTGTGGAGCCACAACCACGACAGAGAAGAAGAAGATGAAGTGTTCGATCATGTCAAGCATCGCTATAGAGTGTCACTGTGTGAACCACGACCACTCTTGAGATCTTAGATCTAATTATCGCTCTTTAGGTGTCGTTGTCTTCATGACTGTGAAAAAGACAAAAAGCAACCGCGACAACCAGATCGAAAAATGTATAACCGTTTGCCACGGTAGTGTCGCTGTCTCCAAAACTGCGATAACGTAACCGTGACACATGCCACATCAGCATTTCTGGTAGTTAAAGGACAGATCCGAGAACCACTATAAAAGCCTTCTTCTCCATTTGAAATCAAAGACTTCCAAGCACGAAATTCTTAGATTTAGACTAACATTCTCTCTTCCATACTTCACACATTCACCTTCCTCTGTATCTAATCTTGGACTATCTATTCCATCCAAAAAATCAACACAAAATCTTGAATACTTCACCTAACCATTCCTCTTTTCCCATTCTCTGCATTTCCCTACCTTTGTCACTACCCATTAAACATCCATCCATCTAGACACATCCTTATCTACCATTCTTTGCACTAGGAGCATCAAAGGAAATGAAGGATCAAACAATAAAGAAGGAGGCCCAAGAGTGATTTCCTAATATATTACTTCTTTGCTTATTGATTGTAACTATGTGTAACTAAATCCCCTTTCTAGGGGATTGATGTGAGAAACATTTGGATTTGGGTTTGCTAAAGCTATATTGTATTTTGAATCTCTATTTGTGTTATATTCATTTGATAACTAGATCTTATTCATTATATAATTGACATTGTATACCACTAGTTGATTATACTCTCATTTAGTATAATTTGTTATACAATCAATCTTGGATTGACACCCTTAATTGATTAAGAACATAGTGAATATGATAGATGGTTGGAGGGTATATCCGAAATTCCCTTAAGTAATAGTGTAAAATATACCTAGAGGGGGGTGAATATGTATAGGCCCAATTTATTTCAATATTAAAAATTATGCGGAATATAACAAAGAAAATGCACACTTGAAAAGATTCAACAAATGAGTTGATTCAACTAATGCAAGAGTAAATCAATTATACAAGATATGCAATCAATGTAAGATATGAAAGATAAAGAAATATTAAAACGAAAATAGACACAAGGATTTTTATGTGGTAAAACCTCAAAGAGGAAACATTTATGGGTTGATACCACAATCACCGGAAAAGCAATCCACTATATGAAAAGGACTTACACACTCAAAGCTATCTACTCAAGATATCCACTTAAAGCTATCACCTCCTAATCTACCATCGGGCTAGTGAACCACAACACCTACTACCTATCCAAGATGTGTCCTACATCTCTAGGTAGCAACATCCTATCCAAAGCTCTCAAGCTTTTAGGATGATTTCTTGCTTAGCTATCTGAAGTTTCCTACTCCTAGCTAAGTCTTCTTGCTTGGTTATCCGGAACACTTTCCTAACCAAGACTTCTTTGCTCTTTCCACAAAGCTTCACTCACTTTGCAAGAGACCTCAACCTTTCACAAGGCAATGATCTAAATGATGCAAATAATGAAAATCACAATCAAATAAAGCTAGATGATCAATCAAGCTAAATGTACATGCTTAGAGATAAACTAGAATTATGCTTTCAACACACAATCACAAATCTATCTAGAAATCAAAGCATGTGAAAAAATAAGAACAAGATATGAATATTCAATATATCACAAGAAAATCTTAGTTCTTAGATCATGGAATTGAACCTAGAAAATATCATGAGGCACATTACATATATCATTTCTAGAAACAATTTCAAGCTTAATCAAGTTTAACAAAAATATGTTCAATTGAAATCACAAGGCTAAAACTCAAACAAACAATTAATCATGCAACCCTAACATATGATCTAACATACTTCTCAACACATTTCAACAATCAATTAGGAAGAATCAAAAAGATGATCAAAAGAAATGTAAGATGAAGAAGTTTCACATACAACAATTGAACCTCGTACTGAAATCAGGTCACTGGGAAAAATGACGAAGTCAACTAGTTCTAAAAATTCTTAGGGTTTGTATCTCTCGTCGAGACCAACATTTTTGGGTTTTGGATCAATCGATTTCGAGTTCGTATGAGAAAGTTATGATCGAAATAAGAAACCTAAAATCATGAAGAATTCTACAGAAATTTTATTTTCGAATTTTCTTCAAGTTATGTTTGGAGAGAAGGAGGGAAACTTTTAAAGGATTCAAGGAGGGAAGAATACAAGCCAATCAGAGGCTACCAAGTCACTCCAGCCGTGTGGGGCACGTGTGGCACATGGCACCAGAGGGGTGCTCTGGCCGTGTGGCACACGGCCTCCACACGTGGTGGCCAAGGCATAGCCTTTGGCCATACTAGTCCCTCCCGCGCTCCTCTCACGTTCTTCAGCCGTATTCGGGCCTCCGAACTCTGATTTTGAATCTGTTTTTGGATTATGAATTGTGACTCCCTCACGCACAACAAAGACTACAAAACTTTGACAAAAGGTTGAGAATTCATCTCGGAAAATGACGACGAAGATAACTCAACGAATGAGATTGCAAAGTAACGTAGCTACATCGTTTGGACTCGAAACCTAATGAATGAGTAACCGAAATGACCGGAACTCAATAAGGAACCAAATAAGAACATTTTCAAGTCTAAAATACAAGAAACACAAATATATAAATACAATGTCACACAAGTATGCCATATCTAAGTGATAGTCATAAAACAAGCAATTCTACAAGGTTTGTCTATAAGAGACCAATGCATGTGCATATTTAAATGTGTGTGAATGTGTTTTACCAAATGTTTACACAATGATGCAGGGACACACATGTATGAATTATGTGTATGTGGGTTTACGTCTTGCAAAAAGGAAGAAGGATCTCAATACCTTAGCATCTAAGAATGAGCTTTCCCTTTTGAAGACGACATTTGCATGAGATGTTGCTTTCCACTTTTAAAGCTTCTTTTCTTCAAGAATCACCTAAGCAACTAATCAATACAAGTAAATAGAGTTTTGTAATGGAATCAAGCCAACAAAGATCTAGGATCTTACAATATCAACCGCAATCATCTAAGCCTTGATTTGTAATTAACCGATCCCATATTGACCCCCTCTCCTTAATCGGTTAGGCATTTTGGTGGGA
This sequence comes from Acer yangbiense, assembly GCA_008009225.1. Lineage (NCBI taxonomy): Eukaryota > Viridiplantae > Streptophyta > Magnoliopsida > Sapindales > Sapindaceae > Acer > Acer yangbiense. The sequence continues at coordinate 31,441,335 of CM017767.1, forward strand.
AGTGTTTAGGTTATGTTTTAAGGCCTATGCACATTTAAGACTACAAATGGTTAACAAGTATAAGATTAGTTCATTAAAGTAGCTTGGTGAGCATTGCCCACAATCCACTTATGACTCTATCATTTCCCTAGTATTCTTTTAATTAATTACATTCTATTATCTTATCTGAGATTGTTGAGCATTCTATTTTCCCTATCACTTTTGGTTACATTTACTTACATGCATTGTTTGATGGTTTCTCAAACCATAATCCAACTTACCATGATTTACATTATTGCATTGTAGATTAGTTAATTAATGCAACATATTACTCTAATTCCCCGTGAAACGAATCCTTGCTTACTGTTTTACTAAGCTTTATCCTAAGTGGATTCCTAAGTGGTTAAACACGGTTTTCAAGTGAACATATAAATACATTGTTTTATTGAGTACAAAACGACCTCATCACCTACAACAAAGCAAATTGGGAATCTACAAAAAGAATCACCTATAAATACCAAGAGCTTCTTCAAGAGAATGGTCAGAAATTCATTATTCAAGGTTGAAGACCAAAGGTCTTTCATAGTTTTATTTTCTCTCTTCTTCTACCTTTCTTTAGTTTTAATGTTTTTATTTGCTTTAATAGTTATGATGTGTATCTAAACTTCTCATAGCTAGGGCTAGGTTGAAGCCCTAGGCATGATTCTAATTCCATAGACAAGTTGTTTTAATGAAGCATTATTTCTCTTACATGATGATTTCAATTTCTCCAAAATAATTGTTTTTCTATTATTGTGTTTCTTTGATTGATCACCTTAGGAGCATGGTTTTAGGATCTATGTTGTTGGATAGAGTTCGAATACCATACGAGCATATTCTTGCATGCAACATACAATTAATTGGAATAAGACCTAATTAAGGGAAATTGATTCATGAATAGCCTAGAATAAATACCATGTTTTATGGTTCATGTGATATTCATATTCTCTTTATTCTTAATGGATTTCAATTATTAAATCTAGTAAATACCCATGCTAGGTTGTAATTTGGGATACAAGTATTTATACAGATACCATGCAATCTACATATTAACTAAGAGAGAATCAATACAACTTGTGTGGAATACCCACCGCCTTGTTGTGAATATCTTCATCGTGTTTGATTGCTTATTAACTTCGTTATTGTCTATGGATTAGATGAATGTTTAGTGGTGGATAGGAGGTTCTAGCTAGCTTTTCCTTATTTATTTTTATAAATTAATTTTCTATTGCGTTTCTTAATTTTAGTTTAATTTAAATTCTTAGTTTTTAATAATCAATTCAAAAACCCTCAATCGCGTGTGTGAGTTGTGTTTTATTTAAGTTGTTTTAGAGTCGTAGAGTGTCCTAAATTAGTGTTTTCAAATTCATAACTTTTGTAGGTAATTCATTCCTCGTGGGAACGACCCTTGCTTGTCCACTGTGCTATCGTTTACGATTTGTGCACTTGCAAGATTTTTATTATTTTTGTTTGCCTATTTTGCAACCAACATGATTGGTAAATTAATGAACTTTTTACTTTTTTATATTTGTTGACCAGCTAGTTACGTATCATTTTTAAATCACAAAAAGAGTTTTTCCATATTTTCATAAATTAACAAATAAATGGTTGTGAAATTATACATATCTTGACCCACCGATGGTTGTGAACTTAAACCGTCTTCACATAAATGGTTGATAATTATGGTGACCTTTGGTTAAATGCATGAAAGTTTAGGATTGAGTCTCACATGACTCTATTGTCCAAGGGAGGTCGAAGCTAAAATCATTGAACTCAACAGCTTAATTGAGGCTTGCGATCGTCTGCTACTACTTGTTAAAAGGTGGTGCGGTATAGTAGGGTAATCCATGATGTTTTTTTTATGCTTATTTTATCCTTTTCGTAATATTTTTTTTAATGTATTGTATGTTTAATCACACCTTTTGTAATGTTCTTTTTTGTAATCACACCAGTTATGGTGTGATTGGTACTTTTACCGGTTAATCAATTTGGTTATAGTGTAATTGGTAACTTTATAATTAAAATGTTTACTTTTTTATATTTCTTGATTGGTTACGTGTTGTATTTAAACCACAAAATGATTTTATCCACTTTTTCATAAATTAAGTATCGATTGTAGTTAACTTTTACCTACTTAGCATAAATGTTTGATAATTATTGTGACTTGGTTAAATGCATACAAATTTAAAAAATAAAAATAAAAACACATGTGAACATTATTTCATACGAATTTTGGTTTTGACATTGACTTTTGAAAATTGGTTTTGTTTTAATTGTCCATTAACTTGTATGAATAAAATGTTATCCAACACATATATGTGTCATCACAATGAGCCATTTCAAATAACAACAATCACGTTTTAATGAAATACTTACCAAATTTAGTACATTTTTAAGAGAAAAAAAACATGACCCACAATCATTTACAGATTCAAAACAAATCTTAGTATGCTGTGATATCTAGCAAACTTTGGATTGCATTCATGATCCGTTGTGACGTCGAGAAATTTCACCACATTGAAGACCTTTTGTATAATTTGCAATCATATTTTGTGTTATCCCCTTTCATTCATGATCACGTTTTAGCAAGACATGTGGCCTACCCACATGAATTGATAGGGTTTTTGGATGGACTGCACTAAATCTTGCATTTGCTCCTACTGGCATTTCTATTAGTTTTTGGGGCAGTTGGTTTAAGTGATGCTCTGCCAAATCCAAAGCAAGTTTCAACTTTCAACCTATGATAGTCAGAATTGTATTGCATTCGATGTTAATATATGAAGAGTTAGTGAAACAAATAATAGCACGGTGTGTATAAAATTATCTAGAGGGGGGTGAATAGATTTTAAGCTTTTTACCCAATTTTTCGAATAAGTCAAAATTACGAATTTACCCCTAAATAGATAAAGCAATAAATCAAGTATAAAATGTGGAAATTAAATAAGACTTGATTTTTACGTGGAAACCCTCACGGGAAAAACCACGGGCTAGTAAGTAAGCCACACTCGAACCTCGAATCCACTAAATGTGTAAGACGATTACAACCTAATCCCGGAAGTAATCACACACCTACCTAATCCCGGTATGAGTGAACCTAGTCCAATTTTGCTTGCGATCTAAGCAACCTAATCCCGGATGCTACACACAAGACTTACTTTCTCTATGAAGAGAATAACAACCCTAAGTGAATATATGAATATTCAAAATGCAACATAGAGCAAGGGAAACTCTATATGCTTATCTAAGATGATTAATATGCAATTAGAGCAATCCTAGATATCAAAACTAAATGACATGTTCAATCAAATAGTTTAGCTAATCAAGATTAAGCACAAAACCAAATTAGCTATCACAATACAACTTCTCAAACATACATCATACTAATCTCAAACTTGTATTCAAAGTATAAAAAATAACATACAAGAATTAATTGAGATTGCTTGTTAAGAGAAACACAAAATATGTAAGATATTAGTGAAAAGCTTACCAAGCAAAGTATGATGAAGAATCCATGCAAGATGTCATCTAGATGATCAAGGATGATGCTAGATGATGATTGATGATCATGAAAAAGTGTTTGAGTAATCTAAAAATGAGTTCTTTGGAATTTTTCTTCTCTTTGAAAAATATCCTAAGTATGAAATCTGAATATGAACTCTTGTGATTGACCTAAAGTCAAAGAGGCATATATATAGGAGGCCAAAACAAAGTGTGGTCGTTTTGATAAGTTTGCCTTAAAATTGCCTTGGGCGCTGTACGTAGAGCGCCTCTTGTACAACGCCTGTACAGCGCCCCAACTCTGTTCTCACGAGAAAACAGAGTGGCGCTGTACGTAGAGCGCTTTGTACAGCGCCTGTACAGCGACCCAACAGCGACCGAATTAAATCGATCAGGTCTGAACAGCGCTCAATGGGCGCTGTTCGTACAGCGCTTCTGTAGAGCGCTTTTGGGAGCGCCCAATGCAAAAATGCAATCCTAAGTCTAAGCATGACAATGCAATTGGATATGCAAGATGCAATCAAACTAACATGCAAGAAGAGATGTTAATGAACATTAATGCACATAAGTGAGACACACAACATACAAGTAATAAACATATGCATGAGTTGTGAGTGTGTGCAACTATCTCTTCAAGACAAGTAAGCACAAAGAAATATACCTTCGGTGCTTATCAACACGAGGTCTTCGAAAGGGCTTCGAACAATAAACCCGATACCTAGGCTACCCTTACAAAGAACCCCAATATGTGGTTTGTCCACGAAATAAGCCAATCAACAAATGAGAACCTTACAGTTAGAGTTGAACAATTACTTATTTATCACAGCAAATAATAATAATAATAATAATAATAATATAGTGTCTTGTAAACGGTAGACATAATCCACATACTTTACACTTTCTGAACCCATCTGTCGGAACCCTGCACACAATTGATTATCAAAAATACACCACAATAATAATAAAAAAAAGGTTGTTTTAGATATTCGAGGGAGGCATTAACGGTAATGGATTCAAAGTCCAACATTAAGCAAAGGATTTCTGAAAATTACCAGTCAAGTAATGCAAGCTGCATATCACAACATTATTCATTCTTGAGTTAATTAATTAGTTAGTTAAGGATACTCACAACTTGTTTTGCCGACTGCATTCTTCGTAAATTCCCCTCATCCCCGTGTAAGCTATCTCATTCTACGAGTTTTTTGCTCGAAACATTTATAACCAACAAGAACCAGTGCACATTGTCCTCATTCATGGGAATAAAATTATGCACAAGGAGTAATAAAGTTCAGTGATGTGACCAAGTTACATGTGATAGACTTTTTTTTTTTTCCATTCCCTCGTGTTTTTAATATTTAACAGTACTCTAAATAGTGTAACCTTATCACACTCGTGCTCGGACCCTTCATAAAATGTAAGATTGCTTAGGCGTTCCACCAAATTCAATAATTCCAATTGAGTATTGGGTGACACTCTTGCACAAAGATGCAATCATGAATGGGCAGTAAGAACCTTGACATAAATATGCCTACAAAGCAATGCGGCAATGTCCATAAAATTGTTGAAATGAAGAATTTAAAAAACAAAATGTCAGGTTTAAGAAGGTAGCTAAAAAGTATGTGGACATATACCACACCCGTTTTGAAGAATCATGGGATAGATTGAACATTGCCATATTAATGAGCTGGACAATTGATGATAAATTAGCTAAAGTAATTTAGTACATTGGATTTAAAGATACAAAAATTAAACAAACTAATGGAGCGGGACTCACGCTATCATTCAACCAGTGTTTAGACAAAATATTGGCTATATCTCTACGGTTTAGAAGGATATGGTCATTCCGAATGATGGTGAGACTGAAAGGAAAATAGTTAACTAAAAGAGGACAATGTTATTGTGGTGTCTATGATATAATGTATGATCACTTGATGATATACGCGATTGCATACAACATATTTCGATTGTTAATTAGTGAGTAAAATCACACATATAAATCATGGATCACAATAAAGTATTATAGAGAAACGTGATCAATAACAATTCGATATCGGTTTTACCTTTCATTTTTTGTTGTTGGGTGACTGAACAAAATGTTCAACAAATGATTGTTATCATCTGAAAATGATGCCAAATGGCTATTTGAAGAAAAGTCTAATGTTCTCGTCGATCTGGTATTTGGTCTCAAAGAGGGGTTAACCTTAGCTTAAGGGATTGAAACATATTTCGTTGCAACGAATCGTGCTTTGTAAAAATAACTCCGTTCTCGTACTGATGATTTCGACACTTTTAGAATCTCCCTAAATGATGTTTACAAATCAAAACAAAAAACTATAAATATGTGGGGATAAATAAAAACAAGTAGGGTGAAATGTAAAAGGAGGAACCATACTTTATCGTGTTGGAGTTTTGTGAAGACTTTCAAGTCAACAAATGAAAAGCAAAGCAAATTAATCTTTTTTTTTTGTCTTTTGTGAAATTGAAAAGGTAAAGTAAATTTACTGAGTTTGGTGAAGTGTGTAGATGAAAGTCAACAAAGAAGCAAGATTGAAATTTGATTGTTTCACGCTGTGTCTTTCACAGCGATGTCATAAGAGCGGTCCGCATTTGTGTGTTGCGCTGTGTCTTTTAAAGCGGCAATGACAGCGGTCAGACACCAGTGTTTTGCACTGTGTGTTGCGTTATGAATTTTTGCAGCGGTGTTGTCACAGAGGTGTACACTTTGAGGAGCGCTGTGGCACCTAGAGCGGCCACGCACAAAATCGCGTGCAATGAGATCTGCACAGTGAAGAAAGAGGAAAAAGGAAATAGAACCTAATTAGGATTTGGCCAACCCTAGTGCTCCTATATAAATACCACCATTATGTAAAACCTAAGTGTGAGAAAAATTGCTAGAGAGATAGAGAGAAAATTGTAGAGAGACTGAGAGATTGTAATCAACTCTGAAAGTAGTGGATTGAGTACGGTACGCTCCGTGGACGTAGGCAAATTGCTGAACCACGTAAAATCTTTGGTGTCATCTTTTCTTCTTATTGCTTTCATATTATTTGTGTGTTTAGATTTGTGTGTGTGCAATTTTTCTTTCAACAATTGGTATGGTTGGGGCGGGATATTTTTCATACAAATCTAGGTTTTCTCGAGGTCAACGATTTTGTCGCAGAGATGGGATCGGAGAAGGATACTCACAGGATTGAGAAATTCGATGGGATGAATTTCAGTTTTTGGAAGATGCAGATGGAGGATTATCTGTACCAAAAGGACTTGCATTGGCCGATAAAAGAGAAGCCGACAACTATGGCCGATGTAGATTGGTCAAAGAAGCGGATGCCAAAGAACATGGATGAAGAGGATTTCGAACTCCTGGACAGGAAAGCATTGGGAGCAATTCGTCTTAGTTTGACGAAGCATGTTGCTTTCAACGTAAATGATTAGCAAAATGCCAGAGATATAATGAAGACTTTATCAAACCTATATGAACAGCCTTATGCAGTAAGGAAGGTCCATCTTGTCAAGAAGTTATCAAATCTAAAGATGACGGAAGGTCAGAGTTTTAGAGATTATCTAAACCAATTCAACAAAGTAAAGGATGGGTTAACTTCTGTGTCTATGGGTTTCGATAAAGAATTCTTGGCGGTGTTTATGCTCACCCAATTGCTAGAAAGTTGGAAGATGACATGTTAGTTAATTGCCAACTCGTTCGGGAAAGAAAAATTGGATTTCTCATAAGTTGTGAACATGATCATGACTGAAGAAATTAGGATGCGTGAAGAGGGATTTGGAGCGTCTACATCTTCAGCACTGAATATGGAAGGTAGAGAAAGCAGAAACAGAAATCGAAACACAAATCAACGGGGAAGATCAAAGTCAAGAGGTAAGTCTAAATCCAGGAATCAGGTCAACTATGAAACAAGAAAGATATAGAGTGCTGGAACTGTGGTAAGAAATGCCACTTCTCGTATGAGTGTAGATCTGAGAAGAAGGGCAAGGGCAATGGCAAGGGCAAGGGCAAGGGCAGTGCGAACTGTATGTCAGAGGAGTCAGATGACTGCCTCATCTGCTCGTTGGAAAGTAAGACGGAGTCCTGGGTTTTGGATTCAGGAGAGTCATTCCATACCACACCTCATAGGGAGTTGTTCGAGAATTACGTCTCCGAAAATTTGGGTAAGGTGTATCTTGGTGACGATCAAGCATGCAATATTACCGAGAAGGGAGATGTGAAGATTCAGCTGAAATGATCAGTTTGGAAGCTCAACAACGTGAGGCACATACCGGATTTGAGGAAGAATTTGATCTCTATTGGGCAACTAGCGTTAGAGGGTTACATGGCGACTTTCACAGATGATGAGTGGAAGATTTTGAAAGGTATTATGACAATCGCCCGAGGAAATAAGAATGGGTTGCTTTATACAACCACGAATGGTTGTGATTCAATCGCTATGGCAGAACGTAAAGATGATTAGAACTTGTGGCACCAGATGTTTGAGCACATGAGTAGTTAGGGGCTGAAGTGTCAACATTCGAAAGGTAAGTTACCAGATTTGAAAAGTGGTGAGGTTGATTTCTGTGAGAGCTGTGTGTTAGGAAAACAGAAGCGAGTGAGCTTCAAGAAGATCGGAAGGGTACCGGTAAAGAAGAAGCTGGAACTAGTGCACACGGATGTTTGGGGTCCAGCTTCAGTCTCGTTAACCAGAGGTAAACAATATTTCGTCACATTTATTGACGACCACTCCAAGAAGGTATGGGTTTATTTTCTGAAACACAAGTCTGAGGTGTTTAATTCATTCAAGAGATGGAAAGCTAGGGTTGAGAACGAGACAGGGTTAAAGTTCAAAAAGCTGCATTTAGACAATGGTGGAGAGTATGAAGACAATGAGTTCAAAATGTTTTGCTACCTGAGCGGGATAAAGCTCAGTAGAACGGTTCGTGGAACCCCATAGCAGAATGGGATAGCAGAACGGATGAACAGGTCATTGACTGAGAGAGCCAGAAGCATGTGGTTACATTCTGAGTTGCCAAAACAGTTCTGGGCAGAAGCAGTCAATACAGCAGCATATTTGATCAACAGAGGATCATCAAAGCCTTTGGACCTCGCTATACTAGAAGAGATTTGGACCGAGAAAAAGGTAAAACTTTCTCATCTTAAAGTGTTTGGGTGTGTTTTTTATGTACATATAAGTGATCATGCGAGGAATAAGCTAGACGCCAAGTCAGTGAAGTGTACTTTGGTTGGCTATGGAGAAGATGAATTTGGTTACAAGCTGTGGGACGACCAAAACCGCAAGATGATCAGAAGTAGAGATGTTGTCTTCAATGAAATGGTTATGTACAAAGATAGAAACACACAGGTATCTAAGCCGGAAGAGCCAGAGTACTTTATGCCTAATGATGTGTCAGATAACAGGGTCGTGGAACTAGTTAATCAGAATGATGAAGAACAAGGTGTGCCGCTCCATGTTCATGATCCTATCGCACATAGAGACATCACAGTGACACAGGCTCAGAGTATAGTGAGAAGATCAACTAGAACTCCTATACCAAATGGGAAGTACTTGCAATACATGTTGTTGACAGATGCAAGGGAACCTGAGTGCTATGATGAGGCATATCAGGGAAAAGATGCGAGCAAGTGGGAGCTTACAAGGAAGGATGAGATAAAGTCATTGATTTCTAATCAAACTTGGGAGTTAGCCAAGTTGCTTGAAGGAAAGAAAGCCCTATAGAATAAGTGGGTGTTTCGGATCAAAGAGGAACATGATGATTCCAAGAGATACAAGGCACGACTAGTGGTCAAAGGCTTCCAACAAATAAAAGGTATTGACTACTCTGAAATATTTTCTCCTGTTGTTAAACTAACTACGATTTGGTTAGTATTAAGCATTGTCGCAGCGAAAGAGTTATGTAAGGTTCATGACTTGTATTGGCTTGATTCCATTGCAAAACACTCTATATTTGTATTAGTTGTTGCTTAGGATGTTCTTGGAAGAAAAGAAGCTTAAAAGTTGAAGAGCAACGTCTAGTGCAAATGTCGTCTTCAAGAGGTGAAAGCGTCAAAGGTATATCTTGACTTCTATCCTCTTGCAAGGTGTTAGCACACACACACACAATTCATACATGTGTGTCCCTGCGTCATAGTTCAAACATTTGGTATAACACATTCACACACTTCTTAGTATGCACATGCATTGGTCTCTTATCGACAAACATTGTAGAATTGCATGCTTTGTGACTATCTCTTTGATATGGCATGCTTGTGTGAATTTGTGTTTGTTTGTTTACGTATTTTGTATTTTGGACTTGAATATGTTCTTATTTGATTCCTTATTGAGTTCTGGTCATTTCGGTTACTCATTCATAAGGTTTCGAGTCCAAACGATGTAGCTACGCTACTTTTCGTTCTCATTCGTTGAGTTGACTTCATCGTCGTTTTCCGAGATGATTTCTCAACCTTTTTTCAAAGTTGTGTAGTCTTTGTTGTGCGTGAGGGAGTCACAGTTTGTAATCCAAAAACGGATTCGAAATTGGAGTTCGGATGCCCAAGTTACGGCTGAAGAACGTGAGAGTGCGCGAGAGAGGTGAGAGTGGCCAAGAGGCCACGTGGGCCACGCCGTGAGGGAGGCCGTGGGCCCCACGGCCAGAGACCCTCTCTGGCCCCGTGAGGCCCACGCGCCCCCACGGGGTGGGTGATGTGGCCCTTGCTGATTGGCCCGAAAATCTCTTCTCTCTCTTCTTTTTAAACACTTCTCCTTCCCTCCACATGTGTTGAAGAACTTGAAGAACGTTTCACGAAATTCTGCAGATTTTCTTCAATTTTTAGTTTTAGTATTTTGATCATATCTTTCTCATACGAACTCAAAATCAATCGATTCAAAAGCCAAAATTGTTGGTCTTGAGGAGAGCTACAAACCTCAAGCATTTCCAGAGGGAGCTAACTTTGTCATTGTACCCAGCAGCCTGATCTTCAGTACGTGGTCAAGGTTGTTTGTTCAACTTCTTCTTTTTCAATTTCATCTTTGATCATCTCTTGATTCTTACTATTTGATTGATGAAATTTGTTGAGAAGTATGTTAGATCATATGCTAGGGGTGTTTGATCATTTTTCAATTGAGTTTTAGCTTTGTGATTTCTCTTGAACATATATATGCTAAACTTGATTTTGTTTGAAATTGATTCTAGAAAAAGTATATATGATGTGCCTCATGTTATTTTCTAGGTTTAATTTCATGATCTAAGAACTAGGTTTTTAGTGTGATATATTGAATATTCATACCTTGTTCTTATTGATTTACATGTCTTGATTTCTAGATAAGTTTGTGATTGTGTGTTGAAAGCATTTTCTAGATTATCATTGAACATGTACATTTTGCTTGATTGATCATCTAGCTAAATTTGATTGTGTTTGCATCATTTGCATCACTTAGATCATAGCCTTGCATTAGGTTGAAGTCTCTAGCAAAGTGAGTGAAGCTTTGTGAATAGAGCAAGGGAGTCTTGATTAGAGTCGGGAGGACTCGGATAGTCAAGCAAGGAAGACTTGTCTAGGGTCGGGAGGATCCGGATAGGCAAGCAAGAAATCTTCCTAGAGATGTGAGCGTCTTGGATAGGAAGTTGCTTTTTAGAGGTGTAGGATACATCTCGGATAGGAAGTAGGCTTGGTGATTCACTAGCCCGAGGGTAGATTAGGAGTTGATAGCTTGAGCGGATATCATGAGTTGATACCTTGAGTGTGTAAGTCTTTTTTCACATAGTGGATTGCTTCGTCGGTGGTTGTGGTATCAACCCGTGGATGTTTCCTCTTTGAGGTTTTACCACGTAAAAAATACTTGTGTTCTTTTTTGTTTTACATTTCTTTATCTTCCATATCTTACATTGATTGCATATCTTGTAAATTGATTAACTCTTGTATTAGTGAAATCAATCCATTTGCTAAATCTTATCAAGTGTGCATTTTCTTTGTTATATTCCGCATCATTTTTAATATTGGGAGAATTTGAGTAAATACCTATTCACCCCCCCCCCCCCTCTAGGTATATATTACACTATATTGCTTAAGGGAATTTCAATTGCTATCAGAGCGGGTGTCTAGAAGTAATTAGATAGATCCATATTATAGTGTTTGTGTTTTGTTTTGTTGTGTTTTTCTTGTGTTTGTTCATTTTTGTAGCTATGGATGATTCAATGCCGGAAGGTGCTTCTAGTGGTATACCTCCACTCTTGGATAGTGGTAACTACACCTTTTGGAGAAATACAATGAAAGCCTACATTAGAGCCATCAATGATAAATCATAGATGAGTGTGAGTGATATAGTAGAGGAAGAGGAGTCCTTGAATGATCGAGAATCTACTAGCAATTACATTGCTCATGTGGCTATATATGAAGGAAGATTTGAGGATAGTTGTGAAGAGTCCTCAAGTAATGGGGAAAGTGAAAACTCTTCAAGTAGTGGAGATAGTGAAATCTCCTCCAATGATGAAGAGTTCGAAGCCTCCTTAAATCAAGATTATATAAGCTTCAATGACAAGATCCTTCAACAAAAGAATGAAGAGAGCAACAAGTTGAAGTTGATCAATGCTAATTTAGTGGTGATCTTTCAAGCTCTTGTCAATGAAAAGAAGATGTCTTTGGAGAAGATGAGCAAGCAAAGTGAAGTCATCAAGGAGCATGAAAAGTCCATTGAAAATTATTTTTCAAAGGTGGAAGAAAGTGCTCAAGAGCTAGATGATCTAAGAGAAGACTTTACAATGAAGTTGTTTGCCATGGAAGGAGAGATCAAGCAAAAAGAGAACTCTTTGTCTATCATGAAGATAAATGAGTGTGAGCTTATAGATGAAGTCAAAGCTCTCAAAGAGTCTATTAATGGCATAAAAATTAGAGCCATTAAGCTTGATGAAATGATAAAACTTGGAAAGCATCATGGAGATAAAAGTGGCTTGGGTTATGTAGAAGAAGTTAAGAAGACTCCTACAACCAAGAACAAGTCAAGAATTTCCAAGGAGAAGAAAGACTCAACTACTATTCCTTCCAACATCAAAGACAAAGACAAAGACAAGAAGAGCTATGGAACTTCTCAACCGACTCTCAACCAAAGCATGCACACCCAAAAGGTAACGTTTCTAAGTTCATTCCGGTTTGTCATTATTGTAATGTGGTTGGTCACATTAGGCCTAAGTGTTATGAATATGTTAGGCAATGCAAACTAGGAAATGTGGAACATGATAAAAATGTGAAAAAGTTACCTAATTATTCTCCTAAGCATGAGTTTAAGTCTAGAGCTAGACATAACATCTCTAAGTTTATCCCGATTTGTCATTTTTGCAATGTTGTAGGGCATATCAAACCTAAATGCTACAAGTATATTAGACAATGCGAACTAGGGAATGAGATGTGTGCTAGTGAGATGAAAAGACTTCCTTTGGTTGTTTCTAAACATGTTAGGGCATTAGAGACTATGCATGATGAACATGTTAATGAAAAGAAATCAACAAGGAAAGTTTGGGTTAAGAAAAATAATGTGCATTTTTGTGAAATGGATAAATCTTCTTTGAAAGTTTCTAAACATGACAATAGCTTTGATGCTTTGAGAAATGTGCATATTGATCATATTCATGTGAAGAAACCTACCAAGAAAATTTGGATTGAAAAGAATGACATGCATGTTAATAATAATCATGTTAAGAAATATGTTGAGAAGAAGTTGGTTAAGAAGAGTGTTAACCATGATCATTTGAAGAGTCTTGATGAAATATTTGTGCGTGGCAAAAATGTTGACTTTAATATGAGTGATGTTTTCATGAAGAAGATAGTTGATGATTTATCTTCTAGATTTCATATTGCCATGCGTAATGATCATGATGTTGTTTGTGTTGGTTCACCTAAGACCAATATGGTCAAAAGTGAGTGCTCTCATACTTGATTGAGTAGCACATATGATAATATTTTTGTTCTTGATAAGAATTCTAAGTTTGATGCTTGACTAAGCTATTTGTAATGTGCTAGGTTTAGTATTCAAACTTGGTGTCTCTAATCAATTCATGAACTCAATATTCTCATAATCACTATGATAGTCAAAATTTGTTGATTAACTTTAAAGAAATTGAATTTTGAAATCTATTTGGTGAAATTTTTTGTTAAGACTTTTAGAGAAAGTCATTTTCATGTGTTTGTTTGAGTTGAAAGTGTTTGGTCTTTATTTTCTTGGGATGACACACCAACAATTTGTTGTCATGAGGACAAACAAGCCAAGAAAGCTCATAAAAAGAGCGGAGACCTTTCATTGGTGAAAAAGCTTGCTAAGGTATTTCTCTACTCTAAAAGCTTGCTTTCTATTTCATCTTTTCAACTCTATGTATGCATGATATCATTGCATATAGATATTAGGCATCATTTCATTAGAGAACATGTTGAACATTCTATTGTTTCTCTAAAGCATATGCCTACTAAAAATCAACTTGCGGATTTGTTTACTAAGTCCTTGGACAAAAAGAGGTTTAAAACTCTTCTAAGATCCATTGACATGATTTGTGTTGATTATTGTCTATGTGTGATTGTGAGTGGCTTGATGACCAAAACTTTATTTGAATATCAATATCTTTGAGAGCTACTCACTTGAGAAGTAATGATCTTAAATAAATAACTCTTATTGTTTCTAGATCATGCACTTGAGCTTGAAAATTTATTTTTTTGAAAAGTGCACTAATGCTTCTCTTGTATGTTTTAGTTTTGAGTATATGTGGTTGAAAATGTGTAGATAATGGATGCATCGAGAAGTTTATTGCTAAGTACATGATAGATGACCTATGGTATGTATCCATTTTGCTTCGGTACTACATAGTAATCAACGAGCACCCTCATGGAAAGGGCTACACACCTTGGTTGTGCAGCCGCCCAATGTAGGAGAGGGCTATGCCATTGTGATGAGTGAAAGCCGCCATGAGGTGTATATGTTTTTGTTAGAAAAATCAAAGAAGAAGTGTTGAAAAGAATCATTAAAAAAAAAAAAAAAATCTTTGATTCTAAGCCTAAAAGAAATGAAAAATAAAAGGCTTATTGGTGTATAGTTGAAAATTGTGAAAAGCTAGGGTTGACAAATAGAAACGGGAAAATGAACCACATGCACACACACGCTCATATGTTGATATCTATTATTTTTAAAAGCAAAAATCCGGATGAATATCGGTTTGACCTATTTTTGGAAATGCTTTAGATGGATAGGTGTGGATAGAGTTTGCATGTTGATATCACAATTACTCCTTCTATATATTTGAGAAGCATTCACACACACATATTTTGCTTATGTGCTTGATTCATTAGCAATGTGAGAATATTTTTGAGAGATTAATGAAAATCTATGATTCTCTCTTGGACTTTGACAAGTTATGGGAAATTTTCTCTTATTGCTTGATTGTGTGATTGTGTGGTGTCCCTGGTGAACAAATCTACATGATGATAATATGTGGAGCATATGTTTAAGGGGAGCTTAGTTTATTCACCTTCGCTTTCTATACGATTTGTTTGCTTAATATCTCACTCTTTTTCTCTTGTGTCCCTTGTCTATTCCTTGACAAAAAGGGGGAGAAAATGTATACCTCACCATGTTTGATATTGGAGAGATTTTGTATACTTCACACTTTGTGTGAAAAAATGTTCCAATTGTGTGATCATATTCCTCTTTGTGCTTAATTGTGACTTTGTCTTAAGGGGGAAAATTCTTGTCTTAAGGGGGAGAAAGAATTCTTTCTTGATAATGTTAAGGATGGTTGGTCCTTGGGAATTGGGAAACTAAGGGAATGCTTTAATATGAAAACATGTTATTCACTTGAGATAATGCATTTTTGTACGAGATAAGAGATGTCTTCTATATTTGTTTTTGGTTAATATCTCACCATTCTTCTTTAGAGAATATCTCTTGTTTGGTTTGCTATTTTCTCTCATATGTACTTTGAAGACCAAAAGAGGAATTCTTGAAGACTTGAAGACTTTTTAGTCTAGGTATCTCTTTGTAATGTGAGGATGAGAGTATGCTATCAACTTGAGTTTATTGGAGTGAAACATTGTATGGTGAGGTTGAGGTTTTGCCATGGAATAGCCAAATGGGGAGATTATAATTAAGGTTCATGATTTGTATTGGCTTGATTCCATTGCAAAACACTCTATATTTGTATTAGTTGTTGCTTAGGATGTTCTTGGAAGAAAAGAAGCTTAAAAGTTGAAGAGCAACGTCTAGTGCAAATGTCGTCTTCAAGAGGTGAAAGCGTCAAAGGTATATCTTGACTTCTATCCTCTTGCAAGGCGTTAGCGCACACACACACAATTCATACATGTGTGTCCCTGCATCGTAGTTCAAACATTTGGTATAACACATTCACACACTTCTTAGTATGCACATGCATTGGTCTCTTATCGACAAACATTGTAGAATTGCATGCTTTGTGACTATCTCTTTGATATGGCATGCTTGTGTGAATTTGTGTTTGTTTGTTTATGTATTTTGTATTTTGGACTTGAATATGTTCTTATTTGATTCTTTATTGAGTTCCGATCGTTTTGGTTACTCATTCATAAGGTTTCGAGTCCAAATGATGTAGCTACGCTACTTTTCGTTCTCATTCGTTGAGTTGACTTCATCGTCGTTTTCCGAGATGATTTCTCAACCATTTTTCAAAGTTGTGTAGTCTTCATCATGCATGAGGGAGTCACGGTTTGTAATCCGAAAGCGGATTCAAAATCGGAGTTCGGATGCCCAAGTTACGGCTGAAGAACGTGAGAGTGCGCGAGAGAGGTGAGAGTGGCCAAAAGGCCACATGGGCCACGCCGTGAGGGAGGCCGTGGGACCCTCTCTGGCCCCATGAGGCCCACGCGCCCCCCACGGGGTGGGTGACATGGCCCTTGCTGATTGGCCCGAAAATCTCTTCTCTCTCTTCTTTTTAAACACTTCTCCTTCCCTCCACATGTGTTGAAGAACTTTTCACGAAATTCTGCAGATTTTCTTCAATTTTGTAGTTTTAGTATTTTGATCATATCTTTCTCATACGAACTCAAAATCAATCGATTCAAAAGCCAAAATTGTTGGTCTTGAGGAGAGCTACAAACCCAAGCATTTTCAGAGGGGGCTGACTTCGTTATTATTCCCAGCATCCTGATCTTCAGTACGTGGTCAAGGTTGTTTGTTCAACTTCTTCTTTTTCAATTTCATCTTTGATCATCTCTTGATTCTTACTATTTGATTGATGAAATTTGTTGAGAAGTATGTTAGATCATATGCTAGGGTGTTTGATCATTTGTCAATTGAGTTTTAGCTTTGTGATTTCTCTTGAACATATATGTGCTAAACTTGATTTTGTTTGAAATTAATTCTAGAAAAAGTATATATGATGTGCCTCATGTTATTTTCTAGGTTTAATTTCATGATCTAAGAACTAGGTTTTTAGTGTGATATATTGAATATTCATACCTTGTTCTTATTGATTTACATGTCTTGATTTCTAGATAAGTTTGTGATTGTGTGTTGAAAGCATTTTCTAGATTATCATTGAACATGTACATTTTGCTTGATTGATCATCTAGCTAAATTTGATTATGTTTGCATCATTTGCATCACTTAGATCATAGCCTTGCATTAGGTTGAAGTCTCTAGCAAAGTGAGTGAAGCTTTGTAAATAGAGCAAGGGAGTCTTGATTAGAGTCGGGAGGACTCGGATAATCAAGCAAGGAAGACTTGTCTAGGGTCGGGAGGATCCAGATAGGCAAGCAAGAAATCTTCCTAGAGACGTGAGCGTCTTGGATAGGAAGTTGCTTCCTAGAGGTGTAGGATACATCTCGGATAGGAAGTAGGCTTGGTGATTCACTAGCCCGATGGTAGATTATGAGTTGATAGCTTGAGCGGATATCATGAGTTGATAGCTTGAATGTGTAAGTCCTTTTTCACATAGTGGATTGCTTCGCCGGTGGTTGTGGTATCAACCCGTGGATGTTTTCTCTTTGAGGTTTTACCACGTAAAAAATACTTGTGTTCTTTTTTGTTTTACATTTCTTTATCTTCCATATCTTACATTGATTGCATATCTTGTAAATTGATTAACTCTTGTATTAGTGAAATCAATCAATTTGCTAAATCTTATCAAGTGTGCATTTTCTTTGTTATATTCCTCATCATTTTTAATATTGGGAGAATTTGAGTAAATACCTATTCACCCCCCATCTAGGTATATATTACACTATATTGCTTAAGGGAATTTCAGGTTATATTTAGAGCAGTTAGATATGAAGACTGCCTTTCTTCATGGAGATTTGGAGGAATAGATATACATGCAGCAACCAGAGGGTTTTGCAAAAGATGGCAAGGAAGAGTTGGTGTGTAAGTTGACAAAGAGCTTGTATGGTTTAAAACAAGCTCCCCGACAGTGGTACAAGAAGTTTGTTGGGTTTATGCAAGACAATAGATATTTTAGATACAATGCTGACCACTGCTACTATTTCAAAAAGGTTAAGTCAAGTTTTATTATCTTGCTACTTTCTGTTGATGACATGTTAGTAGCTGGTACAAATTTAGAAGAGATTAACAATTTGAAAAAGCAACTCTCGAGTGAGTTCGAGATGAAGGATTTAGGTGCAGCAAAGCAGATTCTTGGAATGAAAATTAGCAGAAATGAACATGAAGGTACATTGAAGCTTTCACAAGCAGAGTACGTTCGAAAAGTGTTGCAGAGATTCAGCATGGGTGATGCAAAATCGGTAAGAACACCTTTGGCTAGTCATTTCAGGTTGTTCAAGGACTAAAGTTCGAAGATGGAAAAAGAGAAGGACTTCATGGCTAAAGTTCCTTATGCTTTAGCCATTGTTAGTTTAATGTATGTCATGACTTGCACAAGACCAGATATTTCCCAAGTAGTGGGAGTTGTGAGCTGATATATGTCAAATCTAAGCAAGCCTCACTAGGAGGCCGTGAAGTGGATCCTAAGATACCCGCGGGGTACGACAGAGAGATGTCTAACCTTCAGAAGAGATGAACTTAAGCTGAAAGGTTATATGGATTCAAATTTTGCTAGGGAGGTGGACCATAGGAGAAGTACCACCGGATATGTGTTTACAATGGCTAGTACTACGATTAGTTGGATGTCCCAGTTGTAGAAGATAATGACAATCTCTACAACTGAAGCAGAGTACATGGCTGTGACAGAATCAAGCAAAGAGCTGATATGGTTACAAGTTTTGTTAGCTGAGTTGGGATTCGATCAAGTGATGAATATGTTGCACAGTGATAGTCAGAGTGCAATACACTTGGCCAAGAATTCGGCGTTCCATTCTAGGACCAAACATATAGATCTTCGTTACCATTTCATTCGATCGTTAATCGAAAAAGGTGTGTTAAAGCTTGTAAAGATAATAGGTAGCAAGAAGCTGGCTGACATGTTAACCAAGCCAGTCACTATTGAGAAACTGGAGTTGTACGCAGCTTCAGTGGGTCTTCAAGAGTGAAGATGTGGGGGATGAGCGCACCATTATTTATCCTCTAAGTCATCGAGGAAGGATGGAGAACATCTATTGAGTTTCAATTTTCAAGTGGGAGATTGTTGGAGTTTTGTGAAGACTTTCAAGTCAACAAATGAAAAGCAAAGCAAATTAATCTTTTTTTTTTTGTCTTTTGTGAAATTGAAAATGCAAAGTAAATTTATTGAGTTTGGTGAAGTGTGCAGATGAAAGTCAACAAATAAGCAAGATTGAAATTTGATTGTTTCATGCTGTGTCTTTCACGGCGATGTCATGAGAGCGGTCCGCATTTGTGTGTTGCGCTGCGCATTGCACTGTGTCTTTTAAAGCGGCAATGACAGTAGTCAAGCACCAGTGTTTTGCGCTGTGAATTTTTGTAGCGGCTTTGACAGTGGTGTTGTCACAGAGGTGTACGCTTTAAGGAGCGCTGTAGCACCTAGAGCGGTCACGCACAAATCCACGTGCAATGAGATTTACACAGTGAAGAAAGAGGAAAAAGGAAATAGATCCCAATTAGGATTTGGCCAACTCTAGTGCTCCCATATAAATACCACCATTATGTAAAACCTAATGAGTGTGAGAAAAATTGCTAGAGAGATAGAGAGCAAATTGTAGAGAGACTGAGAGAGAGACTGAGAGATTGTAATCAACTCTGAAAGTAGTGGATTGAGTGCGGTGTGCTCTGTGGACGTAGGCAAATTGCTGAACCACGTAAAATCTTTGGTGTCATTTTTTCTTCTTATTGCTTTCATATTATCTGTGTGTGTTTAGATTTGTGTGTGTGCGATTTTTCTTACAACATATCGTTGGAATCGACATGCTCAGCTTTCATTCCTTGGTTTGTAAGCAATTTTAACATGTCAACCTTGAAACTCTCGAATAAGGGTGTGATTGTTTTTCCCACCAAGAAATGTATTTCGAAGGATGAAAAATGCTTGAGTGAAAGTTCGATGTAATAAAAAAAATTTATCATTTTTTCTACCCCTTATTCAACAGTCAACACTATGGTGGATGGTAGCCTAGTACGGCTCGCCAACCTCTACGGTGGGGTTGAACAAACCGAAACCATCATCTTTGTTCACTAACTTAAGTAGTGTTGCAACCTTTTTTTTAAGTCCAAGCAACAAAAGGTACTTAGAGCCTGTTCACATATGGAAGGAACCTTTAAAAATATTTTGTACATCCATCTGGACCCTCTCTGAAGATTTTGATATCTTCAATAAGATACTTAAAACAATATGTTCCCACTTTTTATGCCTTATTTGTTTTGTATATATCATTTAGTTGTTTGAGCAATGATTCATCAACTGTTGTTGATTTAGGAGGACATAACAGTATTGATATCATAAATAAAACAAAGGCAATCTTGAAAAGATCAAGTACTTCATATTCTTTAGTTTTTTCATCAAGGTAGGGAGTGTAATTTCGTCCTTACCAGTACTCTTCAGAATGGCTTTTAGTCGAATGCAAGTTTTGTCAAACGCATCCATGTCAAAGTCTACATCATGTGTTCCGTTTGGCAAGCCCATCACTCTTTCGAAATCGGACCCCCGGATTGGAATCCATTTATCATGCATGATGATTTCCTTGGACCACGGTTGCATGGTTGTAAGCAACATATCTCATAAAGGGCGGATAAGCACAAGACAACTAATGTTCATTAACACCCTAAAGCCTGTTTTCTCAACGCATTCTTTTTATTTAGGAGTTAGTGACTGTACAACTTCATGGAACCTTTTCGGGCAGCAAATCGTACACCAATGACCTTTGTTTTCTTCATCATAGGACATTGTTTTAGATCTTGAAAAATGTTAAGAATTTCGGACTTTCAAGATGTGAATAATTTAGGTACATATGAAGAGTTCAAGTATACATGGTTGGATATATAAGTCAACTGAAATCATTAGTGGTAGCTAGTTAAAATTCTAAAATGATTGAAGAACTTGGGGGTGAGGGTTTTGTTGTGCGTGCATGATTTGGTGGCCGGTTGATATTTATATTTTAATAAGATTGCCAATTGGGATAGAAACTTAATGATAGCCCTTATGTTATTCCATAGCCCTTGCATGCTTTTGAGGCTGGTTATTGATATTTTAATAAGATTAATGGTAATTATTGATGACAAGCATATTAGTTGTTAGTTCCTCAATTTTGATTGGCTTATTTCATGATAAACCACATTTGAGGATGATTTTGTAATGGGTAGCTTAGGTCTTCGATGACAAGCTTCCAAGCATCTCCATGACTTGCCTCTTGAAGAGATTAGTTTGCACACACACACACACACACACACACACACACTACATGCATGCTTTGTTCATCTTGCATTTTTGTTCTAATTGCTTATATATGTGCATCCTTTACACAATCACACTTGCACTTCATTGTTAGATCTAAGTGTGGTTTTACGTGATGTAATTCGTTTCCGTTTATGTGATCGAAAATGTCTACACTTGCACGATGGTATTAATGTCTTAGCACGATGGTTGACCATTTAAGAAGATCTCATTCTTCTCTTGGATTAGTGTTAGTTACGGTGTGGTTGAATAAAGTAAGGTGTCTAGTTTCAAAAGATTGGATTTTAATGTTTCAAATGTTCTCAAAACTGACATTTGCATGGTCTTGTTACCATAACGTTTTATATAAAGTTTCAAAATAAGTTTTAAAAATTTCTGTACAAACTAGACACCCATACCTTTCCAACGGTATACTATTTGTAATATTTCGTAACCATTTGGATTGGTTTTGAAATCTCCAAAGTGACCACCAAAATAGGGCAACTCTGTTGTTGTCCGTTTCTAACCTTTGGTCACTCAAATGACCATATTTATTTTTATAGACATCGAAATGTCATTCTGTAGAAAGGAGTATAAAGTAGACATCCATATCTTTCCAACGGTATATCATACGAAAGGTTTCGATATCGTTTGGTCATGGTTTGGGGCACTCAAATCTTGAGCTGTTGTGCTAATTTTCAAGTGCTCGGGTGACTGCGCGGGTAGTATACCAGTCAACAAACCATGCACTGCTCCGCCCCTGTTTCATAATTTGGCCATTTATTAGTCATTTAGAGTCCGATTTGGCTCCTTTTTGAAGGGAAATTCACAAAATTTATAGGGCTATCATCTAAGCACTATAAATACATCTCTTTCTCATCATTTGTTTTTAAGGAACAAAAACTACAAAACCCTAGAGAGAGATTAAGAGTTCCCTAGTGAGAGAAAGCACCAAGATTGCTTTTTTAACTCTCCCAAACCCAAAACCCATGTGCATCTAACATCATCATCATCATTCAAGCATGGGTCTTCATTAATGTCTTTACTTGGTAAGTAGAACAAACAACTCATCTAATTTATTGTTCTATTTAATCAAGACATGTCTTTTATTGCTTAGGTTAGCAAATCTTCACTTTAATTGCATATCTAGTGAAGTTATGACATGTTTGGGGTTTGTATTTTGATAGCTTGCATTTAGGACATAAATGCCATCTAGCTAAGTCTATGTGCTTTGCATTTAGACATTGTTGATTAGGACTCCTTGATTGCATTTCTTGATTGCATTAATTGTCCTTGCCATGTTTAATGACAACTTATGTTGATTGACTTTTGTTTGATGACTAGATTTTAGGTTTCCATATCTATATCTAGTTAGGTCTTCATGAGCATTCATTTAGACATATTGATATCTAGGATTGATTTTATTGACATCTTGAATTCCAAGATAAGCATTTAGTGTAGCCTAGCATTAGTTACATTTAAAATATTTCATATATTCACGTAGGTTGTTGATCTCTTCATTGAGAGTTAAGTCTTATGACTACGTGGTGTAGTGCACAAGCATTTTGGTCTAGGATCACTATTAAAGGCCCACAGGATAGTAGTGGTGGGTTAGTGACTGAGAATTGTTGAGGTCAACCTAGGTTGTAAACATCATTACAAGTAGTGGATTTGAGGACTGTGTGTGGCTAGCAGAATAGCGAGTGAGTTTTTCCCAATTGTGGGTTTCTCACGTAAATCAATCATCGTATAATTTATTGTTTTCCGCACTTTTAATTACGTTGATTGTATTTCATTGAATTGGGTTATTTTTTGTAAAATTGACTAATCCGAAAAATTGGTAACTAATCGGATTAACAACCCATTCCCCGTTATATATAGTTTCATTAGTCTATGCAATGTTTGTAAGCAAGGATAATGAACGTCCAGCCGTATTTGTCATGTAGAGTAGATGAATCATTTATTTAGTGGTCACCCGAACTTTAAATTTAATATATAATTAAAAAACCATGGATTATCATTGTATTAATGTTTCAAAACCACGGATTTTGGTGTGTACATATGATTGTAATAAGATATGTGATTACAAAACAACAACAGTGATCACTCTATTTATTAAGAGTTTGGAAATCTATTAGACAACCCAAATGTTGTTTACACGTTGGATCAAGTAAACATGATGTTTATTGTGAAATAACACAAAAAACAAAATTGATATGAATTACGTAAAGACATTGGGCATGCATACATGGTGTGGGACGATTGACAATTGAATTGGAAAATATACATGCATGTTATTATTTAAAGAGAAAACTGCACTAAACTTCCCCTAGGTTTGCCCATTTACACTTAGAAATCATTTTTATTTTTTATTTTTTGTAATTTGAAAAAAAAAATTATTTGTTTTCCTTTTTTTTTTTGAATGATTGAATGAATTATTTGTTTTTAAAAAAATAAAATATAATTAATTTACTCTTAAAAATTCTTAATTTTCAATTAATATATATTTTTAAAACATTTATTTTTCAATTATTCTCCATTTAAAAATATTTATTCAATTATTTACATATTTTTTTTATAAAAAATCTTCAAATGACTAAAATACCCTTAGTTTTAATAGTCAAACTTGATCAACAATTAAGTTTGACTAACGGCATAGGAGGTAAATGCCAATTAACGATAAAGTTGTTTATGAGTGTAAAAGGTCAAACCTCATGGGAGTTTGGTGCAATTTGTTCTTATTTAAATTTTAAAATCATTGAGTGCTATTTAAATTTAAAAAGTATATTGATGTATTAAATTGACGAAATTTGGTGTGTACATACAATCGTAATAAGATTTGTGATCACATACATAAGACTATGATCACTCTCATGTATAAGTGTATGGAGTTCTATTAGACAATTCAAATGTTGTTTACACGTTCCATCTAATAAGTTTATTGTTTTCCGTGAAAATAACACAACAAATGAAACTGATAAAAATTGAACAATGCATGGGCTGCCTGTAGTAAGTTTAAATAGCTTTATCTCGGGAAACAATGCATGCATCCAATTACATTTGAATTGGAAAGATCAAATATTGTGTACATATGATCGTAATAAGATATGTAATCACATACTGATGAGGTTGTTTGTGCTCAACAAAACAATGTATTTATGTGTTCACTTGAAAACCGTGTTTAACCACTTAGGAATCCACTTGGGATAAAAGCTTAGTAAAACAATAAGTAAGGATTCGTTCCATAGGAAATTAGAGTAATATGTTATATTAATTAACTAATCTATAATGCAATAAAGTAAATCATGGTAGTTTGGATAATGTATGGTTTGAGAAACCATCAAACATACATGTAAAGTAAATGTAACACAAAGGTGATAGGGAAAATAGAATGCTTAACAATCTTTGATAAGAATATGGAATGTAATCTATTAAGAGAATGCTAGGGAAATGATTGAGTTGCAAGTGGATTATGGGCAATGCTTTTCAAGCTACTTTAATGAACCAATCTCATACTTGTTAACCATTTATAGTCTTAGATGTGTTTAGGCCATTAATACGAAACCTAAACACTTTCCACCAAAATGCCTAGCCGATTAAGGATAGGGGGTCAAGGTGGGATTAGTTAATTACAAATCAAGGTTTAGATGATTGCGGTTGATATACCCTCCAACCATCTATCCTATTCACCATGTTCCTTAATCATTTAAGGGTGTCAATTCAATAATGATTGTATAACAAATTACCCTAAACAAGAGTATAATCAACTAGTGGTATACAATGCCAATTATATAATGAATAAGATCTAGTTATCAAATGAATATAACACAAATAGGGATTCCAAATACATATAGCTTAAGCAAAACCCAAATCCAAATGTTTCTCACATTAATCCTCTACAATGGGGATTTAGTTACACATAGTTACAATCAAATAGCAAAGTAGTAATAGATTAGGAAATCACCTTTGTGCCTCATTTTGTAGTGCTTGATCCTTCTTTCCTTTGATGCTCCTAGTGCAAAGAATGGTAGATGAAGATGTGTCTAGATGATAGATGTCTAATGGGTAGTGACAAAAGGTAGGGAAATGTAGAGAATGGGAAGAGAGGAGTGATTAGGTGAAGTATTCAAGATTTGGTGTTGAGTTTTTGAATGGAAAAGGTAGTCCAAGATTAGAGATGGAGGAAGTCTAACTAAGGTCAAATGGAGGAGAGAATGCTAGTCTAAGTTCAATATTTTCGTGCTTGGAAGAACTCTTCTTCAAAATGGGGAAGAAGAATATTTATAATGGCTCTCGGATCAATCCTTTAACTGCCAAAAATGCTGATGTGGCATGTGTCACGGTTGCATTTTAGCGGTTTTGGAGACCGCGACGCCACTACGGCAGATGGTTATTCGTTCTTCGATCTGGTTGTCGCGGCTGATTCTCATCTTTTTCGCGGTTATGAAGACAGCAACATAAGAATGGCGATAATGGGATTTGAAATCTTTAAGTGGTCATTGTTTGGTCACACAACGACGCTAGCAGCGACACTCGACCTAATTAAAAACTCTTCATCTTTTTCTTCTCTATCGCGGTTGTGGCTCCATAACGACACTCCACCGCGACACCACACCTGATGGATTTATTAGGATTTAATCATTCTATCGTGGTTGTGCTCTTAGTGACACTTTAACCGCAACAATTCCTTGGCTTGATCTTTGATGCTTCAAAGCTCTTCTGTCGCGGTGTGCCTTTGGCGACACCAAAATGGCTACAATGCCTAGTTTCACCTTTTTGTACTTTTTGTATCAAATCCTTCTCCTTCTTCACAAATGTCCTTGTGGCACTAATAAACCCGAAACACTTGTTTATCATAGTTAAATCACGTGAAAATGCCTAAGAAACAAGCAAAAGAGAAGGAAATGGGGGCCAAAATCATATCTATTTTGGCTCGATCATATACTAAATACTGTGATCACTCTCGTATTTAAGTGTATGGAATTCTATTAGACATTTCAAATGTTGTTTCTACATTCGATCGGATAAATACAACTTGCATAAATACATTAAGCATGCATGTGTGGGGTGGGATGATGCTATATTAAATTGGTCAATTGGGTTGCGTGTTGTTAGTTAAATTTTAAAAAACATTGTTTTATGTTTAAATTTAAATTTAAGACATTGATTGCTTTTTAAATTTGAAAATAATTGATTGTCTTAACTAAGGAACAATGAATAATGAATGAAGCCGAAATCTGAATTGGCTTGGATTAAATGATCATATGTTGTACAAGTCTTTAGGTTAACAACAAGTAAAAATGACTTGTGCTGGTCACATGAGGGGCAATTTTTTTAAGTGGAATTATTAATTTAGTCCCTAAGTTTTGGTGAAACATCAAATTTTTAAACGTGTTTGCTTTTTTACAATCCGTGGTCTCTTACTTTTCAGAAATACATCAAATGGGTGATGGGTCCTTATGTTAGTCAACCGTTAGTCCCACAAAATTCTAGTTATAGTTTAGTCTTTAAACCAAAATATGTCACGTGTTAGCCCAAAAACAAAAAATAAAATAAAATAAATATTAATATATATATATAATTAGAAATTTAAAATTTTAAGAAAAAAAATTGAAAAAAGAAGAAGAAAATTTGATAGATGGAGATTCAATCTGAATCTGCATTGTCCATCTGTTGAGATGGAGGATGGAGATTCTATCTGGAGATTAGATCTCCTTCTATATGACTTGGCACCATGTTGAAACCATTGCCTCCCATACCGTCCATCTTTATGGTTGTCTCCTTTCGTCGTCCATCTCCATTGTTGCCTCCCTCGCTGTCACCGTCGTCGTCTCAAGCACCATCACTATTGTCAAACACCGATCGTTCTTCAAATTCTCCATATCATGTCTACCCACATCGCCTCAAACACTACCTCCATTGTCAAACAAAACCAACAAAATCAAACAAATACCATAATAGTCAAACACTCAAACATCACCATCGAATATAAAACAATAACAAAATAAAACCAAGCAACAAGATGTAGATGATTTGGGGTTGAATTAATTGTTCTTTTATTTTTCAATCTACAGATTTCAACTTCAATTAAATATCATTTCTTTTGTCGATGAATATCGCAACAGTAAATCCATTGGAGATCTCAAGCAATTAATTCAACTTGCAGATTTCAAAACTTAATTCACCCTCACAGAACAATTAATTCAACCTCTTTGATTTAGGGTTGAAATATGTAGATTCGACCTTGCAAATCTTCCCCGAACCGATCGACCGCCTCCCAAACTCCATTCTTCTCCGGTTATTCTGTTCTTCAACAAGATCAGCGACGTCAACACCCTCGGCTGATGTTTCATCGTTTCCCGTCGCTTACACTCTTAAAGTCCTAGGTCCCCTGGTCGCATATGTGGTCGTTTGTGTCGATCGCGTTAACTTCAACGGCCAAAAACGTGGTTGTTTCCCCTTGCATCCACTTGTATTTTATGTTTCCTGTTTGTTTTTTATATTTTTTATTGTTATGTTTTAATATATATATATATATGGGAAAGTATCATTTTATCCCCTGACTTTTGCCCTATTGTTAAGACGAGGACAGGGTTTGGCTATATTGGATGTTTTTCCCCCTAAAAACAAAGAAACATTAAAAACGCCCCTTCTGTAACACTTTCAGTCCATTGGGGCGTTGACCGTTAAATTTGAAAGGGCAATATAGTAAATGCATTCTTAATTGATCTCCACCGTCTATCTGGAAAAGATGGATGGTGGAAATTAAAAGATAATTTACATATATAAAAAATAAAACTAAAAAATTAAAAATTAAAATTAAAAGATAATTTACATATAAAAATAAAAAATAAAATAAAAACTAATAAACACTCTCTCTCTCACGTACAAAATCTTCTAGATCATAAACTCTCTCTCTCACGTACACAATCCTCTACCATCAAAATCTTCCAGATCTTCCATCTCCTCTACCATCATCATCACCATTCTCCCTATCATAAACAACAAAACATCATCAACAGAATCCCCAAAATCTTTAACACTAAAAAAATCTTCACGACAGCTACCAATCACTTCTTCTTCTTCTTCTTCTTCGTTGATTGGGTTTGGGTATGGGTGTTTTCTAGGTTCGATTGGATTTGGGTGTGGGTGTGGGTGTGGATGGTTTGGTATGATTAGTTTGGGGTGTTAAGGGGCCAGCCGGCGTGTGGTTGTGATTTGGGGTTGGTGGTTGAAGATCTAGGGTTTGTGAATGGGTTTTTCGGGTTGTTTTTCTGAGAATTTTGGACTCTTTTATGGCAATTTGGGTTTTTTTTTTTTAGGGGGGTTTGATTTTGATTTTGGTTGCTGGGTTTGATTTAAGTTTCTGGGTTTTATTTATTTATTTATTTTTGGGTTTGAATTTGATTTTGGTTGTTGGGTTTGATTTAAGTTTTTGGGTTTGATTTTTTTTCTTTTGGTTTCTTGATGAACTAGGATGATTCTTGGTGGATGTTTGGGTTTATATTGCAGGAAGAAAAATTGATATAAGTTTGATTTTGGTTGTTGGGTTTGATTTAATTTTGGGTTTTGATATATTGCAGGAAGAAACACTCGGTTCCCAAGAATAGTTGTTAGGGTTTTGGAATTGATTTTGAACAAAATTGAAGATCAAGAATAGTTGACGAATTTGATGTTGGATTAATTTGGATAGTATTGATGATGATGATATGTTAATTCGTTTTTTTTCTTCTTTAAATTATTAGATAATTTAATATTAGATAATCCTTTTAAAATATATATAATAATTTAATTTATATTTTTCCTTTTAAAAAATAGATAGTAATTTAATTTATATTTAATTTGATTCTAATCTGTTTTTTTATATAAAAAATTTAAATAAAAAATAAAAAAGAGAGATCTCCACTGTCCATCTTTGAGATGGACGGTAGAGATCCATATTTTAATTGTGTTTTTTATTTTAAGTATATTTTTTATTTAATGAATATTTTGAAGGTTAAATGGTAATTTTAACAGTCATAAATACATAAGGGGTATATAATACAATAAATGGATGGAAAAAGTAACAAAAGGAGCATATACTACATTCTTTCCATTTGAGGGGGGAGACTGGCCAATATGGTCAAACCCTGTCCTCATCTTAACAATAGGGCAAAAGTTGGAGGGGAAAATGATATTTTCCCATATATATATATATCTTTTAACTTAACTGTCCATCTATGAGATGGACGGTGAAGATCTTGTTTTCTCTTAATTTTTGTTTTTAATTCTTTTTTCAATCTTTATATTTTTTTTAATGATACTTTGATTTATTTTAAGTTAAGGGTAAATGGGTTAATTTACAAATTTTGTCACCTTTGACCATTAATTTTTTTGTCAGATGGACTTATTTGATGTATTTCTAAAAAGTAATGGACCATGGGTTGTAAAAAAGCAAATAAGTTTAAAAAATTGATGTTTCACTAAAATTTGGGACTAAATTTATAATATCCCCTTTTTAAAGGTGTATGGTATATCAGTGTTCTATAAACTGACAATATATAAGAGCCTTAATGAAATGACACATGTCAACTTCTGGTTAAAATAAGCTATTTTTATATTGTTACTAGTGTGACAACCCGTGTGATGCACGAACTTGGTTAAAAATAAAAATAAAATATGTTATGTAATAGAATTTTGCTAAAAAAAAATAAAATGAAAATAAAATTGACTCATTTTCTTTTATGATAAGATATTAAGTCAAATTCACTCATGTTAGAACATATGATTATTGGACTGTGAATTAAGTGTTCCTTATTTATTGTATATATATATATATATATATAATCATGTTATTATATATGATTATATAATATATAATATGAAGAGTCCCTATTTATTAAAATTATATATTATTTATTGTAAATATAAACATATATTTATTATAAATAAAAATATATAATATAATATAAATATATTTTGATTATTTGTTTATTTAAGTTTCTTCTCCCCATAAGCTATCATGTGTTCTTATTCATTTGCATTAATATAAAAATATAATATGAAGAGTCCCTATTTATTAAAATTATATTTTATTTATTATAAATATAAATATATAATATAATATAAATACATATTGAACTTTTTATTTAAGTTTATCCTCCCCATAAGCTACTATGTGTCTATATTCATTTGCATTAATATAAAAAAAAAAAATATGAAGAGTCTTATTTATTAAAATTATATATTACAAACAACTCTTTACTCAATCCTACAAAGTTCAAGCCAAACAAAAGCCAATTAATGTGATCCAAATGACTGATCATAAACAATCAGAAGAAAACATATGATCAAGACTTGAGACATAGTAGCTTTCAAGTATATCTTCTTCTTTCATGGTAAACCGAGTACAAATCAAATTAGGCCAACATTGTTGACTAATAGTACTTATAGCGTGACAATATCCATGACCTAAATATGTGTCACCGTTGAGGAAGAAGATGATGATTTGTTCAGTGCAAGCTTGAAGCTAATTGCACTATTAAAATACTTTCAACGATCCACACCATTGTTTCTACAAATTGCATAGTTCTTATCAACATATCTACTTGATATATAACAAAAAAATCACCATCATAACTCTCACAATACTAAAAAGAAAAAAAGAAAAACAAATTATAACAAAAAATATAAAATTAAAATAAAGAGAGAAAAAAAAAAACAAATATATGTAGATGCATGCAACATACTCCAAGCCCATAGAGAAACATTTGAGATAGAGAGTAGAGATTGATTGATGGATGGATGTGTGAAAGATTGGGTGAAGATAGAGTTTATGGAGTTGCAATCTATAGAGAAACTAAAACAGGCCTTTCAAGATCCCATGGTTTACATTTAAACAAAACGAATTGTTAAATACTCATAAAGTCTACTATTGCCTTTCCAAACAGGACTTACCCATGCAAACCACCAAGGAGTTTTTACAAAAAATCATAAAATTGTGTTTTCATAAAAATGGGATCTCTACTAGGTACTTTTATAGAAAAAGTTCCTTTAAGTTTGCAAACATGTTTTTCAAATTTTTATTAGGACCGAGTTACTCTAGAAATTTAATATTTTTCTTATGCTTTCGTTAACTTGGCAAGACTTCCTGGTGTTTAAACAACTAAATAAGACTTTAAAGGGAAAGGTAAAAAACAAGATGAAAGATCTTACTTGAAAATATTCACAGCTTTATTGATTGCAAGGGAGGAGTTTTTTGTTGTTGAAATTATTACAAGTGAATGGATGAGTGTTTTGAAAGCTCTAGATTTGCAAGTGTGTTGCAAGCTTCATCATCGAACTGTTCATCTATTTCTTCTTCTGTAAGGAATTCTCTTATTCTGGCTTCTTCTTTTTCCCGAATTTCGCTTAAATAATTGAAAAATCCATGGAATTGTCATGACTCCTTGTGAAGATAGACATGTGGGGAGTCTTTCCAATCAACTTTGGCTCGAATGAATTTACACAAGTGAAGTATTTTTGTACTCTGTATCTTTGAAGATACTCAAGACATATGTCTTCGCCATAGTTATGGGGATAGTCTTCTCATATAAATTCAACAGAAAAATTGTAGGGTGCTATCACGATGAAATGATAAGCTGGTAAATAGTTTGATAACCTGTAAGGCTGGTTGACAATCCATTCACATGGGACTGAATCAATGTCAAGGCAAAAACCGTGCTTTCCTCCAAACATCCTGATTGATTGTTGAAGTTTTTCAGGGAGAAAGGAGATTTTTAAAATATTTGTTGCATGAATACTGTCAATAATACCATAGCTAAATAGTTCTTCAATACTCACTTTTTCAGCAAAATCTAGGATTTCAAATTCTAATGGAAAAACGTTTAGGTTTATTTGAGCCGAAACAAATTTGAATATAACTTTATTATTTATCTTTTTCTCTTGTAGCCATGTAGTCATACCTTCAGGTAATCCTACACCCAAGGCGAGAAACTTTTGAATTTTGATAAAACGCTTTAGATTTATATTTTGTGCTATTCCAAAAATAGTTTGCTTTTATATCTATTGGAAGCTTTTCTACTGCTTTATAGAGATTTTTTGCTTGATCCCTCATTAGGGTAATATTTATAATATCAAGGGGATTTTCTATAGAATTTGCCTCATCGTCTACTTCTCTACTATTCTTTTGGCTTCTTTTGCTAAGTCTTTGGAGTTGTTTAGCTAGCTATTCATCTTTCTCTAGTTTTTGCTTTAAAACTGTATTTTCAGCTTGGAGTTTTTCTAAAAGATCATTCATTGTCTTTTTACAACTTTCTAGCTCTTCTGTTATTCTATGATTTGCTTCATTTACTTTTTTGAAATGATTCATGAAACTAATAACTTGGTTACGATCATAAACAAGACCATTAAATTCTAAAATTGGTTCAAAACCATCTTGGTTTTGTAAAAACATATTTAGAGATCTATTGGCTTCTTCTAAGGAATAAAAACCTTTAAAACTAGGATTTGGAAAGTCTTCAACATACATAGTAGTTTCTTGCCATGTTGAATAGATCCCAATTTTCCTACCTCTATAAACTACGTAGCACAAAAACTTGTTATTTTCTACAAAATATTGGCTTAAAATATTTAGGGAGTTTAAAAATCCTTTATTATCATTTCTAAAGAACCATATATCATTAAGTAAGGCTTGTTGGGATTCAGAAAGCTTGTCTTTTACCTGATTTAAAGGCTGAAAAGGGACTCATGGATTATGATTTATAGTAAAAGGTCCTATACTAAGCTTTTTTTATACTACTGCTTTAAGCTGGGAAACTAAAGCTTTTATGAAAATTCTTTTAACTTCCTGCCATACTTCCTGCATTCAAAATTAAATATTTATTAGTCTAGATAATATATATGCTATAGTATTATCCTTTCCACTAATATATTCAAATTCTACTCTGAATCTTCTACCAGTTAATGTTTTTAAGAAACTTATAAATGAATTTTTCTTTTCAAAATTTTTCTTTTGTACTTTTTTGTAAAATTCTACTATATTATTACGATATGTTCTAATAGTAAAGGATTCATTCTGTATATACATGTGAAATGTATTCAAAGCATTTATTATCCCTAGTAGTTCTAATTCAGTACTTGACTTACTACTCTCAAGCTCTGTGAACTTGCCACTGGAATACATTGTCATTTCTTCTAAATCTTTTGGGCTTCTTTTATTAAGTTTTTGAATGAGAATTTCAACCCACTCTATGCTATTAGCATCTGTTTGAATTATTTTATAATAGCTATCAATTGGGAGAGCTATTGGTCCTAAAGTTTTTACTATTTCTTTTATTCTTTGTACTAGTTTTATATCTTCATTATTAAAATATCTTTGACCATTCTTGTTAAGCTTATTGTAGAGGGGTCTAACTAAAGTGCTTAGGTTAGGGATGAATTTTTTACCATAATTTAATAATCCTAGAAATTTTTGTAGCTATTTAGTTTCTTCTAGTTTATCAGGGAAATTCAATATTTTAGTAGTTATGTGTGGTTGGAGTTCTATTTTTCTTTTATCTATCTTTAAGCCTAAGAAATCTATTTTGTTCTTAAATAGTTCAATTTTCTTTTTAGAAAGAATAATATTATTATCTTTACATAAGTCAAGGATTTTATGAACATGTGCTATATGAACGTATCTATTATTGCTAAAAACAAGAATATCGTCTATATAGACTATACAAAAATTGGAATTTTTTTTAAAAATTCTATCCATTCTAGTTTGAAATACTTGAGGTGCATTTTTTTAAATCCAAATGGCATTACAAGTCATTCGAAATGTCCTTCAGAACAACTAAATGCTGTCTAAGGGATGGATTCCTCATATGGCTTTATTTGCCAAAAACCACTTTAAAAATTAGAGAACCATGTTGCTTTTTGAATACAATTTGCTAATTCATCCTTGTTGGGAAGTTTATAACTATTTCTTAAAGTATTGTCATTTAATCTTTTGTAATTGATGACCATTCTACTTTTCCCTATTTTGTGTTCACTATGGTTACTAACTATAAAGGCTGGGCTCCTATGTCTACTAGTGTTTTCTCTTATTACTCATAGTTCTAAGAGTTCTTTAATATGCATTATGCATTCTTTTCTATCTTCTAGACTATAGGCTAAATCTTGGGTTATTATAGTAATGTCAGGGTTTATTATTTCTAACTTATATATTTCAGTAGAATTTTCATTTACTAGGCTATCACCAATAATTATTGTCCTTTTTAAGGCTTCTACTTTATTCTTTACATTTATAGGTGAACACGCTTTTTCTGTCGTTAGGAAATCGCGATTCAAAAGATGTTTATAATGAAATTCCTACGCAATGAGCTCTATGTTTTGAAAACGAGTAAAGCGGTAAGCAAAAGATTCGTTCCACAGGGATTAGGTTAGATTAATCGATTTGCGGACTAATCTAAGTTAGTCTAACTAATGTGCAAGAAAGTAAATCATGGTAAGTTTGGATGGTGTATGGTTTGAGAAACCAACAAACATATCATGCAAAGTAAATGACAATAATATAAAGAAATTGAATTGATAGATATCCAATATCAACAATACTAGATAGGAGAATGGGCTTAACAATTAATATAGATACTAGGTGTAAGGATTCCCATTAATTGATTGGCTTATTTCGTGGTCAAATCACATGTTGGGGTTTGGTTGTAAGGGTAGTCTAGGTGTTTGTTGAAGATCAAGACCCTTTCCAAGACCTCAAGAGGACAAGCACCAAAGGTATATATCTAGTGCTTACATTGGCTTGAAGAGATATAGTTGCACACACACACAACATGCATAACTCTTATTCTTGAATGTTGTGTTTATATTTTGTGTGCATTGTGCTTTATTGATTTATTCAATATCTCTTCTTGCATGTTGAATTGATTGCATCTTGTTATATGATAATGCCATGACATGTTAGGCATTAGGATGCATTCAATACCCACTTGCACTTCATGTATGTTAGCTTTTAGTGTGGAGTAATTCGTTTCCCTAAGGATGTTCGGAAACGTCCGCGCGTGCACGGTAATGTGCTTTGTGTTGCGCGATGATCGCCGGTGGAGATGCCTTTGGCTTCTCCTTGGTTTCACCATTTTTGGTGAATCGGCGGTTACGTTCGGCGGCCTGGCCGCCGTTCGAAGCCGCCGTTCGAAACCGCCGAATGAGACCTGATTGAAATATATCTCTCGGGTCCAAAACGGCGGTTGGGATCGGCGGTGTACAAACCGCCGAATGAAGTCGCCGAAGTTCCCCTGTTCCGCTCGGGAGCCATTCGGCGGTTAATTTCGGCGGCCTGGCCGCCGAATTAAACCGCCGATCGGTGCGTTTCAAGGGCAAAATTGTATTTTCACCTGCCCTGTTTTTGGTCTCTATAAATACATCCTTATCTCTGGTTCAGAACATAAGTCTTTTTGATCATAAGAACCCTAGAGAGATATTTAGAGAGACTTGAGAGAGAAAGCTTAAAGATCATATCTTTATCTCTCTAAACCCATTCCCACATGCATAAATCTTCATCTAAGCATCATCTATGATCATCTAGCATATGCTAATGCATGGGACTTCTTCAACACACATGGTATGATTTGTTGAACACTTTTATCTTACATAATTAGTGTTTCTACTTATCAATTTTATCTCATATTTTACTTATATGTGTTTAGATTAATTTCTACATATAAGATTGAGATTATGTGTTGATTGGGTTTTTATTTGTTAGCTAGGCTTTAATGTTCATATGCCATCTAGCTAATTGATCTCATTTATTGATTGAGATTATTGTTCATAGCTTATTTGATTAGGTCATTATTGCCTAAAAGCTATGCCATGAACATTCTTGTGTGATGTATTGATAACTAGGTTGATAGATTATTTTTTAATCAACTAGTTAATCCTTTGAATGTTTGTGGGTTTTATATGATAGCTTTGTATCTAGGATTGGTGATCCTTTACTTAGCTAAAGTTATATGCCATGTCATATAGCTATATGTGATATCTAGGATTGATTATATTGTCATCTTATAATCCTAGGTAAGCATTTAGAGTACCCTAGCTCTTATTGCATTAATTGAATATTCATACATATTCACATAGGGTTGTGCATCTCTTTTGAGAGATTGAAGTCTTGGGGCTAAGGTTGCTTAGGCCTCAAGCAAATTGGACTAGAGCCGCTATAAAAGGCCCGCGTGGTAGATTAGAGGGTGCTCACGCCAAGAGTAGTGTATCAGGGGATATCACTAGGGATTGAACCAAGAGTGGCGATTGGTAGTGTCCATAGCCTGAGGTTATCTAGGGTGAGGGTCCGAGAATCACTTGAGGGTGTAACCGTCTTTTCATATAGTGGATTTCGAGGTCCGAGTGTGGCGCACTTAATAGCCCGTGGTTTTTCCCAGTGGTTGGGTTTTCCACGTAAACATCAAGTGTCATTTACTATTTCCGCATCTTATTACACTTGTATGTTTTGTTGACTTGCTAGGGGTATTTTCGTAAAATTGACATGCATGCGAAAATTGGGTAATAATTAGATAAAATCTATTCACCCCCCCTCTAGCTTTATATTAATAAACACACCTCGAGTATTTGAGAACTTTCAATTGGTATCAGAGCGGGTTCCTAGATATACTTAGGTGATCCTAGCTCATTTTGGTGTGTTTTTGCATTTTGTATGATTATTGTTTTTGACATACATCTTGCATTCTTCTCATTTGCATTCATTCAACGCAAACACTATGAGTGAATTTATGAGAGAAGAAAATGACTCCGATGAGGAGATGTCCCTCTAAGGTGAGAGAGGAGACGAAGATGAAAGGGCGTTGCTCACATCACCAAAGAGCTTCAAGCCCAAGCCTTCCTCAATCTTGGTCTAACCAACCAAGAAGGCTAACTTCCCTCAACCTACGATCTTAATAGGGAAGTGTTCAATCATGCAAGCTCAACCGAGCAAGCACCTTTGTCTTGGTCATCATCAAAGGAGGAGAGATCCTATCCAACTACCAAGACAACCACAACGACAAGGGAAATCACTTTTGCATGCTCAAGGGAATGGTATAATTCCTAACCTTATCTCCTCTTGTCTTTTGTGTGGTATTGTTGGTCATGTTAGACCAAGTTGCTTGCATTACATTTAAATATGTAATCTTATATGCTTGATTGAAAAGAAAAAGGCTAGAGCTAAGATGCATGTCCTTAAAAAGGAAGAAAATCATTTGCATGATTCTTTGCCATCTAGAACTCTAGAACCTATGACCACTAGGTATGTTTTTGAGGCACCTAAGTGGATTAGAAAAGACGAACCCGCTTGCTACGAGACAAACATGTCTCAAATAGGTTCAACTAGGTCCTATGGACTTGGTAAGTCTTTTAGACCACATGCCCTTCATTGAAGTGGTGTGGTTATTTGACCCCATAAGGGGAACTTAAGCAAAGAGAGCTATTTTGCATCTAGTCACTTGCAAAAAATTTGAAATATCTTATGCTTCTCTTTTTGTTGCTTGAGTTAGCTTGGTTACACTATGTATACATATATTCTATTCAATAAGTGTGATCAATGCTTGTATTGCAATCCATGTCATATTTATGTTCAAACATGCATTTTTGGACTAGGAGATATATACATAGGATAAAATTTGAATGACCTATAATGATCTCCATGACTTGATGATTGCTAAAATAACATGCTAAATGCTAATCTTAAAAAGCATGTTTTGATGATTGCATTTCTTAATTGCAAAAAATGTGTGAAAAAGCTTATGAGACTCAAATGAAAAAGGATCTTGTATCCATTCAAGGATTTTACAATCCAAATGTCTCTCTTTCTTTATTGGTTGAACATGTCTACTATCATACGGATATCTTATCCGGAAAAATCAAGTAGGGTGCAAAGTCGCTCATGACATGTTTAGCTTATAAAGTTGGATATAGTTGTTCTTAAATTGAAATCAATGAAAACCTATATCCTTGCTTCTCTCTTGACATTGGTGAAATTGGTTTGAATTCATATTGAAAACTTTTGTCATTTGCTTTGCCAAATACCATGATATTTTGGACTTAAATGCTACATGTCTTGTATGCAAAGCAATTTTTTGATTCACACATTTTATTTAAATAAATCTCCTTGTTTCTCTCCAATAAATTTGAGATTGCATAAAGTGACTTATATTGATTATGCATATACTAGAATGCTACTATCTCTCTTTGCCTTGAGTGACCCGGTTGGGGACTACTCCCTTGTCTATATCATGACAAAAAGGGGGAGTATGTTGTGGTAAGGGGAGTTGCAAATTGTAGTAGCAATTGTGCATGTTGGGGAGAATGCTAATTGAGGGGGAGTAACCCTTTGAGGGGGAGCAT
Source organism: Acer yangbiense (assembly GCA_008009225.1). Taxonomy (NCBI): domain Eukaryota; kingdom Viridiplantae; phylum Streptophyta; class Magnoliopsida; order Sapindales; family Sapindaceae; genus Acer; species Acer yangbiense. The sequence continues at coordinate 31,479,975 of CM017767.1, forward strand.
TTGCACATTCATACATTGCATGATGTTGTACTTAAATTCTTAAATGCAAATGCTTGTTTTATTTCACTTGATTCATCTCACCTTTTCTTATATTGGAAAGTATAGAAACTGTGCTTTCAAGGATTGATTGTTCTACTTGAGATTGAAGACTTCAAGACCATTTATCTTATCTCTTTGTAAAGTAGAAAATCATTGTAGACCCGTAGTTTCTATTATGTTGTGAGGAATCAATGTGAGTGGTGGTTTTGTCACGAAATAGCCAAAGGGGGAGATTGTAAGGATTCCCATTAATTGATTGGCTTATTTCGTGGTCAAATCACATGTTGGGGTTTGGTTGTAAGGGTAGTCTAGGTGTTTGTTGAAGATCAAGACCCTTTCCAAGACCTCAAGAGGACAAGCACCAAAGGTATATATCTAGTGCTTACATTGGCTTGAAGAGATATAGTTGCACACACACACAACATGCATAACTCTTATTCTTGAATGTTGTGTTTATATTTTGTGTGCATTGTGCTTTATTGATTTATTCAATATCTCTTCTTGCATGTTGAATTGATTGCATCTTGTTATATGATAATGCCATGACATGTTAGGCATTAGGATGCATTCAATACCCACTTGCACTTCATGTATGTTAGCTTTTAGTGTGGAGTAATTCGTTTCCCTAAGGATGTTCGGAAACGTCCGCGCGTGCACGGTAATGTGCTTTGTGTTGCGCGATGATCGCCGGTGGAGATGCCTTTGGCTTCTCCTTGGTTTCACCATTTTTGGTGAATCGGCGGTTACGTTCGGCGGCCTGGCCGCCGTTCGAAGCCGCCGTTCGAAACCGCCGAATGAGACCTGATTGAAATATATCTCTCGGGTCCAAAACGGCGGTTGGGATCGGCGGTGTACAAACCGCCGAATGAAGTCGCCGAAGTTCCCCTGTTCCGCTCGGGAGCCATTCGGCGGTTAATTTCGGCGGCCTGGCCGCCGAATTAAACCGCCGATCGGTGCGTTTCAAGGGCAAAATTGTATTTTCACCTGCCCTGTTTTTGGTCTCTATAAATACATCCTTATCTCTGGTTCAGAACATAAGTCTTTTTGATCATAAGAACCCTAGAGAGATATTTAGAGAGACTTGAGAGAGAAAGCTTAAAGATCATATCTTTATCTCTCTAAACCCATTCCCACATGCATAAATCTTCATCTAAGCATCATCTAGGATCATCTAGCATATGCTAATGCATGGGACTTCTTCAACACACATGGTATGATTTGTTGAACACTTTTATCTTACATAATTAGTGTTTCTACTTATCAATTTTATCTCATATTTTACTTATATGTGTTTAGATTAATTTCTACATATAAGATTGAGATTATGTGTTGATTGGGTTTTTATTTGTTAGCTAGGCTTTAATGTTCATATGCCATCTAGCTAATTGATCTCATTTATTGATTGAGATTATTGTTCATAGCTTATTTGATTAGGTCATTATTGCCTAAAAGCTATGCCATGAACATTCTTATGTGATGTATTGATAACTAGGTTGATAGATTATTTTTTAATCAACTAGTTAATCCTTTGAATGTTTGTGGGTTTTATATGATAGCTTTGTATCTAGGATTGGTGATCCTTTACTTAGCTAAAGTTATATGCCATGTCATATAGCTATATGTGATAGCTAGGATTGATTATATTGTCATCTTATAATCCTAGGTAAGCATTTAGAGTACCCTAGCTCTTATTGCATTAATTGAATATTCATACATATTCACATAGGGTTGTGCATCTCTTTTGAGAGATTGAAGTCTTGGGGCTAAGGTTGCTTAGGCCTCAAGCAAATTGGACTAGAGCCGCTATAAAAGGCCCGCGTGGTAGATTAGAGGGTGCTCACGCCAAGAGTAGTGTATCAGGGGATATCACTAGGGATTGAACCAAGAGTGGCGATTGGTAGTGTCCATAGCCTGAGGTTATCTAGGGTGAGGGTCCGAGAATCACTTGAGGGTGTAACCGTCTTTTCATATAGTGGATTTCGAGGTCCGAGTGTGGCGCACTTAATAGCCCGTGGTTTTTCCCAGTGGTTGGGTTTTCCACGTAAACATCAAGTGTCATTTACTATTTCCGCATCTTATTACACTTGTATGTTTTGTTGACTTGCTAGGGGTATTTTCGTAAAATTGACATGCATGCGAAAATTGGGTAATAATTAGATAAAATCTATTCACCCCCCCTCTAGCTTTATATTAATAAACACACCTCGAGTATTTGAGAACTTTCACTAGGGATTTAGATGGAGTTGCAAATGGAAATGGGTAATGCTATCAAAGCCTCTTTAATGACCAATCTCATATATGTTAACCATTTGTTTTCTAAGGTGTGCTTGGGTCATCACTATGAACCCTAAGCATCTTCCCACCAAGATGCCTAACCGATTAAGAAAAGAGGGTCAATGTGGGATCAATTAGTTACAAATTAAGGTTTAGATTAGTGGGGTTGGTATTCCCACCACTTAATCTATCCTAATCACTATGCTTTTGACCAATCAAGGGTGTCAATCCAAGATTGGTTTCACAACAAGTTATCCCACACAAGATTATGATTTACTAGTGATATACAATACAAACTATATAGTGAATATGATCTAAATATAAAGTGAATTAGAACACATATAGAGATTCAATTACAAATAGCTTAGCAAATACCCATAACCAATTGTTCCTCACATCTATCCCCTAGATTAGGGGTTTAGTTACACATAGTCATAAACAAGTAAAAAGGAAGTGATAGATAAGGAAATCACCCTTAGGCCTCCTTCTTTAGTGCTTGCTCCTTCCTCTCATTGATTGCTCCTAGTGCAAAGAGTGGTAAAAGAGGATGTGTTTAGATAGGTGGGTGTCTAATGGTGAGTGACAAGGGTATTGAGATATAGAGAATGGGAAAAGATGAATGATTTAGGTGAGGTAATCTAATTGTTTGTTGAGAGATTGGAGAGGAGAAATGGTGGGATTAGGTGGAGAATGGAATTTCTTGCTTGATCAAGTGTGTTTTCAAAGGAGAAACTATGATGTATTTATAGGTTTGGAAAGCTAGGGTAAGAAATAGGCGTGAAAGGACAAGAATACCCCTCTTGAATGGCTGACATTCCAATGCTGGAAGTTTTTCTCTCTATCGCCATTGTGTCACCATAGCGACAGCAAATGGCGACATCACACCTGATCGTTTTTCTCCCTGTCGCCATAGCGACAATTTCCAACGTTAGAACGCCAACGCTGGAATTCCTACATAAACCTAAAACACTCGATTTAATGACATTAAATACGGGAAAAATGCCCGAGAACCAAGCATAAAGAGACGGGAATGAGGGCCAAAATCATACCAATTTTGGCTCGATCAATAGGCCAACCTTTTTCTTCTGGGTTTTCTTGGTTAGATTCTATTCTAGAGATTATACAAAGATCTTCGGTATAATTCTCCATTATATATTCATTTATTTCTTTATAACTTAAAACTTGATCATGTTCTAATTCTAAATTTACTATTGAATCTTCTAATAAAGAATCAAAATATTCTATGTTCACTGGTTTTTCTATATTATTTATTTTCTTTATATAAGGGAGGTCACTGGTTTCTAGCTTTGGTTGTATAAAGGTGGATTTTTTAAAGAAATTTACACCGCTTGGCGTTATTAACATGCTTCCATTATTTCCTAAAATAAAGTTTAATCCTAAAATAAACTTATAACTACTCACTTGTTTTGTTACTAAGGTCTGGGGTAGGTTATTTACTTCTCCATTGATCCTAATTGGTATATTAATTATTCATTTAGTTATTTGTAATAACGATCCATTAAACTGTCTTAGTCCTACATTTGTTCCTAACTTAGTTCTAAATTATTTCGGGGCTAGGTTTTCATGTATAATGCACTTATTAGCGCTAGTATCTATCATAGCTTTAGTACAAATTCTTTTGGATTTATAAAGAATTTCTACATCTATTAGTGTAAGTTCACTTCCTGCACGATTTACTTCTTCTCTTTCTATGCATTTATTACAGTAATATAATTCTTCCTTTTTATAATCTTTATGGAATTCTTTGCTATATCCTTTGCAATTTTTTCCTAGAAAAGAAACTACTTCTTCTAGCATATTAACACTATCTTCTGTTCCTGATGTGTTATCTTCAAATTGTTCTTTAGATCTTGATTCTAAACTAGACTCACCTTCTTCGTCTAGTATTAATACGTCATAATTAATCTTCTTCGTCTAATATGAATATAGTATCTTCATCTACTAATTCTTCTATACTAAAGACTTCTTCTAGGTCTTCTAAATAGTCTTCTATTTATGAGGTATTTACTTTATTATTCTTAGCTTCAGGGCAATTAGGCTTGGTATTCCCTATTTTTCCACACAAGTAACATTTACAATCTTTATGGCTTTTCTTTCTGAAAATTCTTTTTCCTTTTTTGAAAGCCTTTTGGATTTTTTGCTTATTGTCGGCATAATTATAAAATTTCCTTTTATAGGGTTTTTTATGCTTGTCCTTCTTGTATTTTTTTTTTCTTTCTTTATTAAATCTATCGTATTTATGCTTGTATTTTCTAGTTTTTCCACAGCCTAATGTAGGTACTTCATACAAATCTATTCACATTCTACTGAACTGTTGTTTTGCTTGTCGCCTAAGCTTTTCTTCATCACATAAATCTCTCTTTGCCTAACAAATTCTACTGTTAGTATTAAAGAAATTTGCCAAAATAACCCTTCTTCTTTTCTACTTTTAAACCATTCAGTCAGGTCTTTATAAAGTTTTTCTCCTATCTTTCCAGGTAACTTTGTTACAAACTTCATTAGTAATTCTTCATCATAAGACCATCCTATTTGACTCCAATATTTATAGAAAATATCTACATAATAATCAAAGTAGTGTAAATCACATATTTTTAGTTGTTGTAGGCTTCTTATAGCTCTAATATGTTTTTGGACATCATCTACTTCTTCCATTGAAGATCCTAGAATACATTTTCTAATTGCATCTATAAAACTTAAGAATGTTATGTTTATCTCAAATTCATCTAATTCTATTTTCTTTGTATCGTCTTTCTTCATATATTCTCTCTATCCTAAATAGATCTGCTTTTCATTGTATCCTAGTGTGCTTTCTAGATAGACTAACTTATATTTATAATCTACTATGTTATTTATTGCTTCCATAGCATGTCTAATTAGATTTCCTTCCCATTTGCTAAATATACGTTTCCACTCACTACGAGGTCTATGTCCTTGTAAACTTAAGATTAGTATATCTTTTGCTTCTAGCTCTTTCCTCTAACTTTCTAATTTAGTTTTAGCTCTATAGACTCTTTCTGTGTCTTTAATATCTATATATTATTCTTTTGTACCACTTATTTCTCTATTTTCTAAATACTCATCTATTCTAGGTTTAGGAAAACCTTCTATATATATCTGGGATATTTGTTCCACTTCCACTACATGTTTCTAAAGTTCTAGGTTTGTCTTCTTCTCCTACAAATATTTCTTCCTCTAAGTAGACTATATTTATTAAGTCATTTTTTAGATGGTCAAAATTAAAATTTTCTAATAAAATATTATCTACATCTTTGTCTTCTAGTTCTATATTATTGCAGAGTTCTTCGAATACTTCTTCCTTTAGGTAATTATTGGGATTATTAAAAAATAAATCTATTATTTGTTATCTATTAGCACTTAGGGTTTTAACTTTGTCTATGCTTTGTTCTAATCTTAACATATTGACTTCGTCTTCAAAATCATCTTCAGTTATAGCCATGTTGCCTTGTTTTTTATAATTGCAAAATCTTTGGAAAGTTTGATCTTTGTTGTTGGTATATATTTTGCTACTTTATGGTCATTTTATTAGTTGAGTCTTTAATTCTAGTAATTTCCATTCTAACCCTTGTAATTCGCTTTTGTTAAGTCTTTTAGGAACTTGCATTTGTACATATTCATTATGAAAATGTTCAACTATGCTTTGGTTAATGAACTTGAACTTTTTGTGATATTTATTATAGCATCTTCCTAAAACAAATATTTTTATTCTTAGATTTTTATATTCTGCATCCATGTTAAAGCTTTTTGTTTGTATGCTTAATTTTATCTTACTACAAAATTCTTTTATATCTATATCTATATCAGGGAGGCATCCTACCACTGCTACTTTATTTTTGAGATCTACTTCGGCAGTTGATCGATAACTAAGCTTGTTCATGATCATTGAATCTTTCATCGTAAAGATACAGATGGGCTTTAGTGTCTAATCCAGCTCTAGTCCGGCTGAGTACTCCAATGATTACTAAACCTAAATGTATTGCTGAATAACCATTTTTCTTTATTTCTTTAGCACTTTGGGGGCTTATTAATGTAATTTCTTCTCTATTGTTAACCACTCCAATTGTAAATTCATCTTTGTATATGTACAAACTGCTTTTAAAGCTATCTAATATTCCTTCTTGATATAGATTCTTTTTCCTAACCTGTTTGAATCCTACTTATAGCATTTTATTAACATCTTCTTCTTGGATTAGATCTTCTGTCTTTTCTATTATTTATTTTCCTTTATTACTATAATTTGGGATGTTTCTAACTCTACTGGCTACTGGTATCCTTATGCTAGAGGTTCTTGCTAGTTCCATTTTTGCTAAAGAGATTTACTTTTGGGTCTAAAATGTCTTTAATTTCTACTTTTGGCTAGCTAGGAGAAGGCTATGCTTCTTGCTTTTTCTCTATTAAATCTATCCTTTTAACTAACCAAGCTATATAATCTGGATCTAATTGGGTATGTATAATTTTGCTAATATTTCTTTCTAATTCTTCAATCGTTTCTAAAGCTTTAACTAGTAACTTTATTATGGTATTGCACTGTCCTTGAGTAACTGTATTACTTTCTAAGGTAAATTCAATAAGTCTTCTTATCTATGACCTTAGCTCTTGCTGAGTCTGCTTTATATTTTCTATTTCTAGGCAGAGGCTTTTAATTAGACTTTTTTATTTCTAATTCTACTGGTTTATGAGTTTTTTGTTCTATTAGATTAGTTAATTATAGTATCTCCTTTTTACTGGGAAACCTTTTTATAGTGTTATTAAACTCACCTAATAGCTCTTTTATGTAGTCTAAATTCTTTCTTAATATATTTACTTTACTATTTTCGAAGGCCTGTTTGAGTTTCTCTATAGATTGCAACTCCCTTTTCAGTTTGGTATCAGAGCCTAGTTACCTTTAAATTTAATATTTTGCTTATGTGAGTAGTTACAGAAAAGTGGACTTCTACTTACAACATCTGATTTCTCGCAGAAATTTATAATTGAAATTTATAAATAATAATTATCATGTTTATATTATCATTCCAAAATGCAGTTCTTGCTTTAGAAGTTTATGAGCTTAGTTAATCTTTTTAATAGTATAGATCAAGCCTTAATAGAACTAGCCATAAATAATCCAAAAAGCCTAAAACCATTAAAAAGGCGTCATTTAGAATTTATAGAAAAAATAGATAGAAAGCTTAAAATCCAGTATAGTAATTTTGATCAGATTTATCATCAGACTAGAGATAGTTTCCCAGGTTTTGAGAAAGATCTCCTAGATTTAGAAAATATAAAGATAAATAGTGAAAACAACGTAAAGGAAATAGAAAGAATTTTAGAAAAGAATAGTCAAGCTTCAGCATCAACTTTAACCTTAGATCAACCCGATTAGATGAATGAAGAAGTCTCAAAGTATCAGTCTATAGAACACATAATAGAACGTTTAGATTGCTGTAAAAGTAATATAAATTGTTATAAAAACAAGCTAAAAGAAGCTAAGACAAAAGAAGAACAATACAGACTAAGAGCTAGAATAGCTGGTACAAAAGTAGTAAAAAATTGTTGGAAAGAAATCTTAGAAATATTAAGTGAAGAAAAAGAGAGCTATAGCAACTCAAACAGAAGAAAGCTACAGTAGAATGTTTTAATGCAAAATTTGCATAACTGTTTTCTTAACGTTTACTTTTTTGGAACATTAGAACAGTTTAGCGAAGAATTGAAAAGGTTAAACTTTTACGAAGCAGAGTTAATTTTTAATTATCTGTTAATAAGAAATAGACAACAATTTAGAGAAACACTAATCTTTGAAAAATTAATTCTAGCAAGAAGAAATCTCATACGTCTAATAGATATAGATACCAAAAAGCTCAAGGCAGACACTAGAAGGATCTTGCCTTACATATGAATTTTAAGAGACTAGAATACCTAGATCTAGAAATAACAGGGTTGAAAAAGACAAAGCTAAATCTACAAAATAATATTAAAATTTGAAACAAATTAACGGTGTGTATAATATTATCTAGAGGGGGGGTGAATAGATATTAACCGATTTTATCCAATTTTCGTGAATGGACAAGATTACGAAAATGCCCCTAACTAGTCAATTTATATAACAAGTGTAATATGTGTGGAATTTAAATAACAATTGATATTTACGTGGAAACCCTCACGGGAAAAACCATGGGCTAATAAGTGCGCCACACTCGAACCTAAAATCCACTAAATGTGTTAAAGATTACAACATAATCCCAGTATAAGTGAACTTAGTTCAATTGCTTGCGATTTAAGCAACCTAATCCCGATCACAACACAAGACTTAGTTCTCTAAGAAGAGATAATACAACCTATGTGAATATGTGAAATATTCAAAATGCAATTTAGAGCTAGGTAACCCTATATACTTATCTAGGATGATGATTTTGCAATTAATTCAATCCTAGATATTAAAAGCTAGATGACATGTCAAAAAGCTTAGCTAAACATAGATTATGAAAACCTAGATAGCTGTCACAATACAACACTCAATCAATACATCAAAAATAATCTCTAACTTGTATTTAGCATATGATCTAAAAACATACAAGTAATTAAAGAGATGTCTTAATATGAAAAACACTAAAATTAGATGAAGTTAGTGAAGAACATACCAAGGAAGATGTGATGATGCAAAACCATGCATGGATGCATCCTATATGATCATAAAAGATGCTTGATGAAGTTTGATGCACAAAGGAAAAGCTTTGAGTGTTTAAAGATGAGTTCTTGTGAATTTTTTCTCTTAAAAATTGTTCTAAGGAAAATTATCATTTTTGAACTCTTAAAAAACAACCTAAAAACATATAGTCATATATATATAGAGGACTTAATTAAAGTGAGGTCGTTTTGAAAAATTCGCGTCATGTATGGCAGTGTGCGCTAGTGCGTGTGCTGGTCGAGTAGCGCACGAACAGCGCACATCCAAAAAATGCAATGAGCGCTGGTGGACCAGTGAACGCAAGGGGCGCACGACTAGCGGCAAACCACTGGGTGAGTTGCGCTGGTGAGGGCTGCACATGACCAAGGGTGCAAGACCAGCGATGCACTGGTTGAGTAGCGCACGACCAGCGCAAGTCCCTCTTCCTTCACACTCACATGCAATTTGCGCAAGAGTAAACAAGCGAAGGAGATTGCATCCAAATGCCTAATATGACATGGCATTTTAATCACAAGATGCAATCAATAAAATATGCAAGAAGAGATATTATTTAAACATGAATGTACACATATAAAAACACACAATATACACAAAGTATTGACATGCATGGAATATGTGTGTGTGTGCAACTAAATATCTTCAAAGCAAAGTAAGCACTAGAAATTTACCTTTGGTGCTTCTTCTTTTGAGATCTTGAGAGCCTAATCTACCCTTACAAAAAACCTAAATGTGGTTTATCTACGAAATAAGCCAAACAATAAACTGAAACCTTACAAAATTAGTTGTAACATAAAGCACCTAGAAAACCAATACAAGCACATACCACACACAGGGACGGACCCACGTGGAGATCAGGTGGGGCCCATGCCCTACCTCAATTTTTTTTATTTTTTTATTTATTCTGTGTACATTGTATATATACATATTTATTAAGAACTGTTAACAACAAGTTGTTGTTTGTATGGCGGATTGGCGGGTAGTGGATCTTAGTTTTAGACTTATGGTGTTTAGTTCGAGTCCCGTCTCAAGTAAATAGTTTCTTATTTAATTCAATTTTATGTTCTAAATTTTTTATGTGCCCTTTTTTAATTCAATTTTATATTCTAATTTTTTTATGTCTTATTTATGTTATCATCTTTTCTGATTCATTTTCTCTATTTCGTCGTTGTCAATTTCTTAACTACCATTACTTTGTGTTTACTTAATTCAATTTTATTTTATATTAAATTATATATTATTATTTTCGATTTTTATTTTTCCAATAGTTTTAATTTGACATAACTAAACGCCCAATCAATAAACCCTAAAAACTCAGATTTTACTTTATTGGATTAAAATAGTCAATCTATTACTATGATATATTCATTTTATTTTATCCTTAGTATTTTTCTTTATTTTATAGTTTTAATTTATTTAGAATCAATAAATCAATAATTTACCAATAATTTAAAAAATAAAAAATTAAAAACATGTCTAGTAATAGTTATTAATAAATAATTTTTGTACAAATTTAAATTGAATTCATTGTAAATGCAAAAAAAAAAAATTTCTTATTATAAATTTAGATTGTAATTTATTCTTTTAATTTTTTTCATTATTTATGTTGTTTTTCTTGTTATTATTTATTTTTTAATATTTTTTTCTTGTTTTTATTTTCTTTTGAATGTAAGATTATTTTTAATTCATTTGAGTAAATGTTCTATTTATTTTATTGTATCTATTAAAAAAAAAAACTATTTTACTATGATCTTAATTTTTCGGTAGTTTTTCATATAATTGCAATTTGAATTTATTCAAGTGTCCTATCTGATTAAAATTTCTGGGTCTGCCATTGACCACACACAAGCAATAGCCAACAAAATTTTATTGTAGATTTAATAATCAATTTAGGACAAAACTTGGAAGAAAATATAGATAAGACTAATAAGAATATTACATATCTAGCCAATTTCTTAGAAAATAGAAAAATAAATACATTAAGAAAGAATTTAGACTACATAAAAGAGCTATTAGGTGAGTTTAATAATACCATAAAAAGATTTCCCAGTAAAAAGGAGATACTAGAATTAACTAATTTAATAGAACAAAAAACTCCTAAACCAGTAGAATTAGAAATAAAAAGTCTAGTTAAAAGCCTTAGTCTAGAAATAGAAAATATAAAGCAAACTCAGCAAGAGCTAAGGTCATAGATAAGAAGACTTACTGAATGAACCACTTGGAAACAATTCTTGACGAATTAACAATAGAAGCCCCTAATAATTTACCAGTAAGCATAAGTGGTAAAGTATTTAAATTAGAAAGTAACACAGTCACTCAAGGACAGTGTAATACTATAATAAAGTTACTAATCAAAGCTCTAGAAAGGATTGAAGAATTAGAGAGAAATATTAATAAAATTATACATACACAATTAGATCCAGATTATATAGCTTGGTTAGTTAAAAGAATAGATCTAATTGAGAAAAAGCAAGAAGCACAGGCTTCTCCTAGCTAGCCAAAAGTAGAAATTAAAAACATTTTAGGTCCAAAAGTAAATCTCTTTTGCAAAAATGGAACTAGCAAGAACCTCTAGCATAAGGATACCAGTAGCCAGTAGAGTTAGAAACATCCTAAATTGTAGTAATAAAGGAAAATAAATAATAGAAAAGACAGAAGATCTAATCCAAGAAGAAGATGTTAATAAAATGCTAGAAGTAGGATTCAAACATGTTAGGAAAAAGAATCTATATCAAGAAGGAATATTATATAGCTTTAAAAGCAGTTTGTACCTATACAAAGATGAATTTACAATTGGAGTGGTTAACAATAGAGAAGAAATTACATTAATAAGCCCCCAAAGTGCTAAAGAAATAAAGAAAAATGGTTATTCAACGATACATTTAGGAGTAGTAATCATTGGAGTACTCAGCTAGACTAGAGTTGGATTAGACACTAAAGCCCATCTGTATATTTACGATGAAATATTCAATGATCATGAACAAGCTCAGTTAGTAACTGCCGAAGTAGATGTCAGAAATAAAGTAGCAGTGGTAGGATGCCTCCCTGATATAGACATAGATATAAAAGAATTTTGTAGTAAGATAAAATTAAGCATACAAACAAAAGACTACATGGATGTAGAATATAAAAATCTAAGAATAAAAATATTTGTTTTAGGAAGATGCTATAATAAATATCACAAAATGTTCAAGTTCATTAACAAAAGCACAGTTGAACATTTTCATAGTGAATATGTACAAATGCAAGTTCCTAAAAGACTTAACAAAAGCGAATTACAAGGGTTAGAATGGAAATTACTAGAATTAAAGACTCAATTAATAAAATTACCAAAAAGTAGCAAAATTTATACCAATAACAAATATCAAACTTTCCAAAGATTTTGCAATTATAAAAAACAAGGAAACATGGCTATAACTGAAGATGATTATGAAGATGAAGTCAATATGTTAAGATTAGAACAAAGCATAGACAAAGTTAAAATTCTAAGGGTGCGTTTGGTACGCGGGACGGGACAGGACAACGTGGGACAGTTTATTCTTGTCCCACGTTTGGCGTGACCTTAACATGGGACAGAACAGGGTAAGGTGGGACAGAAATCACCAAATTTTGTCCCACCCAAGACCCTAGGCCAGAATTGTCCCATGCATGAGACAAGTCTCAAAAAGACCCTTTTACCCTCAAATCTTCAAAAAAATCACAAACTTGTGCAATATTATATATATAATAATAATAATAATATATAATATTATATATATATAATTATAATATATATTATTAATATCCATATGTTATAATAACATATATTAATATATATATATATATATATATATTAATAATATATTATTAATATCCATATGTTATAATAACATATATTAATATATATATTAATAATATATATTATAATATGTATATGTTATAATAATATATATTAATTACAATATATATAGTAATAATAATATATATGATAATATATATTATATATACTATTATAATATATATATTATAATAATATATATTATGCATATATATATTATATTATATTTTATTATTATATATAATAATAATAATATAATATATTAAGTATTATTATATATATAATATATAAATATATTTAATATTATATTATATTATATATATTATATTTTATTATTATATATAATAATATACAATTTATTAAAAATTATTACATATGCAATAATATGTATAAATAATATGTATATATATATATTATATTTTATTATTATATATAATAATATATATATATTATTGTATATGTAATAATTTATAATATATTATAGTATTATATATACATATGAGGGGTACTTTTATCATTAAAACCTTTATCAAACGCATAATAGTACAGTTAACAATTCTGTCCCAGACATTCCAAACATAATACGGAACAATTGTCCTGTTCTATTCTGTCTTGTCCCGTCTCACCCTGTCTTGTCCCATCTCTATGCCAAATGCACCCTAAGTGCTAATAGAGAACAGATAATATATTTAATTTTTAATAATCCCAATAATTACCTAAAGGAAGAAGTATTCGAAGAACTTTGCAATAATATAGAACCAGAAGACAAAGATGTAGATAATATTTTATTAGAAAAATTAAATTTTGAGCATCTAAAAATGACTTACTAAATATAGTCTACTTAGAGGAAGAAATATTTGTAGGAGAAGAAGACAAACCTAGAACTTTAGAAATAGGTAGTGGAAGTGGAACAAATATCCTAGATACAAAAGGATTTCCTAAACCTAGAATAAATGAATATTTAGAAAATAGAGGAATAAAAGATACAAATGAGCAATATAGAGATATTAAGGACACATAAAGAGTCTATAAAAGCTAAAACTAAATTAAAAAACTGGAGGAAAGAACCAGAAGCAAAAGATATATTAATCTTAAGTTTACAAGGACATAGACCTAGTGAATGGAAACGTATATTCAGTAAATGGGAAGGAAATCTAATTAGACATGCTATGGAAGCACTAAATAACATAGTAGATTATAAATATAAGTTATTATATCTAGAGAGCACACTATGATACAATGAAAAGCAGATCTATTTAGGATGGAGAGAATATATGAAGAAAGACGATACAAAGAAAATAGAATTAGATGAATTTGAGATAAACATAACCGTCTTAAGTTTTATAGATGCTATTAGAAAATATATTCTAGGATCTTCAATGGAAGAAGTAGATGATGTCCAAAAACAGATTAGAGCTATAAGAAGCCTAGAACAGCTAAAAATATGTGATTTACACTACTTTGATTATCATGTAGATATTTTCTATAAATATTGGAGTCAAATAGGACGGCCTTATGATGAAGAATTACTAATGAAGTTTGTAACAAAGATACCTGGAAAGATAGGAGAAAAACTTTATAAAGATCTGACTTAATGGTTTAAAAGTAGAAAAGAAGAAGGATTATTTTGGCAAATTTCTTTAATACCAGCAGTAGAATTTGTTAGACAAAGAATAGTAGAGAAGCAGACGAGGAGGCAAATTTTGTAGAAAAGCCCCTTTATATTATAAATATTACCCTAATGAGGGATCAAGCAAAAAATCTCTATAAAGCAGTAGAAAAGCTTCCAATAGATATAAAGCAAACTATTTTTGGAATAACACAAAATATAAATCTAAAGCGATTTATCAAAATTCAAAAGTTTCTCGCCTTGGGTGTAGGATTACCTGAAGGTATGACTACATGGCTACAAGAGAAAAAGATAAATAATAAAGTTATATTCAAGTTTGTTTCAGCTCAAATAAACCTAAACGTTTTTCCATTAGAATTTGAAATCCCAAATTTTGCTGAAAAAGTGAATATTGAAGAACTATTTAGCTATGGTACGGTCTCCATGCAAAAAATATTTTAAAAATCTCCATTCTCCCTGAAAAACTTCAACAATCAATCAAGATGTTTGGAGGAAAGCACGGTTTTTGCCTTGACATTGATTCAGTCCCATGTGAATGGATTGTCAACAAGCCTTACAGGTTGTCAAACTATTTACCAGCTTATCACTTCATCGTGATAGTACCCTACAATTTTCCTGTTGAATATATACGAGAAGACTATCCCCATGACTATGGCGAAGACATATGTCTTGAGTATCTTCAAAGATACAGAGCACAAAAATACTTCACTTGTGTAAATTCATTCAGGCCAAAGCTGATTGGACAGACTCCTCACATGTCTATCTTCACAAGGAGTCATGATGTCATGACAAAATACCTAATTCCATGGATTTTTCTTAGCCCAAAAACAGATGATTATTTAAGCGAAATTCAGGAAGAAGTAGAAGAAGCCAAAATAAGAGAATTCCTTACAGAAGAAGAAATAGATGAACAATTCGATGATGAAGCTTACCACAACCTAGATACCTAAGCACAAAGATCATTTAGCAAAGTGTCGGTAGAAAATGACAAAAACAGTTAAAAGCAAGATAAGAAGATGAAAGTAATATTAAATACTCGAGGTGTGTTCTATATATAAAGCTAGGGGGGGGGGGGGGGGGGGGGGGGGGGGGGGGGGGTTATTACTTAATTTTCGCGTGCATGTCAATTTTATGAAAATACCCCTAGCAAGTCAACAATACATACAAGTGTAATAAGATGCGGAAATAATAAATGACACTTGATGTTTACGTGGAAACTCTCAACAGGGAAAAACCACGGGCTGGTAAGTGCGCCACACTCGAACCTCGAAATCCACTATATGAAAAGACGGTTACATCCTCAAGTGATTCTCGGACCCTCACCCTAGATAACCTCAGGCTATGGACACTACCACTCGCCACTCTTGGTTCAATCCCTAGTGATATCCCCTGATACACTACTCTTGGCGTGAGCACCCTCTAATCTACCACGCGGGCCTTTTATAGCGGCTCTAGTCCAATTTGTTTGATCCTCGAAGTCACTACTTGTAATGATGTTTACAGCCTAATCCCGGTCTGTAACCCACCACTACTACCCAGCGGGCCTGTAATAGCAACCCTAGACCAAGACTTCAATCTCTCAAAAGAGATGCACAACCCTATGTGAATATGTATGAATATTCAATTAATGCAATAAGAGCTAGGGTACTCTAAATGCTTACCTAGGATTATAAGATGACAATATAATCAATCCTAGATATCACATATAGCTATATGTCATGGCATATAACTTTAGCTAAGTAAAGGATAACCAATCCTAGATACAAAACTATCATATAAAACCCACAAACATTCAAAGGATTAACTAGTTGATTAAAAAACAATCTATCAACCTAGTTATCAATACATCACACAAGAATGTTCATGGCATAGCTTTTAGGCAATAATGACCTAATCAAATAAGCTATGAAAAATAATCTCAATCAACAAATGAGATCAATTAGCTAGATAGCATATGAACATTAAAGCCTAGCTATCAAATAATAACCCAATCAACACATAATCTCAATCTTATATGTAGAAATTAATCTAAACACATATAAGTAAAATATGAGACAAAATTGATAAGTAGAAACACTAATTATGTAAAGTAAAAGTGTTCAACAAATCATACCATGTGTGTTGAAGAAGACCCATGCATTAGCATATACTAGATGAACCTAGATGATGCCTAGATGATGATTTGTGCATGTGGGAATGGGTTTAGAGAATTAAAGATGTGATCTTTAAGCTTTTTCTCTCAAGTCTCTCTAAATATCTCTCTAGGGTTCTTGGGATGCAAGACTTGTATTCTGAACCAGAGATAAGGATGTATTTATAGAGACCAAAAATAGGGCAGGTGAAAATACAATTTTGCCCTTGAAACGCACCGATCGGCGGTTTCAATCGGCGGCCAGGCCGCCGAATTGAACCGCCGAATGGCTCCCGAGCGGAACAGGGGAACTTCGGCGACTTCGTTCGGCGGTTTCGAAACCGCCGATCCCAACCGCCGTTTTGGACCCGAGAGATATATTTCAATCAGGTTTCATTCGGCGGTTTTGAACGGCGGCCAGGCCGCCGAACGTAACCACCGTTTCACCAAAAATGGTGAAACCAAGGAGAAGCCAAAGGCATCTCCACCGGCGATCATTGCGCAAAACAAAACACATCAACGTGCACGTGCGGACGTTTCCGAACATCCTTCGGGAAACGAATTACACCACACTAAAAGCTAACATACATGAAGTGCAAGTGTGGGTATTGAATGCATCCTAATGCCTATCATGTCATGGCATTTCATAAAACAAGATGCAATCAATTTAATGCAAGAAGAGACATTGAATAAACAATAAAGCACAATGCACACAAAATATAAACACAACATTCAAGAATAGGAGATATGCATGTTGTGTGTGTGTGCAACTATATCTCTTCAAGCCAAAGTAAGCACAAGATATACCTTTGGTGCTTGTCCTCTTGAGGTCTTGGAAAGGGTCTTTGATCTTCAACCTTAATGACCTAGACTACCCTTACAACCAAAACCCCAACATGTGGTTTGACCACGAAATAAGCCAATCAACAAAAGAGAATCCTTACAGAAGATAAGATCAACAACAAAGCTTGAAGATAAGACTGACAACAAAGGTCAGCAAAGGACAACAAGAATAGTAAAAAATGAGTATCGATAGGATAAAAAGTTAGTCTTACTGTTGACTTTATGTAAGAAATTAATTCTCAATGTCGGTCACATGTTTTGGCCTTTTCTTTTCAAATTTTTGTATAAATCGGGTCATGCTCTCATTTGCAACACACATGCAAATCTAGAGCTTTCAAAACACTCATCCCTTCACTTGTAATAATTTCAAAAAAAAAAAAAAAACTCCTCCCTTGCAATCAATAAAGCTATAAATATTTTCAAGTAAGATCTTTCATCTTGTCTTTTACCTTTCTCTTTAAAGTTTTATTTAGTTGTTTAAACACCAGGAAGTCTTGCCAGGTTAACAAAAGCATAAGAAAAATATTAAATTTCTAGAGTAACTCGATCCTAATAAAAATTTGAAAAACCTGTTTGCAACCTTAAAGGAACTTTTTCTGTAAAAGTACCAAGTAGAGATCCCGTTTTTATGAAAACAAAATTTTATGATTTTCTGTAATAACTCCTTGGTGGTCTACGTGGGTAAGTCCTGTTTGGAAAGGCAATAGTAGACTTTAGGAGTATTTGAAAATTCATTTTGTTTTAATGGAAACCATGGAATCTTGAAAGGCCTGTTTGAGTTTCTCTATAGATTGCAACTCCCTTTTCAGTTAGAGAATTGGCATCATGATTGATTTGTATTCTCACACGAACATTACATGTCTTACATGAGGGTTATTAAAAATTATTAAAGGTTAGTTATTAAAAATGAAAATAATTTTAGTATATCAAAAAATATTTTTTTTTTATTTTTAAATTTTATATATTATAACCATAAAAAAAATAATTTTAATTTAAAAATGAAGATAAATTTAAGAAAATAAAAACATTTTTTTTCTTTAAAAATAGTAAAAAAAAAAAAATGAAGTGAACTACTTAAAACTTTAACAATATATTTTTTTAATTTTTTAATTATTTTTTTAATTTAAAGAATTATCATCAATTAATTTAATTGTTTATTATAAAATGATTATATTCATTTTTGAATTTTAATAACTAAAAGTAATTTGGTCTTTTTATTAGTACAATTTTAAGGGCAAGATAGGTTTGAGTAGAAAAATATATACTTGATCTCTAGCTGCATTTATGCCAAACTTCAAAGGAGGTGAGTGTATTTACTCCAAAAAAAAAAAAAAAAAAAAAAACAAAAACATTAATGAAATGACACGTGACGACTTCTGGTTGAAATAAACTATTTTTATATTATTATATATTATATGATATGATATGATTATAAGAAGATTAATGAAATCCTATTAAAAATAACATTAATGAAATGACACGTGGTAGCTTCCGGTTGAAAGAAGCTATTTTTATATTATGATATATCATTAATGAATTGACATGTTGTAAGGTTCACTATTTGTATTGGCTTGATTCCATTGCAAAACACTCTATGTATGTATTAGTTGTTGCTTAGGATATTCTTTGAAGAAAGGAAGCTTAAAAAGTGAAGAGTAACTTCTAGTGCAAAAGTCGTCTTCAAGAGGTGAAAAACGTCAAAGGTAAATCTTGACTTCTATCCTCTTGCAAGGCGTTAGCGCACACACACACAATTCATACATGTGTGTCCCTACATCGTGGTTCAAACATTTGGTATAACACATTCACACATCTCATAGTATGCTCATGCATTGATCTTGTATAGACAAACATTGTGGAATTGCATGAAATCTTGACTTCTATCCTCTTGCAAGGCGTTAGCGCACACACACACAATTCATACATGTGTGTCCCTACATCGTGGTTCAAACATTTGGTATAACACATTCACACATCTCATAGTATGCTCATGCATTGATCTTGTATAGACAAACATTGTGGAATTGCATGCTTTGTGACTATCTCTTTGATATGGCATGCTTGTGTGAATATGTGTTTATTTGTTTGTGTATTTTGTGTTTTGGACTTGAATATTTTCTATTATGATGCCTTATTGAGTTCTGGTCGTTTCGGTTACTCATTCATAAGGTTTCGAGTCCAAACGATGTAACTACGCTACTTTTCGTTCTCATTCGTTGAGTTGACTTCATCGTCATTTTCTGAGATGATTTCTCAACCATTTTTCAAAGTTGTATAGTTGTTGTCGTGCGTGAGGGAGTCACGGTTCGTAATCTGAAAACGGATTCAAAATCGGAGTTCGGATGCCCAAGATACGGGCTGAAGAACCAAAAGAGCGCGTGAGAGTGGTCTGGAGCGCGTGAGGCCACAAGGCCTGGCCGTGAGGGAGGCCGTGGGCCCCACGGCCAAGGGAGCCCTCTGCTCCCGTGGGCCCCACGCGCCCCCCATGGGGAGGTGACATGGCACGCTCTGATTTGCTCGAAAACTCTCTCTCTCTCCTCCTTTTAAACTCATCTCCTTCCCTCCACACTTGTTGAAGATCTTCAAGAACATTTTCGAAATTCTGCAGAAATCTTCTACATTTTAGTTTTAGTATTTTGATCATATCTCTCTCATACGAACTCGAAATCAATCGATTCAAAAACCAAAATTGTTGGTCTTGAAGAGAGATACAAACCCCAAGCATTTCTAGAGGCATCTGACTTCGCCATTTTTCTCAGTTGATCCATTTTCAGTCCGTGGTCAGTATGTTTGTTTCAACTTCTTCTTTTTCAATTTCATCTTTGATCATCTCTTGATTCTTACTATTTGATTGATGAAATTTGTTGAGAAGTATGTTAGATCACATGCTAGGGTTGTTTGATCATTTGTTAATTGAGATTTAGCTTTGTGATTTGTCTTGAACATATATGTGCTAAACTTGATTTATCATGAAATTGATTCTAGAAAATGTATGTGTGATGTGCTTCATGTTATTTTCTATGTTTTATTTCATGATCTAAGAACTAGGTTTTTAGTGTGATATATTGAATATTCATACCTTGTTCTTATTGATTTGCATGTCTTGATTTCTAGATACTTTTGTGATTGATTGTTGAAAGCATATTCTAGACTATCATTGAACATGTACATTGAGCTTGATTGATCATCTAGCTTAATTTGATTGTGTGTGCATCATTTGCATCACTTAGATCATAGCCTTGCATTAGGTTGAAGTCTCTAGCAAAGTGAGTGAAGCTTTGTGGATAGAGCAAGGAAGTCTTGTCTAGGGTCGGGAGGATCCGGATAGGCAAGCAAAAGTCTTAGCTAGGAGTTTTTATACTCCGGATGGTTGAGCTAGAGAAGCTTGACTAGGATCATTGGATCTAGATAGCTAAGCAAGGGAATCTTCCTAGAGACGTGAGCGTCTTAGATAGGAAGTTGCTTTCTAGAGGTGTAGGACACATCTCGGATAGGAAGTAGGCTTGGTGATTCACTAGCCCGAGGGTAGATTAGGAGTTGATAGCTTGAGCGGATATCATGAGCGATAGCTTGAGTGTGTAAGTCCTTTTTCACATAGTGGATTGTTTTGCCGGTGGTTGTGGTATCAACCCGTGGATGTTTCCTCTTTGAGGTTTTACCACGTAAAAACACTTGTGTTCATTTTTGCTTTTACTTTTCTTTATCTTCCATATCTTTCATTGATTGCATATCTTGTAAATTGATTAACTGTTGTATAAGTGAAATCAATTAATTTGTCAAATATAATCAAGTGTGTATTTTCATTGATATATTCCGCATTATTTTTAAATTGGAAGAATTTGGAGCTTATACCTATTCCCCCCCCCCTAGGTATATTTCACTACTACTTAAGGGAAATTTCACATGTGGCAGTTTCTAGTTGAAAGAAGTTATTTTTATATTATTATATATTATTAATGAAATGACACATGACAGTTTCTGGTTGAAAGAAGCTATTTTTATATTATTATATATGATATAGGATGATTATATTTAATTAATGAAAGAAATATATATATATATAATAAATATAAGATGACAGATGATGTGATAACTTGTGGTTGAAAGAATCTATTTTTATAGATTAATGCTTGGGTATTGACCAGTTATTACCCAAAATACCATTTCTTTTACTTCTTACCACTATAAGAAAAACAGTCTAAGACAACATTCAATTAGCAACATACATCATGTAAATGTTGCCAAAAGTCACATATCGCAACGCGCGAAAAATGCATGTTGTGGAAGTGATTTACAACAACACACATGCGTAAATAGTCAATAATGGGAGATATATTGCAACGTATAACTGATAAATGTTGTGAAAGGTTACGTATTATAACACGCAATGCGAGTTGTTAAAAAATCACAATATATGACAACACACATTTTACGCAAGTTGTTAAACGACTTGTCTTTCACAACACACAAGTTCGCATGTTGTTAAACTATTAGTTTTTCGCAACACGCAAATTTGCATGTTGTTAAATTTCTTGCATTTCGCAACACACAAACCCACATGTTGTTAAATGTCTTGAGTTTCGCAACACGCAGACTTACATGTTGCTAAATTTTCTACATTTCACAACACGCAATCTGCACGTTGTTAAAAGGGTTTATCTTCCGCAACGCGCAGCTTTGCTTCTTGTTAAAAATGTGTCTTTCGCAACACACACTTACTTATGTTGTTAAAAGTAACATATTCTACAACATACCAATCTTATTGTTGTCATAGACTTATCTTTAACAACATACTTTGTTTTAATGTTGTCGAAACTCTGAGTTTTTACAACTAGATTATGCATGTTTTTACAAATAACTAAATATTCATTTTCAAAATACGGTGTTTTTAATGCTCATTATTTTTTTTATACTAATTAATTTAATCTAAATAGATAAAAATAAAAATTTAATATTTGATCATTTTATTTATATTATTAAAGGATGTTTAATGTAGCAATATAGACAGATATATAGCAATAACATAATTATTAGGGTGGTTACGCTACATTAAAAAACTTAAAATTTTCACTAAAATTTATTATTTAAATATTTAGTTATTTATTTTTATTCAATTCAGCCATAGAAATCTATTATATATTATATATATTATATACTTTTATATTTTATTATTATTATTATCCATAATATATCATGTTATTATGAATGTTTTATAATTAGGGGTATTTTGGTCAAAATACAGTTAACTCAATTCCATTCTGTTGTTAACCAAACAAAATAATACTGATTCAGATACTAATTCTAAAGTTCCAACCAAACAAAAAACTTAGTTTTCATTTCCTTTTCTTTCCTTTCCTTTCCTTTCCATTCCATTCTTATTCTCATTCTCATTACCATTCTGATTACCATTCCACCATGTAACCAGACGTGACCATAAAGTATTGACCAATAACTCGACTATATATGTTTTTAAAAATATAATTTTATTAAAAGTTTCAATAAATATTTTTTAATATATGTCTGTCGTAGAAATTAGAATTTTGATTAGTTGAATAAATTTAAATTTATATAACAAGGCTTTTTTTTTTTTTTTTTCTAACAACTCGTATAGGTTATATATAAATCTAGTTCAATTGTTAACACAACAAGTCTTGTAGTAAAGTGGTAAAGACTTTCAACTATTGACTTGAGGTCTAGAGTTCAATTCCCACTAATGACAATTAATTGTCATTATTATCAGAAGTGGCTGGAGGCGACGGACGGTGGACGGAGGCGGCGACTGTGGGTTGTTGGACGGCGTCGGGTGGCCGGATGGCGGCCGGACGACCGGCGGCAACAGAGGTGGGTTGCCGGACGACGTCGGGTGGCCGGATGGCGACAGCGAAGTGTTAACATCTACCGCAACGTACTGCATTTGTTGCGGTACTTATCTACAGCAACACACAACGCGTGTTGTTATAGACGTTTATGTACAATGCGTGTTGCCATAAATATTTTTGAAAACGAACAAGATGCATTGTTACAAATATCTACGACAACATACATAGACGTTGTCATTAGTTATAACAACACGCGCTTCATGTTGTTATTATATCTATGACAACACGTGGTGTAAGTTGTAAAATGCATATCATCTTTTGGCAACAGGCGTATCAACAACAGGCAAGGCATGTTGCGAAAAGTTATCGTAACACACATTGCGTGTTGCGGTAGACCTAATTTGTTGTAGTGTACATTTATCTCACAAATTGGGTCATCTGTTACACTTCCATTGGTGGGATCAATATTTTGGATATTGACCTGACAGTACCCAAGCATTATTCATTTTTATATTTTGGATACTGACAGGACAGTACCTAAACATTATTCATTTTTATATTTTTATATATGATATATTATTAATGAAAGGACTATATATAGAGCACTAATGAAATGACATGACACGGGGCAGCTTTTGTTTCAAAGAAGTTATTTTTATATTATTATATATGATAGTGTAGTGCCACTTTGCCTAAATTTGGAGCCCAATGATGTGGTATATCTAAAATCCAATCATTTCAATAATGAAATTCTAATATAAATAAAAAATAATGCTATTTTACCAAAATTTGATATCTAAATCTGGTGCACAAATGATGTGTCATCACTATAATTCATTCATTTAAATTTTATTAAATTTTCATGATTTAAATGAATGGATTATAATAATGCCACTTCATTTGGGCATCAGATTTGGATATGAAATCTGGAAAAAGTAGCATTACTCAACAAATAAATCGGATCCATATTATTTGGACATAACATTTGGTGATCAAATTTGAACAAAGTAGTATTATTGTATATGATATGACATATTATTTGTCTTTTATTTTCTTGCCTATATAAACTCTCTTCCGTATTTTGATCGTAACTTTGCATTCAGCATTATGCAATAAGAAACGCTGGCCTCATTTTCTTCTTCTCTTTCATTCCTTGTTTTGCATGAGATTATTAGACAGTGAGAATTTGAAATATTTGCATTAGGTGCGCCATTCTTTTCTTAATTTCTCGGTTTTAATCTCCAGCTCTCTATTAATTGTATTATATACTTAATTTCAGCTGCTCTTGTGTCTCTAACAATTTGATGCAAGCTTGTGTTTGTGTACTGTGAATTTCGTGTATTTTCTTGCGATTTCGTGTGTATTTTATTTTATTTTTTTAATTTATTATTATCATTTTCAGCAACAGATGGATCAAATATTGATATTGCTTTTTGAAGTTCATGATTTGTATTTGAAAATGAATAATGTGTAATTTCATTTGGGAGAAAATAATTTTTTATTATTTTACAGACTAGCTGCTTTATTGCCAAAATTTTGGATCAAGAAACAAACAACACAATGACTTTCGTTAAACAGAATAGTGGGTTGTTACTAGAGAGAAGAGGTGGCGCTGGCAGTATTCTTAATTCTCCAGGTTATTTTCGTATTGCATCTCGTGGAAGGAGATTCGGGCAATTTATAAAGATGAGAATTTCGCATTCCGTGTTTGTTCTTGCTGCACTCGTTTTAATATATTTTTCCACCTTTGGATTCAAAGCTTTCTTTCATGGTGAGACTGCAGACTTTTCTTTATTATCTTGGTAATTTGTATTTGAAGAACAAACAGAAATAGATAATTAGTATATGCAATTTGCAGGTACACAAGAAGCGCAACCAGAAAGTTCTAATGCTGTAAAGCCGCCAGTATGTAAGTGTAATTTGCTTGTATTGTCTAAGTGATTTTAATCGATATTTTGTTTCTTTTATTAGTTTTGTGTTGTTAGAACGTATTAAGGCAATTTTTCTGTCTCGTATCTTCCTCCTGATTTCTTGATCTTTCAGAAAAAAATATGAAGGTGGCCAAGTGGTTCACCACCGTATTGTTTCAGAACTTTGATGGAAATGTTCACATTACCATTTAAATTTAAAAGTTTTAACCCCACAGATGAGCAGAGAGTGCTATTGTGTTGAAAAACCAAATCAAATTGTGCTAAATTTGTTTTGTAGCATGCCACAATTAGGAAAAATGGGATGGGCCGGAGTTTGGTGGAGATATCCCCATCTCCCCGTTTCCCGTATTTTCCAGCATCCCCAATACCTACGTATTTGCATGCATATTTTTCTTTTTCTTTTTGTGTGTGAGTGTTTTTTTTAACAATAATGCTACACTTCCCACTTAAAATCCCACTTTTTTCATCCCACTACATGTGGCATGTGAGGTGTCAAATTGTGAGTGGATACATGGGGTAGGTGTCATTAATGTGTATCTACTCACAATTTAACACCTCACATGCCACATGTAGTGGGATGAAAAAAGTGGGATTTTAGGTGGGATGTTTAGCATTATTGTTTTTTTAAACATGTAATTGAGAGTAACGTTTTTTATGTTTCCTAACTAGGTGTAGTTTTTATTTTAATTAATGAACATTTTATTGTATAGTCGAGATTTTCTATTAAAATGATAAATATTGTTTAATATTATATAATACTATATTTTTTTCCTTTATTATTAAATATTTTGACTAAACTTTCTTCGCAAAATCTGCTAGTTCATGTTAATGATATTTTGCGGTGCTAAATTCTTGAATTTGTTTTTGTTATTTTGATTCCATCATTCTGCTCTTTTTCCATCTTTCAGATCCTCGTTGCAAAATTGATTTTTTGGAGTCAGTTAATGATCTTGTTGAGCCCAAGGATTTCAGGGATTTCAGGAATTTCACTCAATTTTCAGTGGAATATATTGACAAAGAAGATGTTCCTTTTGGGACCAACATGTATAAACCTAGATTTGGAGGACATCAAACCCTCCAGGAAAGAGAAAAATCTTTTTATGCAAAAAATCACACTCTTCATTGTGGTTTTGTTAATACGCCTGGATTTTCAAGCACTGGATTCGATTTGGATGAAAAGGACAAGACATTCATGAGTACCTGTAAGATTGTAGTATATTCTTGCATTTTTGGGGGCTTTGACTTTTTGAGGAAGCCTGCAAAAAATAAGGTAAACAAAAAGCCAAAAAAAAAAAAAAAAACTGGTAGAGAAAAGTTTCTTTCAAAGTTTTTTTTTTTTCTGTGTACGTTGTCAATGAGACCAGATGATAAACAGCCATAGTCAAATACATTGTGTTCTTGTTGTAATTGAATGTTTTTATTTGTTTCTCAGATTAGTGAATTCTCTCTGAAAAATCTCTGCTTCGTTTTGTTTTTGGATGAGAAATCGCTATCAACACTATCTTCAGAAGGAAATAATCCTGATCATAGAGGATATATTGATTTGTGGAGAGTTGTCATTGTTAGGAACTTGCCATTTGATAACATGCCTAAAAATCCAAAAGTGGCAAAATTTATAGGACATCGTCTCTTCCCTTCTGCTAGGTAAGATTTGTTATCTATTGTATAATCCTCATTTCTCTACTTCTAATCCGACTAATCTTTTGGCTAAGCTGTTTCCTTTCTTACTTTAATTTAGGTATTCAATTTGGATCGACAGTAAGGTGAGACTTGAGGCTGATCCAATGCTAATGATTGAACGTTTTTTATGGAGAACTAGATCAGAGTATGCCATTTCAAACCATTATGTTCGTTACGATGTGTGGGAGGAAGCAGCTCGAAATCTGTTTCTAAAAAAGGTCAATGCGGCTGCCGTTGACGAACAGTTAACAGTTTACGAATCTGATGGCCTCACCAAGTTTGATCCTTCGAACCCAAATAATCTTCTTCCCAGTTGTGCGTGTCTTATTGCCTTTTTTACTGTTGGATTTTGGCCTTTTCTTCTATGTCACGACATCATTAATATTGGATGCTGATTCTTGAATCATGGACTTTGCAGATAACCCTGAATCTTGTCTTATTATTCGGGCCCATACACCAATGTCAAATTTATATTCCTGTGTTTGGTTTAATGAAGTTGTTCGATTCACCAACCGTGATCAAATAAGCTTTGCATATGCTTACTTGAAACTGAGGAGAATGAATCCAAATAGCTCATTCTACTTCCATATGTTTAAGGTAATGGATATATTTTAGTGTTTGTGCTATGTCATATGTCATAACTTAAACAACATATGTTACCTGCTGCAAATAAATAAATAAATAAAATAAAAATCAATTTAATCGTTCTTCTTTCCATTTTATGTTGTTAATTATATGCAGGATTGTGAGCGTAGAACAATGGCAAGGCCATTAGGTCATCGGCTCCCTCATGCGGTGGTGACTTAAGTGGTCGAGTAAATCAAGTACGTTTTGATAGTTCTTTTCTTCTTATTCTTCTTCTCCTTATTATTATTATTTTTTGTACTTTTGTTGTTGAATCTTATATGCCTAGCAAGGCAGCAGGAAGTAGACCTAAAACGGAATTTTCCTCTTCACTAATAATGGTTGATTCTAGTTCCACATAAAATTGAAATGATTATGTATTCTTTTATCCTTTAGTGATTGCATAATTATTTGATTAAACTCTAATAACTGTAATGGGATAAAACTTTTCATTTCACTAACAGGACTTCCACGTGC
The DNA here is from genome assembly GCA_008009225.1 of Acer yangbiense. Classification (NCBI taxonomy): domain Eukaryota; kingdom Viridiplantae; phylum Streptophyta; class Magnoliopsida; order Sapindales; family Sapindaceae; genus Acer; species Acer yangbiense. The sequence goes on from CM017767.1 coordinate 31,507,940, forward strand.
ATTCTTTGCAGGGACTTATGCCGGAACTGTAATAAGTAACCTTACATCTACATGAAGCTCCCTTCCCATTCTACGAGAATGAAGCTTTGGTCAGTTTCATTATTAGAGATGGATTAGGTTGACTTTGTGATGGGTAATAGTGAATATCAGTTGTTAATAATTATCTCCTTCAGAGATTCGTTTAGATGTTTATCTCTTTAAGAAACCTATTCAAGTAATGTACTTCGTAGTTTGTATTACTAAAATTTCTCGACAATGAATTGGAGTGTTAACAATTTTTCGACAACAAACTAACATTGATTTTCGTTAAAAAGGGGAATATTCTTCTACTTCTTGTCATGTAAATGATCCGCAAACCCAGAAGCTAATTGGGATACACCGTAGACATGGGGGAACTCTACATTTTGGATGAGCTGAGAGTACTAGTTATTGCAGATTCTAGTGGTGACTTGTCATTTTTTTCGTTTGTGTTCTTCTTGTAGTTTTTATTCATGACATTCTAATATTGGTCATGTTTCGACCTTTTGTTTAAAATACTTAGCATCTATAGGAGCCTTGTAAGGTTCTAGCGTTTATGCTAAGACAAACCTAGAGAGAGATGAATAGGTCTTTGCCAAATATTCACCGACTTAAATCGAACCTTTAATAAATATATCAAAGTGCAACACAACTTCAATGTGATTAACCCACACTTATATTAATAGATTAATACTCGGTTAAACTTAACACAATGTTGCTTAACAAAGTAATACTTGACTAACAATCAACTAATAAACAAATTGTCCACAACAATATTTAGATGATCATCTGAACATTACTTGATGTTTATATCGGATCTGAACATAACAGAACAATTTATTCAATTAACACTTCATTCAATTACCATTACATTCAAGCATGCATGGAACAAAGTAATAATGAGCACTAATAAAAATGACACGAGATTTTTACGTGGAAACCACAAAAAGAAAAACCACAGGACCTTGTATAGCCAAAACACTTCATTATGTAAATCAAGTCTTTTACAATAAGAAATTACACTGGCCTTATTGCTAAGTACTAGTGGCCATATCTAAACACAACTCCAAGCTCTAGCACGTACATGGACTTACGACTCCAAGCTACACAAATGGTCTTATACGAGTGCCCAGCTAAGTTCACACTCTCAGACTCTAGTATAGGATTAACTTACTCTCTAGCAACTCAAATGGATGTATGCGAGAGCCTAACTAAGTTCTAAATTGAAAGCTCTTGCACGAAGGACTTACGACTCCGAACAACCCAACGACACACGCACATGGACCTACATGAGGGCCTTCTGTAAAGTATGTAACTTGAAAGCTCTAGGAAGATGGACTTACTCCTAATACTTGTATTAGATAGCCGCCCTATATATCTAATCTTACTCCGCTCTAGTCCAAGGACTTACGACTCTAAGCTGCTCGAATAGTCTTACGCGATAGCCTTGACTAAGCATCTAACGTTTCGGCTCTAGGGATCAGTCTCACTTTCCACCTCTTATGTGCCTTGTGTCGAATCTCTTGTTGCTCTAATCTACAAAGCTTTCCTTCAATTATACCGGTACTAACTTCTTATGGTGTCTTATATGCTCGATCCGGTCTCCTAATCTAATTGCCTTCTTCAAGACTTTTGTAGATGATTGCCGAAGTGGCTGATGCCCATCACACTGGCCTTGCTTGGGCAAATAAGATCAGGTGGTTAGAAGCGCAGCTTGGAAAGAGCGAGGAAAGGTGCACTCAGGTTAAACGGGCCTGTCAGGAGAAACTTATAGTGAATCAAGAATTTGTGGACCGGTGCTTAGCGAGCCAGCTAGAAGTCGAGTAAAGGGCTTCTTTGGTTGAGGAGGAAATCAAATCTCTTATGGACCTGTTGTCTATAATTCAGGAATCGATGCTTCGGGTCGAGTAGAAAACAGAGAATGCCAAGTCGTCCTATGAGCACAGGATTAAAGACCTAAACCGTCAGGCCTTGACTGTCAAGGCACTCTCTAAAGAGGCCAGGCTGGAGCTAGAAATCGAAAGAGGCGATCGCTTTAAGAGATCTCAAGCTTACGATGCTCTACTCCTTATGGAGTTTCAGCATGGGATGGTCTCAGACGGGGTGTTCTTTAAGGTGAAGAACATGGCGACTGATAAGGCTAGAGCTAATTAGAGTTTATCAATTATGAGGCATGTGGACAAGTCCCTGGAGGCTTTCCGAATTTAGATGAAGGAATGGTGAGCATATTACCGCGGCAATGGCAATGAGCCACATCCCATGCATCTAGAGGTCCCAACTGAGAATGCTTTCTCTACTTTCCACGCATGCCAGAAGGCTGGGATTAATGGCTAGGAGCCCGATGTTGGACCTGTGGCAAGAAGGGACTACAGCACCTAGATGGTCGATGAGGTGGATGAGATCGTGTGGCCCTCGGATGAAGGCTTGCTGAGCGAATATGAGATGGTACCCGATTCAAGTATCGGCGGCAATAGCTTTCTACCCCAACACCAACTTCTTAGTTTTGTTTTAACTATCTTCTTTTTTATGTGATTGTCCCAAGCCTCTTTTGGCATGTATACTTGTACTATAATATGAATGCTAGTTTTATTCGGTTTACATTGTGTTTTTCTGAATGTCTTTGCCTAGAATTTTAAATATGCCGACACAATTTTAACAAACGTGGATGAACATAATAGGAACATAGAATTTTACTAAAGAAAAATACCTCATTCAGCCCGAGCATATGTAGTATATATTTTGAGGATTGGTTTCTTTATCTGAACCAAGTGCACCGATTTCTTTATCTGAATCGAGTGTGCCATAACTGAGCCGGGTATCTTATCCAACCTGCAATTAGTTAGGTTCCTTATTTGAGCTGAGCCATAACTAAGCTGAGTATTCTATTAACTGGCAATTAGTTAGGTTCCTTACTTGAATTGAGTCATAACTAAGCCGAGTATTTTATTAACTGGCATTTTAGTTAGTTAATCCTTTGTACTATTCTTTTTTCACCCCAGGTGTTACGTCGAGGCTCCTTGTCAAATGCTTTATATGTTTATGGCTTGCAAGCCAATCTTGTAAGCATTTATCATCTTAGTGATGAGGGACTCTCCATCTTATTTGGTAAAAATGATTGCTTTATTTTAAAGTCTAATGGACAAACATTGTCGAAAGGCAATAGATCTAGTGATAATTGTTATTGTCTTGAAGCTAATGTCATTACTTGTAAGTTGTCCAAATGTGAGCAAGTTGAGTTATGACATCAAAGGGTTAGCCATATGAATTATCGTGATTTGAGAATCTTGGAAAAGTTCAAAGTTGTGCGTGTGGTGATCAGTCTAATTCTATGCTTTTATTTCGCCCGTTTTTCCTATGTTTTGCTTGTTTCTTGAGTCCTTTTGGTGGGTTGATGTGTTTGTTGAGCCTTTGTAGGTCGTTTTCCATTGAGGTATTGATCGGATTTTATTTGGGAGAAGATGGAGTCAAAAGATGAAGAAATAGGCTAAAAGGCTGATTTACCACGGCCCATGCCGCTCAGCATACATGTGCACCACCAGCGGTGAGTAGGCGGACGGCAAAGGCTGATTTACCGCGGCCCATGCCGCTCAGCATGCAAGCTCCTACCCAGCGAGCCAGAATAGTATGTGGCCGCTTGAATTACCGCTGCCCATGCAAGTGCCTCTCCAGCGGCACGGGCAGCGGTCCTCCGCATTCTTCGTTTCTCAGGACAGGGCAGAAGACTTAATGAAAAAGAAAAAAAGGATATAAAGAGGCCGACGGGGGGAATAAATGGGACACACAGAAAACACACGAGGATTTCATTCATTCTACCAGAAGTTCCATCATTTGAAGATTATTGGAATCAAGAAGACGACGGAGACTTCAAGACAAGAGCATCTCACCATTATGGGTTTTCTCTTCTTCTCTTCTATGTTTTTGTTCTCTCCATTGATGTGCAACTAAACCTCTAACTAGGGGATTGATGTAACCGATTTTGGATAACTCTATGTGAACAATTAGTCTATCTTTTGTTAATCAATTGGGTTTCGTTTTGTTTATTGAATTAATTGCTCTATTCTACTTTCTCTGATTATGTTGTGACCGCAAGTGATTTGAGTTTTGTAGTTTAGTTTATCAATGAGATTAGGGTTTAGGTGTGGATGACCGTTCCATTTAAATCTGAATCAAAAGCTTAATAAACAAGAAAATTGATATATGCATGACCGTGCTATGTTAATTTGGCTTAGAGTTTTGTGTAAAATATGGGTTTTGATAATTGCTCATTACATGACCGTGTGTGAGTAATAGGAAGAACCCTAGATCATTATTCCGTATTTGTTGCATGACCGTGTGCGAGTATTGGAAAGGATCTTTGAACCTAATTATCTTGAAAACAAGCCCGTAAACTAGATTGAAGTGTTTAACGAGACTAAGTGTTAGCATTGAGTGTCTAAGAAAGGTGCATCGATTCCCTAGTATTTCTCTCCATATATTCATCCCTTGTGTGATCTTTGATTTAATTTGATTTTAGTCTTTTAGTTTAGATTCTTATAATTTAGGTTAATATTAGATTTCAACAAACTTCCAAAGTAAAGCATTATGCAATTTAGTCTTTTCGCATTTAGAGTAAATCCTTACTAGATTAATTGGCTTTGACCGATAGAATCACCGATCCCAGTGAACGAACTTTCTTAGTAAATTGAACACAGATTTTACTGCATCAGGTCTTCCCGAACTTAGGAAGAAAATTGATAATGTTTATGGCCCTTGTCAACAAGGAAAGCAAACCAAGAGCATGCACACGAAAACTAAATATTTCACCATAAAGGAACCGTTAGAGCCCCTTCACATGGATTTTATGGGTCCTATGCAAACCGAAAGTCTATGTGATAAGAGGTATATTTTTGTATGTGTTAATGATTTTTCTAGATTTACTTGGACTTACTTTCTCAGAGAAAAATCAAAAGCTTTTGAAAATTTTAAAATGCTTTGTACTAAAATTCAAAATGAGAATGACTCTGACATTAAAAGCATTAAGAGGATTAGAAGTGATCATGGAAAACAATTTGAAAATATTTGTTTTGAAAAATATTGCAATAGTCTTGGCATTTCCCATGAATTCTCGACTTCTAGGACACCTCAACAAAATAAGGTTGTCGAAAGGAAAAATAAGGTCTTACAAGAGATGACACGTGTGATATTGCTTAGCAACAAAGTTCCTAGAAACCTTTGGGCCGAAGCCGTCAATATGGCTTGCTATATCCGGAATAGAGTATTCCTAAGGCTCGACACTAGGCAAACCTCCTATGAATTATGGAAGAGTAGAAAGCCAAATGTTAGCTACTCTTACAAATTTGGAAGAAAATGTTGCATTCTTAATGACCGTGATTAACTTTGCAAGATTGAAGCTAAGAGTGATGAGGGAATATTTATTGGTTATGCGTTAAATAGTAAGGCCTATAGAGTTTTCAATTTGAAGACTCGGAGTATCATGGAATTGTCTAATGTTGTCATAGATGATTGTAGGCTTAAAACTATTGACAATGATGAGGATGATGATGTTGTTAATGTTTCTCCTTTGGAGAAGAATGGTGAGACTTCAAGTGATGTGAAGTCAAGCCAAGATGAAGAGGTCATTATACCTCTTAATAGAGTTCCACCTTTAGTCTCTTAAGAACCTGTTCATTGGGTTAGACGTCTTCATGATAATGAGGATATAATTGGAGATGCCGATGTGGGTGTTAGGACTAGGCATCAAATAGCTAATCAAATTAGCTATGCTTGTTACACCTTACAAATAAAGCCTAAGAAGATAAATAAGGCCTTAAGTGATGAGTTTTGGGTTCTTGCCATGCAAGAAAATCTAAACCAATTTGAAAGAAATGAGGTTTGAACTCTTGTTCCTAGACCTAAGGATACGAATGTCATAGGCACCAAATGGATGTTTAGAAATAAGTCGGATGAAGATGGCAACATTGTGCGTAACAAGGCTAGGCTTGTGGCACAAAGGTACTCTCAAATTAAGGGATTTTGAGGAGACTTTTGCTCCAGTTGCTCGTCTTGAGTCTATAAGGCTCCTCTTGTCCATATCTTGTGTGCACAAGTTTAAATTGTACCAAATGGACGTTAAGAGTGCCTTCCTAAATGGCCTCTTGCAAGAGGAAGTGTTGTTAACAATAACTACTCTAGATGTAGTGTTGACAAGACTCTTTTCATCAAGAGTAACAAATATGGGCTATTTATAACTCAAATTTATATTGATGACATAGTTTTTAGCTTTACCAATAAGACTAAAGTACAACAATTTGTTGATGTCATGTCTCATAAGTTTGAGATGAGTATGGTTGGTAAGCTTAATTGCTTCCTAGGTTTACAAATTAGGCAAATGAATGATGGAATTTTCATATCCCAAGCCAAATATGTAAAGAACCTAGTAAAGAAGTTTGGTCTTGAAAATGTCAAACATTGTGATACCCCTATTAGCACCACTTTGAAGCTTAGTAAAGATGCTAGTGGAAAAGGTGTTGATCAAAGTTTATATCGTTGCATGATTGGTAGCTTGCTTTACTTGATCGTAAGTATGCCTGATATAACTTTTAGTGTGTGATCGGACTTTTGCAAGTACCAAAATTCCACACTTGGAATACACAAATCGAATGAAATGCATAATGGCAAACGGGATCGTTCCTCAGGGAAAGGGAGGATACTTGGCTATAATTAAGCTATGTACACTAATCTAAACTACGTGCGAAAAAGTAAAATTCATTTTTGGTTTGGAAATTGTTTTAACAACTAAACTAAATTCAAGCAATAATTAAAAGCAAGTAATTAAGGTGATAGGTGTGGATATATGATGAATGATATTGGGGAATTGAGTTGACAACTAAAAGATTTCCTAATGTAATGAACTAGCCCAATTAAACACTTTCATCCTACTCAAGGTTTGTTCTTAAATTGATTTAACTCATTAATATGCAAATTCAAACCTTGACTCAAGTAAGCCCTACTATGAGTCTTGGCAAGAATATAAGTTCAAGCTCCTACTCAAGTGAATCCCACTATAAGTATTTAACCAAACAAGATTCTCAAAAACAAATTTAAGGTCTTGTACAATATAAAACATTCAATCACTTATATTCAATTTCATGGATGCTAAAGGTTGGAGAGTGAGTTGAAAGCCATTCTAACTCTAACCCATAACCTTCATATGTGAACCACTTCACAAACAAGCTAAATTGATCCCCAATATTAACTTAGTAAGGTAAAATGGCAACTTCAATGCAATGAAAATAGAATATACCAAGAGAGGATGTATAGAATATATGACTAGCTCAAATACATGGGAATATCACAAAAGTTGTCTCATCAATTCCCCAATATGAGGGTTTAGTTACACATAATGGAAATATAAATAAAGAGAGCAAAGTTGTAGAGAAAACCCATGGAAGCCTTCACATGTTTTCTTGTTCCTTGATGTGCTTGAGATTCCCTTGACTTTGGTGAATCTCCTATTCTCTCTTCAATTAATTTCCAAAATGTGATGGAAGGATGTTGGTGGGATTGATTAATGGGGGAGATTTGAGTTAATGGAAGGTTAGAGGGAGGTTAGAGAGAGGTTAGGGTTTCAAGAATGGTGGTTTTTTTAAAAGAAAGGGAAAAGAAGGGTTTTATATGGACCACAAAAGATAAGGGTGAAATCCTGGTTTTGCTGATGTGGCGTTGAATCGGCGGTTTCAATCGGCGGCTAGGCCGCTGATGGTAACCGCTGATTCGAGATGGGAGATACTGGAATGGATCGACGGGCGAATTATGGCCGTCGAATTGCACTGGCACTTCTGGAGGAAAACGGCGGGTTTCAATCCACGGCCAGGCCATCGAATTGAAACCGTTGATTGCTTCTTTTCTTGTAAAGTGACTGTTCTGCCCCAAAAAGCTCTCTTTTAGCCGCTTTTAGCCCAAAATCTCCGAATTTCTTCATTGATCAGCCCAGAATCCCAAAGGTGCCTGTACAGATAACATCAAGCCAAAAAATACATGAATTTACTTGAAAGTCAAACATAAGTGTCGGAAATAGGGGGTGTATTTCTATATATGTAATGGCTCGATCAGTGTTGTAAGGTTCCTATTTGTTGATTGGCTCATTTCGTGGACAAACCACATGTTGGGGGTTCTTTGTAAGGGTAGCCTAGGTATCGATGTTATTGCTCAAGCCCTTTGAAGACCTCGTCTTGATAAGCACTGAAGGTAAATTTCTATGTGCTTACTTTTCTTTAAAGAGATTAGTTACACACACACACTTAACATACATTGCATATGTGTGCATTCTCTTCACTTGTCACATTTCACACTTGCACTTATTTGTTATATTTTGTTGTGTGTAATTATGTCTTGTTGTCTTGTAATTCGTTTCCCAATAGTTTTCGGAAACGTCCGCGCATGCACTAGAATGTGCTTGGTTTAGCGCAAGGACCGCCTACAGAGAATGCCCTTGGCTTCTCCTTGGTTTTCACCTTTGTTGGTGATCGGCGGTTATTATCGGTGGCCTGGCCGCCGAATGAAACCGCCGTTTGCTTCCAGTAGTGTATGGAGCAATTCTGCGGTTACGATCAGTGGTCACGACCGCCGTTTGAAACCGCCGTTCAAGACCTGATTGATTTTATCTCTCAGTCTAATTCGACGGTTGAATCGGCGGTCACAAAACCGTCGAATGAAACCGCCGTTCATACCTGATTGATTTTTTTATCTCAGGTTTGATTCGGCGGTTAGATCGGCGGTCATGAAACCGCCGAATGAAATCGCCGACCGCCGATCTAACCGCCGATCTAACCGCTGTTTGTCCCCTGTTCTTCTCGGGTCCAATTCGACGGTTATGATTGGCGGCCAGGCCGCCGATTGAAACCGTCGATCGGTGCGTTTCAGGGGCAAACTTGTCTTTTCACATGCTCTGTTTTTCATGCCTATAAATACATCACTTTCTCTTGTTCTGAATGTAACTCTTTAATCATCAAGAACCCTACTTTCAAAAGAGAGATTTTTAAGAGAGAAAGCAATCAAGTTTGCTCATTAAACACTCAAACCAAAATCCATTTACATAAAAGTTCATCTAAGCATTCTTTAGCATATCTAGGATGCATGCTTGCATGGGTCTTTCTTCATCACACTTGCTTTGGTAAGTTTTTCACTATTATCATACATAATTAGTGTTTAATTTATTATGGCATCTCTTTTATTACTTGATTGTTCTTAGATTAAATTCTAATATTCAAGATAGAGATTGTTGTGTTGATTTGATTGAGTGTTGTTTTTATGATAGATATCTAGGTTTCTATAATCTATGATTATCTAAGCTAATTCACATGTCATTTAGCTTTAATATCTAGGATTGTTTTTAATTGCAAATTCATCATCTTAGATAAGCATATAGGGTTTCCCTTGCTCTATGTTGCATTTGAATATTCATATATATACTTAGGGTGTTAATCTCTTTTTAGAGAATTAAGTCTTGTGTTGTGACCGGGATTTGGTTGCTTAATTCGCAAGCAATCGGACTAGGTTCGCTGGTTAGGTAGGTGTGTGATTACTTCCGGGATTAGGTTGTAATCGTTTTACACATTTAGTGGATTCGAGGTTCGAGCGTGGCTTACTTACTAGCCCGTGGTTTTTCCCGTGAGGGTTTCCACGTAAAAATCAAGTGTTATTTTATTTCCACATTGTATACTTGATTTATTGCTTTATCTATTTAGGGGTAATTTCGTAATTTTGACTAAACACGAAAAATTGGGTAATAAGCTTAAAATCTATTCACCCCCCCCCCTCTAGATAGTTTTATACACACCGTGCTATAATTTGTTTCAAGTGTGAGTGTGTGTGCTAGGTACCAAGCGATTCCCAAGGATTCCTATCTCTCGGTCATGAAAAGAATCATACAGTTTGTGAATGGAACTTCTAATCATGGGATATGATACTCTTTTGACACTAATCCTAGTTTAGTAGGTTTTAGTGATGCAGATTGGGCAGGTAACTGTGATGATAGGAAGAGTACATCAGGTGGTTGCTTCTTCCTAGGGAACAATTTTGTGTTGTGGTTTTGCAAGAAGCAAAACTCGATTTCTTTGTCCACCGCTGAGGCCGAATATATAGCTGCGGGGAGTGCTTGCACATAACTCCTTTGGATAAGACAATGTTAGCAGACTATGGCTTTGAGTCAAGTACACTCACTCTCTTTTGTGATAACATGAGTGCTATAAACATTTCTAAAAATCCTATACAACACTCTAGGACAAAGCATATAGATATCCAACATCATTTCATTCGAGAACTAGTTAAAAACAAAAGCTTAGTACTTGAGCATGTAGATACAAATAATCAACTAGCGGACATATTTACAAAGCCCTTGGATGCAACTTGGTTTAGAGGACTTAGTAAGTCTATTGGGATTTGCATGTTGCCTTGATATGTTTTGGATTGACCCCATAAAGAGAGCTCAAACAAAGAGAGCAATCTCTTTTATTTTTTTATATATAATTGCTTGAGTATCTTGGTTACTAGATATTCATGTATATATAAATGCTTTATCTTGTGATTAACTCGTTTTGCCTTTGCCTATATCATGACAAAAATGGGGAGTAGTGTTTATGAAAAATAGGGGGAGATTTTCATTGAGGGGGAGCATTTTTGCTCTCGCATTATATGGTTTTACAGTGTTTATTCTTTAGTGCAAATGCTCTTATGTTTTGATCACCTCATACACTTCTGTCTTGGAAAGTGTACTTGCTATGTTTTTGCAGGGCGTGTTTCTTCTACTAGAGATTGGAGATTTAAAGTCTTAGTTTCGTTTTTAGCATATCTTGTATTGTAGATAACTTTTGTTGACCATAGCTTATTTTAATGTTGTGAGGATTATTTGTGAGTGGTGATTCTGTCAAGAAATAGCCTAACGGGGAGATTGTAAGTTCCTCGGTTTTTTATTGGCTTAAGTTCCTCGGGTAGCTTAGGTGATCTTCAATGGCAAGCTTCCGGGTATCCCAAATTAAAGAGCTTCAAGGAGGTAGTCACTTGTTCTTGACTACTTAAAGAGAATAGTTGCACACACACACACACATGCATTTCCATAACTCTTGCATTTATGTTTCTTTGAATGTGTGCATTTATGTCTCAAATCACACTTCATGCTTGATAATTGTTCTTGCATTTCTTTGATAATTGTTCTTGCATTTCTTTGCCCATTTCCATGATGATTTTGTGCATAAAAATGCCTTTGAAGTGAAAAAGCGCGGTATGTGCACGGTATGAACAACGCACAACATTCCAGCAATGTTGCGCAGTACGTGAGTGGTTCGTGCACTCTTGTGTACCATGCATATGCGTGACAACTTACTTTCCAGTACATGTGCTCGGTACGTGTGCGGTTCGTGCGCTCATGTATTGTGCATTTGCGTGAAAACCTACTCTCCAGTAAGTGTGCACAGTTCGTGCACTCTTCTAAGCCGGGCATTCCAGGCAGCCTCCACGATGGAGGCTGTTTGGCCTCTAGTAATTTTTTTTTTAAGAAAAAAATATATTTATTTTTTATTAAGTCTAATACGGTTGAGAAACACATCATCCCACTATATAACTTAATATGATTCGGATAGTACTAAATCAGTATGTCATACAATTCAGTTAGACTATACATGTTATCAAACACCGTGCAGTACTAAATTAGTACCGTATGGTATGCTTGTCCTCACCAGTATGAGGTACCAAACAAGCCCTTAAGGCATTGTGGACCTGGTTACTAGCCAGCGAATTTTTTATTTGAAAAAAATAAAATAAAAGCATATATACTGTATTCAGTCCTGGTAGAAAAACTACAAGACCAAACCTAACTAGTTACAGAATTATTCTATTCTATATAGGCAATTCTACATTTCAACGTATATTTTTATTTGAAAAAAACAAGTGATGTCACTGTTAACAACTTTGGTTCCACTAGGCAGTATTTTATAATTTACAAACTGATCATATTAAAATAACATGTTTGATTTATTGAAAAAAAAAAAAAAAACATCACCAATACAAGGTTAACAAATACTGCTCGTTGATTGATTCTGATAATATCCCGTTCGAGTCAGCATAGGTAATATATTAAAAAAAAAGTAAACAAATACAAGATTAACAAACAATACATCCATTTTAATAATTTGAAGTTGAAGAAGACACAGCTAGAACAGGAGAACAACAATTAACAACAAAAACCAACAAATAATTGTGGATCAATAATGGAAGACATAGACATTATACTCAACAACCGCATTATTAGTTTGAAGATCGATGGTGTGGGTTTTAGCCTGTGCATAGCCGCGTGAGAACCGGAAAACACCACTGCCACCGACGATAGGCATCTCCCTAACACCGGAAAAAATCGCGTTACGTCCTAAAACGCTAAGATTGCTTCCATTAAACTTGCCTTCCATGAAAGCGAAGTTCAACACCATCAGAAACCCTATCTCACTCTGCGACGCAGACGCGTAAATCCCCTGCGCTCTCCCCACCATCTTGGAGTTGATTTCGGGGGACACAGTCAAGGGATCATCCATCACAAATACTGCACCAAAAACGGTCGAGGAGGTGTTGGTCATAGCGGCCTCCGCCACTTGAACCGCAGTCGGGTTTTTGGCAGTGATTATGTCATGGAAGTAGAAGTGAAGGTGGGTTAGCTTCTCTTTCTTGAGGCCTAGAGATGATGGAGATATTTTCTTAGAGAAATATTGGTCGGATTCTGAGGCTGTGAGAGCAGAGAAAAGGAGAAGAATGGAGAGAATTAGATGATTTCTCGCCATTGATGTGAGATTTGAAAGAGTTTAATTTCTGTAAATATATGCAGCATGCCCATTAATTTATAGTCAGTTTGAATGTTATTTTTATTTTATGGTTGCATTATTTTATACAGAGTATGGACCACGATCGAGAGGGTCATAGTTTATTGCAAAACTATTCCGTTGAAGTTTCATTAAAAGAAATATTTTTAGATAGGGAACTGTCCTGCACGACTAAACTTTCAAATAATAAAAACAAAACTTTATAAAAATTAAATTTTTGTGATTTTTCAGATGCAAAATTTTCAATTAAACTTTTGCATTCAAGATTTTCTAAAATTTCTTTTCCAATAGTTAAAAGAGCTAATCTATTTAAGTGTGATATGGTTGATCTTAAGTATTTATCGATTTTAATTTTGAAAAAATTTCTTTGAAATTGTGTACCGTTAATAATATTCTACAGCCTATACATGTAGGGGTGGGTATAAAAACTGAAACCGAATTGAACTAAACCGAACCGAACTGAAAAATGGTATTTGGTTCGGTTCATAGCTTATATTCAGTTCAAACCGATTTGAAATTTGAAAACCAAACATATAAAATCGAACCGAACCGAACAAACCCAATTATCTTAATGAATTATTTTGTAAAGTTTAAGTTTATTATGAATTGTTTGTTGATAATGTTTTATTTTAGACTACATTATGTACTACATTTTTGAACTTCTATTTTATAGAAATTATGACAATTTTATATTTTGATTGAGTATGTAGACCGAATATAATTGAAATTTTAGATTTGAATTGAAAATAGCCTTGTATATCATTTATGTTTTCTTAAAAAAGTTTAAACACAAATATCAAAAAAGCATCATAAAGGCCTTAAAAAATAAAAGGCTAATTGGCATTGATACCCCTAAACTCTTCTAAAATATGCACTATGCCCCTATACTTTTTTTTTTTTTTGCCACTAAACCCCTTGAACTCTCACACATTGGCAAATGCCGACTATATATGCCCACTCACAAGGGGTAAAAAACCCAAGTGTTTGCTAAAAAAACGAGTGTTCAGGGGTTTTGTGGCAAAAAAAAAAAAAAAAAAGTATAAGGGGCATAGTGCATATTTTGGAAGAGTTTATGGGGGCATCAGTGCCAATTAGCCAAAATAAAAAGCATACAAAAAAAAAAAAAAAAACATTAAAAGCCCAATAGGTCCAAAACTGAATTGAACTGAACCGAACCGTACCAAGATTAAGGTGTTCTATTCAATTTGGTTTTTAGGTTCAAAACAGTTCAAACCGATTCACATTCTTAAAAATATAAAATATGTCGGTTCAATACGGTTTTGGCTAAAACCGAACCGAACCGATTCATGCCCACCCCTATATACATGTATTTGGAAAAGAATCAATTTTCTTAAAAAAATAAAAATGTTTCAACTATAGTATGTATTTTATTGTCCAAAATTTCTCCTGAGATTTTCAGCTCAAAAATAAAATAAAAAATCAATACCATCTATATCAATAATAATACCTTTTTAAACTATCATTATCTAATGATTTTAATTTTTTAATATCAAATAAAAAATTAAAAAATCTCTTTAATTTTTGAAATTGCTCACATCTACTATTAATAGAGGAATCATTAGGTGATTGAAAGCTCATACGCACATTGTCAGTATTTTCATCGATTTTTTTTTTTTTTTTTACGAGGTATACTTTTATGTTCAAATACATGTTGAGTTCTCATTTCACATGCAATCTCTTTAGTGGAAAGTCCGAAACTAATGTTCATTTAAACCCTTCTTCTTTATATTTATTAAATAAATTCATTAATCCACTTAATTGATCTAAAGCAATATCAATAAACATTATCTTTACTTTGTAAACCTTGTAATAACTAAATTTATGGCAAACAAAATATCATACCAAATAACCATGTTCAATAAAAAAACTCGTAGTTTCCTACATCATATTTTGCTAAGAGTAATACTATACAATCTAAAAATTTAACCTAAAATTCAACCCAAATAATATGGCAAGTGAGTTGTCATAACCATACAAATCATGGGATGATGTGGTGAATGAACAAATCACTTGCCACATCATTTGGGTTGTTGTCTAGTATTAGTGTACGTTTTGCTAAAATTTTCACGTCACTTTTTGCCTTGCAATCACTAGTAGTTTTGACTAATACATCTAAAGCGTATCGTATTTGTGAAGTTTGACATCTTATGGCTTTATTACTTCAACACTTTCGACACAACTCTCCCATCGAGTTTTTGACAATGACTCAATAGTTAAAGAAGACACATGATTATCTAATAAAAAATTTCATCGTTTTATTGAAGAAGAAAAGAAAATAAATAATATATACGTACGTTGTACAACCCAAAGAATGAATTAGCTTTAAGTACTAAATTAACACTATGACATTCTCATGGTGTATAAAATGTTATGAGACTTATATCTAACAATTTTTTTTTACCCCTTGTCCCCACGTACCTTTCATATTTGATCCATTGGCATATCTTTGTCCTTTAATATCAATACAAACTACAAAGATCAAGTTTTTTCCATTACTTTCATAAGTTCATTAAAAAATTATTTTCCTAATGTATCGTCTACTAAACTCTAAAAAATATTCTTCTACTGTTACCAGAAGCAAGGAAGCATTTACACATTGTATTATAAGGGTCATTTATTCCTGATAACTTATATTTAAAGTGAAAATCTATTATCACCTAAAAATACTTTACTTCTTTTACCTTTTTAAAATAATTGTGTTGTTTAGTTTTCTTTAGTTTTAATAATAAAATCAAAACCCCATTCGTGTGTGTGCATTAGGTGTCTTTGTTTTCTTATTTTTAGTTAGATTAGAGTCTTAGAGTGTCTTTAGTGTCTATTGATTGGTTGATTGTTTAGTGGTGGATATAAGGTCTTAATTAGTGTTTTTCCTTTTTGATTTTTCCTTAATTATTTTTATGTGCATTTTTTTTTTATTGTTATTTAATTTTCTTTAGTTTTAATAATCAAATCAAAACCCCATTCGTGTGTGTGCGTCAAGTGTCATTGTTTTCTTATTTTTAGTTAGATTAGAGTCCTAAAGTGTCTTAGATATAAACTCAATGTTTAGTAGGTAATTAAATCTTCATGGGAATGATCCTTGCTTGACCAATGTGCTATTGCATACGATTAATTTGTGCACTTGCAAGGTTTTTATTATTTTTGTTTGCTATTTGGCAACCAACAAGTTTTTGGAACCGTTGCCAAGGAATTATATTGCTTACTATTATTTTGAGTTTATTTTTTTTTCTTTTATTTTTTTAGGTATTTTATTTTTCTTTTATTTAATTTAATTTAATTTTTATTTTATAGGTGAACATGAATGATTATGGGCCCCGAATTGCTTATCTAGTTAGTTTGGTTCAGCAAATGATTCCAGGAACTCAAGTGTGCGCGGTTTGCGCAAATCATGGACATTCGTCGAAATCATACCCAAGTGTAGGAGTCTATAGGGAGGAGATAGCTCAAGTGAACTATATGCAACAAAGGAATGACACGTTCTCCAACACTTACAATAATGGATGGTGTCAACATCCAAACTTCTAATGGAAAAATAATCAAAATTTATTCTAGCTGCCTCCCATACAATACCAATTCTTGCCTCAACAATCCGCAGCTCAACCACCTCCAAGACAAGGTAAGTCTCTTAAAGAGTTAGTTGAATCGTTGGCTCTAAGTACTCATTCTTTTATGCAAGAAACGAGACAATTTATCAAGAATATTGAGAGACAAATTGGGCAAATAGCAACCTCACTAAGTCAAAGAGATCAAGGAAGACTTTCAAATCAAGTGATTCAAAACCCAAGAGACAACATGGAGTCATGGAAAGAAATCACACTCCAAGGTGGCAAAGAATTGGTGAACGAAGAAGAGGAAAAGAGTGAGGTGAAAGAAGAAGAGGAAGGTCACAGGAAAATTCCAATAAGTTTCGCGAGCTACCCCGTGACCCAAACCGTGATCAAAGGTCGCACCAAAGCCTTGTTGCCTGAACTTGACCCTAAATTTTTTCCAAATAAGGACGAGACCACCTCGAGGACTACTGAAACCATGCACATGATTGAAGAAATTCCTCCATTTAGAGATAAAAGGGAGATGGATGAAAAGAGCAATAAAGAGAAGAAAACTTTCATTGACGAGATTCGCAATGAAAAGAATGGGGATACATTTAAGGTGAATGATATGAGCAAGGTTTTAATCCAGATTGAAGAGTTGAGCTTGAATATATATATATATATATTATCTGTCTAAGTAAACCTAGAGGGGGGTGAATAGGTTTTAACCAAATTTATCGCCAACTTTTTCGATTAATCAACACCCCTAGTGTCTAACATAAACCATTATGTAAAGTAAATGTGGAAAATAATGGCAATGACACAATGGTTTGTTTTATGTGAGAAAATCCCAAGAGGGTAAAAACTCACGGGCATAATTGTCAATCGAACCCTCAAATCTACTACTTGCATTATAACCTAGGTTGACCACATCACACCTATTTGATTAATAATTCGTCTTTGCTACCCGCAGGCCTTTAATAGTGATTCTAGGCTCTTGCTTGTAAACTACCCACGATAAATACAAGACTTAACTCTCAATAGAAGAGAAATGCAACCTAATGTGAATATGAACAATATTCAAAATGCATAAATAATGCAAGGTTAAAAAATTTCATGCTTATCTAGCCATGGATGAACAAGTCAAACAATCCTAGATATTATGTTGTTATATGACATGCATACAACTTAGCTATATAAACAAATAAAACCCCGGATGCAATAGCTATCATAAACAAAGCCCAACTGAAATTCTCTTAAGCAATATAGTGTAATAAATACCTAGAGTGGGGGTGAATAGGTATAAGCCCAAATTCTTCCAAATTCAAAATATGCGGATTACAAGAATGAAATGTACACTTGATATGATTTAATCAATGGTATAGTATGATTCAATACATGTGAAAATCAATATACAAGAGATACAATCAATACATGATATGGAAGATAATGAAAAGTAAAGCGAAAATAGACACAAGTATTTTTTACGTGGTAAAACCTCAAAGAGGAAACATCCACGGGTTGATACCACAACCACCGGCAAAGCAATCCACTATACGAAAAGGACTTACACACCCAAGCTATCAACACATGATATCCGCTCAAGCTATCACCTCCTAATCTACCCTCGGGCAAGTGAACTACCAAGCCTACTTCCTATCCGAGAATGTGTCCTACACCTCTAGAAAGCAACTTCCTATCCAAGACGCTCACGTCTCTAGGAAGATTTCTTGCTTGACTATCCGAGTCCTCCCGACTCTAATCAAGACTTCTTGCTTGGCTATCCGGAACACTTTCCTAGCCAAGACTTCTTGCTCAAGACAAAGCTTCACTCACTTTGCAAGAGACTTCAACCTTTCACAAGGCAATGATCTAAGTGATGCAAATGATGCAAACACAAGCAAATAGAGCATGTAGATCAAACACACTCTATGAAGAATTAGATTTGCACAAATCAAGCTCACAAGCAAATGTAGCTAATTCTTATGAACATGTGATTAGAAATCTAGATTAGACATTCAAAGTCATTCACAAAAATATCTAGAAACCTAAACATGCAAATAAAGCTAGAGTAACAAGTTTTCAATAGAAATCACAAAACTAGCTTTGAAATCAAATGAACAAGTTAACACTTGAAATCCACAACATATTCAATCCAAACAAGAACTAGATTTAAATGGTAGATAGCACAATCAAAAAATCATAGTTCATGAACATGTGACAAAAACCTAGAAATCAACAATCAAGCTCAAGAACAAAAAGTATTTCTAGAATCAATGTCAAGATAGGTCAAGTTTAGCAATATATGTTCAATTGAAATCAAATAGCTAAAACTCAACAATCAATAGATCAACCACCCCTAGAATATGATCTAACAACATTCTAAACACATATCATCTATCAATTAGGAAGATTAATAGAGATGATCAAAAGATGAAGTGAGAAGAAGAAGTTTCACATACAAAAATTGAGTCACGAACTGAAATCAGCTCACTGCGAAAAGTCACGAACTCAAATGACTCTACAAAATGCTTGGGGTTTGTAGCTCTCTTCAAGACCAACAATTTTGGCTTTTGAATCACTCAATTCGGAGTTGATTTGAGAGAGATATGATCAAAATAAGAAATCAAAAGTTGTTAAGAATTCTGCACGGGATTTCGAATATAAATGGAGGGAGAAGAGATGAAGAAGAGAGAGGAAGACGTGAGCCAATCAGAGGCTGCCACGTCAGCACCCCATGGGGGGCACGTGGGCCACACGGGACCAGAGGGGTGCTCTGGCCGTAGGTCCCACGGCTCCCACACGTGGTGGCCAATGCATGGCCTTTGGCCATGCTAGCCTCTCGCGCGCTCTCTCACGTTCTTCAGCCGTATCTTGGGCATCCGAACTCCGATTTCGAATCCGTTTTCGGATTACGAACCGTGACTCTCTCACGCACGACTACGACTACAAAACTTTGAAAAATGGTTGAGAAATTATCTCGAAAAATGACGATGAAGTCAACTCAACGAATGAGAACGCAAAGTAGCCTAGCTAAGTCGTTTGGACTCGAAACCTTATGAATGAGTAACCGAAATGACCGGAACTCAATAAGGAATCAAATAAGAACATATTCAAGTCCAAAATACAAAACATACAAACAAATAAACACAAATTCACACAAGCATGCCATATCAAAGAGATAGTCACAA
The DNA here is from genome assembly GCA_008009225.1 of Acer yangbiense. NCBI lineage: Eukaryota > Viridiplantae > Streptophyta > Magnoliopsida > Sapindales > Sapindaceae > Acer > Acer yangbiense. The sequence goes on from CM017767.1 coordinate 31,527,542, forward strand.
AGCATGCAATTCTACAATGTTTGTCTATAAGAGACCAATGCATGTGCATACTCAAAAGTGTGTGAATGTGTTATACCAAATGTTTGAACTATGATGCAGGGACACACATGTATGAATTATGTGTGTGTGCGCTTACACCTTGCAAGAGGAAGAAGAATCTAGATACCTTAGCATCCAAGTATGCAATGTTCCTCTTGAAGACGATATTTGCAAGATACGTTGCTTTTAAACTTTAAAGCTTCTTCTCTCCAAGAAACACCTAAGCAACTAATCAATACAAATAAAGAGAGTTTTGCAATGAAATCAAGCCAACAAAGATCTAGGATCTTACACCAACACACAACACAAAAATCTCAACATATAGATAACAATCTAATCTTGATACTAGTCAAGTCATAAAGGAGATATCTTGTTAAGCAAGAACACAAGAATGGATGAAGATGATGTTCTACTTACCAAGTCATGTGTGTTTAAGAAAATCCATGAAAAACACAACCTAGATGATGCTAGATGATGTTTGAAACATGAATAGATGGTAGGTATTTGAGTTTTGGTTGATGAAAATATATACTCACGTGTGTCTAAACAACCTAGAGGGGGTGAATGGGTTGTTAATCGATTATTACCAATTTTTCGATTAGTCAAAATTAATCACTATTAACCCAATTCAACAAACAATAAAAATCAAGTAAAAGTGAGGAAATTAAAGAACACTTAATTTTTACGTGGAAACCCTTAACAGGGAAAAACCACGGGCTGTTATGTGCGCCACACACAAACCTCGAATCCACTAATTGCAATGGTGTTTACAACCTAGGTTGACCTCAACCTCTCACGGTCTATAACCCACCACTACTACCCGCAGGCCTTTAAAAGTGAACCTAGTCCAATTTGCTTGAGCACTACACATCGGTAGTCACAAGACTTAACTCTCAATGAAGAGATCAATAACCTATGTGAATATATGACAATATCCAAAATGCAAATAATGCTAGGCTACACTAAATGCTTAACTAGATGTTATAATGCAAATCAACACTCTAGTTATCAACAATGCCTACATGTACATACATGAGGACTCAATTAGATGCAAAGAGACTCTAGCAACCTAATTTTCAACAAACAAAGCCAATTCAACACATGTTGTCAATAATTATGGCAAGAACTAAAAACATGCAATTAACTAATGCAATTAAGGAATTGTCAATCAAAAGCCAATCAACATAAGTTGTCAATGAACATGGCAAGGACAATAAATGCAATTACCAAATGCAATCAATGAGTCCTACAATCAATGTCTAAATGAAGATCATATAGACTTAGCTAGAAGGCAAAATGGTCCTAAATGCTAGCTATCAACAAACAACTCATCTCAACCGATAAACAAAGTCTCAAACATGTTAGAAACAACATAAGTAAGGAGACATGCATTTAATTAACAAATAAATGCTAAACCTAGGCAAACATGTCATAAGAATGAAACAAGAGATTCTAGGACATGTAGAAATTACCTAGTCAAGAAAGACAACAAAACCCATGCTAGAATGATGCTAGGAAGATGCTAGATGCTCATAGGAAAGTGTTTGGTTGAGTAAAGATGAGTTCTTGGGAGCTTCTCTCTCTAGGATATAAGTTTCTTTCACTTGGTTCAGTTTTTAAGCTCATTGAGACAAGCTAGGAAGAAGATGATACTTATATAAGAGCCCTAAATGAAGTGACGACATTTTGAAAATTTTTATCTAAAAGCGCGACATCGGAGGTTTCAATCGGCGGTCAGGCCGCCGAACGAAACTGCAGAATCCGAAACGTCAACACTGGAATCAATCAGTGGTCGAATTGTGGCCACCGATTCAAACCGTCGAATTTGGGACAGAAACCCCATATTCCAAACGGCGGTTAATTCGACGGTCAGGCCACCGATCATGCCGCCGAATTCTGACCATTTTTGAAAAATCAATCAGGTCAGAAAATGGCGGTTTCAATCGGCGGTCAGGCCGCCGATCATAAACCGCCATTTCACCACTGGTGGTGAAATCAAGGAGAAGTGAAAAGCATCCTCAGAGGGCGGTCTTCACGCAATACCATGCACACCAACGTGCACGCGCGGACGTTTCCGAATAACTTCGGCAAACGAATTACCACACACATAAGACAAGCATACATGAAGTGCAAGTGGGTGTGAAAGAATAACATGCATGGAAAGAGATAACAACATGAAAAATCACCAAGCATGTGACACACAAAAGATATGCAATATATGAAAATGCATAGGTGTGATGATAAAGCATATAAACACACAATTAAGATAAACACAAATGCAATATGAAAGTGTGTGTGCAACTAATCTCTTCAATAAGGGTTAAGCACAAGTGATTATACCCTCAATGAGCTCTTGTGCTTGAGGGCTTGAACTCCAAGTAAGCTTGATCACAAGCAAGGAAGCCCTAAACTACCCTTACATTTTAAACCCACAAAATGTGGTTTGTCATGAAATAAGCCAATCAAAATTAAGGAACTTACAGTTGATAAAAATCAAGTCTTGATAACTTTTCTTACAAGGCACTCTCAAACTTTCAAGAAACTCATATTATAAGCTCTAGATCGACCAAGGAGAGAAAGAGGCATATATATATATATATATATATATATACGAAGCCCTAAAAGAAATGACATCGTTTTAGCTAAACAGCTGTAAAAACGTGTCATATCGTGGTGCGTGCCACGGTACGGACAAAGTATCCACATCGCAGTACACCTAGCGTCACTCTCCTGCCAAACTACGCGGTACACCCGGCGTTAGAGGCAACTTGCAGTAGCCGCGACATACATGGCGTCTCACTTCTGGAAAACCTCTCTATTGGGACCATTGTAAAGGCAACTTGCACCAGCCGCAGCATAGACACGAAAAACATCAGAGGCTACACATGACAAGAACCGCGGTCCATGCAAGGGAACCAACCGTGGAACCAGAAGCGGTATGGACCGTGGCAAAGAGAAAAAATCTCTTTTCAAAAACAACAAGGCACACCTAATCTATATCAATGTACTACAAGTGTGAAGTGAGTAAATAACATGCATAAGCATCAAACATGAAACATACAAAAATATACAAGATATGTAAATGCATGAGATGTGTGTGTGCGCAACTAATTCTCTTCAATTAAGAGTCAAGACAAGTAAGCTACATTCCTTGAAGCACTTGAAGTCCACAATGAGGTACAATAGCATTTGAGGAGAGTTCTTCAAACCTAAGCTACCCTTACAATTATAAACCCCATTGTGATTTTGTTAACGAAATAAGCCAATCAAAAAATGAGGCATTTAAAATTTCCCCCTTTGGCTATTTTGTGACAAAACCACTACTCACAAAGCAACCTCACAAATACAAGAGATGGTTGGTCGACAAAATTTTCTACATTGCAATAAAGCTCATAATCTAAATCTTAAACATCTTAAAGTCAATCCAAAGCTTGTAGAAAATTCCAACCTACACACAATTAACAAGAAAGATATCTTCCAAGAACAAGTGTGTGTGAGGTGCTTATAACGAGAGCATTTGCAATTGCCTTAACAAAATAAACCAATACAATCTAATAATGTAATCATGCAAGGCAATGCAACTCCCCCTAAATACAACATTCCAAAACGGGTTACTCTCTCTCAACTCGACTCCCCCTAAATGTGATACCAAGAAAGCGCACTATTTCTCACAACATTTCTCCCTTTTTTTGTCATGAGATAGGCAAAGGGAGTCTCCCCTAATAGGTAAGCATTAGCAATGAGAGATTATAGCACAAACATATATGCATAATCATATAAGCAACTTTATGCAACTCAATTCAGTAAGAAAGATTCAAGGAGTTTTATTTTATGAAAATGTGTGATAAAGATGTTTTGCATGCAAGACATGTTGCATTCAAGTCCAAAAACAATGGTATTTGGCAAAGTAAACAACAAAGGTTTTCAAAAGAATTCAAACCAATTTCACCCTTTGTCACGAATTAAAGCAAGGATATAGATTTTATAAGCAATTCAATTTAAGGAGCAATTATATCCAACTTTATAAACAAAACAGGGCATGAGCGACTTTTGCACCCTATTCGATTTTTTCGGGTAAGATACCCGTATGATAGTAGCCTTGTTCAACTAATAAAGAAAGAGAGACTTTGGATTTTAAAATCCTTAGAGTGGATACTGTAAATTTCGCGACACGGAAAATCAATAGTTAAGATCGATAGGTTTTCAAATTTTATCGTCTTTGGACCTTTTGTATACACGAATATGAGGAAAAGATTTGTTTTCATACCTTTGAAGATCACTCCTTCGTTTTCTTTTCAATCATTCACCACTAAGCCTTTCGAGCTATGTCTGCGATCTAACAACTGTGTGTGTGGGCACGTCATGGATTTTGGGAGCAGTTGAATGGAGACTTGAGAGATCCGGAAGACAACGCCTTGTCTCCTTGCTTGAGTTCGACCAAGGTATGAGTCAAAAAAAATTCTTTTTCTTTTCCTTCTTACTATTGCCACACCTCTCTATCTCTCTTAGGGTTTCGGTTAGTTTCTTTTTCATGATAAGTATATTCTTATGCTAGGATCCTAGGGTTTAGTAAACCAAGTAAAATAGGATTCTAAATCCTTTTTAATTCGGTCATCACTAGGGTTTGAACATTTGACATCTTTAAAGCAAATAAAAATAATCTCTTATTATTTTATTCTTTTGCTCTTGTCAAGGTTTGAAACTTAAACTTCCAACTAACAATTAATAATTCTTAATTATTAATATGTCAATTAAATAATCATATTATTTAATAATATTTAATTCATCAATTAAATAATATATTAATTAAATAATCACATCATTTAATTAATTTCCAGAATATATTTAAGTTACTTTCGTAACACAATTAATTGGACCATCCAATTCTCTGTGAGCCTTGTTACTATCAATCGTAAAGGGCTAGCAAGGGGACCTAATGGACCCACAATTTTAAGCTTCAATAATGCTTAGAAAAATTAATTAAACTCTTTAATTAATATTTCACAATTATTAACCTTGGAGTTATTCCACTAAAACCCAAGGTTGTACTCTCGTAACTGTAGATGTTTTACACAACCAAATTATCAGTGTCCATCGATATAGCTATTACATATGGTATGATCCTCCGCAAGTAGTTCATAATTAGAGGTAGGTCATAAAGTCCATTATACCTCTCTAATTATATTTGTTCCTTTAAGTACCATTGATTCTCTAATGAATGATTATATGCTTCATTTCTTTACGGAAGAAGGAGAGCGTTCTTAATCATTCAAGTCCCGAATCAACCCTTAAGAGAACTGCTCATCTACTTCTCGAAAGAAGGAGTGGATTCCACTATTGTGTGCATACCTTCCCAGCCACAAGCCAAAACGTGATTCCAAGATACGGAGTTATTGATCGGGAATGCTACTCTGATCTCACCCATGGTATTTCAAGAAACACAATCTAACTCAAAGGAGTCAGTAAGACACTCGGAATTTAGATCACCCATATACAGCCATCATTTGTCAATATATATGAATTTTTTCAACTAACAGATCTTGGTGATAGATTCATATAGATCATGGTCCAGTCCTATATGATCACATCATATAAGGTGTCTCCATTTTCATATCACCATATGAGTGGTCTTGAACAAGACCATCGTACATTATGGAATAGACCGCAGCTGTAGATTAACCACAAATAAAGTACCCAGCTTTATTTACTCTTTACGGACTTTTTAGATTGCATGTCTCAAAATAAATTCCTCTGTATATGACATTCTTATACTCAGTTTGAGATTACATCTAGCAATCTTGGATGTTTAGTACATATAACAATCTACCACTTGCACTAAAGCAGGTGAAACATATTTCGTAATCCCAGACCCTCTAGGTGACCTTTAAAATCTTTAGTCGTTAAGGTCTTTGTAAATGGATCAGCATGATTATCTTGCGATGCGATATTGGTCACGATCACATCTTCTCTCTGCACTATCTCCCTGATGAGATTATACTTCTTTTCTATATGCTTCCCTCTTTTGTGCCTTCTTGGTTCTTTGGAATTATCCACGACACAACTATTATCACAATAAAGTATCACGGGCTTATCCAAATCTAGAATAACTTCCGGATCACTCAAGAACTTACGGAGCCAAACAACCTCTTTAGCTACTTCACAAGCTACTACATATTCGGCTTCCATGGTGGAATCAGCAATACAAGATTACTTAATACTCCTCCACACTATGGCTCCACCACCAAGGGTGAATACTGACCCAGACGTGGATTTCATAGAATCCATGTCTGCCTGAAAGTCATAATCAATATATCATAACGGGATCAGATCCTGTTCTGAATATACTAACATATAGTTTCTCGTTCTACGAAGATACTTGAGAATAAGCTTTACAACCACCTAATGATACAATCCTAGGTTAGACTAGAATCTACTAGCTACTCCCACTACGAAGCAGATGTCAGGTCTCGTGCATAACATAGCATACATGAGACTGTCTACTGCTGACGCTTATGGAACTCGTCTCATATCCTCAATTTCTTGAGGCGTTTTAGGACACTATTCCTTAGACAAGTGAACTCCATGCTTAGAAGGTAGATTACCTTTCTTGGAGTTCTCTATCAAGAATCACATAAGAATCTTGTCGATATACGATGCTTGAGACAGTGTTAACAGTTTGTTCTTTCGATCCCTTATTAATTAGATCCCTAGAGCATAACTTGCCTCTCCCAAATCTTTCATTTGGAATTGGCTAACAAGCCATCCTTTTACTTCCAATAATACTCCTACATCATTCTCAATGAGTAGGATATCATCTACGTAAAATACCAGGAAAACTACTTTCTTATCAATGATCCGCTTGTAGACATAAGGCTCATCAACGTTTTGCTCGAAACCATAGGTTTTGATAACAGTATCAAACCTGATGTTCCAAGATCTAGATGCTTGCTTCAGTCCATAAACGGACATTTGCAACTTGCAAACCTTTTGCTCTTAATCCTTGGACATGAATCCCTCTGGTTACATCATGTAGATGCTCTCATCAAGATTGTCATTCAAGAATGCAGTCTTGACGTCAATTTGCCAAATTTCATAATCGAAATAGGCTGCTATGAATAAGAGCATCCTAATAGACTTAAACATAGCTATTGGCGAGGAGGACTCATTAAAATCGACTCCCTCCTTTTGGGTATAACCCTTTGCCACTTGCCTTGCCTTAAAAGTCTCTACATTCCCGTCTACTCCTCTCTTTCTCTTGTAAATCTACTTACACCTTATGGGTTTTATCTCAATAGATAAGTCTACAAGTTCCCAGACTAAGTTGGAGTACATGGACTCTATCTCAAGATTCATGGCTTTAAGCCATTCCTCTTTGTCAGAATCTTCCATTGCATGTTTAAATGACAATGGATCATCAACATTATCTTCAGACACAACACCATGTGCCTCTCTAATACCTAAATAGCTATCAGGCTATCGTACAACCCTCCCATTATGTGTAGGTGGTAGTGTGATCTGACTAGGAATCGTCTGACTATCAGACGTTAATGGAACAAAAACTTTGTCAACAACTTTTGTTGACTGATCACTGGTCGAACCAGGTTTTAATTCATTTAATACAATCTTACTTCGAGGCTTATGATCACTTATACAGTTTTCCTCAAGAAACATTGCATTTGTTGATACAAACACTTTGTTTTCTTGGGGACTATAGAAGTATCCTCATCTAGTCTCTTTTGAATATCCTACAAATAGGCATACTTGTGAATGAGGTTCCAACTTTCCACATTTGTTCTTCATTACATGTACTGCACACCCTCATAGGTGAAAATGTCACAAACTAGCTTTATGACCATTCCACAACTCTAGAGGAGTCTTAGGAACAGATTTGGATGGAACTACATTCAATATATAGGTCGCGGTTTGAAATGCTTATACCCAAAAAGAATTTGGTAATTATAAGAAACTAATTATAGATCTCACCATTTCTATAAGAGTTCTATTTCTCCTCTCCGCAACACCATTTTGTTGTGGTGTTCCTGGAGTTGTGAGTTGGGATACAATCCCATGCTCAACCAAATAGTCATTAAACTCTTGGTCTAGATACTCACCTCCACGATCTGATCGTAGAGCCTTGATAGTTTTACCTAATTGGTTCTTAAATTCAGCTCGGAATTCTTTGAACTATTCAAACGTTTTCGACTTACGTTGCATAAGGTAAACATATTCGTATCTTGAGTAATCATCATTGAAGGTGACATAATACTCATAGCCACCCCTGGCTTTAACATTCATAGGTCCGCAAACGTCAAAATGTATAAGCTCTAAGCCTTTTTTTTCCAGAAAAAGGTCCATTGGCCATTTTACCTTCTAAATAAGACTCACAGACACGTAAAGTGCCGATCTCTAATTGACTTAAAGATCCGCCTTTTACTAGTCTATCTATCCTATCAAGGTTGATGTGGCCAAGTCTTAGATGCCACATATACGTTTCATTATTTGGAGAAATCTTTCATCGTTTTGTTTTAAATTTTTCAACTTTAAACAATTCAGTGTTAAGTAGTGATGTCTGAAATGATGGTCTCAAAACATACAAATTATTTTCAATTAAACCAGAACAAATATTTAATATGTTTCTAGAAATAATAACTCATTTATTACTAAAAGAAGCTGAATATAATTGTTGTAATAATTTGGATACCGAAATCAAATTTCTGGTAAATCCAAGAATGTAATAAACATTGTCTAATAAAAGAAAAAAAAATTATTATAAGCTAGTCTAACTGCTCACACTGCTTTTGCTAAAACAACATCCCCTATTTTAACATGCATTGAGAAGACCCCCTCCTCTAGCTATGTTTAGGAATCAATCCACTGTAAAGAAGAACAAACATGGTTAGTTGCCCATGAATCTACTATCCAAGGTGAAGACTCATCTTCCACTAAACATGATTCAATGACAAGTAAATTTGATTTACCTTTTACTTTCTTCTTCTTAGAGAACTCATTGAGGTACTATGGACAGTTCCTCTTCCAATGACCAACTTTGTTGCAATGGAAACACTTCCCTTTTACTTTGTCAGTAATGGTGCTCTTTTTCTTACTTTGAACTTGTTTCTTCTAAGGCTTAGCATTTACCTTGCCAGCAGACCTCTTCCTTTTCTTAAATCCAGAGGAAGATGGTTCAGCAACATTTGCCTCACTGGTCTCACTTTTGTTGTCCTTAGTCATGGACTCAATAGTTGTGAGCTGATTAAGCAACTAAGTCAGACTAAACTTTAACTTGTTCATCCCATAATTGCTTTTGAACTGATCAAAGCTCTTTGGAAGAGTTGTCAGTATGATGCTCACCTGACAAGCCTCATCTATGCGCGCCCCCCCCATTGACTTCAGCTGTATTGAAATAGGACATCATGCCTAGGACATGTTCCTGAACTGGTGATCCTTCCTTCATGCGAGCAATCATTGCGAAACGAATAGCTTCGTGTCGCTTTTGCTAATAAGGTTGCCCAAACATGGCCTACAATAACTCCATCATCTCATATGATGTAGCCATTACTTCTTGCTTTGAATAAAGCACCTCGGTCATGCTAGCTAGCAAATAAATGTGGGCCTTTTTATTTTCTGAAATCCATTTTTCGTGGGCCTCACAAACAATTTGTGCCGCATTTGGTACAGGCTGTGGAGGACATTTCTCCGTAAGCACAAATTTTAGGTCTCTGGTGACCAAGATTGCATTAATGTTGTTTATCCATTTTGTGTAGTTATCCCCGGTTAATTATTGGCAAGTATTTGAAGTAAAGCATAAGACATTACTGAAAAAACATAAATGAAAATAAATTCATTCACTTATACATTTAAAACATATGTAAAGTATTCGGCATATAATTAAACATGATGCATAAAACATGTTTAATGAACAATATAAAAATCCCTAAAAAAAAGTTGCTATGCCACGACAATCCAACATACCACAAGCAAGTGCCGTATTAGGGTGGGTCAAGTACTTGCATGTTAGATCAAGACATTCTCAATTAAATGATACACCAAAATAACTCTTTATTCTTATATTATTTAACCATCGTTTATTTTAGTTAGGAATTTAATTAACTATTTAATTAAATCCTTGTGAGTGCAACCCATCATTTTAGATCTCATGAACTTAACTTGAGAGTTGCTGCCTTAGGGTCAGTCAATCCCAAAATATATTCAGAAATCCTATATGTTAAGAAGTTAACATTGGTATTGACTCTTATGGAGACCTTCCGTAGGGAGAACGAAAACAAAGCCGTCTCTAGACCCCATTTGAATCTCACGGTGTTAAACTAATGGTGGAGACTGTGTGAAATAATATTATATATCCCTCTCCCATTCACTATTTATGGTTAGGGTTTTCTAATGCATCTAGATGAACCTAGATTAAATGGCTAAGAAAAATCTAGCTAGTTCTTTTAGGTTATGTTACTAGAATCTTATCCTACTAACATTTAATAATAAACCGGATTTTTAACTATTAAAAAACTAATTTATTATTCGAATTCTAATCTATGTAAACTATTTTAAATAGACTAGAATTAAATGTGAGAATTACCAAGTTTTAACTATTAAAACTAAAACCACATTATTCTGTTCAATTATTATTAAGGCCTTAATCAAATTAATCTTAATAATGAGTTGGGCTTTACTAATCTAACTAATTAAAATTTTTAATGAAAGATTAGTAATCAATGAGAATTACCAAGTTTTTACTTCTAAAAACTAATCTCATTATTAATAGCCATATATTTATGTGATTATTCAATTTTAATCATATTAAAAATAAATAAACAACATATAAAATAAATGGGCTGTTAATCATGTATGATATATTATAATGCAAGTGTAGGCACGTCTAATCTATATAGCATAAGTATGCATGACAATGCTTTAATCATCTCATAAATAAAACATACATGAGTTAAACGAGTAAGATGAGCTTTCTAACTTTAAAAAAAAAATAAAAAAAAATCTAATTACAAAAATTAATCCAAGACATTCATTGATCTTCTTGTAATCTCTCTTTTCTTCAAGTCCATCTTCTTATATCTTATGGGTTTTTAATCAAGTCCAACTTGATTAATCCTCCTTTTTTTATGGTGATCCATCTCATGAATCAAAAAACTAAGACCGCTTACGAATACGCAACACTAGCGTCATGAACGCTCAACCTTGCGTTTTTGCACGTAGCTGTCGTCCGCACGAAGAGGCCGTCCGCAATAGCTTGCACAAAAACATGCGCGCCGCTGCAGCCTTTGTGCATGGAGTGTGCATAGCTACCTTGCACAGCACAAGACCCGCGCACAACGTGCACTGCCTAGCCAAGTGCGCGTGGCAGCCCAGCTTTGCGCTGCACCATGCGCACAACAGCTTGCTCTGCACTATAAAACACGCGCACAGCGTGCGTTGCGTTGCCTAGCCTAGGCGTGCGGCAACTGTTGTGCTTTGTGCATAAATCATCATGTCATAGAGGTCAATTATAGGTCATTCAAAGAGTACTTCCAAAGTAAATCTCCTAGTCCAAAAATGCATGTTTGAGCATAAATATGACATAGATTGCAAGAAAAGCAATGTAGCACACTTATTAAGAGAAAAAAAAACATATAAGCATGTACAACCAATCATCTCAAGCAATTAAAAAAGAGGCATAAAATTTATCAATGTAGCATAATGCAAGATTATACAACTTTGCTCTCTTTGCTTGAGCTCCCCATATGGGGTCAACACATACCATTTCAACCCAAATGACAAATCCCAATAAACTTACTATGGTTACCAAATCTAAGAGTGTCTAAGGGCTTTGTGAATAAATCAACTAGTTGGTCATTAGTTCCCACATGCTCTAATGCAATAGTTTTGCTCTCAACTAGCTCGCTTATGAAATGATGTCTAATGTCAATGTGCTTTGTCCTAGAATATTGAATGGGATTCTTTGCAATGTCAATAGCACTCATATTATCACAAAACAACGTAAGAGTACCTTGCTCTAAGCCATAATCGACTAGCATTTGTTTCATCCACAACAATTGAATGCAAGAAATACCGGCGGCAATGTATTCTGCCTCGACTGTGGATAAGGAAATTGAGTTTTGCTTCTTGCAAAACCAAGACACTAAATTGATCCCTAGGAAGAAGCAACCGCCCGATGTACTCTACCTATCATCACAACTTTCCGCCCAATCAACATCACTAAATCCAACAAAACTTGGATTAGTGTCAAAAGAGTATCAAATCCAATTATTTAAGGTATCATTCACAAACCGAATGATCCTCTTCACCATAACAAGATGAGATTCTTTGGGATTATCTTGGTACCTAGCACAAACACCCATACTAAATGAAATATCGGGTCTACTTACGGTCAAGTAAAGCAAGCTACCTATCATGCCCCGATATAAGCTTTGCTCAACACTCTTTCCACTAGCATATTTTCTTAACTTCAAGGTGTTGCTCATGGGTGTGTCACAATGTTTGGCATTCTCAAGGTCAAACTTCTTCACTAGGTTCTTTGCATATTTAGCTTGGGATATGAAGATCCCATCATGCATTTACTTAATTTGCAAGCGTAGGAAGTAATTTAGTTCACCAACCATACTCATCTAAAATTCATAAGACATAACATCAACAAATTGTTGCACTTTAGACTTGTTGGTAGAACCAAACACAATGTCATCAATATAAATTTGAGCTATGAAAAGCTCATCTTTATTACACTTGATGAACAAAGTCTTGTCAACACTACCTATTGAGTAGCCATTGTCAATAGGATAAAAAGTGAGGCACTCATACTAAGCCCCCGGTGCTTGTTTCAACCCATATAACGTCTTCTTGAGGCGATAGACATGAGTATGGTGGTGTTGATCCACAAACCCCTTAGGTTGCTGTTAACCAAAAATTGTCACTTGGGGTGATTTTTCCAATTAACAATTCTAGTGACTGGAATCGGGGTAGATTTCAGTCGGAGGGATATCAAGTAGTTCGATACCCTTAGCTTCCTAATAAAAACAATAAAAAGGCTATGGTGATGGTGAATGAAAAATAAAGTAACAATATGATTCTTTATTGATGGTAAATATTAAACGGAAATACAGTGAAGATGTTCATATGGCAATGGCGATGAGGTAAGGGTTTTGTTGGCGAAGGGGCTCTCGTACATGTCGATAAGTGGAAAATATCAAGTAGGGTTTAGGACTTAGAATTGCCCCCCCCCCCCCCCCCCCCCCTCTCTGTGTGATAATACGATGTATATATATGTCCCAATGCTTGCCCAGCACTCCTCTAAATTCGGTCTAGTACCCTAGAGTTTTTCGGGGTGTTCCATGGCGATTAGCGAGAAGATCGTCTCTTTCCTTCTAGGAATTTATCTCTTCTTTGGTGGAATTCTGATGGAGTTGACTTGTATTTCAAATAGAACTCTTGAGCAGCAGGAATAAGTAGATTTCCTTATTTATCAAAACGTCGTCGTCTCACTGTCTCTCTATGCAGATTGATCTCTGGCGTACTTGATCTTACCTTGATACTTAGTAATCTATTAGTCTGGTACTTACTGCCTGGTTGGGCTAGCTCTAGGCCGGATCGGGGTACTCGGGTATCTTACCTTCTACCCGATTATTAAACTTTGTATGAGTGTAACGGGGTATCGGGATACCGGGATTCCGAATGGTAGCGAGGTACTAAGACTCTGCAATAGTGGAGTCCTTGGAACTTAGCTTTTTTGTTTTCTGGTACTTTTTGGGTCTGGGTACCCTTGATCCCAATTTGGGCTGGCTGGAGGTTGTACCTAGCCAATTTGTAAAGGCGGGGTATCGGGATGCTCTTCCACGATGTCTTTCTATCTCGGCTACCCCTCAATGTCGATGGAAAAATCTTCTTTGAACCCCTGCCATTTTTTGTGGTTAACAATTGCTCAAGAAAAACTCCCTCATGTAAGAATCCATTAAGGAAGTCACTCTTAACATCTATTTGGTGCAATTTGAACTAGTATACACAAGAAATGGACAAGAGAAGCCTTATAGACTCAAGTCGGGCAACGAGAGCAACCCAAAACTCATCATTCAAAGCCTCATCAACCTTCTTGGGTTATATTTGAGAGGTGTAACAAGTATAGCTAATTTGATTAGCTATTTGACATCTAGTCCTAACACCCTCATTAACATCTCCAATAATATCATCTTTATCATAGAGTTTCCTAACCCCATGGAGCGGGTTCACTAAAGTCCAAAGGTGGATCTCTATTAAGAGGTAGATCACTCTCTTCACTTTGGTTTGACTTCACATCACTTGAAGTTTCACCACACTCCTTCAAAGGAAGGTCATCAATTTCACAAAAATCCTCTTCATGGTTATCATTTTTGGGCCCACAATCATTAAAAACAACATTTGATGATTTCATAACACTTCGAGTTTTTAAATTGAAAACTCTATAAGCCTTGCTATTGAGTGCATATCTAATGAAATACCCTCATCACTCTTGGCATCAAACTTGCCAAGTTGATCTCGGTCATTAAGTATATAGCACTTGCTTCCAAAGATGTGGAAATAACTAACTTTGGGTTTTCTACCCATCCATTACTCATAGGATGTTTATTTAGTTTTGGGCCTAAGGAATACTCGATTCTCTATATAACAAGACGTATTAATGGCCTTGGCTTAAAGGTTCCTAGGGACATTGTTGCTAAGCAACATCACATGGGCCATCTATTGAAGGACCATATTCTTCCTCTCAACAAATCCATTTTGTTAAGGTGTCCTAGGAGCCGAAAACTCATGGGAAATGCTTAAGTTATTACAAAAGCTTTCAAAGCTAGCATTTTCAAACTCTTTCCCATGATCACTTATAATTCTCTTAATGCTTTTAATGTGAGAAGTTTTCTCATTTTGAATTTTAAGACGTAGCATTTTAAATTTCTCAAAAGCTTCGGACTTCTCTCTAAGAAAGTTGGTACATGTGAACCTAGAGAAGTCATCAACCACCACAAGAATATATCTTCTACCACTTAAGCTTTCGATTTGGATGGGACTCATGACGTCCATGTGAAGGAGTTTCAATGGCTCTTTGGTGGAAAGGCATCTACCCTTTTTGTGCACACTTTTGGTTTGCTTCCTTTGTTAGTTGACAAGGTCCACAAACTTCCTCAACCTTCTTCCCAAGTTTGGGAAGGCCTCTCACAACATTCAACCTATCAAGGACTTTCAAGTCTCTATAATTCATGTGGTCGAATCTTTGATGCCACAATTCAACTTGCTCACATGAAGACAAGTTACAAGACATGAGGTTAGACTCAAGACAATAGCAATTGTCACTTGATCTCTTGCCTTTCAATAAAACTTGCCCATTTTCCTTTACAATAGAGCAATCAACTTTTCCAAACATAACCGAAAGCCCTTCATCACTTAAATGTGATATGCTAATGTGATTGGCTTGCAAGCTATCTACATAAAGAGCATTAGGCAAGAAGGGCAAACCAGGAATAGATATGTTACCTTTCCTTATGACCTTCTTACGTGAACCATCACCAAAGGTGACAAATCCACCATCCTCTATCACAAGAGTCTCAAAGAAACTCTTGTTTTCAGTCATGTGCCTAGATCACCCACTATCAAGATACCACATGTTAAAGGCATTGGCTTTCAAGACTACTTGAGCCACATGACAATAATACTCATCCTTTTCTAGTCCACCAAGGTGCAATATTATCATTCCTTGGAGCCATGGGTCCATTAGCTCTAAATTTCCTAGGTGCATGCTTTTCGGTTCTCCTAAGCATATTTTTCTCTATCATGTTTTCAATTCTACATAATTTGATATACTTAAAGCAATTAGGCCTGATGTGGCCTTCAATTCCACAATAATGAGTGAAATAAGAGTTCATACCATAGCCTTATGCATGCATTTGAGGCTTCCTTCTACTCTGAGTTGTTCTTTGATGTTAAGCGAACTCTCTCCTTTGTGGTTAAGCCAAATTAGAATGTCTTCTTGGTTGAGCATAAGAGATCCTTTGTTGAGCTTGAGGGATCATTGGTTGTGGAGGTCTTAATTGATGTGCTTTAGCTTGTTGTGGTAGAGCTCTTGTTAGAACCTTGGCTTGAGCATGCTTTGAGGATTCACCAACTTCAACCTTTTTAGTTGGTTGTTAAGGGATTTAAGAACCTTTAATCTCTTCACTATTGACAAATGTTGTCATCTTCAAGGATGTGGTCTCCATGTCTTCCACATATCCCAAACCCTTTTTATCACTAAGACTTTTTCCACATGATAGAATCTTATCAAGCTTTTCGGTTCCGGAGGTCATCTTAGCAATCAAACTTTTTGCCTCCATAAGTTCCTTCTTCACACTTTCTTCATTCTTTTTTACCATGATTAACTCCATTTTCAATCTTTCTTCCGTTTCTCTTGCTTTTCTCATTTCCTCACTCAAGTGAGTCATATTGGAAGTCAATTCAAGGTTCTCCCATTTTAGCTTTTGAATCTCCTTCTTCTTCTTCAATCTAGAAATCTCAAAGAACTTCATGAAATCGTCATAGTCCATCTCCTTACCAAAGTCATGATTGGACTTGGATTAAATACTCTCATCATTTGAGTCATTTTCATATTCTTCATCTTGCTTGTCCTTTTCCTCTTCTTTGTCACTCATAACTTCCTTGCCATTGTGAGAAGATAAGAAGGCAATGAAGTTGGCAACTTGTTCTTTATCATTCGAAGACTTTTCTTCTTCTTCTTTTAAGTCATCACTATCACTCCAAGTAGCCGACATAGCCTTTCCTTTCTTTTTCTTCAAATTAGCACACTCGGGAGCAATGTGTCCATAGCCACTACACTCGAACATTGAATATCCTTCTTTTAGTCATTCTCTTAAGTTTGCTCCACTTTATTGAAAGTAGTCTTCTTCTTTACAAATTTTCCTTGGAACCAAAACCCTTTTTCTCAAATCTCATAAATTGCTTGAACTTCTTTGCCATTAAAGCTATTTCTTCATCTGAATCTTTTTCCTACTTTTCCACCTTGATGGTCTTCAAGGCAAAACTCTTTTGCTTTTTTGGAGGTGTGATTGTAGGAGCCTTCCTAGATTCATAGGCTAAAAGAACTTCCAATCACTTCACTCGACTTCATTTTCGTGTAGTCACTATTTTCCTCTAAAGTCATCACTTTGGACTCAAATATCTCGGGAAGTGACTTCATGATCTTTTGCTTGATCCTCCTATCCGAGTAAGGGTCACCAAGTTGATGAATTTTGTTCACTATGTCTATCAACTTCACTTATAAGTCATTAAAGCACTCATTCTCCTACATTCTAATTGTCTCAAATTGAGTTTGGAGGACATGAAGTTTGGAATCCTTGACCACCTCAGTTCCTTCATAAGCCGTCTCTAAAATCTCCCAAGCCTCATTTGCAGGTCTAGTGGTTTGGATCAACTTGTATTGATTATCGTCCATGGTACAAAGGATGGCATGCATTTCCTTGTTGTTCCACTTGGAGGCTTCGAACTCTTGATTGCTCCATTGAGATTTCTTGGAAACTTCACTACCTTCTGTAAAGGTCATAGTTGGTGGAGTGTAGCCATATTCTATTGCCATCCCTACTTGGTCATGTATTTGGCCAACATAGGCCTCCATCTTGCCTTTCCATGGGGCATAGTTCACCCCGGTGAGAAAAGGGGGTCTTGTACTTAAGGCTCCCTCATTTCTAACTCTGTTCCCACTCATAGTGTTTGGGTGTATGAATGAGAATCAACCAAACAAGGCAAACAAGACATACTAACTAAATGCAAACTACTGTAAGACACTTTAATGAGAGTAAGGGATCTCCTAATTATGTTAAGGAACCTGCTCTGATACCAATTGAAAATATATATATTATGTGTCTAAGTAAGCTTAGAGGGGGGGTGAATAGGTTTTAACCAAATTAATCGCCAACTTTTTCGATTAATCAATATTACTCACAAACACCCCTAATGTCTAACATAAACCATCATGTAAAATAAATGCGGAAAATAATGGCAATGACACAATGATTTGTTTTACGTGAGAAAACCCTAAGAGGGTAAAAACTCAAGGATATAATTGCCATCAAATCCATTATTTGCAAAAACAATTACTATCTAGGTTGACCACATCACACCTATTCGATTGCTAATCCATATTTGCTACCCGCAGGCCTTTAATAGTGATTATAGGCTCTTGCTTGTAACTACCCACGATAAATACAACACTTTACTCTCAATAAAAGAGAAATGCAACCTAATGTGAATATGAACAATATTCAAAATGTATAAATGCAAGGTCAAAACATTTAATGTTTATCTAGCCATGGATGAACAAGTCAAACAATCCTAGATATTATGTTGCTATATGACATGCATACAACTTAGTTATATAAGCAAATAAAACCCTAGATACAATAGCTATCACAAACAAAGCCCAACACACAACACAAAAATCTCAACATATAGATAACAATCTAATCTTGATACTAGTCAAGTCATAAAGGAGAAATCTTGTTAAGCAAGAATGCAAGAATGGATGAAGATGATGTTCTACTTACCAAGTCATGTGTGTTTAAGAAAACCCATGAAAAGCACAACCTAGATGATGCTAGATGATGTTTGAAACACGAATGGATGATGGGTGTTTGAGTTTTGGTTGATAAAAAACAAATCTTGATAACTTTTCTTACAAGGCACTCTCAAGCTTTCAAGACACTAAAATTATAAGCTCTAGGTCGACCAATGAGAGAAAGAGACATATATATATATGAAGCCATAAAAGAAATGAGGTCATTTTGGCTAAACAGCTGCAAAAACATGTCATACCGCAGTGCGGTGCTGCGATACGAACAAAATGTCCGCACCACAATACACCCGGCGTCACTCTCCTACCAAACTACACGGTACACCCAGCGTCAGAGGCAACTTGTACCAGCCGCGGCATACACGCGAAAAACATTAGAGGCTGCACTTGACAAGAACCACGGTACATGCAAGGGAACCAACCGCGGTACCAGAAGCGGTACGGACCGCGGCAAAGAGAAAAAATCTCTTTTCAAAAACAACAAAGCACACCTAATCTATATGAATGTACTGCAAGTGTGAAGTGAGTAAATAACATGCATGAGCATCAAACATGAAACACACAAAAATATACAAGATATGTAAATGCATGATATGTGTGTGTGTGTGCAACTAAATCTCTTCAATTAAGAGTCAAGACAAATAAGCTACATTCCTTGAAGCACTTGAAGTCCACAATGAGGTCCAATAGCATTTGATAAGAGTTCTTCAAACCTAAGCTACCCTTACAATTATAAAATCCATTGTGATTTTGTCAACGAAATAAGCCAATCAAAAAATGAGGCATTTACAGAGCTAAATGTGTCGAGCCAAGATGTTAAACCAAGTGCTATGTGGGAGGCAAACCATCCAGGTTTTTCTTTTAATTTTTGTGTTTTTGTTTTTGTCACTCCTCCTCCTTACCTTTTCTATCATTATACATCTATTTCATGTTCAAACATTGAGAACAATGTTTAGATTAGGTTTGGAGATATGGGTTTGTTTTTCGTTTCGTTTTTATGAGTTTTTATGGTTTTCGTATTTTGTGTCTTGCTGAAAGAATTTTTGTGCAAACATTTTCATTAAAACTGTATATTTTGGTTAGGAAATAAATTTTTGTGTCCACATTGCATTCTTCATTTTTTTTTTTTTTTATACAAATCCAACAGTATAAAGAACGTAAATTTCTGGACAGTATTTTGAATGTTATGATCAATGCATCTGCTGAGTGATGCATTGAGCCACTTGAAAGTTGACATGTATCAATTTTTTAATTAAATATAGGACTAATTGCACAAACGTCCCCTAAGTTTAGGCGTAATTGCATGCATATGAAACTTTTACCCATAATGGCACAAACGTCCTCTGCCGTTAGTTAACTTCCGTTAACTCTAACCGTTGACCACAATTTTAACCCATAATGACTAAAGTGCCCCTAGTTACCTATTTTATTATTTAAATTAATAATAATAAAAACCTAAGTCCATCAATTCCACAACCAGTTAACCACATCCATTAAAAAAAAAATTAAAAATTAGAACTTCAATGATGGATTTTTAACTTTCTAGGTTGAAGTTCTAATTTTTTTTTTTTTTAATGGATGTGGTTAACTGGTTGTGGTATTAATGGATTTGGGTTTTTATTTGTGGATTTGATTTTTGATTGTTGTTAAGGATTTGAGTTTTGGTTTTTGTTTGTAAGTTTATTTTTGAATTGTGTTTGGAGGTTGAGAAAATGAAAGAGAAAAAAAAATGATCGATTTTTTTTTCTTTGTCTTTTTTGTTTCGTTTTTAATTATTAATTTAAATAATAAAATAAGTAACTAGGGCACTTTAGTCATTGTGGGTTTAAATTGTGGTCAATAGTTAGAGTTAACGGAAGTCAACTAACGGCAGGGGACGTTTGTGCAATTATGAGTAAAAGTTCTGTATGCATGCAATTATGCCTAAACTTAGGGGACGTTTGTGCAATTAGTCCTTAAATATAATATTTTATCTCTCCTGCCACTATTTTTTATAGACTTAAATTAGATGTCCAAAAATAATGTCCAATTTGTATTTGACCAACCAAATTTAGGACATATGTCTACATTTAATTATTTTTTTTCAGCTTCTTCCATAAATGTAGACACATGTCCCAAATTTGTTGGTTAAACACAAATTGGGACACGATTTTGAACAACTATTCAAAATCGTGTCCCAATTTATGTCTAACCAACTAAATTGAGACATATGTCTACATTTATGGAAGATGTTGAAAAATATAATTAAATGTAGACACATGTCCAAATTTGATTGGTTAGACACAAATTGGGACTAAGAACAGACATGTTAGAGGGTTGACCCGGGCTGTAGTTTTGAAAGGAAAAAAAAAAATCTCTAAATGAGACACAATTAGCAAACCAATCAAACCTCACCTCACATCACATCATACCCCTACTCTTGTCCTCTCCTCTTAGCTTTAATTTCCGGTCCCGCACACTTTTTTTTTTTTTAACAAAATCGAAACATCTAACATCTTCTTTCTCTTAAATGTTAACTAAAAATTAAAATCTCAAATTATAAAATAACAATCAACCATCTTTGATCACAATTGAAGAAAAAAAAAATGCATCCTCTGTTCTTGCACTTAGAGGACATTTTCTTAATTTTTAATTTGTTTCTAATTAACAAGTTTATGGTTTTGAGCTTGTTATTTCTAAATTTGACTCCATATTTTATTACTTCTAATGAAACATTATTGATGAAATGAGATTGGCCTAATGGTAAACCCCTCACACCTGCACTACAAGGTTGTGAGTTTGAGTCCTACACCTAAAAAAAAAAAAAAAACCCCCCAAAATTTATGTAGTACTTAAAAAATGAAATAATACCCAAATTTTGTAATTTTAGACACACTGATTAGTCGGTTGGTGGTAAGCTCTGTCCAAAAAATTTTATATATTTAAAAAAAAAATGTTATTTTATCGAAAATTTATGTAATTTGTTTAGTATATGCATCTTGAAGGATAAGGCTCATTATGTTTCCCTATATAAATGTATCTTCGTTTTTCAACTAATGAAATTTCCTCGTAGAAAATTGTAGTTTTGTTTTAGCCCACTCCAATAAAAAAATCCTGAGTACACCCCTGATTGGGACACCATTTTTAGACAGCTGATTTCAGTTTTTTTTATATATATTTTTAAATAAAAAATTGACACATATCTTATTATTAGTGGCCTGGTGCACCAAGCCACCAATACGCACTACTACAAAAATGTTAAAAGATATCGGTTTTTAGATAACCGATTTAAAAAAACTTTTAGAAATCGGTTTTTATAAAAACTGATTTCTTAAATATTATGGTTTAAAAAGACAACAGTTTTTGGAAAAACCGATATGGATTTATTTTCCAATAAGAAATCGGTTTTCCTTAAAACCGATGTCTTAAATATTACTGTTTGAAAAGACAACGGTTTTTGGGAAAACCGATATGGATTTCCTTTCCAATAAGAAATCGGTTTCCATTAAAAATGATGTCTTAAATATTACAGTTTGAAAAAACAACGGTTTTTGGGAAAACCGATATGGATTCAAAAGCAAAATTCTTCTGAAATTCAAATCTGACATATGTCCACATTCAAGTGCGCATCTCTAAATATACTCAACGTTATTTGCTCAAATTTTGACACAAGAAAGTAGACATGCAAACAAACACTTTTCATTCAGAAAATATTCCAAAAATCAGTTTGGAAAAGGGTAAAAATAAGCGATGAAAACAACTCACTCGCTGATTTGCGTCGCTTCTGACCTTTGACTGAATAATTGATTATAACTTTCAAAATACCACCCAGAATTTTACGTTCTTTATACTGTTGGATTTGTATCGAAAAATCAAAGAACCCAGTGTGGATGAAAAAAATTATTTTCTTGCAAAAAGATACAGTTTCAAGGAAAAACTTTGCACAAAAATTGATCATCTCAAATCGCTTCTAACCTTTGACTGAATAATTGATCATAACTTTCAAAATACCACCCATAATTTTACGTTCTTTATATCATTGGATTCGTATCGAAAAATTGAAGAACCCAAAATGGACAAAAAAATTTATTTCCTTGCCAAAAGATAAAGTTTTAAGGAAAACATTTGTACAAAAATATCTCTAATCGCTTCTGACATTTGACTGAATAATTGATCATAACTTTCAAAATAACGCCCAGAATTTTACGTTCTTTATACCATTGGATTCGTATCGAAAAATCAAAGAACCCAACATGGACGAAAAAAATTTATTTCTTTGCCAAAAGATACAGTTTTAAGGAAAAAGTTTACACAAAAATATCTCCTAAAGAACACAAAACCACACAAAAAATGAAATGAAAAATAAATCCACCAATAAATTTTTTTTAATATATGTTTGTAGTAGAAATTAGAATTTTGATTAGTTGAGTAAATTTAAATTTATCAAACAAGTTTTTTTTTTTTTTCTAACAACTCATATAGGTTATATATAAATATTGTGCAATTGTTAATACATCCAATTTTGTAGTCAGGCGGACGACAGTGGAGCGGTCAAATGGACATCGGTTTTAAAATTTTGAAAAATCGATTTCTTCCATATAAAATAACCGATTTCTTTTACGTGTTTTTTTTGTAGTAGTGACGCATCGGTGATTAATGCACCAGATGAATTGAAGTTTCTCTCCCAAGGTGGATGGTGCCTTTAAGTCATTGTGGACCTGGCCAAGCACATTTTTATATCTCTAGTCAATTCTACATTTCAGCTTTTTTTATTTTAAAATATAAACTATAAAAGCCATGTGTCATGTGTGTCACTGTTAACAACTTTGGTTCCATAAGGCAGCGCATTTCATAATTTACAAACTGATCATAATAAAATACCATGTTTCTTTTATTGAAAAAACAAAATATGAAATTTAAAAAATTAAACAACAACAAAAAAAAAAAAAACATCAACAATACTAATAGATTTGAGTCCTTACAGCACATGTGGTATATATATATCTATATCTATATATATAAAAGATTAATAAATACATCCATTTTAATTATTTGAATTTGAAGAAGAATAAACATCAAAACATCAAATGCCAACTAATAATTGTTGATCAATAATGGAAGACATAGACATTATACTCCACAACAGCATTCCCAGTTTTAATATCGAACGTGTGTGTTTTAGCCTGAGCATAGCCACGCGAAAACCGGAAGACGCCGCTGCCACCGACAATAGGCATCTCCCTGATGCCGGATAATGCCGCGTTACGCCCCAAAACGCTAAGATTACTTCCATTGAACTTGCCTTCCATGAAAGCGAAGTTCAACACCATCAAAAGCCCTAAATCACTCTGCGATGCCGACGCGTAAATCCCCTGCGCTCTCCCCACCATCTTGGAGGTGAGTTCAGGGGCCACAGTCAAGGGGTCGTCCATAATAAATACTGCACCAAAAAGGGTTGAGGAGGTGTTGGTCATGGCGGCCTCCGCCACTTGAACCGCAGTGGGGTTTTTGGCAGTGATTATGTCATGGAAGTAGAAGTGAAGGTGGGTTAGCTTCTCTTTCTTGTGGCCTAGTGATGATGGAGATATTTTCTTAGAGAAATATTGGTCGGATTCTGAGGCTGTGAGAGCAGAGAAAAGGAGAAGAATGGAGAGAATTAGAAGATTTCTCGCCATTGATGAGAATACAAAGAAAGGTAATTGAGCTATGAAAGAGTTTAATTCATTTCTATCTAAATGCAGCATGCCCATATATAGATGTAAAGTCAGTTTGAATGTTATTTTATTTTATATGGAGTATGGACCACGATCCATAAGGTCTTTCATCTATTGCAAAAATATTCTGTTGAAATCCTGATTCCTGATGAGAGTGAGTCAATTTAATTACGTTAAGGTGTGTTTGCTAATCAGAAATCTTGATTCCTAATGAGAAAAAGAGATGTTAATTTCCGATTTGTGATTTCTGTGTTTACTAAAATTAATTGGGAATCAATTTATATGGGTATTACATACAAATCAAGAATTAAGTTCCTAGTGAAAAAAGAACTCGGTTCTCCTCCCACCTAAGAAATCAAGTTCCTTTTCTAATTCCCTTTCTCAAATCAAGTTTCATTTCTAATTCTTTTTCTCATAGAACTTGATTCCCTTTTATTACATTTCAGTTTAGTAAAACCATCCTGAAAATGGTAAATTCTAGTTAGTGACTTATGCATTAACGATGTTTTTAGGTAATAAAATGAAAAAAAAAAAAATTATAGATTGTTATGCAATAATTAAGCAAGTTTTTAAAAAAAATAATAATTAAAAAAATTTATAACTAAATATATTTTAAAATGAATGACGGTAGCAAATTTCAATGGCAAACGTTTTTAAATGTTTTATATTTATATATACACATAAACAGTTGAATAGTTGATCATGATTCATGAGTTCGACGAAATATTCTCCATTCACCAACCACAGTGATTATTATAAAATTTGTTAATTATCCCGAGATCTGCCAACAATATCTCTCCTTTATAATAAGATTATATTGAAATTGCTGTCAATATTTCAGAATTTAATTGTTTTCCTTCAAGGTTAAAAATAATATTGTTTTAGTTTTGTATTTGAAAGCAGTTGAACCGTCTAATCGAAAAGTCAATATAATTTTATTTTATTTTTTTGAAAGAGTCAATATAAAAAATTATGGGAAAAAAAGAAATAAAATGAAAATAATTTATTTGCTATAAAAAATTTGACCAAAAAGTATTTGAAAAGAAAATTATTTGATTGAATTATATATATATATATATATATATATATATATATATATAATCTTTCTCCTGTCAGTTTGACCTGATATAAAATACATTAGTGCCTTAAATGTAGGACATTAGATTCAAATGATTTAACTTGGTCTGCACGCACTTGCCAATGCTTCTCCATAATCTATGACCCACATACAATACACTAATGTATTTTATATAACTGACACGAGAAAGAAAAAGACTATATATATATTAGTCTTTCTCTCGTTAGGACGAACTGATTTTATTTATATCAGTTTCACGATTATCAACTATTAGATTCATATACATTAGTTTAGTCAAAATCTTCTTAAACTTAATCAATAACTCACAAGTCTCATCCTAGTCTTAAAAGTTCAATTCGGTCCTGAGGAGAGAAAAACTGTATAAATATATATATACAAGTCTCGTCCTAGCCTATGTATGTATGTATGTATGTATGTATGTATGTATGTATGTGTGAGTGAGTCTCTCATAAGAGATCTCTTGTTTTAATTTTAGTAAAGACCATCATGAAATCACATCGATTTAAATGAATTTTGATCTGAATTTTTTTTGTGCATGATAAGTTTATTGAAATCTACTTACGAATAAAATTTGAGAATTTTTCAAGTACTAAAACTATTTTTCTTGAATTTCCTACATTTCGCCTATTTTTCTAATGCCTTCATATTTAAAATTAAAAAAAAAAATCGGTAAAAATAGTTTGAGTACTTAAAAAAATTTTAAATTTTATTCCATAGGTAGATTTCAATGAACTTATTATCCACAAAAAAAATTCAAATCAAAATTCATTCAAATCGATGTGATTTTATGGTGGTCCTCATCGAAATTAAAATAAGGGATCCCTTATGAAAAACTCAATATATATATATATATATATATATATATATATATATATATATATATATATATATATATATTATTTTTTTTCAAATGAGAACGTTCTGATATAACTTCATGAGGACATTGAATGTGAGCCACTAGTTTTACATGCTTTGACTCAAGTGTATATGCATTTGTCAAAACTAGTGGCTCACATTTAATATCCTCATGAAGTTATATCAAGACGTCCGCATGAGAACGGGACTATATTTATATTGTTATAGATATAGTTTAAAATTTTAAAATTTTTACTTTTTCCGGGTGAAATTCAATAAAAACATTTCAAATGTTCATTGTACTTTTTAGGAAGAGACCAACTTGGGTTTGACTAGGGATGGCAATTAAACCCGAACCTGTGGGATTCGTTCAAACCCAACCCGCTTAAAGAGGGTTTGGGTTGGGATAAGTGTACCCGTGGGCGGGTTTGGGTTTGAAAATTGTACCCGTCACGGGTTCGGGAAAAAATACCCGAGCCCACGTACCCGCGAATAATAAAAATTATATAATATTTTATTATTTAAAATATTATAAATTTAAACTCCAATAAAAAAAAATTTAATTATATAGAGAATAAAATGTAAACATTTCAATCTATTAAATGTTTTTATTCTTTAAAATTATAATATTTCATATATTTAAATAATATAGAAATAATTTAAAAAAAAAAAAAAAAAAAATTGGCGGGTTCAAGGGTTTTACCCGTGGACCTGCTTGTTTCACGGGTTCGTGGACGGGTTTGGGTGTCCCCCAAACCAGTGGGTAAAACCCGAACCTAAACCCGTTTATTTTCACGGGTTCGCAAGAGGGTTTGGTAGACACAAAATTTCATGGGTTTAGGTTTGGGTTTTGCCAAACCCACCCGAACCCGCCCCATTGCCATTCCTAGGTTTGACACAAGTGATACGGCAAGCTTGCTTGTAATTAATGGAGTTGGCTCTCTAGTTATTGTACTTTTATAGGAGGAGACCCACTTGGGTTTGACACAAGTGATACGGCAGCCTTGCTCGTTATTAATGGAGTTGGCTCTCTGGTCTAAGTGTCCGTTTAGAAGAGATTTTCTACCTATTTAAAAAAAAAAAATGATTAAAAAAACTCTTTTTAAAAAAAAAATTGTTTCATTTGGCTATTACTTAATAGAGCATTTGAATGATTAAAAGGGATGTTTTACATCTACTTGGAGAAGTTTAAATTTTAGACTTTTCCAAATAGATTTTTTTGAGTTTTTTTAATAACATTAAAATATATAATATAACCTTATCATTTAAAATAGTTTTTGAATATTTTGGTATTTCTACCATTTAAAAAACTTTTTCTAATTGACAACCAAACGACCAACATCTTTCCATTAAAAGCTTTACTCCTAAAAAAAGTCTACTTTAAAAGTTCTACTTCTAAAAAAATTACTTGAAAAAACACTTCCAAACTGAACCTAAGGCCGTTAAATCCACGCTAAAAAAGCGACCAAGATAAAGCTTTAAAAAAAACGACCAAGAAAATCACAATTCAACTTCCAAGTGCCATTCCAATTTCGAAGCAATTAATGACAAAAATGGTTGTCAATTTGGACAACAACCCTGTCTCTAACTACCTGTCTACCTTCATGAATACTTTGACTCGTCTATATAATTTAGGCACAAATCTGAATCAAATCCCACAATTTGAAACTTCTCTCATAATCTTAGTTGACTCCTACAAATGAATTCTATATAAATATATATGAAATTGGAATTTGGAAGGTTATACCACAATTTATGACCTTTTCTCCGGGCTTAATTAAGCAAATTGGCCCACGTCATCTCTTAGGATAACAGCGCATCAAAGTAGGATAATTGCAAATGTGGTGAGGGACTGAGGGGTTCGATGGATATTTTATACATAATCTTAAAAAGGAGAGAATTATTTATAAATAACCCTCTTACTTTTGATCAAATACAAATCAAACCCTCTGTGGCCTCTGATTTAAACAATAAGCAAAAAAACTCATTACCATTAGTTGACCGTTAATATATTAAGGCTAAATTGAACAAATAACCCCTGTGTTTAG
Organism: Acer yangbiense; assembly: GCA_008009225.1. NCBI lineage: Eukaryota > Viridiplantae > Streptophyta > Magnoliopsida > Sapindales > Sapindaceae > Acer > Acer yangbiense. The sequence continues at coordinate 31,555,880 of CM017767.1, forward strand.
GCCTAATTGTATGTATATATAACTTTTGCTTAAAATTGTATGGACATCCCTACCGTTAGTGGTCAACGGTTAAAGTTAACCATTGACTCTCTTAACCGTGTAAATGGTCCAAAATGCCTTTATTTATTATTTTGTTTCATTTTTCTATGACTTATTTTATTTATTTTATAAATTAACCAATTAAAAAAGGACAAAAAATAAAGAAAAGCAATAAGGAAAATAAAATAAAATAAAATAATTATATGGAGGAGATCTGGAAAATAAAATATTTTGTAAACAAAAATATAAAATAAAATAAAACAAAGTTAAAAAAAAAATAAAGAAAACAAAAGAAAAATAAAAACTTGGGAACCAGGAAGATATCCGGAAAAAATTTCAGATCTCCTATTACAAGAACACCATCATTATCTTCATCTCTCTATCAAGAACACTCCATCATCCTCTCTCTCTCTCTCTCTCTCCATATATATATATATATATATATATATATATATATATATATATATATATATATATATATCTCACTTATTCTCTTCCTCCAACACCACCAAATCAAGCTTTTTTTCCTAAATCCATTTTATGTTCGTCACATAACCCATCATCGACCAACCCCACATTGTCCACCGCATTCCCCACAATCCCAATTCTCTCAATCCATGTCACCGCCACTCCCTTCTTTCCCGTTGCGTCACTGCCACGCCCTCCTAACCCGTTTCAAGCTCACAGATCCCCACCTCAACTCTTCCTCCACGTCTTTGATAATGTACTTGACGAAGCACAGTCCCTCGCTGGGGTTCTTGTTGGAGTCATATATTTTTTTGTGGCCTTTGATTTAAGATCAAGCATATCTTATTTCGATTTTTTTTTTCTGGGAATCTGAAATTAATGAAGGAATTGTATTTGGATATAGATTCATGAAGTTCTGTATTTGGATTATTATTATTTATTTATTTTTGGAATTTGACCAGATATTTGGATATATATGTATATATTTGTTTTTAGATTGAAGAATTTTTTTTTTATGAAGATTATGTTTCCAAATTTTTTAGGAAGACGATGAGTTTCATTTTTTTCATTTTTTTTCATTGAGATAAGAGGTTGAGATAGATGGAGGAGATTAGATGATGATAGATGGAGTATATGCATGCAATTAGGTTTAAACTTAGGGGTATTTGTGCAATTTGTCCATATAATAAATAAAGTCAATTAATGGTAGAGCGTTTTTTGTTAATTGTTCAAACCAAAGAGATTAAATAAAGTCAACTTTGGTATTTGATCAAATGTCAGGGGTTATTTACAATTCTCCCTAAAACAATTATGAGAGCTTTTTTTGACAATCCAATTTTTTCTTTTTACACTTCTTTTCTAAAGACACAATTTTAAAAAATTTCTAAAGACACTTCATTTTGTTCTAAGATTATCTTTTTTTATTTTTTGACACTTCTATTATAAAGATACTCCATTTAAAAAAATAAATTTCTAAAAAAATTCTATTTTATTTTAATAAAAGTTAGAACGAACTATCATAGCCTTTGGATTTAACCGATGAGTAATCTTTTTTGAATTAAATTATTAAAAAAAGAAATTATTTCTCCTAAATCATTAGATTAAATATTACATATTAAACACTCTCTCCTAAATTTTTAATTACCATATTAAATTCTCTCTCCTCCAATACATATCTTTAATTTTTTATCTCTATTCTTTCTCAAACAAGACTAATAGTTAAGGAAAAAAAAAATTAAAAATGTTTTTTGTTACTTTTGTAGGTATGTGATTGCCTAGAGAATTTTAATTATTTATTAGTCTTAGAAATTCTGAGTTTAATCAAATCTAGTTGCAACAAATCAAGTTTTCATATATATATATATATATATATATATATTAAATTGACTTTTTAATATATATATATTACTGTTAGTAAAAAAACAAAATATTCATAAGTTTTGTTTTTTTCTTTAACTATTGATATATCAGAGATTGATTGAGAAAGCATGTAGATAGAATTTTTTTTTTTTTTAATAATTTAATTAGTTTGGAGAGAGATTTTTTTGGCTTTTAATTCAGGTTAAAATTGTTATTAATAAAAAAAAATTAAATTGGAATGTAAATAGATAATTTGTGGATTGTAAAGAGAAGCTCTCAAAAATCATAAAGGGAAAATATATATTAGACACAACTCTCTCTTATATAACTACCCAGTAACCAATTCTCTCTCATATAACTGTCCACCAATCTTGATGTTAACAATAAGGTAGCATAACCCACAAAACAATTAAAAAATAAAGCAAACTCATTGCCAACGGAGTCGACTCATCAAAGGTGGATGATCAGCTCCATAGCATATCTCCTCCACATGGAACGATTTGTTCCATCGGAGTATATCTACTTTTGTGGAGGACTAGATCTCCTCATCCATGTAGAGCAATTTGCTCCTTGTTCCACCATGTGGATGAGCAACCTCACAATGCAATAATTTTGCTCCTCCGGATGCAATTTTACTCTATCTCTTTTGATAGTGTATGATTGTTGTTCGATCAGATTATTTTTTATTATTATTATTTAGATAACGGATCTCCTCCCTTCATATATATATATATTTTTAATTAATTAAATGATTAAGTTTTATTAGGTGAAAAAGACGATGTTTTCCATCACCCGTTTAATTTAAAAGGACAACCAACTGTTGGGGAGATTTATATAGTTTTTAACAAATGATTCCTCCAACTATATTATGGCTAAACTTGGGGGAGGTTTATTCAATTTTTCCTTTTGAAAATTAAAATGTAAATGGCTACGCAAATCTACATATGCACGAAGATAGAGTGTTGATAACTGCATCTAAGAAAGAGAACTATTCTTATATTGTCTCATTGTAATGTTGTTTCATTACTTTTTCTTTTTCTTTGTAGTTCTTTAATATATACTTCCAATCTTTTCTTTTCTCTTTTTTGCTTTTGACTGGCGGCCCTCTCCATTTCCTTCTTCTAGAAGCACAGCTACGTATATAGTTAGAGCATCTTCAATGGTATCCTCAAAAGTAGAAAAGTAATCAAAATTTGATTATTTATCCAAAAAATAATGTCCAATGGAGTCACTAAAATTTAGCAATAGCAGTTATCAATAATCAAATTGACTCTTTAATAATCAAATTTGAAGATTGACTTTCAATCATCAAATACAAACTTAACCCAAATTAATTGTTGTAATTTTATTATTTCTCTCTCTTCGGTGGCTTTTTTTTTCCCTCTTTTTTTTCTCTGATCATCTATGTATTTCATCATTGTTTCAACCCTAAAAATTTCAATCAGGTAAAATTCGTCTCTTCATTACGAATGGATCAATACCCATATCATATACCATCTCTTGTCTTTTGTAATTTATTTATTTTTTTTAGCAAAAAAAAAACTAATATACCATTGTGGTACCATTACAAGTGTACCATTGTGGACTATACAATCATCAAATTTAGCAATCCCCGAAAACAATCCTCAAATGTTGAGATGGTAACTTTTGAGGATTCAAATTTACTTATACCATTGGAGATGCTCTTAGCTCACCTGATGTGTCTCAATGTTAGTCGGATAATGTCCAAGATTTGAGATGCCACCATTGTAAGTAGTGTATATATATTTATATAAATAAAAAAATTTAAATAAAAATAAATAAAAAGCTAGCTATGGTTTGACGTTTGTCGTAGCTTTTTTTAGAGCTTAATTTAATTTCTGGAAATAAATAATAAAAAAAAATAAATAAATAAATAAAGACTAGCATGTTTTAGTCGTTCCAGAGCAATTGATCATCTTCCTTGATTATCTAGAATGCTCCAGATGATACAGTACACATGAAGTTGAAGCAAAACCGTTGATAACAAAATGGCCACCTCATTTGTATTTTGAAGGATCACAATTTGAATGAATATTTATACTAGCTTATTTTAATTATAACTTTAGTAATAGCACATGTTACGGAAGAAAGCAATTCATATCTACTAAAGTTAATATCTAATAAAGTTAAGAAGTACTAAAATAACTAAAGAACAAAAGTGTACAATAATAAGACAATAAGTACAATAGTAACTTTATCTTATCTAAAACTTATATCTATCTAAAACTTATATCTTTAAGCTTATTTACAATTTTATACCAACAAACAAAACATATTAAGTTTGTTACTACACACCACAATAACTTACTGAAACTAAAATCATACAATGATAGTAACTACAAAGCAAAATTGACAAGAGATATAAAGTTAACAAATATAGCATGTAATTTAAGCTGTTGTTTAAAGTATTTGTGAAAACTTAGATGTTGTAATTAGAAGTCTGCCTTTCTGTAACTACTAACACAAGCAAAATATTAAATTTAAAGGTAACTAGGCTCTGATACCAAACTGAAAAAGAGGGTGTGCAATCTATAGAGAAACTCAGACAGGCCTTTCAAAATCCGCTTTTACAATCAAATTTGGAGAACCATGTTGCTTTTTGTATACAATTTACTAATTCGTCTTTGTTGGGAAGCTTATAGCTATTTCTTAGAGTATTATCATTTAATCTTTTATAATTAATGACCATTCTACTTTTTCCTCTTTTTTGCTCACTATGGTTGCTAACGATAAAAGCTGGGCTTCTATGTCGACTGGTGCTTTCTCTTATTACTCCTAGTTCAAAGAGTTCTTTAATATGCATATTGCATTCTTTTCTGTCTTCTAAACTATAGGCTAAATCTTGAGTTATTATAGTAATGTCTGGATTTATTATTTCTAACTTATATATTTCTGTAGAGTTTTCATTTTGTGGGTTATCACCAATAATTTTTGTTCTTTCTAAAGCTTCTACTTTATTTTTTACATCTATTGGCCAACTTTTTTCTTCTGGGTTCTCTTGGTTAGACTCTATTCTAGAGATTATACAAAGATCTTCAGTGTAACCTTCTATTAGATATTCGTCTATTTCTTCATAACTTAAAACTTGATCAGATTCTAATTCTAGATTTACTATTGAATCTTCGAGTAAATAATCAAAATATTCTATATTTACTGGCTTTTCTATATTATTTATTTTCTTTATATAAGGAAGGTTATTAGTTTCCAACTTTGGTTGTATAAAGGTGGATTTTTTAAAGAAATTCACACCATTTGGTGTTATTAACATACTTCCATTATTTCCTAATATAAAATTTAATCCTAAAATGAACTTATAGTTACTTACCTGTTTAGATACTAAAGTCTGGGGAAGGTTATGTACTTCTCCATTAATCCTAATTGGCTTCTTCCATTGAAGATCCTAGGACACATTTTCTAATTGCGTCTATAAAACTTAAGACTGTTATGTTTATTTCAAATTCATCTAATTCTACTCTTTTTACATCATCATTTTTCATGTATTCTCTCCATCCTAAATAAATTTGTTTTTCATTATATCCTAATCACCAATAATTTTTGTTCTTTCTAAAGCTTCTACTTTATTTTTTACATCTATTGGCCAACTTTTTTCTTCTGGGTTCTCTTGGTTAGACTCTATTCTAGAGATTATACAAAGATCTTCAGTGTAACCTTCTATTAGATATTCGTCTATTTCTTCATAACTTAAAACTTGATCAGATTCTAATTCTAGATTTACTATTGAATCTTCGAGTAAATAATCAAAATATTCTATATTTACTGGCTTTTCTATATTATTTATTTTCTTTATATAAGGAAGGTTATTAGTTTCCAACTTTGGTTGTATAAAGGTGGATTTTTTAAAGAAATTCACACCATTTGGTGTTATTAACATACTTCCATTATTTCCTAATATAAAATTTAATCCTAAAATGAACTTATAGTTACTTACCTGTTTAGATACTAAAGTCTGGGGAAGGTTATGTACTTCTCCATTAATCCTAATTGGTATATTAATTATACAGTCAGTTATTGGTAATAATGATCCATTAAACTGTCTTAATCCTACTTCTGTTCCTAACTTAGTTCTAAATTCTTCTGGAGCTAAACTTTCATGTATAATACACTTATTTGCACCTGTATCTATCATAGCTTTAGTGCAGATTCTTTTGGATTTATAAAGAATTTCGACATCTATTAATATGAGTTCGCTTCCTGCTCGGTTTACTTCTTCTCTTTCTATGCATTTGTTACAATAATATAATTCTTCCTTTTTATAACCTTTATAGAATTCTTTACTGCATTCTTTGCAATTTTTTCCTAAAAAGGAAACTACTTCTTCTAACATATTAATACTATCTTCTGTTCCTGATGTATCATTTTCAAATTGTTCGTCAGGTCCTGATTCTAAACTAGACTCATCGTCTTCTTCTAACATTAATGCTTCGTATTCTTCATGATCTTCATCGTCGAATATGACTATAATATCTTCATCAAGTAATTCTTCGATATTGAATATTTCTTCTAGGTCTTCTAAATAGTCTTCTATTTCTAACGTATTTACTTTATTATTCTTAGCTTCAGGACAATTAGGTTTGATATGCCCCATTTTTCCACATAAATAACATTTACAATCTTTGTGATTTTTCTTTCTAAAAATCCTTTTTCCTTGTTTAAAAGCGTTTTGGATTTTTTGCTTATTATTAGCATAATTATAATATTTTCTTTTATAGGGTTTATAAGGTTTTTTATACTTATCTTTCTTGTATTTTTTAATTTTTCTGGTTTTATTTCTATCATATTTATGCCTGTACTTTTTAGTCTTTCCACAACCTAATGTAGGTACTTCATACAAGTCTACACACATTCTACTAAATTGTTGTTGTGCTTGTCTTCTAAGTTTTTCTTCATCACATAAATCTCTAATTCTTTGTCTAACAAATTCTACTGCTGGTATTAAGGAAATTTGCCAAAATAATCCTTCTTCTTTTCTACTTTTAAACCATTCTGTTAGATCTTTATAAAGTTTTTCTCCTATTTTTCCAGGTAACTTTGTTACAAATTTCATTAATAGTTCTTCATCATAAGGTCTTCCTATTTGACTCCAATATTTATAGAAGATATCTACATAGTAATCAAAATAGTGTAAATCACATATTTTTAGTTGTTCTAAACTTCTTATAGCTCTAATCTGTTTTTGGACATCATCTACTTCTTCCATTGAAGATCCTAGGACACATTTTCTAATTGCGTCTATAAAACTTAAGACTGTTATGTTTATTTCAAATTCATCTAATTCTACTCTTTTTACATCATCCTTTTTCATGTATTCTCTCCATCCTAAATAAATTTGTTTTTCATTATATCCTAATGTGCTTTCTAAATAAACTAACTTATATTTATAATCTATTATATTATTTAATGCTTCCATAGCATGTCTAATTAAATTTCCTTCCCATTTACTAAATATTTTCTTCCATTCACTAGGTCTATGTCCTTGTAGGCTTAAAATTAATATATCCTTTGCTTCTGGTTCTTTTCGCCAGCTTTCTAATTTAGTTTTAGCTCTATAAACTCTTTCTGTGTCTTTTATGTCTCTATATTGTTCTTTTGTATCCTTTATCCCTCGATTTTCTAAGTATTCATCTATTCTGGGTTTAGGAAATCCTTCTGTATCTGGGACATTTGTTCCACTTCCACTACCTGTTTCTAAAGTTCTAGGTTTTTCTTCCTCACCTACAAATATTTCTTCTTCTAGATATATTATATGTAATAAATCATTTCTTAGATTTTCAAAATCTAATTTTTCTAATAAAATATTATCTACATCTTTGTCGTCTAGTTCTATGTTAGTGCAAAGTTCTTCGAATACCTCTTCGTTTAGGTAATTATTAGGATTACTAAAAATTAAATCTATTATTTGGTCTTTATTAGTATTTAGGGTTTTAACTTTATCTATGGGTTGTTCGAATCTTAACATATTGATTTCGTCTTCAGAATCATCTTCAGTTATAGATATATTACCTTGGTTTTTGTAATTACTAAATCTTTGGAACGTTTGGTCTTTGTTATCAGTATAAATCTTACTACTTTCTGGTAATTCTACTAACTGGGTTTTTAATTCTGGTAATTTCCATTCTAATCCCTGTAATTCGCTTTTATTAAGTCTTTTAGGGACTTGCATTTGTACATATTCACTATGAAAATGTTCAACTATGCTTTTGTTAATGAACTTGAACTTTTTATGGTATTTATTATAACATCTTCCTAAAACAAATAGTTTTATTCTTAAATTTTTATATTCTGCATCCATGTTAAAACCTTTTGTTTGTATGCTTAATTTTATCTTACTACAAAATTCTTTTATGTCTATGTCTATGTCAGGGAGACATCCTACTACGGCTACTTTATTTCTGAGGTCTACTTCAGCGGTTGCTAGCTGAGCTTGTTCATGATCGTTAAATCTATCATCATAAAGATACAAATGGGCTTTAGTGTCTAATCCAGCTCTAGTCTGGCTGAGTACTCCAATAATTACTACACCTAAATGTATAGCTGAGTATCCATTTTTCTTTATTTCTTTAGCACTTTGAGGGCTTATTAATGTAATTTCTTCTCTTTTATTAACTACTCCAATTGTAAATTCATCTTTATATACATACAAGCTGCTTTTAAAGCTATCTAATAGTCCTTCTTGATATAGATTCTTTTTCTGAACTTGTCTAAATCCTACTTCAAGCATTTTATTAACATCTTCCTCTTGGATTAAATCTTCTGTTTTTTCGATTATTTCTTTTCCTTTATTACTATAATTTAGGATATTTCTAACTCTACTAGCTACTGGTAATCTTAGGCTAGATGATCTTGTTAGTTCCATTTTTGTTAAAGAGATTAACTTTTGGACCTAAAATATCTTGAATTTCTACTTTTGGTTGGCTAGGAGAAGCTTGAGCTTCTTGCTTAGTTTCTAGTATATTTATTCTGTTAGCTAACCAAGCTATATGGTTTGGATCTACTTGGTTATGGATAATTTTATTAATATTATTTTCTAATTCTTCTATTCGCTCTAAAGCTTTAATTAATAGCTTTATTATGGTATTACACTGTCCTTGGGTGACTGTATTACTTTCTAAGTTGAAAACTTTATCACTTATGCTTATTGGTAAATTATTGGGAGCTTCTATTGTTAATTCGTTAAGGATGTTTGCTAATTGGTTCATTCAGTAAGTCTTTTTATCTGTGATCTTAATTCTTGCTGAGTCTGCTTTATATTTTCTATTTCTAAGCTGAGGCTAGTAACTAGACTTTTTATTTCTAATTCTACAGGTTTAGGAGTTTTTTGGTCTATTAGATTAGCTAATTCTAATATTTCCTTTTTACTGGGAAATCTTTTTATAGTATTATTAAAGTCTCCTATTAATTCTTTTATATAATCTAAATTTTTTCTTAAAGTATTGATCTTACTATTTTCAAAGAAACTTGCTAAATCTGTGATGTTTTTATTAGTCTTATCTATATTTTCTTCCAAACTTTGACCTAAATTAATTATTAAGTCTACGATGAAATTTTGTTGACTATTACTAGTGTGTGGTATATGTTTATACTGGTTATCTAAGTGCTCTACGTTACAATTAATTTTTATATTGTTTTGTAGATTTACCTTTGTTTTTCTCAATCCGGCTATTTCGAGATCTAAATATTCTAATCTCTTAAAGTTCATATGTAAGGTAAAATTCTTCTGTTATCTGCCTTGAGCTTTGCAATATTTAATTCTATTAAATTTATGATATTTCTTCTAGCTAAAATTAGTTTTTCTAAAATAAGTGTTTCTCTAAATGGTTCTCTGTTTTTTATTAATAAGTAATTAAAAATTAGTTCTGCTTCGTGAAAGTTCAAGTTCCTTAAATATGCACTAAAATGATCTAAAGGTCCATAAAAATAAATATTAAGAAAGCAGTAGTTTAAATACATTAAAGCTTTCTGCAACTTTCGTTACAGCTTTTGAATTCAAGTACTCTGTAAAGCTTTTTATTGAGCTAGATTAAAGGGTTCCTTTGCTACACAGGGCTTCTAGATGTATCTTCCAACGATTTTCTTGAATTTTAACTTCTTCTATTCTATCTAGGATAGCTTGTTTTGCTTCTTCGCTTTTAGCTCTTTTTAGTCTCCTTTTATTTACGTTTATTATTCTTTGTTCTAAGTTAAGAGTTTCTCTGAACCACTCCTTTCGTTGACTTATAGGTACTTCTCTATTCATTAAGAATTAAAATCTAATTTTGTCTAAACTAAATAAAGACAATTTGAATGAATATTTATACTAGCTTATTTTAATTATAACTTTAGTAATAGCACATGTTACGGAAGAAAGCAATTCATATCTACTAAAGTTAATATCTAATAAAGTTAAGAAGTACTAAAATAACTAAAGAACAAAAGTGTACAATAATAAGACGATAAGTACAATAGTAACTTTATCTTATCTAAAACTTATATCTATCTAAAACTTATATCTTTAAGCTTATTTACAATTTTATACCAACAAACAAAACATATTAAGTTTGTTACTACACACCACAATAACTTACTGAAACTAAAATCATACAATGATAGTAACTACAAAGCAAAATTGACAAGAGATATAAAGTTAACAAATATAGCATGTAATTTAAGCTGTTGTTTAAAGTATTTGTGAAAACTTAGATGTTGTAATTAGAAGTCTGCCTTTCTGTAACTACTAACACAAGCAAAATATTAAATTTAAAGGTAACTAGGCTCTGATACCAAACTGAAAAAGAGGGTGTGCAATCTATAGAGAAACTCAGACAGGCCTTTCAAGATCCCTTGGTTTCCATTTAAACAAAACGGATTTTCAAATTCCCCCAAAGTCTACGACTGCCTGTTCAAACAGGTCTTACCCATATAGACCACCTGGGAAGTTTTCCAAAAAATCAAAAAATTTTGTTTCCATAAAAACAGGATCTCTACTAAGTGCATTTATAGAAAGAGTTCTTTTAAGAGTTGCAAAACAATTTTTCAAATCTATATTAGGACCGAGTTACTCTAGAAATTTAATACTTTTCTTATGCTTTCGTTAACCTGGCAAGACTTCCTAGTGTTGAAACAGTTAAATAAAAACTAAAAAGTGGGTATACAGTAGAGAGATAAAAACCTTACTTGAAAATATTCACAGCTTTTTTGATTGCTAGTGAGGAGATTGAAAATATTACAAGAGGGAGTGAGAGTGTGTTTGAAAGCTCTAGATTTGCCTGTATTTTGCAAATGAGAGCAACACTTAATTTATACAAAAATGTACAAAGAAAGGGCCAAAACATACGGCCAACTATAATATTTTACAAAAAGTAAATCTGACAATTGAACATATCGATAACTGCTTTTGCTGTTCATGTTGTCAGTCTTATCTTCAAATTTGTCGATCTTATTATTTTGTCTTCTGTCTTCTGACTTTGATTCGATCTTTCTGTCTGACTTTGTCTTCTATCTTCTTATCTTCTGACTTAGATTCGATCTTATCTTCGGACTCGATCTTATCTTGCTTTGAACTATCTTTGTCTTTTTCTACCGACACTTTGTTGTACTAGCTTCTGCTTAAGTGTCTAAATTATGGTAGGCTTCATCATCGAACTGTTCATCTATTTCTTCTTCAGTGAGAAATTCTCGTATCCGGTCTTCCTCCTCTTCCTGGATTTCTCTTAGGTAGTCATCTGTCTCTGGGCTAAGAAATATCCATGGAATAGGGTATTTAGACATGACCTCGTGACTCCTTATGAAGATTGACATGTGAGGAGTCTGTCCTATCAGCTTTGGCCTGGATGAATTTACACAAGTGAAATATTTCTGGGCTCTGTATCGTTGAAGATGTTCAAGACATATGTCTTGACCATAATCATGAGGATAATCTTCTCGTAAAAATTCAACAGGGAAATTGTATGGCACTATCACTATGAAGTGATAAGCTGGTAAATAGTTTGACAACCGATAAGGCTGGTTGACAATCCATTCACAGGGAACTGAGTCAATGTCCAAACAAAAACCATGCTTTCCTCCAAACATCCTGATAGATTGTTGAAGCTTTTCAGGAAGAAAGGAGATTTTTAAAATGTTTGTTGCATGAATCCCGTCAATAATACCATAACTAAATAGTTCTTCAATACTAACTTTATCGGCAAAATCAGGGATTTCAAATTCTAAAGGAAAAATATTTAAATTTATTTGTACTGAAACAAATTTAAAAACAACTTGGTTATTAACTTTTTTCTCTTGTAACCATGTAGTCATACCCTCAGGTAATCCTACACCTACGGCTAAAAACTTTTGGATTTTGAGAAAACGTTTTAAATGTATATTTTGTGCTATACCAAAAATATTTTGCTTTATATCTACAGGAAGCTGTTCTACTGCTTTAAGAAGATTTTTAGCTTGATCCCTCATTAGGGTAATATTTATAATGTCAAGGGGCTTTTCTACTGAATTTGCCTCCTCGTCAGCTTCTGTACTATGCTTTTGGCTTGTTACGCTAATTCTTCGGAGTTGATCCGCTAGCTGTTCAGCTTCTTCTAATTTTTTCTTTAGTATTGTATTTTCATCTTGGATCTTTTCTAAAAGATCATACATATTCTTTTTACAGCTTTCTAGCTCTTCTGATATTCTATGATTTGCTTCATTTATAGTTTTGAAATGATTCATGAAGCTAATCACTTGGTTACGATCATAAATAATTCCATTAAACTCTAAAATTGGTTCAAAGCCATCTTGGTTTTGTAAAAACATATTTAAAGATCTAGTGGCTTCTTCCAATGAGTAAAAACCTTTAAAACTAGGATTTGGAAAATCTTCAACATACATAGAAGTCTCTTGCCATGTTGAATAAATTCCAACTTTTCTTCCTTTATAAACTACATAACATGAAAACTTGTTATTTTCTACAAAGTATTGGCTTAAAACATTTAGAGAATTTAAAAATCCTTTATTATCATTTCTAAAAAACCAAATATTATTGAGCAAAGCTTGTTGAGGTTCGGTAAGCTTATCTTTTAGTTGATTTAGAGGTTGAAAAGAGATTCCAGGGTTATTGCATATTGTAAAAGGTCCTATGTTAAGCTTTTTTGCACTACTGCTTTGAGTTGGGAAAGTAAGGCTTTTTTGAAGATTCTTTGAACTTCCAGCCATATTTCCTGCATTCAAAAATTAAATATTTATTAGTCTAGATAATATATCAGCTATAGTATTATCCTTTCCACTAATATGTTCAAATTCTGCTTTATATCCTCTACCAGTTAATGTTTCTAAGAAACTTATCCATCTTTTGCTTATGAAGGAATTTTTCTTTTCAAAATTTTTCTTTTGTACTTTTTTATAAAATTCTACTATATTATTACAATCTGTCCTAATAGTAAAGGATTCATTTTGTATATATATATGAAAATTATTCAGAGTATTTATTATACCTAATAGTTCTAATTCAGTACTTGATTTTCGACTCTCCGGTTCTGTAAACTTGCCGCTGGAATACATCGCTATTTCTTCAGTATCTTTAGGGCTTCCTTTACTAGGTTTTTGAATGAGAATTCCAGCCCATCCTATGCTACTAGCATCTGTTTGAATTATTTTATAATAGCTATCAATTGGGAGAGCTATTGGTCCTAAATTTTTTACTATTTCTTTTATCTTTCGGATTAATTTTATATCTTCATTATTAAAATATCTTTGACCATTTTTGCTAAGTTTATTATAAAGTGGCCTGACTAAGGTGCTTAGATTAGGTATAAACTTTCTACCATAATTTAATAATCCGAGAAACTTTTGTAGCTCTTTGGTCTCTTCTATCTTATCAGGGAAATTCAATATTTTAGTGGTTATATGCGGTTGGAGTTCTACCTTTCCTTTATCTATTTTTAGTCCTAAGAAATCAATTTTGTTTTTAAATAATTCAATTTTCTTCTTAGAAAGTATTATATTATTAACTTTACATAAATCAAGGACTTTATGGACATGTGCTGTGTGAATATACCTATTATTACTAAAAACAAGAATATCATCTATATAGACTATACAAAAACTGGAAAACTGTTTAAAGATTCTATCCATCCTAGCTTGAAATACTTGAGGTGCATTTTTTAATCCAAATGGCATTACAAGCCACTCAAAATGTCCTTCTGAACAACTAAAAGCTGTCCAAGGGATAGATTCTTTATCTAGTTTTATTTGCCAAAATCCGCTTTTACAATCAAATTTGGAGAACCATGTTGCTTTTTGTATACAATTTACTAATTCGTCTTTGTTGGGAAGCTTATAGCTATTTCTTAGAGTATTATCATTTAATCTTTTATAATTAATGACCATTCTACTTTTTCCTCTTTTTTGCTCACTATGGTTGCTAACATAGAACTAGACGACAAAGATGTAGATAATATTTTATTAGAAAAATTAGATTTTGAAAATCTAAGAAATGATTTATTACATATAATATATCTAGAAGAAGAAATATTTGTAGGTGAGGAAGAAAAACCTAGAACTTTAGAAACAGGTAGTGGAAGTGGAACAAATGTCCCAGATACAGAAGGATTTCCTAAACCCAGAATAGATGAATACTTAGAAAATCGAGGGATAAAGGATACAAAAGAACAATATAGAGACATAAAAGACACAGAAAGAGTTTATAGAGCTAAAACTAAATTAGAAAGCTGGCGAAAAGAACCAGAAGCAAAGGATATATTAATTTTAAGCCTACAAGGACATAGACCTAGTGAATGGAAGAAAATATTTAGTAAATGGGAAGGAAATTTAATTAGACATGCTATGGAAGCATTAAATAATATAATAGATTATAAATATAAGTTAGTTTATTTAGAAAGCACATTAGGATATAATGAAAAACAAATTTATTTAGGATGGAGAGAATACATGAAAAAGGATGATGTAAAAAGAGTAGAATTAGATGAATTTGAAATAAACATAACAGTCTTAAGTTTTATAGACGCAATTAGAAAATGTGTCCTAGGATCTTCAATGGAAGAAGTAGATGATGTCCAAAAACAGATTAGAGCTATAAGAAGTTTAGAACAACTAAAAATATGTGATTTACACTATTTTGATTACTATGTAGATATCTTCTATAAATATTGGAGTCAAATAGGAAGACCTTATGATGAAGAACTATTAATGAAATTTGTAACAAAGTTACCTGGAAAAATAGGAGAAAAACTTTATAAAGATCTAACAGAATGGTTTAAAAGTAGAAAAGAAGAAGGATTATTTTGGCAAATTTCCTTAATACCAGCAGTAGAATTTGTTAGACAAAGAATTAGAGATTTATGTGATGAAGAAAAACTTAGAAGACAAGCACAACAACAATTTAGTAGAATGTGTGTAGACTTGTATGAAGTACCTACATTAGGTTGTGGAAAGACTAAAAAGTACAGGCATAAATATGATAGAAATAAAACCAGAAAAATTAAAAAATACAAGAAAGATAAGTATAAAAAACCTTATAAACCCTATAAAAGAAAATATTATAATTATGCTAATAATAAGCAAAAAATCCAAAACGCTTTTAAACAAGGAAAAAGGATTTTTAGAAAGAAAAATCACAAAGATTGTAAATGTTATTTATGTGGAAAAATGGGGCATATCAAACCTAATTGTCCTGAAGCTAAGAATAATAAAGTAAATACGTTAGAAATAGAAGACTATTTAGAAGACCTAGAAGAAATATTCAATATCGAAGAATTACTTGATGAAGATATTATAGTCATATTCGACGATGAAGATCATGAAGAATACGAAGCATTAATGTTAGAAGAAGACGATGAGTCTAGTTTAGAATCAGGACCTGACGAACAATTTGAAAATGATACATCAGAAATAGATGAACAGTTCGATGATGAAGCCTACCATAATTTAGACACTTAAGCAGAAGCTAGTACAACAAAGTGTCGGTAGAAAAAGACAAAGATAGTTCAAAGCAAGATAAGATCGAGTCCGAAGATAAGATCGAATCTAAGTCAGAAGATAAGAAGATAGAAGACAAAGTCAGACAGAAAGATCGAATCAAAGTCAGAAGACAGAAGACAAAATAATAAGATCGACAAATTTGAAGATAAGACTGACAACATGAACAGCAAAAGCAGTTATCGATATGTTCAATTGTCAGATTTACTTTTTGTAAAATATTATAGTTGGCCGTATGTTTTGGCCCTTTCTTTGTACATTTTTGTATAAATTAAGTGTTGCTCTCATTTGCAAAATACAGGCAAATCTAGAGCTTTCAAACACACTCTCACTCCCTCTTGTAATATTTTCAATCTCCTCACTAGCAATCAAAAAAGCTGTGAATATTTTCAAGTAAGGTTTTTATCTCTCTACTGTATACCCACTTTTTAGTTTTTATTTAACTGTTTCAACACTAGGAAGTCTTGCCAGGTTAACGAAAGCATAAGAAAAGTATTAAATTTCTAGAGTAACTCGGTCCTAATATAGATTTGAAAAATTGTTTTGCAACTCTTAAAAGAACTCTTTCGGATTGTCGGCTCAGTTGATTGGTGGAAGCTTCACATGGATAATGGATTCTCACTTTAACCCCTCACACTTTTTTTTTTTTTACCGGTTTTTTAATCTATTATTTGATGTCCACCAATCACCATCCATCTCAAAAGATGAACGACGACATACAACCCGGGTCGTATCATACCGATTTTGTAAATTTCTAGATTGCTAGATCTTCTTTCTTTTATGAATTATTATTATATGTTCTATCTTGATCTAAAAGTGTGTAATCACATGGGGAAAACGACGATTTCTAGAACATGAGGAGATAAATTGACGTTCACGCAAACGTCATGGGAAAAATAATAATCACCTCATATATATATATATAATTTTATATAGTTTTAAAAAAAAAAAAACAATTTTATATCATATCATGAAAGGGCGAACCTAGGATTTTGTATTAAGAAGGAGCTGAACTAAATATTAGTTATAAACTATATTTATTTATAATTATAAAAAAAAAATCAAATAGTAATATAAAGATTCAAAGATACATAATAAAAATAACTGTATTTATATATCCTATCAATTTATCAATAAAAAATCACAAATAAATTTAACTAAATCAAACTAATTCTAAATCAATTTTAATATAATAAACAAAGTCTAAAAACATAATGAAATAATAATTAATTTAACAAAATAAGTTTTATAACAAAAAAAAAAAAAAAAAAAAACTATAGGGAGAGAAGAAGAGAAAAAATAAAGGGGTTTTTACAATTTGGTCCCAATTTAATTGAGAAATATCACTTTTTTACTTTTTAATTCAAATTTCATCAATTTAGTCCTACCGTTAGTCAGAACCGTCACTTTAACTAACGATGGAACTAATTTGATTGATTTTCAATTATACAGGGACCAAATTGATAAAATTTGAATTAAGAAGTAAAAAAATGATGTTTCTCAATTAAGTTGGGACCAAATTGTAAAAACCTCTTATTATTAGATATGTCTATATTAAATGATGCCAAATTGTTGTGGCCGCGACATATGGTATACAATAAATGATACTATATTCTTACGAATTTTTTTTAAGAATTTTTTTCATATTCTAATATATCTAATTATACAACAAAAACATATAATACTAATAATATTTATTAAAAAAACTATATGATAATAATCTTATATTTCCGTTTTTTAAGAATTTAAATTAAGGAGTAAAAAAGTGATGTTTCCCAATTAAGTTGGGACCAAATTGTAAAAACCCTAAAAATAAAATAAAAGAGAGAATGAATTTATTTCAAGAATCAAGAATAATTTTGCTAGATAAATATGTAAATTTTAATAAATAAAGGGTCTATTGTGATTTTAACTTAATTGAAAATTGTAATATCATTAAAACTTAAGGGCACAATTATAATAACAAATTATTTATTAAAAAAAAAGGGCATCAATAACTGTGATCCACGAACTTAAGATTTTCTGAATGGTAGCACCAGCTGGTCAATAATGGAAGACGTAGACATTGTACTCAACAACCGCATCTCCACTTCTAAGATCAAGATTGTGAGTCTTCGCCTGAGCATAACCACGTGAAAACCGGAAAAGCCCGCTACCACCGACGACCGGAAACTCCCTTACGGCAGAAAACACCGTGTTCCGTCCCAAAACACTGAGAGTGCTACCGTTATACTTGCCTTCCATGAAAGCAAAGTTGACAACCATTAGCAACCCGGTCTCGCTCTGCGATGCGGAGGCATAGATCCCTTGCGCACGTCCCACAAGCTTGGAGCTGAGCTCGGGCTTCGTTGTTAATGGGTCGTCCATCATGACCACCATGCCGAAAAGCGTGGAAGAGGTGTTGGTGGTGGCTGCCTGAGCAACTCGGACGGCAGTACGGTTTCTGCCGCTGACGATGTCATGGAAGTAGAAGTGGAGGTGGCTAAGCTTTTCTCGCTTGAGCCCTAGCGAAGATGGAGAGAGGGTCCTTGCGAAATGGTTGGATTTTGCAGCGGCCAAGGTTGAGCAGAAGAAGAGAATTGTTAGCAAAATTGAAAAGAGTTTGTGGGATGTGAAGGACATTGAAACCATTGACTTAGAGTTGGAGAGGCTTTGGAGGGGTAAAAAAAGAGAGGAAATATTTGAGGTTATGAGTGGGGTGAGATATTAATACTAGGATTTAGCTCTAAAACATAGGGTTGAAATACAACGAACTATGTGACTATACTGAAACCGTGTATAAATATAGTAGCTTTAACTCATTAATATTAATACAATTAGAGCAAACCAACGCATCAAATTGGTACTAAAACACCATATTAGTAAAAAAAGACTCCAACATTGCACCAAATCCCAACAAAATAATTGGTGTGTTCCTATAGTAAACATTTGGTGTGTTATTGTAGCTAACACCGGCCAGAACTTTTTTTTTTTTTAACTATGATACATCAACTCTGTTTAAACTTTTTAAAATCTCCAATTCAATCCTCCCGTACATAATTATAATAATATGTATTCTAAAAACAATATTGTTGGAAAGATCTGTTTGAGATCTTTAAAATAATACTAATATTGATATACATATTTAATTTACTTATTAATTATATATTTAACTAATGTTAAACTTTTATAATAACTTAATTTAGTTCAATTCAACATGAGGTAAGTCTAGTGGTATGCCTCTCACACCTACAACATAAGGTTGTGGGTATGAGTTTCTCCTCATCTCTCAAACCCCGAATTACTGAATTATTTTTTATAAAAAAAAAAAAAAAATTAAAAAAAAAAAAAAATACATGATAGAAATAATAGAAAGTGAAGAGAAAATTAGAAGGAAAAAAATTAACATGAAAAAAGTTAGTTGAAACAATTAAGTGAAAATTAGTTTGATAAATAAGTTGAATATTATTAGGTGAAAAAATTAGGGAAAATTATGTGAGTAATTATTTTATTTTTTTATATTATACAAGTAATTTTTTTATATAAAAAAATTAATTAATATTGTATAAGTTAATTAATATAAATTAATTAGTATATTGTATAAATATTTATTTAAAAAATATTCTTTAAAGATGTTTTTTACATCAAATTGGTGTAAAATTTGGTGGTGCAGATGCTCTTAGTGGGTCTGGCCATTAATATCAGAGTAATGCTACTCCACCCAAAATTTCAATCCAAATTCCAATCCAAATATGAGGTGTCATCACCACACACAATATGGGCCCACGTCATGATTTCCAAGATTTTGTGTAGTGATGACACCTCACATTTGGATTGGAATTTTGGGTGGAGTATCATTACTCTTAATATCATGTAGCGCCCCGCAGAGGTACATTTCATGTCCTTACTGCTTCAATACAAAATAAAGGATCTTCAATGGTAGTCAATGGTGTTTCCAAAATGCATTAAGTTTTCGTTTTTTTAGTCACAAAACACGTTGATAAAGCTCTAGTCTTTATAACTTTTTTCCCATTCAACACATTAAAGCGTGGGTTGATGGAAAACAGGTAATTGATGTTTTCAGCCTTTTGCTTTTAGTCTTTCTTACGAGGCCCACCTATTTAATCATTTTGTTTTGTTTTTTTTTAAACACTTGTTTAATCATTAATTTTTTTTAAGAATCGAAATGGAATAAGAGATATTTAATTTCTTCGTTAATCTTATGTTTAATTTCCAATCCAGCTCATATGTAAATTGTAACCTATATATATGATTAGGAATTATATATATATATATTTTTTTTTAAAGTTAAAATTTTAAATTAATATAATTCTATATATTTGTAGTTTATTAACATTTAACATACAATTATTGGGTAAATAGCTTTCATATTTTAAAATGTGTATCTGTATCACTAAATAACAAAGTAGCACATCTCACTTATGACATTAAAGTTAGAATTTCTTTTTATATATATATAAAGTCGGAATACCTTGATTATAAAACTAATATTTGAGAACAAAAATTTTAAATTATTGTACATCATCTCTTAGCGTATGTGGTGTGGACCTATATCTTCACGTTAAAGGTGAAGGATTCGAATCCTACATCAAAAATTTTACCAATATGTATGGAAATTAAAATTCTCAATGTTGTATTTATTATTTAACTCAGACATGAAATCCAACTGATCCAACTCAAACTTGAAGTCCAACTCCAACTCAGACTTTGTTTTATATTATACTGCTGTTTTTAATCTTATCACTTATTGTAATTATCTTTTAGTTTATAGTTATCTTTTAGCTTAATCTTATACTGCAGTAGTTTTAGTTTAACTTCACTTGTTGTCCACGACATGTGTATATATATATTTTGTAGTTTAATTAGAGTAGATGACAACTACTGTCCACGACATATGTATATATATATATTTGTTTGATTCGTGAATAATATAACACAGCAGAACAATTGTTCTACAATATCTCCTCATTCAAACATTAATATGGTATCAGAGCGCCTCTACTTCTAATTCTATTTTTTTTTCATCACGTTTTTTTTATCAGCTCTTCTCCTTCCGCAAAATTTCAACCATGACTGACCCAAATGATTCCAGTTCAACGAATCCAACTTCTGATTCACAAGGATCCAACGATCTTTTCTCCGCTCAGAGACCCAATGATCCCTTCTTCGTTCATCACTCAAACAATCCCACAGCTGTTCTAGTCTCTCCAAAGTTGTCAGGGGACAACTACAACACTGGATCTCTGACAGGTATTTCCCTCTCATGTTCCTATAAATCCGTATGGATCATTAACTCAGGAGTGACAAATCATGTGAGCTCATCTTTGAATTTGTTCTCTAGTTATTCTACTTGCTCTAAACATTCCACACTTAAATTCCCAGATGGAACGGACCATTTAATTACTCATGTAGGAACTGTCACTCATTCACCGACATTATGTCTCACAAATGTCTTATTTGTTCCCACTTTTCAATTCAATTTAATTTCCATCAGTGAACTTGTCAAGACCCGAAAATTTTTTGTCTCCTTTTCTAATGATGAATGTGTGTTTCAGGATTTGTTATCGAAGAAGAAGATTGGATTGAGATGCCTACATGAGGGACTCTACCATCTTCAAAATCCAGCAACTATCTGCTCTTTTCAAAATTCAGCTCAAAATCAATTGTGGCATTGCCGATTAGGACATGCTTCACCTAGTTGTTTACAACTCTTAGCTAAGCAATTCTCTTTTATTCATTCTTCAAATAATGTTGATTGCATGATATGCCCTCAAGCAAAGCAAACTCGTTTGTGTTTTTCAAATAGTTCAATAAAAACTAGTAGACCATTTCAAATGATTCACTATGATATTTGGGACCTTTTTCATTATCATCACATTCAAATTCTAGATTTTTTTTAACTATCGTTGACGATTTTAGTCGTGCCACATGGATATATTTAATGGCTGTTAAATCTGAAACATCTCACATTTTACAATCATTTTTTGCCATGGTTTATACTCAATTTAATTCTCAAATCAAATCTGTTATTTCTGGGGTTAGAGACATAAATGAACATTTTAAAATCCAAGTTGTTCGAACCGACAATGGCACTGAATTTTTATCAAAAAACATACAGCATTTTTTTTCATCTAATGGTGTTGTTCATCAACGTAGTTGTGTTGCTACACCACAACAAAATGGTGTAGTCGAACGCAAATACCGTCACCTTCTAAATGTTGCCCGAGCTTTATGTTTTCAAGCCCATCTTCCATTATCTTTTTGGGGAGAATGTGTCCTCACTGCTGCATATCTCATAAATAAACTACCAACTCATTTATTAAAAGGCAAGTCACCTCACGAGATGTTATTTCAAAAACCACCGATTTTTACTAACATTAGAATTTTTGGTTGCTTATGTTTTGCTCGAAACCCTCATGTCACAAATAAATTTGATCGGAGAGGTACACCAGGTGTTTTTGTTGGCTATCCTTACGGCCAAAAAGGATACCGTGTATTCGATTTTCAGTCTAAAAAGATTTTACATCTCGTGATGTCATATTTCATGAACATATTTTTCCTTTTCAAAATATTTTACCCACTCCTTCAAACATGCCAATTCATACCTTACCCATACATGATGATGGCACTTTTAAATTTTCTCCACCCACTTCATCTGTTCCATATGAGACCGAACCTCATGAGGATTCGATTTTAGCAGTTGCTTCTCTTGACAATGAGATGTCACCTGCCCCTCCAGTTTCGGATTCTTCCCCAGTGTCAACTGGTGCACAACCCGATCCTCCTATTCGATCGTTTCGGTCAAGGCAGCCACCATCATATTTGAAAAACTATCGCTGTCCTACTCTCCCTCATGTGGCGAATCTGGTCCAATCTGACTCTAAGGTAACTAAAGTTTCCACCTCTTATCCAATGGCTTTATATGTTTCTGACAGTAATTTCTCTTTATCACATAAAGTTTTTTTGTCCAAGGTTTGTTCTACAGTTGAGCCTAAGTCCTTTTCCCAAGCCATCAAATACCCACATTGGAGAGCGGCAATGACAACTGAAATTGAGGCATTAGAAAAAAATAACACATGGGATCTTGTTTCTTTGCCATCATCAAATAAACCTATTGGGTGTAAATGAGTTTTCAAGGTTAAGTATCACTCTGATGGTTCGATTGAACGCTACAAAGCTCGTTTAGTTGCGAAATGCTACAATCAAATTGAGGGCCTTGATTATCATGATATGTTCGCTCCTGTGGCAAAGTTAGTCACTGTCCGATTATTGCTTTCCATCGCTGCCATCAAAGGTTGGGACATTCAACAATTCGATGTTCAAAATGCTTTTCTACAAGGGGATCTGAATGAGACAGTGTACATGACTCTCCCACCTGGGTTTTCGAAAAAGGGGGAGCAATGAGTATGTAAACTCAACAAATCATTATATGGTTTGAAACAGGCTTCAAGGCAATGGTTTGCCAAATTCTCTACCACCTTGACCACATTCGGCTTCACTCAGTCTAAATCTGATTATTCATTATTTACTAATATATGTGGTTCCTCTTCTGTGTTTGTTCTTGTTTATGTTGATGACATTATTGTCACAGGAAATGACTCCATTTGAATTCAACAACTGAAAAGTTTTTTGGAACAAAAATTCTACATCAAAGCCTTGGGAAAATTAAAATATTTCCTTGGCATTGAGGTGGCTAGATCACAACAGGGGCTGTTCATTTCCCAACGTAAATACACTATGGACATTTTGGAGGATGTTGATGTTACAGGTGGTCGAATTACTGAGTTCCCCATAGAACAGAATATCAACCTTGCAGCTAATGATGGGGTTTTGTTGCCGGAACCGACCACATACCGTCGGTTAGTTGGTCGGCTGCTCTACCTCACTATCACATGGCCCGACATTAACTTCGTTGTCAACTACCTCAGTCAATTCACGCAGTCCCCTTGCTCTTCCCATTTGGATGCGGCTCATCGGGTTCTTCG
This sequence comes from Acer yangbiense, assembly GCA_008009225.1. Taxonomy (NCBI): domain Eukaryota; kingdom Viridiplantae; phylum Streptophyta; class Magnoliopsida; order Sapindales; family Sapindaceae; genus Acer; species Acer yangbiense. The sequence continues at coordinate 31,579,717 of CM017767.1, forward strand.
TTACTTAAAAGGTTCTATCAACAAAGGTATTTTGTTATCAACCTCATGTTCTCTTCATATCTTAGGTTTTTGTGACTTTGATTGGGCCGGTTGCCCCATCACTCGTCGTTCCACTAGTGGTTATTGTACCTTTCTTGGCTCAAGTCCGATTTCTTGGAAGACAAATAAGCAATCTACGGTCTCTCATTCTTCCGCTGAAGCCAAATATAGATCAATGGCTTCTCTCACATGTGAACTTCAATGGTTAAAATATCTTTTGACAGATTTGGGTATCTCTCATACTCCTCCAATGACAATGTTTTGTGACAATCAGGCTGCTATTCACATATCTCAAAATCCAGTGTTCTACGAACGCACAAAACACATTGAGTTACATTGCCATTCCGTACATGACAAAATTCAGGACCGGTTATTGATCCCCCGGTACATCCCTTCTTCATCTCAAATTGCCGATGTGTTCACTAAACCAATAGGCAAGGATCTATTCTCTCGTCTGATACGCAAGTTGGGCGTTCTTGACATTCACTCTCCAACTTAAGGGGGAGTCTCAGGATTCAGGACTCTCAGGACTCTTACGGATATCAATCCAACTCCAATTCAGACATGAAATCCAACTCCAACTCAGACTTGAAGTCCAACTCCAACTCAGACTTTGTTTTATATTATACTGCTGTTTTTAATCTTATCACTTGTTGTAATTATCTTTTAGTTTATAGTTATCTTTTAGCTTAATCTTATACTGTAGTAGTTTTAGTTTAACTTCACTTGTTGTCCACGACATGTGTATATATATTTTTTGTAGTTTAATTAGAGTAGATGACAACTACTGTCCACGACATATGTATATATATATTTGTTTGATTCGTGAATAATATAACACAGCAGAACAATTGTTCTACAATATCTCCTCATTTAAACATTAATATGTTTCGATATCGGTCCCTCTAAAATATGGATATATCGGTACATCTATCTATTTTAAGTTCCTTGGTTGTGCCATCTCTGCTGCTGCTTAAAAGAAAATAAATAAAAAATAAATAAAAAAAGTCACATCTGTACCAAAGTCACTATGTGAGCTTGAAATTGAAAAAAAAAAAAAAAAAATTGGAATCAAAAGGGTTTGAGCAGAGAGATTATCATTATACATCTAAAAGTTTCTTTAATTGATTCAAAATTTAGTCTTGAATTTAAGAAATTACTATTTATTGCAAATAAATACATACCAGGAGCTCCAGGTTTGGTGTTCCAGGACACTCATTGGAATTGTCCTGCTTTTCTCCATTAAATCATAACGCGGAGACTCTCTCCCTAACAAATCAACAACAAAAACTTAATATTGAGAATTGCTTTAATAAACAGCAAGACAAACACATAAACAAACATTGAAATTGGTTGAGAGCATAACATAGAAAAAGGCCATCATATCAAATATTATAGCGATTGAATTGGATATGATTGGACTATTTTATGGGATTGGATGTGATTGGATTTGATTGGATTAAACTAAATTAGTACTGTGATGTGTTTGGTGCAGTACGGATTAGACTAAAATAATAATGTCTCTTGCTTGGTATAACATGAGATTGGATAAAAAAAACAATTGAAAATAATTGTCTTTTGGGAAAGGTCGTATAAAATTATATAAAATTAATTTTCAAATAAATAAATCATTTGAAATCAATTCAAATAAAAGAAATATAAAATTATTTTAAATATAAATTGGTTAAAAAAATTATTTAAATTATTTTTCAAAAATAAATAAAATTAATTTGAAATAAATAACAATCATTTTTTAATTGATATTAAAAAAATATTTTTTAAATGTTAGAATAAAATATATTAATATTTTAAAAAATAAAATACATTAAATTAATTTTTAAAATTTATAATTAATTTAAAAAAAAAAAAAAACAGCTGGGACAAAATTTATCCCAGCCGCTATGGCGGGATAGTGGGATAACTTGTCTACACTGGATTGGAGAAATCCAATCCCGTGTAGACTACAAACATGGGATTGAACTAATTCCAGTCCAATCACATGTAACAGATGACACCCTTAGGCCCTGTTTGGTGTACGGGATTGCACTAGACTATTTTATGGGATTGTATTGGATTGAGATGAGACTGGGATTAGATAAGATTGGATTGGACTTGACTAAATTAATATTATATTGTGTTTGAAGAAACATGAGACTGAATTGAATTAATATCATATTTTGTTTGGTGAAATACGGGATTGGACTAAATATAATATTTTTTTTTTTAAAGGAAAATAAAATAATTTTTTATTTTGATAATATTTTGAAATTGAATAATAAATTATTAAAATATCAAATATGTATATGAAAAAAAAAATGTTTTAGTTTATATATTATTAAAGTAATAATATCCAAAAATATTTTTAAAATATAGATTTATATTATTTTTAAATAAATTTAAATATTTTTCAATTTTATAATTTTTTTTATTTACTAAAATGTATATTTTTAAAAATATATATAGGTGGGATTACGGCGGGCCGAACAAATTTAGCTTATTTAATCCCGTTAGGATGAATAATGATTGAAATAATCTCAGTCCCTAATAATCGAATAAAAATTGAATAACAAATTATTAAAATAATTGTTTCGATGAAATAAATATTTTAATCTATATATTATTAAATTAATAACATTAAAAATAAATTTAAATTTTATAATTTATTTATTATTAAATTATTAAACAAACTTAAAGAAAAAAATTTAAAAAAAAAAAAAATAGTACTCCACAAGTGGGTTTATTAGTCCTGCGTTTTGCAGGACTAAATCACTAAAAATGGGTCCTGTCGTATTGAGTTGTCCAATCTAATGGTACTTTCAGATACGGTATTGGACCAAGATTAATCCAATCTCATATACTAAATAAGTAAATAGACCCTTAGAGTCAATCTTAGAATTACCTGTACACAAACACCACAGTACAAGGTCCCTCACAAGTCACAAGTCAAGACTAGGGAAGGGAGTTGGAATTGTCCGCATTCCAAGTCTTCCAACAACCATTTGACATCTACTTTTGTAGAATTGTCCGCATTCCAAGTCTTCCAACAAGATTTGACATCTACTTTTGTATATGTATTATTATTATTATTATTTTTTTTTGTTTTTTTTTTTTGGAAGGTTTGTGGAGGTTGATATATAGATAATTAGATATATCTTTTCCACTTGTTAATATATAGATAATTAGATATATTCTGTTACCACGCCAAGCTTTATTGATATGAACTTCTCTTTCTTTCTTTCTTTTTTTGAAAGGGCAAGAAACCACCCGGAATTTATTGAATGCAATCATCCAAAACAAGGAATCTGAACAAAGTTTGGACAATCATAATCAACCCAAATATTGTCCATAAAAAAAAAAAAAAAGGAGTTAAGCATATTTAGCAAGGCTATGGCCCACCTTATCCCATCACGAAGAATAAAATGGCAAGAAACCCACCAAAGTAATAAATAAAATAAAAAACTACTTCAAAACAAAAGCCAAAAATTATTCATAACGACCGTTTATGATGAGAAAATATCCAAAATGATTCTTACTATTTAGAAAATTATCAATTTTGTCCGAGATTCTAAAAATTAGATAATTTAACTTGACTATAAAGACAAATTACTTAACTTGAGGTATAAAAATGAGGACAAATTGCACAAACTTAACTTAAGGTATAGCATAGAGGTTTAATATTCAACCTTTGGTGTTAATTACACAAACTTACCCTCATGTTAGTCAACAATTGTTAAGTATAACGATAGACTAAGTGTCCGTTTGGAAGAGCTTCTCTACCGGCTAAAAGAGCTTTTTTAATTAAAAAAACTATTTTAATTTTTTTTTTTTTTTGTCGTTTGGTTGTCACTTAGTAGAGCTTTTAGATGATTAAAAAAGTTGTTTTACATCTACTTGGAGAAGCTCAAATTTTAGGCTTTTCCAAGTATATATTTTAAAGATTTTTTTAATAACACTATAATGTCTAATATAACCCTATCATTTAAAATAGTTTTTGAATATTTTGGTAATCCTTCCATTTAAAAAATCTTTTTCTAATTGATAACCAAATGAACAACATCTTCCCATTAAAAGTTCTACTCGTAGAAGGTCTACTTTAAAAGATCTACTTGAAGAAGCTCTTCCAAACGGACTTTAAGTTTAGTGGTTTAAAAGTCTAAAATACCCCCAACATTAATTATAAAAACTAATACTTGCCCCTAAGAGTAAATTACTCTTAAACCAATCAAATTTTATACTATTAAATAATAGTTAAATAAATATAAACTTATAATAATAATGAAAAATTAATATTCACATTCAACCTTATAATCATTATATTGTCTTCATTATTATTATTATTATTTTTAATTGATACTAATATTATTTAATAGTATTAAATTTGATTAGTTTTGTTTACTAATCAGGAATCCTACTTAGGAAAGGGATTTAAGTTCCTGATTTCTGAATTCTACTGTTTACTGAATTTATAGAGAATTAATTTCTGTGAACCCCACTCATAAATCAGGAATTAAGTTCCTGATGAAAAGGGAACTTGATTCCTCTCACTCACCCTAGGAATCAAGTTCTCTTTCCTGATTGAAAAAAGGAATTCAAGATATATTTACTAAAATATCCTCACTTAAAAAAATAAAACAATCATCTTTTTCATGATTATTGACTTTTGTTTCTAATTTACGTAAATCATATTGGTCTCCTTTTTTCTTTTTCTTTTTTTAATCTTAATGTTGGTTTACATAATTAATAATTTATATTATTCTAGCCGTGTGATTTATAAAAAATGCATCTTTATTTATACGTATTATAATACCATTTATGAACTCTTAAAAAAAAAAAAAAAAAAAAAGCTACTGCACTTTTAAAAAAAAAGTTACGGCATATTCATATCTCTTATATATATATATTTCATCATGTTTTATACACAAGGGTATTTTTGTAATCAATTATATATCATTCTGATTCTTTAGTTTAAGTAAACATTAGAAATTAAATAAATTTGATTCTATTTCCGATTCCTAAATTGTTAGTAAACACTGGAATGTAATTTAATAACTTGATTTCGATTCTCCTCCATTCCCTTTCCAATGGAACTTAATTTCGATTTCATCCATTCCTAATTAGTAAACTCACCCTAAGAGTAATTTAATCATTATATTGTCGTCAAGTATAACTTTTTCTAATTAAGGGTGAGGGTATTTTAGACTTTTAAACAACCAAGGTCTACTATTATATTTAACGATTGTTGACTAAAGTTTGTGTAATTAACACTAAAGGTTGAATATCGAGTCTTTATGCTATTACCTCAAGTTAAGTTTTTGCAATTTGCTCTTATTTTTCACTGTAAATGTAATAATAATTAAGGACTAAATTATCTAATTTTTAGAATCTTGGACTAAATTGATAATTTTCTAAATTCTAAGAATCGTTTTGGATATTTTCCGAACATAAGCAAAAGACTAGAGAAGTGGGCGAGTGGCTGTCACGATCTAAAGAAAACAATCAGCCTGTCTATTGGAGCCTAAAAAGGAAAAGGCAAGGCATACAAAAGACCCCACATGAGTACATGACCACATCGGCACATCTATGCGAATTGTGTGGCCCTTAAGATTACAGATATCATGACTTGCTTTACTTTAAATGAGAAAATAAAAAATAGCTTCTAAAAATAAAAAGGGTCTATATTCTATTGGATTGTTGTAAATCGATTGAAGAACAATAGATGAAGTAAATAAATGATAGATGAAAGATAAGAGAAAAGATGAAGAGAGAGACACGAGAGAGATGAGAGAATTGAGAAAATATATGCTTTGTTTCATTGATACTGAGAACCAACATTTACAAGAGAGACAACACATGTATATAGTGCCTTTGGCAAATCCCACTTGTCTTACAAAATTTAGATCACTGTACAATACTTAGTGAGCAAGTAAATTTATGATAAGTGTGAAAGTCACACGTGTTGGAAGAAAATTGTGGAAAGCCACACATATTACAACACTCCCCCTTGGATTTCCACCATTTGTATTTTAATTTGCTAGGAAAAACCTAGTGGGACAAAAACCTTAGTAAAAATATATACAATGATCTTCTGGATCAAGTGATGTTGATGTGGATGTGGATGTGGATGTGGATGTGTTCATGACTGCCTCATTAAAACCTTTCCGGTAAAACCCAATAGGATAAAATTCGGTAGAAGGAAAAAGAGTACAGTACACATATGTCCATTCAAAATTTTGCTCTCCCTGATTGAACGCTCCCCCTGAATGAAACTTCAATATCAATCATGCAATTTATAAAGCTGATGCATGCCAATTCCATATACCAGTTTCTCAAAAGTTGATATAGGCAATGCTTTGGTAAACAGATCTGTCAAATTATTTGTAGATCGTATTTGTTTAACATCAATCTGTCGGCTCTGTTGAAGTTCATGAGTATAGAAGAATTTAGGAGAAATATGTTTAGTTCTATCTCTTTTGATATAACCCCCTCTAATTTGAGCAATACAAGCCGCATTATCTTCAAATATCGGTGTAGGCATTTCTGTAGATAATGGAAATCTACAAGTATTTTGAATAAGATAAATAACTGACCTTAGCCATACGCATTCTCGGCTTGTTTCATGAAGTGCAAGGATCTCAGAATGATTAGAGGATGTAGCAACAAGAGTTTGCTTTGTAGAGCACCAAGAGATTGTTGTGCCATTATATGTAAAAACATATCCCGTTTGTGAACGGGTTTTATGGGGATCAGATAAATACCCGGCATCAGCATAACCAATTAAACCTGAAAAGTTGTTAGATTTTGAATATTATAATCCTAAATCTTTTGTTCCACGAAGATAACGAAAAAGATGTTTAATCCCATTCCAATGTCTCCAAGTTGGTGCTGAACTGAATCTAGCAAGCAAATTCACTGAAAATGTGATATCTGGTCTAGTACATTGAGCCAGATATAATAAAGCACCAATTGCATTAAGATATGGTACTTCAGGACCAAGTATCTTTTCATCATCTTCTGTTGGTTGGAATGGGTCTTTCTTAGAATCAAGAGTTCTAATAAGCACATGAGTATTATTCATATGGAATCTTTTCAGAATCTTTTCAACATATGTTGATTGATGGATAAGTATTCCATTTGATCTATGCTCGACCTTCAGGTCGAGACAATATTTCATTTCCCATGTCTTTCATTTTTAAACTCATTTACCAAAAATTCAAGAGTTTTCAAAAGCTCTCCAGGAGCTCCAATGAAATTCATATCATCGACATATGTTGTGAATATAGCAAATCCGGATTCTTATTTCTTTAAGAAGACACATGGGTATATAATATAATTATTATATCCTTATCTTATCGGATATTAACTGAGATGGTTATACCACATCCGTTCATATTGTTTTTAATCCATATAAGGATTTTGTATGTTCATCAAATACAGATTATGATATCTCGATTTATATGCTTTTAGCATTTTAAATCCTTCAGGGATTATAAATATCTGCATTGAGTGAATCATATAGATAAATGATTACTACGTTTAGAGGACGTATTCCAAGCCTTGTAAAGGCAGCCAAATTTATCAAAAATTTGAAACGTTATCTTATTCATCAATACTAAGTTTCTGTGAGAAAACTTGTACTACTAGTCGTGCCTTATATCTTACGATCTCGTTTTTCTCATTACGTTTCCGTACAAAGACCTTTTAGTATCCAACTAATTTGACATCTTCAGGTGTCTAGAGAACTATTGATCTAAATACTTTATGTTTGGCTTATGAAGTCAATTCTTCTTGAATTGCTTCTTTTCATTTAGGCCAATCATGCATTTGTCTACAATCATCGATACTATGAGTTTCATAATCATCATTTCAGTAGCTACTGTATTTGAAAATGTATCATTGCTGATTGTTTCTTCACTATTCCACATTTCTCATGTATGATTTATAGAAATTTATTAATTCTTATATTCTTGTATCTCTGTAGAGATTTCTTCCATTTCAATGGATTTAGTCATTTCGTAGACTCGTGTCTCTTTAGATATATCAGACTCTTATTAAGTTGATTTAGAGAAAGTTGATTTATTTATAACTCGAGCTTTGTTTACATTAGGATCCTGATAACAATACCTTTCAAAGGTTCATAAGCTTATGATATTCATCAGATGATTTATTTGTTGCATTTTACTCAGATCGTTCTTCAGGAACAATCACCCGGCCGGGGTTTATAAGATAGCAACTTATAAAATTTTGTCATATCTAATATATCAAGTAACGTATAATTATCTGATGATCAACTATCTTTCGTATTTGAGTGATACGAAGACTGAAATGAGACACTTTTATTATATATATAGAGAGAATTGAATTGGTATATCTATTTTGTATAAGAGTAACTTTTCATTTACTCCTTTCTTTTGGAGAAAATTCCCTTTCTTATAATGATATGAAAATTAATCAATATAATAATACGCAGGTCGTGCGTAAAAAGATAAATTATCAGAAGCATAGATGATCTGATAAAAGATTAATCAAAATCATCATAAATCTTAGAATGGTAGAGAAATCTTATCTTAGACCATGTCAAATATGCAATAACTGCATACACAATATAATCAAATATCTTAAAAATGAGCATGTCTATAACCAATTACAAATTGTAATGGTAAATAATGATGATAAGTAGTAGGTCAGAGATGAATAGAATGTCTCCATATAGAAATTGGTAATTGTATTGAAATAATAAAGTTCTCGCAATTACCTGGAGATGCTTGATAAGTGACTCTGCTAATCCAGTCTGAGTATGAACATGTGGAACTGGATGTTCAATATCAATCCTAACTTATTTGCAATATTCATCAAATATTTTGGAAGTAAATTCATCAGCATTATCAAGGCGTGTTGACTTAATCGGATGATCGGGAAAATGTGCCCGAAGCCTGATAATCTGTGCAAGTAATCTTGTAAAAACAACATTATGTGTTGATAATAAGCAAATGTGTGACCATTGATGGATGCATCAACTAGGATCATAAAATAGCGGAACAGTCCACTTGGTGGATGAATAGGTCCACATATGTCCATTTGAATCCTTTGTAGAAATGACGGGGATTCAAAGCTAACCTTAGAGTGGGATGATTTTATTACTAATTTCCCTTGTGAACATGCAGTATATAAATTTTCATGGGATAAAAGAATTTTCTGGTTTTTTAATGGATGTCCTTGAGAATTTTCAATGATTCTACGCATCATTGTAGATCCTAGGTGACCAAGACGGTTATGCCAAAGCATAAATATTTTTGGATCTGAGAACTTCTGGTTCATAATTGCATAAACTTTTACACCTCTTATAAGAGTGTAATATAATCTAGATGATAAAGCACGCAGCCTTTCTATAATGAGTTTCTGGCCTGAATCATGAGAAGTAATGCACAGATACTCAATATTCTCATCATTTATAGTTTCTATGTGATAGCCATATTTTAGTATTGTTTGGCAACAATATCATGGCTTTACCGGAGCCTTATATCAGATCTGCTGGGCCTGATATTGTATTAATATTTGCCTTAAGCAGGGTTAAATTCAGAAAGTATTTCTGATTCCGTAGAATCGTATGTGTCGTTGCACTATCGGCTAGACATATATCTCTTGTATGTTGCTTTTCAATATCACATAATTTACCGTTTAAAGACATATCTATTCACAATGAAAAATAAATTGCATATTAGACAAAGTGATCAAAAGTATAAACATATATGTTGACGGTGAAATTTGGATTGCCACGCACTCAACAATTATATCAATTTAATATAAAACAAGAAGATTAAGAACGCATGCAAAAGACAGATTTTACGTGGAAAACCCTGAACGGGAAAAACCACGGCGCCCCTGAGGGCAGAAAAGTAATACTAGGTTTTCGTTGCCTTGTTACACGCTTAGATCTCTCTTACAATTGCTCTCTTCTCTCCTAATTTCTGAACCCCTTCCTCGTGGGAAAGGTGGTTCTATTTATACATGATATTTAGGGTTTTCCCTTGATTTTAGTCCTGCTCATAGTAGGATTTCCTTTCAGATTTGTCCTGGGAATCCCACGTTGCTGCGAATACAGATAGGTCTTCTCATTTTTCCCCTTGATTCCTTACTGTTATGGGTTTTCTAAAGTGTAGGGTTTATTTCCGTGTTTCTACCGAATCGGTTCAGGCCCAGTATGCTGGTGCAGTGAGTACACTTATTTCTGGGTTTCGTTTCTTCGGCGACCATATATCTAGATTTGGCGAGTACATATCCAGTTTCGGCGAGCATGTTTTTGACCCTTTTGGTTTCGAGGTACTTTGACATTGACTTGTCACATTTCCTTCATTGACCCAGTTAATGAGTGACGTGGCAATCTTTATCGACTCTTTTTGATGACGTGTCAGGTTGGCGATTTTATGCATACAACAATACCCCCATAAATACTCCGAGCTGGGCGAATGATTTGTTCTTCTTGCTTCGTTTGTCTCTGCGAGTAGTATTTATATTTATACTAAGATTTCGACGCATTTTGTAATAACCCCCTCTTTCCTTTTTGTCACGCGCTGTATTGATTAATTGATTCTTCCGGTGTAAGCTTTCAACTTGGTCCACATAATTGCTGACGCTTCCACTTACCTGACAGACGAAGAGACATTTTGATCGCTTGGCTTTCCCCGAGATGCCACATGTCTGTTTTCTGATGGTGACTATTGCGGCTGGTCACTGTGGCTGTCATTCTCATTAATTGCATATCCTTTTACTTGATTTTCTTTTTTGAATTTTGAAACTCCCTCTTTTTAAGGCCCGATCGTTTCCTTTTCTCCATTTCATTCTTTCCATTTATTTCTCCACTGGTTTTCTCAGAGCAGAAAAGAACAGTTTGATTCTTCGTTTTTATCTACCTTAATTCTTCAAGTACTTGCTACAGTCCTTTGCCTGTGTTTTCTATTATCAGACGGTTCACAGGAATCGATTATTCCTGCCTCTCTACGAACCTTTCGCGAATCTAGGATTTTCTGGTGAGTTCTTATGGACCCTTCTTTACGCTCTTCTCTTTTTAATCGGATGATGCAAGCCATGGAGCTTGGTGATAAAAGTACTGCGGACAAAATCGAATCTCTGATTCGTAATTTTCGTCCGGATTCTCTGGTCCCAATCTCTGTTTATGTTCCGTCTTCTGAAGATGTTTTTATCCCTAACATCTCTCCTTCGTCTTCTAACAGCGGTTCTCCAACAATACCGAAATCTTCTAGACCAACAAGCAGTAGACGACGCGCTTCTAGGGTTCCACGTGAATCTCTGCTGGATGCGCAGACGATTGTTGACTCTGATGTTGAAGACCATCAGAGGGATAGGCTACGCTTCTCGCCAAACTGTCCGTGTTCTTTTGATACGGAGGTAAATGTGGTCGGCGAGGTTGAGCTTCGCAAATACAAGAGTCGTTTTGACCTGCCAGACTTAGTGAATCTTATGTTACCTGGCGACCGGGCTATGTGGAATCCTCCCGAAAATGCAGTCGCTATTTACGGGGCCATGCTTAGCTGTGGGGTAACTCTCCCTCTTCAGCCTTTCATTGCCAGATTTCTTACGGAGGCTCAAATTACGCCGGCACAGCTCGCTCCAAATAGCTATAGAATATTGATGTGCCTGTGCCTCATGTGGAAGTTGAAGGGTTACGGGCCCCCTACTCCTCGTGAAATCCGCCATTTTTATACGCTAAGGCAGGCGGGCCATGGTGGTACGTATTTCCTTATCTCTTCGCCCGTGGAGAGCTGGATCCCTGAGGGTGTGGCGAACCCCGGCCAAGTAGAAATCTCCGGCGATGAGAAGAAAAAGGGGTTCATCTGGGGCTTTCCCACTTCGAACAAGAGGTGGAAGAACAGCTGGTTTTTCGTTGGTGGCGATTGGGGTCGTGATGTGCCTGCCAGTAGTCGCCATAATTTCTCGGCGAAGAAGGTTCCCAGGCACTTCGCATCGCCTGAAGCTTGGTTGAAGGCGGCCCCTGTTTTACTAGATAGAGAGATTTCTCACCTTGCCGCAGCAGTTGTCCTCCCTTTGGGAGAAAGGGATAGGTCCTTCCTCTTGGATGAGGAAAAAATGATTTCAAAGGGGATTTTCACACGCTTACATGCAAGGCTTCCTCGCTGTAAGTCTTTGTCCATTCCTTCTTTGTTTTACTGTTTCATTTTATTCTGTTAGTTGACACTTTGTTTATTTTTCTTGCAGTGTGCGATTTTGACACCGTTTGTGACTTGCAAGCCAGGGCGGTGAAGAATTCCGAGGCCGTCAGCAAAAGGCATGCTGCTGGTTTGGCCAAGGAAGGGATTGCCAGCCCGGATGGTGATGATCCCTCCGACGCCGAGGATGCGGAGGAGATTTTAGTGGGAGGCATCGAGTCGGGGCGGCCATCAATGCGCGCAGAAGCTGCTGCGAATACTCCCACTGCACCTGCTGCTGCGACTGCTGCGACTACTCCTGCGACTACTCCTGCTGCAGCTACCCCCAGTCGTAAGGGTAAAGAAAAGGTTGGTGCTTCAGGGGGAGTTAGTGATATTCCTACTTTTGACGCTGATGTCCCTGAGGTTCCTCTTGATCCAACAAGCGATCTTGCCCCTAGAACTGGCAGGGGAAAACGCCCAGTAGGGAGTACACCTGAACATGCTGCACGGCCCTTAAAGCGGGCGTCAAGGGTCGTGCAATACGTTGTTTCTTCAGATGAGGAGGTCGTTGAGGAGCCTGTGATCGCTGAGACTCCCACTGAAACTGTTGCCCCCGGGGCTTCTATCGAGGAACCAGTCTTAGCTGAGTCTCCTCTTCTGGAGGGGGTAAACAATTTTGGCTCTCCTACCATTTCCCCAACTGGTGCGACTCCTCTTCCGGCGGTCGTGAATGAGCCGGACATTTCTTTTGTTGGTCAGCCTGGGTCATCTGGTCGACAAGGGCCAGCTGATAGACCGGGGTCGTCCAGACAGGATGGGGCTTCTGCATCCAGTTCTGGTGTTGCTCACGGAGATCCTCCCACTGATCCAACTGAAGCTGGTGAGGGAGTTGAGTCTGTCTCCCTCTCGGATTTCACGGCTGCTGAGATTTGTTCTCATATAATGAATAACGATATTTATGTTGGTGAGAGTTGGGAGCAGATGAAGAAAGGATCCTGCAACAAGAAAATGGAGTTCTTTTTCAACTGCCATTCTCTAGTGAGCCTCTCGCTGTACTTATGTATTTTTGTTTTGCGCGTTTCCTGACTTCTGTTTTTCTCTTCTTTTCAGATGCTGTCTGAGTTGGCTGATAACTACAGGCGAGGAAATTATTTATCGAGGGATTTGAAGCGCCTGCGAGAATAAACCTCTCTTTTGGAAGCTGAGAAGCTTTCGGCTGAGGAAAACCACGTTCAGCAGCTTGCACAGCTAAGAGAATTGGCAGATGGACACCTTTCGGCTCAACTGGCTACTGAAGAGAAACTAGGTGCTGCTGAGGAGGAAATCCGTTTGCTGCGAGAGCAACTCTCTGCTAATCAAGAATCACTCGCAGCACGTTTTGAGGCTGAGCGACTAGTTGAGGAGGCGAAGGAAAAAGCAGAGCGTGAGGCTTTGGACTTGCGCAACCAGTTAGCCTCACATGAAATTATTTTGAATGACCTCAAGGCTGTGTTGGAGGTTGAAGCGGTTGACCGTTTCAAGAGATCCCCTGCCTATGATGCGCTTTTATTGCGTGAGTTTGAGAAAGGCATGAGGCAGGCGAAAAAGTTCTTCGCTATGAAGGATCATTCAAACGAAAAAGCTTTGAATCGCTTCGACAGGTCTCTTCAGCAGCACATGGCCACCGGTGTGGACTCGATTAAAGAGCAGATAAAACGATGGAGAGCCCACTGCCGTTATAATATGACTGAACCTCATCCCATGCATTTGGAGATCCCCAGTAAGCGTGCCTTCAATACTTACTATTCAGGTCGGAAAGGCAGTTTTTCTGGTTCTGGCGCTGAACCTGACTTGGGTCCTGTTGCCGGAAGGAACTATGAACCGTTTATGCCGGAAGGGGATGAGGAAGTCACCTGGCCTTCAGAAGAAGAGATGGAGGATGAGGAAGACAGCGAGGGTCCTCCTGCAGCTAGTTGAGCTTTAGGTCTTTCTTTACTGTCTAGGACTGTAGGTTTTTTATTTCTCTTGTTCCTCCAACTGTAAATGACAGAAGTTACAAAATTCTTTTGTTTTTTGTTCAGCTGCCTTTGCTTTAGTTTTTCGCCAAGTTTTTTCAGCATATTTTATATCTCTATTCAGCTGCCTTTGTTGTATTTTTGGCATACTTAGTTCTTGTCAGGACGTATCCGACCATGCACCAAGTTTTTTAGCATATCTTATATTTTTTATTCAGCTGCCATTGCTGTATTTTGGCGTACTCAGTGTTTGTCAGGATTTATCCGACCATGCACCGAGTTTTTAATATACTTTTTGTTTGTTCAGCTGCCATTGCTAAGTTTTGGCTTTTTATTGGGACGTCTCCCCTTGTTGTTTTTAGTTGGCTCACTCGTTCATAGGGATTCTGTTTTCCCGTGATGGCGATTGCCAATTTCTATAACTTTAGATTTCATTCTTCACTAGCTCTTTGCTGCAGTGAGCATAAAACTCATCTTTATGTGATGATAGCGATGTGTGATGGCGAATGCCCTTTTGTATTTGGCGAGTGAAATCGATAATTTCTCAGTAATAAATTACTCTTTATTGAATACTTCCTGCAACTTTGTTAATACTGTCATAAAGAAAATGCTAAAACGAAAACTATTCTAAGTAAAAAATAAAAGGCTCACAAAAAATCCTTAACTTGACCCCCAAGTTAAGGATAATATGTCTTCAAGTACTGCACATTGCATGGACGGGGTAGTTCGCCGAAACCTTCTCGAGTGATGCGATATGCCTCGTGGCCAGCTACACCTGTGATCTGATAAGGCCCTTCCCATTTGTCTGCGAGTGACCCTGCAGCTTTATCTTTTGTTCCTGGGTTCACCCTTTTCAGCACTAAGTCGCCCAGTGAGAACCTTCTTTCACGCACATGTGAGTTGTAATATCTAGCTACCCTCTGTTGGTACGCAGCATTCCTTATTTGCCTGGCGAACATTTTGTTGACTAAGCGCTGGTAAGTTGCTCCAGCTTTCTTTAGGCCGAATGGCATGACTGTGTAACAATACAACCTCTGGTCTGTGGTGAATGCTGTCTTCTCCTCGTCTGGCTTGTGCATCTTTATCTGGTTGTATCCTGAATATGCATCCATGAAGCTCAATGTCTCATGTCCAGCAGTTGCATCGACTAACTGGTCAATCCTTGGTAGCGGGAAGCTATCCTTGGGGCAGGCTTTGTTCAGATCGGTGAAGTCAACGCACATCCTCCATTGATTGTTCTTCTTTTTCACCAGGACCACATTCGCCACCCATTCCGGGTACTTAACTTCTCTAATTGACCTTGCGGCGAGTAGCTTTGATACCTCCTCTTTTATGGCTGCACTTCTTTCTGGGTTAAAACTTCTCCTTTTCTGCACGACTGGTTTGCAGGTTTCATTCATAGCCAAATTGTGTGAAATTACGCTTCTGTCAATCCCTGGCATGTCTTCGTGGCACCAAGCGAAAATCTCTTTATATTCTTTTAATAAACTTGTCACATCTTTCTTGATTCGTTCAGTCAGTCTTACCCCGATCTTTACTGTTTTATCTGGCTCTGCTTCATCTAGAACAACTGACTCAGTCGGCTCTTCTTTTTCTCTGCTCGTTTTGTCCCTTGGGTCTAGTTTGAAGTTTTCCGGATATTCTTCTTGTACTTCACTGTCTATCTCAAATATGCTCATGGTTTCCACCCCTGTTTTATCTTTGAAGATTGATAGGTTGGCGCGACGAGCCATCTCTTGTGACCCTCTCAATTCTCCGACACCAAATTCTGTAGGGAACTTTATTTTCAGCGCATGGGTTGAAGTTACAGCTCGTGCTTTGTTAAGGAATGGTCGGCCAAGTAAAGCATTATACGGCCAATTATGGATATCGACTACAACAAAGTCCAGCAGGATTGTTCGCCGGCATGGTGCTGTACCAAACCTTACTGGCAGTTTCACAGTCCCTAACGATCTTACTTCTGCACCACCGAAACCTTTCAACGGTACATGGAAAGGCTCAAGATCTTTCCTATCCAGTCGCAACTCATCGTATACTCTGGCACTTAAAATATCAGCTGAACTTCCGTTGTCAATCATCACTCGAAGGACGTCCCTATGAGCTATTCGAACCCCCACGACGATTGCATCGTTAGGTTTTGCATCAATTCCATCTGAGTCTTCTGCTGTAAATACTATAGGATCGTGTCCCTCTCTTCCCTTCTTGGGGTTTCTTTGCACAGAATTGACCTCCATGCTTCTGCTTTCATACATTACTTCCCGGACTTCCGACATCCTTTCTCGATTGCTTCTCCCAGTATGAGGTCCGCCAAAGATGGTGTTTATGGCGGCGCTAGGGCTGTTTCTCCTTGGACTCTTTCTTTCCTGCATGTTTCCTTGGCGGTTATCCTGGCGACCACTATATTTGTCTCCCTTCAGAGCAAAGTCCTTCAGGTGCCCATCTCTGATCAGACTTTCAATGTGATCGCGCAGCTGAAAACACTTTGAGGTTTCATGCCCATGGTCTTTGTGGAATCGGCAGTACTTCGTTGTATCTCTCCTAGCATTTGCTGATTGCTGCCGAGGGTATTTAGCGAGCCCTTTGTCTTCCACCACAGAAAGTATCTCCTCTTGATCGCCGGTCAAAGGGGTGTAATGGTTGTACCTTCCTCGAAACCTACTGGCTCGAGGATTTCCTTTGCTTTCTCTCGAATGTCCCTTTTGGCCCTTCTCATCTCTTTGGCGATCACGTGACTGCATTTTTTTGTCATCCTTATGGTCCGATTTTGAGCTAGGCTTGTGTCCATGTACATAGCTACCCCCTTGCGCTACTTCTTCTTCTTCTACCAGTGCGTAGTCGCCAGCTATTTCCATCATCTCCTAGTAAGTTTTTGGTCTCTCCCTTCGTAGGTCGAAGGATAATCGCCCACTTTGTAACCCATTGGTGAATGCGGCGATTACAGCTACATCACTAGCGTCTTCAATTTGATCAACCTCCTTCCCAAATCTCGCTAGATACTTCTTGATTGACTCGTTATGTTCCTGTTTCAAATTGGACAGATAAGCGAGTGACTTTCTTCTCTGGACACTCCCCATAAATTGCCTTATGAACGCTTTGCTGAGATTTGAGAAGCTGCTTACACTTCCGGGAGGAAGTCTTCCAAACCATCTAGATGCAAGGTCGCCGAATGTTTACGGGAAGGTGAGGCATAACAACCCATCGTTGGATGAGTACTGGGCCATAATGTTACGGAATCGGCGAACGTGCTCCTTCGGATCCCTATTCTCCTTGTACTGCTCGATAGTTGGCATCCTAAATCTGTCTGGAAATTGGGTGCGAGCAATGGTTTCAATGAATGGGCTATCTGACTCATCATCCGAAGATACATTGCGACCATACCTTCGCGCCATTGCTGAAACTTTTCTTGATAGCTCTCGCAGAGTGACATCTCACTGACCAGTTGGTTCTCCTGCTGGATCGAGTCTACTTTTGATTGTCATTCTACCATGATTGCCTCTCTCGTCCAGGCTTCTTCGATCTTCAGTGCTTTCGGATCTTCTTCGCTTTGCTCTTTTGGATTGTAATTCCCTTCGTGGACGAGGACTCTTATCTTCAGATGAGATGGAACGGTGTCTCCACCGGTTCCGTTGGTACGTATCGCTGGAATTGACCCCATGTGTTCGCACCTGGTCTCGTTCCTCCCTGGATTCTTCATTTATCACACCTTTTCCCTTCCTTTGTTTTCTCCCCTCGAAGTCCTCAGTGTGGTCCTGGGGAGTCTCCTCAGTGGATTGTCTTGCTTGAGTATCGGGAATTGCAATGTGAACTTCTGACCGTAGCCTTCCGGGTGGATGGATACCAAGAGTGGTTAACTCATAAGGAGATGAAACCCCCAACCCTATGGGGAGCGAAAGTCCTATTTTGCTGGCTTCGCTGATTAAGTTTACCAATACAGCTTGGAAGTGCTGCAGAATCCCGGGGTCAGCTGTCCTAGTTCCTGGTGTTACCGCTGATTGTTCCCCGATTGTCGCTGCCCTGTCTCCCGCCTGCGTGGTTGGTTCAACAACTAGATCTCCGCTGGAGTTACCATCTCTGTCGCTGTCATTGTTCATGTTGTTTGATTCGCAAGGGTCCCTCGAAGTTTTTGTTCAAAGAATCCCCCTCCTTCTAGCGCCAATTGTTGACGGTGAAATTTGGATTGCCACGCACTCAACAATTATATCAATTTAATATAAAATAAGAAGATTAAGAACGCATGCAAAAGATAGATTTTACGTGGAAAACCCTTGAACGGGAAAAACCACGGCGCCCCTGAGGGCAGAAAAGTAATACTAGGTTTTTGTTGCCTTGTTACACGCTTAGATCTCTCTTACAATTGCTCTCTTCTCTCCTAATTTCTGAACCCCTTCCTCGTGGGATAGGTGGTTCTATTTATACATGATATTTAGGGTTTTCCCTTGATTTTAGTCCTACTCATAGTAGGATTTCCTTTCAGATTTATCCTGGGAATCCCACGTTGCTGCGGATACAGATAGGTCTTCTCTTTTTCCCCCTTGATTCCTTGCTGTTATGGGTTTTCTAAAGTGTAGGGTTTATTTCCGTGTTTCTGCCGAATCGGTTCAAGCCCAGTATGCTGGTGCAGTGAGTACACTTATTTCTGGGTTTCGTTTCTTCGGCGACCATATATCTAGATTTGGCGAGTACATATCCAGTTTCGGTGAGCATGTTTTTGACCCTTTTGGTTTCGAGGTACTTTGACATTGACTTGTCACATTTCCTTCATTGACCCAGTTAATGAGTGACGTGGCAATCTTTATCGACTCTTTTTGATGACGTGTCAGGTTGGCGATTTTATGCATACAACAATATAGATATGAAAATATATCACTTCATAAAACAAAATCATGAATCATATTGATTTTTCGAACTTCCGGTTCGACCATGAACTGCAGGTTTATAAAATTCAGAAAACTTCAGGTTCTAAATAAAAATTACAAATTGATTTTCTAGATGAAAGAATCGTAACTTGATCTAATTCAGAATTTCTGGTTCTAATAAACTTTGACATAAAAGTTTTAATATCACAATTTAAATTGAATTCAGAGCTTCAAGTCTAATTAGAACTTCATGTTCAAAACTTAAGAACTTCAAGTTCAGATTCAATACTTCGTATTCAAAATTAGAACTTCAGGTTCTATATAGAATTCAAATTTTGGAATTTCAGATCCCAAGTATGACATTCATGTACATAGTAATGAATCCAGAACTCCATATTTTTACTGAAATTTAAAATTTAGAACTTCATATTCTGATCGGTTTGTGAAACCGCGCCAACTTAAATATTATAATGATAAATCCAGAAACTTCAGATTCTGGTTAGTCAGTCAAACCGAGCTTGGTTTAAATTCTAGAAACTTAACGATTGTCCTAGTTAGGCTCAACACATAATTTATACAAATCCAGAAACTTCAGGTTCTGGTTAGTTGGCATACTCAGATACATAAATTGCATAAAATTAAATAGATGCGTAAAATTAAAATAATAGATAATATAATGGAAATAAGATGAAGAAGAACGAGAGAAGAACAATATGAGATAAATTGAAAAGGGAGAAAATTTATTGTTTGCTTTTATTGATGATTTCGGATTACATCCTGACCACACAATTTCAGCTGTGTAGTGATTTTGAATGAAGCAGAATTATACTCAGAGATTGATCTAAAGTCTTGAAAACGTAAATGTTGCCACTGATACCTGGCATTTGGTAATGCAACATCGGTTTGGTTATCAAATCGATCTTTTAGTTCTTGCTATAGAACTTCTGGTTCTATGACCGTTAGGTATTGGGCTTTCAGATCGTAGTTGTCCCTAGACACTTCTAGTGCAGCAAATTTCAAATTTGCAAGCTGTGACATTATTACAGCTTCTGGTAATCCGAAAATCACAATCGGAGTCAGAACTTCTGGTCTGACAAAAATCCGAGGAATTTAAACCTTCAGATATATAAAGGAATATTTGTAAGTAAATAAATCCAGAAGCTTCAGGTTCCGGTAATAATAAATAAATCCATAAACTTCAGGTTCTGGATGGGTGACCAAACTATTTAAATAAAAATTACAAAATAAAATGCGTAATAATAAATGCGAAAAAAGTAAATCCAGAACTGCAGGTTCTGGTAGGTTGGCATAGCCAATCTCATAAAAGCGTATAAATAAATAAATGCGGGAAAGTAAATCGCGTAAAAGTAAATAAAATGCGAGAAAGTAAATTGCGTAAAAATAAAATGCGAGAAAGTAAATTCAGAACTACAGGTTCTTGTATTAATAAATAAAAATCTAGAAGTTTCAGGTTCTAGTAATAATAAATTCAGAAACTTCAAGTTCTGGAAATAAATATAGGAACTTCATGTTCTAGTGGTAATAAATTCAGAACTTCAGGTTCTGGAAATAACAGCATCGTGCTGATAACGTGTTGTAAATCGATTGAAGAACAATAGATGAAGTAAATAAATGATAGATGAAAGATAAGAGAAAAGATGAAGAGAGAGACATGAGAGAGATGAGAGAATTGAGAAAACATATGCTTTGTTTCATTGATACTGAGAACCAACATTTACAAGAGAGATAACACATATATATATAGTGCCTTTGGCAAATCCCACTTGTCTTACAATTAATGGAGATAAGAGGCGGTTGATGCCACTTGACAAAATTTAGATCACTGTACAATACTTAGTGAGCAAGTAAATTTATGATAAGTGTGAAAGTCACACGTGTAGGAAGAAAATTGTGGAAAGCCACACATATTACAACATGGATAATATTTTTGTTTTATATATTTTCATTTGAAAATGAGAAATTAATTTTCATATTTTTAAAAACCGAAAAAATTTTAAGTAATAATAATCGAAAATGGTATTTTTTTATTTTTTTTTTAAGTTTAAAATTATAATAAACAAAAAATAAAGGAAATTTTGTATAAACATACCTTGACTTTATCATATACATGAGGTATAGTTGACTTGTGTCAAAAATATAAAAAGATACCCTCGAACTTGGGTTCGACCATTAGATTTAGAGAGCTTATTTTGACAATCCAATTTTTTCTTTTTACACTTCTTTTCTAAAAACACTCTATTCTCAAAATTTAAATTTTAAAAAATTCTAAAGACACTTCATTTTGTTACAAGATTATCCTTTTTATCTTTTTTAAATTAAATTATTAAAAAAAGAAATTATCTCTCCTAAATTATTAGATTAATTATTACATATTAAATACCTTCTCCTAAATTTTTAATTATCATATTAAACTCTCTCTCCTCCAATATATATCTCTAATTTCCTATCTCCATTCTTTCTCAAGCAAGACTGTAGTTAAGAAGAAAAAAAACTTATTAATAAACTTGATTTGTAGGAATCATATGTATGTATATACTAAAAACAAAAAAAACTCAAAAAACAAGTACCTTGTTTTTTTTTTTTTAATATTTTTTTTAAATCGAAATATGAAAATGCTTTTTGTTACTCTTGTAGGTATGCGATTGCCTGGAGAACTTTAATTTTTTCATTAGTCTTAAAAATTCTAAGTTTAATTGAATCTAGTTAAAATAATTCAAGCTTTCATATATCTTTTTTTTTTAAATAAAAAAAATTGACTTTTTAATATATATATATATTACTTGTTAGTAAAAAATTAAAATATTCATAAGTTTTTTTTTCTTTAACTATTAATCAGAGATTAATTAGAAAGTATGGATATATGAATTTTTTTTTTTTTTTTTTTTTGAAAAATGGAGAGAGATTAATTAGAAGAGAGTGTTTAATATAGTAATAACAGATTTAGGAGAGAGAGTTTAATACATAATATTTAATTTAATGATTTAGGAGAGAGATTTTTTTTTTTTAATAATTTAATTAATTTGGAGTGTCTTTAAATTTTTTTTTTTTTTGTCTTGTTTAGTAATTTTAATTTAGGTTAAAATTGTCATTAATAAAAAAGATTAAATTGGAGTGTGAATAGATAATTTGTGGATTGTAAGGAGAAACTCTCTAGATTTAATGGTGATTTTAACATTCAACTTGAAAGTACCAAAAAGCCCTTTATTTAATATTTTATTAATTATTTTAATATTATTTTAAAATAAAATATATTTAAAAACAATTTTTTATTTTTTTTTTAAATCTCATGATCTAGTTTGGGTTCAATCTCCCAATAATCCAAATGGAGATTGAATTCTATCTTCCTAAATTAAGATAAACCCCAAAAAAACTGAAGTCATTCTTTTTTTTTTTTTTTTTTATTAGGACTGAACTCATTCAAACTCCCCAAAGCAAGATGATGAAAAAAAAAATCAATAAAAATAACTCAAATATAATGAATTCTTTCAATCTTGACAAATCCAGTCCCATTAAAAAAAAAAAAATTAACTTAGAGATCGAATGAGTTCAATTTCCCCAAATCCAAATCCCCCCAAAAAAAAATTCAAAAGAGATTGACATATTCAATCTCCACCCATAAAAAAAATAAAAAAAAATAAAAACTCAAAAGAGATTGAATGAGTTCAATCTCCCCAAATCCATATCCAGGGAAAAAAGAAAAATGAAATCTCAAGAGATTGGATGAGTTTAATCACCCCCACCGCTACCGGTCATCTGTCTAAAGGGGGTGTATTGGTTCAAGATTTTATTAGACAATTTGTGGAAGTAAAAGTCTGATGGTATTGAATTGAGACTTTTTAACAAGCTAGATAAGTCTGATGGTATTCAATCAAGACTTTTAAGATTTTTTAAAAAAGTTCATTTTGTTTTGTGGTAATAGATCTAGACTTTTAAGATTTTTTTTTTTTAAAGTCCATATTGTCTTATGGTATTGGATCTAGACTTTCAAGAGGCAACAAATTATCTACTGGTATTAGATTGAGATCAAGATTTTTAAGATTTCATGACAAAATGGATTTTCTAGACTTTTTAGTGATATGTATAAATAGCTTGAACCCAAAATTGTCTTGCCCTCTCCCTAACTACTTTCCAGACTATTTATTTGATTTCAGATATTTGGTGGGTGTATTGTTATATAATAAATATGGCGGCTAAACATGCAAAAGACAGTATAAAACTACAGTTGAAAGTCGAGTACCAAATGACTAATAAAATGCCTCTATGAGTTAAAAATAGTTTTATGCTAGATTTCCATGATCCCAAATGACTGATAAAATGCATGTTTAAATAGTTTTATTTAGATGTGTTGTCTTGCTTCTGGTGAAGTCTTTTAAGGGTTTGATGAGTCCGAGTCGAGAAACTCCATGTACAGTGTGTAGTGTACATATAGGTACTTAAAAAAAAATTGTATATCAACTGGTTTCTAGTGTTATGCATATATCGTATATGGATATGCGCGAGTTCAAGCTTGATACCTTGATGGTTTGTTGAAGAGCCAGAATTTTATTGTACATATTGTGAGATTTTCTAATGTTTTATCCAATGTATCTAACTTTTCTGTTGAGTACATATATGGAGATTTTGGTTTCTTCAAAAAAAAAAAAAAAAAAAAAGATGTTTATTTCTTATAAGATTATTTTATTTTATTTCCAAGATTATTCAACTATACATGGTTCAGGCCGATATGATTTCAACGTATTAATAGTTTTCTATTTTCTCTTTGGAATTTGAAAATTTAGTTGGAGCACATAACAACAATTATTTAAAAAGGACAGTTTGTTTCTGTTTACGCAATTTAGTTCGAGTACCAAATGACTAATAAAATGCCTCTATGAGTTAAAAATAGTTTTTTGCTTCTATAAAATTTAGATGCATGGTTTTTTTTTGAAATCCGATAATGGAAGGGTATGCCGAAACCTGTCGAAAAAAAGCACTAGTTGATCGTTTGGAGTTATTTTAAAAAAATATATATATGTATAATTAAATCTTATATATCAATTTTTTTTTGTTATTTACATTTATATTAAAAAATTTCTTGTCATGCCTCGAACCTCCAAATTTAACCAATGCATGCATATTTTGTATATCAACTCATCTCACCGGACTTGAATCATCTATCACTAACATGAAAGGGGGGCGTACACTGTACACACCACTAGAGAAAAAAAAAAAAGATTAAAGAGCAGTGAATATTGGAGTTTGATAACATATGAATTAATAAAGTCCAACAAGTCAAACGGAAATACTTCAATGTTCAAGCTATTTTTTTTCCTTCTTTCATGTCATTTCTAGTGGGGTAGTGGGGGATGGGTTGTTGGTTATTATATTTTGTTAACCAAAAATTCGCTCTATGTGAGGAATTTCAATTAACACACTCAAATTGCTACCTGGTAGGCTGCAGCAAGGTAGGTACCTCTAGGTACCATGGTTTTGTACGAGTAAAATATCTTGAGTAAGGTACAATAGGTAGGAGAAAAAATCACCCCACCCGTCGGGGCTTTATTGTGGTATGTGATGCGGATAGGCGGATAAGAGAGCTTGGACCAGCGGGGTCGGAATCTAACTCACATACATGCATAATAAAAGAGATAGAAGGGAGAATGACAATTCTTTTGGTAGAAGGTGGACTGGCCTAGGGGGAAAAAGCATCACGTATGATCATATGTTGAAAAACCCCTAGGTAGTATCCGGTGGAGAGAGATCATTTATATATTTATCAATAAGGCGTGCTCCGGAGAGCTTACACAAGTAGGAGAATAATACAACATAAGTGCTCCAGAGAGCTTACAATAATAGGCGGGTGTAGGCCCTTTTCTCTAATCAGTAGAAAAGAAGAAGAAAATGAAGCCTTGTTGGGGAAGAAGCCGCATGTCTTTTTTTTTAGAAGAAGCCCCTGTTTAAGAGAGAGCTTTGTTATATTTATAGGCTCTGAGCCTTGCTGCCCACTCCTTGAATTAAGTCAATCAATCCACAATTATTGGAACATTGATTCGACATTAATTGAGTTGAATATTTCCTCATTAATGGCATTGTGAATGGCCATTAAAGAGTTGACTGATATCTCATTAATGGCGTTGATTATCTCCATTAATAGGGTTGACTATCTCCATTAATGGCATTGTGAATGGCCGACGAGGTCAACTTTCCTTATACTTGAATGCTGGCGCATACAGTCCTTCTTGTAGTATGGTTCTGGTCTTCCTTGGTAATCTGACAGATGGTGTATTAAGACCTCCCTTATTGACGCCTTCTATGTTAGGTGGTTGGGAGGTGCTTGGAGGACCGGTCCGAGTGTAGGGTACGGGGTACCGAGTGCGGGGTACTAGGTACTAGGTGCGGGGTACCGAGTACCAGTGTGGCGCGACATCGGGATACTGTGTATCATGGATCATACGGTAGCGGTAGCGGTAGCGGTATACCGGGATAGTGTGGTAGCGGGATCCTCAGGACCCTAGGTTCATTCTTTCAACAATCAAATGACCTTGGTATGGATAGAAAATTCTTCTTTGGACCCTTGCCAAAAAAGGCGGTTAACATATTTATTTCATATGGTGACATTTTCTGCACCATATGAACCAGCTGAAGGTTAAGTGTTGGTTAGTGGTATTTTAAAATTTTATTACTTCTTTTCATAGCTTATACATGTTTCTCATTCAATTTTTGTTGTTCAGTGACTGCCCTCAACAAAATTATAGAGCACTGGAACTTAGGGAGAAAATTGAATACTACAATCGACTCTTGAAAGTCCATATTTTTAAAAGCCCAAAAAGTCTTGAAATAAAGTTTAGATAATCATAATAGTCTATAAATAAAGTCAAAAAACTCTTTCAGAATCCTTAAAGTCTAGTCCATATAATCCTAATAATCCTAAAATTGTAATCCTATTGTTTGGTTCAAGATTTTTCATTTTTCTTATTTGTTAGACTAAATTTACTGGTAGGAAGATTTATTCGCATAAAGGGAGATGGCAAATCTTCCCATCTCTTGTCCTTTATTTTTTCCTTAAATTTTTGTTTATTGACCTTTTTTTTTTTTTGGCAGAATTTCATATAAGTTCCACTTTTTTATCGATTTGTTACCTTTATAAATATCTTTTTATATTCATCACTTTAGTCCTTATTTTTTCCAAAATTAATCACTTTAGTCAATTTGACCAAATATTTAAAAGTCAACTATTTAAAAATATGTGAAAGTATACTTTTGCCCTACATCGGGAGTGGTACCCCGTAAAAAGGACCCCTCATAGAATGACACCCCCACCAAGGGAGGTAGCACGGATAACAGGAGAGGAGGACAAATACAACCATTATACCCATCTCAACGCATCCCGGGAGACTATATACCTTGCCATCCGAGACAAGGGTTTGCTCAGGAAGCCCCGGTCCTATGAAGATCCCGGCTAACAAGAGAACTGCTACAAGTACTGTGACTTCCATGAGGATATGGGACATAACACATCGGAATGCTACAGCCTCCGCAACCAGATTGAAGGATTGGTAAGGGGTGGTCTATTGGTTGAATTTTTGCAGCAGGTATGGAATAGCATCAAGATAGGGAAGGAGGTGAGAGGGAAATGCAAGAAGCAGAGGAAAGAATGAAGGATAAGGGGAAGGATCTAATGCAGCAGATACAGATCATTCACACCATTAGTGGAGGCCCTACACTAGCAGAAACCTCTAATAACTCAAGAAAGAACCATGCTAGGAAGATCCCTCGACTCACTACCGGTCACGATGTACTCCGGGTCACTAGGGGATCTCAAGACCTCCCTCGTGCAAGCCAGACCATTTTCACAAAAGAGGATGTCTATAACACGGTGCAGCCATATGATGACCCGATGGTGATCACAGTGCAAATAGCCAATTGCAGACCTCCCTCGTGCAAGCCAGACCATTTTCACAGAAGAGGATGTCTACAACACGGTGCAGCCATATAATGACCCGATGGTGATCACAGTGCAAATAGCCAATTGCTAGGTTCACTGCGTTCTGATTGATACCAGAAGCAGTGTTGACATTTTGTTCAAAGGAGCACTCGAGAAATTCAACCTAATGAACTATTTCTACAACAGTTGTACCACACCCTTGTACGAGTTCACAGGGGACTCACTGATACCCATTGGGTTAAAGATCCTACCAATGATAATCGGAGAGGCTCATCTCAAGCAAAACATAATGACAGACTTCGTTGTGGTTGATACCCTGTCCACCTACAATGCTATCATAGGAAGACCCTTCCTATCAAGAATAAGGGGATTGTTATCCATCTACCACAACGTGTTGAAATTTCCATTTAGAACCGAGGTTGGAGAAGTTCGAGGAGATCAACAAGCAGTCTACATGTGTTACGCAGTGTCCACTAATCCTGCTACATTAGCCAAGCAATGCGCGCATGTAACTAATGAACTAAGTAGGGAGATACCAGAGGAGGATCAGAATATCCTAGAAAAAGGAGAGGTATCGGACGTGATTAAGGAAGAACTAGAGGAAAAAGATAAGGGATGGGCCAGTGGGCACCCCGCAGAAGAGTTGAAGGAGATACTTGGCAGGGAGGACGATTATACCAAGGTGGTAAAGATAGGAGGGGCGCTGGAAAGCAAAGTCAAGGAGAACCTGGTAAGACTCCTCAAAGAGTATAACGACATCTTTGCCTAGAGTCACGACGAAATGTCTAGTATTCCCTTTACCTTAGCCACCTACAGGTTGGCAATGGATGCAACCTTCAAACCGGTCAAACATAAACGGAGGCAATTCAATGCCAAACGGAATGCTACGGTACAGGAAGAAGTAGACAAGCTTCTGAAGGCTAAGTTCATCAGAGAATCCTGATACCTTGAATGGATAGCTAATGTGGTCATGGTGACCAAATCCAATAGGAAGTGGCGTATATGTGTGAATTACATTGACCTCAACCAGGCTTGCCTGAAGGATAGCTTCTTTCTACCCAAGATAGACCAGTTGGTTGACTCCACAGCCGGAAACAAGCTCCTAAGTTTCATGGATGCCTTTTTCAGGTACATCCAAATCATGATGCACCCTACTGACCAAGACAAGACCAGTTTCATCACCGGGCAAGGCCTCTATTGCTACAAGGTAATGCCGTTTGGTCTTAAAACTACAGTTGCCATTTACCAGCGTCTAATGAACAAATTGTTCAAGGAACAAATAGGGAGATCTATGGAAGTGTATGTGGACGATATGATCACCAAGTCCCAGACGGCAGATCAACATCCTGATGACTTGTGCCAGACTTTTCAGGTGATAAGAGAGAACCAGATGAGATTAAACCCCGCTAAGTGCACTTTTAGGGTAACAGCAGAAAAGTTAATTGGGTTCATGGTGCATTAAAGAGGGATTAAGGCCAACCCCGAGAAGATCAAGGCCATCATGGATCTCGAATCTCCTACCACACTCAAGCAGGCACAAGGATTGACTGGTAGGGTAGCAACGCTCAACCGCTTCATATCCCGGTCTACAGATAAGTACATTCCTTTCTTTAAGATTATCAAGCAGGGAAAGAAAATGAAGTGGGATCAGGATAGTGAGTAGGTTTTCCAATCTTTGAAGAAGTACGTAGCTAGCCCGCCGCTACTAGTGAAACCAGTACCAAGGGAAGAACTACAACTCTACTTAGCCGTATCAGAGACCGCTACAAGCGGGGCTTTGGTGAAAGAATGTGGGGATGGGGTCCAGAGGCCTGTCTATTATGTAAGTCGAGCCTTGACCAAATCCGAGAAGAACTACACCCTCCTAGAGAAGCTCACCAATGCACTTATAACCACTACCAGAAATCTTCGACCCTATTTTTCAAGCACATACAATCACGATGATTACAGATTAGTCATTGAGACAGTTCCAGAGGCCTGTCTATTATGTAAGTCAAGCCTTGACCAAATCCGAGAAGAACTACACCCTCCTAGAGAAGCTCACCAATGCACTTATAACCACTACCAGAAATCTTCGACCCTATTTCCAAGCACATACAATCATGGTGATTACAGATTAGTCATTGAGACAGTTCCTCCAAAAACTGGATGTATCAGGTATATTGGTCCTATGAGCCCTAGAGGTCACCCAATATGACATCAAGTACAAGGCGAGAAAAACAATCAAGGCCTAAGCCTTGGCTGATTTCGTGGCAAAATTTAGCATGACCCCTAATCTGGATGCCACTGCGGTCCTGGACCCGGTTCCTGAAAAAGACTTCACCGAATGGCCCGCTGATTGTAAAACCTGGATACTATACACGAATGGAGCATCAAACCAGGCTATTTGCGGAGCAGGGATCATCCTAACTGATCCTGAAGGGATCGAATGTAGTCACTATTTCAGGTTTGAGTTCAGTGCCACCAACAATGAAGCAGAATATAAAGCCTTGCTAGTTAGGATGAAGGTAGCTGAAGAATTTGGCGCAGATTTCCTCTTGGTTAGGAGTGATTCGCAGCTGGTAATTAACCAGGTATCCAGACAGTACCAGGCAAAGGGTTAGAACATGGTGGCATACCTCAAAAAGGTCTGGAAAGCTATGGCTAGGTTCAAGGGAGTGAAGGTAGAGCAGATCCCTGGAGATAAGAACCATCGAGCAGATGTCTTGGCCAAGATTTCTGCAACTGGAGGACAAGCATAACCAAAAGGGGTACCACTCCAACTGATTCCCCGATCTAGTATAACTAGAGGAGAATAAGTGAACCCGGTTGACCGGCTTTCTTGCTGGATGGACCCAATAGCTGACTACCTCCAAAACGAAAGTCACCCAAACGATCCAAATCAAACACACAAGCTCAAAAGGACTGCTACCCAGTACTACTTGGTTGATGGGTATCTCTACCGCAAAGGGAAATATCTTCCACTATTGAGGTGTTTACATCCTAATAATGTGAAATGGGCACTCAAGGAGGTGCACTCAAGGGACTGCGGGAACCACGTATTAGGTAAGACTCTTGCCTACCAGATACTCAGAATGGGCTACTTCTGGCCTACTCTACATTAGGACGCAAAGCAGTTTGCACGGTCTTGTGAACCCTGCCGAAAGATAGCAAACATCAACCACTTACCTCCGGAGCGACTCTTCTCAATTAGCACACCTTACCCATTTACC
This sequence comes from Acer yangbiense, assembly GCA_008009225.1. NCBI lineage: Eukaryota > Viridiplantae > Streptophyta > Magnoliopsida > Sapindales > Sapindaceae > Acer > Acer yangbiense. Next base: position 31,609,927 of record CM017767.1, read on the forward strand.
ATTTGGGGGTAGACCTCATTGGGCCACTCCCGACCGCGCCTGGCCAAGCCAAGCCAAGCCAAGCCAAGCATGCCATAGTAGTTGTAGACTACTTTACCTGGTAGGTAGAGGCGGAGTCCCTTACCCGGATAACCGAGGCAAACACCACGAGCTTCATTCAGAAAACATTATCTGCCAATACGGGACCCCCATGGCCATAATTACTGATCTGGGTAAGAAGTTTAACAATGCCAAGTTCAAGGATTTTTGTGAAGAGCGGGGTATCAACCTCCGCTTTGCATCAGTAGCACATCTTCAGACTAATGGATTGGTATAAGAAACCAACAAGACCATTAAGAAGCTCCTGAAGAAAAAGCTCCAATAGAAGAAGGGAAAGTGGGCTGAAGAACTCCCAAATGTGCTGTGGGCATACCTGACTACCAAGAGGATCGCTACTAGGGAAACCCCCTACTCACTGGCTTTTGGAACAGAAGCAGTCCTGCCCATCGAGCACAAACTGACATCTTTCAGAGTCTAACACTTTGAACCAGAAAGGAATAAAGCAAAACTAAGAGCTAGCCTGGACCTTCTCGAGGAGAAGCAAGATAAGGCCGTAGAACGGGTTGCAACCTACCAGAGCAGGATCGCCTGGTACTTCAACAGAAAGGTGAAGACCCGAAGCTTCAAAGAAGGGGACTTGGTCCTCAGAAAGGTAATCCAGAATACCCGAAAAAGGTCTGACGGGGTACTAGCTTCAAACTGGGAAGGACCCTACCTAATAAAAATGGTAGTCCGTGGTGGAGCTTATAAGCTAGAAGACATGGATGGCTACCATTTATACCACACCTGGAATGCTGATCACCTCAAGAGGTTCTATCCATGAAGTTTGAAGAAGCAGTTTATTTCGACCGGTATCACTCTAAGTATGTATCACCATGAATTTGCTTTGTATCGCCTAGAGAATCAATAAAGAAGTCAGTTTTTTCTCCTACATGTTTCTTTTATGATCGCATTGGAAATTTAGCCTATGATCATCTCAAGACTAGGAAAGCCACATGGCATTCTGCTTCCTTGGACAGGACCCACCCCTCTCTAGGAAGGGTCTGGTGCTAAAATGGCTTTAGTTGCCAACCAGACCAAGGATCCGGATTCACGGCCCTAGTTTCCGACCATATCCTCAAGACCAGGAGAGCCTATACGGCATTCTTGATGCCTTGGGCGGAACTCAATCTCTCCAAGGAAAACCTAGTGCTAAAGTGGCTGCCGTTGTCTACTAGGACAGTTCACCTAAGGACCAGGATTCTTTGTGCAGGAATGCCTGGTACCTTGTTTCGCCAAATGGAGAACTTGGTGCTAAAGTGGCCCTAGTTGCCTACCAGGATAGTTTGCCTAAAGACCAGGATTCCTCGTGCAGGAATGCCTGGTACCTTGTTTCACCAAATGGAAAACCTAGTGCTAAAGTGGCCTTAGTTGCTTACCAGGACAATTCGCCTAAGGACCGGGATTCCTTGTGCATGAATGCCTGGTACCTTGATTTGCCTAGTGGAAGACCTGGTGCTAAAATGGCTCTAATTGCCTACCAGGTCAGTTCGCTTAAGGACCAGGATTCCTTGTGCAAGAATGCTTGGTACCTTGATTTGCCTAATGGAAAGCCTGGTGCTAAATTGGCCCTAGTTGCCAACCATAACAGTTCGCCTAAGGATCGGGATTCCTCGTGCAGGAATGCCTGGTACCTTGTTTCGCCAAATGGAAAACCTAGTGCTAAAGTGGCCCCGTTGCTTACTAGGACAGTTCGCCTAAGGACCAAGATTCCTTGTGTAGGAATGCCCGGTACCTTGTTTCGCCAAATGGAAAATCTGGTGCTAAAGCGACCCTAGTTGCCTACCAGGATAGTTCGCCTAAGGACTGGGATTCCTCGTGCAGGAATGCCTGGTACCTTTTTTCGCCAAATAGAAGACCTGGTGCTAAAGCGGCCCTAGTTGTCTACCAGGACAGTTCATCTAAGGACTGGGATCCCTCGTGCAGGAATGCCTAGTACCTTGTTTCGCCTAATGGAGGACCTGGTGCTAAAGCGGCCCTAGTTGCCTACCATGACAGTTCACCTATAGAACGGGATTCTTCGTGCAAGAATGCTTGGTACCTTGATTCGCCTAATGGAAGACCTGGTGCTAAAGTGGCCCTAGTTACCTACAAGGACAATTCGCCTAAGGACTGGGATTCCTTGTGCAGGAATGTCTGGTACCTTGATTCGCTTAGTGGAAGACTTGGTGCTAAAGTGGCCCTAATTGCCTACCAGGGCAGTTCACTTAAGGACCGGGATTTCTTGTGCAAGAATGCTTGGTACCTTGATTCGCCTAATGGAAAACCTGGTGCTAAAGTGGCTCTAGTTGCCTACCAGAACAGTTCGCCTAAGGATCAGGATTCCTTGTGTAGGAATGCCTGGTACCTTGTTTTTCCAAATGGAAAACCTGGTGCTAAAGTGGCTCCGTTGCCTACTAGGATAGTTCGCCTAAGGACCAAGATTCCTTGTGTAGGAATGCCTGGTACCTTGTTTTGCCAAATGGAAAACCTGGTGCTAAAGCGGCCTTAGTTGCCTACCAGGACAGTTTGCCTAAGGACCGAGATTCCTCGTGCAGGAATGCCTGGTACCTTGTTTTGTCAAATGGAAAACCTGGTGCTAAAGCGGCCCTGGTTGCCTACCAGGACAGTTTGCCTAAGGACCGGGATCCCTCGTCCAGGAATGCCTGGTACCTTGTTTCGTCTACCTTGTTTCGTCAAATGGAAAACCTGGTGCTAAAGCGGCCCTGGTTGCCTACCAGGACAGTACGCTTAAGGACCGGGATCCCTCGTGCATGAATGCCTGGTACCTTGTTTCATCTAATGGAAGACCTGGTATTAAAGCGGCAATAGTTGCCTACCAGGACAGTTCGCCTAAGGACCGGGATCCCTCGTGCATGAATGCCTAGTTCCTTGTTTAGTCTAATGGAAGACCTGGTGCTAAAGCGGCCCTAGTTGTCTACCAGGACAGTTCACCTAAGGACCCGAGATCCCTCGTGCAAGAATGCCTGGTTCCTTATTTTGTCTAATGGAAGACCTGGTGCTAAAGTAGCCCTAGTTGCCTACCAGGATAGTTCGCCTTCGGACCGGGATTCCTCGTGTAGGAATGCCTGGTACCTTGTTTCACCTAATGGAAGACCTGGTGCTAAAGCGACCATAGTTGCCTACCATGACAGTTCACTTATGGACTGGGATTCCTTATGCAAGAATGCTTTATACCTTGATTCGCCTAGTGGAAGACTTGGTGCTAAATTGGCCATAGTTGCCTACTAGGACAGTTCGCCTATGGACCGGGATTCCTTGTGCATGAATGCCTGGTACCTTGATTCGCCTAGTGGAAGACCTGGTGCTGATGTGGCCCTAATTGCCTACCAGGACAATTCGCCTAAGGATCGGGATTCCTTGTGCAGGAATGCCTAGTACATTGATTCACCTAGTGGAAGACCTGGTGCTAAAGTGGCCCTAGTTACCTACCAGGGCAGTTTGCCTAATGACCAGGATTCCTTGAGCAGGAATGCCTGGTACCTTGATTTGCCTATTGAAAATCCTGAAGTGCCTTAGTTGCCTATCAGGATCAGTTCGACTAAGGACTAGGATTCCTTAAGCAGGAATGCCTGGTACCTTGATTTGCCTTATGAAAATCCTATAGTGACCTTAGTTGCTCGTTGAGATCAATTCATGAAGGACAAGGATCCCCCATGCAGGAAGTACCTAGTACCTTGATTCACCTTATTCAAGGTTGGGTGCCAAGACAACCATAGTCACCTATAAGGATCAGTTCTTCTCTACTGGGATCAGGCTAGCCTTGGTTCAAATTCTTATTCAAGTCTTGCAACAACGCAAGGGGACTATCTACCAGACTATTTCTAAAAATGGTGAAGGTTTGAAATCATCCTGGATGAAGTAAGGACTTAACCCCTACCGGTATCAACACTTCAAAAATGTCTTATCAAGATTATGGGACAAGCATCCAAGTACCAAGTGCAACCAGCATCAGCATTTCAAGTATGTTTTTTTTCGGGATTATGGGCAAGCATGCAAGCATAAAGTCCTACTAGAATCTGAAAATGGTGAAGGTTTGAAATCATCCTGGATGAAGTGAGGACTTAACCCCTACCGGTATCAACACTTCAAAAATGTCTTATCAAGATTATGGGACAAGCATCCAGGTACCAAGTGCAACCAGAATCAACATTTCAAGTTTTTTTCGGGATTATGGGCAAGCATGCAAGCATAAAGTCCTACTGGAATCTAGTACAAACACATGAAATAGTGTATATGCAAAAAAAAAAAAAAAGAATTTTCATTATCTAAGTAGGGTGCCCAGACCCTGTTTTTAGGCAAGAACATGATCAAACAATAACAAAACATCAAGGGAGCCCAAACCCCACTTCCGGGCTACATACAAAAAAAAAAAGAAATGATAAAGGTGTCACACTAAGGATTCAGCATCCTTCTTCTCTCTTGCCTCCTGGCTCGGGTCTACAGCATCAATGTCCTTGACCCCCTTGGTCCCTGCAACTCCTGGATCAACCAGGGTCTCTCCAGTTCCTGACTCCCTCAGTTCAGCAAGAGCCTTAATCTCTTTCACTAGCTCGGTTCCAGGCTTAGTAGGATCCCCTGCCTTCTTCATTTAAGCATCTTGATGGGTAGGAGGATCAGGTACCCCTTCATTTGTCTCTACTAGGTTGGTTAAGGCAGGCAGGCAGGCCAGGCTCCTAGGGTAAAGGGTGAAACAAATACTCGGTGTGTATGATATTAATCTAGAGGGGGGGGGGGGGGGGGAATAGATTTTAAATGATTTTACCCAATTTTCGCATACATGTCAAGATTACGAAAATGCCCCAAATAGTCAATAAAATATAGCAAGTGTAATACGGTGCGGAATGTAAATAACACTTGATATTTACATGGAAACCCTCACGGGAAAAACTACGGGCTAGTAAGTGCGCTACACTCGAACCTCGAATCCACTAAATGTGTTAAAGATTACAACATAATCTCGGTCAATAATCACACACCTACCTAATCCCAGCATAAGTGGACCTAGTCCAATTGCTTGTGATTTAAGCAACCTAATCCCGGTCACAACACAAGACTTAATTCTCTAAGAAGAGATAATACAACCTAAGTGAATATATGAATACTCAAAATGCAATTTAGAGTTAGGCAACCCTATATGCTTATCTAGGATGAATATTGCAATTAATTCAATCCTAGATATTAAAAGCTAGATGACATGTCAAATAGCTTAGCTAAACATAGATTATAAAAACCTAGATAGCTACCATAATACAACACTCAATCAATTCATCACAAATAATCTCTAACTTGTATTCAGCATATGATCTAATAACATACAAGTAATTAAATAGATGTCTTAATATGAAAAACACTAAAATTAGATGAAGTTAGTGAAAAACATACCAAGGAAGATGTGATGATGCAAAACCATGCATGGATGCATCATATATGGTCATAGATGATCCTAGATGAACTTTGATGAACAAATGAAAAGCTTTGAGTGTTTAAAAGTGAGTTCTTGTGAATTTTTTATCTTAAAAAATATTCTAAGGAAAAATATGATTTTTGAACTCTTAAAAAACAACCTAAAAACATAAAGTCATTTATATAGAGGACTCAAGTGAAGTGAGGTTGTTTTGAAAAAAACGCACCTGATTGTGCATTATGCGCTGGTGGACCAGTGCATAAACAAAATTTGCACTAGGCGTTGGTCGACCAGAGCAGGACAAGGGCGCAAAACCAGCGACAGAGAACTAGGCGTTTTGCGCTGGTGTGCTTGCGCTGGACGACCAGCGCACGACCAACGACAGACCACTGGGTGATCTGCGCTGGTCTGGTGCATGTGGACCAGCGCACAGCCAAATCCTTTTAAGCTCCCATACAAAGTGTAAGGAGTAAAAAGGTAAATGAAATGCATCCTAAAGCCAACATGATATGACATTATAACCACAATATGCAATCAATATACTCATGCAAGAAGAGAGATTAAATAATCAATAATGCACACATAATACAAACACACAACATTCAAGAATGAGAGATATGCAAGTGTTGTATGTGTGTGCAACTACATCTCTTCAATGCAAATTAAGCACTAGAAGTTTACCTTTGGTGCTTCTTCTCTTGAGGTCTTGAAAGCCTAATCTACCCTTACAAAAACCCCTATTGTGGTTTGTCTATGAAATAAGTCAATCAATAATGTGAGACCTTACAAGGGGGAGCAGGGATAGCATCATATTGAGAGGGATCCACCGAGGTTGAAGCAGCGTCTTAGAACTGGGCAGCCTTAGCCACGATATCCTCCCGGTTCCACCCCAGGGTTGAATGCAGATCAAAATGGGGAGGAAAAGCTTGAGTAACCTCGTGGGAGGTAAAGAAGTACCCCTCTCCAAAGGAGGCATCCACTTTGGCCTCCAAAGCCTTCACTATATCACACAGGACCTGATTCTCCTACTAAAGCCGGATCTTCTCCTCCCTCAGGGTTTTCCTCTCCGTAGCCCAACGTATGGACTTCAGCCTTTCTGTGTCAAAGGCAAACTTTATTTGCTCCAAGTCCACCAAGGCTTCATCCCTGTTCTTCTCAGCCTCAGTTACTGTCCTAGATAAGAACTCCATTCTCCTCTCAGTCTGAGCCAACTCCCTCTTGCTATCTTCTAACTCAACCTTGGCAACAATGGCCGCCTCTTGGAGAGCTGTCACTTGCTGTCTTATGGCCAAAGTAAACTTAAAGGCCTACAAAAAGGAAAAGGTAAGCATCCCTCCCAAAATCACACAAGATAAATGAAGAGACTGAGAACCATACCTCGGCAAGAAGAGAAGCCCCATTTGTGACCATGAGATCCATATGCATGGAAGACATAGCCTGTAGACCGCTACCAAGGCACGCAGCTGCAAATCGGGATAGCACATCATCCTTACTGCTACCCTACGACCGCAAGCTTGAAAGAAGATCAGTAGAAGGAGCAGTCACGGTACCAACATTCTTTCCCTTTCCACCCTAAGTGGAAGTCTAGTAGGTACAATCGGAGGAGGAGGAGGAGGAGGAGGAGGAGGAGGAGGAGAAGCAGTCTGTGAGGGTTCAACAACAGTGGCGGATGGAGCTTACCTTTGAGTCTGGTTGGAAGTACCCTGGAGCCTTGCAGCTCTTACGCCATCTCGCTCAGGGTGGAGCGTGTTGAAGGAGGGGTAGAAATTGGAGCAGGAGGACGAAGGGGGGACCTAGGTGGAGCAAAAGGTAGAACTATTGTAGGCGACCTGGACGCGGCACTGGTACCGGTACCAGGAAGAACAGGAGAAACATCAGAAGAGGTCTTTAGAGCGCTGGTCCTGATGAAAAAGGAGAAGAAGATAGAAGAGCTACTGCAGAGACTGTCAAAAGAAGGGTTAGTACCAGGCAGAAAGATTCATAAACTAAAAAGAAGTAAGAGGAAAAAAGCTATATACCCGGATAAGCAAGGGAGACCATGAGGTAGCTGTTTACCCTGTCAGCCTAAAAGGCCTCAATAATGGGGAACTTCATGTTCATGTAGGATCGAGCTATGATGTTCTTCAGGATGCCATTTGCCTCCGCGAAGATATTTTTTTTATCCCACTTATCCCTCCTACTAAACTGAGTGAGGACCTGGAATTCAGACCTGCCAATATGCAGCGAGCTACCCCAATCCCCTCCTACGATGACCCAGTCATCAAGCTAAGGACGATTGAACTTCGTGTTGGCTCTAGGAACCGTGAACTTCAGGGGGTTGTTTTCCCTCAAGTAGAATTGGCCCTTTGGAACAGGTGTTAGGGTTTCCACTTGAAAGATGTAATGAATCTCGTCGAGACCCGGTTCCCTGGTCACTTGATCCATCTCACACTACTCTATCTCGAGCACCAAGAATCCAGTCAGGTGCTTCCAGAACCCTGGTGCGAGTTGAAGTGGAGCAAGCTAAAAATCATGAAGCGCCTTATGAAAAGTGGGGTGGAGGGGTAGCTTGACCCCGCATTCAAAGGCAGCCACGTGAATAGGGAAATGGCTATAGGAGGGGAGTACACATCATATCCTCGATGTGGAAGAGAAATGGTGATGTCCTCAGCAATTTGGTAGTCTCTTCTCATACGTGCAAGGGTGTCGGCGGTGCTGACAGAATCAAGAACAATCCTGGAATCATGAAAGGAAGAAAGGGGCTCGCCTACCACCACCAGGGGATCTACAGTTGGGTAATCCTACCTCCCTGCCTCAGCGACGTTGTCATCCTTATCTTCGTCAATAAGTTCGACCGTAGTATCGGGCATGTTGCTGAAACCCGACCTGATGGCGATATTCTTATTGGAACGATGGCGCTTGGTCGGGATAGAACACCCAGCGGCGTCATCTTCATCTCAACCCCTCTTCCTCAAAATTAGGGAGAAGTTGTCAACCAAATCATTCTCATCTTGGTTGAGAAGCTTGTCAAGATTGCCAGAAGTTGTTGGAACAGCCATTGTTGGAATAGAAGGAAGAAAAAAAAAAAGGTTTTTCTGGATTTTTGAAAGGAGAAATAGAAGAAGGTTTTTTGGGTTGAAAAGAGAAAGTAGGTTTTGCTTTTTGAAATTTGAATCGGTGTGAGTGAATGAATAAGAAAGATGAGGTATTTATAGAGAGAGGCAGACGGTTGCCGGAATAGAAAAGGAAACAAGAAATTGAATGTCTGGAGATGTAGGAGTGATGGTTTCGAGAAAATCGCGCCAAGAAACGTCATATTCAAATAAGCAGGTCACTTCTTGCCTGACACATGGACAACTCATTAAATACAGATGTGCCAAATGGGGACTTCCTCTTAGATAGTGGAAACCAGCCATGCAGAATAGATTAAATCTTTCAAGTATTGCAAGTATCCTGACTCCAACCACAAACCAAGTACCGGTGTTCAAGTCAATGGGGACTTCTATTAACCGCCTAAAAAGGCAGGAGTCCAAAAAAGAATTTTTCATCCTTGCCAAGACCATGTGAAGTATAAGGACACTACAGGAAACATCCAGCTACCCCAGGAAGAAGCCAAGACCGGTATACCCAGGTATGCCATCTGTGAATCAAGATCGGGATCGAGGTCACCCAAAATCCCAAGTACCAGGAAAAATTGAAGTCAAGGTCCAGAGGACCCCGCTACCACACCATCCCGGTTCCTTGATACTCGGGGAATACTAGTACCACAATCCATGACGTGCTATACCCTGGTACCACGATTCCCTCCTATGACAGGTCTACCAAGCAGCAAGGAGTATGATATATCAGAAAAGAATGCTATCTAGGGAAGGAGGACTGGTACACTAAGGGATCAGAACCATGTTACAAGAAGAACAGTATACGTCAACATCTGAACACAAGGAAAGTTGACCTTTCCCGCCATCTGTAAACTCCATTTAAAATAGGATTGGTCAACTCTGTCAATTTCACCAAGAATGGAAGTAAATCACTTGATTTGGGATTATTCACGCACCTAAGTAAAGCCACCATCAACGTCCCTTTGATTGCTAAATTGATTGACTAATTAACGGAGTAAATAGTAAGAAAAAGGACCTATAAATGTTACAAGACTCTCGAAAGAGAGGAGATCCAGACTTTTGGATCGAACATTGAGATCCGATTTTTTTTCTCCATTTGATTACAGTTTTTCCACTTATCGACTAGCACGAGATCGCCATCGCTAACTATGTCTAAAACTCCATACCTAAACCTCTTATAAATCACCATTGTATCATGTCATTATATTTGATTGATTAATAAAAGAGTTATTCATCCGTCTTTTTGATATATGCATTGAACTGTCTTCATTCTTGATCACTTCTACACTTAGCTACTTTTTATTGTGAATATACAGGTATCAAACGTGATATCTCTCCAATTGTGACCTACCTTGGTCATGGTTTAAAAGTTGTTATTTGGAAAATCACCTCTCTAACAATTTTTCATTAACACTATTTAATTTAGCTAAAATGATTATCTTAACTTTAAATTAAAATGAAAAAAAAAAATTCTCAATAATAAAATCTTAAATAAATAGGTTACATATATATATATATATATATATATACAGTCTTTCTATTATCAGTTCGAACTGACAAAAGTTATATCAGTTCCTTGCATGTGGGCCACTGGATTTAAATACTTTGACTGACAAGTGCATACAGCAAGTCAAAGTATTTAAATCCAGTGGCCCACATGCAAGGAACTGATGTAACTTTTGTCAGTTCGAACTGATAATAGAATTTCTGTATATATATATATATATATATATATATATCTTAAATAAATAATAATAATAAAATCCATTAATTTTTTTTTTCTCATAATGGATATTTATTTAGCTAAAATGATTATCTTAGCTTTAAATGATTAATCATTTTAGCTAATTTTAGCTAAGATAATCATTTAAAGCTAAGATAATCATTTTAGCTAAATACAAATCTATTATGAAAAAAAAAAAAAAATACAAAATAAGAAAAAATTAATGGAATTTTTTATTATTATTTATTTCAGATTTTTTGTAATCTATTTATTTAAGATTTTATTATTGAGAATTTTATTGTTTTTCATTTTAATTTAAAGCTAAGATAATCATTTTAGCTAAATTAAATAATAATAATGACAAAAGTGTACTTTCACATGTTTTAAAATAGTTGACTTTCAAATATTTGGTCAAATTGACTAAAGTGATGAGTTTTGGAAAAAAAAATAGGGACTAAAGTGATGAATATAGAAAGACATTTATAAAGGTGATAAATCGTCAAAAAAATGGGACTTATGTGAAATTCTGCCCTTTTTTTAGGGTGAATTTGTGATGGTGATTGGTGGAGAAGAAGAGATGATAATGATGGTGGCTTATGGGATTTTGAGTGAACTGGGATTCTTGGGTGTTTGTTGTTTGCTGGGATTGAATTGGGAGATTCATATTGTTCATACTGTCTGCTTCAGCTTCTTTTAAGGTGAAAAGACCATAACACCCTTATGACATAAGGATCTTAGTTTACTCTAACAGTCAACCATTTAGTCAAAGGTATTAATATGTAATTTAGGAAAAAATGCAATCTAACTGCAATTATACCTAACGTCGTGGCACTATATTGCAATTTTCCCTTTTTATTAAAAAGAACAATAATCACATAGAAAGGACTTAGGAAACGTTACTTTCTCCGGTGATCCAATGGAAGTCAAAGCTTCCTGACAATATGAGGAGTTTTTTTTTTTTTTATATAGTTTTTTTAAAATTAATTTCCAATTGCCTATTTGAGGATTGTTTCAAAAAATAAAATTTTGGTACATGGATGAAATTATCAAGATATTATGAAGGAAAGGAATGACCTCCATCTCATATGGAAGGCCTCCATCTTAGATGGAGTCACTTCCATCAAAGAGGAATAGTGTCTCCATCTAAAATGAAGCACTCCGTCAGAGATTGAGGCACTCTCCATCTTAGATGGAACGAATCCATATGAGATGGAAGGTCTCTATTTGATCCGTAAGATGGAACTGATGAAGACCCCATTGATGGAGCTCTTGAAAAAGCTTAAGGAGATCCAGAAACCTGGATCTCTTCAAGCTTTTTCATTTTTTAAATTATTTTGTTTAATGAAGCTATTTCTAGGTCTCTTCAAGTTGATTCAATTTTGTGTTTTTTTTTTTAAAAAATTTTTTTTTGAAGTAAATTGTTTTGTTTTTTTTAATAATTATTTTTCATCGATAAAGATTGTTCTTTAAAAAAAAATTAATTAAGTATTATATAAATTATTAATAATGATTTTGCTTTATTAACATGAAAAAAAAAATACTTTTTTGACCCTTAGCCATTAAGTTGTAACGACAAATGACAGGAGATACTCATGTAATTATGAGCAAAAGTTGCACACATGTAAAATTACATCAAATGTTAGGATGTTTTTGTAATTTTTCATTTTTAATTCAGAAAAAAAAATATTTTATTTTCTTAGGATTCACTATTAATTTTGAAGTTCAAATTCATTCTTTAAGATTTTTTAGGGTTAAACTCCGGTGATTGGAAATAGTATCAGTGCAAAGTATTTCTAACGACATCCAACACTATTTTTTTAGGGCATTTGTCTCATTGTAAATTATATATATTGTTTTTATACTTTTTCCACGATATGATTTTTGCTATCAAGAAATAACATTTTTTACTAGAATTTGACCATGTAAGAAATTATAGGACAAAAAAGAAGATATTTCTTGTAGTGATTTTAGCTTTTACCTGTTTTTATGTGTCATATTCATCACTTTATAAAGATGCATATAACAATGGGTTTTCAAATAAAAGGGATAAATTTGACATGTATTAAATAATTAGGGGATTGATTGCAATCATCCAATATTTGTTTTGTATTTTATTGTTTATTTGGCATTAATATTAGTAAAAAATTTCTTCTACTCTGGTCTAAGTGTATACACATTCCCAATTCCCCCTTCATGTTTGTATGGTGTGGATTCAAGTTTTCACCATGTGTATTTTTTTGTTGTTGAAAGAAGTCAGGGCCGGCCCATGGGGGCAGCAAACCCAACATTTTGTTGGGGGCCCCAGCTGGCCCAATTTCATTCTTCTTCATTGGGGCCTCAAAACCCAATACATTTATGTTTAAACAGGCCCAATTCCAAACATTTTATTACTTTTATTTATATATTTTCCTTTTTGGCCCAATGAACTAATTCAATTAACCAAAAAAAAACTTTAGGCCCAATAAACTTGTCAATAGCAAGTCCAATTACTTTAAATATATTATGCTTTTAGTATCGATCTCGTTTAAACATTTCTTAGATACATCAACCAGTACAGTAGCAAGTCCAATTACTTTTTCTCTTGCTATTGTTGCATGCATGCTTGTTAGATTTATAGTCTTGTGAAGATAGTCAACCGTATAGTGGGCATTATTGGGCGGTACTGATTTGAGAAAAAGTTGTTCAAAATGTAATTTTCTTTCTAGCTTCTTTGATTTTTTCTAGAAGCTGAATTCTTCTGTTTTTTCTTTTTCATTTTCTTTTTGTTTGTATAGGAAAATAATAATAAAAGAAATAGTTTTCTCCAAACAAAGTCATTTATGAACTTCAATATGATAAATTTTTTTTTTTTTTTAAATACAATAAATCTTTTTTTTTTTTAAATACAATAAACCTTTTTTTTTTTTAATTTATGTGGATTACATTGTATTTGGTAATTGAAGAATTATTTATTTAAAAAAAATTATATTAATATTAATAATTTTATATAGGGCCCCGATTTTTATTAATATCATAAAATCGCTCGGGCCCCAAAATGTCTTGAGACAGCCCTGGAAAGAACCATGTGCATTTACATGTATATGTGAGAAGATTTTTCATGGTAATCTAATTAGGTTCATCCTAACCCAATCGATGTTAGGTTAGAGATGGAAATAGGGTGGGTTCCGGGTGGGGTGACCCTCTCAGCCTACATGCACCCCCGCCCCCATTTAATTTTTTGATAATCCATCTCCTCATAAAACCCCACAATAGATGAAGCGGAACGGGGCGAGGTGGGATATGCTTTCCCCATCCTCATCCCATTTGCCCCATTTAACCCATTTATCAAAATTATTTATTAAAATAATAAATACATAACACAGTAAATATGATATAATATATAAAGTAATTCTATATAAAAATAAAAAATAAAAATAAATAAAAAATAAATAAAAACTATTGAAAATCATCTTATAAACATAAAAATAAATATAATCTCACAACTAAACAAATAAATTCAATCATTTTTAAACATAAACATTGAAAGAAAAAACTAAATAATAAAAAACTAAATATTATATTTTAAACGGGGTGGGGCGGGGATTATATATAAAACTCATCCCCGCCCCATACCCATTGTGGGTTTTACTACCTATCCTCATTTTACCAAATTGAAACCCATTCCCGCCCTATAAGTGCGGGTCCCCACGGGTTATTTTACCATCCCTAAGTTAGGTTTCAAAAAAAAAAAAAAAATCATCAATGTATTTCCTCTCACTCCTAAGTTGTCATTTTCCTTTAATTCTCTCAATTTATTTTCTTAATTATAAATCTACCTTGGCGAACCATAATCCAATCCTTGTCGAATTTCAAAATAGAAAATAAAAAATTTCCTAAGCATTTTCTCTCAATCCAAAGTGTTCATCTACCTTTAATTCTCTCAATTCATTTTCTTAAATATTTGCACAAGGTTTAAACCCAATCTAGATACTAATTATAACCATAATCTATATTTTCATTTAATTATTTAAAATTTGAAATTTCTATTTTTAATGAGAAATTATGAAATAAATAAATAATACTAATATATATATATATTGAATTATTACAATTTTTTGGGATTAGGAAAATAGTATGACTCGAGCCCACAACCTTGAATGTAGGCGTCAGAGGCTTACCCAACATCATCTTGTCTTATTAATACACTTGACATGTGTGAGTAGATTTCAGGTTCGAGTCGCTATACCTCATGTGGTTTATAAGAAATTTAATCTCGATCTAGATATCAATTATAACCATAATCTATATTTTTCATTTAATTATTTAAAATTTATAATATCTATTTCTTAACAACTAATGAGAAATTATAAATTAAAAATAACAAACTCATATTTCTAAGATATAAAAAATTATATTAATATGCTCAAATGAGGGTTGTGAACAAATGAACAATTAATCATTGTTTCAAAAAAAAAATGAACAATTAATCAGAATTAAAATAATATAACAATCATATATATATATATATATATATACAATTTTTCTATTGTCAGTTCGTCTTGATATAGTCCACGTTCTTCGTATTGGTATATTTTATATCAGGATGAATTGAAAGTAGAAAGACTATATATATATATATATATGAATTACAGTTTGGTCCCTATATTTTAATGAAACATTTCTTTTTTACTTGACTTATGTGTACCGGGGTCTTTAGTCTTTATCTTTTTTTTAAATACGTCAAAATGGTCCTTTGACCAAAAAAGTAACGGCCAAACATAATGGATGTCATGAAAGTACTATTTTACCTCTATTTAAAATAATTGTGTATTTTCAAAATGAATTAATTGAAAAATAAATATAAAATGAATCTCCACCATCTATATCTAGAGATGGACGGTGGAGAGCAAATATTTTTTGTTTAAAAAAAAAAATCTTAAAAAAAAGAAAATTTGTATAAATAAAGGAAATTAAAAAAAAAAAAAAAAGTTATCTTTAATCTTACAAAAAAAATGAAAAAAAAAATTATCTCTTTACGGTTATATAAAAAAAAAATCAATTATATATATATTTGTTAAAAAACGATAAAAAATAAATAAATAAAAAAGGAAAAACAAAATCAGGTGGAGATTGGATCTCCACCAAATCCAAGGAGAATACCATCTGATGGTATCTTTAATTCTTCATATGAGATGCACATATGCTCCATATAAGATGGAAATAGCCAGAAAGAGGATTACAGTTAGGTCCGGCAAATGCATTATTCACCCGGCGGCACTGTTCATCTGATGTACTGTTCACCCGACGGCACTGTTCATGCAACACTGTTCATCCTGGAACTGTTCCGGCACTGTTCACGCGGCGACTGTTCACTGTTAACACTATTCTTTTTTTTTTTTTTAGGTTATCTCTGCTGTTGTTTCGGTTGCTTCTCTTGTGTTTTGGATCATGTCTTCTCCTCCCATGCTTGGTCTCGTGGAGGTTCCCATGTCTTTGAAGGCTACTTTGGTTTTCTCTCCACACACAACTCATATTTATGGTAAGGGGACGGTTTCTTCTAATAGCGGAGGGCATAGTATGAGTAATGTGTTTCCTTCTATTCCTACGTTGGGTGAGAATACGGTTAATGTTGGAGGTTCGATTCAGGGCCCCGTTATGATTTCTAGTCCCTTGCCTATGGGTGGCAAATCTTATGTGGACCTTTTGAAGCCTTCTCGTGATTTTATTCAGCCCTTTCCTATGGCTGCTGCACCTTTGAAAAAAAGAGGTCATGTGTGTTTCCTGGTTGATCCGGTGGCTTATCAATCCAGACTTGAGTTATGCAAAAATGTTCTTATAGGGCGTGTGGTTCCTTCTAGTGGTGAGTGTCCTTGGAAGCTTGTTGACCTTAAGTCTAAACTTGGTAGATGATTTCAGCAAATTGAAGACTCATATCTTTAGGGAGAGGATACTTCCAGACCATTTTGAAGTCTCCTGAGGACAAGACCAAGGTTTAGGGTTTGGGTTCTGTTAATCTGAAGCCAGGGGTTCTCCGCCTTCAACCTTGGGTTCTAAATTTTAATCCCTCTCTGCAGAAGTCCACTACTACGCAGGTTTGGGTTAGGTTCTATGATTTGTCTTGGGAATATTGACACCCAAAGATCATTTTTGATTTGGCCAAATGTATTAGGGTTCCGTTGAGATTGGATAAGACTACTATTGATGGTGATTTTGGGCATTTTGCATGGGTTTTAGTGGATGTCGATATGTCCGTTTTGCTTCAATTCTTAGTTCTTTTAGAGAGGAACGAGCTTCATAACTATTTTATTTCAGTGGAGTATGAAAACCTATTGTCCTTTTGCTCCATCTGCTCCTCCATTAGTCATCTATTCGGTTCTTGTCGTTGGAACAAGCCTAAGGTTCCTGCTGCTAGTGCGGGAAAACCCTCCCAGCTAATGACTGAGGTTTATGTTAAAGAGCCAGTTTTTCAGCCAGTTTGCTCTTGGTCCTCTAAAATGGTTTATCGTCCAATAGATAAGACGGTCTAAAAGGTCCCGGTATCTAATGTTTTCACTACTATTTATCAGGATTTGGGGCATACAGATTCAGTGGTGGTCCATCAGTCAGTTTCTTTGGGTCATTCTTCGGTTCCGTCTTTGGATCTTCGTGTAATCCTCTTCCGTGTCCTTCATCCACAATTGTGGGTTCGATCCCAATCCCTTTACTAGATGTTCCAAATGTTCAGCAGTGCTGTAGTCTCTTACCTCATGGGGCTACTCCGCCTTCCTTTATTGTTGTTGTTTCTTCGGATCATCCGGTTATGGACACTTTCTCTTCGGGTCTTCCTAGTCAGTCTTTAGGGGTTGGAATTTCAGTTTCTTCTCCTAGTCCATTCTTTCAGGTTGATCAGCTTCTTGCGAAGCATAGGATCAGTTCTTCTTAGGATTTAAGATCGAAGTTCTCTTTGCAGATTCTAATATTGAGCTTGCTTTTGTTGCTGTCGCCCCTTGGCCTAAACAGGTGTGAGCTGAGGTTTTAGGTTTTGATTATTTGGTTCAAAGGACCATGATGATCAAATGTAGATTGGAGTCATATAAGTCTGAGTTTCAGACTCCTTCCAACAGTTCTCATGATTAGTATCCTTTATTGGAACTGATGTGGTATTGGGAACAACTCTTCGAAACGAGTTCTCAGAGATTTATGTTGTTCCCATCGGCCTTCCTTGGTTTGCATTTCGGAGCCCATGGTGGCTTTTGATTCGATTTCTGCTAGTTTATGGTCTTCTCTTGGTCTCCATTTGGTGGGTCTGAATGATAGGGGTGGTTTGATTCCATCCATTTGGGTATTTGTTTGTGATTCTATTGCAAATACTCAAATAGTTTTGTGTCATGAGTATCATTTGACCATCTCTATTTCTATCGGGTCTCTGACACATTGGTACACTTTTGTTTATATTAGTACATCTGCCTCGGTTCACCGGGAGCTTTGGCATTCTCTTCGGGAGATGGCTGGTTTTTTTTCTTCCTCTTGGTTGGTGGTTAGTGATTTCAATGTAGTCTTGGGTGCTCATGAGTGTTTGGGGTCTCGCTCTCCTGCTAGGGGTTCTTGTAGGGACTTTAAATCAATGATTGAGGATTGCAATCTAATTGGTGTTCGTTCTCAAGATGCTCATTTTACTTGGGTTAGGGGTCATTCTAGCCGCACTAGAGTTTAGCAGAGATTGGACAAGACTTTGGTTTTTTAGAGTTGCACTTCCTGCTGGCAAGATATCTCTTATGTAGCTCTCCTCCGTCGGTATCTGATCATTGTTCGCTTTGGATTCGATTAGCTGAGTCCTAGATTTCTTTATCTAGACCTTTTCGTTTTCAAAGTATGTGGGTAGATCATCCTAATTTCATGAATCTAGTTCGCAGGTGTGGGGCATTCCTTGTATTGGTCATCCTCCTCAGGTTGTTATTGGTAAGCTTAAGAACCTAAAGAAGGCTCTTAAAGCTTGGAATTAAGAGATTTTCGGTGATCTCAGTGCTAACATCTCTAGGAAATTTACTGAGCTTTAATCTGTTCAGAGCCAAATGTCTGACTTAGGTTTTTTTGATGAGCTTTTCTCGAATGAGTCATGCATTCATCATGATCTTGACATGCTTTTACGTAGGCAGAGGTGTTTCTTTCATGATAGATCCAAGTGAAATGGTTGCAAGATGGGGATCGTAATTCATCCTTCTTTCAATCTTCAATCAAGCGTAGGCAATATCGGAGTGTTTTTTCTTCACTTTCGATTGATGGTGTTATTACGGATGATCAGTCTGTTATCAGAGATCACATTGTCAGGTTTTATGAGGATTTATTCTCTTCGAATTCAACTTAGATTGATCAAGATCTTTCTATTGTGGTATGACATTGTTCCCTCTTTAGTTTCTTAAGAGGAGAATTCACTTCTAGTCGCTATTCCCTCTGCGGAAGTTATCCATGATGCGATTTTTGCCATGGATGCTCTTTCGGCCCCTAGGCCCGATAGCTTCTCTGGTCGCTTCTTTCAACGTTGTTGGGAGATTGTGGGTAGAGATATGATTCTTACGGTTCATGAATTTTTCCATTCTGGAGTGGTTGCCCTAGGATTGAATTATAATTTTATCACTCTTTTTCCGAAGAAGATATACTCTATCATAGTTGAATAGTTTCGTCCTATTGTGCTTGGTAATTTTCTTTTCAAGATTTCTTTCAAAATCTTGGCTGATAGGTTAGCTCAGGTTGTTGCTCAAATTGTCTCTCTGCAACAATTTGGTTTCATCAGGGATCGGTACATTGAAGATTGTATTACCTTCGCTTCTAATTGTGTTAATGTGCTTCATAAGAAATACTACGAGGAGTGTGGCTATGAAAATCGACATTCATAAGGCGTTTGATACTCTAGATTGGAAGTTTCTTTGTCGTATTCTAAGGGCTTTTGGTTTCTCTCAAACTTTCATGGATTTGATTGATAGCATTCTTGGTTCTTCAAGATTGTCTGTTTTGATCAATGGTTCTCTGGCTGGCTATTTTAGATGCACGAGAGGGGTTAGGCAGGGGAATCCTCTTTCTCCTCTTCTTTTTGGTATTGCTGAGGATTTTCTAAGTAAGGTACTTTCGAAGATGGTGGAGTCTGACCAACTTTTGCCTATCTCTTCTCAAGGGGTTTTCTGCTCTTACTCATTTGTTGTATGCCGATAATGTGCTGATATTTTGTAGGGGCACGGCTAAAAACCTGAGGAATGTTATACATGCTTTCAGTGTTTATGGTAGCATTTCGGGCCAACTTGTTAATTGGAGTAAATCCTCCATCTTTTTTGGTTCTTCTGTTTCTCTTTCCTGGATTTGTTCTCTTCAGTCCTTAGTTGGGATGCAGATTAGTCGATTCCCATTTTCTTACCTGGGGATTCCTCTGTTCTAGGGCAAGCCCAGGAAGTCTATTTTGATGCCCATTGCAGATAAGATTTTGTCTAAATTTGCCCGGACTACTTTGATTTGCTCGGTGATTGCTGGCTCTTTTGTTCATTCATTTAAGGTTTATAAATGGTTGGTTTCCTTAATTCAGATGGTTACTAAAAGGATCAAAAATTTTCTTTGGACTAGTTTTTTTGAGGAGTCCAAGTTGGTCCGTGGTGACTGGAACCGTTGTTAAACACAGGTATTTGGAAATTGTTAATTGTCTGTTTCTTTGTACATATTACAATTCTACTTATAGGAGATTACATGGCTAGCTAAAAAAGGAAAGAAAATCAAAGACATCTATCCTAGTAATTATAGATTAAATCAAATGACTAAAATACATCAATTATTCTCTAATCAATGAGCTAATAATAGCACCCTTGATTCTCGTCTCTCCAACGTCATACAATCAAGGAAATAATAGAACCTTTGATCTTTGGCTCTCTAAAGTCAATGATAGCTTTTCCTTGATTCTCTGCCTTTAATCAGAGGATGGCTCATTGTTTCCAACACTCCCCCTCAAGCTGGTTTGAAGATGTCTTCCATAGCCAGCTTGTCCATTAAGACGTTAAACTGCTTTCTCGGTAGACCTTTGGTGAAGATGTCTGCAAGTTGTTTTTCAGTTGAAACATAAGGCATACAAATTACACCGCTATCTAGTTTTTCTTTGATGAAGTGTTTATCAACCTCCACATGTTTAGTTCTATCGTGTAACAATGGATTATGAGCTATACTTATAGCTGCCTTATTATCACAGTAAACTTTCATGGGTGAAGGACTAGAAATCATCAAGTCTTCAAGAATTCTTTTTATCCACAAAACTTCACAAATTCCATGAGCCATTGCCCTAAATTCAACTTTAGCACTACTACGAGCAACCACATTTTGCTTCTTTGACCTCCATGTAACTAGATTACCTCCAAAAAAGGTACAATACCCAGAAGTCGATCTTCTATCGGTAATGCTACCTGCCTAATCTACATCAGTAAATACTTCAATTCGCAAGTGGCCATGATTTTCAAACATTAACCCTTTTCCTAGACTTCCTTTCAAATATCTAAGAATCCTGTAGGCTACTTCAAAATGCTCTTCTCCTGGAGAATGCATGAATTTGCTGATCATGCTAACAGCAAAAACAATATCTGGGCGAGTATGTGACAAATAAATTAACCGTCCAACAAGTCTTTGAAATCGGTCTCTATTCACAACATCTTCTGGTTTTGCTGGCTATAGCTTCACATTCGGTTCAATAAGAGTATCTGCTACCTTACAACCAAGAAGCCCTGTTTCACTAAGCAAGTCCAGCACATATTTTCTTTGAGACACAAATATACCTTTTGTTAACCGTCATAATTGGCAGGGATCAAAAAAGAATTTTCCACTAGCTTACAGAAGAAAGCCGGGATCCAAAGTAGAAGCGAAAAGATGTCTGGGTACCCCGCTTGCTAGTTGACGGGCTAGAGAAAGAGCTTTTACCCACCCCGGCCAAGTCCAGAATTCCCGGGACCATGAAAAAGCTCTAGGAAGCCAAAAAACTAAGTGGGGGCCTGGGAGACACAACCATCACCAGATCCTGGCGCCCAACTACCCCGGATACCCCGATACCCGAGTATCCTGGTACCCCGCTACTTGAAACCCCGATATCCGTGAACATCGCTATTAAAGAAGCGTGAGAGACGCAGGGTACCCGGGGTACCCCGACCAGCGAAATACTTGACATACACATGGCAAGACACATACCAGGATCCCAGTAGACCGACCCCGCTGAAGCAGGAGGGGGGCACCCCGAAGAGTAGACTACATATAAAAACAGACATTAAACGTCACCGTTCAAGATAAAAACTCAAGCTACAACACGACATTCATTCCCGCTAATTTAGTGTCCTATTTTAAATAGGAGACAACTCATTTGGGAACCGGAAAATAAGGAATCACCAGGTCTTTTGGGATCAATTCCCCGACGAATTTGTCGGACTCCACAGGGAAACCCGTGTATCACTGAAACCCTAGACCGAGGTTTTAGGAGTGCTCAGCAAGAATGCGGGCCTATATATATTAATCATATGTTCATAGGAAAGGGGATCGAAACCCTAATTCACTTTTTCTACTTATCGACAAGCACTAAAAGCTCCATCTCCATCATTCTCCTTTAGGCTTTATTCTCTTCCATGCTGTAATACTGATAGTTCAAATACCGAGTTGTAAGAGATCGTATTTCAAATCCACATTTAAATATATATATAAACTGCTTTTCAGCTTTCATACATCCACCGTATAAGAAACTCGTCTATCCCATTACTTGTATTCATCATAATATCGGATTCATGATACCCAGCGGGATACTAGGCTACTAAGTATCTCGCCGGCCCCAGTCAATCCCGATCTGGGTCCGTTACATACATGCAATATCTCGCCTAGCAGATTCCAGTGAACCAGCGGAATATCGGGGTATAGAGTATCCCGCTAGCCCAGGTCTAATTAGATCCGGGTCCATCACATACCGTTAATTCTAAATTGCACCCCGGTGACAATTTTGGGTTAACACCTTTCTTTAACCTTGCAAACTCCATGCCAAGAAAGTACTTTAGTGTTCCCAAATCTTTAATCTCAAAGTCATTGGAAAGAACCGTCTTCAACCTATTTAACTCTGTATGATCATCACCTGTCAAGATTATATCATCTACATAAACAATCAAAATAGCAATTTTTCCATCATTTGAATGTTTATAAGATAAGGTGTGATCTGCTTGACTTTGTGAATATCCATGACTTTTAACAGCTTTACCAAATCGCTCAAACCAAGCTCTAGGATATTGTTTGAGTCCATAAAGGGATTTCTTCAACCTACACACTTTATTGCAGCTATGTTTTCCCTCAAAACCCGGTGGTAGTTCCATAAACACTTCTTCTTCCAATTCACCATTTAAAAAAGCATTTTTAATGTCTAACTTGTGTAATGGCCAGCTAGAATTAGAACTCAGATGGAATTTACTTTGGCTACTGGGGCAAATGTGTATTGATAGTCAATACCAAAGGTTTGAGTAAAACCTTTAACAACTAGTCTTGCCTTGTATCTTTCAACACTACCATCGGCCTTACACTTAATTATGAATATCCACTTGCACCCCACAACCCTCTTTTCCTTTGGTAAATCAACTACCTTCAATGTCTCATTCCTCTTTTGAGCATTCATCTCTTCTAAAACTACTGATTTCCACTTAGGATGATCTACAGCTTCCTGAATAGTCTTTGGCACAAATAGATCTGAGATTTTAGTGGTAAATGATTTATGAATAGGTAAGAGTTTATGATAAGATAAATAATGACCAATAGGATATTTTGTACATGTTTTAACACCTTTCGTAAGAGCTATAGGGACATCAAGGTCTGAAGAATTAAGGTCAAGAAATAAAAGTAATATTCTTTTCAGGATAATTAGATTTACCTGTGATTTTTTCAGTGTCAGGGCTAGGAGAAGATGACTAATTTTGCACCGGATTTGTTGATGGAAGTTCAATATTTTGATGAGCTTTTTGCCTTCAATAAACCCGGAGCTCAGAATAATGAGGTTTAATACCTCTTTTCAATATTTCTCCCCTTGTTTGTGAATCATTTAAAGTTGGCATATTTAGATTAGTATTATCATCGTTTTCTTCATTTAAAACAATTTCCTTCTCACTAATTAAGTTAGGGAATGTTGGATTTGGTAATGGAATTTCTGTAGTTTTCCAAAAATAAGTTTCCTTACTCTCATTCTCCTCTTGAAGATAGTTTTGGGAAAAATATGATTGATTTTCAAAAAACGACACATCCATTCTCTCATAAGTTTTTCGAGTTTTAGTATTAAAGCATTTGTAAGCTCTTTTATTGGGAGCATATCCAATAAACACACATTTTTCAGCTCTTGGATCTAGTTTAGACCTAAGGTGTTGTGGTATATGGACAAAAACAGTACATCCAAAGATTTTTAATGGTATGTCAGAGATCAATCTAGAGGTAGGGAAAAAAATTAATGTTTCTAAAGGTGTGGAGAAATTTAGAACACGGCTAGGCATCCTATTTATTAAATATGATGCAGTTAAGATGGCATCTCCCCACAAATACTTAGGAACATTCATAGAAAACATAATGGATCAAGCTACCTCAAGAAGATGGCGATTTTTTCGCTCTACTATACCATTTTGTTGTGGTGTATAACGACAAGTGGATTGATGTTGTATACCTTTTTCTTTTTTTAAAAAAAAAGCCAAAAGTCTGATTAAAATATTCAGTACCATTATCTATTCGAAAGATGCAAATTTTGGTTTGAAATTGATTTTCAATTAAGTTGTAAAAATCTTTAAAAGTTTTCTCAACTTCAGATTTTTCTCGGAGTAAAATTACCAAACAAATTCGAGTATGATCATCAATAAAAGTAACAAACCATCTTTTTCCAAACAAAGTATTAAAACGTGAAGGACCCCAAACATTGCTATGAATTAAATAAAAAGGTTTTGAGGCACAATAAGGTTTTGAAACATATGAAACTCGATGACTTTTTGATAATTGACAACTCTCACATTGAAAAAAAGAACAATCCAAATTCTTAAACAAAGTAGGAAACAAATGTCTTAAATATTGAAAACTAGGATGTCCTAGTCTAAGATGCCAAAGCATTATTTGATTACGCACAGGATTTGAACTTATATTGCTACTAAAACCCTGAGCTTGTTTATTGTAGGATAAGTTATCATTAAAATAGTAAAGTCCATCAAGTAATCTAGCACTGCCAATCATCGTCCCTGAGCTCCTGTCATGAAATTCACAATGTGAACCAAAGAATTTTACAAGGCAATTAGAATCATGAGTTAATTTGCTAACCGACAAAAGATAGCAAGAACGGTTTGGGACATGTAATACATATTTTAAATCAATTTTTTCTGAAATGGTTACTAATCCTTTTCCAGCAAATGGTGATAAACTACCATTAGCAATTCTAACCTTTAAATTACCAGCACAAGGTAAATAAGATTTAAACAATGGAGATTGGCTAGTCATGTGATCAGATGCACCTGAATCTATGATCCATGGTGCTGATTTAAAGGAACTTAATAAAGCACTTGAAATTCTACCTGTTTGAGCCAAAAAGCCACTAGGAATACCAGATACTGAGTTGGATTTCAGCAGCTTCAGAAGTTGATCCATTTGTTTATTACTGAATGGACTAGTTTCAGCCTCATTTGCTGAAGGAAGAGGTCGGCTGCTCCTTTCATTTGGCCTACTGCTCTTCCAATTTGTAGGCTTGCCATGGATCTTCCAGCACGTCTCTCGGGTATGGTGTGGTTTATTACAATAATCGCACCACACTCGAGGTTTCTCATCAGGACAGTGTATTGGAAAATTAGTACTGGCAGCAGTAGTGGCTTCTAAAGCTGAGTGCTCAGGTGGTCCTCCAATACACTTCTTTCCCTGTATAACACTCCTCCTGCTTTATTCTCGCCTAACCTCTGAGAATACTTCTCCTATGGGTGGCAGTGGTTGTCGGCCTATTATCCTTCCTCTCACATTGTCAAGATCCATATTAAGACCATAAAGAAACTTGAAGATTCATTTTTGCTCAGTGGTTTTTTAGGAGTGTTTACAATTATCAGTACATTTCCAAATATAATCATCAAACATATCAAGATTCTGCCATAATCCTTTCAGGATACTAAAGCATTTTGTAACAAAATTACCTCATTGTTTAGTTTCACTGAGTTGGAGTTCCAGCTCATAGACCTGAGAATCATTGGTCAAGTCTGAGTACATCTGGCGCAAACTATCCCAGAGTTCTTTGGCCATAGGATAGCACATGTAGTTTCTTCTGGTTTCCTCATTCATGGCATTTACAAGCCATGCCATCACCATAGAATTTCAAAATCCCAGGTATGATATCCAGGATTAGTTTTTACTGGAGCCTTCTTTTCCCCTATTAAATAGCCAATTTTTCCTTTTACCTAAATATACATCCGGACAGATTAAGACCACCTAGTATAGTTATCTCTATTCAGTCGAACATCGATAATTTGAATAGAGTGAGAGTCGGTGGTTTGAGCAGGTGTAAGCTGAAGATTGGTATTTGGTTGGAGGTTGGTGTTTTGTGTTTCTAGGTTAGTGATGCCGTTGTTTATGCCAGACATGGTGACAGTAAAATGATAAAAGATCTGAAATAGGTTCAAGAAGGAATAGGTGAGAGCAGGTTTTTAGGGTGAAAAAAGGATCTGCTCTGATACCATAAACACCGGTATTTGGAAATGGATAATTGTCCGTTTCTTTGTACATATTACAATTATACTTATAAGAGATTACATGGTTAGCTAAATAAGAAAACAAAATCAAAGACATCTATCCTAGTAATTACAGATTAAATCAAATGACTAAAATACAACAATTATTCTCTAATCAAGGGTGCTATTATATTAAGGAGCTAATAATAGCACCCTTGATTCTCGTCTCTCCAAAGTCAAACAATCAAGGAAATAATAGCACCATTGATCTTTGGCTCTCTAAAGGCAATGACAGCTTTTCCTTGATTCTCTGCCTTTAATCTGAGGACAGCTCATTGTTTCCAACAGTTGTTGTAGACCTTATGCTCTTGGTGGTCTTGGTTTGAAGGATTTGGCCTTGTTGAACGATTCTTTACTTCGGAAGCTTACTTGGAAGTTTATAACTTCGAACAGTTTTACTTTCACTTTTTTACGTGAGAGGTATATTAAGCAGTTATAGAAATCGTAGGGAGGCTACATCACCTCTTCCATCTGGACTTCTTTTAGGTCTAACTATGCTGAGCTCCTTAAGGATGGTATCTGGCTCATCGGAAAAGATTCTTAGAGAGATTTTTGGCATGATAACTGGCTTAGGGTGCCTATTGTGGATCTTCTTGGGATTCCTGCTTTCGTGGTCACGTATCTTTAGGTTAGGGTTTCTGATTTCATTCGGATTTGACCATTTCATGACATCTCTCAGGTCCTATGGTGGAGGGACGTCTGGTCTCGATATATCCCTCCCTCCCTCCCGTTCGATCCTAACTTGACGTCTTCTTCTTAATAGAATTCCCACCGAAGATCATTTATGCAGATCCAGTTTTCAATTAGCTTCCAGGTGTAGTGTTTATGGTGTTAGTTCGGAGACGGTGGATCATCTGCTTTTGAAGTGCCCTTCTACTGCTGCTCTTTGGGAGGCAGTTTTTTCCACATTTCATAGGCATGTATCCGTTGACACTTAGGGCTCTTTTTCCTGTCAGGCCGTGTCTATTTCTTTCACTGCTCAGATTAGGATTTTGTGGAAAGCTGTTATTCATGCCGTGGTTTGGAGTGTGTGGTATTCCTGTAACCAGTGGATTTTTTATGGAAAATCTATTGATTTCATAGCAGCTTTATCTCTAGTTTAACGCTCTATTTATGATACGAACCGACTAGGGATCGATTGTATGTGTAACTATGATGATGATTTGTTGATTCTTAGTCTGTTTGGTCTCATTGGTCGTCCTGGTAAGGCGCCGGTTATTATGAGTGTGGTCTGGTCGCCCCTAGCCCAGGGGTGGATCAAGGTTAACACGGATGGTGCTGCTTTGGGTTCGCCAAGTGTGGGGGGTTGTGGGGGCATTTTTCAGACTTGCAGATCTTTTGTTAAGACCTGTTTTGCGGTCCACCTCGGTCAGGTTTTTACTTTTGAGGCTGAGCTCCTTGCGGCTTCTTTAGCCATCAATTATGTGTGGAAGTTGGGTTGGCAAGGATCTGACTCAATAGTGACTCTTCTTATATCGTTCAGCTTCTTTCTGATAGGTCTGATCAAGTTACCTGACGTGTTCGTCAAGCTTGGCAGCGCTTCATTTATCAGATCTCGCATATGGAGTTCCAGGCTTCTCATATTTTCAGGGAAGGTAATCAGGTGGCGGATGCTCTCTCTAAGCATGTTTTGAGTATTCCTTCTGATGCCCGGTGGTCCTCCACTCCTTCGTTCTGTTCTTTGTTAGTTGGTAATGACTATATGGGTAGAGAATCTTTCAGGTCTTCCTAGCTTTGTTTTTCTAGTTTGACATGCGTGCCTCTGGGTTTTTTGGGGCTACGTCCTCTGTTTTGTGATTACTTTTGTTACTATTTTCTTTATTTATATATTTCTGGATACTGTCTAGGGGTTTTTTAGAATATGATCGCTTATAATGCTTTTTCCCCTTAGGTCAGTCCATTCTAAGCAATAAATATATATATATATATATATATATATATATAAGATATATCAGTTCCTTGCATATGAGTCATTGGATTTAAATGCTTTGACTTGGCTGTATGCACTTGTCAAAGCATCTCTTAAATCCAATAGTCCGCATGCAAGGAACTGATATATTTTATATCAGTTCGAACTAACAATAGAAAGACTATATATATATATATATTACTTGTCTAATCAGGACCGTCCTAACTTTATAATTTCAGGACGTCCAACTACAGCCACATATTAACAGTGAGCCCACAACCCCACATTAACAAATACCCACACCCAATATGAAGTGTGGTTGTGATTGGACGTCCTTAACTTATAATTTCAGGACGTCTTTACTAGAGAACTACCATATATATATAATTATAATATTTAATTTTCATTTAATTATTTAAAATTTATAATATCTATTTCTTAACAACTAATGAAAAATAAAAAATAACAAATAACAAAATCATCTTTCTAACTTCTAAGATATAAAAAATTATATTAATATACCCAAATGAGGGTTGTGAACAATTAATCATTATTTAAAAAAAATAAAAAAAGGAACAATTAATCACAATAAGAATTAAAAGGTCTAATTATATCACAATCATATAATTAAGGAATATAAAGTTTTTTTAAAAAAAAAATTGTTTTTAAAAAAAATTATAAAAAATTATTACCATTTTTTTTAAAAGGTAATATCAATTAAATTTTATTTCAAAAACAATATATCAATTAAATTTTAAATGGTACTAAACATTACGGTAGTATAACTTTTATTTTATTAGTTTATTGACCGACATAAAACTAGTTAAAAAAACATCCCAAAAAAAAAAAAAAAATCCCAAAAACAAGAAATAGAGAAAGTCACAAGAAAATTATATTAGCTGTTCAATTTTTTTGAAAAAAAGTACCGTTATTGCGTTACATAAATCAGCTGGAGCGGGAGAGATATCGTCTCACTCTCACTACTTGTTGAACAAGAAAATATCTGACTCTGCTCTCTCTGTCTCAGATTCTTCTTTTAGCTTTCGTTTTTGTGCTGATCTCTGTATCCGACTCTGCTCTCTCTCTCTCAGACTCTTCTTTTTGCTTTCGTTTTTGTGCTGCAACTGCAACTGTATCTCACTTTGCTCTCTCTCTCTCTAAAGTTTTCTTTCTGCTTTCGATGAATTCTGTCAAAATAAGACCGGTCTGGGGTGTTAATCTGGATCATGAGCTATTTTTGTTCGATCAAACCCTACGGCGGCACAATTTGGTCTCCGTCGACACCGAATTTCCTGGGTTTCTTCGTAATACACCCAGAGATGCTCCTGAGACTCTCCGCTACTCCGACTTGAAATTTAATATCGATAATACCAAGTTGATCCAACTGGGTATCACTCTCTCTGATGATTACGGTAATATTTCTTCTACTTGGGAATTTAATTTTTGCGATTTCGATATTGATAACGATGCATGTAATGAAACTTCTATCGATTTCTTGAAGAAAAGTGGGTTGGATTTTGAGAGGATTAGAAAAGATGGTATTTTCATGTCTGTGTTTAGGCGCAAATTCTTAGAAATTCTGTCTGTGCATGCTAATTTGAAGTGGGTTACATTTCATGGTTTGTATGATTTAGCTTATGTACTTAAGCTGTTGAGTAACAATTCACTGCCACTCACCGTCTTTGATTTTGTTAAAGAGGCTGCTGTGTATTTCACTGCTGTTTTTGATATCAAATTTATCGCTAGATTTTGTAAAGGGCTCATGGGTGGTGAACTTGGATTGAATCGACTTGCATGTATTTTGACTGTTGATAGATGCGGTGAGGCTCATAATGCTGGTTCTGATAGTTTGTTGACTGCTTGTGTGTTTGCTAAATTGAAGAATGTCTATAGAATAGAAGAAAGAAATTTTGATGGGTTTCTATATAGCATTAGTCCAAAAATTCAGAGCATGCGTCCTAAAATAGTTGTGCCACACTATTATCAGCCACTAATACCTTGTCGACCACCGTTTCCCCAAATGATGGTGTGTTACAGTAGACCGACTCATCCTCGATACCATTTTCAGGTGCGACCAACTTATGTCATGCAGTCAACCATGTTCCCGTGTGTCTTGTAGTTAAAGCTTCGTTAGTTTCATATCCACTTATGTGCTCTTGCTTTTTCACTGTGCTGATTGTATCTTATCCTGCTTTTTTTTTTTTCATGTCTGTCCCTGTGCTACTTGCTGATATTTGATGTTTTGTTATTAACGGAAGTGTGAGGGGAAAAGTATAATGTCAGTATTAACTACAACAGATTGTATGTCAGATGATTGTTAATAATAAAAGAAAAAGAAGAAGTATAGTTAATAATATCAGCTGTGCTACTTGCTGATTGTATGTCTGTGCTTTATTGTGTGTCTTGTGCTACTTGTTGATATTTGATGTTTTGTTATTAACGGAAGTGTGCGGGGAAAAGTATAATATTAACTAGCAGATTGTATGTCAGATGATTGTTAATAATATAAGACAAAGAAGAAGTAGTTAATATTATCAGCTATGCTACTTGCTGATTGTATGTCTGTGCTTTATTGTGTGTCTTGTACTACCTTGAGTTTCTTTGTCTTTTATTATTAACGGAAGTGTGAGGGGAAAAGTGGTGCCTTCCAGTTACGCCAAGGATGCCCATTATTGCCTTACCTGTTCCTCCTCTGTACCAAGGCTCTTTCGATTCTAATTTTGAGGTCTGAACAGGATGGTAAGACTTTGGGGATTAGGTGGTGTAGGGGTAGTCCTTTGGTGAGCCATCTGTTTTTTGCGGATTATAGTATTCTTTTTTGTAAAGCATCCATTGGGAATTGTAGCAAAATTAAGGGCATCTTGGTGGTTTATGGGAAAGCTTCTAGGGAGCAAGTGAACCTTCAAAAATCTTGTATTACTTTCAATCCTAATGTTAAGGGGGGTTGAAGGAGAGGGATTCGGGATCTTTTCGGCATGGGAGACTCTCAATCTCATGAAAAATATTTGGGTTTGCTTAGTGGGTAGGAATAAAGGAGAACTTTTAATGAAATTAAGGAGAGGTTTTGGAAGAAGGTGAGAGGATGGAAAGGGAGCCTTTTTTCTATGGGAGGGTAAGAAGTGCTTATAAAGGCTGTAGCTCAAGCCGTTCCAACATATGTCATGAGCATCTTTCAACTACCCCTGTATCTTTGCAAAGAGTTGGAGTCCATGATATCAAAATTCTTGTGGGGTTCTAAGGATGGAAAGAGGAAGATTAGTTGGGTAAGCTGGAATGCTCTTTTCTTACCTAAAGCTTTAGGGGGTCTTGGCTTTAAGGACCTATCTTCTTTTAATCAAGCTTTGTTAGCCAAACAAGGGTGGAGATTGCTTGAGAATCCTAACTCCGTTGCTTTCAAAATCTTGAAAGTTAAGTATTTCAAAGGTGAGGATTTTCTTTCAGCTAAGCTTAAACTGGGGGGCCTCTCATGTTTGGAGGAGCATTCTATGGGGGAGGCAACTATTGGCTAAGGGAATTCGTTGGAAGGTTGGGAACGGGAAGAGTATTCTGGTGTTTAAGATTGGCTCCGTCGTCCTAGTTCTTTCAGGCCTGTCACTTTCAGTTCTGAGGCTGATTTCATCAATGAAGAAGGGCATTTCTGGGAGAGCAGTAAGAAAAACCAAACTTTCTTGAATATAGACAGAAGCCATCTTTTCCATTCCGATAAGCTGTATGAACAGGGATGATTGTACCATATGGCATTTTGACAAATCATGTAGATATAAGGTGAAGGGTGGTTATAGGTTGGCCATGGGTGATAAGATAAATGCTTCCTGTTCTAATCCTTCTTTGAGCCCAAAAGGATGGACCAGGACCACCTTATGGAATCTCAGAATTTTTCTGTGGAGGGCTTGTAAAAATGCTTTGCCTTCCCTCTCCAACTTATGGATTAGGAAAATGATTGAGAATCCATGCTGTTCTAGATGTTGTTATGGTGCTGAAACTGTTGAACATGTGTTGTGGTTTGTGTACCAAGGCAGAGAATGTTTGGAGTAATTCTGTTTTTTTGGTGCCTGTTAGATAAATTCAGAGGTCTTCCTTGTTTGGATGTTTTGAGGGGTTTGAGTTCTAGCATTGGTAAGGCCGACCTTGAATTTGTGGCTATATATACACCTGTTGTGGGATATTTGGACGTATAGTAATCAATTTCTTCACACCGGTGTTATAAGGGATGCTGTGGATATGATGAGCTGGGCGAATTTCAAAATACCCAGACGGCTTTGGCAAGGAATGTGAATCTGCAGGCTAAACAATTTGGTACTACCTGGAATCCTCCTCCTAAAGGCTCTTTGAAATTAAATACTGATGTTGCTATTAGAAAAGGTCATCAATTTATCGGTGTTGGGGGAGTGATAAGAGATGGCAGGGGAAAGATTATTGCTGCGGTTTCTAAAGCTGTTGATGGTTTATTTTCTGCTGAGATTGGGGAATGTATCATGTATGGCTCTTCGAGCTAAAAGGATGGTTCTCATAGTGAAGTTTGCTTATGTTGATGCTTCCAACATTGCTGCCGAAGTGAATTTGAAGACTCCTTTGAATAGGACTGCCAGTTTTATCATTGAAGATATTAAAGCCTTATGTGAAGTTGTGGGGTTTTGCAAATACCTTATTTGCCTTGCTTCTTTCGCTTTTCTTCTCTTCACTAGGAGAGAACAATTTTTGAGGATTGTTACTGTTTGTTGTATTTTTCCTTGTTAGTTGAATATATTTGTTTTGTTTCAATAAAAAATATATAAATAAATAAATAAATAAAATAACTATTAAACTATTTAGAAATCTATGCTCCTTCAAACTATTTACAGGATTCTTTCCTTGTAATTGATACCTGAATGTAGCTATTTTTTTTTAGATTTATGATTGAGTACTGAAATTATGAGTTGAATAATGGTAAGTGCCATAAGAAAATTAGTTGGCAAAATGGAAAATTTTCGTGTCCGTGTTCAACTCTGCTGTAAAGATTTTGATAAGCATATGTTTGGCCGCATAAAAATTTTTGAATTTTTTTTTTATATGTTTATATTAATTACAAATATGCAATTGAATATATATAAGGGTATGGATATTGATACCCATAAATATGATAAGGACACACATATTTATAAGTACACCCATGCCTAAAATTTAAAATTAAATCATTACTATAGACGTCCATTTTAATGCCAATAATACCCTTATTTAAATGAATGTGTTCATTTTAATACATTTTATTTATAAACACTCTTAATTATTAACATACCCGATTTCACAAATGTTAAATTCTTAAATTCTCCAGGCTCAAAAACACAAATAAAAACAAAATTAATCTTTTGTTATAATAAAAGGCTTGATGTTGTAAATGCTTGAGAACTTAGTAAGCAAACAAAAAAAACCAATCAATAAAGAAACGGAATTCTCTTCAGAAGAAAATGAAAAATAGAGTTATTCCAAGTTTTAGATAAAAAATATATATATATATAAAATCGAAAAGCTCACATCGATTTTTTTTTTTTTTTTTTTTAACAGCTAGCTTTATTCATATAAAAACAACAACAAACCAAAAACTACAAGTCACACAGCCAACTGAAAACAGAGCAATAAAAAGGATATGACCTAGTGCTAATTATTTATAAATTAGTGTTTATCATCAAAATTAAGGTTTATCATAAGTTAGGGTTTAACATAAGTTTTTTTTTTTTTTTTTATTAAAAGATATAGTCTAAGATATGGGTGTAATTAATGGGTGTACATAATATTTGGTTTATTTTTAATTGGTAAATTTCTATTGAGATATTTTTGTAATTAAATTTTTTATTA
This sequence comes from Acer yangbiense, assembly GCA_008009225.1. Taxonomy (NCBI): domain Eukaryota; kingdom Viridiplantae; phylum Streptophyta; class Magnoliopsida; order Sapindales; family Sapindaceae; genus Acer; species Acer yangbiense. Next base: position 31,643,702 of record CM017767.1, read on the forward strand.
AAATATGGGTGTACTTATTATATTTATGGGTGTTAATATCGGCACCCTATATATAACTATATAAGTATATTTCCATTATTATTATTATTATTATTATTATTTTAGACTTCCAACTATTTTATCATTTCTCGCATTCCTTTTTCTTCCTTAATTTTTATTCTTGCATTTTACTCTGCTTATTTATTTATTTGTAAGTGATTTTACCTTTTTAATGAAAATTAATATATATTGAATTGCAATAAAAATCATCAATCTACAATTATGCTTTAACTTTTTTTTTTTTTTTTTTTAAATGATATAGTTTTAACCGTTTCAAATTTATAACAATTAAACATCATGACCAATACTTTACTTAAAACTAACTTGATGACCAACAAACCATTACATCTTTATATATATTCTTAGTGTTTCCATTGTAAATATTAATTTTCTTAATATTATTTAATTTGTGATAATTATTTAATAGAAAAATAGTGATAATATAATTAGAAAAATTAAAATATTTTTTTTAACTTCAAAGCGAAATTGAGATTGGAAACTCAACTCCATTGAGAAGTGTGGTTACCAATAGATTATTGCTTTTGACAACAACGACATATTTTAAAAGAAAATATTAGTATTTGTATTGATTATTATTATTATTATTTTTAAGTGTCCCTCCTAACATAAAATTATAGGTCCGCCATCGGACATCGGTTATATTGTTTAATTGCTTCGATAAAATATTCATTCTTGGAGTACAATACTACAATTTGTAATTCTATAGTGATAGCACCGGAAGTTTGCTCCTCATGGAGAGGAGTCATACAAGTACCATACTTATATTATAATTTATTATACATATGTGAATTTATTGTCAAAAGTAATATATTTCATGCATTTTGTTTTAGTTAACCTAAAGTTTCACTAAACATTTTTACCCTAAAAGCAAATATCAACCATTTTTAAATTATTATTTTTTCATTATCCAACCAACATTGATATTTCAACCCAATATTATCATAAATTTGGATTCTCATTATATCAATAGATGGATATTGATATTTACTTGGTTCGCACTTAGAGCAGCCACTGTCCCCTTCCTACCTTCCTCCCTTATCTGTTTTATATGTCATGATGGAAAAATTTTAATCTATCCCCTAAGTTTTCTAGAAAAGACAAGGTTTTACTTATCTTTCTATTTTAGGCTCACTGAGACCCTTAAATTATAAAAAATAGTTCAATTTGATTTTAAGACTGAAAGTTATTTTTAAAATAAAAAAATTATAAAAAAAAAAGACATGATTTAATTATATAATCATATTTACCTATAATTGCATTGTCCGTAATGAGCCTTCAGGAACAAAAGCACTCTGCTCTTCTGAGATGATTTCACCAATCACAATCCCAAGTATTCTAGCCAATACTTTCGCAACAATCTTGTACATCACATTACATAAACAAACGGGCTGAAAATCTTTGATATTCTCTGTTGAATTTACCTTCGAAATCAGACACACCACAATATTATTGATCCCTGCGATAGACTCCCCATCATTCAAAATTTTTAGGCACACCTCAATCACTAAACCCTCTACAATATCCCAATATTTTTGATAGAATATTACAGGTAATCCATCTGGTCCAAGAGCTTTGCCCATAGCCATATCGAAAATAGCTTTCTGCTCCTCAACAGCAGTAAAAGGCGCATCCAAGTAACCCCTTGATCTATTAGACAGCTTCGGTTCCATACTCCCCAAAACCTGGTCAACAGCAAGACAATCTAGCTCGCCTGACTTGAAAAGGTTTGAGAAATACTAAGCCATAACCCGCTCTATCTCCTATTCTCCAACACACCAAGCACCCCTCTAATCATACAACCCCCGAATCACGGTTCTAGCTCTTCACGAGGATGCCTTCCAATGAAAATTTTGTGTATTGCAATCGCCCCTTTAAGCCACACAACTCTTGATCTCTGCTACCAATACTTCTCCTGTTCATCCAATAAATTGTCCAATGTGTTCCCAAACTTCTAATATTCTGCCAGGACCCAAGCTGCACCTCATTGGTTACACGACACAACTCCCCCTATGTGTCCATAATTGACCTCCTTATAGTCACTCGATTCTTAGAATTCCAAATTGAGAGCTGTTTAGTGCACTCATGAATTGCATAAACAACTTTACCAACCGCACCCACACTTCTAGAATGGTGCCAAGAATTCTGGATTAACACCCTACAATCATCTCTGTCAGCCCAGCAAGTTTCGAAATGAAAACGGCCGCCATACTTTTTCCTTTTATTGGCCTGACCAACCGCATCCAACACCTCTACCACAATAGGCTTGTGGTCTGACCTCCAATACTCTAGATGCTTCACATTCGAGTCAGGGAACAACATTTTCCAATTAAAACAGTTGACCCCCCAATCAAAACGTTCTTGAACCATTGAATCACCAGCCCGCTTATTATACCAAGTATATACCCGACCCAAGAACCCTAAATCCTCCAATCCATAGGAATCCAGAGCTTCTCTAAAGTCTTCCATCAATCGTCTAGGCCGCTCCTACCCTCCCAATTTCTCATCATCAGTAACAATTTCATTAAAATCCCACACGCAAAACCACTACGAATCAAACATACCATACAAGTGTTTCAAAAGAGTCCAAGAATGTCGTCGGCCGTCGCTGCCTAAAATCTGAATTTTCGTAGAAACCAGTAAATCTCCACACTTTCAAAGGATTGAAAGAAACCATAACATCTATATGAAAATTCGAATAAGACAACAAATCGATGCCAACACCATCTGACCATAACAAACACAAACCTCCACTATGTCCTACCGAATTAACTACCAACTTACTTGAGAATCCCAATTTAACCCGCACCACTTCCATCACTTTACAATCAACTTTGGTCTCCATCAAAAACACCATAGAAGGTCTCTACTCCCGTACCAACCGCTCGAGGACTTCTTAGACCCAAGCATTCCAAGCTAGAATCATCATTGCGTCCGGTCGGTCGGACTTCCTTTGGCCCCCGATATCTAAGAGTCTTAAACCACTCCCTTTGTAACGAGCTTTCTTCGATTTGAGTCCCCTTCCCAACCACCGCACTCCACGTTGTCACCATCATGAAGTCGTGGCTTCCTCAAAGTCTTCTCTCCATCCGATTCGCGCCCGGTCGGAGCTTTGCCTCTTAATCTTCGTTTCCATCGCAAAGGTCCTCTATTCGATTTCCCCAAATTCATTCCTGACAAATCCCTAGAGCTTAAGACATTCCCTAATTCAGGCAACCCGACCCGCCCAGACCCACCATCATCCACACTCAAACTATTTAGGCCACTAGCAGCTAAAACTCCAAACGACTCCATCCTATTATAAGCCTTATTAGAGGCCTACACAGTTGCTTTTTGTCTTTCCCTTTCAAGTTGGGCTTAGTTGAAATCAAGCTTGGCCCAATCAAATTACCATCCTTCCCCTCATTACTCAAATTATTCTCATTATTATTTTTTGCCATAATCGACCATTGCATTTACGCCATCAGGTTGCTTATCAATAACGGACATTGCTTTAGTCATCGGCGGTCGATAACTCTCATCAGTAACCACTCCTCTATCCCTTGGTTTGCTAATTGCATGTTTGATAATGCGGTTTGAAATTACTTCTTCGCCACCACTACTTGTCTGGCACCGATATACATAACCAGGCCCCAAATGGAAGCTCTTCCAAACCTGTACTACTATCCATAATTGGTGATTCCAAGCACTTGCCCGAAGAATGGCCTAAACGACCACACCTAAAGCAATGATTTGGTAACTTTTCATACCGCAAAATCATCACAGTCTCCTCGCCATCTCCTATCACATCAACCCTCAAACACCGTCGAAGTGGTTTTGCAATGTCTACAACCACTCTCACCCTTAAAAAGTCTCTCGAGCATTCCCCAGACACTTCCACATCAACCTCCTTTACCACACCCACCATACTACCCAAGAAATGCCCAATCTCTTTTGTCATACATAACAACGAGACCCGATGAATCTGCACCTAAGAACTCGGAACAATTGAAATCCATGTTCTCAATATCCCCCTTACCAAATGGCTCCTCCAACACGATTAGAGCACCATCAAAAGTACATTAACCCCCACCAGGATCCGACACCAATCCTCCACACTCTTAAATTGGAATATGAAAATATTATTTGAAACAAACTTGATCTCCACATCATGCTTCACCTTCCATATCTTTTTCAACACCAATAAACACATTACTATTCACCAATTTGTTTGTTAGTACCTTCCCAACAAGAATCAAAGCAAGCATTTGCATCCCCGCCGACTTCAACCCTTCCTTCAGCCGAAGGACAAGCATTTCCTTCTCCATCAAATTCATATTTGCACAAAGTTTAGCAATTTCCTCGAAACCCATCACAACTAAAATTTTTAGAAAAAACTAAGGCTCGAAAGACCTCACATTCACTCTATAGGTAGAGAGAAAACTATCGAGGAGAGACTTGTTTAGGAATAAATTATGATTTATTTCACTCGTCACATTTATATGGATTAAATTGTCTAATTTACAAATTGAGATATGAGTTTGAATATCTAACATTGTTCTTATTTTTATTATGTTTTCATCATTATTCAAGGATCATCTTAAATATTTTTCATAAATGCACAAATTAAGATAAATTTTCTCAATAAAAAATTATTATTCATTTTAAATAATTAATGATAAAAATTAATGTTTTAATAATATAAACAACATTTATTTTAATTAATGTTTTCTTTAACATAACCTCTAACATATATGTTGATTTAACTTATTATTTCACAGTGTCCCCTTAGAACATAATCATGGTTCCGCCCCTAGTCATGGGCAATGGATATGACACAAAAATCCATCAATGAGTTGCATCATACTCGGTTAGGGAAAGTATCATCTTACCCCCTGAGGTTTACCATATTGTTAAGACGAGGACATAGTTTGGGCATATTGGCCGTTCTCCCACCTAAAATTAAACAAACGTTAAAACACCCCCTTCTGTCACCTTTACCATCCATTTTGGACGTTGACTGTTAAATTAGAAGGGCATTAACGTCTTTTAACTTGTGGGGGCATAAGTTGAAGGTTATTTCAGACAATTCAAAATTTTAATTAAATAATATAACTAATTAAAATAAAAACAAGTGGAGGGGGCGATGCCACCTCATTGTTCCACCTACCAAACATTTACTTTCCCCACTATATATATATTTGTCATGGTCCCAAAGAAAATATCAGAAAAAGACAACCAAAAAACCTCGTTGACAGTTCTTCCCACAGTCCATTTCACACCAAAACCAATTCTACAATCACCTATAATCTCTTGAAAACTTTGATTTCTTGACTGTAGTAGTGTTTCCTTTAGGGTTAGTTTAGTTATAATGTCAATAGTGATAAAGGATTGTTGAAAGCAAGAAGATTTGAGAAGCAAACCGGTTGTTTTGGTTGAAAAGGTACGTTCAAACTTCTATTTCTTGTTTTTTATTATTATGGGAGAATTTGGATGCATGGTTGTGTTTTGATGTGTTCGTTTTTGTTAAACTTAACTAATTAGGGTTTATGTGTTATGAAATTTGGGGGGTTTTGGTTTAGTGTTGTTGCATGTCAAATTGGTGGTTTAATTGTTGTTTTGGTGGTTGTTAAACATGAAAAATGTATAAAAAAATATATATAAATAAATAAATGATTGTTAATATGTTGTTTTGGTTGTGTTCTCAGTAATTTAGGGTTCGATTGTGTTAAAATTTTGTTTTGGTTTCTTTTTGAATGTTATGATTTAAAAGTTTTTTATTTTTTGCATGAAAGGTATATAAAATTTTGTTTTTAATTATTGTTTTTTATACGTATGATTCATTGCATGGTATGTGTTGTTATGATGTTTATGTTTTGTTTCACTGATTACTTGATGATTAACATTAAAAACGTAAAAAAAAATGAGGGTGAATATGTTGTTTTGGTTTTGTTTTTAGTAAATTAGGGTTTTGTTTACATTGAATGATATATTTTAGAGGTTTTAAATGTTTTACATTGACTGATTGTGGTATGTTTTTTGCCTTTGGTGATTGATTTTTATTCCTGATGCTTGGCAGTGTTTAAATGGATGATATATTCGAAATATATGTCACTATAGGCACTAGGGTTGTAGAACTTGGTACCTGTGATGGTGAGCACATAAGTATGATAGTCCTCTTGCATACTTTATCTGAAAAAGAAACTGGTAGGCATGAGGTGCCTACTGATGAGTACCGTGTATGGGTTTATTTGCCATGGTCAGTTGAGAAGAAGGAGGTGACTAGTGATAGCCACCTTTTAGAAGTGTTTAGGAGCTTTAGTGAGCACAAAGAAACGAAAATTATGTTTGAAATAGAAAAGATATCATATATCCCAGTTTCACCTATAGCCTCATCTTCTGACATTCCCAACCCACAGCCTAGGTTCATGACAGACCTGAATGATGTCAATTTTAGTGGTTTTGAGGAAAATATTTTTTATTCTGATGTAGATAATGATGATGTTGGAGACAATGACCATGTTGGTGTAGATGGGTTAGGTGATTAGACTGATATAGTGGGTTTAGGTGCTGATTTGGGTTCTGATTTGGGTGTTGAAACTGATGAAATGGGTAGGGTTCCGGGTTTGAGGGAATTAGCAGTGATACTTGAGGTTCCTGAATCCGCGTGTGAAATGCCAAATGAAATTGGTAATTATGATTTGTTTGAAGGTTACCAATCCAACAGTGAAGATGAGTTATGTAGTGACTCTGATGATAAAGGAGGTGATTCTAAACTTGCAACAGTGATGAAGAGAAACTCTTTCAAGAAACTTGTAGGTGGTCCAATTAGGTTTGAGGTAGGGCAGACACATGATAGTGTATATACATTGAGGGAGTTGTTGACATATTATGCAATTCAAGAGGGTTTTAATTTCAAGAAGATAAAAAATGATAAGACTAGGCTCACTTGAACATTCCTTGCTAAAAATTGTCCATGGAGGCTACATGCTTCCATTGTTGGTGATGAGACAACTATGTAAGTAAAGACTTACAACAATGACCATACCTATCATCGAATTTATAAAAGTCAAAAGGCAAGGTCAAAGTGGATTGCAAGTAAGTTTGAGGTTCTTGTGAAGAACAATCCTAGCATTCAATGTGGGGTGATCTCTGATCTGTTGAGAGATCAATTCAATGTCAGTGTTGACACTCAGAGGTTGTACAAGGCAAAAAGAAAAAGAGCCTTGGAGGTGCTATTTAAAGAGCATACATAGTGTTTTTCCCATTTAAGGGGGTATACAGTGATGGTGCAACAATGCAACCCTAGTTCAGCTACCTATATTCATCATCAGACAGACACCACCATCTTCCAAAGGATTTTTGTCAGTTTTGAAGCTCAGAAGATGGAATTTCTATAGGGTTGCAGGTCTTTCATTGGCGTTGATGGATGCCATTCGAAAGGGCCTTATGGAGGAGTTCTTCTTTCAGCAGTTGCATTAGATGCAAACTCTAGATTGTACCCTTTAGCTTATTGCATTTGTGAAGGTGAAACATTACTAAGTTGGTCCTGGTTTTTACGACAACTGTGTTGTTTCTTGAAGTACCCAGAAGATAGACTTATCTGCTTCATGAGTGACAGGCAGAAGGGTGTAATTGGGGCTTTGAAGATGTATTGGCCAAAGGTAAGCGTAAGGTATTAATTTCAATAACTTGTTGTAATTAGAATTCTTTTTTTTTTTAATTTATATATTAATTTCACTTTTCATGTTTGATATAGGTTCTATGCAAGGCATATTTATGCCAATTTCAGTACTAAATACAATGGACAAAAGATGAGGAAGCTCTTTCGAAAAGCTAGTAAAACTGGTAACAAGCATGAGTTCAAGAAATGTTTGCAAGATATAGGTAATATAAACCCTCAAGCTATAGCTTATTTAGCAGCCATTGAACCTTGTCACTGGTTAAGGCATGCATTTGACAACTCAATCAAATGTGACCACGTGACTAACAATATGACAAAAGCTTTCAATAGCATGCTTAAAGATTTTAGATGTAGGACTTATTTAGGCTTGATGAAGTACAAAAGAAGAATGGTGATGAGTAGGTTTCAACTGAGGAAAGAGGAGTGCAGTAGATGGGGTAATGGCATACCACCAGCAGTGAACAAAAAGATTAAGGAAAATAGTGTGGAGTGTAGAATTCTTTGAACTTTGCATTCAGGTCAAGGGAAGTATGAGATGTTGGGTCTGAATAGGGCATACACTGCCAACTTGAATGATAAAACATGTGAGTGTGGCCAATGGCAGGTTAGTGGGGTGTCATGCTGTCACGTATTGGCTGGTATTAGACACCATTTTGGTGTTAATGGTAATTAAAGCAGCTTAGAAGAATTTATTGACCTTGCATTGTCCAAGGCTGCTTATCTTAGAACCTATAACTACATGATCCATCCCATTCCAAATTTGTGTGTATGGGGCGATCATGTAGGAGCACCTATTAAACCACCACACCTGAAGAGAAAACCAGGAAGGCCAAAACTGCTCAGGAATAGGGAATCAACTGAGAAACCTAAAGCTATTAGGAGTGGTAGTGTTGTCTGTGGAAAGTGTAAACTACCTAGGCATAATTCTAGGACTTGTAAAATTGAAGGCAGTCCTATAGAAACTAAGGTAATCAGTTATGAATTTTTTTGATTTGTTTTTATTAACCGGGAAAATGTGTAGTTAATCTAAGGAAGAGCTTTTCCAACTAGAGAACCTCGCCACTCCCTGACACATGCCACGACTAAAGTATTCTCGATCCTCTTAGACCACCTGAGATGCAATGGATCCCTATGGTCTCCCTAAAACGCCTAATGAGTAGGAGAGCCTGGTCCACCAGGGACCCCGCCTCCCAAGCACAATCCATCAAGGACCCGGCCTCCCTAGAGCGCCAAATGAGAAGGAGGGGACTAGCCATCATATACGCCGCCTCCCAAGCGCGGCCTGTCATGGACCCGGCCCCCTTAGAGCACCTAGTGAGAAGAAGGACACGGTCCACTAAGGAACCCACCTTCCGCGAATGGCACAGCCCAAAAACTGCCTCACAACGCTTTCTTAGCCATGCATAGCCGCTCCTACAACAAGGACGGTCCTCTTAAGAGAAGCTCCTCAGAATACTCAAGTGACAACCGCTTCGGAAGTTACCGTTGGCTCTAACACCCGGCGGACAACAACCCCTCCAAGGGGTTGATACCAGCCCTCATACCAGATCACATGGGAGAAAGAAAGAGTTGGAAGCAACCTGTAACACCCCAGCACCAGCCCATTAATGCGAGGCAGCAAGCACAAATGGAGAAAGATAGGCAACCGACGGTTGGGATCACCTGTGGGCCACACTACATCAACAGTCCACCCTCTTCCCACCTCAGCCCTAGTTGGAAGTCAACTATCTCATACATGAAGAAGGATGTTGTGTTTCCCCAACAGAATGCTCACAAAAGCCCAACAAGCACGAAGAAGGAAATGGTAGAAAGGGGTGCCTGACAGTGTGCAGCGGGACAGGCGTTGACACTATCCACCACCAGACCAGAATTTGATAGCGACCCCTCACCATTGCAAGGACCCCAGCCGACCAATCCAAGCTCCCAAAAACACCACCTGCTCGCCATATTAGCCCTGCGGAAGCACCTATATGGACCTGGGGTATAGGTGGGACGATCATGGCCCTCGAAGGCATGTGGAGACCACGGTCTTACTAAAAAGCAAAGGCTCGGATTAAGCCCACGAATTTAGGCCTAAGGACTAGGGCTCCCACCTACCTAGATCAGAGTCCCAACGAAGGGAAAGCCTCGGTGGCACTATCCTGGCCCTCTATCCCTTACCACCTCAAGAATTGGAAGGGGGAACAGTGGAGATAAAGCTGGGGATTCCAGCCTAAATGAACATCTCTCCCTTGCCCTTCTATTAGAGACCCTATTAAAAACCCCAATGCTCTAAGAATAAGGGGTTGGACCTGAAAACCTAATGACTCTACTTGGTTACTTCCCCGCCTAGTTCAAGCTCCAATGTGTTTACTCTACTTGGCTACTACCCTGCCTAGTCCAAGTTCATACGTGTTCACCCTCCTCGACTACAGCCCCGTTTAACCTCCTCACGCCTCAACGAAGATCATGAGTGCTCGTCCTCCATAACCACCCTCGCAATAATTTCCCTCGTGCCTGTCTTTCCTCTCTTAGTAATGGTTGGCCATAACCCGAGAGGTGGCCCTTCATGTACCCCACTTGTTGAATAATAAGAAGACATTCCCACTATTGTAACAAGTCCCATTTCCTGTCAAACCCCTGATGGACCCCGTCTCAGCCTCACTCCTAACTACAGGACCGATCCAAGAACTTTGCACCGGCCCCTAGTAACCAGACCAAGGGCTTCCCCCCCAAGCACCTACCCCGGAAGGAGGGGAGCCACGTCCTACCCGGTCCAAGCCAACCGCGGCGCACCAGTACGTCGTGGTCAACGTTATCCCGGGAAACTCTCGATGGATTTTTCAGGATAACAATTTTGTTTTGAATTTAATTGAGTTGGTGTTATTTATAATTTTGTTATTCCTTTCTTGTACATAAACAGAAGGCTTCAAAGAAACAACCCACTATAAGTGAAGACGAAGGCACTGCATCATCTTCAAAGCCTTCCAAAAAGGTGATGCTTCCTGCTTCCTTATCTTTCTATTTTATTTCCTTCCTTACCTACTCTAATTAAAAGTACAGAGGCAGAGGGCTTCAGCAAAACATATAGATGTTGGCGACAAGTCTTCACAGCCTACCACACAGGTTCAGACTCAACCAATCTCTCAAGTGACCCAGTTAGACTGATTTAGTTGTTTACATAGTTGAACTTTTAATAGGTTATGTAATTGAACTAAGATGCTTACTTTTGTATTGCTTAGGTTGTCATTAAGGTACTATTTTTTGTTACCAGCACTATGAAGCATTTGCAATGCTTAGCTTTTGTTTATATTGCCCTATGAACCATTTGCAGTGCTTAGCTTTTATATTTGCAATGCAAGGCTAGTATTGTCAACTTTAGGTGGAATTTGATACCACTGAACTGTTAGTGCTTATATTAGTACTTATGCATATTTATTAAGAATTCCATGCAGTAGTATGTCTATGCTTTGATAATGACTGTCATGATATTGGATAACTGATATTCATCAACTGGTCTTTATATTACATACCACAACTGCATTGCAATACACAACTGCATTACATGTTCATAGAACTAACAAAAAATAAAATAAAATAAGCCAACAGCAACATATTAAGCAACATCATCTTCTTTAACCCACTTAGACTTCCATTTATACTTGTCATCTGATTGTGCATTATTGATTCCAGTTTCTACATCTTTGCATTTAGCAATTTCAAATTTTCATCAATTCCATCCCTATTCAGTTCTTCACTACCTTGCATACTTCCCAACAATTCTGTCGCATCTGGCTCCCACTATGAAAAAATTTTGCATTTCCTTTTTTCACAAAAATAAAACAACTTCCCTGGATTATCAAACGACTCTGAGATTTTCACACCGACCTTCTTATCACATCTGCATGTTTTGTTTTTGAATATTAGCACTCCACCATTGATGTTGCTTCCCATACTCCCTGTATTTGAACTTCCTTCCATGGTTGGTCACTGACAAATCAATTGTGAATGTGGGTGAATACGGTTAGAAGTGTTTGAATGTGTTTATTGGTGATGAAATAGATGAAAAAATGTTTAATGTGTTTTTGGGTGATGAAATTTATGAACAAATATTGGCAGGTGATTAAATGAGTTTAAATGTGTTTTTTGATGAATGAAAAATATTGGTTGATATGTGAGTGAATGTGTTTGAATATAGCAGTTGATGAATATAGCAGGTATATATAAAGCCACATATAGCCGTTGGTGTGCCTAACGGTTTGATTCAGAGGGCACTTTTGTAATTTTGTTGGTGTGCCTCAGAGAACTGATTTAGAGGGCACTTTTGTAATTTCAGTAATTAAATCACGTGCATATTAGCAGTTGACAGGAGTTTAAGGCCACTGAGGGGTATTACCGTCTTTTTACTAGCTGGAATCTTGTCAGAGTTACCTTTTCAGTTGAAAAAGGTAACATAAGGGTTTGTTTGATTTTAGGGGAGAGAACGGCCAATATGCCGAAACCATGTCCTCGTCTTAACAATAGGATAAACCTCAGGGGGTAAAATGATACTTTCCCTACTCGGTTATTGTTTCAGTAAATTATTGACTCAACAAAAATCAATGTAACCGTAATTGTGATACAGATTACTTCAATAAACTTGAAAAATATTCATGCTTGATCTGGTCTAAACCCCATATATATGGTCAAAAGTAGGTCTGCATATGAGCTGGACTTTGAATTTGAACCAAGCTTTACCATGCATGTTTGAGCTTGTGTCGTGCTCAGTCGAGAGCTTAAATTTGGACTTTGTTTCAATTAAAGTTGCATACAACTTTTGACTAAATTACTTGTAACATACTCCTTTTTCCTAAGCTCCTACGGGTGCCGGACAAAGATTATCTTCTGATATGAACTCTCTAAAATCCAATTTAATGTCCGAACATAAGATACCAAGTTGAACCCAAAAACATTTAAAAGAACAGATAGCTAGTACTGGTAAATAACATGGATCATGGATGTCTAACAGCGTGGCCAAAAAAGTTGCAACATGGTGAAAATGTACCACTTCCTACTACTTGTGAGGGAAATTAAACTAGAATAAGCATATACATATCCAGATTCTGATAGTTTTTTAACTTGTAAAATAAAGAAGGCAAGAGAGAAATGGATCACATTGGGGGATTTTTGCAGTAGTAAGTGCAAAAACAAATGGACTGCTTGCACTCTCCCAAGCCATTAGGTTCTTTTGAGCATTCCTGAATGCATTTCTGCGAGTCGCATCTCTTCGAATCAATCACCTTATGACAGGTGTGTTCCGGAATCCTTGCTGCTTCCACACCAAGGACAGCCAAAGCTGGAATACGAATACAATCAAACTGTTAAAAGAAAAGCAAAATATGGACAACATTAAACATAATATGAGAGAGAGTTTGATTTACCTGAGGGAAGGAGAAGTAGAAGAGGGATGATGATGATGAGCATGGAGGATGATATCCTCATGGTTAATTGTTGTCTCTGTGAGAAATGGAAGTTGTTATGATGGGTAGTAGTGAGTATCTTCAATGTCACGAAAATGGTTGATGAGAAGCTTGAAAAAATGTAGCAATGGTTGAAAGAAGAATAAATGGGATGTACTTTCAAAAGTACTTGTAACAAGCTTCTTGACCGGAGAATATATTCTTTACTTTGCATATACTCTTAAACCGTACCATTTCAAAACTTTTAAGTCATTTGACTATCAGCACATCACCTCTTAGCAGAGCTGGTGATTGGTCCAAATCCCACTATGCGTATTTTACAAACATGTGTAGAGAGTTTTCTTCCCGGCTTGTGAAAGTAGTTATCTCCCGTTATAGAAGTAGATATCCGAACCGTACATGTATTGTTTGATCTCAACAGGTCCCGACAATCATAATAGTTCTTGTAATACTAAAAAAAAAAAAAGGTCTGTCTATCTCGTTTAAATTACCACCACAATTGATCTCTAATTATGGTTGAAAACACCTGTAACATCACCCATCAGCATTATGCTGCTGGGCAATAGGTTTACTTGCTCATTTTAGTTTCGTAATAGCATTCTGGTATTTAACATATATAAAACCTTTCACGCAATTAAAGTAATTTTAGTTATTTTTGTCAGAGATTTAAATTTTATAATTTCATTTTTGAGAATCATTGCTAAATTGTTAAGGTAGGAGAGAACCCAAAATAGCACAGCCTTCCACTCTCAGTGTCGTTTTGCACTAACTGCAACTTCATAGAGGAATACTAGGGTTTTAAAAACCTCAGATTGTGAGCTGTGACCTTGTACAATATATACATCAAGAGGTGCCAATATTGTAAACCACTAAACTCCAGTTTCTAACAATTATGGGTACTGAAACTCAATCTTATGGTGTAAGAAAACACATTTCCCCATAAATCAATTAAACTACACACCAATCACTCAGCATATTAGACCTCCAATTCCTTCTACTTGCAAGACACTAATCAAATATCAACAGAATTGCAGGATCAATTTAGTTTCAATCTAGTCAAAACCTCGTCAAAAAATATTTCGCATAAGAAACAAAATTAACTAACATATCCAAATACAAGCAACTATAACCAATGACAAGTTAAATCACACAACATTTTCAAGTCAACCAAATATACCTTCTATGCTTCCGCAGCATTAACCAATCTACTCGGTCAATGAGAACAATCGCATAAAAATCAATTTTGCAGCAATGACATTGCATTAAACATTCCTCGTCTCTAATATAAAATGAAGACAAAATAAACATTATCTGCTGATGCAGTTCCTCTTCAAAAACAAAACTAATTAGGATGAACATACATCCAAATAAGTCGATCCAGTCTACAAAAGTATGCAGCAATTAAACAAACAGCAAGAACAAAACCAAAAGGAAATGACCTAATAACCACCCTTAAGATCATTAACAACATCGTAAGGAATGGGAGTAACGGTTTCCAACGTTGCACCTTCCACCATGAAACCGGGTTTAGGGCCCTCTGGCTGCCTCTTTGTGCTAATGACCTCACCTCTTGCCTTTGCTTCAGCCTTGAGTTCATCATTCTTTATCTTCCTCAGTTTCAATTCCTCAGTGCATCTTGAAGGCTGAACATGCTCCACTCGCACATGGATCCTTTTTCTAATTATCCTGTTACCGACCTGGATACAAGCAAAGGATGTTCAGTACATATACCATCAACCAACACACGAATAAGCATGGAGAAAACAAATGAATGGAACCATCATCATTGATTGAAATATGTTATAGAACATATCTGTAATCCAAATGAATGGAAATGGAAAAGTAGAACTCAATCATTATAAATTTTCCCCCATGGCAGTCGCTGTAATAGGAAGCAGGTTTTACAGAATTCAAAATAAAAGATCAAACAACAGCAAAATAAAGTGAAATTTTAAGCACTGGGTTCAATACAGTACAAGAAAAAAAAAATGATTTAGTTTGGCTATCATAAACCCATCATAATACATTCAAACATAAATTTAAGAAGAAACACAGACATTAGCAATATCAGCACTGTAAATAGAACAAGCTAGACACAAGAAAAACAAGAACATAACAAATAGTATTCAAGTTCAATAGGACACCAAATGCAAGACATCAGGTTCTCTGGTAATAATCTAAACCTTTGAATCTAATTCATTAACTCTGCAGATAACTACGAATAACACAACAAACATTCACAGTACAGTAAAACTCAATACACCATATAAAAACTTTAAACTGTTTCACCACCAGAATCATATATACACACACACACACATATATATATAATTTATAAAACACCATCAAGCAGCCACCAATAAATACATTTCTTAATACCCAGAAAGCTCCCAACCTTCAACATGTTATAAACTTCAAAGTTCCAAAAGCATTTAAACCCATGACATATTCATTGGTACAAAAGGCACTTCACAATTCACCAATATAGTAAAACTAAATTTGCCAGATCTAGCCAATTCTATGTGCACAAACACAGCAGAATCAAAAGTTCAAATCATATGTCCATGTTAGACAATAATGAAAGCTAATCGACCAACAGATGAAAACCTATAACAAAAAAAAACAAATCAAATCAAAATAGAAAAACGAAAAAAGAGAAAGAAAGAGGACCTGCTTGTTGACTTCGACACCGATAGCGCGCTTGGTGACATTCCAGACGCGGCCAGTGCGTCCATGGTAGAACTTGTGGGGCATACCCTTGTGAATGGCACCATTAACCTTGATGTCGACATATTCGCCGATCTTGTAGGTCTTCAAGTAGGTGGAAAGAGGGATGTATCCCTTCTTCCTGAAGGCACGAGCGAACAAATCCCTTGTACGGGACCTCAAACCATGACCAGCCGGCATCTTCTCTCTCTCTCTTTTTCTCTCTGTTGATGCTGAAGAAGAAGTGAGTGTCTGGTGGTGGCTAAACCCTAGCTGTTTCTGAAGACTTATATATAGATGCTTTCTAGGGTTTCATTTTTCATTCTTGTGCCTTTATGGGCTTGGGCCTCTTCTTTTTGTTGATTTTGGAGCGAGTCATAGTGAGGCCCAATTACTTTAATAATTAAAGTAATTCAGCACATTTTATTTTTTATTTGTTAAAGGTTATATGCTATTATATGTCTAGAATTAAAATTACTAGATAATTAATAATTGTTGGATTTAAATTTTATGGTTTAAAAAAAAAAAGAGAAAAGGTTAAAAGCCTGAAAACTATAAAAATATATATATATATATTGGTGGGGAGCTTTTATATATAAGCATTGATTAAATTTCAAATTTGTTGGTAATCTGGATTCTCTTATTTATTTATTGTTTTTGAAGTATTACACTATTACATAAATTCGATGTTTTTTTTTTTTTTTGGGTTTTTAGGGAGGTGGGGGGACTCGAACCCGCAACCTCGTGGTGAAGGTGTGAGGAGTTTATCATCAGATTAACCTTATCTCCTAAACTCGCAAACTTGTTGCTAATATGGATTCTCTTATTTAAGTACTCAATAGTCTTTTCCTATCTTTTTTATGAGGAAATTTTTAAAAATTTGTTTACTTCTACTATATCCTCCCAATTGATAAATCTTTATTGTGTATGAAATGTGTATATTATATTATAAATTTGATTATGAATAATGGTTTAAAATTAATTTCTATAAACAATGAAAAATAATGGAGATACCATTGAATATATTGTATGTAGTCCATCTAGAATTGAGAGCGTTTTGTGGTGATAAAAGTCGGTTGGAATTCTAAATATCTTATGTTACAATCATGTGTTGGTTACTTGGTCATGAAAATGTATTAGCTCATTTTACAATATGTATGAAATTGGCAAAATGATTACTTATTACGATTGGAACATATATAGATTTGAAGATACTGAAAATTTAAAAAAACTTT
The DNA here is from genome assembly GCA_008009225.1 of Acer yangbiense. Taxonomy (NCBI): domain Eukaryota; kingdom Viridiplantae; phylum Streptophyta; class Magnoliopsida; order Sapindales; family Sapindaceae; genus Acer; species Acer yangbiense. The sequence continues at coordinate 31,660,801 of CM017767.1, forward strand.
CAAGATTTATGTTATATTATTTTTAGTCAAATTGGTCAAATTACATTTTATTAACTCGACACAAAATGATCTTAAAATTAATCCACCCCAACCTTACTGGTTTGGATTGGATTGCTACCCACCCATGCAACTTGCTTGCTCCAAGAAACAATCTGCTCTCTAGCAGGGCAAGGGGCTGATGGCGCATGGGCCAGACTGTTGGTAGCTCGACTATATACTTCTAAAGACTTTAAGAGAGAAAATCAAAACTAACCATTTGATTTATTAAACTTTTGTTAGTAACCATTTTTGAAACTTTAATTGTTAATAACCATTTTTTTAAAAAAGTTTCAGTGTATGTCCATAAATTATAAGTATACCCCTAAAAATAGTTTTTTTTTAAAACCTCGAAGCAAACTTGAAATCATGACTAAATTGAAATGACCAAACTTGAAATTATGAATAAATTGAAATGTCCAAACTTGAAATATGGACTAAATTGAAATTAGGCTTAGGTTTTTTTTTTTCCCCATCTTCTTCTTCCTCAAATTCGAATTAGGGTTAGGTTTTTTGTTTCTCTTTTTTGCAGATCACATCGCCGGCACACCTAGCCGCCGGACGACGCCTGGTCGTCGCTCGAACCAGCGGCGCACGACCTCCATCGCAGCATCGCCTGGTCGTCGCACGAACGAAGCCACCGCCTGGTCGTGGCTGGTTCGTGCGACAAATGAACAACGAGCTAGAGATCGGCGAACCAGTGTCGCCATCCCGTCCGGACATGGCCCAGACGCACGCCAAAGCTCGGCGACCGTCAACCCATGCCGACGAGAGAGAGATCAGGGAGAGAGAGGGAGAGAGAGAGAGAGAGAGAGAGAGAGAGAGAGAGAGAGAGAGAGAGAGAGAGAGAGAGAGAGAGAGAGAGAGAGAGAGAGAGAGAGAGAGAGAGGCAGATCGGGGAGAGAGAGCAGAGGAGAGAGAAAGAAAAAAAAAAGAGAGAGAGAGAGTTGATTTGGGATGTTTTTATATGGGGGTATTCAAGTAATTTTATAAAAACATGGTTATTAACAATTAAAATTTCGTTTGTGGTTAAAAACAAATTTCCTATAATATATGTGGTCATTTTTGGCAATTTCCACAGAATTTAAACTCCCAAGTCTCAAGTACGCTTGTTATATTCTCCAAAAATTAATTAATAATCTTATTCTTTTTTATTTCATATATATTCATAATCTACGGGAAGGGTCTGCCCCGGTGGCACCATTGCTATGCTTGGGTGCGCGTTGCCCAGGCGATGCACTGTGGCTGCGGGTTGTTGCTTGGGCTTGGCGGTGCACGATTAGACGACACTATCTCCGGCGAAGGTGGGAGATGTGTTAGAGATAGGAGAGGAGAGAAAGAAGAGAGTTTGGGGATGGGTTTTTTTTTTTTTTTTTTTTTCATGCTTCCATTTGATGTTTTCAAAGTAGAGTTGTCGGACAACTTTTTATCATTTTTTCAAATTGAAAAACAATATACGGCTCTCGAAAACGTAGTCAAACAGCCTCTAAAAATTTGTTTTTAATAACATACGAATTATATTTGTTTTTAATCACATACGAAAATTTGATTGTTAATAACTAAATTTTTGAAAAATAACCTAAATACTATCATATAAAAACCATCTCCATTTATTAAAAACAATCAAAAAAAAATTTGAGGCTGTTCGACTACGTTTTCGAGAGCCGTATATTGTTTTTCAATTTGAAAAAATGATAAAAAGTTGTCCGCTCTACTTTGAAAACATTAAATGGAAGCATGAAATAAATAAATAAATAAATACTCATCCTACACGCCTAAAGAGACAAACTGTTTTATATAAAAAAATAAAAATATAAAATATTAAAAATAAAAAAAAAAACACAAAAAACAAAAAAAAAAATCAAATTATTGTTTTTTGTATTTTTGTTTTCTTTGTTTCATTTATGTGCAGGTTTTTTCTTATTTCCTCCATGCTTTCTTTTCCGATTCTCATGTTTATTAAATTTTGTATATCATTTTGAGAGCAAAATAGATGAGTTTTAGTCTAAAAAAAAAGTTAATTTTTAGAAGATAAAAAATTGGACAGATCATTTACCATATCATTTAAGTTGATTTTTAGTCTAATATTTTGGATTTTGTAACAATATAGTTAAATTAAACAATCCAATATTAATTTATTAATTACACAGACATGCCCCAACTTTACCACATACATGAGCTAGAATCTAGTATGACCTTAAATACAAAAAGATACCCTTGACTTTTTTGTTTGACCGTTAGTTTTAACTATGGTGTTAACCACTTATGGGTAGTATTGTCTTTTACCTAATACAATTAATTAGAAACAAAAAGTAAAAAATAAAATAAAATAAAATAAAATAAAAATTAACATGAGATATCTTTGAGAACGATTTTTTTTTTGGGAATCCTATCAAATTCACTTTTGCTCACCCCCTTCGAGGGGGTAAGGTTACCCCCTTCCTAAAAACATGACATGTGTCAATGGAAGGGATAAATTTGTCCAACCTCTTTATCTTTTTAAACAATTTTACCCCCCTAATGGACACATGCCATGTTTTTGGGTGAGGGGTAATGCTCACCCCCCCTTGAAAGGGGTGAGCAAAAATGGACTCAATGCTATCTACATTTCCCATTTGCCTTTTCCACTCATCACTTGACACATATACACTTTTTAATTTAATTTAAAAAAAAAAAAAAAAAGTGGTGCTATTGGCAGGGGGTGAGCAAAAATGGACTCAATGCTATCTACATTTCCCATTTGCCTTTTCCACTCATCACTTGACACATATACACTTTTTAATTTAATTTAAAAAAAAAAAAAAAAAAAAGTGGTGCTATTGGCACACCCTTACTAGTCTATTTATGCCTCACTTTTTAATTATGTAGTATTTTATTTTTCTTTTATCAAAATTACTTAAAAGGACATACTATTTAAGGAAAAAAAATCTTCTATAAAATAAATCTAATAAAACCCCACATTCCTTTCCCAAAAAAAACCCATGTTTTTGTAATCTATTTCTTGAAAAAAAAATCTCAAATTTTTTTTTATTGGATAAGGTACTAGGTGATAAGAATATGTTGCTGTGGTTTGATCAATAATCAAAAAGGTCCAAGGAAAATCGTTGTAGGAAACTCTATCGTCTACAGTAGCCATGAAAGAATTGGCTGAGAGTACAGCGGTTGTGTTATGTGTGGAGGATTTTGAAGACGGAGACGTGTGGAGTTCTTTACAAATGCGAACATGTCTACCATATAGATTGCATTAACAAGTGGCTGACCAAGAGCAAGCACTGACCACTTTGTCGTTCCAATGTTATTGGCAATAGTATGCCTTCAAAAAAAGAGAATTAGCTAGGATTATTCTCCAGTAATGCATGGTTACATGTAGACCTGACATGGTTTTGGTTCCGGTCCGGTTCCGGTTCTGGTTCTAAGGTTTGGTGGAACCGGAACCGGAACCGGAACAGGAACTGGAACTGGAACTGGTATGGTATATGCTGGTTCCGGTTCTGGTTTCAGAACTGTCAGTTTCGGTTCTGGTTCCGACCAAACCGGCGGTTTTGAACCTTTTATTATTTTTTATTATTATTAATAAAACTCAAACTCAGTCTCAAGAGATCAAAAACTCTTCCAACACTTCAACAGTTCAACCCACATCAGTCCTAATCAACTGTCCAAGAACAAAAAGAAGAAAAAAAAAATCAAAATTAGATCGATGGTGCCATACTGCCATGGTGATGGTGCCATACTGCCATGGTGATGATGCCGTGATGATGGTGGATCGAAGAAGGAGAGGAGATCCGAAGAAGGAGAGGAGATCGTTCGATGATGGTGGATCGAAAAAGGAAAGGAGATCGATCGAAGAAGAAGAAGAAGAAGAAGAAGAAGAGGAGGAGGAGGAGATCGAAAAAGGGGGAGGAGGAGCAGAAGAAGAAGAGGAGGAAGAAAGAAAAAGAAAAGTCTGCGGCTATGAGAGAAAAGGAGTTAGGTTTAGGTTTAGTTTAGGTTTAGTATTTATATTTTTAAAAAAAATTAAAAAAAAAAAAAAAATGGAACCGCCGGTTTGAACCGGAACCGGAACCAGAACCGCCGGTTCGATTCCGGTTCGAACCGCCCAGTTCCGTAAACCTTTGAACCGAAACTAGAACCAGAACCGAAACCGAAACCGGAACCTGAACCTGAACCTGAACCTGAACCGGCCTCCTCCGGTTTCGGTTTCGGTTTCGGTTTCGGTTTCGGTTTCTGAACTGGAATCGGAATTTCGGTTTCGGTTTCGATTTCGATTTCGGTTCCACGGTTCGAACTGGAACCATGTCAGGTCTAGTTACATGATACATACATACATATACAGTCTTTCTATTATCAGTTCGAACTGACAAAAGATATATCAGTTCCTTGCATGTGGACCATTGGATTTAAAAGATGTTTTGACAAATGCATGCAGCCAAACCAAAGTATTTAAATACAATGGCCTATATGTAAGGAATTGATATATCTTTTGTCAGTTCGAACTGATAATAGAAAAACTGCATACATATATATATATATATATATATATATATATATATATATATATATATATATATTTATTTATTTATTTATTTATTTATATTAGGGGCGGACGTAAGAGAGGGCTTGCCTGGGCTGTAGCCTGGCCAGCCCTCTAAAAAAAAAAATCAATACATTAAGGTCTAATTATATAAACATCCCCTAAGGTTTGATAATATTACAAAACTATGATATTTTATCTAAATTTAGTTAAATGTAAATATTTTATTGTTCATTGTAAAAATACACATAATATTATGGCTTCTTATATTATAGAATTAAGCCATTTACAAGTTTAAATATATATTTTTTTAACTACAAGTTTAAATAATTGTTTATGCATAAATTTTACAATGTATTTCATATTATGGAGTAGTCCATTATTGAATTGGTGTCATCTTATTAGAAAATAAAATAAAAATAAAGAGTGTATATGTGTTGTCTGCATATTAATAAGGGGTAAAAACATAAACAAGCTTAAAACGTAAACAAGTTTTACAGCAAAAAGTGAGAGTTTTTTTATTAAATTAAAGAGTGTATATGTGTCAAGTGATGAGCGGAAAATGTTAGATATGGCTTGAATTCTCCAATGGTTACCAAACCTGATTTAGCAATGCGGAGACTTCCTAGAGACGTGAGAGCGTTTGGAAGTATGAGGTTATGATTGAGGGAGGCTTGGAGGCGAAACGAACTGAAGAAGCGGAGAACAGCCGAAACCGCTGCCAAGCCGCTGTGGCTTTGGCAGCGGTCATGGCAGCGGTAGGACACCGCTGCCAATTGTTTGGAAGCGCTACGACAGTGGTCTCATTCCAGTTTGTACCGCTGCGGTGACCGCTGTGGTCATGGCAGCGGTACCGGCAACGGTCGTGATAAATCTTGGTGACATGGCGTATGGATCACAGTTTTCTGAGTGGTCAAGTTCAACACGGTTTAGGAAGCGGGTGGCCAACCGCAACTTGAGTCGTAGTTAATCGCAAGCATGCGTTGAATCAGGAAATACTCATGGAAGAGGAAATAGGTTGCTTCTTGAAGTTCGAATAGGAAAAGGATTTCTCCTTTGAAAGAAGACTTGTCTTAAATAGGAAATAGTATTTATGTGGAACAAGTATTCTTGTATGACTAGGAGATAGATTTCCTTGTTAATTTAAACTCCCTGTAATACATATAAATAGACCATAATAACTAGGTTATTAGTATGTGAAAAACACCTGAGAGTGGTGGAGCAAAATAGCAAATACTAGAGAGATCTTAAAGTGAGCATTGGGTATAATTGGGTTTGGGGTATTATTTAGAGAGAGATCCTGAGAGTGTGTGGTTGTAACAATTTACTACATATTGGAACTTTCTCTTGTCGTCTTGACGGCCGTGGTTTTTTCCCTGATTTGGGTTTCCACGTAAATTCTTGTGTTGTGTGATTTGGATTGAAATTACTTCTCTTCATCTTATCTCTTTTTTATCATTGTGTTTGTTTGTGTTCTATCCGGCAACGCTTCCGCGCGTATTAGTGAACGGTTCGTTTCTCTAACAATTGGTATCAGAGCTCTAGGTTGCTTGGTAGTGGTCTTAACAAGCTTTATGGCAAGGATGATGAGATTCGATATTGAGAAGTTCGACGGAAAGATGAACTTTGGCTTGTGGCAAATTCAAGTCAAAGATATATTAATCCAACATGGATTACACAAGGCGTTGAAGGGCAAGTCAACCCCTGCGAACCCTGAAGGCTCTGGAGATTCAAACAAAGCAACGACTAGTACTATTTCTAAAAAACAAAAGATGAGCGATGATGATTGGGAGGATTTGGATGAGAGAGTTGCGAGTGCGATACGATTGTGCCTAGCCAAGAATGTTCTTGCAAATATTCATGGAACATATTCAGCGAAAGAACTTTTAGAGAGGCTTGAAGAATTGTATCAAGCGAATAGCGTCTGCAACTGGTTCTACCTGAAGGAGCAGTTTCACATGCTGCAGATGACTGAAGGTACGAAAATTTCTGATCATCTAGGAGTGCTAAATGGGATAGTTTCAAAATTAGAGTCGATTGGAGTAAAGATTGATGAAGAAGACAAAGGTCTTAGACTCATCTGGTCCCTTCCATCGTCCTATGCGCACATGAAGCCAATCTTGATGCATGGGAGTTCAACCATATGCTTTGGAGATGTAGCGAACAAACTTATCTCTGAGGAACGAAGGTTAAAGAGTGAAGGTAAATCTTCTGATAACTCTGTTCTTTTGGTTGACAGGAAAAAGGGGAACTCCAAAGGGAAATACACTTGTTGGGGATGTGGACAATCTGGACACATAAGGAAAGATTATCAAAAGAAGAAAACAAGTGTGGCTAAGGGCTCCAAGAGGGTGATCCGGCAATCGCCTCTCTTGAGTTTGACGACTACAGCGATGTGCTCTAAAGGGGCATAAACATCCTCATGGCATGACCGCTAGTTGCCGTGAAAAGGATGTAGTTGATAGCGAGTCCACAATTACGCACGGGCATTGGTTAGGAAGTGATGCAAGGTGTGTGGTGGACAAAGGATGTCGATGGCTGAGCGAACTCCCTGGGAACCTAACGTGAGGAGTTGCACCACAATTTTCAACAAGGTAAATTTCGACATGTGCCGGTGAAATCTTGGGATGGTTGTTTCCTAAGTGTTTATACCTAGTGGTGGGTATGTTGATTCTTGATGATAGGATCGTAGCTGAGGACAAGTTTTGGGAATTCTCGCCATAAAGGAGGATTGTTAGATATGGCTTGAATTCTCCAATGGTTACCAAACCCGATTTAGCAATGCGGAGACTTCCTGGAGACGTGAGAGCGTTTGAAAGTATGAGGTTATGATTGAGGGAGGCTTTGAGGCGAAACGAACTGAAGAAGCGGAGAACAGCCGAAACCGCTACCAAGTCGCTGTGGCTTTGGCAGCGGTCATGGCAGCGGTAGGACACCGCTACCAATTGTTTGGAAGCGCTACGACAGCGGTCTCATTCCAGTTTGTACCGCTGCGGTGACCGCTGTGGTCATGGAAGCGGTACCGGCAGCAGTCGTGATGAATCTTGGTGACATGGTGTATGGATCACAGTTTTCTGAGTGGTCAAGTTCAACACGGTTTAGGAAGCGGGTGGCCAACCGCAACTTGAGTCGTAGTTAATCACAAGCATGCGTTGAATCAGGAAATACTCATGGAAGAGAAAATAGGTTGCTTCTTGAAGTTCGAATAGGAGAAGGATTTCTCCTTTGAAAGAAGACTTGTCTTAAATAGGAAATAGTATTTATGTGGAACAAGTATTCTTGTATGACTAGGAGATAGATTTCCTTGTTAATTTAAACTCCCTGTAATACATATAAATAGACCATAATAACTAGGTTATTAGTGTGTGAAAAACACCTGAGAGTGGTGGAGCAAAATAGCAAATACTAGAGAGATCTCAAAGTGAGCATTGGGTATAATTGGGTTTGGGGTATTATTTAGAGAGAGATCCTGAGAGTGTGTGATTGTAACAATTTACTACATATTGGAACTTTCTCTTGTCGTCCTGACGGCCGTGGGTTTTTCCCTGATTTGGGTTTCTATGTAAATTCTTGTGTTGTGTGATTTGGATTGAAATTACTTCTCTTCATCTTATCTCTTCTTTATCATTGTGTTTGTTTGTGTTCTATCCGGCAACGCTTCCGCGCGTATTAGTGAACGGTTCGTTTCGCTAACAGAAAAGACAAATGGGAAAGGTAAATAGGAAAGGTAGATAGCATTCCCCATTTTTTTTATTCAAAAAAATATAGCGATATAAAAGGAGATATAGAGCCATATCCCCTCTATTGAATCTCCTCCAAAATATGGAGGAGATTGATTAATATTTCATATTTGGAGGAGATATGAGTTCGCCATGAAAGGGAGTGGGAGATGGGGAGCACGGCGGCGGGCGTCAAAGTCACGTGAGGGAGGAGATCTTACCCAAAGGAGAGAGTGAGAAAACACACAAGAATCTCAGTATTAAGAAGCACACAAATCTTGTAGAAGATTACATTTTTCTCTCCTTCTAAGTATTTGACTGCAGCAATGTGCTTTGTCTTCTTAGCTTTCACCAACCTTGCCATCCCAAAATTCCTTGACCAAATTCCTAAGCTCCTTTAATGGCTCATATCTCTCTCCTCCATTGCAACCCACCGCCAAAAAAAAATGAAATAAACTACCAAAAGTGAAGAAAAACTGAAACTAAAAAATAAAAATCACAAAACCCACCCTGAACTCTTCTAAAACAAAAAGAACAGAGACAGGTAACTCCCAAATCAAAAAGACCCAACCTTAATGAAGATCGCAAAATACGTTTTCAATAATTTGATTTTTTATGTTTCTATTGCTTTTATCATTTAATTAAAAGTTAAAATTCTGAAGAAAAAAAATTAAAAATTAAAAATATTATAATAATTGATAAAATAAGTTGCTTAGGGATAATTTGGAAATTTCAAAATATTTGACAAGTCAACCGTTAACTTTAATGGTCAAGCGTTTAGTCAAAGGTACTAATCTGTAATTTAGGTACAAGTGCAATCTACCTGCAATTACACCTAAAGTCGGGGCATTCCATTGCAATTTACCCTAATAAAAATTAAGATGGCGTTTGGTTGGCTGGAATGGAATGGAATGGATTCCATTCTCAATGTTTGGTTGGTTAAAATCCAATGGAATGAGCATTCCATTGGAATGAGCATTCCACCATTTTGGTGGAATGGGCATTCCATCCAAAAACCAATAGAATGCCCATTCCATTCCAAACTAAAAAATTTATTCCATAAATACCATCCTTTCCAAAAATAATATATTATCATTATATATTATATTAATGATATATAAATATATATTATATATATAATATATATATTATATTATTATATATATTATTATTATATATTATATTATTATAATATAATATAACGATATATAAATATATATAATATCATATATTATTATAATATATATATATATATATTATATAATATATATATGTATTATATATTATATTATTAAATAATATATATTTATATTATATAAATATATTATTATATATTATTATATATTATGTAGATAAGATCCGTGGTCACTTCATCTGGGACGATGATCCAAATATGTGTGATGCAGACTGTATATGTCGACGCTGTCTTAAGGACACCTCTCCTACCTTCTGCAAACCTTGGAATAAACCTCACAAACCAGATCATCCTGATAGTCCTTGGATAGGCCTCCATCCTATCAAAAATAAACCTCTACCCATTTATGATAGAGCTTTACAGATCTTACGATCTAAAGGTCTCCTGCCTCCACAACCTACCCTTACAGTTCCTAATCAACCAGCACCAGTCCCTTGTTACATGACCTCAGATTATGATTGTGATTTCCCTCCACTTGAACCTTCCTCAAACCAAGAAAAAACTCGTTTCTCAAAACCTTTTGTCCAATCTACCGAAGTTCAACCCGATGGTTCTTACAAACTGTCTTCCCAGGCTGAACAAGTCCTCAACTGGCAATCTCACAATGCCAGAGCTCAGAACAGAGTTCTTAACTCTATTGATCAGAAGATTGATTGTGTTACGCGACATGTTTCTCAACATGATCACCATCTCCAAAGTCTTGATGCCTCCTTCAGAGATTTGGCCTCTGACCTTCAATCGAGAATAGCAAAGCTTCATGCAGATCTTCACAGATATATTTCTCATGACTATTCTGGCCCAGACTTTGACACAAAGGAAAGAGAAATCAAGCAACTTAAAGAACAGCTTGAGCAGCTGACCAGAGATCATTCTCACAAACCAAAACCTTACACTCATCACTCACAATCACTGTTTTTCCCTGTATCTCCTACACATTCACCCCCTTCCAGATCTGATGATTTTTCCAACCACTTTAAATCCACTGGTGAATTGTTCCGGAAGTATCCCGTTCTCTCTTCCCCTCACGTAAAACCTAAGAACAGGTCTCCTTCAAAGCAGAAAGACAAGCAAGCTGCTTCCAGTTCATACGACCCAGTTCTATTTGCTTCTAAGACGTTTTCCTCCTCATCCAAGTCTGATTCAGCATCCTTTTCTGAAGACGTCTCTTCCCAGTCGTCACAGACTTCCTGTCCTTCATCCTGGCTGGATACTGCTGCCTCTTCTCCTTCTGCTCATGCAGACCTTACTCAAGTTTTCATGGCATCTCGCACAGATCCTCAGCCCTCAACAAGAACCTATGAGTCTCCCGATGAGACTGCCTCCACTACTCCTGCTCCCTTTGTCGAAGAACCTCCAGAACATGTTCCTGGCCGTTCTCCTGCTAAACCAACCAATGGCCCTTGGTTTACTCTTGATGACACTTCTCCTGGTTCCTGGAGAAAAAAGGTTTCAGAGATGAGCGCATGGCTTGACCTACAACTGGCAAAGTCTGAACAGAACCTTGAAACAATTCTACGTGAGTTCGTTTCTCGTTTTACGGGTTCTCTCAGAGATTGGTACCAAGCTCTTGGTGAATACAGACAACTCCAATTTGTCAGAGTCCCCTTAGCCTCCCAAGCCATGGGATACATATTCAGAGAATTCCTTGGTGATCCTGACCATCTCTATAAACAGGCGCGACAAGAATTCTTTGACATGCGTTGCTGCTCTCTCAAAAGAAATGACATTATGTTCCATTACAAGCGGATGTCTCAAAGATATCATACCCTTGGTGGAATTAATGATCATAGTCTTAAACAAGTCTATGTCAACTCCCTTCCAGATGACCTTCAAGATGAGATACAACGAAAAATAGACACCTCAGGACGATCTCTCAATGATACATCCTTAGGTGAGCTCCACATGTATGCTCTCAGCTCTCTGGATAAACTCTGTGCCACTCAAAGATTCTTCTCCAAAATGCTCACAGAAGGCAAACACCTGCAATCCCAATGCCGTCAACCTTCTCTTCAAATCAAGTGCAAATCCTTGGGCTCTTGCACCTGCAACACGAAGAAGAAAAATCATTTCAAACGTTTCAAAAACAAGAAAGGCAGGACTAAACGATTCAAGTTCTTCCGCAAGAAAACACAGCACGGTTGGAATAAATCCCAACGCTGCTACATTTGCGGCAAATCCGGACATTATGCTAAGAAATGTCCCAACAAAAAGGCAAAGTCCGCCAGATTAGTTCAGCAGTTGAAAGACATTGCTGATGAAGTTCCATCCGATGCAGACATTGAATCCATCTTCTCTGAACAAGATCAGGCAGATTCCTCCACGACCTTTGTTCTTCAAGAAGATCTTTCTGATTCGGAATATTCTGGCTCCTCTGACTACAGTTCTATCCCAGAATCCTATCAGGCTACTCAGCTCGATTCTCATTTCGGTCCCTAGGCTCCGGTTCGGATTCTACCTGACAAGTATTCCAAACCTGTTGATGTCATTGCTTATTTTGACACAGGTTCCCACACTACAATGATGAACCCAAAGGTCCTTCCTCCAGAATTTTGGAAATCCCAAGTTCGACATTTTCGGGCCGCTGATGGAAAAGTTTTTTCCACTAATCTGATTTCCAGAAAGAAGATTGGTATTTAGTTTTTCCCGTCCTTTACTCTTTGGGTCCAAGTCGTCGGCACTCCTCTTCCAGATAAAGATATCCTCATCGGCTGGGATGTTTTTCGCCAATGTTACTCTCTTCGGATTCTCCCTACTGGCATCCGATACAAAAAGCATTTCAAAGCTTTTTCTGACATTCCGAAGATTTTCCCGCTCTCAGAAATCCAAGCCCCTTTTGACCATATTCAACAAAAATTGCTCCTGCTTTGTGCTGACAATCATGCCACTTTCTCTCATCCTTCTCCTCTGTGGAAGAATCCAGATTTCTTTATCAAGCTTCCCTTTAAGCTTAATGAAGATACGAATCCTACCAAGGCTACCCACTCAGGCATGTCTCCCTCAGATCTCAAGCTCGCTAATGAAGAATGCAATGAGCTCCTCCGTCAAGGTCTGATCGAACATACCTCTTCTCCCTGGGCGTGTCAAGCCTTTTACGTTGAAAAACGCACAGAATTACTCAGAGGAAAAAAGAGATTAGTCATGGATTACAAGCCACTCAACCTCTTTCTCAGAGATGACAAGTTTCCTGTTCCCAGACCAAATGTCTTATTCTCTCAACTTCCAGGTGCTACGATCTTCTCCAAATTTGACCTCAAATGTGCTTTTTGGCAAATTGGTATTCATCCAGATGAAAGATACAAGACAGCATTCTGTCTTCCTAATGCTCAATACCAATGGACTGTTCTCCCTTTTGGATTAAAGACTGCTCATTCCCTTTTCCAAAAGGCTGTTACCAGGATTTTTCATCCTCTCTTACACTCAGCACTCGTCTACATTGATGATATCCTCTTGTTCTCTCCAGATGATACCTCTCACAATCTCCTTCTCCAACAGTTCCATGACATTGTTCATCACTATGGTGTCATGCTCTCTGAAAAGAAAAGCATAGTTGGGAAATCTGAAATTGAATTTCTTGGAATGCACATTTCCAACGGCCAATACCGTCCTGGACCTCATTTGGCTGTCCGTTTATTAGACTTCCCCGATTCTAATCTCAGTGTGAAACAAGTTCAACAGTTTCTCGGAATCGTCAACTATGTCAGAGATTTCATTCCACATGTCAGTCATTACACCTCAGTTCTTTCTACGCTCCTCAAGAAGCGTCCTCCTCCCTGGAGTTCCTCCCACACTGAGGCCGTCCTCAAATTAAAGGAGATCACCCAATCTCCTCCTGCCCTCGTCATCCCTTCTTCGGGCCAGCTCATCCTCCAGACTGATGCCAGTGATATTTTCTGGGGAGCCGTTCTCATTGAAGATCGAGACGGTCAAAGGAAATACTGTGGTCATGCTAGTGGAAAATTCAAAGATGCCCAACAGCATTATCACACTATCTATAAAGAGATTTTTGCTGTCAAATTCAGAATCCAAAAGCTGGATTTTCACCTCAGGATAAGAAACTTTATTGTTGAAATGGACAACTCATCTTTTCCAAAGATACTCGATTTTCTCAATAAGATTCCTCCTAATCCTCTCCTTTTGAGACTTAAAGATTGGTTTGCCCGATATGACTTCACTGTTCGTCACGTGAAAGGCCATCATAATATAATTGCTGACATGCTCTCCAGACCTCCACTCACTCATCTCATTACACCCACAGGTCATTATCCTCTTGTCTTCATGACTTCTCATGCTGGTCCCTCATCACCTCATGCTGGTCCCTCATCATCCTCACCAGCCATTCCTGATTACTCATTCCCACCAGAACTCTTGGCCACATTGCCACCTGATCATCAACCTTCTTTAAATCAGATCCAGTCTTTCGCCAAGACTCAACTTCCGGTCTACCTAGCTCAGATCAACAGACAAGACTGTCGTCACACTGTCAACAACTTGTCCAGACCATTTCTTGACTCGTTCATAATGCCACCTTTCTACTATTTCTCTCCTCAACTCCTTTGGTTCCTCTGGTGTTTATCAGTTCTACATCATCATGCCATCGTCTTCCCTCTTCAGGCTCTATATGGTCATCTCCATGATCCTTCTCAGCGGAACTCTCTGTTATGGGTTTTCCTCCAATGGTTCACGTCCTTGACCAACTGGAAGCACGAACTCACTGAGCTCATGGGCAAATATAACATTCGGGTGGCAGGTACCCCTGGGTGCCTCTCATACAGGTCTTAGAGTTTTCCCCACAATGGCGGCCTAACCACGGCCTAAACAGGGTACTTACTTTCCAACCCACTAGAGACAGACAGGGACCTTAAGCCAAAAAGCCAACAAATCTCATCTTCTGATGTGCAGGATCCTCAACCTAGAGGCATGCACAAAGCATACTGAGATAATTACAGACTGCTATTTATATGAGTGACATGGCATTCGAAGGAAGAAGAGGAACAATTTAACAAGACATGAGAGTTAATACACACAAGAAAATATTTATTGATTTTGTTCTGAGTTTACACAAGTGACGAGCTCTCCTTATATAGGCGGAGAGATAGAGTGCTGACAAACCTATTGTACAGTAAGGCTACAAACGTGGCAGATACCTAGCTAAAGCAAAGCAGGGCCATCGGCCAAAGATTACAGACAATCAAACTCAAATAAAGAAAAAGGATGCCTAATACAGATGAAATAACATAATTAAACCTAATAAGGCCAAACAGTTGCCTAATAAAACAAAATAGCATAATGAAAGTGAATTATTGCATTTCACGTGACGAGTTGAGAGTTTGGTCTAAGCGAAGCTGAATCACGGACTAGAAGACATATTACAGTTGGCATGATTTTCATCATCTGAATCTTGGGCTCCACAGATGAAGCAGGGCCAGGCAGCATCAAAGGGGTCCTGAGAGTCAATCATGTATGAATTTAGAAAAGGGTTCCAGCTTTGAGAGGGGTCTCTGGGAATATCTGGTAGGATGAAAACTTCGTCGGTGGTGACATAATTAACATCACAGAGGAAATTGAGCAGACCGACTTGAAGGATTTGTGGATACATCTTTGGATAATCATACGTGGTATGCCATTCATAACTGGAGTTGGCAGTCCAAAGGAGTCATTTGTGGGGATTGTACCTGTAGGGCCTATTAAAGATCCATATACAGCATACAGAGGCAGCTGATTCATAATCAAGTTTCCAAATGTTATATTAGCCCATGAGCTCAGTGAGTTCGTGCTTCCAGTTGGTCAAGGACGTGAACCATTGGAGGAAAACCCATAACAGAGAGTTCCGCTGAGAAGGATCATGGAGATGACCATATAGAGCCTGAAGAGGGAAGACGATGGCATGATGATGTAGAACTGATAAACACCAGAGGAACCAAAGGAGTTGAGGAGAGAAATAGTAGAAAGGTGGCATTATGAACGGGTCAAGAAATGGTCTGGACAAGTTGTTGACAGTGTGACGACAGTCTTGTCTGTTGATCTGAGCTAGGTAGACCGGAAGTTGAGTCTTGGCGAAGGACTGGATCTGATTTAAAGAAGGTTGATGATCAGGTGGCAATGTGGCCAAGAGTTCTGGTGGGAATGAGTAATCAAGAACGGCTGGTGAGGATGATGAGGGACCAGCATGAGGTGATGAGGGACCAGCAGGAGAAGTCATGAAGACAAGAGGATAATGACCTGTGGGTGTAATGAGATGAGTGAGTGGAGGTCTGGAGAGCATGTCAGCAATTATATTATGATGGCCTTTCACGTGACGAACAGTGAAGTCATATCGGGCAAACCAATCTTTAAGTCTCAAAAGGAGAGGATTGGGAGGAATCTTATTACGAAAATCGAGTATCTTTGGAAAAGATGAGTTGTCCATTTCAACAATAAAGTTTCTTGTCCTGAGGTGAAAATCCAGCTTTTGGATTCCGAATTTGACAGCAAGAATCTCTTTATAGATAGTGTGATAATGCTGTTGGGCATCTTTGAATTTTCCACTAGCATGACCACAGTATTTCCTTTGACCGTCTCGATCTTCAATGAGAACGGCTCCCCAGAAAATATCACTGGCATCAGTCTGGAGGATGAGCTGGCCCGAAGAAGGGATGACGAGGGCAGGAGGAGATTGAGTGATCTCCTTTAATTTGAGGACGGCCTCAGTGTGGGAGGAACTCCAAGGAGAAGGACGCTTCTTGAGGAGCGTAGAAAGAACTGAGGTGTAATGACTGACATGTGGAATGAAATCTCTGACATAGTTGACGATTCCGAGAAACTGTTGAACTTGTTTCACACTGAGATCAGAATCGGGGAAGTCTAATAAACGGACAGCCAAATGAGGACCAGGATGGTATTGGCCGTTGGAAATGTGCATTCCAAGAAATTCAATTTCAGATTTCCCAACTATGCTTTTCTTTTCAGAGAGTATGATACCATAGTGATGAACAATGTCATGGAACTGTTGGAGAAGGAGATTGTGAGAGGTATCATCTGGAGAGAACAAGAGGATATCATCAATGTAGACGAGTGCTGAGTGTAAGAGAGGATGAAAAATCCTGGTAACAGCCTTTTGGAAAAGGGAAGGAGCAGTCTTTAATCCAAAAGGGAGAACAGTCCATTGGTATTGAGCATTAGGAAGACAGAATGCTGTCTTGTATCTTTCATCTGGATGAATACCAATTTGCCAAAAAGCAGTCAAATTTGGAGAAGATCGTAGCACCTGGAAGTTGAGAGAATAAGACATTTGGTCTGGGAACAGGAAACTTGTCATCTCTGAGAAAGAGGTTGAGTGGCTTGTAATCCACGACTAATCTCTTTTTTCCTCTGAGTAATTCTGTGCGTTTTTCAACGTAAAAGGCTTGACACGCCCAGGGAGAAGAGGTATGTTCGATCAGACCTTGACGGAGGAGCTCATTGCATTCTTCATTAGCGAGCTTGAGATCTGAGGGAGACATGCCTGAGTGGGTAGCCTTGGTAGGATTCGTATCTTCATTAAGCTTAAAGGGAAGCTTGATAAAGAAATCTGGATTCTTCCACAGAGGAGAAGGATGAGAGAAAGTGGCATGATTGTCAGCACAAAGCAGGAGCAATTTTTGTTGAATATGGTCAAAAGGGGCTTGGATTTCTGAGAGCGGAAAAATCTTCGGAATGTCAGAAAAAGCTTTGAAATGCTTTTTGTATCGGATGCCAGTAGGGAGAATCCGAAGAGAGTAACATTGGCGAAAAACATCCCAGCCGATGAGGATATCTTTATCTGGAAGAGGAGTGCCGACGACTTGGACCCAAAGAGTAAAGGACGGGAAAAACTGAATACCAATCTTCTTTCTGGAAATCAGATTAGTGGAAAAAACTTTTCCATCAGCGGCCCGAAAATGTCGAACTTGGGATTTCCAAAATTCTGGAGGAAGGACCTTTGGGTTCATTATTGTAGTGTGGGAACCTGTGTCAAAATAAGCAATGACATCAACAGGTTTGGAATACTTGTCAGGTAGAATCCGAACCGGAGCCTGGGGACCGGAATGAGAATCGAGCTGAGTAGCCTGATAGGATTCTGGGATAGAACTGTAGTCAGAGGAGCCAGAATATTCCGAATCAGAAAGATCTTCTTGAAGAACAAAGGTCGTGGAGGAATCTGCCTGATCTTGTTCAAAGAAGATGGATTCAATGTCTGCATCGGATGGAACTTCATCAGCAATGTCTTTCAACTGCTGAACTAATCTGGCAGACTTTGCCTTTTTGTTGGGACATTTCTTAGCATAATGTCCGGATTTGCCACAAATGTAGCAGCGTTGGGATTTATTCCAACCGCGCTGTGCTTTCTTGCGGAAGAACTTGAATCGTTTAGTCCTGCCTTTCTTGTTTTTGAAACGTTTGAAATGATTTTTCTTCTTCGTGTTGCAGGTGCAAGAGCCCAAGGATTTGCACTTGATTTGAAGAGAAGGTTGACGGCATTGGGATTGCAGGTGTTTGCCTTCTGTGAGCATTTTGGAGAAGAATCTTTGAGTGGCACAGAGTTTATCCAGAGAGCTGAGAGCATACATGTGGAGCTCACCTAAGGATGTATCATTGAGAGATCGTCCTGAGGTGTCTATTTTTCGTTGTATCTCATCTTGAAGGTCATCTGGAAGGGAGTTGACATAGACTTGTTTAAGACTATGATCATTAATTCCACCAAGGGTATGATATCTTTGAGACATCCGCTTGTAATGGAACATAATGTCATTTCTTTTGAGAGAGCAGCAACGCATGTCAAAGAATTCTTGTCGCGCCTGTTTATAGAGATGGTCAGGATCACCAAGGAATTCTCTGAATATGTATCCCATGGCTTGGGAGGCTAAGGGGACTCTGACAAATTGGAGTTGTCTGTATTCACCAAGAGCTTGGTACCAATCTCTGAGAGAACCCGTAAAACGAGAAACGAACTCACGTAGAATTGTTTCAAGGTTCTGTTCAGACTTTGCCAGTTGTAGGTCAAGCCATGCGCTCATCTCTGAAACCCTTTTTCTCCAGGAACCAGGAGAAGTGTCATCAAGAGTAAACCAAGGGCCATTGGTTGGTTTAGCAGGAGAACGGCCAGGAACATGTTCTGGAGGTTCTTCGACAAAGGGAGCAGGAGTAGTGGAGGCAGTCTCATCGGGAGACTCATAGGTTCTTGTTGAGGGCTGAGGATCTGTGCGAGATGCCATGAAAACTTGAGTAAGGTCTGCATGAGCAGAAGGAGAAGAGGCAGCAGTATCCAGCCAGGATAAAGGACAGGAAGTCTGTGACGACTGGGAAGAGACGTCTTCAGAAAAGGATGCTGAATCAGACTTGGATGAGGAGGAAAACGTCTTAGAAGCAAATAGAACTGGGTCGTATGAACTGGAAGCAGCTTGCTTGTCTTTCTGCTTTGAAGGAGACCTGTTCTTAGGTTTTGCGTGAGGGGAAGAGAGAACGGGATACTTCCGGAACAATTCACCAATGGATTTAAAGTGGTTGGAAAAATCATCAGATCTGGAAGGGGGTGAATGTGTAGGAGATACAGGGAAAAACAGTGATTGTGAGTGATGAGTGTAAGGTTTTGGTTTGTGAGAATGATCTCTGGTCAGCTGCTTAAGCTGTTCTTTAAGTTGCTTGATTTCTCTTTCCTTTGTGTCAAAGTCTGGGCCAGAATAGCCATGAGAAATATATCTGTGAAGATCTGCATGAAGCTTTGCTATTCTCGATTGAAGGTCAGAGGCCAAATCTCTGAAGGAGGCATCAAGACTTTGGAGATGGTGATCATGTTGAGAAACATGTCGCGTAACACGATCAATCTTCTGATCAATAGAGTTAAGAACTCTGTTCTGAACTCTGGCATTGTGAGATTGCCAGTTGAGGACTTGTTCAGCCTGGGAAGGCAGTTTGTAAGAACCATCGGGTTGAACTTCGGTAGATTAGACAAAAGGTTTTGAGAAACGAGTTTTTTCTTGGTTTGAGGAAGGTTCAAGTGGAGGGAAATCACAATCATAATCTGAGGTCATGTAACAAGGGACTGGTGCTGGTTGATTAGGAACTGTAAGGGTAGGTTGTGGAGGCAGGAGACCTTCAGATCGTAAGATCTGTAAAGCTCTATCATAAATGGGTAGAGGTTTATTTTTGATAGGATGGAGGCCTATCCAAGGACTATCAGGATGATCTGGTTTGTGAGGTTTATTCCAAGGTTTGCAGAAGGTAGGAGAGTTGTCCTTAAGACAGCGTCGACATATACAGTCTGCATCACACATATTTGGATCATCGTCCCAGATGAAGTGACCACGGATCTTATCAGTGTAGATCGGAGATCCGTCAGCTTCAAAACTGTGGATAGGAATGTCAGCTTCAGTGGTAACCGGTTGGATCATAAGGGCTTGGAATATCGGAGGAGTCTCCGAACTGGAAGAAGCCTGAGAGCATTATATATATATATAGATATGTTATATATTATAATAATATATATACTTTCATATTTTATTATTATTATTATCCATAATATATCATGTTATTATAATTGTTTTGTAATTAGGGGTATTTTGGTCAAAATACAGTTAATTCCATTCCATTCAGTTGTTAACCAAACAAAATAATACTGATTCAGATACTAATTCTACAGTCCCAACCAAACAAAGGAATCAACTTTCCATTCCTTTCCATTCCAATTTTCATTCTCATTACCATTCCACCATGGTAACCAAACACCACCTAAGATCCATTAAGTATTTCATCAAATGTTAGTTATTGGCACTTATATTTTCAGTTGTAAAGATTGTTTGTACGTCTAATTTATTAGCACACCTATTGTTTAAATGTAAAAATTTTATTAGAACAATCCACCAAAATATCAAAAGTAACCATATATATATATATATATATTTTATCAAATTGTATAAGTTTGAGATGACTTTTCAATTATAGTTCTACAAATAGATCTTTTATAAAATAGAGTTTTTAACAAAAAGTTTGATGTTTTTTGGTTGTCAAATAATTAAGTACTATTAAATTGATAGATGGTTTTGTGATATAATTATATAAGTACTTTTGGTAGTAATAAATTACAAAAAGATATTTGAGAAATAAAATAAAATTTTTTATTCATAAGTGGTAAGCTAGAATTTATTAAATGTAATCAGAATATTTGAGACAAATTATATTTCTTTTTAAAAAGCTCAAAAAGGATTGTTTGAGAAGCCTAAAATTTAAGTTTATCCTAGTAGATGCAAAAGAGGTTTATATATATTAAAAAAGCTCTTCTCAAGTTGATACCAAACAACTAAAAGTAAAAGAAAAATCAAAAGAGCTTATGACATTAAAAAATATGTTTTGATTAATAAAGAAGTCATACCAAATACACGTATGAACTCATTGCTTCTACCGTACTTCAAACATGAACCGAGTTATTTATATTTTCTTATTATCAATTCTTCTACCTACAACAATAGCAAATATAGATTTTATGGACCTTACAATCTTTTATTAATAAATGAATTTATAAAACTTTAATTGCATAGTTAGGTTTGTTGTAAGAAGAATTCAAAGATAAAAAAAAAATTATAAGAAAAAAAATAATTGGAACGAAGCTTTTCAAGAAAAGCATAGATGATGAAAAAGGAATATGTGAAAACTTATGGCATGTTTGATAATGATTTTTGTTTTCATTTTCGTTTTCCATTCCTTCCATTTTTTGAAAATGAGAAGTTGATTTATATTATTAGGATATGAAAATGCGTCTAATATCAATAATTAAAAACAATATTTGAAGAAAAAAAAAATATGTATTCAATAATAGTATTGTATTATAATATACATTTGATGAAACTATTTTGAAAACATATTTTCAATATAGTGTAAAAGTAAAAGTAATATTTTGTATTATCGTTTTATTTAATAAAAATCATTTTAAATTAATTTTAAAAAAAATTGGTGTCTTTTAATGTTTTTTTTAAAAAAAAAATTACGATAATATATATATATATATACTTTATTAATTTTTTTTTTGTTGAAAGGTATGTTTTACTGATTAATAAATAGAAACGCATATTTATTAAGCCCACATACCACCAACTAAACTAGTTAATTTTTTTTAAAAAAAATTAAATAAAAAAGGTGCATATGTTTTTGCTTTTTATTTAATAAAAGTGAAAAATGCATGACAAGATGAAGTTGGTCTAACAGTATGCCTTACACAATTACATTATGAGGTTGCAATTTTGTGTCATGTCCCCCAATCCCCATTTTATTGTAATATTTCAAATTAAAAGGTGAAAAACTCTTCTTCTGTTTTTTTTTTTTTTTCTTCTTTTCTTTTCGTTTTCGTATATTTAGTTTTGGGGTATAATCATTTGGTGTTAGTGAACAAACGTCACTAAGCGCGCGGAAGCTTTGCCGGATAGAACACAAACAAACACAATAACAAAGAAAAGATAAGATGAAGAGAAGTAATTTAAATCCAATCATACACAACACAAGAATTTACGTGGAAACCCAAATCAGGGAAAAAACCACGGCCGTGAGGACGACAAGAGAAAGTTCAAATATGTAGTAAATTGTTGCAACCACACACTCAGGTTCTCTCTCTAAATAATACCCCAAACCCAATTATAACTAATGCTCACTTTGAGATCTCTCTAGTATTTACTATTTTGCTCCACCACTCTCAGGTGTTTTTCACACACTAATAACCTAGTTATTATGGTCTATTTATATGTATTACAGGGAGTTTAAACTAACAAGGAAATCTATCTCCTAGACATATAAGATTTACTTGTTCCACATAAACTCTATTTCCTCTTATGATAAGTCTTCTTGTAAAGGAGAAATCCTTTTCCCATTAGAACTCTAGAAAAAACATATTTCCTCTTCCATGAATATTTCCTGATTTAACGCATGCTTGTGATTGACTATGATTCAAGTTGCAGTTGGCCACCCGCTTCCTAAACCGTGTTGAACTTGATCACTCAGAAAACCGTGATCTCTATGTGTCACCATTGTCGACCGCTACCGGTACCGCTGTGACAGCCACAACGGTCACCGCAGCGGTATCCACTGAAATTGGAACCGCTGTCGTTGCGTTGCCGAAGAATTAGTAGCGGTGTCCTACCGCTGCCAAAGCCACAGCAGCAGCGGCATCGGCAGTGGTTTGAGCTGTTCTTCGTTTCTTCTGTTCGTCATGTGCTCCAAGCCTCCCTCAAATATAACCTCATACTCCCAAACGCTCTCACGTCTCCAGGAAGTCTCCGCATTGGTAAATCGTGTTTGGTAACCATTGGAGAATTCAAGCCATATCCAACATTTGGTTCATATATAAAATTTCTAATACAATCTAAAATGTAAAATATCATTCAAATGTCTAATCCTCAATAATATGATTTTTTGGGCTTAAACTGAATGCTCTATTGCCACCCACAAAATATCTCCATACACCCATTTTTTTTCCCACACCAACATTAAAAAATTAAAATTATTAATTTTACTCTCTACACCCTTTAAAATACAAAAACTATTCTTTAAGTTTTTTTTTTTTTTTTTTTTTTTTTTTTCATTTTACCAAGTTTTCTCATTACACCGATAATTTAGAATTTGTAAGAACAAGTTTCAGATTTTGTAGGATGTTCTTACTATTATTTTGACTCAACATTATTTTAAACATTTAATTAAATATTTAAAAAAATCTTATAATCAAACAATAATAAAAAAAAAAGTGTTTTTAACTTTTAAGAGAATTGGAGAAGCCTTGTAAGTTGTTAGTTGTAGAGTTCGCTGCAACAAAACCTTCTTGGCTTTGAAAAAGTAATTTGAGAATGTATCTTTAAAAAAAAAAAAAAAAAAAGTAATTTTAGAATGTATGATATGAGAGTCAAAAGTAAATGTCTAATAATTTGAAATTAAAAAGTAAACCTTTATTTAGTCAATTTAGACAAAATTATTAAAAATCTAAAATAATACATGGTCAATTAAGAATAAAAATGTGAGGAATCACTAACAGTAATTACTGTTTTCTTTGTAGCCACATTAGGATCGATTATTGTACAAAAGTCTTGTATTCAAGATGAATAAAGAAGATCCAATCCAACTACATATGGCTGATGATGTTTATACCAATTGACTGCTACAAGTGGTACGAGATACCCAGGCAACAAAAAAACTTGTAAATAACAAAGATGCAAATTATACTGTGTAAACAAACTATAAATTTCATATGATTAGTAATTAAAGAACAAATCATATTGTGATAAATTTTAAAATACTCTCAAGCGCATGAGTCTATTATAGAATAACTTATACGAGTACGAGGTCAATCCCATGAGAATTGTGAAAAACTAATCTAATTCTCATTTAATCTAATCCTAACCTAGTTAACCGAATGTCATTAGTCGACGATCTGTCATAATACCTTATTTGGAGAATTTGGGCGGAAACTTTCAACTTACATTACTAGAAGAAGCATTAAGAAATCTCAATGTTGTTGTCAATGTTGTTGGATAACCCTTAGTTTATTGTCTTCCATTGTATCCACTTCAAATTTTTAATGTTCAAACGATGAACATAACTGTGATAACGGACATCTTAAATATGATCATAATGTAGAAGGTTTTCTATTTAGTTTTTCAGCAGACCCAAGACATTGGGACGAACTAAGAAAGGTAAGAATTATTTATCTTTTTCTTGATCTTGTAAGTTTATTTCTATATTATTCTGAATGTTAATGTTCTTTCTGTTGTTTTGTAAGTATAATTTTATTCGGAAACTTTTCTTGGACCTAGAAGCCAATGGTCGCCTCGATCCGGTAAATATAAGCTTCATTGACAAGATGAATTCTACTAGTCTCGCTGAAAGCAGTATTGAAATGCGTTATCCACAATTAGCAAGCTTTCAAGTAAATAATTTTTACCTTACAAAAACAATTGCCGAACACATTTTCTTTGTTTTTTACACCACGGAAATGCAAAAACAAAACTCGAAAACATCGCCAAACGCGCGTTCTAGTTTGCCTAAGCCCATTTTTTGTTTGTAATGATCTATTGACAACTATGGTTTACCCCTTATAGGGTTTAAATTTGGGGTGTATGGGCTTTGGGCTTTCTAGTTTGCCCGAGCCCCCCAATTTTTGTTTGTAATGATCCATTGACTTACCTTTATAGGGTTTAAATTTATGTTGTATGGGCTTTGGGCTTTGGGCTTTCTAGTTTGCCCGAGCCCAATTTTTGTTTGTAATGATCCATTGACAACATTGACAACTAGGGTTTACCCTTATAGGGTTTAAATTTGGGGTGTAGATTTGTTAGTTTACCTGAGCCCAATTTACAACTAGGGTTTACTCGATCCATTATATATACTATTGAATAGTGAACAGATAGGGTTTCGAGCAGCAGGGTTTACAGCAACAGTGCAAACGGCAAACGACAACTGAGAGAAGAGTATTTTCGTTTTCGAGCGACAGGGTTTACAGTGACTATACAACCGGCAACTGAAAAAAGGTTATTTTTGTTTTCGTTTCTTTCTCTTGGGCATTTTCTTTCTCTTTTTTAGTAAATCACCATTAACTTTCGTTTGTTATCATGGAAATGCTTGTGTTTACTTTTCTGTTGTTGTTTTTTTTTTTGGTAGTATTTAAAATACCATCATCCCTAGAGTCTGTACAATTTGGCTTGGTCTTCAGGAAAGAATTTTATTATTATTGATGTCGGAGGCACATAATGCGGATTGGCTATGGCCAATGTCGTTAGTCGACAATCTGTCCTAATACCTTATTTGGAGAATTTAGGCAGAAACTTTCAACTTACGTTGCTAGAAGAAGCATTAAGAAATCTCAATGATGTTGGCAATGCTGTTGGAGAGCCCCCAGTTTATGGTCTTCCATTGTATCCACTCCAAGTTTTTAATGTTCAAACGATGAACATAACTGTGATAAGAGACATCTTAAATAAAGTTGCATATGATCATAATGCAGAAGGTTTTCTCTTCGGTTTTTCGACCGACCCAAGACATTGGGACGAACCAGGAAATGTATATTTCCCTTTTTTCATGATCTTGTTAGTTTATTTCTATATTATTCTGAATGTTAATGTTCTTTCTTTTGTTTGTTAGTATAAATTCATCCGGAAACTAGTCTTGGACCTAGAAGCCGATGGTTGTCTTGATCCGGTAAATATAAGCTTCAACAAAGAGATGAATTCTACTAATCTCGCTGAAAGTAGTATTGAAATGTTGTATCCACAATTAGCGAGCTTTCAAGTCTTCAAAATAATTCTTACCTTACAAAAACAATTGTCGAACACATTTTCTTTGTTTTTTACATCTCGAAAACATAAAAACAGGACACTAAAACATCGCCGAATGCGCGTTCTAGTTTGCCTGAGCCCAATTTTTATTTATAATGATCCATTAACAATTATGGTTTACCTTTTATAGGGTTTAAATTTGGGGTGTATGGGCTTTAGGCTTTCTAGTTTGCTCGAGCCCAATTTTTGTTTGTAATGATCCATTGACAACATTGACAACAAGGGTTTACCCTTATAAGGTTTAAATTTGGGGTGTAGACTAGCTAGTTTGCCTGAGCCCAATTTACAACTAGGGTTTATCCGATCCATTATATATACTATTGAATAGTGAACAGATAGGGTTTCAAGCAGCAGGGTTTACAGCGACAGTGTAAACGGCAACTGGCAACTGAGAGAAGGGTATTTTCGATTTCAAACGGCAGGGTTTACAGTGACAATAAGTGAGAGAAGGGTATTTTCGTTTACGTTTCCGTGTCTTTCTCTTGGGCATTTTTGTTTTCGTTTCCGTTTCTTTCTCTTGGGCATTTTTTTTTTTTTTTTTGTAAATCACCATTAACTTCTCGTTTGTTATCATGGAAATGCTTGTGTTTACTTTTCTATTGTTTTTTTTTTTTTTTTTTTCAGCAGCAGCAATATCTAAAATACCATCATCCCTAGAGTTTGTACAAATTGGCTTGGTCCTCAAGAAATAATTTTATTATTATTGATGTGGGAGACACATATTGCGGATTGGCTGTGGCTAATGTTGTTAGTCGACGGTCTGTCTTAATACTTTAATTGGAGAATTTGGGTGGAAACTTTCAACTTACCTTACTAGAAGAAGCATTAAGGAATCTCAATGCTGTTGGAGAGCCTCCAGTTTATGGTCTTCCATTGTATCCACTCCAAGTTTTTAATGTTCAAACGATGAACATAACTGTGATAAGGGACATCTTAAATAAAGTTTCATATCATCTTAATGCAAAAGGTTTTCTCCTCTGTTTTTCGGCTGACCCAAGACTTTGGGCCGAACCAGGAAAGGTATGAATTGTTTTTCTTTTACTTGATTTTAATAGTTTATTTCTATATTATTCTGAATGT
Organism: Acer yangbiense; assembly: GCA_008009225.1. Lineage (NCBI taxonomy): Eukaryota > Viridiplantae > Streptophyta > Magnoliopsida > Sapindales > Sapindaceae > Acer > Acer yangbiense. The sequence continues at coordinate 31,687,660 of CM017767.1, forward strand.
TAATGTTCTTTCTTTTGTTTTGTTAGTATAGTTTAATCCGGAAACTAGTATTGGACCTAGAAAACGATGGTTGCCTTGATCCGGTAAAAATAAGCTTCATTGACGAGATGAATTCTACTAATCTCGCTGAAAGCAGTACTGAAATGTTGTATCTACAATTAGCTAGCTTTCAAGTCTTCAAAATAATTATGACCTTACAAAAACAATTGCCGAACACATTTTCTTTGTTTGTTCCACCTCGAAAATGTAAAAACAGGACTCGAAAACATCGCCAAATGCGCGTTCTAGTTTGCCCAAGCTCATTGTTTGTTTTTAATGATCCATTAACAACTATGGTTTACCCCTTATAGGGTTTAAATATAAGCTTCATCGACAAGATGAATTCTACTAATCTCGCTGAAAGTAGTATTGAAATGTTGTATCCACAATTAATGAGCTTTCTAGTCTTCACAGATGCATATCCCCAAATTAGGGAGTTATACGACGCGGATGTGGATTTGAAAGGTGAACTGGAAGCCTTCTTTAAGGGGTTGCTCGATTGTCACTCGGCCATAAAGTTTTCTAAAGTGGGTAAAACCTAATCTAGGATAAAATATAAGTTATCAGTTAACCTACTTTTAAAACAATTGCCGAACACATTTTCTTTATTTTTCACACCTCAAGACGTAAAAACAAAACTCGATGGAAACTAGTCTTGGACCTAGAAGTCGATGGTTGCCTCGATCCGGTAAATATAAGCTTCATCGACAAGATGAATTATGGTTTGCCCAAGCCCATTGTTTGTTTTTAATGATCCATTGACAATTATGGTTTACCCCTTATATGGTTTAAATATAAGCTTCATCGACAAGATGAATTCTACTAATCTCGCCGAAAGTAGTATTGAAATGTTTTATCCACAATTAGTGAGCTTTTCAGTCTTCACAGACGCATATCCCCAAATTAGGGAGTTATACGACGCGGATGTGGATATGAAAGGCGAACTGGAAGCCTTCTTTAAGAGGTTGCTCGATTGTCACTCTGCCATAAAGTTTTATGAAGTGGGTAAAACCTAATCTAAGATAAAATATCAGTTATCAGTTAACCTACTTTTAAAACAATTGCCGAACACATTTTCTTTGTTTTTTACACCTCGAGACGTAAAAACAAAACTCGATGGAAAGTAATCTTGGACCTAGAAGCTGATGGTGGCCTCGATCTGGTAAATATAAGCTACATCGATGAGATGAATTCTACTGATCTCGCTGAAAGCAGTATTGAAATGTTGTATCCACAATTAGCTAGCTTTCAAGTCTTCAAAATATTTATAACCTTACAAAAACAATTACCGAACACATTTTCTTTGTTTGTTCCACCTCGAAAATGCAAAAACAGGACTCGAAAACATCGTCAAATACGCGTTCTAGTTTGCCCGAGCCCATTGTTTGTTTTTAATGATCCATTGACAACTATGGTTTTCCCCTTATATGGTTTAAATATAAGCTTCATCGACGAGATAAATTCTACTAATCTCGCAGAAAGTAGTATTGAAATATTGTATTCACAATTAGTGAGCTTTCTAGTCTTCACAGATGCATATCCTCAAATTAGGGAGTTATACGACGCGGATGCGATTTTGAAAGGCGAACTGGAAGCCTTCTTTAAGGGGTTGCTCGATTGTCACTCTGCCATAAAGTTTTCTGAAGTGGGTAAAACCTAATCTAAAATAAAATATAAGTTATCAGTTAACCTACTTTTAAAACAATTGTCGAACACATTTTCTTTGTTTTTTACACCTTGAGACGTAAAAACAAAACTCGATGGAAACTAGTATTGGACCTAGAAGCCGATTGTTGCCTTGATGCGGTAAAAATAAGCTTCATTGACGAGATGAATTCTACTAATCTCGCTGAAAGCAGTATTGAAATGTTGTATCTACAATTAGCTAGCTTTCAAGTCTTCAAAATAATTATAACCTTTCAAAAACAATTGCCGAACACATTTTCTTTATTTGTTCCACCTCGAAAATGCAAAAACAGGACTCGAAAACATCGCCAAATGCGCGTTCTAGTTTGCCCGAGCCTATTGTTTGTTTTTAATGATCCATTAACAACTATGGTTTACCCCTTATAGGGTTTAAATATAAGCTTCATCGACGAGATGAATTCTACTAATCTCGCTGAAAGTAGTATTGAAATGTTGTATCCACAATTAATGAGCTTTCTAGTCTTCACAGATGCATATCCCCAAATTAGGGAGTTATACGACGCGGATGCGGATTTGAAAGGCGAACTGGAGGCCTTCTTTAAAGGGTTGCTCGATTGTCACTCTGCCATAAAGATTTCTAAAGTGGGTAAAACCTAATCTAAGATAAAATATAAGTTATCAGTTAACCTACTTTTAAAACAATTGCCGAACACATTTTCTTTGTTTTTCACACCTCAAGACGTAAAAACAAAACTCGATGGAAACTAGTCTTGGACCTAGAAGTCGATGGTTGCCTCGATCCGGTAAATATAAGCTTCATCGATGAGATGAATTCTACTAATCTTGCTGAAAGCAGTATTGAAATGTTGTATCCACAATTAGCTAGCTTTCAAGTCTTCAAAATAATTATAACCTTACAAAAACAATTGCTGAACACATTTTCTTTCTTTGTTCCACCTCGAAAATGCAAAAACAGGACTCGAAAACATCGCCAAATGCGTGTTCTAGTTTGCCCGAGCCCATTGTTTGTTTTTAATGATCCATTGACAACTATGGTTTACCCCTTATATGGTTTAAATATAAGCTTCATCGACAAGATGAATTCTACTAATCTCGCTGAAGGTAGTATTGAAATGTTGTATCCACAATTAGTGAGCTTTTTAGTCTTCACGGACGCATATCCCCAAATTAGGGAGTTATACGACGCGGATGCGGATTTGAAATGCGAACTGGAAGCCTTCTTTAAGAGGATGCTCGATTGTCACTCTGCCACAAAATTTTATGAAGTGGGTAAAACCTAATCTAAGATAAAATATAAGTTATCAGTTAACCTACTTTTAAAACAATTGTCGAACACATTTTCTTTGTTTTTTACACCTCGAGACGTAAAAACAAAACTCGATGGAAACTAATCTTGGACCTAGAAGCTGATGATGGCCTCGATCTGGTAAATATAAGCTACATCGATGAGATGAATTCTACTGATCTCGCTGAAAGCAGTATTGAAATGTTGTATCCACAATTAGCTAGCTTTCAAGTCTTCAAAATAATTATAACCTTACAAAAACAATTGTTGAACACATTTTCTTTGTTTGTCCACCTCGAAAATGCAAAAACAAGACTCGAAAACATCGCCAAATGCGTGTTCTAGTCTGCTCGAGCCCATTGTTTGTTTTTAATGATCCATTGACAACTACAGTTTACCCCTTATATGGTTTAAATATAAGCTTCATCGACGAGATAAATTCTACTAATCTCGCTGAAAGTAGTATTGAAATGTTGTATTCACAATTAGTGAGCTTTCTAGTCTTCATAGATGCATATCCCCAAATTAGGGAGTTATACGATGCGGATGCGAATTTGAAAGGCGAACTGGAAGCCTTCTTTAAGGGGTTGCTCGATTGTCACTCTGCCATAAAGTTTTCTGAAGTGGGTAAAACCTAATCTAAAATAAAATATAAGTTATCAGTTAACCTACTTTTAAAACAATTGCCGAAAACATTTTCTTTGTTTTTTACACCTCGAGACGTAAAAACAAAACTCGATGGAAACTAGTATTGGACCTAGAAGCCGATGGTTGCCTCGATTCGGTAAATATAAGCTTCATCGACGAGATGAATTCTACTAATCTCGCTGAAAGTAGTATTGAAATGTTGTATCCACAATTAGCTAGCTTTCAAGTCTTCAAAATAATTATAACCTTACAAAAACAATTGCCGAACACATTTTCTTTGTTTGTTCCACCTCGAAAATGCAAAAACAGGACTCGAAAACATCGCCAAATGCGCGTTCTAGTTTGCCCAAGCCCATTGTTTGTTTTTAATGATCCATTAACAACTATGGTTTACCCTTTATAGGGTTTAAATATAAGCTTCATCAACGAGATGAATTCTACTAATCTCGCTGAAAGTAGTATTGAAATGTTGTATCCACAATTAATGAGCTTTCTAGTCTTCACAGATGCATATCCCCAAATTAGGGAGTTATACGACGCGGATGCGGATTTGAAAGGCGAACTGGAAGCCTTCTTTAAGGGGTTGTTCGATTGTCACTCGGCCATAAAGTTTTCTAAAGTGGGTAAAACCTAATCTAAGATAAAATATAAGTTATCAGTTAACCTACTTTTAAAACAGTTGCCGAACACATTTTCTTTGTTTTTCACACCTCAAGACATAAAAACAAAACTCGATGGAAACTAGTCTTGGACCTAGAAGTCGATGGTTGCCTCGATCTGGTAAATATAAGCTTCATCGATGAGATGAATTATACTAATTTCGCTGAAAGCAGTATTGAAATGTTGTATCCACAATTAGCTAGCTTTCAAGTCTTCAAAATAATTTTAACCTTACAAAAACAATTGCTGAACACATTTTCTTTGTTTGTTCCACCTCGAAAATGCAAAAACAGGACTCGAAAATATCGCCAAATGCGTGTTCTAGTTTGCCCGAGCCCATTGTTTGTTTTTAATGATCCATTGACAACTATGGTTTACCCCTTATATGGTTTAAATATAAGCTTCATCGACAAGATGAATTCTACTAATCTTGCTGAAAGTAGTATTGAAATGTTGTATCCACAATTAATGAGCTTTCTAGTCTTCACAGATGCATATCCCCAAATTAGGGAGTTATACGACGCGGATGCGGATTTGAAAGGCGAACTGGAAGCCTTCTTTAAGGGGTTGCTCGATTGTCACTCGGCCGTAAAGTTTTCTAAAGTGGGTAAAACCTAATCTAAGATAAAATATAAGTTATCAGTTAACCTACTTTTAAAACAATTGCCGAACACATTTTCTTTGTTTTTCACACCTCAAGACATAAAAACAAAACTCGATGGAAACTAGTCTTGGACCTAGAAGTCGATGGTTGCCTCGATCCGGTAAATATAAGCTTCATCGATGAGATGAATTATACTAATTTCGCTGAAAGCAGTATTGAAATGTTGTATCCACAATTAGCTAGCTTTCAAGTCTTCAAAAATAATTATAACCTTACAAAAACAATTGCTGAACACATTTTCTTTGTTTGTTCCACCTCGAAAATGCAAAAACAGGACTCGAAAATATCGCCAAATGCGTGTTCTAGTTTGCCCGAGCCCATTGTTTGGTTTTAATGATCCATTGACAACTATGGTTTACCCCTTATATGGTTTAAATATAAGCTTCATCGACAAGATGAATTCTACTAATCTCGCTGAAAGTAGTATTGAAATGTTGTATCCACAATTAGTGAGCTTTTTAGTCTTCACAGACGCATATCCCCAAATTAGGGAGTTATACGACGCGGATGCGGATTTGAAAGGCGAACTGGAAGCCTTCTTTAAGAGGTTGCTCGATTGTCACTCTGCCATAAAGTTTTATGAAGTGGGTAAAACCTAATCTAAGATAAAATATAAGTTATCAGTTAACCTACTTTTAAAACAATTGCCGAACACATTTTCTTTGTTTTTTACACCTCGAGACGTAAAAATAAAACTCGATGGAAACTAGTCTTGGACCTAGAAGCTAATGGTTGCCTCGATCTGGTAAATATAAGCTTCATCGATGAGATGAATTATACTAATCTCGCTGAAAGCAGTATTGAAATGTTGTATCCACAATTAGCTAGCTTTCAAGTTTACAAAATAATTATAACCTTACAAAAACAATTGCCGAACACATTTTCTTTGTTTGTTCCATCTCGAAAATGCAAAAACAGGGCTCGAAAACATCGCCAATTGCGCGTTCTAGTTTTCCCGAGCCCATTGTTTGTTTTTAATGATCCATTGACAACTATGGTTTACCCTTTATATGGTTTAAATATAAGCTTCATCGACAAGATAAATTCTACTAATCTCATTGAAAGTAGTATTGAAATGTTGTATTCACAATTAGTGAACTTTCTAGTCTTCACAGATGCATATCCCCAAATTAGGGAGTTATACGACGCGGATGCGAATTTGAAAGGTGAACTGGAAGCCTTCTTTAAGCGGTTGCTCTATTGTTACTCTGCCATAAAGTTTTCTGAAGTGGGTAAAACCTAATCTAAAATAAAATATAAGTTATCAGTTAACCTACTTTTAAAACAATTGCCGAACACATTTTCTTTGTTTTTTACACCTCAAGACGTAAACACAAAACTCGATGGAAACTAGTATTGGACCTAGAAGCCGATGGTTGCCTCGATCCGGTAAATATAAGCTTCATCGACGAAAGCAGTATTGAAATGTTGTATCCACAATTATCTAGCTTTCAAGTCTTCAAAATAATTATAACCTTACAAAAACAATTGCCGAACACATTTTCTTTGTTTGTTCCACCTCGAAAATGCAAAAACAGGACTCGAAAACATCGCCAAATGCGCGTTCTAGTTTGCCCGAGCCCATTGTTTGTTTTTAATGATCCATTAACAACTATGGTTTACCCTTTATAGGGTTTAAATATAAGATTCATCGACGAGATAAATTCTACTAATCTCGCTGAAAGTAGCATTGAAATGTTGTATCCACAATTAATGAGCTTTCTAGTCTTCACAGACACATATCCCCAAATTAGGGAGTTATACGACGTAGATGCGGATTTGAAAAGCGAACTGGAAGCCATCTTTAAGTGGTTGCTCGATTGTCACTCTGTCATAAAGTTTTCTCAATTGGGTAAAACCTAATCTAAGATAAAATATAAGTTATCAGTTAACCTACTTTTAAAGCGCGTTCAGCGATGTTTTCGAGTTTTGTTTTTACTTCTCGAGATGTAAAAAACAAAGAAAATGTGTTCAGCAATTGATTTTGTTTTAAATATTTTTAAGATTAAAAAAATCAATCTCAACTTTTAAGGCATGGGAGAAAAAACAATTTTTTGTTGTTTCTAGTGTTTTAAAAATAATGAGAACAACTTTATCTGTACCATTTTATTGACATCTGTGACAACATCTTCTCACTTTCTTTACTTTATTCTACTCACATTCTTTTTACTTTCATTTCTTTTCTCCTTCTCTCATCTTTCTTCAGATGTTCTTCCTTGTTTGAAGATCTTTTCCATTTTCTCCTCATTTTCAGGGTATGTATAATATGTAACTTCTACATTTTTTTTTTATTGTTCTTATATTTTAAGATTTTGATTTAATTTTTTTTTTTTGACTTGATGTAGAATCGGTCTTCATCCTCTCTTCCTTGAACTTCGTACAAGCTAAAGTATGTACTTTATGAATCTATTTTTCGTGTATTTACTTTTCAGATTTGAGCTCTCTTAAAAAAAAAAAATGACATAAAAGTTTTCCAAATCTGATAGAGATTTTGACATGTATGTATGGGAAAAAAAGTTGTATTTTTACATGTTTAATGGTCAAGACACGTGATGATGGTGATGATGTATGTATTTTTAATAGATTGTGTTGAATTTATATTTATTTATTTATTTTGAACATGCTCGATTAATGGAGCTCAAAGCTTCAAAGCTTTTCTATTAATGAATATTGTGATTCTACATTCATTTTACAAAGATCTTATACATACATATATATATATAAAAGAATATTCTTAACCAAACTAAAAGTGTTAGCTTGAAACCAGGAAATCTAAAAAGATGAAACTAGGTGCAGACTAGTTGATAAGGAGACCTAGGAAATCTAAAAAGAGAAGAACTTTTTTACAAAGAAGATGAAAAAATAAATAAATTAAAATGGTCTCAAGAGAAGTTTATTATATGTGGACATGGAAATTTTAAATGTTAGTCATGTAGATGGTAGTAACAATCTAATGTAATTGGGTAGAATTAGATTTTGTGAGTTGTTGGAACAAAATTGTAAACGGATTTGGATGTGTAGTGTTTGGCTGAAAAATAGGACATTGAGTAAATTTGATGTGTTTGGAGTGTGTGTTCAATTGTACATTGAACAACATAATTTGGAATATATGCTGAAATTCTTGAAATTGAGATGGGTTGATTGAACAGCTTTAATTATGTGATTTGGCTGCAATGTTCCTTTTTTTTTTTTTTTTTTTTTTTTTTTTTTGAAAATATCTATTAATTCGGGACCATGTATTTTTTTGAAAGATTTCACCATTGGTAAGATTCGAGTCACTGACTTGAGTCATTTGCCCAAGCCCCAAGCTCGTCCATCTACCAGCTGAGCTACGCCCATGTTGGCAATTTTAATGCTTTGTTTTTTGCATACTTGCAAGCCAAGTCCAACCATGCCAGATTTTTTATCAAGCCTATTGTTTTATTGTTCTCTTTTGTCTAATTAGTAATATTGGTCCGTAATATTTTAAGTGTAGTTATGTTTTTTTTTTTTTTTTTTTTTTTTAATTTCTTTTTTGTATGATTGGAAAGAGATGGCTTTCCAAGATGCTAATTATGATGATAAAGCTGAATGGTCACCTAGGAATGAAGGAATTTATATTCGTATTTTACATGAACATGTGAAAAAAGGTGATTTGCAAACATCAATTTTTCATAAGAAGGTTTGGACAATTATTAGTGATGAGTTGTTTGCTAAAGCTGGTAAAAAGTTCATTATTCAAAAGCTTAAGTCTAAATTTAATAGATTGTGCAAGAAATATCGAGAATTTTCGGATTTGATTAAGCATACCGGTTTTGGTTGGGATCCTGTGGCAAATACTGTGACAGCATCAGATGAAGTTTGGGTTGAATACATTAAGGTATACTTTTAATTCCACATAATTACATAAATTAGGTGTAATATTGTTTGGTTTGTTTAACTCGGTACCATTTTTCCATAGAGAGTGTCATGTGTGAAGTGCTACCATAAGAAAGGTCTAGAGCATTATCAAATGTTAGGATAAATATTCAACATTACCACAACAACATGACAGTTGCATTTTTCATCAAGCCAACTTTCTCCAAATTCAGGCGATGAGCGTGTATTAGAGGACACATTCCTTAACACTGGGGTTCATGTTGACAAATAAGGATGGTGATCCTATGGACACTCATGTTGAGAGTGATAGAGGGAAAAGACCTCGTCGGTCGATTTCTATGAATTACGATCGTCGTCCAAAAAAATGGGAGAAAATAGAGAATTATTTAGAAATTTGTAGTAAGGTTATGAGTCATAAATTAGAGAAAACTAAGGAAAAAATCAATAAGGATCAAAACAATTCAGCAACAAGTAAACGGTTTGAAGAATATACAATTGAGGAATGCATGCAACTTATTGAGGAAATGGACATTGGTGATAATGCTTTTGATAAATTGATGGAAAAGATTGTGTCTCTTGAGTGGAGGAAATTTTTTCTAAACATGAGTGAAAAAAAAAAAGTCTTGGTGATCTGTCTAATTCTATGCTTATATTTCACCCTTTTTCCTATGCATTTTGCTTGTTTCTTGAGTCCTTTTGGTGGTTTGATGTGTTTGTTAAGCCTATGTAGGTTGCCTTCCATAAAAGTGAGGATGGATCCGATTGTGGAAGAAATAAAGTCAAAAGAGAAGGAAAAAGGACAAAACGTCATTTTCCGTTGCCTAGGCCGCAACCTAGGCAAGTGCACCAGAAGCGACCTTACAAGCGGTCAGGAGTAGAGAATTACCATGTATTTTCCGCAGCCTATGCCGCCCCCCAGGCATGTGCCTAGCAAGCGGTCTATAGAGCGGCCAAGTCCAGATGAGCTTCGCTTGATGTGCCGCCCCCCAGGCATGTGCCTACCAAGTGGTCTATAGAGCGTTCAAGTACAGAGGTGCTCCGCTTGATTTACCGCTCCCTAGGCAACTTACCCAGGCTGCGGTATAGGGAGCGATAATACGTAATCCTGGTTCACTCAGGACAGCACGTGACCTATTTTTGAGAGAGTATTTAAGGTTGCTGGTACAGTATTTTCAAGGGACATACAGAGGGGAATAAGAAACCTAGAGACACCATTCTTTCATAGATAGATTCATTCTTTCTTTCAATTCATCCATTCTTGGAAGCAAGAAGACGACGGAGATTTCAAGACAAGAGCACCTCACCATTATGGGTTTTCTCTACATCTCTTCTATGTTTTCGTTTTCTCCAATGATGTGTAACTAAACCTCAAACTAGAGGATTGATGTAACCGATTTTGGATAACTCTATATGAACAATTAGTCTATCTTTTGTTAATCAATTAGGTTTTAGTTTTGTTTATTGAATTAATTGTTCTATTCTACTTGCTCTTATTATATTATGACCGCAAGTGATTTGAGTTTATGGTTTAGTTTATCCATGAAATTAGGGTTTAGATGTGGATGGTCGTTCCATTTAAGTCTTAATCACAAGCTTAATAAACAAGAAAATTGATATATGCATGGCTGTGCTATGTTCATTTGGCTTAGAGTTTTGCGTAAAACGTGGGTTTAGACAATTGCTCATTACATGACCGTGTGTAAGTAATAGGAAGAACCCTAGATCATTATTCCGTATTCGTTGCATGACCGTGTGCGAGTATTGGAAAGGATCTTCGAACTTAATTGTTTATCATTAAAACAAGCCATAAGCTCTATTGAAGTGTTTATTGAGACTGATTGTAAGCATTGAGTATCTAAAAAAGGTGCATCGATTCCCTATTATTTCTCTCCATATATTCATCCCTTGTGTGATCTTTGATTTGATTCGATTCGATTCGATTCGATTTTAGTCTTTAGTTCAAGTAGTCATAATTTATGTTAATTTTATAATTAAACAAACTTCCAAAGAAGAGCATTATGCAATTTAGTATTTTCGCATTTAGAGTAACATTGCTAGATTAATTGGCATTCAACCAATAGAATCACCGATCCCAGTGAACGAACTTTCTTAGTAAATTGAATATAGATTTTACTGCATCACTTAGGTTCAAAGACTTTGAAATAGTCTATTGTATTATTTGTTATTTGACTTGTTAACTTTTTAATTTGGTGTGTCTAGGGACTTGTCTTTATGGATTTCATGTTTGTAATCGTGAATTTTATGTATGTAGTTGATGACTGTAAAATTATGTTATAACAGTTATTAGTGTTTGATTTATTAGATTTTTTATATTAGTTGTATACATTTTTTATTAACTTTGACTTTATAACAGATTGCATTTGATGGAGGATGATAATTCATCTAATAATTCGGATAGCTCCTTGGATCTTAAAGATTTGCAACAACACATGTTTGTGTGCATGGAAATTTATGAACATTGGAGATCATATATCGAAAGAATCCCATATGCAACACATCTTCTCTAACAAGTCCCGAATATGTGGAAGAATTGTTAAATGGACATCCTGATTGAATTTATGATTCATTTAGGATGGATAAACATGTTTTTTCTAAGGTTATGTACCACTTTAGAGTATTTCCAACTGATGAAACATGATAGACATGTTGGCATTCATGAGTCTGTTGCGATTTTTTTTATTTATAGTTTCTCATAGTGTACGTGTACGGGTTGCCGCTGAGACACCATTCATAGGCAATTTAAAGCTGTATTGAAAGAAGTTTGTGGGTTGGCACCACGCATTATACAAGCAGAAATTCGAGGGGATAAACCACCAGAGATCATGAACAATTCCAAATATTATCCATATTTTAAGGTAAATATTTTTATAAATATAAAATGATATGAATATAATATCTATAACAATCTTCCTCTAATGTTTACCTAATTTTCATAAATGCATTGGTGCTATTGATGAGACTTATGTTGCTGCATGGTCACCTACACGGAAACAAACTTTATACCATGGTAGAAAAGTTGTTAAAACTCAAAATGTGATATGTGCATGTTCTTTTGATATGATGTTTACATTCGTATACAATAATTGGGAAGGCAGTGCAAATGATTTAAGAGTGTTCATGGATGCATTGACAAGAGTTGAAAACTAATTTCCTTTTCTAGATGAAGGTACAAATAGCATTATCACTATTTTTAACGTTTTTTTTTTCTAATATTGTTATGATGTGGAAATAATGAATAATATTATTACAGGTTATTACTATATGGTGGATTATGGGTATTCAAACATGCCAGGCTTTTTAGCACCCTATAGAGGCGAGAGATACCATCTCCGTGACTATCGAGGTTCTACTTGGGCACTAAGAGGTCCAACAGAGTTGTTCCATTATAGACATTCATCTTTGCGTAATGTTATTGAGCGGTGTTTCGGTGTATTGAAGGCTTGTTTCCCAATTTTGAAGTTAATGCCTAATTACTCACCATGTAGGCAACGACTAATTCCAATTGCATGTTGTGTACTGCATAACTTTATATGGAAAGAAGCTCGTCACAATAGGTTGTTCAGAGAATTTGAATTAGAAGATATGATTATTGAGGAAGAAGCAGAGACACATATTTTCAATTTGGACATGTCTCAAGATAACATGACACAAATGAACCCAATTAGGAATGAGATCACATTACAATTGTGGAATGACTATAATAATAGATAAACATTATGATTAATTAAACTTTGTTTGTAATTTTGTATGGTTATTATTAATATAATTTATTAGGTGTTATAACTATTTTTTTAATAATAATAATATTATCTTTTATTATTGCTGTTGTTGTGTACTTACTGTTTTTATTGATATAAAAAAAAAATATGGAAAAAAAAATTGAATTACTATCAGACGCGTTTTTAATATTTTCATTCTTGGAATATCGTTTTCCATAATTACTACCGGACGCGTTTTCAAACTCGAAAAACAGAAAACAGAAAACAGAAAACATAATACAGAAAACAGAAAACAAAAATGTTACTGAATGCGCCCTAAGTTTCTTGGGCTGTGAAAAATGAAAAATGAAAAATGAAAAATGAGTGTAATAAGAAAAATGACATATTTAAAGTTAATAATACATGTGAGGATATAAATGGTATTCTAAAGGGTGTATGAAGTAAAATAATAATAATAATAAATAAATAAATAAATAAAAGTATTTAACATGGGTTTGCCGTATGTGAAATTTTTTTTATTTTTTGGGAGGCACAAATTTCTATTATTTAGACAAATGAATATATATATTTTTTTTAAAGTAGCAAATGATTTGTTTTTGTCTTATTTTCATCACATATCTTATGATTTATATGGTATGTACAAATCACCTGTTATAATATAGTGATTTATATAATATGTACAAATCACTTGTCATAATCTCGAGATTTATATAGGTACAAATCACTTATTATATCATTTGAATTAATTTTATTTTTTATTGTATAACATTACTCTTATTGTCAAAAAAAAAAAAAAAAGTATAACATTACTCTAAAAATATTAGATGTCGATATTTTCAACCAAAAATATAATTGTTTTGCTAATATTTTAATAAAAAAAATATTACTAAAAATATATCTCTAAACAAAATGACTATTAGGGTTTTAAATAATTTAATAAAAAAATTAAATCAAAATACTCTAACATCATTTGCCTATTTACTTCCAAACTTATTACCTATCCTTATAAAATTTACCTATTTACAATTTCATCCAACCTCATAACTAGACCTGACAAGGTTCCAGTTCGAACTGTGGAACTGGAGTTGAACCGGAACCGGAACCGAAAAATTCGAAACCAAAACCGATTTTTCGGTTTCGGTTCAAGAACCGAAACCTGAACCGGGGGAGGTCGGTTCCGGTTCTGGTTCTATGGTTTGAGGAACCGAGCGGTTCGAACCGGAATGGAACAGGTGGTTCCGGTTCGAACCGACGGTTCCAGATTTTTTTTTTTTTTTTTTTTAATCCTAAACCTAAATTCCTAAATGCTAAATTTCTTCTTCAGTTCTTCATCAGGTCAGAAACTCAGATTCTAATATCTCTTTCTTCTTATTCTTCTTCTTCGTCGATTCGATTCACGTTCTTCTTCTTCTTTTTCGATTTTTTTCTTCGATTCATGTTCTTCTTCTGCTTCTTCTTCTTCTGCGATTCACATTTGTAAGGTTCCCGTTTATTGATTAGCTTATTTCATGGACAAACCACATGCTGGGATTTATTGTGTAAGACTAGTTTAGGTGATTGAGGATCAAGCTCAAAGGCCCTTTTAAGACCACAAGGGACAAGCACGCCAAAGGTATAATCTCTAGTGCTTAGTTTTCTTTGAAGAGATTAGATTGCACACACACACTTAGCATACTTGCATTTGTGTGCATACTCTTCATATGTCACATTTCACACTTGCACTTTGATGTTGTATTTTGTGTGTGCTTATGTGCCTTGTAATTCGTTTCTCGATATTGTTCGGAAATGTCCGCGCATGCACTAGTATGTGCTTGGTTTTGCGCGAAGTCCACCTAAGGAGAATGCCCTTGGCGTCTCTTTTGGTTTCACATTTTTTTGGTGAAACGACGGTTAAGATCGGCGGCTTGACCGCTGAATGAAACCGCTGTTTGTGTCCAAAGGCTTTTGGAGTAATTCTGCGGTTGTGATCGGCGGCTACGATCGCCGTTTGAAACCGCCGATCATACCTAATTGATTTATTCTCTCGGGGTTTGATTCTGCGGTTGGTTCGGCGGTTTCGTAACCACCGAATGAAACCACCGTTGATGCTCTGTTCTTCTCGGGCTCAATTCGGCGGTTGTAAATGGCGGCCTGGCTGCCAAATGAAACCGCCGATTGTGCGCTTTCAGGGGTAAACTTGTCTTTTCACATGCTTTATTTTTTATGTCTATAAATATATCAATTTCTCATCTCTCTGAACCTAGCTCTTTCAATACAAAAACCCTAAAGTCTATAGAGAGATTTGTGAGAGAAAAAGCAATCAAGATTGCTCATTTAAACACTCAAAACCATTTTCATATGCATTAAATCTTCATCTAGCATTTTCTAGCATATCTAGGATGCTTGCTTGCATGGGTCTTTCATCAACACACTTGCTTTGGTAAGTTCTTCATTATTATCGTATATAATTAGTGTTTTATTTATTAAGGCATCTCTTTTATTACTTGCATGTTCTTAGATTAATTTCTAATGTTCAAGATAGAGATTGTCGTGTTGATATGATTGAGTGTTGTATTGTAAGAACTATCTAGGTTTTTATAATCTATGTTTAGCTAAGCTATTTGACATGTCATCTAGCTTTTAATATCTAATATTGAATTAATTGCAAAATCATCATCCTAGATAAGCATATAGTGTAACCTAGCTCTAAATTGCATTTTGAGTATTCATATATTCACTTAGGTTGTATTATCTCTTCTTAGAGAATTAAGTCTTGTGTTGTGACCGGGAATAGGTTGCTTAAATTGCAAGCAATTGGACTAGGTTCACTTATACCGGGATTAGGTAGATGTGTGATTATATACCGGGATTAAGTTGTAATCTTTAACACATTTAGTGGATTTGAGGTTCGAGTGTGGCGCATTTACTAGCCCGTGGTTTTTTCCGTGAGGGTTTCCACGTAAATATCAAGTGTTATTTACATTCCGCACCATATTACACTTGCTATTTTATATTGACTATTATGGGCATTTTCGTAATCTTGACTATACACGAAAATCGGGTAAAATCGATTAAAATCTATTCACCCCCCTAGATTAATATTGAACACACTGAGTATTTGTTTCAACGTTCTTTTTCTTCGATTCACGTTCTTCTTCATCTTCGATTCACGTTCTTCTTCGATTCACATTCTTCTTCGATCTCTCCTTCTTCTTCTTCTAATCTTCTTCTTCGATTCACGAAAGTTTGGGGCTGATTTGGGGATGGTTTGGGGTTGATTTAGGGTTGATTTGGGGTTTATTTTGAGGTTGGAGAGAGAGAAACGAGATCAGATTCTGGGTTGGGGGGTTTGGACTTTGAATATATCAGACAGACATTGTGAGTGTAACCGTGATAGGCCAGTTCCGGTACCACCTAACCGCGGAACCGGAACCGGAACCGGAACCGGAACTGAACTGGAACCGTGTCAGGTCTGCTCATAACCATCTCTAATATATTTTTTCGGGTAAAATGTTTGGCACATCCTATCTATTTACAAGTTTACTGTACATTATATATATATATATGTTTTTCTATTTAATCTTTAACTTTTGAATTTTATTGTTAAAGATTGAATCGATTAAAATTACATAAAAACAAATTTTGTGTGGAAAAAACTAAAAAGTTTAAGAAATGATGAAATGGTAATTCTCAAGGGATATGAAGGAAATTAACCCAAATCATGAACACGATCGAAGAGAAAGAAACTCAAGTTGAAGGAAGCAAAACAGAAGCAAATCAAAGTATCAAACTCAAGACAGCCGTAATGTTGGAGTAGTGAGTGTAAAATGACAGAAATATCCCTGAGAAACACGAAAATTACAAACAAGCCCTCGCTCCGTCTATCTAAACACACAGACCGCGCATATATTATATAACATCTCCCGTAGACTCAGACCACCATTTTCCCTTCACCACGTCTCTCTCTCTCTCTCTCTCTCTCCATTAACATTTCCTCACTATTTATATATATTTTATATAATATAATATATATATATGATTAAAAATCGTTAAATTTCGAAACATACTTTCACTTCCTCTGTAAAACCCTAATTATCGATCCCCTTCTCTCATTTTCTCTCTCTAGATTCAGGTCGATCCACGGAAAAAAAAACCCTCGCTTTCTCTCTCTAAGCACGTGTCTCTCCCTTTCAGTTTCTGTTTGATTTTCGTTCTTTGTACGAGATCTGTATTGTTGACATTCGATCAATTTTTCATTTAGGGTTATCGATATATATATATTTTTTTTCAAAAATCACGGTCAAGGCTGGCGGGTATTCGGGTCAAGTAAATGGCGGATTCGCCACGTGTCCGCCACAGCAGCAACGGTAACGGGATTGTTCTTCTTCTTCGAGCCGGTGTAGCGAGAGATATCGTTGTGTTGGAGAATTCGAATTCGGTTGAAAAACAGAGAGGTGACGATAGCCAAGAGTGAAAAGAGAAAGAAGCATGCTGAGTGTGCTACGTGTGCACCTTCCTTCGGATATTCCTATTGTTGGCTGCGAGCTCACGCCGTACGTCCTCTTACGGCGTCCTGACAAGACTGTAACTACAGATGATGTCCCTGAGTCCGCGCCAATTGACGGTCATTTCCTGAGATACAAGTGGTAAGTGCCCGCCAAGTCAATCATTTTACAGTTTGCAGCCCGTCAACTGAGTCATTTTGGCTTTATTTTATTCCAGGGGGTGGTTTTGGATTTTTGGCTGTGGTTAATTGTAGGGGGTTTTTGTTGGTTTGAGGCTGCTTGGTTTGTGAATTTTTTAGTGTGTTATTGACATAATGCTTGTGGGTGTGTATGGAACTGATGGTTGTGGCAGTATATCTGCATTTGGGAATCAATTGTTTGTGGGTTTTGTTCGATTTCTGATTTTCGTTATTCCAAATTTCCAATTTAGCTGATTTATCTTTCAGTTACATGTGGCTGGATACTGTTTATTCAGGGTTAAAACCTAAGTGGGTGAGTTTATTTAATCTGGAGCCCTGCATTATTTTGTCATACCCATTCACTATTCTTTCAAATAGCCTATTCTACCAGCAATATGTCAATATTTGAAATGAAGATGTAAGAAGGGGGAGGGGGGTGTTTGTACTTCTTTGGAACTTGTATTATAAAAGGTAGAGGCATGTTTTGGGGAGGAAGTAATCAATTTTCTTTTTGAGGTTAGAGTTTAATTTGATCAAATTTACCTTCTCTTTTACTTATCGGCACCCATTATTATACCGGTTATTTTTGGTTTTAATAAGATGGATCCAAGCATATTTTATTGATTAATGGTCAGACATTTATTTTTTATTTTGCAATTTTTGGGCTAGATTCTTGTCACATAAATCTGTTAGTGCACCTATAATGGTTGTTCACCTGCTTGCTGATGAGGGATGTGATTATCTATTTAAACTGGCTTTGTGGTTGGCATTGCCATGTGTTTGTGAGTTTTACTCTCCAAATAAAAGTTCAATAAGGAAACTGCAAGATCCGCTGCGGATAATTTGCTACTTATTCATTTTATAAATTAGCGTATAGATTTGAATAATGTATTTAATATGGTCCTAAGAAAAAGAATAATATGGTCCTAAGAAAAAGAATGCATTTATAGTATGAAACAGGGTTACCGTGTATTTGTATCTTAGTGGTCTCTTCTATATTCCAATGTTTAGCAGTAGTACTAACGTTTGTGAACTCTTAATTTAACGATTTGAATGTCCTCCAAATATGGCTATAATAGAGTTTCTGTCATTTATATTAATAGCTAGGCTAGGGTGATTTTTTTCTTCTTAATACAATGCAGATGATGCTTTAACTGTCTTTGTAGCTTTAGAATGCTTCAGTTCACGCTCCTACTATTACGTAATATGCACTTATTCTAATTAGTTTATCAAATGTATGGTTTTATGGCAAAAAAAGGCAACAACGGGGCATGTTTAAGTCATTATGTGCATCCTTCTTTCTATAAAAATCCTAGTCGCTGTTTAGCAATTTTTTGCTCTGCCTAGGCTGCCTAGTCGGCGACTAGCGCTGACTAGGTGCCCGG
This sequence comes from Acer yangbiense, assembly GCA_008009225.1. NCBI lineage: Eukaryota > Viridiplantae > Streptophyta > Magnoliopsida > Sapindales > Sapindaceae > Acer > Acer yangbiense. The sequence goes on from CM017767.1 coordinate 31,706,270, forward strand.
CTGCCTAGGAAGGCCGATTATGCCTAAATCACTGCGGCCGATTTTTTTAACACTATCTGAAATGGATGACATCACCAGATATGAAGTCAATAATCATGCAATTGTATATGCTTTTAATGCTCTAAACTGCCATCATTGATGCTGCTGCATTGTTGTATACCAGCTCAACATGTAAAGATGGAAAAACAATAGTCACCTTTCTTAGTTGGTAGAGATTGAATAGAAGGTTCCAACAAACTTTTAAGTGCTCACAAAAGCATCTAAAAGTGTTTAGTTGCCAAAATCTGGTAAATGAGTTTGGGTAAAGCCGAAAGGGGTTTTAGAATATTTTAAGAGCGATTTGTGGGGAATGAATTAGGACGTTGGAGAAAGTATGGAAAGAATGACCAATTAGGAGATATAGGCTTTGCTCATATTCTTACTGAGTGATGCTTATCAGCATTGTTGGGACTTGTAACTTAAAACTTACACGGTGTTACTGAAAGTGCTCACAAAAGGATCTAAAAGTGGTTAGTTGACATAATCTGGCATTTGAATTTGGGGAAGTTGGTTTTAGAAGACTTAAGAGCAATTTGAGTGGAATAAACTAGAACGTTGGAGAAAGTGCGGAAAATTAGGAGATATAGGCTTTACCCATATTCTTACCAAGTGACATATATCAGCATTTTGGTACTTGTAACTTTAAACTTACATAATGTTACTGCAGTTGCTTAAATTGGTCATGTTAGATTTGCTTTAGGGGATCTCTCTGCTTGTACCGCCTTGACTGGCGCTTGACGAATTGGGTAAATATGATTTGGTTTCTTCAAATGGCAGTACGAGCCTCAAATGGCAATATTTTGTTATCCTGCAAATAATCATTTTGTGAGATGTTTTTAGCACACAGAATCAAATATGATCCGATGGTTAGTATGGTTAGAGAATATTCAAAATTGAATTCAATGACAATCTTGGGAACTCAAAATGAAGCCAATCTCATTAAGACCTTTGAAATTAAACGCAATAGTATTTATCATCTATATCGTTAGGGAAGCAAGGATAAGAGACCATGTGCAAGACAATTTTATATTGGATATCTCATCATAAATAGATAGATAGGCAGTTAATAGGCTATTAATAAAAAAAAAATAGCTGTATACAAATTTTATTTGTAATATCAACTCTAGTAGTCTTCTTGACAGAAAGGAAAGAAAGACAAAATTCAGGGGGTTCTAGTTTTGCCCTAAGTTTAGAATTTTATTTGGTACAGCATGCTTTAATGACTATGACTGGTTGTGACTTTCTAGAAATTTGTGAATTGGAAGCATCAATCTTTTTCAAGATGATTGAATGCTGGCAAAGCAGTACCTTAGAATGTCATTGATGTGCACGGGACTTTTTACCTTATTTGTGTTAAGAGATCTCTATTTAGTAAAATTGCTTTGTAGCATGACCGCAATTAGCATTGAAAGAAGAATTGAAAATTTGCATTTAATGGATAATGATTGTGTTATGACTTTTGGCATCCTTTTATTAATTACTGAGCAATTTGAATTTGGAGCTTTGACCATAATACTTTTCTGCAATATTTATTTCTTTGCAGGTACCGTATACAAAGTGATAGAAAAGTTGCTGTTTGTAGTGTACATCCATCTGAGCAGGCCACACTGCAGTGTTTAGGTTGTGTTAAGGCTAAGATTCCTGTTGCCAAAAGTTATCATTGCTCTCCTAAGTGCTTCTCGGATGCATGGCAGCATCATCGTGTTCTACATGACCGTGCGGCAAGTGCTGTGAATGAAAATGGAAATGAAGAGGAGGAATTATTTGGACGCTTCAATAGCTCAGGGTCTGGAGTTATCAATGCTAGCTTATCTGGTTCTGCTTCAAGTCCTAGCTTGACTAATGGTGCTGCACCTTTATATCCTGCAGCAGTTGCTCAGAGAAGTGGTGGTGAAACTTGGTTTGAAGTTGGGCGATCTAAAACATACACCCCAACAGCTGACGATATTGGCCATGTTCTCAAGTTTGAGTGTGTTGTCGTAGATGCAGAAACTAAACTGCCTGTGGGTCATCCTAGCACTCTGTTGACTTCCCGTGTCATTCCTGCTCCCTCTCCTAGTCCTCGTCGCTTGATACCGGTCAACGGAGCTGAAGTTATGGGGCATCTAGATTCTGATGGTCGTTTATCATCTTCTGGAACTTTTACTGTACTCTCATACAACATTTTGTCTGATGTGTATGCCACAAGTGAAACATATAGTTATTGTCCATCATGGGCTCTTTCCTGGCCGTATCGCAGACAGAATTTATTGCGGGAAATTGTTGGATATCGTGCGGACATTGTTTGTCTTCAGGAGGTACATATAAATACACTTTGTTGTTTAATGATTTAATTTTTGGAGCATTTGTAGAATTTTTTTGGAATTTACATGTCATACTTTTATGCTTTGGAAGTTGTTTCTCTTTTATATAGAATGGGTTATGATTTGGAAATTATAGTTTTTCTCTCTCTTTAACCTTTTTGTATGTTGCATGTCTTTTTAAACCATATGTTTGCACAAACTGTATCGTTCTGATTTAGTAACAATGTACTGTAAATAGATTAAAAAAAAAAAGATAAAGAAATTAGTCTATATTGCTAACTCTTTCATTCACAGTCAAAGGCTAACTGTTACATAACTCACAATGCCCTTTAAGTAGAAATAGAATATGGCTAGCTATAAATAAATTTAAAACTATGAGGAGTTTCATCTGCAATGCTTCACAATCAAATGTTAGAATTTATTTGTCAATTGGTGCACTTCATTGCTAGTCAAAGCAAAACATTCTTAACCTTGACAACCTCCAAAGTGATTATGAGGCTTAGCATGGCTTTTACTGTCAACCAATGGTGGTTATAGCTTCTTCCTTTTCTCTCTTTCAGGTTCAAAATGACCACTATGAGGAGTTTTTTGCCCCTGAGCTGGACAAGCACGGTTATCAAGCCCTCTACAAGAGAAAAACAAATGAGGTTGTTTTCGAACTTTGTGTGACATATTGATATATCCATTAAAAAATTTTGATTACCGATTTCTGTTCATTGCAGGTTTACAATGGTAATACCCATACAATTGATGGTTGTGCAACATTTTTTCGTAGAGATAGATTTTCGCATGTCAAAAAATATGAGGTTTGGGAGCTTTAATCATGTGTTGTACAATTTCCTTAAATTATTTCCTATGCTTAACATACCTGAACTTGTATGCAGGTTGAATTTAATAAAGCTGCTCAGTCTTTAACTGATGCTATACTTCCAACTACTCAGAAGAAGAATGCTTTGAATCGATTGGTTAAGGTAGCTTGATCAACCTTGACTTTCTAATATATGTATCTAGGAGTGTACCCACGTGTTCCAGCTTATGCCTTCATAAGTATAACTAATGATCCTCATCTAAGTTATTTATGTTGATAGGATAATGTTGCATTAATAGTGGTCCTGGAGGCAAAATTTAGTAATCAGGGAGCTGATAATCCGGGGAAACGACAGCTTCTTTGTGTGGTAAGAATTTTCAATTTTATTGTTCTTCCATGTTAGTTATGTTTCTCTACTATTTTGTGTTTAACTTGTCTTTTCAAGTAATTGCTTAACTTATCATCAGAACATTCTTAATAGTGGGAGATTCAAAACTCGTCATGGATTGTGTTACCTGCTCAAAGTTATAAGATATTTTGCCAAGTGTTCAATTTTCTTTAACCTGTGAACATTGCATTATGCATAATCCAGATTCTTGTGGTTTTGTATTGAGTTGACTATTGAAATACAGTTTAGAAGCCCTATCACTTCCATATATACACATCTCATGTATTCATTGACAATTGTCGGAATACTTCCTTCCTTTGGCATAGAGTTTATGCGTTACATCATCCTCATTGATCCGTGTTACTAAATTTACTGTTGAACATCTCTTACCCTTTACAAGAAAATGGTGTGTCCATGTGTGTTTGTGTGTGTGTGTGTGTGTGTGAGTACATACGTTTATCACAACATTGGCCTCATTGACCTGTTCTCCTAAATTTCCTGTTGAGCATTACCTATTCTTAAAAGAACAGGTCAACAGTTCGATTATATTTATATGAAATGCATGATTATCATTTGGACCATATTGTAATTTCATTGTTTTGATTTATATATATTTTTTTCCACTCTTTTGGAGTATAGGCAAATACACATGTAAACGTTCACCAAGATCTAAAGGATGTCAAGCTCTGGCAGGTTCTCATTTTTCTTGTGTTTTTAAAAGCAATTCTAAATTTGTTTCAATTATTTAGATTAAATGATCTATTTATGTTGTTTTTTTTTGTTCAAATTAGGTACATACGCTTTTAAAAGGATTGGAGAAAATAGCTGCCAGTGCCGACATTCCAATGTTGGTGTGTGGGGATTTTAATTCAGTTCCTGGAAGGTCTGTGCAATTCTTCTAATGTTATAGCTGATATATGAGATTTATTTTATCATGTATTATTACAGGTATGTTGCTTAACTCTAGATGCCTTTAAACTTTCTTGCAGTGCTCCTCATGCCCTTCTTGCTATGGGGAAGGTAGATGCAGTGCATCCAGAGCTGACAGTAGATCCTCTTACTATTTTACGTCCTTACTCCAAGTTGACACATCAACTGCCGTTGGTAATTCTTCTTCTGATAATGGAATAATGTGTATGGCTTTAGGGTGATTGCTTTAAGGTTTTCCTTCACTGGTGGTTTTTTGGGTTTATGGAAGAAAAGTAAAATGAAGGTTATTGGAAAATAAAGGTGAAGGGGGGTTTTTATTCTTTATGATTATAACATACAGGTCAGTGCTTACTCGTCCTTTGCGAGAATGGGTGTTGGTCTTGGCATGGAGCAGCAGAGGAGGAGAATGGACCCCACAACCAATGAACCCTTATTTACACATTGCACAAGAGATTTTATCGGAACCCTTGATTACATATTTTACACAGGTGAACTTTGGAACTATTTATTCCATTTTTTTTTTTTTTAAATTCTTACCTTTTTAATTCTTCCTATTTTTCTGTGATTAGAAATATGTAATGCAAGTTTAGTAGTTAAATATATACGTAGTTCTTACCTTCTGATTTTGTGATTTCAGCGGACTCTTTAACGGTGGAATCCTTGTTGGAGCTCTTGGATGAGGAAAGCTTGAGGAAAGACACAGCCCTTCCGTCTCCTGAATGGTCCTCTGATCATACAGCGCTCTTAGCTGAATTTCGTTGCAAGCCTAGACCTAGACGTTGACACTTCAGGGTGTGGAATTATTTTTGGTATTATTAGTTTTTATATATTTATTTCTTCTTGCTAAAGGAAAGGTAAATTTTTGACTTTGACATTTTGTACACTGTCAATGCTTAGGTTAATTTGAGGTTTACTTTGTTAGTAGGATTTGGAATAGAGCCTTTATTTAATATGTATTCTTTTCATCACTAGTGAGGGTCTTGTTGACTGACCTTGTTAGACCTATAAGGCTGGTCTGTTAGAGCCAAACCATTGGTTTGAGAGATGAAAATACAACTTAATTTGGCATTCTATACATAGAAATGACATTTTTGAAGATAAATCTAGTTGACAATTAAAGAAATATGACCTTTGTTCAGAAACCAACACCACCACCACCCACCCCCCCCCAACACACACACACAAAATCAAAATAAGTATAAAAGTTAAAAGAGTAGAAGAATTAATGATAATCACATCTTTGTTTGACTATGAGCTTCTTCTACTTGTATTCCAAAACAGAAGTTGGAAGATGGTTGTTTTAATTCTCAATTTGTTTGTGGTTCAGGTTTGTGGATGGTGAAGAAAATAGCGAAGCAAGAGAAGCGGATGGATAGAGATAAGTTATTGTAAGAATGGTAGATGTTTGAGAGTAATCTCGTTGTGGGGATCCATGCTTTTGTATTATGGAACGTTTGTCACATAGAAAAATAATTATCAAGGTTTATTCAATTGTCAAGTACGTTCTTTTAGTTGCCAATCCAATAGAAATGTAAAAACAGTGATGATGATGAAGAGCATGATGTAAGTTGAAACCCCCTGCAAAGCAACTAAGTGGCTAGTGGCATGCTATTTTTGTATGCCCGCCATTTTAGATATAGGAGGAGGAGGAGGAGGAGGGTTGGTTCCATGTTTTTCCTTGGGATTTTGGTGGCAATGCATTCTACATTGGTTGCTGAAAGAAATAAGATTTTTAAAGTTTTTTAGCTTCCCAGCTTATATTGTGATATGTAGACAGACTCCGAGAGTCGTTCAATATTTAAAATCGTATCATATCATATCAAGTTTTGGTCTATCTGGCCTCGTGTAAGCTGTTTAGGCCTTCAATTCATGTGGTGTTGATCTGTCTTCTGACTTTGTTGTCTTAGAAAGGAAATCAAATCATGTAAAAAAGAATACAAGTGAGAATGTCATGTCTTTCTACGCTCACATTTACATATTTCTACATGTATTAGTTGGTGAGCTATCGATTAATTAAGTATAAGTGAACGTTGACCAAGTTGAAACAGATAAATCTAATGGTCGGTAGTTGGGGAACTGAATTTATCATATCAATATAAAAGCAAAGAAGACCAAATAAAGAGGCTCACAATTCAGGGTTCGCTTTTTATTTTATTTTATTTGTGATGTCATTTTCAGAAAATCACATTTTAGGATCCATAAATGTGTCAAAACAATATTCCGAGTAAAAGAACACTAAAAACTAGTAGTGATGTAACACGATTTCGGTCCATTTCCAGAATTTAAAAACAAGAACCAAAGGCACCCTAAATTTCCATTTTGCAAAACATGTTAGCTTTTAGTTTTATAGTCCTTGTACCCTTAAAGAAGCCAACTTAGCATATCATGACATTTTTTTTTGTCTTTGAGAAATCCTAAGAATGGACCTAAAAAAAAAAAAAAAAAAAAAAAAAGGTATTCGCTGTTATGATACAAGCTTCACCATCACCTCCTCAATACACTATCAATCACCACCTTCTTCAATATATTTGCAGTCTGTTATCTATCTTTTGACACTTTCACGTGCTCTGGTGAGGCCCCCTGTAAACGTAAATGGTACATATAAATTTAGGAAATGACAAACTTTGATAAGCTAGTGGCAATATGATTTACAACATGGTCATTCAAAAAGGATACTCACCTTGATGCAAAAACATCTGTATCCTTAGCTGTGCACTTTGAAGCACCTCAGATATGGGAACAACTGAAGCAGTTCATCACGACTCCGTCTCTACAAGAGTAATAAACTTTTAGATATAAACCGACAAATTATCAAGAGAGAAAGAACTATGTTCATGTCTGCCTGCACCATGAAAAGTTCCCACAAATCACCCAATGAATAACATATTCTTGACAATAAGACATTTAATTTCACAAAGCATAGACTGGGATTGAATTATGCCTATACTAACCTGTCTCAGCGCATTCATTCATACTCTTACTGAACCTTTGTCTAATCTTAATGTTAATTTTAGACATTGAAACACTATTAAATACAACTGATTTCAACAATCATAACAATGCATCAATTCATCCACTGTCACCAACTAACAATAACTTTATTAACATTTGGAAAATTATTCCTCATAAATCAACAGCACCGACAATATTCATTAAGTAAATATCCTATTGCTGTTATGCTATTTTGTTATTTTGAAGGAAAGATTAATCAAGGTGTTTAAGATAATGTAATAAGAAATTGCCATACCTTGATGCCAACACATCCATTTACATCAAGGGTTGTAAGTGTGTTTGAGCAGAACCTTGAAAGAGCCTCCAGGCACTTGTCAGTCACCCCAACTATTCCAAATAAGCTGCATTGATTCGTTTTATGGCATCAGTAACAAGGACTATATATTAAGAGAAACAATTTGATGTTGAATAGTATAAATATATTTAAACAATAGCAACTCCATACTCAAGACGAGCACCATTATCATTATAATTTATAAGGAGTAAAGAAGAAGAGTGACTTCTCAAATCAAAATACTACCAAGAAAAACTAAAAAAGTCAAGCACTACAATGCTTTCAAATGCCAAATCTATTTTCTCTTTCCAGAAATTACCTAAGAAATTCAAGAGAAGTGCAACCTTGAGCAATGGCTATCACCTCGGCATCAGTGATACGTACACACCTACCAAGAAGATACATAATTGATTTTGAATTAGTTATCAACCCGTCTCCTCTTACTTCAAAAATCATACTAAAGGTTGCCGGTTTGCCTTACCAAGTTAAATTGAGAGACACGAGGTTCTTACATTTTGCTATACAAGCGAGTCCTTCATCAGACAGATTCTGACAATCAAAATTTAAGAATATTGATTTTTTTACAGGCAAAATTTCATAGAATCTCCTGCTAAGCAAACCTGAGATTTTTACCTGAGCACCACATAGATCCAAGAACTTGAGATGGGTGAGAAGTGATATCTTCTTGTAAGCTTTATCTGTGAAGCTGGAGTAAAGCAATGCAGTCAGTCCTATAAATTAGAGACCCAAACAGCAAGAATTAGGCTTACACACATAAATATTAATACTAATAGCATACCTGGAAAGGGCATAAAGATTTAAACTCCTGAGAGATGAGCACTGGAGCAATATTTTTTGCAAGCCATGATCCGTTAGCTTGACACACCTGAAAAACCACTAGGCAATCAGTAAAGTATAGTCATTCATTAGAATTGAATTTTTTTATAAAAAAGAATCGAGCATAGCATGAATTTATTTATCATTATTTCCCTTGTCTTATTAGTCTTAATAATACTGAAAAGGTAATGCAATAATCATTTATTAAATTTTTTATAATTACAACAAGTTAAATGAACAGAGAGAATCCTACGCCATGGTATAAGACAGCCGATGTCATTTATACATTGTTTCTCATATAAATTTGATCCAACAAAACCAGATATACTTACCTAGTCAGGTTCAACGATTCCAGTTCTTGATAATTGTCAGCAACTAGTTGCAAACTTTTGTCTGATATATTCTGCATGGTAACAGCAAATCACTTTATTTGTCGACGGTCCTAATCACTGTTTAATTGAGTAGTTGAACTATAAGTAGAAGATACGATAAAAGCGCTTTATATTAGATCAAAATAGTCTAATAATTTCACATATTGCTTCAGTGGGACAAAACAAAGTTATGAATCTGACCTATTGGAAATTCGAGATGGACTAAGCATAGCGATCAAGTACCTTACAGCCACTTAAGTTCAAATCAACTATACGCTTGCAGTTCTTCACAAGATGCTGGATACTGATATCTGTTACCCTGAAGTTCAATTTGGAATCACAAAACTTAATAAATATCATAAAAGTTGAACTCTGAAAATGTAATTCAAGTGGTTAGAATAATAGCACAGCAGTAATTTAATGAAGTACCTCACATTCCAATAGATGGAGAAGACCTTCAGTTTAGGACAAGCACTAGTTATGATTTCAATTCCCTTGTCTGAGATCTTTTGGCAACCATTCAGATTCAGAGACTCCAGATTTTTCAAAAAATCCAGACACTAGAAAATGAATAAAATTTCCATCAACAAAATCTTATAAGAAGACAAAATTGATAAATAGAACATCTTGGACTGTATTTATTTAATCTCTTTTTTGTCGCAATTAAGCAAAATACTTCCACTAGATACTACTTTATTCTCCCAGTAAAGGCAATCAGCTTCTTTCCTCTTCCTAACTTATTTTCCTTTCTTTGTCTTTCAAATTAAAATGGAATGCACCTCACACGTTTATATAACTATTTCATTATACATGTTGATAAACCTTGGCCTGAAATCTTAATCTCTGGAGATTCAGATAATTTAACTGGGTATCTAGAAATTAGCAATAGCAATGCATTCATTATACATGTTGATTTTGCATATGCATTTTGATTGAGTAAACACTTTCAAACATTGGATTTAAAGTAGCCCATCTCAGCATTTCTCTCTAACCTAGTTCAATTCTTTTACAGTTCAATGACAACGATAATTTGATGTAAGATCAATCGGACGAAAACACAAAAAAATCACAAAAATGATATCATCAGTTTCAGTATATCTGATCCATTAACAAGTATAATGCAGCTAACAAATATGAAAGTTAAATGTCACCTTGGTTTTAAGGAGTTCCAGATGTTTATCTTCAATATCTTGTGCAAATTCAAGGTTTATATCTTTTACATGCCGATATCTAGACTGCAAAAAACAAACCAATTTGAATTTCAGTAATCTGATTCATAACCCATGAATAAAATTAAAAAAGAAAACCAAAGAACACAATTCATCCATCAATTGGCACCATTTAATGTTTTTATTTTTTTAAATAACATACCATGGAAAGAGCAGCTACAAGCCGAGCTCCAGCATTATTCATCTCACGCAAATCAATACCCTGAAAACAAAAACAAAAACCCAGATCACAAAATCCAATATGAAGTTGGCATGATTTAGAAAACTCTGAAAAACAACGGAGGGTACCTGCCAGAGAGAGGAGCAGGAGAGAAGAGATTGGTGGAGGCAAGGGCTGACTAAAAGGAGAGAGAACAAGTCTCTGTGAGGGAGTGTGGTGCAGGTGCTCACTATCCTCATCACTTTCGGGACTGTCTCTCTGCTCCATGTCTTCCATTCTGATTCTCCTTCCATTCTACTTTCCTCACTTTTACATGGCCGTCATTATTTTATTTATATGTTTGATTGTTTGTTTCTTTATGAATATATGACTTTTTAATGTCCTTGTCCTTTTAATATGTTTTCCACAAAATCCCCCAACATTTTCTTATATTCAAACTCCCACTAGACTTGTTTATTGTTATCAATAAATTACATTACCCTATCTATTTTACACTCAAAATAACTTATTCAAAAATTCACAACCACCTCCGTTACCGTTAGTATTTGACCATTAAATGTTGTCGTTGGTTGCCTCGAAAAATCAAAAAATTAACAAAATAGGAAAAAAAAAACCCATAATTAAAAAAAAATAAAAAAAAATAAAAAAAATAAAATCAATCACCTTCATCCATATTTGAGATGGCAAGTGGAGATGCATTTATATAAAAAAAAAAAAAATAGAACATCTAAAATTATAAAATGAAAGGCAAATTGAATCTCCATAATCGATCTATGAGATTGATGGTGTAAATACACTACAAAAACCTAAATTGAAAAATATAATCGAAAAATAAAATAACGCGTGGGAGTCCAATCTGGACCTCATGGATCTTTAGTGAAGGATTACTTGATTTACCTCCCCTATCACCAACAAGGGAAGCTCACCTCCATGTTCGTGGCGAGGGAGGCTTGAGCCTTCCACTGTTGCCACATCCTCCACAAACTCCATCAACCAATAAACTTATAATCTTGTTCGTAAACAATAGTAGGGTCATCCTTAAGGCTATGTTTGGTAGGGAGGAAAGAAAATAAATAGGATGGAAAGATTTGTAGGGATAGAAAATATGAGAGAAAGAAAGGAAAATGATTTTCCCTCGAGTTATTTGGTAAACAGGAAGGAAAGAAATGATTTTTTTTTTTTTTTTATCACTTTTACTAAGAGAGCATAAAATTGTAATTTAAGTCCCCTAAAAAGCAACCATTTCTTTCCCTCCCTTTTCCTCTCACTTTTGGGAGGAAACAAAATGGTGGGTCACACACACATTTTTCCTTCCACTTTTCCCTTCCCACCATTTTTTTCTCCATACCAAACACACATTTCTCCATTTTCTCCTCCCTTTTCCCTCCACCCATTTCTTTCCGAACCAAACATAGCCTAAGTTATTATGTAATATATTAACCGAAACCTGTTAAATAATATATTATTTTCCTAAGTTATTTTAAAAGTTGAAAACTTGTTAAGCATTTACCTTACAAACCATTCTCTTGAAGACTTCAAAATGGTCGTTGAGCTACTTGAAATCGAGATATGAACGAGACCAATTAAACCTAAGCAACCAATGAAAAATACAAGCTAACACAAATAATGCATTAACAATTGTAACTTCCACATCAACCAATGAAGAATACTAGCCAACACAAATAATGCATCAGCAATTGTAACTTCCAAATAGTTAAAAATTACATGTGGCTAAAAACAAACTTTTTAAATTTAATATGGTTAAATGTGCAATTTTCCTTTAAATGATATCCTTGTGTTTGCAAAGGAGAAGACTACTTTTTCTTGGTTTTGAAGGAGAGAGCATTTAGATTCAATATAGTAGAATAAAAGAAAATTTGTTTTAAGATAGAATTAGGTTATATGTGAGGGTTGTCTATGTAAGTATCCCTTCCAAAGCACAAATACAAGTATACAAGTGAAAGTGAGGCACAAGCACAGCATAAAGTCTCCAAATTGATTCCATATTTCCATCCTCAATCATCAGTCATTACATTAGCAAAACGCAAAAGAGACGCATGATCTTCAGAACCCAAAATTGTATCTCTTCTTCAGTATCCAAACTAATATCATCAGCAACCAGCAGCAGCAGCAGCTGTCTTCAGAAGCGGTTTATAACCAAAGTTCGTCTGAAATGGGTGAAAAACCGAAGCATAGACCACATAATAGATATGGATACGGACCTCAAGGCCGCTTGCCTTTTGAAAGACGCTATCAAGCGCTCTTCTACTGGTTTCCTCACTGCCAAATCCGTCTCTGATTGGCACAAGCTTCTTGGCCTCACTTTTCCTGTTCTTCGCTTTTTCCGCAGGTAAATATTCTTTCTTTTTCATACCCACTTCGTGTTTTTGCTAACTCTTTATGAATTTCGTTTTGGTTTTGGTTTTGGTTATGGTTAGTGGGTTCTCCATTATATTTGGCTTGTGCATTTTTGTGTACCCATTTTGTCTTTCTGATTGCAAGAATATATTGAACAATATGAGGCATTGTTATGAAATTTTATTCATGTTCAATGAATTTGGGTGAATTGCCTTTGTTGGAGATTAATAATGGATGGTGGGTTAACGTTAAGCAAAAGAATATGATGTTTCTAATTGTGATAGTTATGCATTTGGAGAAATTTTGAATAATTAATATTTATGTTGGTGAGATTTTTCGGGTCGTGTGTAGGTACCCAACTCTTTTTCATGAATTCCCCCATGCTCGTTATGCAAATTTGCCTTGTTTTCGCTTAACGGATACTGCAATGTTGTTAGATTCAGAAGAGCAAACTATACACCAAACTTATGAGAGTGATACGATGGAGAGGCTTTGTAGAGTGCTTATGATGATGAAGAGTAGGACAATGCCACTCCAATCATTACATTCTTTAAAATGGGATCTGGGTTTGCCGGATAATTTTGAGAAAACATTGGTTCCAAAGTATCCGGATGATTTTTGTTTTGTTAGGACCTCTAATGGGCTTCCAGGTTTGCGACTTGCACAGTGGCATGACGAATTTTCAGTTTCAGCATTGCAGAAACAAAACGAGAGTAATAAGACGGGTGATGAGTATAGGCAATTCAAGAGGGGGAAAACAGCTTTGGCGTTCCCAATGAATTTTCCAAGGGGATATGGAGCACAGAAGAAGGTGAAGGCATGGATGGAGGAGTTCCAGAAGCTGCCATACATATCACCGTATGAGGATTCTAGGCAGATTGATCCAAATAGCGATCTTATGGAGAAACGGGCCGTTGGGGTTTTGCATGAGTTTTTGAGCTTGACTATTCACAAGAAGACTAAGAGGAACTACTTGAGAAGCTTGAGAGAGGAACTGAATCTTCCTCATAAGTTCACTCGACTCTTTACAAGGTATCCAGGGATCTTCTACCTGTCACTGAAGTGTAAGACTACTACTGTGACTCTCAAGGAAGGGTACCAGCGGGGAAGTCTAGTGGACCCACATCCCCTTGTTCGGACTAGAAAGAAATTTTATCATGTAATGAAAACAGGGCTTCTTTATCGCGGTAAAGGTGAAATTGTGAGACCTCAACAAGACATTTTGCTTGATGGTGATGCCGATAGTGAAACAGAACAAGCAGAGACCGAGGAGGAAGAGATTGGAACAGATGATGAGTGCTATGAGGAAACCTCAGCAACAGAGGAGGATGAATCAGATGAAGATTAGTGATTATCTGACAAAAGGTCATGATGATGTAAGTTGAAAGAGAAAAAAATGATGATCAACACTTTTGGTCAGTACTTTCTACTAAAGAATGGTGAAATTAGATTCTTTTACATAGTATGAGCGTAAGTATCAATTTGTTAGTTCTTTTCTCCTTGCTGCAGACTAGGATGGAATATTCTCTGTAATGAATTATTCACATTTATGTTAACAAATATTTGGAGCATATACTTTGCTAGAAGTGGTTGACATTCTATTAGTTTGCTAGTAGTGATTGGCACTCTATTAGTTTATGTTCTTTTGTGTTCGACTTGAAAGGGACAAAAACGAATATGTTTAAAAAGAAATTCCTGTTTTGCTCTCATGTTAGAAGAAGCTACAAATATTTGTGTGAGAACAATAAGAGATTTTTATATAGGAAGCTATATTGTTGCTATTTAAATCCCAGAGTCCTCTCCTTCCCTACCAGATTATATATCATGGGGTACACTAATTCTTTTTGAGGTTATATAAAATGAAACACCAAATAGTCGGTAAAGAATCTGCTGGTATACATCTTTAAAATGTTGATGTATCTAGTATTTCAAAAAAAGCAAAAGAATATGTAATTAAGATTTGTATATTTGATTAAGTAACTCCTTTGCTTCAATATCATTGTTTTGGTTTATGAAACATGGTTGAGAAGCTATTTGATCTTTTGGAGTAGAGAATTTTTGCAGTAGACCACAACCTTGCTGTTAGAATTAAAAGATATGACGGGACATTATGCTATATAGAACATAAGAGACACTTGAATATTTTAGTCGCTTAGGAAAGATTCTATAACGTTCTGGCATATCAAATGTTTGCTTAGTGGTGTTGCAATAACAGTTTCTTCATCTAAGCTGAAAGTGATTTCCAACTTTCTGTTTTCATCTCGACTTGTGAATGATCTTCTCTAAAGCTCAAACTCCTTGAATGGATTGTTACTTTCTCTGTAGGTTTTTACATTAAACTCATCGGGTTGAAACTGCATATCTAGTTAGTGTTAACATGGAGATGATGCTGCTAGGCCATAGAGAAGAGCATCGTAAAGAAAAAACTATGGAGAATTATCTAACAGGAGAATTTTCAAACACTTAAAATTACTGATTGCAGAGAAGCAACAACTTA
Source organism: Acer yangbiense (assembly GCA_008009225.1). Lineage (NCBI taxonomy): Eukaryota > Viridiplantae > Streptophyta > Magnoliopsida > Sapindales > Sapindaceae > Acer > Acer yangbiense. The sequence goes on from CM017767.1 coordinate 31,721,476, forward strand.
TGCTAGGTTGTAAAGCTTTCCATTCCAGTTTTTCTTCACTGTCTTTACAAATTGTATCCCTACTTCTGATAATTCATATTCAATCAATCAGAGTGGTGACAATGTATTATACTTTTTTTCGCCTTCTTGTCAAATGAGTAGTTACACCCTCTCAACGACCACTGACCCCCAAAATACTTGTCTGTGAACTAATTTCTGCCTGCGACAGAAATATGAGTATAGGTTGCTACAAAAGCAGATATGCATACATCTTAATAGAGAAGTAGAAAACCAAAACTCTTCGGGTTCCAACCGCTCATCTATCTTAACCCAGAAAACCCATGAACACTACCCTTAGAGCAGCAAAGCTACTTCTACATACCTGTAAGTGGGAAAAAGAATCTCAAAAAATCTAATTCAATAAGACAAAAAATAATCCCTAAATTCTCTGAAGAAAAAATATATATACTGGAGAACAGTTTGAAATATTTCAGTATAATGTGGGATGCAAATCCCATACACTGGTCACACCTGGACCATATCCTCCACAATAACCACCAGGAACCCATATCCACTGCCAATATTTACTCCACCATAGTAATCTGTGCTTGGACCCCTACTAAATGACCCAACTCTTCTACAGTCATGGCCGTCAAAACGTCCACCACCAGACCACCGATTTTTTTACCACCACAAACAGGAGCCCGTGATGCATATCGAGTAAACCAAGCAGAAACTTCCTGATTTGCTTACTGCAACATCATCAGTTGGAGCACCATACTTCGGCATCTCTTCCATTATCTTCATCATCATCATTATATATAATCTGTGGCAGCCCTTCCATTTTTACCCCTCTTCATCTTCTTGATCCTGCAAAGCACGTATGAGTTGTTGTTTTGGTCGAGCAAGCAGCCATCCAACCGGTACTCGTGCTGTTGTGCATCACCCATGTGCAGCATGTTTCTTGAATGCCCTCTTTAGGGATAAAGGAGAAGTTGCGTCTTGATCCAATGTGGACCATTTGATGATTGTCATTGTAACGAAAGATATCTTTATCACCTTGATGACCCTTCCATGTGCCGGAATTGGTCGCTCTATCTATTCTTTTGCCTTTTTCGGTCTTCTTCTTCAATCTTGTAAAGAAGTAGAGAGTGTCTTCTTCCAAGGCTTCGAAGAGTCCCTTCCATGCACGGCTGTCACCATAAACATCGCATTCTTTGACAACAGTAGTTGATGGAAGTGGATTTCCATGTACCTTGTGGAAGAGGTAATCCACAATGAGCTCTTTGTCAGTCGGATCGAACCGGTAAACCACGGCCGGTACTTCATTATTCTTCACAACTTGATGATGACAATCATCATCATCGGAAACAGCTGCTTGGAAAAGAATATACTTTTGGAGATGGAAATTATAAGAGATGTGAGAGAAGAAGAGGGTGTATGTGAATGATAGCAAAAATATGTATTAGAAATTAATTGTGAAGAGGAATGAAGTTAACAAATGTATATTTATTAATTTATATGGGTTGGTTAACTTCTTAATCAAGATAGATTTCAGAGCTGTAAATTTAGCCACCAAGTTTGGTAAATTATTTTCCTTAGAGTTGATCAAGTTATAACCTACAAGTTGAAATCTCATTTCAACCATCCTTATTAATCCATTGTTGTCTTCGTTTCCACTTCGTATTTCTTCAATAAATCCAAATGTAAAATTTATACATACGAAAGTTTATTTAAAAAAAAATACAATAATGTCTAAAAGAATCTTGGAACAATGACCTAAATCAAATAAGTAACCATGTAAAAACGAGAAACGCAATTCATGAATATTTGAAAGATCATAAATTGGTATATATTAATGTTAAAACAGAGATTTGTATGATTAGAATAAGCTCATACATGCACTTTTGAATTCATAGATGTCCAAAGTTCAATTCATGTTAAAAATAAAGTCACTTGAAACCAAAAAAAAAAAAAAAAAAAAAAAAAAAAAAAAAAAAAAAAAAAGACTGAATGTTTAATATTGTATCTAGAACTTATAAGTTATAACTTACTATACGTTCGTAGAATACAATTAAGGGTTGAAATTTCGAAACATAAAATCTAACGTGGAAGGAATAAAAAAAGTTGAGAGGGAATAATATTAATATAAATATCCGAAAAGAAAAGAAAAAAAAAAAAATTAGCCTCAACATTTCGATACATTTTTCCTTTTAAAGTCTTTGAACCTCAATCATCATTATATATAATTAATTATATATGCAGATTTTGTTGGGTATAAGTTTTAGTAATTGTAGAGGCGTAGAGCTCAAGCTATAAGTTGAAATCTCATTTTAGCCATCTTATTAATCCTTTGTTGTCTCTGTTTCCAGTATAATTCATATTTCTTCGATAAATCTAAATGTAAAATTTATATGTAAGAAAATTTATTATCAAAAATGCAATAATGTCTAAAAGAATCTAAAAAGAATGATACGGAATTTGCTACTTAAATAACATATAGTGTTTCTAATTAATTTGCACCCAAAATTCACTCACTAACCATTATAAAAATCATATGATTTTTGGAACGACCATGCATAATTTACAACATAAATAATATAGATTATTTCTAATATTTTTATGCAAAAGTTTTTGTTTAAAATTGCATTCTTCATTGAAAAACGCGCCTCGTAATTTAAACCCAAAATTTCCTTAATAACTACTATAAAATCGATGATTTTTGCGACTGTCTATGAATGACCTCAAATTTGCTACGTAAATTTAAAAATTTAAGAAAAATTTAAAATAATAATAGATAATTTAAAAATAAAAAAAAAGATAAATTTAAAAAAAAAATAAAAGGCATTAAAAGAATGTAACAGCGGGACTTGAGCTCGTACAGTTGTACGCAAATCATTTGGTCGAGTTAGTCCAAAAATACATTAAGCGTACATAAATCAAAATGATTTATATAGTTAGTGGTAGGACGCATGCTCTGAATTTTTGGAATAATACTATACAAAAACCCATTAAAATTTCTTTCTTTTATTCTATAGACAATACACAAGCAGTCAATAAACTATCAGAACCAGCATCTATCAACAGTCAAAATACAAGTAAGTCGATTCAATCCAAGTCCATCACGGCATCACCCATGAGCCCTTTACAATATTTAGCAATAAATTTGAGGTCAAATACAGTAGTGAAATACACAGCAGCCTTATTAGTTATTAGAAGTTACTACAAGACAAAAAAAAAATATACACTTTATTAATTAGGTAAATTAGGCAACTTAATTGGAACCACTCTTCAAATGATTTTTAAGAGAAAATCAATAACTCAATTTGAGCAAATAATATTCTGATCCCTTTGACTGAACGTTAAATCAACAATAAATAGGAAAATATACATAAAACTTCCAATTACAATTTAGGCACTAACTAACCACTAATTAAAAAAAATAGGGATCCACCACTCACATAACAAACCACATCCAGTAAATACTGATGGTGGTTAATACAAATCTAAATTAAAATAAATAAATTATAATATAATTAAAAATTAAATATACAAAATAATAAAAATACAACCGTAACACCTTCAATATAGGGAAGTAACTTCCATCCTTATATCTTCCTATTAGCTCCATCATCATGATTCACTTTAAAGTTCATAATGTTTTGATTTATGTACGCTTAATGTATTTTGTGGTTATGACTTGTGACTATATAAAGGAGCCCTTACCATTGTATTTGATGGATATAAGAATATACTTGAAGGAATAAAGATTTACATTCTCTTATGGGCTACCATTTTTCTCTACTCTTATTTTGTGTTTATGTTATTATGTTATTATCTTATTGTTCATTCTTAATCAATTTATAACATATTATCAGCACGAGTCTCTAACCACTACGTGTTTCAATTTTCAGATTTGAAAGCTTCTTGTCTGAAGACAAGATATGTATGATCAATGTTTTATGCGTGGTTAGAGATAACATTTTCTTAATGAGATTGAGCCCTTCAACAATTTGTAAAGTTTTTCTAGATTATTATTTTTGTTCTAAATATTGGTTTTTATTGTTTTCTCCTCTTATTTCTCTTATTTTTGCTTACAATGTTATTTGGGTTGCCAAGAAATTAAAATAATATATATATATATTGCAACCTGAAGATTGCAAGAATAGAGTAAATGAATTGCAACCCAAAGATCATAAAATCAAAGGGCCTGAAGCTTGATATGATATTTGAAAAGTATGGAATCAAAGAGTCTGAAGCTTGGTTTGATGTCTAAAGATTGTAAAATCAAAAAGCATGAAGCTTGACATAATCTTATTTAAAATTATGAATTGCAATCGAATCAAATTATGAAATAATGAATTTACATTGAATCAGAACTTGGAGTTTTGAATTTCGATCGAAGTAATAATTATTTTTGGATTTCGAAGTTCCAAAACCTATTATTCTAAAGTATAAACTTGAAGTTTATATACGAATGTGGAGTCATAATGAAATTTTAAACTTCTATCAAATATGAATTTTGTTAAGAACCTGAAGTTCTAAAATTGTAAATCATGAACTTAATACTACGATGCAATTATAACCAAATATCTATTTGTTAATAGATATCGTGCAATCACTTTTGTGATTTATTTTAGAGGATAAGGACTATAAGATAAAGTCTGGAAATTTAAAAAAGGGTAAATATATTTTATTGAATTTTAAGCACGATCCAAGTATTTCAATATGATTTACTTTATTGTTGTTTAGATTTAATTTATTTATACAACTATTTTTATGAGTATGCTTATGGTTGCCACTATGTGTTGGATCTTCCACATCAGAAAATAAATTTAGTTTTATTTTCAGCGGTTCTTTTTTCGATATTGTGATTGGAATTGATCGATGTATATGGAACTATCAATTCTGAATTCAACTCCAATTAGGAACTATAAGTTTCGAATTTGAATCCAATTGACCCGAAGTTCTTAATTTGAAGACGAACCAGAAGTTCCAAGAGTCAATATGATTTTATTAAGAACCCAACATCTTGAAATAAGAGATCACAATCTCATTATGAGACCATAAGTTCCAATAAATTGTGAAGTATTTCTTTCCCTAATTATTGGACCCAAAAAATGAGTTTCATTTGTTTATTCAGTTTTGTTCATTATATTTTGTTTTTAAATAAAATTTAGATGATTGTATTACGACCCGAAGATTGTAAAAATGAAGTGAACGTTTTGCAACTTGAAGATTGCATAAATTAAAATACCTAAAACTCAATCAAATGTGAGATTGCAAAATCATAGAGCTAGAGTTCAATTTGATATTAATCCTGAAGAGTCAGAAGCTCGATCTAATTATGAATTATGATCAAATCAGAATATGAAATTATGAATTTAAATCGATTTAGGACTTAAAATTTTGAATTTCAATTTATGTGATTATTATTTGGAACTTGAAGTTCTAAATTCATATTTTTAATTGTATCCATGAAATTTATATATGAACTTGAAGTTCTAATGAAATTCAAACTTTTAATCAAATATGAATTTTGTTTAAAAACTTGAAGTTTTGAAATTATATATCATAATCATAAAGTTATGATACAAGTAGGTTCAAAATTAATTTGCTTAGCCTCGAAGGTTCAAAATTAATTTGCCCAGCCTCTTGAGTTTCTTACAGTTATGATCTTCTTACCTCGTATTAATTGTTCATATTTCATAAGAAAAGACTCCAACAATGTGATTGCTCCTTCTTACCAAGGTATGTAAAGTGTAAAAATTTATATTTTCATATACAATAATATATGAATTTTCATATTTCGCACATCCATTTGTCAAAATTATCTCTATTATTCATTCATTGACATTTGATTTCATTGTGCGATATTTAGTATTATGATCCTCGAATTTTATGCTTTTTAAAATCGGTGGTTTTATTATGAAGTGAATTTGCATTCACATGGTTTTAAATTTAAGTTTTTGTATTGCTTTCAGTAGTTTTGAATAATCATAACATGAAGTTGTTTTCATGGTTTATTTATCTAATACTTGATATGGATTCTTTATTAATTATATTTTACTTTAATTGCTCACCTCTAATTAAAATATTTTATGATAAAAATATTGTTATTTATTTCATAACTCTTTCTCTTAGTGATGTTTGATAGATATGAAAACTTTCATAGAAAATATGAATTTTTAAATTTTTTATAATATAAATTTTACTGTCATATATGTACATTTTGATTTATTTACATGACACATATGAACAATTAATATATTTGTTGGTTAATACATTACATACTTATAACTGTTATGACATGATATCTAGCATTCTTATTAAAATTAGATATATTTTGAATTTAGATTTTTATTGTTTAAATGGTTACTTTAAATCATGTTGATTAGAATATTGTTCCAAAAGTAACAATATTAATAGTCTATATTTGAACATATTATTAGTTTATATCATGTCTTTTATGGCTGAACAAAACAAATAGTTTTGATTAGAATGCCATTGACATCACCCAGTTTGATTCATATCATTCCCTGAGGTGAATGTTATATAAGGTCACAGTGGTGGTTGTGGATATAATTGCGATCACTATCATATGGAGACCATAGTGATCTAATAAGAAATTCAAATTGGTCCACTAGAAGTGGAATAACATCAAAATAAAGCATGAAAATTAAAGAGTGTTGAATACACCATCCAATAATTAAAAAAACTTGTGTTTGCTATATGTTAAATAGAAGGACAATGGCTATATACATTATGTATATTTATGATCTTTGGTTGATCTTTACCAAGAATAATGAATGTTCTAGAAAAACTAATATTTTATTACAAAGTAAAAAACAATTACATAAATATACTTGGTATTTACTAGATCCAGAAAAACTATGACTAGAGAAATTATTTTGAGTCAATATATTAAAAATATTTTACATGATTTTTGTCTCATGCCAGAAGCATGCGTGATTTTATAGTTTATTCTGTCATAAGATCATATGCTTAATATGACAAATGTTATGAACTAGAAGTTCAATTCATTTCATTTTAAAGAAAATGATGAATTGTAATATTGAAATATTTTATATGGATATTCATTTCATAAATAAAATTTATTTTTGGTACTGAATGTTCCTGAAGGACATAAGATGATATAAGTAAATACTTAATGGATAATATGATAGAATAAGCGAGGTCATTACGTACGATGATGCAAAAGATTTTCTCAAAGAATAAAAATTTAATTTTCTCGTCGTTAGGGGGAGAATTATCATAAATTGATAAACGACGTAAAATTACATAGCTTACATCATCTTGTGATTTTCATATTATGCAAATAATTTTTCAGATGATTCAAAGAAAATAATAAAATTACATTCTGCCAATATACAAACCCGGGTGATTGTTCTTGTAGAACAATTTATGAAATGGCAGCAAAAATCATCTGTTAATGAAAGACAATTTAGTTCAAATGATAAGGTTCCTTAGAAGTGGAATTTGAAATATTATAATAATAGTCGAGTGAAAAATAAATCATCATCATCAAAGGCTCCCAAAGAGTTAATCTCACAAGTGAAAACCAAAATCTTGAAGATACATATAAAAATGTTAAATCCCCCCTATGAGACTATTGAAGTAGAAAATAGAAAGATCTCAATTATCCCAATAGAGACACATTTACCAAAAATATAATAAAGAGATTATATTTCTCCAAAGGAATATTTGTATAAAGAGGCATGTATACTAAACATTAAAGAGATTTCAATAACCCCTGAAGAGGCACGCACATGGATTACGAAATGTAAATCAATTATATTGATAATATAAAAATTGAGATCATATATTGCTTTGTATATTATGAAAAATATGATGATAATCTTAAACTATAAATTGTATATATGTCGACTTAGTGGTGAAAAACAAAAGGCAGAGTTATACTTATTTTGAATTTGAAAATTTTGGACATGTAGTCAAAATGTTTGATAACATCAAACTTATTGAATATAATTATTTTTTTCGTACGAATTAAGATAAAAGGTTTACTGCAAAAACCTAGTTTGACAATGAATAAAAATCCTAGAAGGATTTAAATGCCTGAAGCAAGTAGTTCGATACTACATTTTGTATATATTGAATTTAATAAAATAAAATGCATGTAATGCATATGCCTTTATGAATATTGTGTTGAAAGAATCAACAAATTTGATTCCAAATAGGTATATGTTGATTGTTTGAAACTTATTAATACTCCTGACGAGCTTACAAATTATACTTTTATAATAATAATTTCTAAGTTGAAAAATCTTGGAAAATAATATTTAGTCTCGACTAATGACCGGGTTGAGAGTTTTTTTTTTTTTTTTTTTTTTTTCATTTATCATAAAAATACATGAACTAACATATATAAGAAAAGGTCTTGAAGTACTTTTTTATGGATAAAACTTATTGGATGGATACCTCGATACTTATTATATAAAATTAAAGTAAAGTATGATCCCCCCTCATTCTTGAAAAAGATAATGAAGAACCTTTTAGTCTTAAAGTACCAAATCTATATTCAAATGATGTTTTAAAACAACATGATGTTGTATATGATAAGTTGCACCAATTTGAAAAGCAACTATAGTAAAGTTCTTCATATATTATCTCTGAAAGGTTAGGATGCGATGGATATAAATATTTTTAATAGATATATTAAAGCATCAACATCAGAATGAGGGGGAGCGTATTTATCGAGAGTTTTTACGATTTGAAGGAATCACAATGCACTGTACTCTTTTTCTTTCACTAGGTTTTTATCCCACTGGGTTTTTCGTAGTAAGGTTTTAACGAGGCAGTTTTACACCCCTGATACCATTAAAGTTTAATTTGAGATGCATATAGATAATGTACTATTTTTCCTCTGCTAGTTTTTTTTCCCACTAGGTTTTTACTAGCAAAGGTTTTAACGAGGCATATTCATTGTATGATTGATGGACATTAATTCAAGGGGGAGTGTTATAAATATTATGCAGTTATATATATATGAATGAATGTCCTTCAATATAGGGAAGTAACTTCCGTCCTTATATCTTCCCATTAGCTCCATCATCATGATCCACTTTAAGGTTCATAATGTTTTGATTTATGTACACTTAATGTATTTTGTGGTTATGACTTGTGAGGCTATATATAAAGGAGCCCTTACCATTGTATTTTATGGATGTAAGAATATACTAAGGAATAAAGATTCACATTCTCTTTTGGGCTACCATTTTCCTCTACTTTTATTTTGTGTTTATGTTATTGTCTTATTATCTTATTGTTCATTCTTAATCGATTTATAACACATACAATAATTTTTTTCTTTGAGATGGAAGAAGATGATGAATTAAAGGCAATAATAAAAATGGATCTTTATTTTCTCTTTATTATGTAAGAAGAAATGGAAAAATTACATCAAGTATCAACAAATCCAATCACAAACGCAATAGTAGGTAGGATGAAGACCAGGAGAAATTTCTCGGCAATGCCCTTCTCCAGTATCAGGGTGTATGGTTTTACATTTTATGTCACAATCTTCAATAACACACCCAGTCGGATATAAAGTCACTTCGCATTGTTTTGCCTTCACTTGAGTTACCCTCACTGTAACAGCAACAATTAATATATATATATATATATATCAATATTATTACATTAATTCAAAATTCCACAAAATATATTTACTTTATTACTTGTATAATTACTGTTGTGAGACTTGATCATATATACTACAGAGTTTTTAATAAAAAAAAAAAATGAAAAGGAAAAGGAAAAGGAAAAGGAAAACTCTATTAAGTCCTTAGAATTTGATAAGAAAAAATAAAAAAAAAAATCTAATTTTAATCCTTTGACGATGTTAAATATAATTTAGATTTTTGTCATTTTTTCATTTCTTACCCATAAAAAGCTTTTCCTTCAAATGTGTCTTGAAAAAAGTACACCTTTACAAAAGATTATAAAACAAGAAATGGATGCATAAACAACAAATAGTTCATAATATTAACTTGATTCAAAATAAATATGATGTAAAAAAGATAGGTCTATAAGAAAATAAAATAATAAATTTGAAACCTGAGAAGATGAGGACAAGGATGAAAAAAAAGGTTTTCATGGCGATGCTGTAAATGAATATTGTAAATATTTTCTTTGTAAATTGTAATTGTGTGAAAAGTAAGCAGAGAATGTGATGGAGCAGATATTATTGAATATATTATTGAAGATTTTGGGTTTTAAAAATACAATAATTATACTTTCTCCAAATTTGGTGTTCAAATCTGGTGTTTAAATGATGTGGCATCACTATAATTCATTTATTTAAATTGTATTAGATTTGCATGTTTTAAATGAATGGATTACAGTGATGCCACATTATTTGGACACCAAATTTGGATAAAGTAACATTACTCTTAAAAATATTATTTTAATTGATATAATTATTATGTTTCCATTTATTATATAATTAATTAGGTAGTTAATTATTTTATGATTTTATTTTATTAAATCAAATCTAATTTTATTAGGTTAGTTTTCAATTCGATAAAAGTTTTAGCTTCCTATTATTGTCTTTAAAAAAAAAAAAACTCCATTCGACATACGGTCATTGACCCAATCTTGACACCCTTAGTCGACCTTAACAACTTAGTTCGATATTGTTATAATATATGTGGCTTTTACCACATGTGTTATACACATAAATATCACACAAATATCTCCTACAATATCTCCCCATAATATCTTCTATATATCTCCTTAAATATCTTAACATTTCTACCCATATTCCACCGCCCAAAAAGACTCTCCACTTGTGACTTGACCCACTTGTTTAAATTCATCATCATCAGTCAAGTGGTGCTCATATGCATAAATATATATATATATATATATATATATATATATATATATATATATATATATATATATATATATATGTTTGATTTCATTTGTATAAAGGTTGTTGATCAGCTGATAATGCTTTCACTTGATAATGGTATCAATACAAATCTAAGCTATCTCTCTCTCTCGTGTCTCTTCTCTGATCTTTCTCTCATCTCATTTGATTTCTTTGTTATTTATTATTCTTTGATTCACAACACGTTATCAGCATGATTGTATGTAAATAAAAAGGATCCCTAATTGGTGATTTAATTACATCCCAATATTCTGGATCTATATATATTTCGTATAAAAGATGGTTTTGCCGTCAACGGAACATATATATATAGTCCTGAATTTATTCTCTTTAAATCTCAATATTCTTGATCTATATATATTTCGTATATAAGATGACTTTGCTGTCAACGGAACATATATATATATATATATATATATATATATATATATATATATATATATAGTTTTGGATTTATTTTTATGCACATAGCAGGTGAGCTCAGCCTCCTGGAATTGTTTTTACAGAACATATATACCGTTCTGGATTTGTTTTTACAGGACATATATACCATCCTAGAATTGTTTTTACATAACATATATACCGTTCTGGAACTGTTTATTTACAGAACATATATACCGTTTTTGAACTGTTTATTTACAGAACATATGAGATTAGCTAGATCGACGAACCAGAACTTAAAGTTTCTGGAATTATGATATTTAAGTCGGCACTGTTTTGAAAACTGATGAGGACCTAGAGTTCTGGGGCCAGTGTTATATTCATGAATGCCATATTTCATTATTTGGAACTTGGGGTTTCAAATTCACTCAGAATCTGAAGTTTTCTAGATTTAATATATGAACTTATAGTTCATGGTCGAACCAGAAGTTCGAAAAAAATCATTATGATCCATGATTTTATTTTATATGATCCATGATTTTATTTTATCTCATATATATGAAGTGATATATTTACATATCATTCATTTAAGAAAAGGGATTTACACATCCAACATGATGTTGTGAGTATCATAAAAATGATTTAAGATCCTAATGTTTAATGAAATTGGAAATAATATTTTATCCATTTCATACATGCTTGATACTCATGAAGAGCCATATTCAGAGAAGGATCTACACATCCAACAGGATGCTGTGAGTATCATAAAAGAGATTTAAGATCCTAACGTATAATGAAACTGGATGTAATATTTTATCAATTTCATTCGTGTTTGATGCTCCTAGAGAGCAAAAATTTAGAGTTGTTGAAAAAAGGGAATTCTAAGATCAGTAGTCTACTTGACAGTAGATGAACTTGATGAACACGTGAATGTGATGGGTGTTGGATCATCAGATCATCTATTTTGGTATCACCAAACCCCTATATGGGTTTGCTTCTGGGTTGGTGGGTTTCAAACCAGACCTATCGCCTCCTCGAGTCAACGCCACATCGTTGGTGGGCTTCGTCTGTTTTCGCACCAGCCCAGTGCGTTTTACGGCGACGATTAGAGATCGTCGATCATGACCCACGATCTGGTCCAGATCGGTCACAGAGCTCGTTTTTGCTCTAGGCCACTTTTGGAGAATTTGATATTCTTGATGGATTGTTTTGCAATTATTTTGGGCCATTCTGTAATTTTGACAAAATTTTGACAAAATTTATAATTACTAAAACTTATTGGTCCAGTTTGCAATTTTCAAAGAGTTTTGGGGCTGATTTATAATTAATAAAAAATTTGAGGGACTTTTTCGTAATTTTACAAAATCGGGGGCAATTTTGTAATTTCTCTTTAAACAAAAAAAAAAAAGTTTTTAAAAAAATGGTGGGGGAATTATTATCATTTCAGATACATAGTGTCTATAAAATTTCTAGAAGGAAAAATATATGTCTTGCCGAGAGTGCAACGACTCATATAATTCTGCGGAGTCAAAAATATTTTATGAATTCGACTTTGCTGAGAGCAAATGTTATTAATGTATTAGGTCCAACGGATCTGATAGAAAGCTCTGAAAGAGCTATGATATTGTTATCAAACAATACTAAATTATGCATCAGGTCCAACGGATCTTATAAAAAGCTCTAGAAGAGCCACGATGCTATTATCAAACAATACTCAATTATGTATCAATGATACTTGATATTATTCAAAGAACAACATAAAGTAATATGCTTAGTTCAAGGGCATTTAAAGTTAATACCAGATCAAATCTAGCGGATTTGATGGATCTGATTAAAGGCTCTAGAAGAGCCACAATCTTATTACCAAACGGTATTCAATTGTGTATCAATGATACTTTATATCATTCAAGCTGAACATAACGAAATCTATTTAGATCAAAGACATATAACTTTATTAATGTCATATTGAGACGATGAATAATAAGAATGTTGAATATCTGTGCATGATTCAGGCCAGAAGCTAATTATAGAAAAGCTGCGTTCCTTATCATCCGGATTATATTGCTGATCAGAAAAGGGATGTATGTGGATATATTCATCCACCAAATAAACCATCTCATTTTAAAGTTGGTTTTGAATCCCTATCATTCAAAGGGATATATGTAGACATATTCATCCATCAAATATATCATTCCATTATTTTATGGTACTGTTGATGCATCTACGTGATGGTCACATGTATGTGTATTATCAAACGTCTCCAATTGAGATCGACATTCAATATCCAATTTTCGCATATACTTATAACCATAATGGATCAGCGGAATCACTTATCAAATGTTTCCAGGTAATTACGAAAACTTTATTATTTCAATACAATTACCGATTTCTATATAGAACATTCTATAGAACATGTTGATGCATTCATCTATGACTCACTACCTATCATCGGTATTTACCTTTACAACTTGTAATTGGTCATTGAATTGTTCACATTTTTAAGATATTTGATTGTGTAATATATCTCTTTATTTCATCTCTGGCATGATCTAAGATAAGAATTCTATATCATTATGAGATTAATTTTGATTTTGATTAATCTCTATTAGATCATTTAAACTTTTGAGAGTTTATATTTTTACGCACAATATGTATATTATTATATTGATTAATTTTCAAATGGAAAGTTTCTCCAGAAAGAGTAAATGAAAAGTTGCTCTTATACAAAATAGAGATACCAGTTTGGTTCTCTCTATATAAATGTGTTTCATTTCAATCTTTGTATCACTCAAATATGAAGGATAATTGATCATCAGATAAATATTAATTTGTTACTTGATATATTAAAGGTAACAAGATTTTATAAGTTGCCATCTCATAAACCCTGGCTGGGTGATTGTTCCTAAAAGAACGATCTGAGTAAAAAGCAACAAATAAATCATCTGATATATATTATAATTCATAAGCTTATGAACCTTTTTGAAAGGTATTGTTATCAGAATCCTAATGTAAGCAAAACTCGAGTTATAAATAGATCTACTTTCTCTAAATCAACTATGTAAGAGTCTGATATATCTAATGAGACACAAGTCTATGAAATGACTAAATTCATTGAAATGGAGTAAACCTCAACAGAGATACAAGTATATTGAAATTGAGAAAATTTCTATACGAGTCTATGAAATGACTAAATCCATTGAAATGGAAAGAAATCTTAATAGAGATACAACTATACTGAAATTAAAAAATTTTCTATAAAGTCTATATAGTGACTAAATCCATTGAAATAGAAGAAATCTCAACAGAGATTCAAGTATATTGAAATTGAGAAAATTTTTATAAATCATATAAGAGAAATGTGGAATCATAAAGAAACAATCATTGATGATGTATTTTATACACAGTAGCGCTACTGAAATTATAAATGATAATTATGATATTCATAATATCAATGATTGTATACAAAAGGCATAATTGGCCTAAGTGAAAAGAAGCAATTCAAGAAGAATTGACTTCATATGCCAAACATAAAATATTTAGACCAATAGACACCTGGAGATGTCAAACTAGTTGGATACTAATGGGTTTTTATACGGAAAACGTAATGAGAAAAAACAAGATCGTGAGATATAAGGCACGACTCGTAGTACAAGGTTTCTCACAGAAACTTAGTATTCAATAGTGACGAATAAAATTACGTTCTGAATTTTTGATAAATTTGGCTGCCTTTACAAGGCTTGAAATACGTCCTCTAGACGTAGTAATCATTTATCAATATGGTTCACTCAATGCAGATATTTATAATCCCAGATGGATTTAAAATGCTAGAAGCATGTAAATCGAGATCTCGTAATCTGTATTTGATAAACATATAAAAATCCTTATATGGATTAAAAACAATCTGGACGGATGTGGTATAACCGTCTCAGTGAATATCTGATAAAATAAGGGTATAATAATTATATTATATACCCAAGTGTCTTCGCAAAGAAATTAGAATTCGAATTTACTATATTCACAACATATGTTGATGATATGAATTTAATTGGAGCTCCTAGAGAGCCCTTAAAAACTCTTGAATTTTTGGTAAATGAGTTTAAAAATGAAAGACATGGGAAATGAAATATTGTCTCAACCTGAAGGTCGAGCAGGGATCAAATGGAATGTTTGTCTATCAATTAGAATATATTGAAAAGATTTTGAAAAGATTCCATATGGATATTACTCCATAATGCAAGTCTTTGCTTATATTCCCTCCAATCGTTTATGATGTTATTTCATTTCATGAAATAAACATTTGTATACCCCAATTTAGAAATTTAGAATATTGCTTTAAAAGAACTTTTATCAGGGGGAGCGTCCCATTAGAGGGAGCATATCAAATGAAGTATATTAATTATATTGGGGAATATGTGCAATGTACTATTTTCCCTTTCAATCAGGTTTTTCGTCCCATTGGGTTTTCCTGATAAGGTTTTTAATGAAGCAATTCTCTAAGCACACCAAAAAAATCATTTGATCCACAAAATCATCATAAATATTACATTGATTCAATATATCATCGTATATATGTTATTTTGATCAAAAATATCATTGTAAATATTACTTTGATCTTGCTAATCATCGTATATATATTACCTTGATCCAAAAGATCATCATAAATATTACTTTGATCCAACAGATCAATGGATATCTTTGCTCAGGTTTTTATCCTACTGAGTTTTTCCTAGCAAAGTATAAATGTGAGAAATGTTTTGAAGAAAACATTAACTATTGTTATATTTGCATTGTACTTTTTTCCCTTTGATCAGGTTTTGTCCCACTGGGTTTTCCTGATAAGGTTTTTAATGAGACAATCAGGGGGAGTAAAGTTCAGAACGGATATATGTACACTATACTCTTTTTCCCTTTGATTAGGTTTTATCCCACTGGGTTTTCCTGACAAGGTTTTTAACGAGATAGTTTTGAGAACGTCCATCATCACAAGATCCAGGAGATCATTGTATATATTTTACTTAGGTTTTATCCCATTGGGTATTTCCCTAGAAAATTAATACATGTGGTATAAATCGAAGAGGGAGTGTTATAATATATGTAGCTTTTACCACATGTATTACACACACAAATATCACAACAAATATCACACAAATATCTCCTATAATATCTCCCCATAATATATTCTATATATCTCCTTAAATATTTTAACATTTCTACCCATATTCCACCGCCCAAAAAGACTCTCCACTTGTTTAAATTCATCATCATTAGTCAAGGTGCTCATATGCCTATATATATATATATATGTTTGATTTCTTTTGTATAGGTTGTTGATCAGCGGATAATGCTTTGACTTGATATCAATACAAATCTAAGCTATCTCTCTCTCTCGTGTCTCTCTCTTCTATGATCTTTCTCTCATCTCATTTTATTTCTTTGTTATTTATTATTCTTTGATTCACAACAGATATCACATTAAACTGATCTCCAACTCTTTAATATTGACTTATGGTCGACATCGACCTCGACAGCCTGATGTCCCAAGTGCTCTGCGATCACCTCTTCAATCCTAGCAAGTTAAGACTGGCTGAACGCCACCTTCAATAATATCTTAAGAGTTGGGTTGCATCGACGTTTGATTCGACACAACACAAAGATCAAGGCAATCTAGTCAAATCAACATAGAATCAAAACAATGAATGTGAAGAGGTGAACACATCCACTCCCTGGTAAACACATTCAATATATTCAACACTCGACTTACTCGTCAAGCTCGACATGCTAGACACACTCGACATGTTCGACACGCTAGATTTATTCAACAAGCTTGACACGCTCAACACGCTCAAAATACTCAATCCGCTCGACATACATGACATGCACGACATGATCCACCTCAATTACTAACTAACTCGAAAACTTCGACTTAAAGAGTGGGGGTTAACTGTAGTGGTCAAAAAACTGGCATACGGCCCATTAGTCGAGCCCACCACTGAATGGGGGATAGAGCATGTTTCAAGCCCACTCGATCAACATCGAAAGGCCTAAACAAGGGCCTGAATAACTAAGTTAGAATGGGTCCACTCTAAAACAAGCCCAAAAACCCAGCTTGGCCCATCAGAGCATCAAAACAAAGCAGAACCAAACCAGCCCTAGCCCACTAAAGCATCTAGTCAATTCAAGCACGTGGTCAAACGAACCACTAAATGGCTTTGACCACACCTCAATAACATATTAAACGTTACCCAAAGCTCGTTAGACAAATGGATTAATTGCCTTAAATCACCAAATCCATACAGATCAAAACGGGTGATTAATGGCCCATGATCCACGCCCTCACATAAAGAGGAAGAGTGGTGAAAGCTCAAAACCTTCACTATAAATATCAGACCACTTCTCAGAGAATAGGGTCCTGATTTTTACTCAAAATAGGTGAAAGCTCTCTAAACTTTGCTTCGCAATACTCCCCTTACTTTAATTGCACCTTCTCGACCTCACAGGGTCAACCCATTAACTTCATCAATTCCCAGAGTCAACCTATCAACTTCATCGATTCCTAGAGTCGACCCATCAAATTCATCGACTACCAAAGCCAACTCATCAACTTCACCGGCCCATAGGGTCGACATAACCATATCGACCCAACGCTTGATTCAATACATCGAGCGATACAGTTTGTCACCCTTAACTTTCTCTTTCACTCTATCGAACGGTATACTGACTTTAGCGTCGGAGAGCACCCCCCCAAGGGAACACCCCATCATGTGGTTCGACCACCACTCTATTTTTTCCTTTTATAGGTTACCAGTGCCCACCTCGACGGCTCAAATTAATTGTAGATCCGATCGACCACAATAATAAACATAGAAACATAGAAGTATAATAAGTTAATTAATTATTATAATTATATAATTTTGAACAAGGTTATTGGTAATTGGGCTTGTGGGCCATTCGAAGGGGTCCAAGGTCCTAACAAATTAATGGTCTAATCGGCCCAATTAACTTCCTTATACGAAACGGTAGCTTTTTGGGTGTTGGAATGGAGAGTTGAAGTTGATGCCGCCTTGCAATAAATCCAAATGTAAAATTTATAGGGTTTTATTGAAAAGTAACCCTTTTGGGAAGGTGGAATTGAAAACTAACTCATTTTTGAAAAAATTGCAAAACTAACTCCTTTTTCAAGCAAAAGTACCATTTTACCCTCACTTACTCAATTTTCTCTTCTACTCATTCTATGCCTATTAATCCTCCCATTCTTTTCCTTTACTCACTATTTTCTCTCCTCACCACACACACCTTCGACAGAACCCATTTTCTCCTGTCAAAATTTTTTTTTTTCTTTTGTTCTCTCTTCTTTCATTTGTCGAAATTAATCAAATCCAACTCGAAATTACCATAGATTGTGTTGAAAGCTTTGGTTCATCATCAACCACAAAGGTTCCTTCTTTGAAGCTTTGAGGTGAGTTTTGTTTTTGAACTTTTGTACTTTATATTATCTTCAATCTTCGATTTAGTTGATTGTGTGTATTATTTTTGTGAAAATAGTTTACATTTACATAATAAAGCATGGGTCTTGTGTGAATTTGATATTGTTGTGATCAATTTAAAGTTTATACATATGTTTAAGGTTTATTTCTTGTTGGAATGTCTTATTTACTTAGATTTGTGTATTAGGGTTGTTAAAATAGTTTACATGAAGGTAATAGAGTATGGGTCTTGAAACAATTTGATTGTTGTGGTCAAATTTCTCCATTGGTATTGAATCTGAAAATTGACAGTATTTTTTCGTAAATGTGTCCAGTTTTCCAAACGGTGTTTGGAATTCGCAACTGTGTTATGGGAATTCCTAACTGCCGTTGGGAATTCCTAACGGTAGTTGGGAATTCCCAACGCCGTTAGGAAATTCCCAACGGCAGTTAGGAATTCCCATAACACAGATGCGAATTCCAAACGCAGTTAGGAAATTCCTAATGGCAGTTGGGAATTCCCAACGCCGTTAGGAAATTCCCAACGGCAGTTTGGAATTACCAACGCCGTTAGGAAATTCCCAACGGTAGTTTGGAATTACCTTGCTTAACAATTTAAGTGTTAAGGAAGTAGCTGAACTCGAAGAGGTGGTTGTTGAAGTGGGCGTGAACGAGGTATGCAAATCATATATTGATCTATTTACACTTCGTCAAGTTAATACATTTATATATGTATGAATTATCATGAAGTGGTAGAGATTCTGATGCTCAGTTTTCTTGTCAGGGTTTGAAGCTGCTCAAGGCATCCATGGAATGCAAGACAGTTTTAACAAATGTTTTCTTTGACAATATTGGGAAACAGAAAACAACCCAAAACTAATTGAAATTGTCAAAGATGAAGAAGAGCCATCAGAATTCTTGCTCTGTTTGGAGTTGAATTCTGGTTTATGTTTTTTTTTTTTTTTCCTTTTTTATAAATCTGTTTCTTGAATGTTTCAGGATTTTTCAAATTTCAACTGTTTCTTTATTTCAGGTTATTGACATCAAGCTAGCTACATATACTGTTATTTTAGAACATCAGTTATTTTGTTTCATGAATTCTACTTGGTTTCTATTTTTTGTTGATGCCATTAATTCTGTCATTGTAGCATATAAAGAGATTTTTTTAATTGATGAAAAAGTTCATTTATTTTTCCAAAGATTTCTATCAACGAATCAATCACATTGTCAATGTACTACTATATGCTTAATCAATTCTCATTAAAAATCAAGAAATGCAAAGAAGGTGCAAGTCCCTAACATATTAATGAAGAAACAGAATTTTATGCTTTCTTGCACCAAGACATTAAAAGAGAATTGGAATTTATTTGTCCACCACTCGATTCTTTTCTTGTCCGAGTTTTGAAAGGATAAAAGTCATTGAAGTTACATTTAAACAATCTCAAGAATTGTCCACCACTCAATTCTTTTCTTGTCCGAGTTTTGTCCGGAAGAGGGATAGTTGCGCCTCCGTCAACTTCTCCTTGATCAACTGTATAGCAGCAGTTGACAAAGTGCTGTGAATTTTCGCCGAGAAATGCTCTACAACCTTTAGTATCAAATCCACCTCTTCTCCCATTTAATTATCCTGAAATATACGATAAAACCATAAGAAATTAACATAAGTACACATGTTTTAACCGAATAAACAATTTAAGATGATATTTGAAACTGCGTTTGGAATTCCCAACTGCTGTTGGAAATTCCCAACGGCCGTTGGGAATTCACAACGGTCGTTTGGAATTCACAACTGCCGTTGGGAATTCACAACTATAGTTTGGAATTCTCAACTGGCGTTGGGAATTCCCAACGGCCGTTGTGAATTCCAAACTGCAGTTGGGAATTCCAAACACCAGTTGGGGATTCCAAACTGCAGTTAGGAATTCCCAATGCCTGTTGGGATTTCCCAACTGCTGTTTGGAATTCCAAACGCCGGTTGGGAAATCCAAACTGCTGTTAGTAATTCCAAACCTGAGTACAAAATTAGAAAACCAAAATGCAATTGAGAATACCAAACCTAAGAGTACACAACCACTACAAGATCCATTCAAAACATTCAAAACCAAAACCCAGTAATATAGCAAATGTTTGATCAGTAAATGCCAATATTAAACCAAAAGCTACATATACCAACTTGACAATACCAGATACTGAGCAATACCAATGTGGTGTGTCACACACAACACATGACTTCATTAAGGAGAATGCAGCCTAGAAATTGACCCAGATACTGAGCAATACAAATGTGGTGGATCGCACAACACATGACTTGATTAAGGATATTCGAAGAGAATGCACTAACATATAGACAATGTTATCTAGCATAAATTAATGACTGAATAGTTGACTAATAATATATTTGCCCTTCATAAGAACTTACAAATTGCAGTCAAGCAAATTCAACTATTTCCAAAATTCTAAACGATAAGAGATGCATCAAAATAGTGTAAATTTGAAGGAAAAAGGCTTCTGTTTTTGTGTCAATATAAACAGAAAAATAGACTAGAGAATCCAGGTTCAAGCTCCTGGATGGGTGATATATATACTTTTTAACATCAGCATGATAATAGGGAGTAGCCGTGTATAGCCAGTTTTAAATCACTAATTTGCAATGATGACAGCAACAGTAGCAGCATTTTGTTTGAACAGTCATTTCAAACAATCAAAAACTTAAAGAACAGCTTCTAAAAAATGAAATAAAAACGGCACTACTATACGAGGAATTCAAACACCTGCTTACATTAGCTCCTGCAATGGTCGACGGAAATTCCGGTTATCTTGTACACATCCAATCAACACATGACTTGATTAAAACAGACAAAAACAAAAAAACAGAGCAAACCCACAATACTCCAATCCAAAATCACCTCTTCCAATTTTTTTTTTCAAATTCAAGATCAGAATAAACGCAATTTATGGAGAAGAAAGTTTGAAATTTTAAAAGGGCAAAACTAACTCATTTGTGACAATAAATTGCTGGAGAAGACCTAAAATTGAAAGAACAATCACCTTAATTTCCTTAAACTTTCTCAGAAGCCAAACAGAGTTGACGTGGTTGTCGTGCGATCGTCGTCGTTTGGCTTCAGTCGATTCGTGCTGCTGCTTCCATCAAGTCGTCGCCGTGCTTCCGTCGAGTAGTGGTCGTGCTGCTGCTTCCGTGGCGTCGTCGTGCGATAGGATTGGGGTTTCAGAAGCCAAACGTCGTTGTCGTGCAGTCGTCGTCGTCTGGCTTCAGTCGATCCGAGCTGCTACTTCCATTAAGTCGTCGCCGTGCATCCGTCGAGTAGTGGTCTTCGTCGTGAGATAGGATTTTAGATACTTTCAGTTGTGGTCGTATTTCAGACAGGAAAAGAGTCGATTGGGGTTTCAAATATTTTGAGAGATCTTGGGGTTTCAATGTGTTTTGAGAGAATGGTTAGGGATCTTTGATCGTTGGAGGTCAGAGATGAGAGAAGTTAGGGATTTAGAGTGTTAGGGATGTTAGGGATTTCAGACAAGTTAAGGAATTAGAGTGTTAAGGTAGGATTGTAATTTAAAATTTTTTTAAGGGTAATACCGTCTTAAATGAGTTAGTTTTGCAATTTTTTCAAAAATGAGTTAGTTTTCAATTCCACCTTCCCAAAAGGGTTACTTTTCAATAAAACCCAAATTTATATATAAGAAAGTTAATTTGTAAAAAATACAATAATGTCTAAAAGAATCTAAGAACAATGACCTAAATAAAAAAAGTATCCATATAGAAAAGAGAAATGTAATTCATGAATTGAAAGATCATAAATTAATAATAATAATGTTTAAACAGAGATTTGTATAATTGGAATAATAAGCTCATACACTTTTAGTATTTTATTCATAGCTAAGCTATTACGTACAATATATGGTTGCTGCTTATTAAGTTAGTGTCTTTTGTTGCAGAGAATTGGCACCATAAATTGGGGTTTTCGTACTTGTAAATTAGTTGAAGCAATATAAAATATATAAAAAAGAAATTGAAATTTATATAATATTCATTCATTGTAAATGTGTGGCATCACCACCATGTACTAATTTGTGCCTGTACATAATTTCCTCATCAATGCTAATAGTTTGATTAAGATCATTATTAAAAGTATCCCAACAAATTAATTTAAATCCAGATTTTTATTTTTTTTATTTTTTTTATTTTATCTAAACGTATATAAAACAGGTTTTCATGGATGCACACATGATATATCACAAAGTCTGTGCATAGTTAACTACTTCTCTTTTAATTCAAGTTAAAATTGGTATCAATGAAATAAATAAATAGAAAATGGAATGTAAACAGATAATTTGTAAACTGTATATAAAATCTCACAGTATCTTATCGATCTATTGGTCGTATTTAAACGAGATGATTCTAAGTATTAATATACATGTAGTTACTGACGAGATGAGGTTAGTCTGGTGGTAAAACCTCTCACACCTGCACTACAAGGTTGCGGGTTCGAGTCCTCCCCTCCAAAAAAATTCTCGATCAAATTTATGTAATTGTAAATTACTTAAAATATATATATACACACCAATCAGAGTCAATAGTATATGTACAACAAATTCAATAACACGGAATTATTTCTTGAATAATGTTGTATTAACTTTGAATCAAACTCTTTTCATTGAAGAGGATCCTTCAAATTCTTTCATTTAGGTTGTTGATAATGTACTCTGAGTTACCACACATTGAATATATATATATATATGAAATATACTCCCACATTGATTTTATTGTCAAATGTATTTAATACTTTCGTGGCGACATCTGTTTTGTAGTGGGCTGCTACTGGGATTTCAGTGTTAATTGTATATACTTATTTGTAGGGATACTTTCCTTAGAAGATTAGTTAATGGTATATACCCAAAAAATTGAGTTAGAAAATTCCTTTTTTTGCATTATAATTTTCCAAGTTTCATTTTTTGACATTTGATAAAATATATATATAATAATGTGTAATAAGAACAATATTTTGCCTAAATAAAATAAAAATAAAAATAATGTATATACAATTAGTAACCAAGGAGAAAACAAAAACGCAATTAATGAATACAAGATCAAACAGAAATTGATTAGGGTTCTAGTAATTAATCTGTAGAGTTGAAGAAGCTATATAAAAAATATGAAAAGAAATTGAAATTAATATATTGATTTATTGTAAATCTTTGGCATCGATCACCATATGATCTCAATGCCATTCCTCTTTCCTGCAACCAAACCAACACCATAACTGTACTGACAAAATTAATGACTGCAAACTGCAGGATTAAAGATATGCTATAAACAACTCTCAACTTTCAGTTGAATCTGCAGGCATTGATGAGATTATTGTAATGATCAACTCCTGCTTGTTTTACTAGGGAAAATCTGGGACCAAGCAATAGAAAACCTGTAAGCATCCATTCCCATGTCTTTCATGAGCTGTATATCTTCCTGTTCACAAAGCAGTCTCATATCAAAACTTATTCTTCACATAGTTCTAAAAGAAATAATGTAGACTCAAACCAGGTAAAGCAACTCAATAGTTAGGGATCAATGTTGGTGGTCTTACAGCAAAAAGATGGTACTGATCCATGGCAACATCAGCATTACTGAAATCGGTTATCTTACCTGCAAGCAGCACAATGTGAATGGTCTTAACACCCAATGTAATAAAATAAGTCTAACCACAATCCTACAATAGTAATTTATCATTCTAAGCATACAATGGAGTTTGATATTTTAAGCAGGTAGACATATCAGAAATTTAAGCAGGTAATGTAATACCATTCAGCAAATGAACCGACTTTCTACCTTGTAAATGTGAAGGACACTATAACAAACACCATAATACTAGTGCACCCACCCCCACTTCCACCTTCACCTCCTTCCCTCCCCCGAAAAAGGAAATGCAAAATAATAACAGGAAAGTAAAGGAGAAGAAAAAAATTAGTTATCAACCACAATACCAAAGGATCCACCCTATGATTTCCAACACATAAACCCTTGATCGTTGCTCATACAAAAAAAAGATTGCCAGCAAATGGGAAGTATCCCACTAATTTATAAATTGGAAGAATACTTATCCATCTTTAACACAGCAGAAGAATGGAAATGCGGATCAAACTAGAATCGTTAGAAAGATTTTACCCCTACAGTGGGAACCACACGTGTCTCTATCATCCTGGATACTCAAATTAGAAATGCAAACTATGTCCAAATCTCCCCAACATATCACCAAGCAAAATGCAAATCAACAGTCACGGCAGCACGAATTGCAGTGCTCTTACAAATACACATCAAATTACAGCCAAAGCATTCTAATTTTTACTAAACAGCCCAAACACCTTTTGCACCGAATTGCACCAAAAGTAACAAAACTCCTATATTATAAAAGGTCAAATTAGTGCAAATATACACATATATAATAAAATAAAAAATTTACCACTGCTTCATTCCAATTTGAGTTTAATAGCAATGGCACCTACCTTGATGAAACTTGATGGGAAGCGGCTGTAGAGCAACTCCATTTTGCGGCGAAACGTGCTAATCAAAATCTTTACGGTACAGTTGAATGCTGCCACACAAAAGAAAAATTCCATTTTTCCAACTAATTCTCTCATGGCAATTACCATTATTTTAAACATCTTATCCAACTCCTAATTCCACTCAAACATAAATCTAATACCAAATAGGCTTCAAAAAAGTGCTATGCTACCAGATATGTATGCAATGCAACATCTCACAATCAATAACCACTACTAATAACAGCATCATTAGACATACACAAAATGTAAAAATTGTAAATATTGAATTCATTGAAATAAGTTACGAACTTTAGAAGGGGGTAATGTGAGTTACAAGTAAACTCAAATGGTCAAAGGAAATGATTAATTGAACGATGCACAAAAAAAAAAGTTAACAAGAAGAAAAGAATCATTCAAATTCAATCATATTGATGCACATCTAACAATTAACAAACACTAGTAATAAGAACTTCATTTTACATAGGGAAGACTTACAAAATATGAAACTATTGAATCCATTGAAACAAGTCAAGAACTTTACAAAGGATTTGGGTTACAATTAAACTAATGAAGCTTTAACTACAAGACACACGGGAACATGGTTGACTGCATAACATAAGTTGGTCGCACCTGAAAATGGTATCAAGGATGAGTCGGTCTACCGTAACACACCATCATTTGGGGAAACGGCGGTTGACAAGGTATTAGTGGCCGATAATAGTGCGGTTGAAAATGGTATCTCACAAGTTTGAAGGGGCATAGATTTCTAAATAGTTTAATAGTTCTTTTATTTTATTTTATTTTTTTTATTGAAACAAAACAAATATATTCAACTAACAAGGAAAAATACAACCAACAGTAACATTCCTGCAAAATTATTCTCTCCTAGTGAAGAGAAGAAAAGCCAAAGAAGCAAGGCAAATAAGGTATTTGCAAAACCCCACAACTTCACATAAGGCTTTAATATCTTCAATGATAAAACTGGCAGTCCTATTCAACGGAGTCTTCTTCAAATTCACTTCGGCAGCAACGTTGGAAGCATCAACATAAGCAAACTTCACTATGAGAACCAACCTCTTAGCTCGAAGAGCCATACATGATACATTCCCCAATCTCAGCAGAAAATAAACCATCAACAGCTTTAGAAACCGCAGCAATAATCTTTCCCCTGCCATCTCTTATCACTCCCCCAACACCAATAAATCGATGACCTTTTCTAATAGCAACATCAGTATTTTATTTCAAAGAGCCTTTAGGAGGAGGATTCCAGGTAGTACCAAATTGTTTAGCCTGCAGATTCACATTCCTTGCCAAAGCCGTCTGGGTATTTTGAAATTCGCCCAGCTCATCATATCCACAGCATCCCTTATAACACCGGTGTGAAGAAATTGATTACTATACGTTCGATATCCCACAACAGGAGTATATATAGCCACAAATTCAAGGTTGGCCTTACCAATGCTAGAACTCAAACCCCTATAAAATCAAAACAAGGAAGATCTCTGAATTTATCTAATAGGCACTGAAAAAACAGAATTACTCCAAACATTCTCTGCCTTAGTACACACACCACAACACATGTTCAACAGTTTCAGCACCATAACAACATCTAGAACAGCATGGATTCTCAATCACTTTCCTAATCCGTAAGTTGGAGAGGGAAGGCAAAGCATTTTTACAAGGCCTCCACAGAAAAATTCTGAGATTCCATAAGGTGGTCCTGGTCCATCCTTTTGGGCTCAAAGAAGGATTAGAACAGGAAGCATTTATCTTATCACCCATGGCCAACCTATAACCACCCTTCACCGTATATCTACATGATTTGTCAAAATGCCATATGGTACAGTCATCCCTGTTCATACAGCTTATCGGAATGGAAAAGATGGCTTTTGTCTATATTCAAGAAAGTTTGGTTTATCTTACTGCTCTCCCAGAAATGCCCTTCCTCATTGATGAAATCAGCCTCAGAACTGAAAGTGACAGGCCTGAAAGAACTAGGACGACGGAGCCAATCTTAAACACCAGAATACTCTTCCCGTTCCCAACCTTCCAACGAATTCCCTTAGCCAATAGTTGCCTCCCCCATAGAATGCTCCTCCAAACATGAGAGGCCCCCCAGTTTAAGCTTAGCTGAAAGAAAATCCTCACCTTTAAAATACTTAACTTTCAAGATTTTGAAAGCAACGGAGTTAGGATTCTCAAGCAATCTCAACCCTTGTTTGGCTAACAAAGCTTGATTAAAAGAAGATAGGTCCTTAAAGCCAAGACCCCCTAAAGCTTTAGGTAAGAAAAGAGCATTCCAGCTTACCCAACTAATCTTCCTCTTTCCATCCTTAGAACCCCACAAGAATTTTGATATCATGGACTCCAACTCTTTGCAAAGATATAGGGGTAGTTGAAAGATGCTCATGACATATGTTGGAACGGCTTGAGCTACAGCCTTTATAAGCACTTCTTACCCTCCCATAGAAAAAAGGCTCCCTTTCCATCCTCTCACCTTCTTCCAAAACCTCTCCTTAATTTCATTAAAAGTTCTCCTTTTATTCCTACCCACTAAGCAAACCCAACTATTTTTCATGAGATTGAGAGTCTCCCATGCCGAAAAGATCTTGAATCCCTCTCCTTCAACCCCCCTTAACATTAGGATTGAAAGTAATACAAGATTTTTGAAGGTTTACTTGCTCCCTAGAAGCTTTCCCATAAACCACCAAGATGCCCTTAATTTTGTTACAATTCCCAATGGATGCTTTACAAAAAAGAATACTATAATCCGCAAAAAACAGATGGCTCACCAAAGGACTACCCCTACACCACCTAATCCCCAAAGTCTTACCATCCTGTTCAGACCTCAAAATTAGAATCGAAAGAGCCTTGGTACAAAGGAGGAACAGGTAAGGCAACAATGGGCATCCTTGGCGTAACTGGAAGGCACCACTTTTCCCCTCACACTTCCGTTAATAATAAAAGACAAAGAAACTCAAGGTAGTACAAGACACACAATAAAGCACAGACATACAATCAGCAAGTAGCATAGCTGATAATATTAACTACTTCTTCTTTGTCTTATATTATTAACAATCATCTGACATACAATCTGCTAGTTAATATTATACTTTTCCCCGCACACTTCCGTTAATAACAAAACATCAAATATCAACAAGTAACACAAGACACACAATAAAGCACAGACATACAATCAGCAAGTAGCACAGCTGATATTATTAACTATACTTCTTCTTTTTCTTTTATTATTAACAATCATCTGACATACAATCTGTTGTAGTTAATACTAACATTATACTTTTCTCCTCACACTTCCGTTAATAACAAAACATCAAATATCAGCAAGTAGCACAGGAACAGACATGAAAAAAAAAAAGCAGGATAAGATACAATCAGCAGAGTGAAAAAGCAAGAGCACATAAGTGAATATGAAACTAATGAAGCTTTAACTACAAGACACACGGGAACATGGTTGACTGCATGACATAAGTTGGTCGCACCTGAAAATGGTATCCAGGGTCAGTCGGTCTACCGTAACACACCATCATTTGGGGAAACGGCGGTCGACAAGGTATTAGTGGCTGATAATAGTGTGGCACAACTATTTTAGGACGCATGCTCTGAATTTTTGGACTAATGCTATACAGAAACCCATCAAAATTTCTTTCTTCTATTCTATAGACATTCTTCATTTTAGCAAACACACAAGCAGTCAACAAACTATCAGAACCAGCATTATGAGCCTCACCGCATCTATCAACAGTCAAAATACACGCAAGTCGATTCAATCCAAGTTCACCACCCATGAGCCCTTTACAAAATCTAGCGATAAATTTGATATCAAAAACAGCAGTGAAATACAAAGCAGCCTCTTTAACAAAATCAAAGACGGTGAGTGGCAGTGGATTGTTACTCAACAGCTTAAGTACATAAGCTAAATCATACAAACCATGAAATGTAACCCACTTCAAATTAGCATGCACAGACAGAATTTCTAAGAATTTGCGCCTAAACACAGACATGAAAATACCATCTTTTCTAATCCTCTCAAAATCCAACCCACTTTTCTTCAAGAAATCGATAGAAGTTTCATTACATGCATCGTTATCAATATCGAAATCGCAAAAATTAAATTCCCAAGTAGAAGAAATATTACCGTTATCATCAGAGAGAGTGATACCCAGTTGGATCAACTTGGTATTATCGATATTAAATTTCAAGTCGGGGTAGCGGAGAGTCTCAGGAGCATCTCTGGGTGTATTACGAAGAAACCCAGGAAATTCGGTGTCGAAAGACAGTAAATTGTGATGCTGTAGGGTTTGATCGAACAAAAACAACTCATGATCCAGATTGACACCCCAAACCTCTCTGATTTTGACAGAATCCATCGAAAGCAGAAAGAAAACTTTTGAGAGAGCGAGAGCAGCGTGAGATACAGTTGCAGTTGTCGAGTCTGAGAGAGAGAGAGAGCAGAGTCTGATACAGAGATCAGCACAAAAACGAAAGCTAAAAGAAGAATCTGAGAGAGAGAGCAGAGTCAGATATTTTCTTGTTCAACAAATAATGAGACAGTATCTCTCCCGCTCCAGCTGATTTATATAACGCAATAACGGTACTTTTTTTCAAAAAAATTAAACAGCTAATATAATTTTCTTGTGACTTTCTCTATTTCTTGTTTTTGAGATATTTTTTTAACTTGTTTTATGTCGGTCAATAAACTAATAAAATAATGTTTAAAATTTAATTGATATTTTTTTTGAAATAAAATATAATTGGTGTTACCTTTAAAAAAAAATGGTAATTATTTAAAAAAAAAAAAAAAAACACTTTATATTCCTTAATTATATGATTGTGATATTATTAGACCTTTTAATTCTTATTGTGATTCATTGTTTTTTTTTTTTTTTAAACAATAATTAATTGTTCACAACCCTCATTTGGGTATATTAATATAATTTTTTATATCTTAGAAAGCTGATTTTGTTATTTTTAATTTTTAATTTTTCATTAGTTGTTAAGAAATAGATATTATAAATTTTAAATAATTAAATGAAAATTATGTATTATAATTATAATTGATTTCTAGTTCGAGCTTAAATTTTATTATTATTATTATTATTTAATAAACTACCCATGGGTATGACGACTCGAACCTAAAAGGTATGGCGACTCGAACCTAAAATATTGTCAAACTAAATTAGCACTCCTTACCATCGAGCCACAATGAGTGGTGGTATCAGGCTTAAACTAGGATTTCAAATTGGCACCCACCATTATTTCAACATTAATGCTAGTTAACTCAAAAACTTAGTCCAAAAATCAACAAAAATGATGTGACAACTGATTTGCTATTACCATATCATTCATCAGTCACCACAACACTTCATAATTTGTGTGGTGATAACAAGTATTAACAACTCATTTAACATATCATTTGAGTTATTTTTAATGGGGTTTATACATTTTGGTCCCTATCTAATCGGGAAACATAACGTCTTTACTTGTTAATTGATTTTTCATCAAATTGGTTCATATATAATTCAAAATAGCTCATTTTAATCCTACGGTTAGTTAACCGTTCAGTTAAAAATCATTTTTACCTCTATTAGATGATGAATGAGTGGAAAAACGAGTTTGCTCTCTAATTAAATAGATTTTTCCATAATTGATAAAAAAATTAAAAAGAATAATGAAAAAAAAAAATAGATAGATCCACCTTACATCTTAGAGATGGATGGTGGAGATCGAATTAAAAAAGAAATAAAAATTATAGAATTTAAAAAAATATATATTGCAAAAATAAAAGATAAAAAAGAAAAAGTGAAGAGAAAATAAATAAATAAATAAATCTGATTTTTACTAAAAAGAAAACTGATTAGAAAGTTTTTTTTTTAAATCAAATTAAAAAACTTAAAATAATTTTACAAAAAGAAGATTTAAAAAAAAAAAAACGGAAATTTTTTTTTTTGAAACAAGAGGTGGATATATATCCAACCCAAGTTGGATCTCCATCCCCTATTTCCCAAAAAAAAAAAAAAAAAAAAAAAAAAAAACTCTTTTTTCATTTTTTTTTATTTTGATTTCTTCTTAAAAATATATATATATATAAACTTTCTTATCAGTTTTTTTAGTAATAATATTATTATTATTTATTTCTATTCGGTTTTTCTTTTTTATCTATTGTTTTTGTAATTTTTTTTTAATTCTATAGTTTTTATTTGTTTTTTTAATTTGATCTCCACCGTCCATCTCTAAGATGGAAGGTGGAGATCCATCTATCTAATTTTTTTTCATTATTCTTTTTAATATATATTTTTTTATCTTTTATGGAATAACCTATTTAATTATAGAGTAAAATCGTCTTTCCACTCATTCAACATCTAATAGGGGTAAGAAAGACTTTTAACTGATTTTTTAACAGTAGGAAAAAATGAGCTATTTTGAATTATATTTGGACCGATTTGATGAAAAATCAATTAATAAGTAAAAAAATGATGTTTCTCAATTAGATAGGGACCAAATTGTATAAACCCCATTTTTAAATAATAATTTATCATTAATTATTATGAAATAGATATTATTAATTTTTAATAATTAAATGAAAAAATTATATATTGTAATAATAATTGATATCTAGATTGAGATTAATTTTTTTTATTAATATTATTTATTTATTTATTTTTGATAAACCATCGGTAGGTAGGTGACTCGAACCTAAAGGGCATAACGACTCAAACCTAAAATATTGTCATACTAAATTAGCACTTCTTACCATCGAGCCACATTGGGTGGCGGTATCATGCTTAAACTAGGATTTCGAATTGGCACCTACCATAATTTCAACACTAATGCTAGTTAACCCAAAAACTTAGTATAAAAATTAACCCAAATGACGTGTCAAGTGATTTGTCCCTGTCATATCATTCATAACATCACCCTATGATTTGTGTGGTGATAACAAGTATTAACAACTCATTTACCATATCATTTGAGTTAATTTTTTTCAGTTGTATAGTATTACTCTTATTTCAAATATCTCATTCAAGTCTTAATTTCACTCAAACATAAATCTAATGTCCAAATAGGCTTCAACAAGTGCTCTACAATTGATCAATAAACACTAGTAACAAAAACTTCATTTTACATACATAAAATGTAAAAAATGGAACTGTTTACTCCATAAGCAATCAAATCTAGTGCCATCAACACTGCATTACATGATTTTGTCCTGAGCCCAATGAATTTAGTTAATAGTAGTGTCAATGAGTTGTGTAAGAAATTGAGGGATGTGTTGAAAATGTCAAAATGCCAAGCTAATATCAGGGATGTTTTTAGATCAATGAGTTTTCTTCATTGTCTTTATTATTTTGGAATCCAAGTAAGCTTACAAATCATATGCAACATGTGTGTCAGTTTTTATTATTCACTGCACAGAATAGAATAGTTTAATTCTTGCACCAACATATTCCAAATATTTGTGAAACCATTGCTTACAAGATCTTTACATGAATATTATAAGGTGATAGGAGCATGGTTCTTGACTCTTGGCTGGTCGTAAGAAACTTGCAAGACCTCCCATTGCAGAGTTTCACCACCCCC
This sequence comes from Acer yangbiense, assembly GCA_008009225.1. NCBI lineage: Eukaryota > Viridiplantae > Streptophyta > Magnoliopsida > Sapindales > Sapindaceae > Acer > Acer yangbiense. The sequence goes on from CM017767.1 coordinate 31,754,392, forward strand.
CAACGTATCAGACTCGATCTGAAGGGGAAACAAACCTCTCGCCACAGCCATGGAAAGGCCTTCAAACACTGCCTTTGGCTTCTGCCACTTCAACTGGATTCATCATCATCAAACAATTTGATATCTTTTGCACACTCTAATTCTTTCTACCCTGAACTTTTTTTTCTGTTTATTTTTTCTTATTCACATTGTATATGTATATTCGAAGATCCCTTGTATTTTGACTATGATCATCCATGGAAGCATATGATATTATTATTATTATTATTATTATTAATTTTTTAAATTATGAAAATATAATCTATTAACATGAATGTGATAATAGCTTCTGATTTTTATTAGACAATTACATTAGGGTTTACTGTATTGAAGAAATGATTTATGATATTAAAAATTCAAACAACATTAAACTTAAGTGTTAGAATCAATTTTGTTCTTTCAAAAAAAAAAAAAAAAAAAAGTTCATTTGTTTCAGCGACATGGTTGAATAGAGAAAAAAAAAACATTAAAGATAGAGAGCTGAACAATTCATTGGATTTCCTTGACAATGGATCAGCAAGGATTCCATATTGTTGGATATGGCTGCAAAACATGCATCGGAAATTCTGGGGATTGGATGAATCAATTTCTGTAATATATGCTCTGTCTTAATTAGTGTATTGTAAAACAATCTATCGTAAATTGTAATGCACATACCACAACAAAAATTTATATAAAGAGAGATTTCGGTGTTGTATGTAGTAAATTTAGAATTCTAAAATTAAGCCACCAAGTTACTTGTTGAAAATTCCTCTTTTTTTTTTTTTTTTTTTTTTTTTGCCTTATATATAATTTTCGAAGTTTCCTTTTTTGATATTTAATAAATACAAATATACAATATAATGTTTAAAATAAGAACAATATTTTGCTTAAATCAAAAAAGATAATGCATATACAATTAGTAACCAAGGAGAAAACAGAATGCAGTTCATGAATTATAAGATCAAACAGAGATTGATTAGAGTTCTAGTAATTAATTAGTAGAGTAGAAGAAGCTATATAAAATATAGAAAAATAATTTGAAATTAATTAATTAGTAAATCTTTGGTATCACACCATATGCTAATGAGTGCCAGTACATAATTTCTTCATTAAAGCTAACAGTTTAACTAAGATTATTATTACTACTAGTATGATCAGCAACCACAACGACCACCATATGCTATTGGAAATATGTTTCTCTCATAGCCACAGCAACATCATCAGTTGGACCACCATACTTCGGCAGCTCTTCCATTATCTTCATCATCATCATTATAATCTGTGGCAGCCCTTCCATTTTTACCCCTCTTCATCTTCTTGATCCTGCAAAGCACATACGAGTTGTTGTTTTGGTCGAGCAAGCAATCGTCTAACCGGTACTCGTGCGTCACCCATGTGCAGCGTGTTTCTTAAATGCCCTCCTTGGGGATGAAGGAGAAGTTGCATGCGTCTTGATCCAATGTGGACCATTTGATGATTGTCATTGTAACAAAAGATTTCTTTATCTCCTTGCTGACCCTTCCATGTGCCGGAATCAGTCGCTCTGTCTATTCTTTTGCCTTTTTCGGTCTTCTTCTTCAATCTTGTAAAGAAGTAGAGAGTGTCTTCTTCTAAGCTTCGAAGAGTCCCTTCCATGCACGGCTATCATCATAAACATCGCATTCTTAGACAATAGTAGTTGATGGAACTGGATTTCCATGTACCTTGTGGAAGAGGTAATCCACAATGAGCTCTTTGTCGGTCGGATCGAACTGGTAACCCACGGCCGGTACTTCATTATTCTTCACAACTTAATGATGATGATCAGTTGTCATCATCATCGGAAGCAACTGCCTAGAAAAGAATATACTTTTGGAGATGGAAATTATAAGAGATGTGAGAGAAGAAGAGCTAGGGTGTACGTGAATGATAGCAAAAATATGTATTAGAAATTAATTGTGAAGAGGAATGGAGTTAACAAATTTATATTTATTAATTTATATGGGTTGGTTAACTTCATGATCAAGAATCAAGATAGATTCACAGTTGTTGTATATTTAGAGTTGTAAATTTAGCCACCAAGTTTGGTAAATTATTTTCCTTAGAGTTGATCAAGTTATATTCTTAACCTACAAGTTGAAATCTCATTTCAACCATCCTTATTAATCCATTGTTGTCTTCGTTTCCACTTCGTATTTCTTCAATAAATCCAAATGTAAAATTTATACATACGAAAGTTTATTTAAAAAAAATACAATAATATCTAAAAGAATCTTGGAACAATGACCTAAATCAAATAAGTAACCATGTAAAAACGAGAAACGCAATTCATGAATATTTGAAAGATCATAAATTGGTATATATTAATGTTAAAACAGAGATTTGTATGATTAGAATAAGCTCATACATGCACTTTTGAATTCATAGATGTCCAAAGTTCAATTCATGTTAAAAATAAAGTCACTTGAAACCAAAAAAAAAAAAAAAAGACTGAATGTTTAATATTGTATCTAGAACTTATAAGTTATAACTTACTATACGTTCGTGGAATACAATTAAGGGTTGAAATTTCGAAACATAAAATCTAACGTGGAAGGAATAAAAAAAGTTGAGAGGGAATAATATTAATAAAAATAGCCGAAAAGAAAAGAAAAAAAAAAAAAAAATTAGCCTCAACATTTCGATATATTTTTCCTTTTAAAGTCTTTGAACCTCAATCATCATTATATATAATTTTGTTGGGTATAAGTTTTAGTAATTGTAGAGGCGTAGAGCTCAAGCTATAAGTTAAAATCTCATTTTAGCCATCTTATTAATCCTTTGTTGTCTTTGTTTCCAGTATAATTCGTATTTCTTCGATAAATCTAAATGTAAAATTTATATGTAAGAAAATTTATTATCAAAAATGCAATAATGTCTAAAAGAATCTAAAAAGAATGATACGGAATTTGCTACTTAAATAACATATAGTGTTTCTAATTAATTTGCATCCAAAATTCACTCACTAACCATTATAAAAATTATGATTTTTGGAACGACCCATGCATAATTTACAACATAAATAATATAGATTATTTCTAATATTTTTATGCAAAAGTTTTTGTTTTAAATTGCATTCTTCATTGAAAAACGCACCTCGTAATTTAAACCCAAAATTTGCTTAACAACTACTATAAAATCGATGATTTTTGCGACTATCTAAAAATGACCTCAAATTTATTACGTAAATAAAATATTGTATTTTTAACAGTTCAATGAAAAAGCTTTTGTTTAAAATTGCATTCTTCATTGAAAAACGCGCCTCATAATTTAAACTCAAAATGGCAAAATTTCCTAATCATCTACTATAAAATTGATGATTTTTACACCCCAAATTTGCTACGTAAATAAAATATTATATTTCTAATAGTTCAATGTAAAAGTTTTTGTATAAAATTACATTATGTATTTAGAAATGCGCTTTGTAATTTTAACCCAAACTTCTCTTATTAACAATATAAAATAATAATTTTTACGGTTGTCTAGAAATGATCACAAGTTTGCTACATAAATAAATAAATAAATAAATAAAGTATTTCTAATAGTTTCATGCAAAATGTTTTGTGTGAAATAGCTTATCGGCTCTAAAATACGTGTCTTGTAAAATTCACTCAAAATTCCATTACAAACCACTATAAAAGTGATGATTTTTTCGATTGTCCAGGAATAGCCTCAAATTTGCTACATGATATTCTCACAAAGCGTTAACTACTTCTCTTTTAATTTTTGCAAAATTTATAAACTAAGATTTTTAATTTTTTAATTTTTTTTTTAAGTGTAGAAGTCTTTTTTTTTAATCAAATTCGAACACTAAACTTTAGTGACAAACACAGGAAAAAGTTGTATACAATCTATATATATAGTGACAATGGATTTCCTTGTACTATTAAGAAAATTATTGAATAACTTTTGGTTTCTTTCTGCGGTGCAGTGGATCAACAACACGGCTGTCTCCAGACATTTTTAGGTCTAAGCGATTTTATGATATTAACAAAAATTGGGGCCCCATATATATAAAATTATTACCATTAACGTAAAAAAAAAATTAAATAAATAATTCTTCATTTACCAAATACAATGTAATCCACATAAATTAAACCAAAAAAGATTTAATCGTATCTAAAAACATAAAAACGAAACATTGTTTACATTTCTATTTTTCTTGCTTTATGAAGTGCAAATTTACTAATTATACTACTACCATCAAGATTACTAATTGGACTCTCTTTCAAAAGAAAAAAAAAATTCAATTGGACTCAGACAATTTTGACTTAGACGATGTCAAACTAAGTCTGACATGTTAGAATTCAATTGGGTTTTGATGTTTATTTTTATTAAATTGAACTAGATATAGATAAGAGTGGCGATATTTGCACCCCTCAAAATTTGTATGTACACCCAAAATCAATATATTTTTAAAATTCTAACATTACCCTTAAAATGATTAATATAAATATAACTTTCTTATCATATTAATAAAATATTTAATATTTAGAATATTTTAACAAATATTATAATTAGTTACACAAATAAAAAAAAATACCTTTTTGACTAAATTTCTGTTTTGTTATTAATAAGATTTAAATAGTGATTATTTAAAATTATAAATATCAACTAACTATTATAAAAAACAAAGTAAGAAGAGAAAATAATTGAAGTTAATTAATAAACTAAACAAATATAAAAAAATGACTATAAATTTAAGCATACAAACAGATTCAATTAATGTTATTGATGGACTAATTCTCTTGTATTAACTGAAATTGTATAGTTAGAATAAGAAAAAAAAAATATGTAGAACAGTTCTTCTTAAGAGGAAAAAAAAAAGAAATATAAGGAAAAAAAAAAATCTCCATCTCCAGGTTTTTGATTATAGGAGGAGACTTTAGGCGTGGTTCCTCATATCTCCATACGAGTATTAATTTTATTTTATTTTTTTACTTTTTGTTAATTATTTTATAACTCATTAATTTATAATATTTTTCAAAAATGAAGAAAAATGGCATATTTGGTAATATGTGGGGTGTGCTTACAAGTTAAAACATTTAAAAAAAATTAATGGGGTGTGTGTACAAAAAGGGGTGTACATACAGTTTTCTAGGGGTGCAAATATCGACACTCTATAGATAATTGGGTCTTATTAAAAAAAAGTAAAGAAATGTTTGAGATTGGGTCCTTCTTACTTAAATAGATTGGACCAGAGACTCCTAATTTTATAAAAGATGAAGAAGTAAATTAGACCATTTGAGGCCCCTAATTTTATAAAAGATAAAGAAATAGATTGAACTTTTGGGGGGCCCTAGTAAAATGCTGAGTTTGCTGCCCCCATGGGCCGACCCTGATCAGCAAGGATTCCAAATTGTTGGATATGGCTACAAAACATGCATTGGAAATTCTAGGGATTGGATGAATCAATTTCTTCATTGTAGGATTCCATATTGATCTTTGTGTAATATATGCTCTGTCTTAGTGTCTTGTAAAACAATCTATTATAAATTGTAATGCACATACCACAACAAAAATTTATATAAAGAGAGATTTCGGTGTTGTAGTAAATTTAGAATTCTAAAATTAAGCCACCAAGTTACTTGTTGAAAATTCTTTTTTTTTTTTTTTTTTGCATTATATATAATTTTCAAAGTTTCCTTTTCTGATATTTAATAAATAAAAAAATACAATATAATGTGTAAAATAATCTAATATGAACAATATTTTGCTTAAATAAAAAAAGTTAATGCATATACAATTAGTAATTAACCAAGGAGAAAACAGAATGCACTTCATGAATTACAAGATCAAACACAGAGATTGATTAGAGTTATAGTAATTAATTAGTACAGTTGAAGAAGCTATATAAAATATAGAAAAAGAAATTGAAATTAATTAATTAGTAAATCCAAGGGTGTATCTAGGATTTTTTGTTAGGGTGGGCTAAAACAAAACTATATATATATATATATATATATTCAATAATACAACATTGTTTTTATTCCATTAAGATGAAGAAGACAAACTTGAACCCCTGTCTTCAACATTACGTGGAGAACTTGATCCACTCCCACCCGATAATTGATTTTGTTTTTTTCTAAAAGTTCGAAAGCATAGTTTTTAATTGTTTTAATGTATGGTTGTTTGATATTGTAACCTAAAATTATTAAACAATTTGGTTAAACTGATACTTTACAAATTATAATACTAGAAATAATAAATTGAGTTGGAAAATAAATTCATAAAAAAAAAAAAATAACAAAACACTAACTTAAAATTATTAATAACATATCCAAAACTCTAACTTATTAATTAGACCAACTGAAAATCTTATAAATGATGGAGATAATTATTAATTTGGAAGAGATAATTGGATTATTGGAATTAGGAAGAGAGAGAGAGAGAGAGAGAGAGAGAGAGAGTTGGTAAGGGAGTGATGAGAGAGAGAGAGAGATAGTTGGTAAGTTGGGATGTGTGATGATGAGAAAGTGAGAGAGAGAATGGACATTGAGAGAGGTGTGATGGGAATGATGGACGTTTGAATGTGTGATGGGAGCGTATTAATTATAAAAAAGAAAACAGAAAGCTGACCCTGCTATAGCCCGGCTCAGCGCCCCTATTGGTACGCCCCTGAGTAAATCTTTGGCATCATCATATGCTAATGAGTGGCAGTACATAATTTCTTCATCAAAGCTAATAGTTCAACTAAGATTATCATTACTACTAGTATGATCAGCAACCACATGCAACGTCCACCGTATGCTATTGGAAATCTGTTTCTCTCATAGCCACAACAACATCATCAGTTGGACCACCATACTTCGGAAGCTCTTCCATTATCTTCACAATCATCATTATCTTCGGCAGCCCTTCCATGTGCCAGAATCAGTTGCTTTATCTATTCTTTTGCCTTTTTCTGTCTTGTAAAGAAGTAGAGAGTGTCTTCTTCCAAGGCTTCGAAGAGTCCCTTCCATGCACGGCTGTCACCATAAACATCGCATTCTTTGACAACAGTAGTTGATGGAAGTGGATTTCCATGTACCTTGTGGAAGAGGTAATCCATAATGTGCTCTTTGTAGGTCGAATCGAACCGGTAACCCACGGCCGGTACTTCGTTATTCTTCACAACTTGATAATGATGATTAGTTGTCATCATCATCGGAAACAGCTGCCTTGAAAAGAATCTACTTTTGGAGGGGAGTTTTGAAGATGGAAATCACGGCTGTCTCCAGACATTTTGGGGTCCAAGCGATTTTATGATATTAACAAAAATTGGGGCCCTACATATATAAAATTATTACCATTAACGTAAAAAAAAATTAAATAAATAATTCTTCATTTACCAAATACAATGTAATCCACATAAATTAAACCAAAAAAGATTTAATCGGATCTAAAAACATAAAAACGAAACATTGTTTACATTTCTATTTTTCTTGCTTTATGAAGCGCAAATTTACTTATACTACTATCATCAAGATTACTAATTGGACTATCTTTCAAAAGGAAAAAAAAATTCAATTGGACTCAGACAATTTTGACTCAGACGATGTCAAACTAAATCTGACATGTTAGAATTCAATTGGGCTTTGATGTTTATTTTTATTAAATTGAACTAGATATAGATAATTGGGCCTTATTAAAAAAAAGTAAAGAAATGTTTGAGATTGGGTCATTCTTATTGGACCTGAGACTCCTAATTTTATAAAAGATGAAGAAGTAAATTGGACCATTTGAGGCCCCTAATTTTATAAAAGATAAAGAAATAGATTGAACTTTTGGGGGGCCCTAGCAAAATGCTAGGTTTGCTGCCCCCATGGGCCGACCCTGATGGAAATTATAAGAGATGTGAGAGAAGAAGAGAGTGTACGTGAATGATAGCAAAAATATGTATTAGAAATTAATTGTGAAGAGGAATAGAGTTAACAAATGTATATTTATATGGGTTGTTTAACTTCATGATCAAGATAGATTTAGAATTGTAGTATACTTAGTTATAAATTTAGCCACCAAGTTTGGTTAATTATTTTCTTTAGAGTTCAAGTTATAATCTTAACCTACAAGTTGAAATCTCATTTCAATCATCCTTATTAATATATTGTTGTCTTCGTTTCCACTTCGTATTTCTTCAATAAATCCAAATGTAAAATTTATACATACGAAAGGTTATTTTTAAAAAATACAATAATGTCTAAAAGAATCTAAGAACATTGACCTAAATCAAATAAGTAACCATGTAAAAAAGAGAAACACAATTCATAAATTGAAAGGTCATAAATTGGTACGTAATGATGTTAAAACAGAGATTGGTACAATTGGAATAAGCTCATATATGCACTTTTGAATATTCAATTTATTTTATGGTTGCATCATCACCGGATGTCCAACATTCATGTTGAAAACAAAGTCACTTGAGACGAGACCAAAAAAAAAAAAAAAAAAAAACTGAATGTTTAATATTGTATCTATAACTTATAACTTACGTTCGTGGAATACAATTAAGGGTTGAAATTTCAAAACATAAAATATATCTAACAATATCTTATCTATCGAATGCATTTAAACAAGATGATTCTAAGTATGAACATGGACGGCATTAAAAAAGTTGAGAGCGGCAGTAATTTAAATAACCTCAACGTACATTTTGATACATTTTTCCTTTTAAAATCTTTGAACCTCAATCATCATTATATATATATATATATATATATTGCTGGGTATAAGTTTTAGTAATTGTAATTGCTATTGTTTATGTTTCCACTTCATATTTTTTCAATACATCTAAATGTAAAATGTAAAAAAGTTTATTATCAAAAATATAATAATGTCTAAAAGATTCTAAGAAGAATGATACAAAATTTGCTACTTAAATAACATACAGTATTTCTAATTAATTTGCATCTAAAATTCTCTCGCTAACCATTATAAAATTTATAATTTTTAGAACAACCCATAATTTACAACATAAATAAAATAGATTATTTCTAATATTTTTTATACAAAAGTTTTTATTTAAAATTGCATTCTTCAATGAAAAATGCGCTTCATAATTTAAACCTAAAATTTTCTTACTACAAAATTGATGATTTTTGTGACTACCTAGGAATAACCCCAAATTTGCTACATAAATAAAATATCGTATTTCCTATAGTTCAATACAAAAGTTTTTATATTAAATTACATTATGTATCTAGAAAAGCGCTTTGTAATTTTAACCCAAACTTCTCTTATAAACACGGATTTGGATCCTCTTTTAAACTAAGCTTTGTTTAAGCTTTTAAGGATCTCGAGACACGTGTCACCTGATAAATTGAATGGTCATGATTTTATTTTATTTTATTTATTTTTCCTTTTTTACACACTCCAAACGCCACCGTTTCTAGCACTTCATTTCAAAATCTCAAACTTCTCTCCTCCTAAACTCCTATGCATTCCTCATGTACAAGGCAAAATGCTGCAATTAAAAAAAAAAAAAAAAAAAAAAAAAAAAAAAACTGCATTTTTGACAAACAAAATACTGTATATTTAAACATTTCAAATTGGATATTTAAAAATCAATAATAATAATAAAAAATATAAAAAAAACTTGGAGGAACCAGATATATGAGCAACATATCGCTTTCATCAATTGAGTCCGAGAGATGTAGAGTTCAAAGTTGAATTTTTAATTCATAACTCAGAAATGAATATCAGCTTAATTGCTTTTATTCATTAAAAAAATCAAAGCACAGAAGCGAAAAATATAAATAAATGGAAAAATTTTGAGAATTCTCACCACCATACTATTTGAGTCATTTTAAGGTGACCAGTATTTCCTTGCTATTACATATAATTGACAACAATGAAAAATATATAATGCTTCATTATTTTCTACGTAATCTTGATCTCTTGATCGAATGCCTATTCCACTGTTAGAGATAGGGTTTGAAACTTAATAAAAACATAAATTATTAGGGTTTGAAACTTGAATTGCTTGACTTCTACTAAAATTTACAGAAATTATAAAGAAGAAGAGTTTGGGTTTTTTGAAATTGACTTGTTGAAATTCCTTCCAGTTGATAGAAATAGAGTTTGAATTGATCCTAATCTAAGAAAAAATCTTGTTGATGAAGGAAACATAAAGGAAATCCAGTTGAGATTTTGAAAATAAACTTGTGTTTAAACGCTTCGTTAGGTGTAAGAAAAAATGGAAAAATAAATGAGATGAAATCTGAACCATTCAATTATTAAGTGCCATATGTCTGTAGATCCATAAAAGCTCAGGCAAAGCTTAGGCAAAGCTTAGCTTAGGAGATGATTTTTACGACTGTCTATAAAAATAATGATTTTTGTGATTGTCTAGGAATGACTACAACTTTGCCTACATAAATAATATAGAGTATTTTTAATAGTTCAGTGCAAAATTGCATTCTATATTGAAATACGCAGTAGATCATGAGTTTGTTGACAGCTTCATCAACATGGATGATGATGATCTAGATCATGATCATGATACCAAGTCATCCAAGGAGCAACAGATCTTCAAAAATGTTGTTCATGATCATGATCAGATAATTGGAGGTGATCAAGTTCCAATCTTGACATAATTAATTAGGAGACCAATATTTTGAAGTGGTTCCGGAATGGTGCCTAGTACTGTGGAGGAACTAAGTCATGGTGTGGACCAAGGACTTCACTTGGTGCTCCTTTTGTTGGCTGTGGGCTGTAGAGACACACAACTTGCAGATTCAATGCTCAGCTAAATCTGGGCCTCCCAATCTTTGGGAAGACTCATTGCAGAGAGTCTCGCATTGCAAGCCACATTAGGTGGTGGTTAGAAATTTTCATTTATATATATTTATATATATTTATATAGTATTTCTATTGTCAGTTCGTCCCGATATAAAATATATATTTTCACGAAGAATGTGGACCACAGATTAACAAGTGCATACACTTTGAGTCAAAGTATGTAAATTTAATGGTCAATATTCTTCGTCCTGATATAAATATATCAGGACAAACTGATAATAGAAAAATTGTATATATATATATACAACATTTGTAATGGCGGCGACTCAAACCTCAAGCCACATTGGCAGTTGTTGGAAATTTTCATTGTTAGTTGTAGACATGTCTGACATTTAGTGTATAATTTGGTTTTGAGGGTATCAGTTAGAAATGTTTCCAATCAAATCCAATAGTAAGATAGAGGTCGGTTTTTTGTAATTTAAGATTAATCATATTTTTCACTTATTGTAATTTAAGATTAATGAGAAATCAAATCAAATCAAAACGAAATTTAAAAAAAAAAATGGAGGGCAGATTAATTATTATAAGTTTATTAATTATAATAATAAACATGATTGACTCTCAGGACCCCTTTGACTCTGCCTGGCCCTGCCTCATCTGTGGAGCCCAAGACTCAGATGATGAAGATCATGCCAACTGTAATCTATCATCAAGTCTGTAATCTCCACTCAGCCCGAGTTCCAAGACTGTGCTCTTATCCTGTAAAATAATTTACTTTCATTATGCTATTTTGTTTTATTAGGCAACTATTTGGAAGTATAATAAATAAATTAATTATTATAATTATATAATTTTGAACAAGGTTATTAGTAATTGGGCTTGTGGGCCATTTGAAGGGGTCCTAACAAATTAATGGTTTAGTAGGCCCAATTAACTTTCTTATACGAAACGGTAGCGTTTTGGGTGTTGGAACAGTTTGGAGAGTTGAAGTTGCTACGCCTTACAATAAATCCAAATGTAAAATTTATACATAAGAAAGTTAGTTTGTAAAAAATACAATAATGTCTAAAAGAATCTAAGAACAATGACCTAAATCAAAAAAATATCCATGTAAAAAAGAGAAATGCAATTCATGAATTGAAAGATCATAAATTAGTAATAATAATGTTTAAACAGAGATTTGTATAATTGGAATTGAATAAACTCATACACTTTTAGTATTTCATTCATAGCTAAGCTATTACGTACAATATATGTCTTTTGTTGCAGAGAATCGGCACGATGAATTAGGGTTCTCGTACTTGTAAAACAGTTGAAGCAATATAAAATATATAAAAAAGAAATTGAAATTTATATAATATTCATTTATTGTAAATGTGAGGCATCACCACCATATACTAATTTGTGCCGGTACATAATTTCCTCATCAATGCTAATTGTTTGATTAAGATCATTATTAAAAGTATCCCAACAAATTAATTTAAATCCAGATTTTTTTTTTTTATCTAAAAGTATATAAAATAAGTTTTCATGCATGCATACATTATATATCACAAAGCCTGTGCATAGTTAACTACTTCTCTAAATAAATAAATAAATGAAATGTAAATAGATAATTTGTGGATTGAACATAAAATCTCACAATATCTTATCGATCTATTGATCGTATTTAAACGAGACGATTCTAAGTATTAATATACATGTAGTTATTGACGAGATGAGATTGGTCCGGTGGTAAAACCTCTCATACCTGTACTACAAGGTTGAGGGTTCGAGTCCTCCCCTCAAAAAAAAAAAAAAAACCCGATCAAATTTATGTAATAGTGCAATACTTAAAATATATATATACACACATGTAGTTACTGAATGTAGCAATCAATGTTGGTAGTATATGTACAGCAAATTCAATGACACGGAATTATTTCATGAATAATGTTGTATTAACTTTGAATCAAACTCTTTTCATTGAAGAGGATCCTTCAAATTCTTTCATTTAGGTTGTTGATAATGTACTTTGGGTCACCACCATTGATAGGATTTACTCACACATTGAATATATATATATTTTTTGAAATATACTCACACGAATACTTTTGTGGTGACATCTGTTTCGTGGTGGGTTGGATTTCAGTGTTAATTGTATATACTTATTTGTAACTTTCCTCAAAAGATTAGTTAATAGTATATACCCTAAAAATTGAGTTAGAAAATTCCCTTTTTTGCATTATAATTTTCCAAGTTTCCTTTTTTGACATTTAATAAAAAAAATATATAATAATGCGTAAAATAATCTAATAAGAACAATATTTTTCCTATATAAGAAAAGATAATGCATATATAATTTGTAACCAAGGAGAAAACAGAAACACAATTCATGAATTACAAGATCAAACAGAGATTGATTAGGGTTCTATCTATTAATTTGTAGAGTTGAAGAAACTATAAAATGATCAATACATGTTTTATTGATCATTACTAGGAACCTGCAGGCATTGTAGAGTAACTTCACACAAATACACAATTTGTACAAACACAAACATTTTCTTCTTTATAGATACTCTTTGAAAGCCAAAAGATAAGAAGTTATTTTCCTAACCAGCCAAGCTGGAAATCTTGGGCTCTTTGTGTTGCTTCATTGTCTTCTGTGGAGTTTGATGCAGGTTCAAACCAGATAACATCATAAGATATCCCAACAGATCCATGGTTTTTAGCCTGTATAGTGACCAAGTAACCCTAGTTGCCAGGTTGTGTTATTAACATAGCGAAAATACATTGAAAGGCAAATGAAGTTTACGTGTCTTGATTGAAACCAATATCCTGAACTTCACCTTGTACTTTTTCCTGTATATATCAGCCACAGTTGCATGAGAAAGGAGAACATTATGAGCAACTATATAAGGTTCAGTTGCCGAGTTTCCTGCCCTGACAGAATAAACGAAGAAGGATTGAACACCGACCAGGTACTTGCCTTGTACAGCAAATGTATGTGGCTCATTGAATGTGATCCAGTGCTTCACTCTGTCTCCAAATTTTTGAAAGCACGTCTCTGTGTATGTTGCAAAGTCCTTACTGCAAATGATAACTAAGTTCACATATATGTATATGGCTTCAATCATCAAGGTTACACATGTTGAAGTTTGAACAAATTTGTTTACATAATTTGCCGGTAAAGCCATCAATTGTATTTGTCAACCAAGGCTTGAGGAAGATCCCAATGGTAAAGGGTCACATATGGTTCAACTCCTGCAAATGTTCCAAGCAATGTAAAGTGATGTTTTCAATGTAAAATTTTTGCTTTGATGTCATCTTAATGTTGCTCAAATTTCTAAAGCAAAGGTTACCTTTAGCAAGTAAAGCGTTGATGAGATTATTGTAATGATCAACTCTTGCTTGATTTATTTCTCCACTTCCATCTACAAACAGGCACAATGTAAATGTTTTTCTTAGAAATAAGTTGGAAACTACTAAGTGACAATTGACAAAGATAACATAGTGGAAAGGAGTGTAATGTCAAAAGCTTACTAGGGAAAATCTGGGACCAAGTAATCGAAACCTGTAAGCATCCATTCTTATGTCTTTCATGAGCTGTATATCTTCCTGTTCACAAGGCAGTCTCATATCAAAACTTATTCTTTACATAGTTCTAAAAGAAATAATGTAGACTCAACTAGGTAAAGCAACTCAATAGTTAGGGATCAATGTTGGTGGTCTTACAGCAAAACGATGGTTCTGATCTACGGCAACATCAGCTTTACTGAAATCAGTTAGCTTACCTGCAGGCAGCACAATGTGAATGGTCTTATATCACTAGATAAACATAACCTGACTTAACACCCAATGTAATAAGATAAGTCTAACCACAATCCTACAATAGTAATTTATCATTCTAAGCATACAATGGAGTTTGATATTTTCACACAAACAAATGAAAAAAAAAAAAAAAAACACAAACAAAAAACCAACTACACGTAGACCTCATCTTCTCAATTTAAAATATATAAGTCAAGCCAAACCATCTTGCTTTAGGCTCATGAAAATCAAATAGTATACATCAAGGCTCGTGTTAAAATGTGCAAGATTAATGAACCATTGGAGATCAATAAACATGTGGATGATCAAACATCTTTGGAATACTAACACTAGCAAGGTCGAAGCTCAAGCTAGGACAACTGAATCTAACATGTAGCATGGGCAGATATAGCACTCAAGTTCATCAACAAAGAGTAAATGGAGCAAAAGAAATTATAATACACAACTTCAAAATGTAAAACGCGAGTATGTCCCATATACCTTGGCCCGAGTTTCAGTTTCCCTCTATGCAAGCAGAAGATCCATCAGATGGCTTCTCTTGTCATACTCATGAACAAATTCCACTCTTTGAACAATTAAATCAGTGCTTGAACCAACCCTTCCAACAGCTAGAAAAATGTAATTTGAAAGGAAATCAGAAGCCAGTCTCTGCAATCGAATCAAATTGCACAAAAAAGGGTTGTCAGATGAAATTCAGACACCAATTCTAAGTTGAACTTCTACTATAAACATTCAAGTGGAAAAATGCTTATCACATCCTATGTACAATTACCAAGCAACAGCAATTTCATTTTCCCACTTAAGTAGGTAAAAGTAGCTGGCATGGGTGCAATCCACACGAAAGTAAAAACTTATAAGGACAGCAGAACTAGAATTTTGAGATTTGACCACCAAGATACAAAAGATATTAAAAAGTTCAATATCTATTGTGCTAGGATTGCACACCTTAGCTGCTTTTAATAAATCTAATTATTAAAACGATAATAATAATAACAGCGATCTTCATGATACTTTAGGAGACACAATTATGAATGTGAGGAGATGAAAACCACCAACGTTCATAAAAGATCAAAGCAAACATGAAAACAAAAGAAAGCAGAAGCAAAAATCAAGTCAAACCTGTATCACTTTGGGAAATGTCGCACTAAAAACCATTGTCTGTCTCACACCAGGAGGAGGCATATCCATTTGTTCCACTATTTTCCTGATTTGAGGCTCAATACCCATATACAGCATCCGATCTGCCTCATCAAGAGCAAGGTATCTAATCATCTGCAATGAGACTCTAGTCCTCTCAAGCAGATCAACCAAACACCCTGGTGTTGCCAGAAGAATATCAACCCCTCTCTCAAGCTCTCGCAACTGACCACAAAACATACCATCAGTAGGCAGTAAAGATGCATAAATCAGTTACTAGAAGAGAAGTAAAAAGATAAGGAAAGATAGAACCCTCAACCAAAGGATCAATATAACAACATAGGCATAAGAGATGATGGAAAATCTTGGACAACAGATCAAGCTATTAAATAAGATATGACGAGTTGTTTTCAAGGAAAGAAAAAAAAATCTGATGAGGTAGACATATCAGAAATTTAAGCAGGTAACGTTATACCATTCAACAAATGAATCGACTTTCTACCTTGTAAATGTGAAGGAGACTATAACAAACACCATAATACCAGTGCACCCACCCCCACTTCCACCTCCACCTCCTTCCCTCCCCCGAAAAAGGAAATGCAAAATAATAACAGGAAAGTAAAGGAGAAGAAAAAAATTAGTTATCAACCACAATACCACGGGATCCACCCTATGATTTACAACACATAAATCCTTGATCGTTGCTCATACAAAAAAAGATTGTCAGCAAATGGGAAGTGTCCCACTAATTTATAAATTGGAAGAATACTTATCCATCTTTAACACAACAGAAGGATGGAAATGCGGATCAAACTAGAATTGTTGGAAAGCTTTTACCCCTACAGTGGCAACCAAGAACCAGTTCCAACGTGTCTCTACCATCCAGGATACTCAAACTAGAAATGCAAACTATGTCCAAATCTCCCCAACATATCACCAAGCAAAATGCAAATCAACAATCACGGCAGCACAAATTGCAGTGCTCTTACAAATACACATCAAATTACAGCCAAAGCATTCTAATTTTTACTAAACAGCCCAAACACTTTTTGCACCGAATTGCACCAAAAGTAACAAAACTCCAATATTATAAAAGGTCAAATTAGTGCAAATATAGACATATATTATAAAATAAAAAATTTACCATTGCTTCATTCCAATTTGAGTTTAATAGCAATGGCACCTACCTTGTGAAACTTGATGGGAAGCAGCTGTAGAGCAACTCCATTTTGCGGCAAAACCTGCTAATCAAAATCTTTACAGTAGAGTTGAATGCTGCCACACAAAAAAAAAATAATTCCATTTTTCCAACTAATTCTCTCATGGCAATTACCATTATTTCAAACATCTTATCCAACTCCTAATTCCTCTCAAACATAAATCTAATACCAAATAGGCTTCAAACAAGTGCTATGCTACCGGATATGTATGCAATACAACATCTCACAATCAATAACCACTACTAATAACAGCTTCATTATACATACACAAAATGTAAAAAATGTAACTATTGAATTCATTGAAATAAGTTACGAATTTTAGAAGGGGGTAATGTGAGTTACAAGTAAACTCAAATGGTCAAAAGAAATGATTAATTGAACGATGCACAAAAAAAAAAAAGGTTAACAAGAAGAAAAGAATCATTCAAATTCAATCATATCGATGCACATCTAACAATTAACAAACACTAGTAATAAGAACTTCATTTTACATAGGGAAGACTTACAAAATATGAAACTATTGAATCCACTTAAACAAGTCAAGAACTTTACAAAGGATGTGGGTTACAATTAAACTAATGAAACTTTAACTACAAGACACACGGGAACACGGTTGACTGCATGACATAAGTTGGTCGCACCTGAAAATGGTATCGAGGATGAGCCGGTATACTGTAACACACCATAATTTGGGGAAACGGTGGTCGACAAGGTATTAGTGGCTGACAATAGTGTGGCACAACTATTTTAGGACGCATGCTCTGAATTTTTGGACTAATGCTATACAGAAACCCATCAAAATTTCTTTCTTCTATTCTATAGACATTCTTCAATTTAGCAAACACACAAGCAGTCAACAAACTATCAGAACCAGCATTATGAGCCTCACCGCATCTATCAACAGTCAAAATACACGCAAGTCGATTCAATCCAAGTTCACCACCCATGAGCCCTTTACAAAATCTAGCGATAAATTTGATATCAAAAACAGCAGTGAAATACAAAGCAGCCTCTTTAACAAAATCAAAGACGGTGAGTGGCAGTGAATTGTTACTCAACAGCTTAAGTACATAAGCTAAATCATACAAACCATGAAATGTAACCCACTTCAAATTAGCATGCACAGACAGAATTTCTAAGAATTTGCGCCTAAACACAGACATGAAAATACCATCTTTTCTAATCCTCTCAAAATCCAACCCACTTTTCTTCAAGAAATCGATAGAAGTTTCATTACATGCATCGTTATCAATATCGAAATCGCAAAAATTAAATTCCCAAGTAGAAGAAATATTACCGTTATCATCAGAGAGAGTGATACCCAGTTGGATCAACTTGGTATTATCAATATTAAATTTCAAGTCGGAGTAGCGGAGAGTCTCAGGAGCATCTCTGGGTGTATTACGAAGAAACCCAGGAAATTCGGTATCGACAGACAGCAAATTGTGATGCTGTAGGGTTTGATCGAACAAAAACAGCTCATGATCCAGATTGACACCCCAAACCTGTCTGATTTTGACAGAATCCATCGAAAGCAGAAAGAAAACTTTTGAGAGAGCGAGAGCAGCGTGAGATACAGTTGCAGTTGTCGAGTCTGAGAGAGAGAGAGAGCAGAGTCTGATACAGAGATCAGCACAAAAACGAAAGCTAAAAGAAGAATCTGAGAGAGAGAGCAGAGTCAGATATTTTCTTGTTCAACAAGTAGTAAGACGATACCTCTCCCGCTCCAGCTGATTTATATAACGCAATAACGGTACTTTTTTTCAAAAAAATTAAACAACTAATATAATTTTCTTGTGACTTTCTCTAATTTTTTTTTTTTTTTTTTGGGATATTTTTTTAAGGGTTTTATTGAAAACTAACCCATTTGTGAGGTTCAAGTTGAAATCTAACTCATTTTTAAAAAACTTGTAAAACTAACTCAATTGGGGTTGTTGAAAGACAATATTACCCTTTTACAATGTAAAAATGACATTCCAATCAAAACACTCAAAATCCCTCCTCTTCAAAGTTCAAATCGACCAAACCTAGGTAAAATTCCCAAATCTCTTGAATGCTGAAATCGACCCCAATCAAAACCCTCAAAATCCCTTCTCTTAAAATCGACCAAAAACCTAGCTCAAATTCCCAAATCCCTCCTCTTGAAATCGACCAAACCTCACTCAAACTGCAAAATCCCTAATCTCTTCCAGATTTCACCAAACCTCTCTCTGTAATCTCTCCCTCTGTCTCTGACTTCGCAGTTGAAGACGACGACGGCGCGGCTGAAGGTCGAAGACGATGACGGTGCGGCTGAAGGTTGAAGACGACGACGCCATGACTGAAGGTTGAAGACGACGACGCCGGTGTTGAAGGTTGACGACGACGACGACAGCGACAGCGCATGGAAGGTTGAAGACAACTGAAGTCGACGCCGCTGCTAAAGGTGAATCCCTCTTTAATTTTTTGAATTATTGTGTTTTGAAGGTGAATGGTCTTTCTTCAACCATCGTTTTTCAATTTGTGGAGTTTGAAAATTCCTTAATTTGAATTAGAACCCAAATTTTTTTTTTTTTTTTTTTTAAGTTAACGAAATCAGTGATTTATAGAGTGCAAATTTGTTGTCAAACAATTATATTTTGGTTATATAGGCGTGTTTAGATAATTAGGAGATGGGATTGTGGTGCCGTGTCTCATCAGTGTGACAATGATTTGATAGTGGAATACCCATCATCCCAAGTTATCACTAAAAGAAATATTTTTCCATCACTTCCAAGAGTATCAAGGTCTTTTGAATAAAATGTTGTAAGATTTTACTATGGCGACAGAAATTCTGTAAAATGTAAATATTATAGAGAAAAGAGTCGTAGAGAAAGGATGTAATATGATAGAAATAATGATATTTTTCACAATTTAAAACACAGTTTCTGGACCAGATCGATCGCTTACTGACTTGCCAAACATAAGTTTCTTGCAGGACATAATATTAGAAAAAAGTGTGGCCTGTATTGATTTAGTTTTTTGAGTCACTTTCTTGGTGATGTCTTCCTGTCAATACAAATCAAATTCAATAAAAGTTGTTGTTTTGATCCGGATTGAAGATGACATAGTAATAGAAAGTCAATAACAATGGATGTATTACTCTTTGTGTGTTGTGAAGCTTACTTATAGGAAGTTGTGACTGTTGGAAATTTTGTGACTAACTCATGGTTTGAGAGCAATTTTTTGGGTATGATTAATTCCATGGAAATGGAAGATTAAAATGGATTCGAATTCTCCTCCGTGAGAGCTTCGAAATGGTGTACTCAAATTCACAAAATGGTTAATGGGTGAATGAGAAATTGAATCTCAAATTGAACCCATTGTGTAGGGATCAAAGTGAATCCCACATTGCTTAGGGAAGTCACTTATGCATAATATATAAGTGAATGTGTGATATGAGGTATCAACAATGTGTGGCATAGAGGCTCTCTCTCGCGCGACCTGCGTACACGAATGCCCCTCCGATTGGACCGTGAGAGTCCAGTTGACTTTTTGCCACTTCCCTAAGTCAACGTTTTGATAAGGAAAGAATTAATTGGTTGGATTCTGATTTCTTACTTGATCACTAAGAATAAAGAATCGGTTTTAATTAGAAATAAATCTCTTCAAACGGAAATTATTTTCTAATTAATTGGATTTCCTTATTAAAGTCAAAAACGTGCTGACCAAGTATTTCCAACTAAAACCCTAGTTTTGTTTTTTTATAAAACCGAAGCTTCTCCTTTCAGAATTATTCCGAAATTCATATAGCAACAGCAGCAGCTTTCTTTTCTTCTCTTTACTCTGTTTTCTTGGCTTGGTAAGTTCGAACCCGATTTGAGTTCGCTGAAAGTGGTTTACTCCACTGTCGAACCGTTGTATCCTGGGAGACGATCGCTAACACATACGGTGTGATATACGGCGAAATCGTCTTAAGGACACCGTGTGAAACACGGGCATCGGTTCTTTTTGATTTCTAACGGTTTTCCCTTTTTTCTGTTTTATCTACATTATCTTGCTACAGGTTCAACCCAGATTGTGTTTCTTGAAGTAATAACAACAGTGACTTGTATTTAGCAGTATGATTTGAGGCTATTTGTAATAGAGTCGTTGTTGGGATAGCAGTATAATGGTCTCATTGATCTTTGATTTGTATAAAATGTTTGGGTTCATGAATAAATCTTTGTTGTTAATAATATTTAGAATATAAATTCAAGGGGTTATTGAGCCTGCTGTCATGAAGATGAAATGCTGAGTTTAGCAAACCGTAGGATTGCTGTCAATTAGAAAAGAAATTTACATCCCCACAAACATATATTATTCATTGAAAAAATCTACAGCATGTTATGAATTAATTAGTATATTTTTAATCATTGTAAAAATAAAGGGTTTTAGCAAATATGCAGTATTGGTTTCAAATAGAACAGACAATTGCATCCTTACAAACATTTATTAATCAATATTCAATGGTAAAAGTAAAAATGAACAAGTAAAGTATTTTTCTAATTATAACTTGTTTTTTTGTTTGGTGCTTGGCCTTATGGCCTTCTATGAAATTTGTTGATACCTGTTTTTGCAGCTGTTGATCTTTTATGGGAATACTAGTTTTTGAAAAGTAAAAGATTCTAATTTCCTAAAGATAATGCATAAGTACCTATATTGCTGGGTTTAGTGATGTTTGAATGTTTAGATTGGATCTTATAGTGGTTGTGTACTCTTTAGTTTTGTATTTTGAACTGCATTTTGGTTTCCTAACTAGTGTTAGGAATTCCCAACCGGTGTTAGGAATTCTCAACTACAGTTAGGAATTCTCAACTGGTGTTAACACCAGTTGAGAATTCTTAACACCCGTTAGGAATTCCTAACACTAGTTAGGAATTTTTAATTGCTGTTGGGAATTCATAACACCAGTTGGGAATTTCCAATTGCTGTTGGGAATTTCCAATTGCTGTTCGGAATTCCAACTGCTGTTGCGAATTCCTAATAGCAGTTAGGAATTTCCAACTGTTGTTGGGAATTCCCAACAGCGTTTTGAATTCTGAACTACAGTAACAAATATCACCTTAAACTGCTTATTCGGTTAAAACATGTGTACTAATATAAATATTTTATGGTTTTATGTTATATTTCAGGATAATTAAATAGGAGAAGAGGTGAAATTGTTAGTAAAGGCTGTTGAACATTTCCCGACGAAGATAGACAGCACTTCGTCAACGGCTGCTGTAAAGTGCATTAAGGAAAAGTTGACAGAGGCACAACTATCCCTCTTCCGCACAACATACTTTGGGAAACTTCTAAAGATGAATGACCTTAAGTTTTCCGGGCAGCTGGTACATAATCTTTTACTTAGACAAATACAGTCTCCTGTTAAATCTGAGATGTGGTTTGCAGTAGGTGGCAAGACACTTCGGTTTTCTATTCAAGAATTTTGCCTCGTCACGGGTTTAGAGTGTGGCCCTAAACTGCCAGTGCTAAGTTAGAAAAAAAGGGATGGTAGTGGGAGTTTTCGGTCGTCAATGTTGAATGATGAAAGAATGATATTGTAGTCTTGTAGTCTTTTGATAAAAATGATATTGAAAGTTCTATATTTTGTAGCTAGTAGGAATCTTGAATGTAGGGGATGTTTTTGTTGTGATATTGCAAGAGCTGTTTTTGTTTTAAAATATAGGTAGGGGCTGTTTTCATTAAATTTAGATGCTGTTTTTGTTGTGAAAATGCAGAAATTTCTGTCTTTTATGGATGTGTAAGGCATGACTTGTTTGTTAAAATGCAGAGGCTGTTTTTGTTGTTATATTGCAGGGGCTGTTTTTGTTTTTCAAATGTAGGGGTTGTTTTCATTAAATTTATGGGTTGTATTTGTTGTGAAAATGCATAAATTTATTCCTTTTATGGATGTGTAAGACATGGTTTGTTTGTTAAAATGCATGGGCTGTTTTTGTTATTATATTGTAGGGGCTTTTGTTTTTCAAATATAGGTGCTGTTTTTATTCAATTTAAGGGCTGTATTTGTTGTTCAATTTAGAGGCTGTTTTGATTTTAAATGTAGGGGCTGTTTATTACACAACACTATAAAACAACAAAATAGCCACATATAACAACACTGTTAACAAGTTAACAACACTATCAACACAGTCATCTAAATCAATTACATCCATAACAACAAGCTTCATAACAACACTTAAATCCCAAAAACCAAAATAAATAAATTTTGTTAACAAACTTCATAGCAATTAAATCCATAACAACAAGCAATAAAATCCCTAAAAAACTGTTTATAAAATTGTGTGAAATGTTTTACACAACACTTGCATTACACAACAAATAAACATTACAATTTAACGGAGCATAAGAAAAACAACAATAGCCACAACGACTCCCAAAACTTCCATCAAATCCGTTGATTTGTGCTTCGCACTCATTCCATGACTCATAAACACCCGGTCTGTAACTTTTGAATACTACATAACCAACGTCCCGGGCCATCCAGCTACCTACAAATAAACATGTAAAATTAATAAGAAAAATAAATGACAGAACATAAAAATACATAGTCAACATAGTTAATCATTTCACAAAATTAAATAACAACTATCAACAACTGTCAACTACAATATAAAATATGTTTATTATACCTTAAAATATTTGAACTTCCCACCACTGTTACTCAATTCACCGCCATATAAAACAACAAACCGGACTTTATCCATTCAACCCACCTTTCAAATGCATAGGAAATTTATAATCAAATTCCAAAACAAATATTATAAATTCATGGTACATTGAATCTACAAAATATATTATAAATTCATGGTACATTGAATCTATAAAATATTATGATTCCAAACAGCCGTTAGGAATTCCCAATCACTGTTAGGAATTCCTAACTAGGAATTCTTAATAGCCGTTAGGAATTCCCATAATAGCCGTTAGGAATTCCTAACCACTGGGAATTCCTAACAGCGGTTGGGAATTCCTAACGGCTGTTGGGAAAACAGTGTTGGACACATTCCAAAAAAATAGTTTCAATTGTCTAGATTCAATACTATAATGGAAAATCAACCACAACAACATCAAATTCAACCAACACCCATGCTCTATTACATTCATGTAAGCTATTTTCACAAAAATAAAGAACCCTAATACACAATTCTAAGTAAATAACACATTTTACCAAGAAATAAACTAAAAATTTAGCTTGTGAACTTTAAATTGACCACAACAACCTCAAATTCAACCAAGACCCATGCTCTATTACATCCATGTAAGCTATTTTCACAAAAATAAAAAACCCTAATACACAAATCTAAGTAAATAAGACATTTTAACAAGAAATAAACTCAAAATTTAAGTATAAACTTTAAATTGGTCACAACAACATCAAATTTAATCAAGACCCATGCTTTATTATGTAATTGTAAATTATTTTCACAAAAATATTACAGAAATTCGAGTAAATCGGAGATGGTTGAGAAGTTTGAAGTATAAAAGTTCAAAAAAAATAAAATAAAATAAAATAAAAACTCACCTCAAAGCTTCAATGGAAGGTTGCCTTGTGGAGTTGCTTAATGGTGGAGTTGCTTGTTTCTACTTGCTCAATGGTGGAGTTGCTTAATTTCTACTTGCAAAAGAAGAGAGAACATAAGAAAAAAAAATTGGAGAGGAGAAAAGAAAAACATGCTTCAGTGGAGTAGAGAGAAAAACGTGTTCTTGTGGTGGGGAGAGAAAAAAGTGAGGAAAAAAATGTTAATAAAATGAGTAGAGAGAAATGTGTCAAAAGAATGGGAATAAAATGAGTAGAGAGGAAAAAGTTAGTAAGTAAGGGTATAGTACTTACACATGAAAAAACAGTTAGTTTTACAAGTTTTTCAAAAATGAGTTAGATTTCAACTTGAGCCTCCCAGAGGGGTTAGTTTTCAATAAAACCCTTTTTTTAACTTGTTTTATGACGGTCAATAAACTAATAAAGTAAAAGTAATACTACTGCAATGTTTAGTACCATTTAAAATTTAATTGATTTTTTTTTTTTTTGAAATAAAATTTAATTGATTTGTGATCAATTTTTTTTTTTTTTTTTTTAGATCAAAGAGTTGTGTAAGAAATTGAGGGATGTATTGAAAATGCCAAGCCAATATCAGGGATATTTTTAGTTCAATGAGTTTTCTTCATTGTCTTTATTATTTTACAAATATTCACTGCACAGAATAGAATAGTTTCATTATGGCATCAACATATTCCATTTTGTGAAACCATTACTTACAAGATCTTTACATGCATATTATAAGGTGATAGGAGCATGATTCTTGACTCTTGGCTGGTCGTAAGAAACTTGCAAGACCTCCCGTTGCAGAGTTTCACCACCCCCCAACGTATCTGACTCGATCTGAAGGGGAAACAAACCTCTCGCCATAGCCATGGAAAGGCCTTCAAACATTGCCTTTGGCTTCTGCCACTTCAACTGGATTCATCATCATCAAACAATTTGATATCTTTTGCACACTCTAATTCTTTCTACCCTGAACTTTTTTTCAGTTCTATTAATTTTTTTTAAAGGAATATTAAGTCTGATCATTTAATTTTTTTTTCAGTTTGGGGTCTGGTTATGCACATCAATGCCAGACAAGCAGTGGTGGCGAAGAAGTAATTTCAAGCTGCATTACCAAACTGGCAAACCAAGGGACAGAGGAGTGGTTGCTGATGGGAGTTATCGGCCGCTGGCGACTAAAGCCATGTCCGTTATTGGCAAGCAACCTAAAGGCATAAATGCAATGGTCGATTATGGCAAAAAATAATAATGAGAATAATTTGAGTAATGATTGGAATGATTGTGGGGAAAGTTTAAATGTGGATAATTCAAGAGTTGACGGTTTTGTGTTCCAAAGTCAATGTGAGGAGGTGGGCGTGAAGGATGGTAATTTGGTTAGGCCAAGCTTGATTTCAACTAAGCCCAACTTGAAAGGGAAAGACAAAGCAACTGTGTGGGCCTCTAATAAAGCTTCTAATAGGATGGAGCCGTCTGTAGTTTTAGTTGCTAGTGGCCTAAATAGTTTGAGTGTAGATGATGGTGGGCCTGGGTGGGTCGGGTTGCCTGAATTAGGGAATGTCTTAAGCTCTAGGAATTTGTCAGGAATGAATTTGGGGAAATCGAATAGAGGACCTCTGCTATGGAAATGGAGATTGAGAGGTAAAGCTCTGACCGGGCGCGAATCGGATGGAGAGAAGACTTTGGGGGAAGCGACGACTTCACGATGGTGACAACGTGGAGTGTGGTGGTCGAGATGGGGACTCAAAGCGAAGAAAGCTCATTACAAAGGGAGTTGTTTAAGACTCTCAGATATCGGCGGCCAAAGGAAGTCTGGTCGACCGAACGCAATGATGATTCTAGCTTGGAATGCTCGGGTCTAACTGTCTAAGAAGTCCTTGGGCAGTTGGTATGGGAGCAGAGACCTTCTATGGTGTTTTTGATGGAGACCAAAGTTGATTGTAAAGTGATGGAAGTGGTGCAGGTTAAATTGGGATTCTTAAGTAAGTTAGTAGTTAATTCGGTAGGCCATAGTGGAGGTTTGTGTTTATTACGGTCAGATGGTGTTGGCATCGATTTGTTGTCTTATTCGAATTTTCATATAGATGTTATGGTTTCTTTCAATCCTTTCAAAGTGTGGAGATTTATTAGTTTCTACGGAGATTTAGATTCTAGGCAGCGACGGCCGACATCATTTTTGGACTCTTCTGAAACGCTTGTATGGTATGTTTGATTTTAATGAAATCGTTACTGATGATGAGAAATTGGGAGGGAAGGAGCGACCTAGACAGCTGATGGAGGACTTTAGAGAAGCTCTGGATTCCTATGGATTGGAGGTTTTGGGGTTCTCGGGTCGGGCATATACTTGGTATAATAAGCAGGCTGGTGATTCAAGTCAACTGTTTTAATTAAAAAATGTTGTTCCCTGACTCGAATGTGAAGCATCTGGAGTATTGGAGGTCGGACCGCATGCCTATTGTGGTTGAGGTGTTGGATGCGGTTGGTCAGGCCAATAAAAGGAAAAAGTATGGTGGCCGTTTTCATTTCGAAACTTGCTAAGCTGACAGAAATGATTGTAGGGTGTTAATCCAGAATTCTTGGCACCATTCTAGAAGTGTGGGTGCAGTTGGTAAAGTTGTTTCTGCAATTCATGAGTGCACTAAACAGCTCTCAATTTGGAATTCTAAGAATCGAGTGACTATAAGGAGGTCAATTATGGACACGCAGGGCGAGTTGTGTCGTGTAACCGATGAGGTGCAGCTTGGGTCCTGGCAAAATATTAGAAGTTTGGGAACAAATTGGACAATTTATTGGATGAACAGGAGAAGTATTGGCAGCAGAGATCAAAAGTTGAGTGGCTTAAAGGGGGCGATTGCAATACAAATTTTTTTCATTGGAAGGCATCCTCACGAAGAGCTAGAACCGTGATTCGGGGGTTGTATGATTAGAGGGGTGCTTGGTGTGTTGGAGAACAGGAGATAGAGCAGGTTATGGCTTAGTATTTCTCAAACCTTTTCAAATCGGGCGAGCTAGATTATCTTGCTGTTGACCAGGTTTTGGGGAGTATGGAACCGAAGCTGTCTAATAGATCAAGGGGTTACTTGGATGTGCCTTTTACTATTGTTGAGGAGTAGAGAACTATATTCAATATGGCTCTGGGCAAAGCTTCTGGACCAGATGGATTACCTGCAATCTTCTATAAAAAATTATTAGGATATTGTAGGGGGTTTAGTGATTGAGGCGTGCCTAAAAATTTTGGATGATGGGGAGTCTATTGCAGGGATCAATAATATTGTGGTGTTTCTGATTCCAAAGGTAAATTCAACATAGAATATCAAAGATTTTCGGCCCATTTGTTTATGTAATGTGATGTACAAGATTGTTGCGAAAGTATAATTGGCTAACAGACTTGGGATTGTGATTGGTGAAATCATCTCAGAAGAGCAAAGTGCTTTTGTTCCTGGAAGGCTAATTACGGACAATGCAATTATAGGTAAATATGATTATATAATTAAATCATGTCTTTTTTTTTTTCTTTTTTAAATAACTTTCAGTCTTAAAATCAAATTGACCTATTTTTTATAATTTAAGGGTCTCAGTGAGCCTAAAATAGAAAGATAAGTAAAACCTTGTCTTTTCTAGAAAACTTAGGGGATAGATTAAAATTTTTCCATCACATATAAAAAAGATAAGGGAGGAAGGTAGGAAGGGGACAGTGGCTGCTCTAATTGCGAACCAAGTAAATATCAATATCGATCTATTGATATAATGAGAATCCAAATTTATGACAATATTGGGTTGAAATATCAATGTTGGTTGGATAATGAAAAAATAATAATTTTAAAATGGTTGATATTTGCTTTTAGGGTAAAAATGTTTAGTGAAACTTTAGGTTAACTAAAGCAAAATGCATGAAATATATTACTTTTGACAATAAATTCACATATTTATAATAAATTATAATATAAGTACGGTGCTTGTATGACTCCTCTCTGTTAGCGAACAAACCCTTCACTAATACGCGCGGAAGCGTTGCCGGATAGAACACAAACAAACACAATGATAAAGAAGAGATAAGATGAAGAGAAGTAATTTAAATCCAAATCACACAACACAAGAATTTACGTGGAAACCCAAAACAGGGAAAAAACCATGGCCGTCAGGACGACAAGAGAAAGTTCCAATACGTAGTAAATTGTTACAACCACACACTCTCAGGATCTCTCTCTAAATAATACCCCAAACCCAATTACACCCAATGCTCACTTTGAGATCACTCTAGTATTTGCTATTTTGCTCCACAACTCTCAGGTGTTTCACACACACTAATAACCTAGTTATTATGGTCTATTTATAAGAATTACAAGGAGTTGAAACTAACAAGGAAATCCTACTCCTAGTCATACAAGAATACTTATTCCACATAAATACTATTTCCTATTTAATATAAGTCTTCTTGTAAAGGAGAAATCTTTTTCCCATTAGAACTTCCAGAAGCAACCAATTTCCTCTTCCATGAATATTTCCTGATTCAACGTATGTTTGTGATTAACTACGATTCAAGTTGCAGTTGGCCACCCGCTTCCTAAACCGTGTTGAACTTGACCACTCAAAAAACCGTGATCCATACGCCATGTCACCAAGATCCATCACGACCGATGCCGGTACCGCTGCCATGACCACAGCAGTCACCGCAGCGGGACAAACTGGAATGAGACCGCTGCCATAGCGCTGCCAAACAATTGGCAGCGGTGTCCTACCACTGCCATGACCGCTGCCAAAGCCACAGCGGCTTGGCAGCGGTTTCAGCTGTTCTCCGCTTCTTCAGTTCGTTTTGCCTCCAAGCCTCCCTCAATCATAACCTCATACTTCCAAACGCTCTCACGTCTCCAGGAAGTCTTTGCATTGGTAAATCGGGTTTGGTAACCATTGGAGAATTCAAGCCATATCCAACAATCCTCCCTTATGGCGAGAATTCCCAAAACCTGTCCTTAGCTACGATCCTATCATCAAGAATCAACATACCCACCACTAGGTATAAACACTTAGAAAACAACCATCCCAAGATTTCACCGGCACATGTCGAAATTTACCTTGCTGAAAATTATGGTGCAACTCCTCACGTTAGGTTCCCAGGGAGTTCGCTCAGCCATCGACATCCTTTGTCCACCACACACCTTGCATCACTTCCTAACCAATGCTCGTGCGCAATTGTGGACCCGTTATCAGCTACATCCTTTTCACGGCAACTAGCGGTCATGCCATGAGGATGTTTATGCCCCTTTAGAGGACATCGTTGTAGTCGTCAAACTCAAGAGAGGCGATTGCCGGATTACCCTCTTTGGAGCCCTTAGCCGCACTTGTTTTCTTCTTTTGACAATCCTTCCTTATGTGTCCAGACTGTCCACATCCCCAATAAGTGACTTTCCCTTTGGAGTTCCCCTTTTTCCTGTCAACCAAAAGAACAGAGTTATCAAAAGATTTACCTTCACTCTTTAGCCTTCGTTCCTCAGAGATAAGTTTGTTCGCTACATCTCCAAAGCATATGGTTGAACTCACATGCATCAAGATTGGCTTCATGTGCGCATAGGACGATGGAAGGGACCAGATGAGTCTAAGACCTTTGTCTTCTTCATCAATCTTTACTCCAATCGACTCTAATTCTGAAACTATCCCATTGAGCACTCCTAGATGATTAGAAATTTTCGTACCTTCAGTCATCTGCAGCATGTGAAACTGCTCCTTCAGGTAGAACCGGTTGCAGACGCTATTCGCTTGATACAATTCTTCAAGCCTCTCCCAAAGTTATTTCGCTGAATATGTTCCATGAATATTTGCAAGAACATTCTTGGCTAGGCACAATCGTATCGCACTCGCAGCTCTCTCATCCAAATCCTCCCAATCATCATCGCTCATCTTTTGTTTTTCAAAAGTAGTACCAGTCGTTGCTTTGTTTGAATCTCTAGAGCCTTCAGGGTTCGCAGGGGTTGACTTGCCATTCAACGCCTTGTGTAATCCATGTTGGATTAATATATCTTTGACTTGAATTTGCCACAAGCCAAAGTTCATTTTTCCGTCGAACTTCTCAATATCGAATCTCATCATCCTTGCCATAAAGCTTGTTAAGACCACTACCAAGCAACCTAGGGCTCTGATACCAATTGTTAGCGAACAAACCCTTCACTAATACGCGCGGAAGCGTTGCCGGATAGAACACAAACAAACACAATGATAAAGAAGAGATAAGATGAAGAGAAGTAATTTAAATCCAAATCACACAACACAAGAATTTACGTGGAAACCCAAAACAGGGAAAAAACCACGGTCGTCAGGACGACAAGAGAAAGTTCCAATATGTAGTAAATTGTTACAACCACACACTCTCAGGATCTCTCTCTGAATAATACCCCAAACCCAATTATACCCAATGCTCACTTTGAGATCTCTCTAGTATTTGCTATTTTGCTCCACCACTCTCAGGTGTTTTTCACACACTAATAACCTAGTTATTATGGTCTATTTATATGTATTACAGGGAGTTTAAATTAACAAGGAAATCTATCTCCTAGTCATACAAGAATACTTGTTCCACATAAATACTATTTCCTATTTAAGACAAGTCTTCTTTCAAAGGAGAAATCCTTTTCCTATTTGAACTTCAAGAAGCAACCTATTTCCTCTTCCATGAGTATTTCCTGATTCAACGCATGCTTACGATTAACTACGACTCAAGTTACGGTTGGCCACCCACTTCCTAAACCGTGTTGAACTTGACCACTCAGAAAACTGTGATCCATACGCCATGTCACCAAGATTCATCACGACCGCTGCCGGTACCGCTGCCATGACCACAGCGGTCACCGCAGCGGTATAAACTGGAATGAGACCGCTGTCGTAGCGCTTCCAAACAATTGGCAGCGGTGTCCTACCGCTGCCATGACCGCTGCCAAAGCCACAGCGGCTTGGCAGCGGTTTCGGCTGTTCTCCGCTTCTTCAGTTCGTTTCGCCTCCAAGCCTCCCTCAATCATAACCTCATACTTCCAAACGCTCTCACGTCTCCAGGAAGTCTCCGCATTGCTAAATCGGGTTTGGTAACCATTGGAGAATTCAAGCCATATCTAACATTTTCCGCTCATCACTTGACACATATACACTCTTTAATTTAATAAAAAAACTCTCACTTTTTGCTGTAAAACTTGTTTACGTTTTAAGTTTGTTAACGTTTTTACCCCTTATTAATATGCAGACAACACATATACACTCTTTATTTTTATTTTATTTTATAATAAGATGACACCAATTCAATAATGGACTACTCCATAATATGAAATACATTGTAAAATTTATGCATAAACAATTATTTAAACTTGTAGTTAAAA
The DNA here is from genome assembly GCA_008009225.1 of Acer yangbiense. NCBI lineage: Eukaryota > Viridiplantae > Streptophyta > Magnoliopsida > Sapindales > Sapindaceae > Acer > Acer yangbiense. The sequence continues at coordinate 31,786,215 of CM017767.1, forward strand.
AAATATATATTTAAACTTGTAAATGGCTTAATTCTATAATATAAGAAGCCATAATATTATTGTATTTTTACAATGAACAATAAAATATTTACATTTCACTAAATTTAGATAAAATATCATAGTTTTGTAATATTATCAAACCTTAGGGGATGTTTATATAATTAGACCTTAATGTATTGATTTTTTTTTTAGAGGGTTGGCCAGGCTACAGCCCAGGCAAGCCCTCTCTTACGTCCGCCCCTAATATAAATATACATATATATATATATATATATATATGTATGCAGTTTTTCTATTATCAGTTCGAATTGACAAAAGATATATCAATTCCTTGCATGTGGGCCATTGGATTTAAATACTTTGACTTTGCTGCATGCATTTGTCAAAACATCTTTTAAATCCAATGGTCCACATGCAAGGAACTGATATATTTTTTGTCAGTTCGAACTGATAATAGAAAGACTGTATATATATGTATGTATCATGTAACTAGACCTGACACGGTTCCGGTTCGAACCGTGGAACTGGAACCGAAATTCCGATTCCGGTTTAAAAACCGAAACCGAAATCGGAGGAGGCCGGTTCCAAGGTTTGAGGAACCGAGCGGTTTGAACCGGAATGGAACCGGATGATAAGAACAATATTTTGCTTAAAACAAAAAAGATAATGCATATACAATTAGTAACTAAGGAGAAAACAGAATGCACTTCATGAATTATAAGATCAACAGAGATTGATTAGAGTTCTAATAATTAATTAGTAGAGTAGAAGAAGCTATATAAAATATAGAAAAATAATTTGAAATTAATTAATTAGTAAATCTTTGGTATCACACCATATGCTAATGAGTGCCAGTACATAATTTCTTCATTAAAGCTAATAGTTCAACTAAGATTATTATTACTACTAGTATGATCAACAACCACAACGTCCACCGTATGCTATTGGAAATCTGTTTCTCTCATAGCCATAGCAACATCATCAGTTGGACCACCATACTTCGGCAGCTCTTCCATTATCTTCATCATCATCATTATAATCTGTGGCAGCCCTTCCATTTTTACCCCTCTTCATCTTCTTGATCCTGCAAAGCACATACGAGTTGTTGTTTTGGTCGAGCAAGCAATCGTCCAACCGGTACTCGTGCATCACCCATGTGCAGCGTGTTTCTTAAATGCCCTCCTTGGGGATGAAGGAGAAGTTGCATGTGTCTTGATCCAATGTGGACCATTTGATGATTGTCATTGTAACAAAAGATTTCTTTATCTTCTTGCTGACCCTTCCATGTGCCGGAATCAGTCGCTCTATCTATTCTTTTACCTTTTTCGGTCTTCTTCTTCAATCTTGTAAAGAAGTAGAGAGTGTCATCTTCTAAGCTTCGAAGAGCCCCTTCCATGCACGGCTATCACCATAAACAAATCGCATTCTTCGACAACAGTAGTTGATGGAAGTGGATTTCCATGTACCTTGTGGAAGAGGTAATCCACAATGAGCTCTTTGTCGGTCGGATAGAACCGGTAACCCACGGCCGGTACTTCATTATTCTTCACAACTTAATGATGATGATCAGTTGTCATCATCATCGGAAGCAACTGCCTAGAAAAGAATATACTTTTGGAGATGGAAATTATAAGAGATGTGAGAGAAGAAGAGCTAGGGTGTACATGAATGATAGCAAAAATATGTATTAGAAATTAATTGTGAAGAGGAATGGTTTTTTTTGTTTGCTTACTAAGTTCTCAAGCATTTACAACACACGCACAAATCGAGAAGTGTTTTTGAGCCTGGAGAATTTAAGAATTCATCATTTGTGAAATCGGGTATGTTAATAATTAAGAGTGTTTATAAATAAAATGTATTAAAATGAACACATTCATTTAAATAAGGGTATTATTGGCATTAAAATGAACGTCTATAGCAATGATTTAATTTTAAATTTTAGACGTGTGTACGTACTTATAAATATGGGTGTACTTATAAATATCATATTTATGAGTATCAATATCCATACCCTTATATACATTCAATTGCATATTTGTAATTAATATAAACATATAAAAAAATTTTCAAAAATGTATCTATTGAATCCATTGAAATAAGTTACGAACTTGAGAAGGGGATGTGGGTTACTATATCTATAAGCAATCAAATTTAGTGCCATCAACAACACTAGATTAAATGATTTTTTTTTTAATATTTTTTATATATTTTTTATTATTATTATTATTGAAACAAAACAAATATATTCAACTAACAGGGAAAAATACAACAAACAGTAACAATCCTCAAAAATTGTTCTCTCCTAGTGAAGAGAAGAAAAGCCAAAGAAGAAAGGCAAATAAGGTATTTGCAAAACCCCACAACTTCACATAAGGCTTTAATATCTTCAATGATAAAACTGGCAGTCCTATTCAAAGGAGTCTTCAAATTCACTTCGGCAGCAATGTTGGAAGCATCAACATAAGCAAACTTCACTATGAGAACCAACCTTTTAGCTCGAAGAGCCATACATGATACATTCCCCAATCTCAGCAGAAAATAAACCATCAACAGCTTTAGAAACCGCAGCAATAATCTTTCCCCTGCCATCTCTTATCACTCCCCCAACACCGATAAATTGATGACCTTTTCTAATAGCAACATCAGTATTTAATTTCAAAGAGCCTTTAGGAGGAGGATTCCAGGTAGTACCAAATTGTTTAGCCTGCAGATTCACATTCCTTGCCAAAGCCGTCTGGGTAGTTTGAAATTCGCCCAGCTCATCATATCCACAGCATCCCTTATAACACCGGTGTGAAGAAATTGATTACTATACGTCCAGATATCCCACAACAGGTGTATATATAGCCACAAATTCAAGGTCGGCCTTACCAATGCTAGAACTCAAACCCCTCAAAACATCCAAACAAGGAAGACCTCTGAATTTATCTAACAGGCACCAAAAAAACAGAATTACTCCAAACATTCTCTGCCCTAGTACACAAACCACAACACATGTTCAACAGTTTCAGCACCATAACAACATCTAGAACAGCATGGATTCTCAATCACTTTCCTAATCCATAAGTTGGAGAGGGAAGGCAAAGCATTTTTACAAGCCCTCCACAGAAAAATTCTGAGATTCCATAAGGTGGTCCTGGTCCATCCTTTTGGGCTCAAAGAAGGATTAGAACAGGAAGCATTTATCTTATCACCCATGGCCAACCAATAACCACCCTTCACCTTATATCTACATGATTTGTCAAAATGCCATATGGTACAATCATCCCTGTTCATACAGCTTATCGGAATGGAAAAGATGGCTTCTGTCTATATTCAAGAAAGTTTGGTTTTTCTTACTGCTTTCCCAGAAATGCCCTTCTTCATTGATGAAATCAGCCTCAGAACAGAAAGTGACAGGCCTGAAAGAACTAGGATGACGGAGCCAATCTTAAACATCAGAATACTCTTCCCGTTCCCAACCTTCCAACGAATTCGCTTAGCCAATAGTTGCCTACCCCATAGAATGCTCCTCCAAACATGAGAGGCCCCCCAGTTTAAGCTTAGCTGAAAGAAAATCTTGAAATACTTAACTTTCAAGATTTTGAAAGCAACGGAGTTAGGATTCTCAAGCAATCTCCACCCTTGTTTGGCTAACAAAGCTTGATTAAAAGAAGATAGGTCCTTAAAGCCAAGACCCCCTAAAGCTTTAGGTCAGAAAAGAGCATTCCAGCTCACCCAACTAATCTTCCTCTTTCCATCCTTAGAACCCCACAAGAATTTTGATATCATGGACTCCAACTCTTTGCAAAGATATAGGGGTAGTTGAAAGATGCTCATGACATATGTTGGAACGGCTTGAGCTACAACCTTTATAAGCACTTCTTACCCTCCCATAGAAAAAAGGCTCCCTTTCCATCCTCTCACCTTCTTCCAAAACCTCTCCTTAATTTCATTAAAAGTTCTCCTTTTATTCCTACCCACTAAGCAAACCCAAATATTTTTCATAAGATGGAGAGTCTCCCATGCCAAAAAGATCCTGAATCCCTCTCCTTCAACCCCCCTTAACATTACGACTGAAAGTAATACAAGATTTTTGAAGGTTTACTTGCTACCTAGAAGCTTTCCTATAAACCACCAAGATGCCCTTAATTTTGTTACAATTCCCAATGGATGCTTTACAAAAAAGAATACTATAATCCGCAAAAAACAGATGGCTTCTACACCACCTAATCCCCAAAGTCTTACCATCCTGTTCAGACCTCAAAATTAGAATCAAAAGAGCCTTGGTACAGAGGAGGAACAGGTAAGGCAATAATGGGCATCCTTGGCGTAACCGGAAGGCACACTTTTCCCCTCACTTCTGTTAATAATAAAAGACAAAGAAACTCAAGGTAGTACAAGACACACAATAAAGCACAGACATACAATCAGCAAGTAGCACAGCTGATAATATTAACTACTTCTTCTTTGTCTTATATTATTAACAATCATCTGACATTCAATCTGCTAGTTAATATTATGTTTTTCCCCGCACACTTCCGTTAATATCAAAACATCAAATATCAACAAGTAGCACAAGACACACAATAAAGCACAGACATACAATCAGCAAGTAGCACAGCTGATATTATTAACTATACTTCTTCTTTTTCTTTTATTATTAACAATCATCTGACATACAATCTGTTGTAGTTAATACTAACATTATACTTTTCCACTCACACTTCCGTTAATAACAAAACATCAAATATCAGCAAGTAGCACAGGAACAGACATGGAAAAAAAAAAAAAGCAGGATAAGATACAATCAGCACAGTGAAAAAGCAAGAGCACATAAGTGAATATGAAACTAATGAAGCTTTAACTACAAGACACACGGGAACATGGTTGACTGCATGACATAAGTTGGTCGCACCTGAAAATGGTATCCAGGATGAGTTGGTCTACCGTAACACACCATCATTTGGGGAAACGGCGGTCGACAAGGTATTAGTGGCTGATAATAGTGTGGCACAACTATTTTAGGACGCATGCTCTGAATTTTTGGACTAATGCTATACAGAAACCCATCAAAGTTTCTTTCTTCTATTCTATAGACATTCTTCATTTTAGCAAACACGCAAGCAGTCAACAAACTATCAGAACCAGCATTATGAGCCTCACCGCATCTATCAACAGTCAAAATACACGCCAGTCGATTCAATCCAAGTTCACCACCCATGAGCCCTTTACAAAATCTAGCGATAAATTTGATATCAAAAACAGCAGTGAAATACACAGCAGCCTCTTTAACAAAATCAAAGACGGTGAGTGGCAGTGAATTGTTACTCAACAGCTTAAGTACATAAGCTAAATCATACAAACCATGAAATGTAACCCACTTCAAATTAGCATGCACAGACAGAATTTCTAAGAATTTGCGCCTAAACACAGATATGAAAATACCATCTTTTCTAATCCTCTCAAAATCCAACCCACTTTTCTTCAAGAAATCGATAGAAGTTTCATTACATGCATCGTTATCAATATCGAAATCGCAAAAATTAAATTCCCAAGTAGAAGAAATATTACCGTAATCATCAGAGAGAGTGATACCCAGTTGGATCAACTTGGTATTATCGATATTAAATTTCAAGTCGGAGTAGCGGAGAGTCTCAGGAGCATCTCTGGGTGTATTACGAAGAAACCCAGGAAATTCGGTGTCGAAAGACAGTAAATTGTGATGCTGTAGGGTTTGATCGAACAAAAACAACTCATGATCCAGATTGACACCCCAAACCTCTCTGATTTTGACAGAATCCATCGAAAGCAGAAAGAAAACTTTTGAGAGAGCGAGAGCAGCGTGAGATACAGTTGCAGTTGTCGAGTCTGAGAGAGAGAGAGAGCAGAGTCTGATACAGAGATCAGCACAAAAACGAAAGCTAAAAGAAGAATCTGAGAGAGAGAGCAGAGTCAGATATTTTCTTGTTCAACAAATAATGAGACAGTATCTCTCCCGCTCCAGCTGATTTATATAACGCAATAACGGTACTTTGTTTCAAAAAAATTAAACAGCTAATATAATTTTCTTGTGACTTTCTCTATTTCTTGTTTTTGGGATATTTTTTTTTTGTTTTTTTTTAAGATATTTTTTTAACTAGTTTTATGTCGGTCAATAAACTAATAAAATATAAGTAATACTACCGTAATGTTTAGTACCATTAAAATTTAATGGTAATTATATATATTTTTTTAAACAATTTAAAAAAAAAAAAAAATTGTATTCCTTAATTATATGATTGTGATATTATTAGACCTTTTAATTCTTATTGTGATTAATTATTCCTTTTTTCTTTTTTTTTTGAAACAATATTTTATTGTTCACAACCCTCATTTGAGTGTATATATATATAACTTTGAAAGATGATTTTGTTATTTATAATTTATAATTTCTCATTAGTTGTTAAGAAATAGATATTATAAGTTTTAAATAATTAAATGAAAATTTATATTATAATTATAATTGATTTCTAGATCGAGCTTAAATTTAATTATTTTTTTTAATAAACCACCCACGGGTATGATGACTCGAACCTAAAATATTGTTATCAATATCTAGAAATTTGGTGATTAATTGTTCTTTTTTTTTTTTTTTTTTTTTTTTTTTTTTTTTTTGAAACAATGATTAATTGTTCACAACCTTCATTTGAGTATTTTTTTTATTTTTTATTTTTATATCTTTGAAAGATGATTTTATTATTTTTAATTTTTAATTTCTCATTATAAATTAGTAGTGTGTAAGATTTTTTTTTATTATTTATTATTTTTTATATTTTTAGATACGTAAGAAATTGAGGGATTTGAAAGAAAAAGCCAAGCCAATATCAAGGATGTTTTTAGATCAATAAGTTAAATGTAATTCCTACTACTAAGAGCATCTCCAACTAGACTACAAATTAAAGCAAAACAGCAAATTGAAGTAAAAAATCCTCTCCCACCGAGCTTCAAATCTCTGCATCAAATCGCGATGGTCTATAATGTTGCGCCAGATTTGGCACAACACTGTAAAGTTGACGTAGTTTTAACCTCTTTCTTTTAATACATATAGTTTTGTTTAATTACAATTTTATCCTTATTCAATCAACTTTATTCCAATTGTATCCATTTATATTATTTAAAAGTTTTGTTTAATCACAGTTTTACCCTTATTCAATCAAATTTATTCCAATTGTATCCTTTTTTATTATTTAATGATTTTGTTTAATTTAATTATTATTTATATTCACATTTATAATAAACTAAAATTATGTATATATTACAAAAATTATACTAATTTTAAAAAAAAAAAATCGCTAATTTGATAACACTAAAATTAAAAGCAAAATACAACTTTAAAAACATTAAGCAAAAAAAAAAAAATGTAATGTTTAAGTTAATTTAATAATAAATGCAATATTTTAGTTAATTAAATTTAATTTCTTAATTTACTATTTTTAGTTAATTTTTTGAAGGACTATTTTTAGTTAACTAATAAAATATAGTATTACGATATTAAGTTAATTAAGGGATGAAATGTTAATTTTGAGAAATGATTTTTTTTTTTAAAAAAAAAGGAATATTCAAGGGAATATTCTTTTTAGTGTAACATGTGGTGCAATGAATTGAAGATAGAAAAAATAAATGGTATGAAAGTTACACCATTTTAGTGTAAAAGTTGCACCAAATTGATAATTTTTTAACTTGTTTTATGACGATCAATAAACTAATAAAATAAAAAGTAATACTACCGTAATGTTTAGTACCATTTAAAATTTAATTGATATTACCTTTTTTTTTTTTTAAATGGTAATTATTTAAAAAAAAATTAAAACAAATTTAAAAAAAAAACTTTATATTCCTTAATTATATGATTGTGATATTATTAGACCTTTTAATTCTTATTGTGATTAATTGTTCCTTTTTTGCTTTTTTTTTGAAACAATGATTAATTGTTCACAACCCTCATTTGAGTTTTTTTTTTTTTTTTTTTTTTTTTTTTTTTATATCTTTGAAAGATAATTTTATTATTTTTAATTTTTAATTTCTTATTATAAATTAGTAGTGTGTAAGATTTTTTATTATTATTTTTTTAGATATGTATGAAATTGAGGGATTTGAAAGAAAAAGCCAAGCCAATATCAGGGATGTTTTTAGATCACTGAGTTAAATGTAATTCCTGCTACTAAGAGCATCTCCAACCAGACTGCAAATTAAACTGTAAATTAAAGCAAAACAGCAAATTTAACAGCAAAACAGCAAATTTAACAGTAAAAAATCCTCTTCCACTGAGCTTCAAATCTCTGCGTCAAATTGCGATGGTCTATAGTGTTGCGCCAGATTTGGCGCAACACTATAGAGTTGACGCAGTTTTAACCTTTTTTTTTTAATACTTATAGTTTTGTTTAATTATAGTTTTATCCTTATTCAATCAAATGTATTCCAATTATATCCCTTTATATTATTTAAAAGTTTTGTTTAATCACAGTTTTACCCTTTTTCAATCAAATTTATTCCAATTGTATCCTTTACAAATGTCATTCCTACTTATCATAGTGGAGACGAGACTATATATACTTTTTTTCAAAAATATTAAATAGCTAATATAAGTTTCTTGTTAATTTCTCTAATTTTTTATTTTTTTTTATTTTTCGGGATATTTTTTTTTAACTTGTTTTATGATGGTCAATAAACTAATAAAATAAAAGTAATACTACCGTAATGTTTAGTACCATTTAAAATTTAATTGATATATATATTTTTTTGAAATAAAATTTAATTGATATTACCTTTTAAAAAAAAATGGTAATTATTTAAAAAAAAAATTAAAACAATTTTTTAAAAAAAACTTTATATTACTTAATTATATGATTGTGATATTATTAAACCTTTTAATTCTTATTGTGATTAACTGTTTTTTTTTTTTTTTTTTAAACAATGTTTAATTGTTCACAACCCTCATTTGAGTATATTAATATATATATATATATATATATATATATATATATATATATATATATATATATATACATTTTAACTTGTTATTTTTAATTTATAATTTCTCATTAGTTGTTAAGAAATAGATATTATAAATTTTAATAATTAAATGAAAATTATATAATATACGAGCTTAAATTTTATTATTTTTATTTTTATTTTTTCATCAACGACCTGCGAGTATAATGACTCGAACCTAAAGGGTATGGCAACTCGAACCTAAAATTTTGTAAAACTAAATTAGCACTCCTTACCACTGAACCACATTGGGTGACAGTATTAGGCTTAAACTAGGATTTCGAATTGGCACTTATCATTATTTCAGACATCTCATTCAACACATAATTTCGTTCAAACATAAATCTAATTTCCAAATAGGCTTCAAAAAGTGCGATCAATAAACACTAGTAATAAAAACTTCATTTTACTATATATATATATATACATAAAATGTAAAATATATATATATATATATATATATATATATATATATATATATATATATATATATATATACAGATTTTCTATTATCAGTTCGAACTGACAATAAATATATCAGGACGAAGAATATGGACCACTAATTTACATACTTTGACTCAAAGTGTATGCATTTGTCAAAACCTCTCCATAATCTGTGGTCCACATTCTTCGTCCTGATATATTTATTGTCAGTTTGAACTGATAATAGAAAGACTATATATATAACTATTGAATTCATTGAAACAAGTTACGAAATCAAATTTAGTGCCATCAACTCTAGATTACATGATTGTCTGGAGCCCAATGAATTTAGTTAAGATTTTGTATCTCAAGAGGTCAAATAAAATAGTAGTGTAAGATTTATTTTATTTTATTTATTTTATTTTATATTTATTTATTTATTTATTATTATTATTATTATTATTTTTTTTATTTTTTTTTATGTTTTTAGCGCAAAGAGTTGTGTAAGAAATTGAGGGATGTGTTGAAAATGCCAAGCTAATATCAGGGATGTTTTTAGATCAATGAGTTTTCTTCATTGTCTTTATTATTTTGGAATCCAAGTAAGCTTACAAATCATATGCAACATGTGTGTCAGTTTTTATTATTCACTGCACAGAATAGAATAGTTTAATTCTGGCACCAACATATTCCAAATATTTGTGAAACCATTACTTACAAGATCTTTACATGAATATTATAAGGTGATAGGAGCATGGTTCTTGACTCTTGGCTGGTCGTAAGAAACTTGCAAGACCTCCCATTGCAGAGTTTCACCACCCCCTAACGTATCAGACTCGATCTGAAGGGGAAACAAACCTCTCGCCACAGCCATGGAAAGGCCTTCAAACACTGCCTTTGGCTTCTGCCACTTCAACTGATATCTTTTGCACACTCTAATTCTTTCTACCTTGAACTTTTTTTTCTGTTTATTTTTTCTTATTCACATTGTATATGTATATTCGAAGATCCCTTGTATTTTGACTATGATCATCCATGGAAGCATATGATATTATTATTATTATTATTATTATTAATTTTTTAAATTATGAAAATATAATCTATTAACATGAATGTGATAATAGCTTCTGATTTTGATTATACAATTACATTAGGGTTTAATATATTGAAGAAATGATTTATGATATTAAAAATTCAAACAACATTAAACTTAAGTGTTAGAATCAATTTTGTTCTTTCCAAAAAAAAAAAACAAAAAAAAAGTTCATTTGTTTCAGAAACATGGTTGAATAGAGAAAAAAAAAACATTAAAGATAGAGAGCTGAACAATTCATGGTTTTGTGTACAATAGCTTTTCGGCTTTAAAATATGCGTCTCGTAAAATTCACTCAAAATTCCATTACAAACCACTATAAAAGTGATGATTTTTTCGATTGTCCAGGAACAGCCCCAAATTTGCTACATGATATTCTCACAAAGCTTGTGCATAGTTAACTACTTCTCTTTTAATTTTTGCAAAATTTGTAAACTAAGATTTTTAATTTTTAATTTTTAATTTTTTTTTTTTAAGTGTAGAAGTCCTGATTTTAATCTAATTCGAACACTAAACTTTAGTGACAAACACAGGAAAAAGTCGTATACAATCTATAGATATAGTGACAATGGATTGTCTTGTACTATTAAGAAAATTATTGAATAACTATTGGATTTCCTTGACAATGGATCAGCAAGGATTCCATATTGTTGGATATGGCAGCAAAACATGCATCGGAAATTCTGGGGATTGGATGAATCAATTTCTGTAATATATGCTCTGTCTTAATTAGTGTATTGTAAAACAATCTATCGTAAATTGTAATGCACATACCACAACAAAAATTTATATAAAGAGAGATTTCGGTGTTGTATGTAGTAAATATAGAATTCTAAAATTAAGCCACCAAGTTACTTGTTAAAAATTCCTTTTTTTTTTTTTTTTTTTTTTTTGCCTTATATATAATTTTCGAAGTTTCCTTTTTTGATATTTAATAAATAAAAATATACAATATAATGTTTAAAATAAGAACAATATTTTGCTTAAATCAAAAAAGATAATGCATATACAATTAGTAACCAAGGAGAAAACAGAATGCAGTTCATGAATTATAAGATCAAACAGAGATTGATTAGAGTTCTAGTAATTAATTAGTAGAGTAGAAGAAGCTATATAAAATATAGAAAAAGAAATTGAAATTAATTAATTAGTAAATCTTTGGTATCACCATATGCTAATAGTAATGAGTGTCAGTACATAATTTCTTCATTAAAGCTAACAGTTCAACTAAGATTATTATTACTACTAGTATGATCAGCAACCACAACGACCACCATATGTTATTGGAAATATGTTTCTCTCATAGCCACAGCAACATCATCAGTTGGACCACCATACTTCGGCAGCTCTTCCATTATCTTCATCATCATCATTATAATCTGTGGCAGCCCTTCCATTTTTACCCCTCTTCATCTTCTTGATCCTGCAAAGCACATACGAGTTGTTGTTTTGGTCGAGCAAGCAATCGTCTAACCGGTACTCGTGCGTCACCCATGTGCAGCGTGTTTCTTAAATGCCCTCCTTGGGGATGAAGGAGAAGTTGCATGCGTCTTGATCCAATGTGGACCGCTTGATGATTGTCATTGTAACAAAAGATCTCTTTATCTCCTTGATGACCCTTCCATGTGTCGGAATCAGTCGCTCTATCTATTCTTTTGCCTTTTTCGGTCTTCTTCTTATTCAATCTTGTAAAGAAGTAGAGAGTGTCTTCTTCTAAGCTTCGAAGAGTCCCTTCCATGCACGGTTATCACCATAAACATCGCATTCTTCGACAATAGTAGTTGATGGAACTGGATTTCCATGTACCTTGTGGAAGAGGTAATCCACAATGAGCTCTTTGTCAATCGGATCAAACCGATAACCCACGGCCGGTACTTCATTATTCTTCACAACTTAATGATGATGATCAGTTGTCATCATCATCGGAAGCAACTGCCTAGAAAAGAATATACTTTTGGAGATGGAAATTATAAGAGATGTGAGAGAAGAAGAGCTAGGGTGTACATGAATGATAGCAAAAATATGTATTAGAAATTAATTGTGAAGAGGAATGGTTTTTTTTGTTTGCTTACTAAGTTCTCAAGCATTTACAACATCAAGCCTTTTATTATAGAGAGAAAACCAAAATTAGCCATCCAAAATATTAGAATTTTGTTTTTAACCACATATGAAATTTTAATCGTTAATAACCACATTTTTGAGAAATTACTTGAATGCCCTCATATAAAAACCATCCCTAAACACACACTCTCTCTTTTTCTCTCTCTCCCCTCTCCTCTCTCTCTCTTCTCCTTTCTATCCCATCAAAATCTTCACCTGGTTCATGATCAAATTCTGATCATTGTTCCTGCAAATCGAACACCAATGATCTAATTTCGATGGTTCCTCTTGCTTCTATGTTCGTTCTTCCTGTTGCTTCTCTATTCGTTCTTCATGATCGAATTCCAATCGTTGTTCCGATTTGCTCTAAATCTGTTTAAGTTGTGTAAATATCATTCATTTGTTCATTAATTGAGTTACAAACAGTTACTTTAACATGGTTTTAGCGTTATTGGATCACTTTTGTGTGTTTTTATGAAGAATTAATTTCAAAAAAGTTTACAGATTTTTTCAGAAGATTTCAAGGTTCACAGATTCGATAACTTGAAATCTTCTATTAAAACTTGTTAACAAAACTTGAAATCTTGATGAAAAACTTGAAATTATGAAACTTGAAATTTCAATCACGAACCAGAAGAGTTTCAACATTTCAAGTTTTTATAGAAGATTTCAAGCTTTGTTAATAAGTTTTAACAGAAGATTTCAAGTTTTCAAACCCGTGAAACTTGAAATCTTCTGGAAAAATCGGTAAACTTTTTTGAAAACGATTCTTCACATAAACACACATAATTGATGCATTAAAGCTAAAACCATATTAAAGTAACTGTTTGCAACTCAATTAATGAACAAATGAATGATATTTATCGATTTAAAGCAAATCGGAAAAGTTTTTCTCATTGACTTCGTGAAATCCACAACAAGATTATGAAGAACAAAGAAGAACGATGATGAAGAACAGGGAAGAACGAAATCTTAAACAATGGTGCGGCCATTGGTGTTCGATTTGCAGGAAGGTGATGAAGAACAGAGAAGCAAGAAGAAGACAGTGAGAAAAATAAACAAAAGAAAATAGAAATATTAATTTGGGGGCATCTTGGTAATTTATGGACACCCACTGAATTTTTTTTCAAAACATGGTTATTAACAATTAAAGTTTCGTATGTGGTTAAAAACGAATTTCCCATGTTTAGAGTGGTTATTTTTAGCAATTTCCACTTTATTATAACAAAAGATTAATTTTGTTTTTATTTGTGTTTTTGAGCCTGGAGAATTTAAGAATTTATCATTTGTGAAATCGGGTATGTTAATAATTAAGAGTGTTTATAAATAAAATGTATTAAAATGAACACATTCATTTAAATAAGGGTATTATTGGCATTAAAATGGACGTCTATAGCAATGATATAATTTTAAATTTTAGACATGTGTGTACTTATAAATATGGGTGTACTTATAAATATCATATTTATGAGTATCAATATCCATACCCATATATATATTCAATTGCAGATTTGTAATTAATATAAACATATAAAAAAAATTTCAAAAATGTATCTATTGAATCCATTGAAATAAGTTACGAACTTGAGAAGGGGATGTGGGTTACTTTATCTATAAGCAATCAAATTTAGTGCCATCAACAACACTAGATTAAATGATTTTTTTTTAATATTTTTTATATATTTTTTATTATTATTATTTTTGAAACAAAACAAATATATTCAACTAACAAGGAAATATACAAAAATATTTTATGCGGCTAAACATATGCTTATCAAAACCTTTACAGCAGAGTTGAACACTGGCACAAAAAATTTCCATTTTGCCAACTAATTTTCTTATGGCATTTACCATTATTTCAAACATCTTATTCAACTCATAATTTCAGTACTCAAGCATAAATCTAAAAAAAAAATATAGCTACATTCAGATATCAATTACAAGGAAAGAGTCCTGTAAAAAGTTTGAAGGGGCATAGATTTCTAAATAGTTTAATAGTTATTTTATTTATTTATTTATTATTATTGAAACAAAACAAATATATTCAACTAACAAGGAAAAATACAACAAACAGTAACAATCCTCAAAAATTGTTCTCTCCTAGTGAAGAGAAGAAAAGCCAAAGAAGCAAGGCAAATAAGGTATTTGCAAAACCCCACAACTTCACATAAGGCTTTATAATATCTTCAATGATAAAACTGGCAGTCCTATTCAAAGGAGTCTTCAAATTCACTTCGGCAGCAATGTTGGAAGCATCAACATAAGCAAACTTCACTATGAGAACCAACCTTTTAGCTCGAAGAGCCATACATGATACATTCCCCAATCTCAGCAGAAAATAAACCATCAACAGCTTTAGAAACCGCAGCAATAATCTTTCCCCTGCCATCTCTTATCACTCCCTCAACACCGATAAATTGATGACCTTTTCTAATAGCAACATCAGTATTTAATTTCAAAGAGCCTTTAGGAGGAGGATTCCAGGTAGTACCAAATTGTTTAGCCTGCAGATTCACATTCCTTGCCAAAGCCGTCTGGGTATTTTGAAATTCGCCCAGCTCATCATATCCACAGCATCCCTTATAACACCGGTGTGAAGAAATTGATTACTATACGTCCAGATATCCCACAACAGGTGTATATATAGCCACAAATTCAAGGTCGGCTTTACCAATGCTAGAACTCAAACCCCTCAAAACATCCAAACAAGGAAGACCTCTGAATTTATCTATCAGGCACCAAAAAAACAGAATTACTCCAAACATTCTCTGCCTTAGTACACAAACCACAACACATGTTCAACAGTTTCAGCACCATAACAACATCTAGAACAGCATGGATTCTCAATCACTTTCCTAATCCATAAGTTGGAGAGGGAAGGCAAAGCATTTTTACAAGGCCTCCACAGAAAAATTCTGAGATTCCATAAGGTGGTCCTGGTCCATCCTTTTGGGCTCAAAGAAGGATTAGAACAGGAAGCATTTATCTTATCACCCATGGCCAACCAATAACCACCCTTCACCTTATATCTACATGATTTGTCAAAATGCCATATGGTACAATCATCCCTGTTCATACAGCTTTTCGGAATGGAAAAGATGGCTTCTGTCTATATTCAAGAAAGTTTGGTTTTTCTTACTGCTTTCCCAGAAATGCCCTTCTTCATTGATGAAATCAGCCTCAGAACAGAAAGTGACAGGCCTGAAAGAACTAGGACGACGGAGCCAATCTTAAACATCAGAATATTCTTCCCGTTCCCAACCTTCCAACGAATTCGCTTAGCCAATAGTTGCCTCCCCCATAGAATGCTCCTCCAAACATGAGAGGCCCCCCAGTTTAAGCTTAGCTGAAAGAAAATCTTGAAATACTTAACTTTCAAGATTTTGAAAGCAACGGAGTTAGGATTCTCAAGCAATCTCCACCCTTGTTTGGCTAACAAAGCTTGATTAAAAGAAGATAGGTCCTTAAAGCCAAGACCCCCTAAAGCTTTAGGTCATAAAAGAGCATTCCAGCTCACCCAACTAATCTTCCTCTTTCCATCCTTAGAACCCCACAAGAATTTTGATATCATGGACTCCAACTCTTTGCAAAGATATAGGGGTAGTTGAAAGATGCTCATGACATATGTTGGAACGGCTTGAGCTACAGCCTTTATAAGAACTTCTTACCCTCCCATAGAAAAAAGGCTCCCTTTCCATCCTCTCACCTTCTTCCAAAACCTCTCCTTAATTTCATTAAAAGTTCTCCTTTTATTCCTACCCACTAAGCAAACCCAAATATTTTTCATGAGATGGAGAGTCTCCCATGCCGAAAAGATCCTGAATCCCTCTCCTTCAACCCCCCTTAACATTACGACTGAAAGTAATACAAGATTTTTGAAGGTTTACTTGCTACCTAGAAGCTTTCCCATAAACCACCAAGATGCCCTTAATTTTGTTACAATTCCCAATGGATGCTTTACAAAAAAGAATACTATAATCCGCAAAAAACAGATGGCTTCTGCACCACCTAATCCCCAAAGTCTTACCATCCTGTTCAGACCTCAAAATTAGAATCAAAAGAGCCTTGGTATAGAGGAGGAACAGGTAAGGCAATAATGGGCATCCTTGGCGTAACTAGAAGGCACACTTTTCCCCTCACACTTCCGTTAATAATAAAAGACAAAGAAACTCAAGGTAGTACAAGACACACAATAAAGCACAGACATACAATCAGCAAGTAGCACAGCTGATAATATTAACTACTTCTTCTTTGTCTTATATTATTAACAATCATCTGACATTCAATCTGCTAGTTAATATTATACTTTTCCCCGCACACTTCCGTTAATAACAAAACATCAAATATCAACAAGTAGCACAAGACACACAATAAAGCACAGACATACAATCAGCAAGTAGCACAGCTGATATTATTAACTATACTTCTTCTTTTGCTTTTATTATTAACAATCATCTGACATACAATCTGTTGTAGTTAATACTAACATTATACTTTTCCCCTCACACTTCCGTTAATAACAAAACATCAAATATCAGCAAGTAGCACAGGAACAGACATGAAAAAAAAAAAAAAAAAGCAGGATAAGATACATTCAGCACAGTGAAAAAGCAAGAGCACATAAGTGAATATGAAACTAATGAAGCTTTAACTACAAGACACACGGGAACATGGTTGACTGCATGACATAAGTTGGTCGCCCCTGAAAATGGTATCCAGGATGAGTCGGTCTACCGTAACACACCATCATTTGGGGAAACGGCGGTCGACAAGGTATTAGTGGCTGATAATAGTGTGGCACAACTATTTTAGGACGCATGCTCTGAATTTTCGGACTAATGCTATACAGAAACCCATCAAAATTTCTTTCTTCTATTCTATAGACATTCTTCAATTTAGCAAACACACAAGCAGTCAACAAACTATCAGACCCAGCATTATGAGCCTCACCGCATCTATCAACAGTCAAAATACACGCAAGTCGATTCAATCCAAGTTCACCACCCATGAGCCCTTTACAAAATCTAGCGATAAATTTGATATCAAAAACAGCAGTGAAATACACAGCAGCCTCTTTAACAAAATCAAAGACGGTGAGTGGCAGTGAATTGTTACTCAACAGCTTAAGTACATAAGCTAAGTCATACAAACCATGAAATGTAACCCACTTCAAATTAGCATGCACAGACAAAATTTCTAAGAATTTGCGCCTAAACACAGACATGAAAATACCGTCTTTTCTAATCCTCTCAAAATCCAACCCACTTTTTTTCAAGAAATCGATAGAAGTTTCATTACATGCATCGTTATCAATATCGAAATCGCAAAAATTAAATTCCCAAGTAGAAGAAATATTACCGTTATCATCAGAGAGAGTGATACCCAGTTGGATCAACTTGGTATTATCGATATTAAATTTCAAGTCGGAGTAGCGGAGAGTCTCAGGAGCATCTCTGGGTGTATTACGAAGAAACCCAGGAAATTCGGTGTCGACAGACAGCAAATTGTGATGCTGTAGGGTTTGATCGAACAAAAATAGCTCATGATCCAGATTGACACCCCAAACCTGTCTGATTTTGACAGAATCCATCGAAAGCAGAAAGAAAACTTTTGAGAGAGCGAGAGCAGCGTGAGATACAGTTGCAGTTGTCGAGTCTGAGAGAGAGAGAGAGAGAGAGCAGAGTCTGATACAGAGATCAGCACAAAAACGAAAGCTAAAAGAAGAATCTGAGAGAGAGAGAGCAGAGTCAGATATTTTCTTGTTCAACAAATAGTGAGACGGTATCTCTCCCGCTCCAGCTGATTTATATAACGCAATAACGGTACTTTTTTTCAAAAAAATTAAACAGCTAATATAATTTTCTTGTGACTTTCTCTATTTCTTATTAAACAGCTAATAAAATAATGTTTATACCATTTAAAATTTAATTGATATTTTTTTTTGAAATAAAATATAATTGGTGTAACCTTTAAAAAAAAAGGTAATTATTATAAAAAAAAAAATAAAAAAAAACGCTTTATATTCCTTAATTATATGATTGTGATATTATTAGACCTTTTAATACTTATTGTGATTCATTGTTCTTTTTTTTTTTTTTTCAAACAATGATTAATTGTTCACGACCCTCATTTGGGTATATTAATATAATTTTTTATATCTTAGAAAACTGATTTTGTTATTTTTAATTTTTAATTTTTCATTAGTTGTTAAGATATAGATATTATAAATTTTAAATAATTAAATGAAAATTATATATTATAATTATAATTGATTTCTAGATCGAGCTTAAATTTTATTATTATTATTATTATTTAATAAACTACCCACGGGTATGACGACTCGAACCTAAAATATTGTCAAACTAAATTAGCACTCCTTACCATCGAGCCACGATGAGTGGTGGTATCAGGCCTAAACTAGCATTTCAAATTGGCACCCACAATTATTTCAACATTAATGCTAGTTAACTCAAAAAGTTAGACCAAAAATCAACCAAAATGATATGACAACTGATTTGCTATTACCATATCCTTCATCCATCACCACATCACTCCATGATTTGTGTGGTGATAACAAGTATTAACAACTCATTTAACAACTCATATTTTTTTTTAATTTGATTTCTTCTTAAAAAATATATATATATATATAAACTTTCTTATCAGTTTTTTTAGTAATAATATTATTATTATTTATTTCTATTCGGTTTTTCTATTTTATCTATTATTGTTTTTGTATTTTTTTTTTAATTCTATAGTTTTTATTTGTTTTTATAATTTGATCTCCACCGTCCATCTCTGAGATGGAAGGTGGAGATCCATCTTTCTAATTTTTTTTCATTATTCTTTTTAATATATATTTTTTTATCTTTTATGGAATAACCTATTTAATTATAGAGTAAAATTGTCTTTCCACTCATTCAACATCTAATAGGGGTAAGAAAGACTTTTAATTGATTTTTTAACGGTTGACTATTAGTTTTTAACAGTAGGACAAAATGAGCTATTTGAATTATATTTGGACCGATTTGATGAAAAATCAATTAATAAGTAAAAAAGTGATATTTCTCAATTAGATAGGGACCAAATTGTATAAACCCCATTTTTAAATAATAATTTATCATTAATTATTAAGAAATAGATATTATTAATTTTTAATAATTAAATGAAAAAATTATATATTGTAATAATAATTGATATCTAGATTGAGATTAATTATTATTATTATTATTTATTTATTTATTTATTTTTGATAAACCATCGGTAGGTAGGCGACTTGAACCTAAAGGGCATGACAACTCGAACCTAAAATATTGTCAGACTAAATTAGCACTTCTTACCATCGAGCCACATTGGGTGGCGGTATCATGCTTAAACTAGGATTTCGAATTGGCACCTACCATAATTTCAACACTAATGCTAGTTAACCCAAAAACTTAGTCTAAAAATTAACCCAAATGACGTGTCAAGTGATTTGTCCTTACCATATCATTCATAACATCACTCTATGATTTGTGTGGTGATAACAAGTATTAACAACTTATTTACCACATCATTTGAGTTAATTTTTTTCAGTTGTATAGTATTACTCTTATTTCAAATATCTCATTCAAGTCTTAATTTCACTCAAACATAAATCTAATGTCCAAATAGGCTTCAACAAGTGCTCTACAATTGATCAATAAACACTAGTAACAAAAACTTCATTTTACATACATAAAATGTAAAAAATGGAACTATTTACTCCATAAGCAATCAAATCTAGTGCCATCAACACTGGATTACATGATTTTGTCCTGAGCCAATGAATTTAGTTAATAGTAGTGTCAATGAGCTGTGTAAGAAATTGAGGGATGTGTTGAAAATGGCAAAATGCCAAGCTAATATCAGGGATGTTTTTAGATCAATGAGTTTTCTTCATTGTCTTTATTATTTTGGAATCCAAGTAAGCTTACAAATCATATGCAACATGTGTGTCAGTTTTTATTATTCACTGCACAGAATAGAATAGTTTAATTCTGGCACCAACATATGCCAAATATTTGTGAAACCATTACTTACAAGATCTTTACATGAATATTATAAGGTGATAGGAGCATGGTTCTTGACTCTTGGCTGGTCGTAAGAAACTTGCAAGACCTCCCATTGCAGAGTTTCACCACCCCCCAACGTATCAGACTCGATCTGAAGGGGAAACAAACCTCTCGCCACAGCCATGGAAAGGCCTTCAAACACTGTCTTTGGCATCTGCCACTTCAACTGGATTCATCATCATCAAACAATTTGATATCTTTTGCACACTCTAATTCTTTCTACCCTAAACTTTTTTTTCTGCTTATTTTTTCTTATTCACATTGTATATGTATATTCGAAGATCCCTTGTATTTTGACTATGAAAAGCATATGATATTATTATTATTATTATTATTAATATTTTAAATTATGAAAATATAATCTATTAACATGAATGTGATAATAGCTTTTGATTTTGATTATACAATTACATTAGGGTTTAAAATATTGAAGAAATGATTTATGATATTAAAAATTCAAACATCATTAAACTTAAGTGTTAGAATCAATTTTGTTCTTTCAAAAAAAATTATAAGAGAACTGCCTAGAAAAGAATATACTTTTGGAGATGATTAAAATTAAAATCATTAAACAACTTAATGATGATGATCGGTTGTCATCATCATCAGAAGCAACTGCCTAGAAAAGAATATACTTTTGGAGATGGAAATTATAAGAGATGTGAGAGAAGAAGAGCTAGGGTGTACGTGAATGATAGCAAAAATATGTATTAGAAATTAATTGTGAAGATGAATGGAGTTAACAAATGTATATTTATTAATTTATATGGGTTGGTTAACTTCCTGATCGAGACAGATTTCAGAGTTGTAAATTTAGCCACCAAGTTTGGTAAATTATTTTCCTTAGAGTTGATCAAGTTATAATAATCTTAACCTACAAGTTGAAATCTCATTTCAACCATCCTTATTAATCCATTGTTATCTTCGTTTCCACTTCGTATTTCTTCAATAAATCCAATGTAAAATTTATACTTACGAAAGTTTATTTTTTTAAAATACAGTAATGTCTAAAAGAATCTAGGAACAATGACCTAAATCAAATAAGTAACCATGTAAAAATGAGAAACGCAATTCATAAATTGAAAGATCATAAATTGGAACGTAATGATGTTAAAACAGAGATTTGTATAATTGGAATAAGCTCATACATGCACTTTTGAGTATTCAATTTATTTTCTGGTTGCATCATCACCAGATGTCAAACGTTCATGTTGAAAATAAAGTCACTTGAGACAAAAAAAAAAGAAAAATATCCTCAACATTTTGATACATTTTTCCTTTTAAAATCTTTGAACCTCAATCATCATCATCATCATCATCATATATATATATATATTTGTTGGGTATAAATTTTAGTAATTGTAATTGCTATGAGTTGAAATCTCATTTCAGCCATCTTATTAATCCGTTGTTTATGTTTCCACCTTGTATTTTTTCAATACATCTAAATGTAAAATGTATATGTAAGAAAGTTTATTATCAAAAATACAGTAATGTCTAAAAGAATCTAAGAAGGATGATACAAAATTTGCTACTAAAATAACATACAGTATTTCTAATTAATTTGCACATTTTTAGAACGACACATAATTTACAATATTAAAAAATAGATTATTTCTAATATTTTTATGCAAAAGTTTTTATTTAAAATTGCATTCTTCATCGAAAAATGCGTTCGTAATTTAAACCCAAAATTTCCTTACTATAAAATTGATGATTTTTGCGCTATCTAGGAATAACCCCAAATTTGCTACGTAAATAAAATATCGTATTTCTAATAGTTCAATACAAAAGTTTTTGTATTAAATTACATTATGTATCTAGAAAAGCACTTTGTAATTTTAACCCAAACTTCTCTTATAAACACTATGGCCTTATTTGTTTGGCCGTATTGTATTGTATTGTATTAGACAATTAAAATGTACTAAAATAATACAATACAGTGTTTGAATGCAAACTCAAACACTGTATTGTATTATTTTAGTACATTTTAATTGCCTAATACAGTAAACACCGTATTAACTAATACATTATGTTTGGTGGTATTAGGTTGTATTGTATTAGAAAAAACAATTTTTTTTTTCAATAAATATGGAATATTGATAAAATATGTGTTATGTTGTTAATATGTTTTTAATAATTTCAAAATAAATAGGAAAATTTTATTTAAATTTTTTGTTTCAATTAAAATAAATATTTATTGATTTTTTATATAAAAATATTTATTGATTTATTCATGGTAAGGATATTTAAAATTAATTATTAAGTATTTTTAAACAAATATTATATTTTTATAATATAATAATATACAATAAAATCATATAGGAATAACTTACAGTGCATCACCAAACAAAAGTTTGTATTAATGATAATACAGTTCAATACAATCCATACGATGTGCCAAACGAGCACATATAGAAATAATGATTTTTGCGATTGTCTAGGAATGACTTCAACTTTGCCTACATAAATAATATATAGTTCAGTGCAAAATTGCATTCTATATTGAAATACGCAGTAGATTATGAGTTTGTTTAACAGCTTCATCAACATGGATGATGATGTTCTGGATCATGATCATGATACCAAGTCATCCAGGGAGCAACAGATCTTCAAAAATGTTGTTCATGATCATGATCAGATAATTGGAGGTGATCAAGTTATTGGTGTTGGAAATTTGAAATTAATAAGGTGAATTAGTATATATATACTACATACCCAATTGATGGCTTTGGAAATTTTCATTTACATATATATATATATATATACATAAATTCTATTATCAGTTCGAACTGACAAAAGTTATATCAGTTCCTTACATGTGGGCCACTGGATTTAAATACTTTGACTTGACTGTATGCACTTGTCAGTCAAAGTATTTAAATCCAGTGGCCCACATACAAGGAACTGATATAACTTTTATCAATTCGAACTGATAATAGAAAGACTATATATATATATATATATATTTTCTATTATCAATTCGTCCTAACAATAAATATATCAGGACGACGAATGTGGATCACTACATTTACATACTTTGACTCAAAGTGTATGCACTTGTCAAAATTTCTCCATAATCTGTGGTCTATATTCTTCATCTTGATATATTTATTGTCAGGTCGAACTGACAATAAAAATACTGTATATATATATATACACTATTTGTAATGGCGGCGACTCGAACCTCAAGCCACATTGGGCGGTGGTTGGAAATTTTCATTGTTAGTTGTAGACATATCTGACATTTATTGTATAATTTGGTTTTGAGGGTATCATTTAGAAACGTTTCAAATCGAATCCAATAGTAAGATAGATGTCGGTTTTTTATAATTTAAGATTAATCATATTTTTCACTTAATATAATTTAAGATTAATGAGAAATCAAATCAGAACGAAACTAAAAAAAAAATGGAGGGTAGATTAATTATTATAAGTTTATTTTTATTTCTTGATCCAAATGGAAATAATTGTTATGGTACGGCAAATGGAAATAATTTTTTAATTCTCTCCAAATAATTGCCATAACAAATGTAAATTACAAGAAGTTGTTTCTTGATCCAATGTGGACCATTTGATTGCCATTATAAGAAAACATATATATGTATACACACTTGTAGTTACCGAATGTAGCAAATTCAATGACACGGAATTATTTCATGAATAACGTTGCATTAACTTTGAATCAAACTCTTTTCATTGAAGAGGATCCTTCAAATTCTTCCATTTAGGTTGTTGATAATGTACTCTGAGTCACCACCATTGATAGGATTTACTCACACATTGATTTTATTGTCAAATATATTGAATACTTTCGTGGTGACATCTGTTTCGAGGTAGGCTGCTACTGGGATTTCAGTGTTAATTGTATATACTTATTTGTAGGGATATTTTCCTCAAAAGATTAGTTAATAGTATATACCCTAAAAATTGAGTTAGAAAATTCCCCTTTTTGCATTATAATTTTCCAAGTTTCCTTTTTTGACATTTGATAAAAATATATAATAATGTGTATTGTTCTTGTCTATATAAAAAAAAAGATAATGCATATACAATTAGTAACTAAGGAGAAAACAGAAACACAATTCATGAATTACAAGATCAAACAGAGATTGATTAGGGTTCTAGTAATTAATTTGTAGAGTTGAAGAAACTATATAATGATCAATACACGTTTTATTGATCATTACTAGGAACCTGCAGACATTGTAGAGTAACTTCACACAAATACACAATTTGTACAAACACAAACATTTTCTTCTTTATAGATACTCTTTGAAAGCCAAAAGATACAAGTTATTTTCCTAACCAGCCAAGCTGGAAATCTTGGGCTCTTTGTGTTGCTTCAATGTCTTCTGGGGAGTTTGATGCAGGTTCAAACCAGATAACAGATCCATGTTGTGAGCAACTATATAAGGTTCAGTAACCGAGTTTCCTGCCCTGATAGAATAAACGACGAAGAAGGATTGAACACCTTCCAGGTACTTGCAAGCCCACATCATAGCCTTGTACAGCAAATGTATGTGGCTCATTGAATGTGATCCAGTGCTTCACTCTGTCTCCTAAAATTTCTGAAAGCAAGTCTCTGTGTATGTTGCAAAGTCCTTTGCAAATGATAACTAAGTTCGCATATATGTATATGGCTTCAATCATCAAGGTTACACATGTTAAAGTTTGAACAAATTTGTTTACATAATTTGCCGGTAAAGCCATCCATTGTATTTGTCAGCCAAGGCTTGAGGAAGATCCCAATGGTAAAGGGTCACATATGGTTCAATTCCTGCGAATGTTCCAAGCAATGTAAAGTGATGTTTTCAATGACATTTTCAATGTAAAATTTTTGCTATGATGTCATCTTAATGTTGCTCAAATTTCTAAAGTAAAGGTTACCTTTAGCAAGTAAAGCATTGATGAGATTATTAACTCCTGCTTGATTTATTTCTCCACTTCCATCTACAAACAGGCACACTGTGAATGTTTTTCTTAGAAATTAGTTGGAAACTACCTAGTGACAATTGACAAAGATAACATAGTTGAAAGGAGTGTAATGTCAAAAGCTTACTAGGGAAAATCTGGGACCAAGCAATCGAAAACCTGTAAGCATCCATTCCCATGTCTTTCATGAGCTGTAGATCTTCCTGTTCACAAAGCAGTCTCACATCAAAACTTATTCTTTACATAGTTCTAAAAGAAATAATGTAGACTCAAACCAGGTAAAGCAACTCAATAGTTAGGGATCAATGTTGGTGGTCTTACAGCAAAAAGATGGTACTGATCCACAGCAACATCAGCATTACTGAAATCGGTTAGCTTACCGGTAGGCAGCACAATGTGAATGGCCATATATCACTAGATAAACATAACCAGAATTAACACCAAATGTAATAAGATATGTCTAACCACAATCCTACAATAATAATTTATCATACTAAGCATACAATGGAGTGTGATATTTTCACAAACACATGAAAAAAAAAAAACACAAACAAAAAACCAACTACACATAGACCTCATCTTCTCAATTTAAAATATATAAGTCAAGCCAGACCATCTTGCTTTAGGCTCATGAAAATCAAATAATATACATCAAGGCTCGTGTTAAAATGTGCAAGATTAATGAACCATTGGAGATCAATAAACATGTAGATGATCAAACATCTTTGGAATACTAACACTAGCAAGGTCAAAGCTCAAGCTAGGACAGCTGAATCTAACATGTAGCATGGGCAGATATAGCACTCAAGTCCATCAACAAAGAGTAAATGGAGCAAAAGAAATTATAATACACAACTTCAAAATGTAAAATGCGAGTATGTCCAATATACCTTGGCCCGAGTTTCAGTTTCCCTCTGTGCAAGCAGAAGATCCATCAGATGGTTTCTCTTGTCAGACTCATGAACGAATTCCACTCTTTGAACAATTAAATCAGTGCTTGAATCAACCCTTCCAACAGCAAGAAAATTGTAATTTGAAAGGCAATCAAAAGCCAATCTCTGCAATCTAATCAAATTGCCCCCAAAAAAAAGGTTGTTAGATGAAATTCAGACACCAATTCTCATTAGAACTTCTACTATAAACTTTCACTTCAAGTGGAAAAATGCTTCTCACATCCTATATATGTACAATTACCAAGCAACAGCAATTTTGTTTTCCCACTGAAGTAGGTAAAAGTAGCTGGCATGGGTCCAATCCATACGAAAGTAAAATCTTATAAGGACAGCAGAACTAGAGTTTTGAGATTTGACCACCAAGATACAAAAGATATTAAAAACTGCAATATCTCATGTGCAAGGATTGCACACAGCACACCTTAGCTGTTTTTAATAAATCTAATTATTAAAAACGATAATAATAATGGCAATCTTCAAGATACTTTAGGAGACAAAATTATGAACGTGGGGAAATAGAAACCACCAAAGATCAAAAAAGATGAAAGCAAACAAGAAAACAAAAGAAAGCAGAAGTAACAATCAAATCAAACCTGTATCTCTTTTGGAAATGTGGCAATAAAAAGCAGTGTCTCTCTCACACCAGGAGGAGGCATATCCATTTGATCCACTGTTTTCCTGATTTGAGGCTCAAAACCCAGATCCAGCATCCGATCTGCCTCATCAAGAGCCAAGTATCTAATCATCTGCAATGAGACTCTAGCCCTCTCAAGCAGATCCCTGGTGTTGCCAGAAGAATATCAACCCCTCTCTCAAGCTCTCGCAACTGACCACAAAACATACCATCAGTAGGCAGTAAAGATTCATAAATCAGTTACTAGAAGAGAAGTAAAAAGATAAGGAAAGATAGAATCCTATACCGAAGGATCAATATAACAACATAGTCATATGAGTTAATGGAAAATCTGATGGACAACAGATCAAGCTATAAAATATGATATGATGAGTAGTTTTCAAGGAAAGAAAAAAAAAATCAGATGAGGTAGACATATCAGAAATTTAAGAAGGTAATATAATACTATTCAACAAATGAACCGACTTTTTACCTTGTAAATGTGAAGGAGACTATAACAAACACCACAATACCGGTGCACCCACCCCCACTTCCACCTCCACCTCCTTCCCTCCCCCGAAAAAGGAAATGCAAAATAATAACAGGAAAGTAAAGGAGAAGAAAAAAATTAGTTATCAACCACAATACCACGAGATCCACCCTATGATTTCCAACACATAAATCCTTGATCGTTGCTCATACAAAAAAAAGATTGCCAGCAAATGGGAAATATCCGACTAATTTATAAATTGGAAGAATACTTATCCATATTTAACACAGCAGAAGGATGGAAATGAGGATCAAACTAGAATTGTTAGAAAGATTTTACCCCTACAGTGGCAACAAAGAACCAGTTCCAATGTGGCTCTACCATCCTGGATACTCAAACTAGAAATGCAAACTATGTCCAAATCTCCCAACATATCACCAAGCAAAATGCAAATCAACAATCACAGCAGCACAAATTGCAGTGAAGCATTCTAATTTTTACTAAACAGCGCAAAAACCTTTTGCACCGAATTCCACCAAAAGTAACAAAACTTCTATATTATAAAAGGTCAAATTAGAGCAAATATAAACATATATAATAAAATAAAAGATTTACCACTGCTTCATTCCACTACTAATAAAAAATCTAGACATATATATAATAAACTTCTATATTATAAAAATGCAACATCTCACAATCAATAACCACTACTAATAACAGCTTCATTATACATACGCAAAATGTAAAAATTGTAACTATTGAATTCATTGAAATAAGTTATGAACTTTAGAAGGGGGTAATGTGAGTTACATGTAAACTCAAATGGTCAAAAGAAATGATTGATCAATCGATGCACAAAAAAACAACAAAAATTAACAAGAAGAAAAGAATCATTCAAATTCAATCATATTGATGCACATCTCACAATTAAAAAACACTAGTAATAAGAACTTCATTTACTTACGGAAGACTTACAAAATATGAGACTATTGAATCCATTGAAACAAGTCAAGAACTTTACAAAGGTTGTGGGTTACAATTAAACTAATGAAGCTTTAACTACAAGACACACGGGAACATGGTTGACTGCATGACATAAGTTGGTCGCACCTGAAAATGGTGTCGAGGATGAGCCGGTCTACCGTAACACACCATCATTTGGGGAAACGGTGGTGGACAAGGTATTAGTGGCTGACAATAGTGTGGCACAACTATTTTAGGACGCATGCTCTGAATTTTTGGACTAACGCTATACAGAAACCCATCAAAATTACTTTCTTCTATTCTATAGACATTCTTCAATTTAGCAAACACACAAGCAGTCAACAAACTATCAGAACCAGCATTATGAGCCTCACCGCGTCTATCAACAGTCAAAATACACGCAAGTCGATTCAATCCAAGTTCACCACCCATCAGCCCTTTACAAAATCTAGCGATAAATTTGATATCAAAAACAGCAGTGAAATACACAGCAGCCTCTTTAACAAAATCAAAGACGGTGAGTGGCAGTGAATTGTTACTCAACAGCTTAAGTACATAAGCTAAATCATACAAACCATGAAATGTAACCCACTTCAAATTAGCATGCACAGATAGAATTTCTAAGAATTTGTGCCTAAACACAGACATGAAAATACCATCTTTTCTAATCCTCTCAAAATCCAACCCACTTTTCTTCAAGAAATCGATAGAAGTTTCATTACATGCTTCGTTATCGATATCAAAATCGCAAAAATTAAATTCCCAAGTAGAAGAAATATTACCGTAATCATCAGAGAGAGTGATACCCAGTTGGATTAACTCGGTATTATCGATATTAAATTTCAAGTCGGAGTAACGGAGAGTCTCAGGAGCATCTCTGGGTGTATTACGAAGAAACCCAGGAAATTCGGTGTCGACAGACAGCAAATTGTGATGCCGTAGGGTTTGATCGAACAAAAACAGCTCATGATCCAGATTGACACCCCAAACCTGTCTGATTTTGACAGAATCCATCGAAAGCAGAAAGAAAACTTTTGAGAGAGCGAGAGCAGCGTGAGATACAGTTGCAGTTGTCGAGTCTGAGAGAGAGAGAGAGAGCAGAGTCTGATACAGAGATCAGCACAAAAACAAGAAATAGATATTTTCTTGTTCAACAAATAATGAGACAGTATCTCTCCCGCTCCAGCTGATTTATATAACGCAATAACGGTACTTTTTTTCAAAAAAATTAAACAGCTAATATAATTTTCTTGTGACTTTCTCTATTTCTTGTTTTTTGAGATTTTTTTTTTTTTTTTTTTTTTGGGATATTTTTTTAACTAGTTTTATGTCAGTCAATAAACTAATAAAATATATGTAATACTACAGTAATTGATTTTTTTTTTTTTGAAATAAAATATAATTGATGTTACATTTCAAAAAAAAAAAATGGTAATTATTTTTCTCCATCCCCTATTTCAAAAATAATAATAATAATAACAATTCCTTTTTCTTTTTTTTTTTTAAATTTTTTTCTTCTTTTTATAAAATTATTTTAAGTTTTTTAATTTGATTTCTTCTATAAAAAAATAAAAAAAAATTCTTACCAGTTTTTTTAGTAATATTTTTTTATTATTTCTATTCGGTTTTTCTTTTTTATCTGTTGTTTTTGTAAAAAAAAATTTAATTCTATAGTTTTTATTTGTTTTTTTTTTTAATTTGATCTCCACCGTCCATCTCCGAGATGGAAGGTGGAGATCCATCTATCTAATTTTTTTTCATTATTCTTTTTAATATTTTTTTTTTTCTGTTATGGAATAACCTATTTAATTATAGGGTAAAATCGTCTTTCCACTCATTCAACATCCAATAGGGGTAAGAAAGACTTTTAACTGATTTTTTTAACGGTTAACTGTTAGTTTTTAACAGTAGGACAAAATGAGCTATTTTGAATTATATTTGGACCGATTTGATGAAAAATCAATTAATAAGTAAAAAAGTGATGTTTCTCAATTAGATCGGGACCAAATTATATAAACCTCATTTTTAAATAATAATTTATCATTAATTATTAAGAAATAGATATTATTAATTTATAATAATTAAATGAAAAATTTATATATTGTAATAATAATTGATATCTAGATTGAGATTAATTTTTTTTTATTAATATTATTTATTTATTTATTTTTGATAAACCATCTGTAGGTAGGCGACTCGAACCTAAAGGGCATAACGACTCAAACCTAAAATATTGTCAGACTAAATTAGCACTTCTTACCATCGAGCCACATTGGGTGGCGGTATCATGCTTAAACTAGGATTTCGAATTGGCACCTACCATAATTTCAACACTAATGCTAGTTAACCCAAAAACTTAGTCTAAAAATTAACCCAAATGACGTGTCAAGTGATTTGTCATTGTCATATCATTCATAACATTACCCTATGATTTGTGTGGTGATAACAAGTATTAACAACTCATTTACCACATCATTTGAGCTAATTTTTTTCAGTTGTATAGTATTACTCTTATTTCAAATATCTCATTCAAGTCTTAATTTCACTCAAACATAAATCTAATGTCCAAATAGGCTTCAACAAGTGCTCTACAATTGATCAATAAACACTAGTAACAAAAACTTCATTTTACATACATAAAATGTAAAAAATGGAACTATTTACTCCATAAGCAATCAAATCTAGTGCCATCAACTAGTGGTGGCACCGGTTCGGTTTCGGTTCGAAACCGTCGGTTTTGGTTTTTGTAAACACTAAAACCGAAACCGAAACCGAAACCGAAACCGAAACCGAAACCGAAACCGAAAATTCGGTTTGGTGGGCGGTTTATAACCGTCGGTTTTTCGATTTCGGTTTCGGTTTCGGTTTGGTCCGGTTTTAGTTTTGGTTTTTTTTTTTTTTTAAGATGTTACCACGTGGCAGCGTCTGATTGGTTGAATTATTTATTTATTTACTTTTTCTGCCATCAGTCGCTGTCACCAGTCTGTTTTTTTAAAAGACGCTGCCACGTGGCAGTGTCTGATTGGTTAAATATTTTTTTTCTGGCACCTATCACTGTCATCTATCATCTGTCAGTTTTTTTAAAAAGACGCTGCCACGTGGCAGCATCTGATTGGTTAACTTATTTAATTAATTTATTTTTTCTGCAAGGTCGCTGTCACATGTCAGTTTTTTTAAAAGACGCTGCCACGTGTTAGTTAATTTTTTATTTTATTTTTTAATATGAAAAACCGTCCGTTTAACCATTTCAAAAACTGTCGGTTAAACCGCCGGTTTTGGTCCGGTTTTTGTACCCCCCCAAACCGAAACCGAAACCGAAACCGAAACCGAAACTGAAACCGGAACCGAAAAATCGGTTTTGGACCGGTTTTGAAACTGCAGGTTTCGGTTTCCAATTTTCTTAATTCTATAGTTTTTATTTGTTTGTTTTTTTAATTTGATCTCCACCGTCCATCTCCGAAATGGAAGGTGGAGATCCATCTATCTAAAATTTTTTTTTCATTATTCTTTTTATTATTTTTTTTTTATCTGTTATGGAATAACCTATTTAATTATATGGTAAAATCGTCTTTCCACTCATTCAACATCTAATAGGGGCAAGAAAGACTTTTAACTGATTTTTTTAACGGTTGACTGTTAGTTTTTAACAGTAGGACAAAATGAGCTATTTTGAATTATATTTGGACCGATTTGATGAAAAATCAATTAATAAGTAAAAAAATGATGTTTCTCAATTAGATAAGGACCAAATTGTATAAACCCCATTTTTAAATAATAATTTATCATTAATTATTAATAAATAGATATTATTAATTTTTAATAATTAAATGAAAAAATTATATATTGTAATAATAATTGATATCTAGATTGAGATTAATTATTATTATTTATTTATTTATTTATTTATTTATTTTTGATAAACCATCCGTAGGTAGGCGACTCGAACCTAAAGGGCATGACGACTCGAACCTAAAATATTGTCAGATTAAATTAGAACTTCTTACCATCGAGCCACATTGGGTGGCGGTATCATGCTTAAACTAGGATTTCGAATTGGCACCTACCATAATTTCAACACTAATGTCCAAATAGGCTTCAACAAGTGCTCTACAATTGATCAATAAACACTAGTAACAAAAACTTCATTTTACGTACATAAAATGTAAAAAATGGAACTATTTACTCCATAAGCAATCAAATCTAGTGCCATCAACACTGCATTACATGATTTTGTCCTGAGCCCAGTGAATTTAGTTAATAGTAGTGTCAATGAGTTGTGTAAGAAATTGAGGGATGTAAAAAGGCAAGCCAATATCAAGGATGTTTTTAGATCAATGAGTTTTTCTTCATTGTCTTTACAAATCTCATTCCTGCTTATCATGTATATACTTTTTTTCAAAAATATTAAACAGCTAATATAAGTTTCTTGTTACTTTCTCTATTTCCTTTTTTTTTTTTTCTTTTTTCTTTTTGGATATTTCAGGATATTTTTTTAACTTGTTTTATGACGATCAATAAACTAATAAAATAAAACTAATACTACCGTAATGTTTAGTACCATTTAAAATTTAATTGATATTTTTTTTTTTTGAAATAAAATTTAATTGATATTACCTTTTAAAAAAAATGGTAATTATTTAAAAAAAAAAAACTTTATATTCCTTAATTATATGATTGTGATATTATTAGACCTTTTAATTCTTATTGTGATTAATTGTTCCTTTTTTTTCTTTTCTTTTTTGAAACAATGATTAATTGTTCACAACCCTCATTTGAGTATTTTTTTTTTTTTTTATATCTTTGAAAGATGATTTTATTATTTTTAATTTTTAATTTCTTATTATAAATTAGTAGTGTGTAAGATTTTTTTTTATTATTTTTTTAGATACGAAAGAAATTGAGGGATTTGAAAGAAAAAGCCAAGCCAATATCAGGGATGTTTTTAGATCACTGAGTTAAATGTAATTCCTGCTGCTAAGAGCATCTCCAACCAAACTGCAAATTAAAGCAAAATAGCAAATTAAACTATAAATTAAAGCAAAACAGCAAATTTAACAGCAAAACAACAAATTTAACAGTAAAAAATCCTCTCCCACTGAGCTTCAAATCTCTGCGTCAAATTGCGATGGTCTATAGTGTTGCGCCAGATTTGGTGCAACACTATAGAGTTGACGCAGTTTTAACCTTTTTTTTTTAATACTTATAGTTTTGTTTAATTATAGTTTTATCCTTATTCAATCAAATGTATTCCAATTATATCCCTTTATATTATTTAAAAGTTTTGTTTAATCACAGTTTTATCCTTTTTCAATCAAATTTATTCCAATTGTATCCTTTACAAATGTCATTCCTGCTTATCATAGTGGAGACGAGACTATATATACTTTTTTTCAAAAATATTAAACAGCTAATATAAGTTTCTTGTAATTTCTCTAATTTTTTTTTTTTTTTTTTGATATTTCGGGATATTTTTTTTAACTTGTTTTATGACGGTCAATAAACTAATAAAATAAAAGTAATACTACCGTAATGTTTAGTACCATTTAAAATTTAATTGATATTTTTTTTTTTGAAATAAAATTTAATTGATATTACCTTTTAAAAAAAATGGTAATTATTTAAAAAAAAATTAAAACAATTTAAAAAAAAAACTTTATATTCCTTAATTATATGATTGTGATATTATTAGACCTTTTAATTCTTATTGTGATTAACTGTTTTTTTTTTTTTAAACAATGTTTAATTGTTCACAACCCTCATTTGAGTATATTAATATATATATATATATACATTTTAACTTGTTATTTTTAATTTATAATTTCTCATTAGTTGTTAAGAAATAGATATTATAAATTTTAATAATTAAACGAAAATTATATATTATACGAGCTTAAATTTTATTATTTTTATTTTTATTTTTTCATCAACCACCTGCGAGTATAACAACTCGAACCTAAAGGGTATGGCAACTCGAACCTAAAATTTTGTCAAACTAAATTAGCACTCCTTACCAATGAACCACATTGGGTGACAGTATTAGGCTTAAACTAGGATTTCGAATTGGCACTTATCATTATTTCAGACATCTCATTCAACTCATAATTTCGTTCAAACATAAATCTAATTTCCAAATAGGCTTCAAAAAGTGCGATCAATAAACACTAGTAATAAAAACTTCATTTTACTATTTATATATATACATAAAATGTAAAAATATATATATATATATATATACAGATTTTCTATTATCAGTTCGAACTGACAATAAATATATCAGGACGAAGAATGTGGACCACTAGATTTACATACTTTGACTCAAACTGTATGCACTTGTCAAAACTTCTCCATAATCTGTGGTCCACATTCTTCGTCTTGATATATTTATTGTCAGGTCGAACTGATAATAGAAAATCTGTATATATATATATATATATATATTTTTTAAGTGGTCCACATCATCAGTTGGACCACCATACTTCGGCAGCTCTTCCATTATCTTCATCATCATCATTATAATCTGTGGCAGCCCTTCCATTTTTACCCCTCTTCATCTTCTTGGTCCTGCAAAGCATATACAAGTTGTTGTTTTGGTCGAGCAAGCAATCGTCCAACCGGTACTCGTGCATCACCCATGTGCAGCGTGTTTCTTAAATGCCCTCCTTGGGGATGAAAGAGAAGTTGCATGCGTCTTGATCCAATGTGGACCATTTGATGATTGTCATTGTAACAAAAGATTTCTTTATCTCCTTGCTGACCCTTCCATGTGCCGGAATCAGTCGCTCTATCTATTCTTTTGCCTTTTTCGGTCTTCTTCTTCAATCTTGTAAAGAAGTAGAGAGTGTCTTCTTCTAAGCTTCTGATCAGACGATAAATGTACCTAATTGAGGTCCCCATTTCCTAGCTTTTGTTCTCCTTTTCGAGCACATTTTTGTATATAATATGTTTTGTGAGCCATGTGTAGGTATATATTCCATGTAATGGTGTTTGAACGTAAAGTCAAGTTTGGGAGGCAAAAATGAGCTAAAAAGTGAAGAATTGGAAAGTATGCAGAGTTGCCACGGTCTCACCGTTGACCCAAACCGTGACGTGATTTGAGGTCCACCATGGCATGTTTCCGTGGTAAATCCGCCATTGAGCTAGAACACGACATCGGGACCGGGGCATAGTGTCAACTCTGTTTTCCAAAGGTTGATGGGCTGAAATTGTAACATGTTTATGCAGAATGTCCAACTTCCGGAGGCCATAACTTCCTCCTTAGATCGAACCACAATGATATCCACATATATGTAGAAAGCCCCGGAAGTCTTGTTTTTAGAATATTTTACGGATTGCGATTCCGGGCTTTCTAGAGGAAGTTATGCATGTTTGAGTGACTGGTGCGCGAAGTTAAAAATTCCACCAGTGTTCATGGCGAGTTACCATGGCGACTTAACTCAGTCACCTCACCTACTCGCCTCAACCGCTGCTCAAATCATGGCGAGTGACCATGGTGACCAAACAACTCGCCACAACACTCGCCATGAAGCCTGGAAATGCCAAAATTGCCCTTTTTCAAGCCCAAATCATCCCCAAACTTACCCTAACTATAAATACACCTATTTGCCTCATCTTTCAGAAGAGACCCACGAAATTCTTCGTCTCTCTTCACTCCATCTTCATCTTCTTCCCCAAATCAAGAGAGAGAGAGGCTTTCAAAGCTCTCATGGAGATTTTCCTCCATGGGAAGCTCACCACCACCTCTTTCTACCTATCATCCACCACATTTGGAGTAGATTGCAAGGAGAAAGGAGAGGTCTTTGGACCAATTTCGAGCTAGCAAGCATGGAGAACTTGGAGAAGGTCATCTTCAAGGGTTATCTCTTTTAAACTCTTCTTTTTGTATTTCTTGTTTTCTAAATGTGTAATCCCCACTTGGGAAATATTGTAAACCTATATTTGTGCTCATTTATGTTATGATTGTTCTTAAATCTATTGGGGTTTTGATTTGTTCTTGTTATTATTGCATAATCTCTTATCTTGATATGCATGTGTGTGGAGATTGGAAATTGATGTGTGTTCATGGATGGGATTAGGAGTAGATTAACTTAATATGTAGGAGTAGTTGTAATCAAATATCACATGTGTGTATGTATGTCTTTAAAAGGTCGAAATGTCTTGTTTTGATGGGTTTAAGTGTATGTGGGTTGGGATTATACCTCCATGGATGACCGTCTGGGTATAGTCTTGACCACTTAGCTTCAAAAGAATGGATGGAACTTGTTTTATGCATGACCGTGCTAGAATAGGTTTTGGCTACATGTTCATATGCTTAATGGTAAGGACTTGAGGCACAATTGTTCTAGCCATGACCTTTGGGGAGTGATTCGTGTCTCGAATCCCTTAGTTGAGATTACAAGCACAATTGCTCTAGCCATGACCTTTGGGGAGTGATTTGTATTTGTGAATCTCTTAATTGAGAGAATAAGCCCATAACTTGAATTGGATGTCCTTAAAGCCTAACAACCACTATTTGTGCACTTATGTTTGGTAAACCTATTGAACCTTGTGTGATCATTATCTTACATCTCTCCTAGCCACCATTTTATTATTTGTCTCTTTAAACACCATTCTCACCATTTCATATTCTCTTTGTTTTTATTTGCATTCGTTTCTTTACATTTCCACACACACCACACCGCAATATGCATACACCTCACACACATCATTCTTGCCACATCCGCATTCTATTTACATGCTTTCAATAAACTCTAAAACTTAAGACGGTTGACCGTGACACCTCCCTGTGGACGATACCCTTGCTTGTTGCTATACTAGTCTCTAGTCACTTGCACTAACAAGGTGAACTTGAAATATAAATATTTTGACATGCAAAAACGACAGCCTGTCAGCTTCGAAGAGCCCCTTCCATGCACGGCTATCACCATAAACATATCACATTCTTCGACAACAGTAGTTGATGGAAGTGGATTTCCATGTACCTTGTGGAAGAGGTAATCAACAATGAGCTCTTTGTCGGTCGGATCGAACCAGTAACCCACGGCCAGTACTTCATTATTCTTCACAACTTAATGATGATGATCAGTTGTCATCATCATCAGAAGCAACTGCCTAGAAAAGAATATACTTTTGGAGATGGAAATTATAAGAGATGTGAGAGAAGAAGAGCTAGGGTGTACGTGAATGATAGCAAAAATATGTATTAGAAATTAATTGTGAAGAGAAATGGAGTTAACAAATATATATTTATTAATTTATATGGGTTGGTTAACTTCATGATCAAGAATCAAGATAGATTCAGAGTTGTTGTATATTTAGAGTTGTAAATTTAGCCATCAAGTTTGGTAAATTATTTTCCTTGGAGTTGATCAAGTTATAATCTTAACCTACAAGTTGAAATCTCATTTCAACCATCCTTATTAATCCATTGTTATCTTCGTTTCCTCTTCGTATTTCTTCAATAAATCCAAATGTAAATTTATACTTACGAAAGTTTATTTTTTAAAAATACAATAATGTCTAAAAGAATCTAGGAACAATGACCTAAATCAAATAAGTAACAATGTAAAAACGAGAAACGCAATTCATAAATTGAAAGATCATAAATTGGAACGTAATGATAAATTGAAAGATCATAAATTGGAACGTAATGATGTTAAAACAGAGATTTGTATAATTGGAATAAGCTCATACATGCACTTTTGAGTATTCAATTTATTTTCTGGTTGCATCATCACCAGATGTCAAACGTTCATGTTGAAAATAAAGTCACTTGAGACCAAAAAAAAAAAGACTGAATGTTTAATTTAAATAGCCTCAACATTTAATTTCGAAAAAAAGAAAAATATCCTCAACATTTTGATACATTTTTCCTTTTAAAATCTTTGAACCTCAATCATCATATATATATATATTTGTTGGGTATAAATTTTGGTAATTGTAATTGCTATGAGTTGAAATCTCATTTCAGCCATCTTATTAATCCGTTGTTTATGTTTCCACCTTGTATTTTTTCAATACATCTAAATGTAAAATGTATATGTAAGAAAGTTTATTATCAAAAATACAATAATGTCTAAAAGAATCTAAAAAGAATGATACAAAATTTGCTACTTAAATAACATACAGTATTTCTAATTAATTTGCACATTTTTAGAACGACACATAATTACAATATAAAAAAATAGATTATTTCTAATATTTTTATGCAAAAGTTTTTATTTAAAATTGCATTCTTCATCGAAAAATGCGCTTCGTAATTTAAACCCAAAATTTCCTTACTATAAAATTGATGATTTTTGCGCTATCTAGGAATAACCCCAAATTTGCTACGTAAATAAAATATCGTATTTCTAATAGTTCAATACAAAAGTTTTTGTATTAAATTACATTATGTATCTAGAAAAGCACTTTGTAATTTTAACCCAAACTTCTCTTATAAACACTATGGCCTTATTTGTTTGACCGTATTGTATTGTATTGTATTGTCTAATACAACAAACACCGTATTAATACATTATGTTTGGTGGTATTATGTTGTATTGTATTAGAAAAAACACTTTTTTTTTTCAATAAATATGGAATATTGATAAAATATGTGTTATGTTGTTAACATGTTTTTAATAATTTCAAAATAAATAGGAAAATTTTATTTAAATTTTTTGTTTCAATTAAAATAAATATTTATTGATTTTTTATATAAAAATATTTATTGATTTATTCATGGTAAGGATATTTAAAATTAATTATTAAGTATTTTTAAACAAATATTATATTTTTATAATATAATAATATACAATAAAATCATATAGGAATAACTTACGGTGCATCACCAACCATAAGTTTGTATTAATGATAATGCAGTCCAATACAATCTTATACGGTGTGCCAAACGAGTCCATATAGAAATAATGATTTTTGCGATTGTCTAGAAATGACTCCAACTTTGCCTACATAAATTGCATTCTATATTGAATTACGCAGTAGATTATGAGTTTGTTTAACAGCTTCAACAACATGGATGAGTTTGTTTAATACCAAGTCATCCGGGGAGCAACAGATCTTCAAAAATGTTGTTATGATCATGATCAGATAATTGGAGGTAATCAAGTTATTGGTATTGGAAATTTGAAATTAATAAGGTGAATTAGTACATATATACTACATACCCAATTGATGGCTTTGGAAATTTTCATTTATATATATATATATATATATATATATATATATATACAGAAATTCTATTATCAGTTCGAACTGACAATAAATATATCAGGACGAAGAATGTGGACCACTAGATTTACATACTTTGACTCAAAGTGTATGCACTTGTCAAAACTTCTCTATAATCTATGGTCCACATTCTTCGTCCTGATATATTTATTGTCAGTTCGAACTGATAATAGAAAGACTGTATATATATATATATATATATATATATATATATATATATATTTTCTATTATTAGTTCGTCCTAACAATATTACACTATTTGTAATGGCAGCGACTCGAACCTCAAGCTACATTGGGCGGTGGTTGGAAATTTTCATTGTTAGTTGTAGACATGTTTGACATTTATTGTGTAATTTGGTTTTGAGGGTATCATTTAGAAACGTTTCAAATCGAATCCAATAGTAAGATAGATGTCGGTTTTTTATAATTTAAGATTAATCATATTTTTCACTTATTATAATTTAAGATTAATGAGAAATCAAATCAAAACGAAATTAAAAAAAAAAAAATGGAGGGTAGATTAATTATTATAAGTTTAAACATTTGTTATATGGAGAGAATTAAAAAATTATTTCTTGATCCAAATGGAAATAATTTTTTAATTCTCTCCAAATAATTGCCATAACAAATGTAAATTACAAGAAGTTGTTTCTTGATCCAACGCGGACCATTTAAGATTTGTAGGGATACTTTCCTCAAAAGATTAGTTAATACTTTCCTAAAAATTGAGTTAGAAAATTCCCATTTTTGCATTATAATTTTCCAAGTTTCCTTTTTTGACATTTGATAAAAAAAATATAATAATGTGTAAAATAATCTAATAAGAACTATATTTTTCCTGTATAAGAAAAGATAATGCATATACAATTTGTAACCAAGGAGAAAACAGAAACACAATTCATGAATTACAAGATCAACCAGAGATTGATTAGGGTTCTATCTATTAATTTTTAGAGTTGAAGAAACTATATAAAGATCAATACATGTTTTATTGATCATTACTAGGAACCTGCAGACATTGTAGAGTAACTTCACACAAATACACAATTTGTACAAACACAAACATTTTCTTCTTTATAGATACTCTTTGAAAGCCAAAAGATACAAGTTATTTTCCTAACCAGCCAAGCTGGAAATCTTGGGCTCTTTGTGTTGCTTCAATGTCTTCTGGGGAGTTTGATGCAGGTTCAAACCAGATAACAGATCCATGTTGTGATCAACTATATAAGGTTCAGTAACCGAGTTTCCTGCCCTGATAGAATAAACGAAGAAGGATTGAACACCTTCCAGGTACTTGCAAGCCCACATCATAGCCTTGTACAGCAAATGTATGTGGCTCATTGAATGTGATCCAGTGCTTCACTCTGTCTCCTAAAATTTCTGAAAGCAAGTCTCTGTGTATGTTGCAAATTCCTTCGCAAATGATAACTAAGTTCGCATATATGTATATGGCTTCAATCATAAGGTTACACATGTTGAAGTTTGAACAAATTTGTTTACATAATTTGCCAGTAAAGCCATCCATTGTTTTTGTCAACCAAGGCTTGAGGAAGATCCCAATGGTAAAGGGTCACATATGGTTCAATTCCTGCGAATGTTCCAAGCAATGTAAAGTGATGTTTTCAATGACATTTTCAATGTAAAATTTTTGCTTTGATGTCATCTTAATGTTGCTCAAATTTCTAAAGTAAAGGTTACCTTTAGCAAGTAAAGCATCGATGAGATTATTGTAATGATCAACTCCTGCTTGATTTATTTCTCCACTTCCATCTACAAACAGGCACACTGTGAATGTTTTTCTTAGAAATAAGTTGGAAACTACCTAGTGACAATTGACAAAGATAGCATAGTTGAAAGGAGTGTAATGTCAAAAGCTTACTAGGGAAAATCTGGGACCAAGCAATCGAAAACCTGTAAGCATCCATTCCCATGTCTTTCATGAGCTGTATATCTTCCTGTTCACAAAGCAGTCACACATCAAAACTTATTCTTTACATAGTTCAAAAAGAAATAATGTAGACTCAAACATGGTAAAGCAACTCAATAGTTAGGGATCAATGTTGGTGGTCTTACAGCAAAAAAATGGTACTGATCCACGGCAACATCAGCATTACTGAAATCGGTTAGCTTACCTGCAGGCAGCACAATGTGAATGGTCATATATCACTAGATAAACATAACCGGAATTAACACCCAATGTAATAAGATAAGTCTAACCACAATCCTACAATAGTAATTTATCATTCTAAGCATACAATGGATTCTGATATTTTCACAAACACATGAAAAAAAAAAAAAAAAAACACAAACAAAAAACCAACTACACATAGACCTCATCTTCTCAATTTAAAATATATAAGTCAAGCCAGACCATCTTGCTTTAGGCTCATGAAAGTCAAATAATATACATCAAGGCTCGTGTTAAAATGTGCAAGATTAATGAACCATTGGAGATCAATAAACATGTAGATGATCAAACATCTTTGGAATACTAACACTAGCAAGGTCAAAGCTCAAGCTAGGACAACTGAATCTAACATGTAGCATGGGCAGATATAGCACTCAAGTTCGTCAACAGAGAGTAAATGGAGCAAAAGAAATTATAATACACAACTTCAAAATGTAAAATGCGAGCATGTCCAATATACCTTGGCCCAAGTTTCAGTTTCCCTCTGTGCAAGCAGAAGATCCATCGGATGGCTTCTCTTGTCAGACTCATGAACGAATTCCACTCTTTGAACAATTAAATCAGTGCTTGAATCAACCTTCCAATAGCTAGAAAATTGTAATTTGAAAGGAAATCAGAAACCAATCTCTGCAATCTAAACAAATTGCCCCCAAAAAAAAGGTTGTTAGATGAAATTCAGACACCAATTCTCCTTAGAACTTCTACTATAAAGTTTCACTTCAAGTGGAAAAATGCTTCTCACATCCTATATATGTACAATTATCAAGCAACAGCAATTTTGTGTTCCCACTGAAGAAGGTAAAAGTAGCTGGCATGGGTCCAATCCATACGAAAGTAAAATCTTATAAGGACAGCAGAATTAGAGTCTTGAGATTTGACCACCAAGATACAAAAGATATTAAAAACTGCAATATCTCATGTGCAAGGATTGCACACTGCACACCTTAGCTGTTTTTAATAAATCTAATTATTAAAAACGATAATAATAATGGCAATCTTCAAGATACTTCAGGAGACAAAATTATGAACGTGGGGAAATAGAAACCACCAACGATCGAAAAAGATGAAAGCAAACAAGAAAACAAAAGAAAGCAGAAGTAACAATCAAATCAAACCTGTATCTCTTTTGGAAATGTGGCACTAAAAAGCAGTGTCTCTCTCACACCAGGAGGAGGCATATCCATTTGATCCACTGTTTCCCTGATTTGAGGCTCAAAACCCATATCCAGCATCCGATCTGCCTCATCAAGAGCCAAGTATCTAATCATCTGCAATGAGACTATAGCCCTCTCAAGCAGATCCCTGGTGTTGCCAGAAGAATATCAACCCCTCTCTCAAGCTCTCACAACTGACCACAAAACATACCATCAGTAGGCAGTAAAGATTCATAAATCAGTTACTAGAAGAGAAGTAAAAAGATAAGGAAAGATAGAATCCTATACCAAAGGATCAATATAACAACATAGTCATATGAGATAATGGAAAATCTGATGGACAACAGATCAAGCTATAAAATAAGATATGATGAGTAGTTTTCAAGGAAAGAAAAAAAAAATTGGATGAGGTAGATATATCAGAAATTTAAGAAAGTAATATAATACCATTCAACAAATGAACCGACTTTTTACCTTGTAAATGTGAAGGAGACTATAACAAACACCATAATACCAGTGCACCCACCCCCACTTCCACCTCCACCTCCTTCCCTCCCCCGAAAAAGGAAATGCAAAATAATAACAGGAAAGAAAAGGAGAAGAAAAAAATTAGTTATCAACCACAATACCACGAGATCCACCCTATGATTTCCAACACATAAATCCTTGATCGTTGCTCATACAAAAAAAGATTGCCAGCAAATGGGAAATATCCCACTAATTTATAAATTGGAAGAATACTTATCATCTTTAACACAGCAGAATGATGGAAATGAGGATCAAACTAGAATTGTTAGAAAGATTTTACCCCTACAGTGGCAACCAAGAACCAGTTCCAATGTGGCTCTACCATCCTGGATACTCAAACTAGAAATGCAAACTATGTCCAAATCTCCCAACATATCACCAAGCAAAATGCAAATCAACAATAACAGCAGCACAAATTGCAGTGAAGCATTCTAATTTTTACTAAACAGCCAAAACACCTTTTGCACCGAATTCCACCAAAAGTAACAAAACTTCTATATTATGAAAGGTCAATTTAGAGCAAATATAAACATATATAATAAAATAAAAAGATTTACCACTGCTTCATTCCACTACTAATAAAAAATCTATACATATATATAATGAACTTCTATATTATAAAAATGCAACATCTCACAATCAATAACCACTACTAATAACAGCTTCATTATACATACACAAAATGTAAAAATTGTAACTATTGAATTCATTGAAATAAGTTACGAACTTTAGAAGGGGTTAATGTGAGTTACAAGTAAACTCAAATGGTCAAAAGAAATGATTGATCAATCGATGCA
This sequence comes from Acer yangbiense, assembly GCA_008009225.1. Classification (NCBI taxonomy): domain Eukaryota; kingdom Viridiplantae; phylum Streptophyta; class Magnoliopsida; order Sapindales; family Sapindaceae; genus Acer; species Acer yangbiense. Next base: position 31,830,807 of record CM017767.1, read on the forward strand.
CAAAAAAACAACAAAAATTAACAAGAAGAAAAGAATCATTCAAATTCAATCATATTGATGCACATCTCACAATTAAAAAACACTAGTAATAAGAACTTCATTTACTTACGGAAGACTTACAAAAGATGAGACTATTGAATCCATTGAAACAAGTCAAGAACTTTACAAAGGTTGTGGGTTACAATTAAACTAATGAAGCTTTAACTACAAGACACACGGGAACATGGTTGACTGCATGACATAAGTTGGTCGCACCTGAAAATGGTGTCGAGGATGAGCCGGTCTACCGTAACACACCATCATTTGGGGAAACGGTGGTGGACAAGGTATTAGTGGCTGACAATAGTGTGGCACAACTATTTTAGGACGCATGCTCTGAATTTTTGGACTAACGCTATACAGAAACCCATCAAAATTACTTTCTTCTATTCTATAGACATTCTTCAATTTAGCAAACACACAAGCAGTCAACAAACTATCAGAACCAGCATTATGAGCCTCACCGCATCTATCAACAGTCAAAATACACGCAAGTCGATTCAATCCAAGTTCACCACCCATCAGCCCTTTACAAAATCTAGCGATAAATTTGATATCAAAAACAGCAGTGAAATACACAGCAGCCTCTTTAACAAAATCAAAGACGGTGAGTGGCAGTGAATTGTTACTCAACAGCTTAAGTACATAAGCTAAATCATACAAACCATGAAATGTAACCCACTTCAAATTAGCATGCACAGATAGAATTTCTAAGAATTTGTGCCTAAACACAGACATGAAAATACCATCTTTTCTAATCCTCTCAAAATCCAACCCACTTTTCTTCAAGAAATCGATAGAAGTTTCATTACATGCTTCGTTATCGATATCAAAATCGCAAAAATTAAATTCCCAAGTAGAAGAAATATTACCGTAATCATCAGAGAGAGTGATACCCAGTTGGATTAACTCGGTATTATCGATATTAAATTTCAAGTCGGAGTAACGGAGAGTCTCAGGAGCATCTCTGGGTGTATTACGAAGAAACCCAGGAAATTCGGTGTCGACAGACAGCAAATTGTGATGCCGTAGGGTTTGATCGAACAAAAACAGCTCATGATCCAGATTGACACCCCAAACCTGTCTGATTTTGACAGAATCCATCGAAAGCAGAAAGAAAACTTTTGAGAGAGCGAGAGCAGCGTGAGATACAGTTGCAGTTGTCGAGTCTGAGAGAGAGAGAGAGAGCAGAGTCTGATACAGAGATCAGCACAAAAACAAGAAATAGATATTTTCTTGTTCAACAAATAATGAGACAGTATCTCTCCCGCTCCAGCTGATTTATATAACGCAATAACGGTACTTTTTTTCAAAAAAATTAAACAGCTAATATAATTTTCTTGTGACTTTCTCTATTTCTTGTTTTTTGAGATTTTTTTTTTTTTTTTTTTTGGGGATATTTTTTTAACTAGTACCATTTAAAATTTAATTGATATTTTTTTTTTGAAATAAAATATAATTGATGTTACCTTTAAAAAAAAATGGTAATTATATATATATTTTTTAAATTGTATTCCTTAATTATATGATTGTGAATTTGTGATATTATTAGACCTTTCAATTCTTATTGTGATTAATTGTTCCTCTTTTTTGTTTTTTGAAACAATGTTTTATTGTTCACAACCCTCATTTGAGTATATTAATATACTTTGAAAGATGATTTTGTTATTTTTAATTTATAATTTCTCATTAGTTGTTAAGAAATAGATATTATAAATTTTAAATAATTAAATGAAAATTTATATTATAATTATAATTGATTTCTAGATCGAGCTTAAATTTTATTATTTTTTTTAATAAACCACCCACGGGTATGATGGCTCGAACCTAAAATATTGTTATCAATATCTAGAAATTTGGTGATTAATTGTTCTTTTTTTTTTCTTTTTTTTTGAAACAATGATTAATTGTTCACAACCCTCATTTGAGTATTTTTTTTTTTATATATATATTTTTAATTTATAATTTCTCATTATAAATTAGTAGTGTGTAAGATTTTTTTTTTATTATTATTTATTTTTTATTTTTTTAGATACGTAAGAAATTGAGGGATTTGAAAGAAAAAGCCAAGCCAATATCAAGGATGTTTTTAGATCAATGAGTTAAATGTAATTCCTACTACTAAGAGCATCTCCAACTAGACTACAAATTAAAGCAAAACAGCAAACAGAAGTAAAAAAATCCTCTCCCACCGAGCTTCAAAGCTCTACATCAAATTGCGATGGTCTATAGTGTTGCGCCGGATTTGGCGCAACACTGTAGAGTTGACGTAGTTTTAACCTCTTTCTTTTAATACCTATAGTTTTGTTTAATTACAGTTTTATCTTATTCAATAAACTTTATTCCAATTGTATCCCTTTATATTATTTAAAAGTTTTGTTTAATCACAGTTTTACCCTTATTCAATCAAATTTATTCCAATTGTCTCCTTTTTTATTATTTAATGATGTTGTTTAATTTAATTATTATTTATATTCACGTTTATAATAAACTAAAATTATGTATATATTACAAAATTTATACTAATTTAAAAATAAATAAATAAACAAAATCGCTAATTTGAAAACACTAAAATTAAAAGCAAAATACAACATTAAAAACATTAAGCAAAAAAAAAAAATGTAATGTTTAAGTTAATTCAATAATAAATGCAATATTTTAGTTAATTAAATTTAATTTCTTAATTTACTATTTTTAGTTAATTTTTTTAAGGACTATTTTTAGTTAACTAATAAAATATATTATTGCGATATTAAGTTAATTAAGGGATGAAATGTTAATTTTGAGAAATTTTTTTTTTTTTTTTAAAAAAAAAGGAATATTCAAGGGAATATTCTTTTTAATATAACATGTGGTGCAATGAATTGGAGATAGAAATAATAAATGGTATGAAAGTTACACCATTTTGTTGTAAAAGTTGCACCAAATTGATATTTTGGGTTGCAGATGACATGATAATTCAAATTCAATCAATCAGAGTGGAGACTATATATACTTTTTTTTCCTTCTTATCAAATGAGCAATTAATTAAACGGTTTAAGGTTAAAATTTCGTTGTACTGTGTATGTACTTTTACCGCCCGTTTGGCACATGGGATGGGATGGAATCGGTTTATTTTTAATCTCATTCCCATGTTTGGCTGACCGGTAGGATGGGATAAAATAGTCCCATTTGACTTTTTTATCCCACTTATGTGAGATAAATTAGTCCCAACAAAATTGATGGGATTCAAATGAATCTCATCTCTTCTCCTCTCATTTGACATCATCTTCATCTTCCTCGGCAACCAAACCAGAAACCGAAAAATTTATTCAACATCATCATTTTTTTTTTTTAACGGAAAATTTATTCTGTAACCAAATCAGAAAACGAAACAAAACACAAGCAAGGCCAGCCACAACATCCAGAAACAGGGAAAGCTAAACCCAGACAAAACAGAGAAGCAGAGCCAAAAGGAAAAACAAAGTAAGCACAGAACAAAACCAAATCAATCAATCACACCAACACCCAAATCAATTAACTAAACCAACACCCAAATCAAACAAACACAACAACCTTCGGAGTTTAAGTTGAGAGCTTGAAATCGGGGAGAAGTGGAGGACAATATTAGAAAAGGAAGAAGAAGAATTCTGGTGATGATGGATCTCTCTTTTGTTCCTTTCTTCGTCGATTATTGCTTTTTTTTTTTCTTTTTTTTTCTTTTTTTTTTTTTGAAAAGCTCTGTGTCTCTTACAAGTTACAAGAGACTTTTGTGGAAACAAAAGAAGCAATTTTTAATGTCCTAATATTACTCGATTTTAATCCTATCCTATTGTGTACCAAACATAAGATTACTTTATTTTTAATCTTATCCTATATTGTACCAAACACATGATAACATTAAAATTAATCTAATCCAATCATATCCCATAAAAATAATCTTATCCTATCCAACGCACCAAACGGAGCCTTACTCATTTAAATGAATGAGATTGTTCAGTTAAGGACTTTTAGGGTGTGTTTGTTCCACCGTACAGGACTCCCATGTTTGGTGAGACCAGTCAGTAGGGATTATTTTTATCCCAAACTTCTTTTTATCCTGCTAGAGGAGGACAAAATAATCCCCTCCAAATCAATGGGATTATTTTATCCCCTCCTATCTGCACTGATCTTGTTCAATCAATTAAAAAAAAAAAAAAAAGAACCAAGAAAAAACTTCTTCGATCAGTTAAAAAAAATCAGAAAAAACAATTCGAGATCCATACACACATTCATCAATCCTCAATTTGTTTCCAAAAAAAAAAACCCAGATGAACAAAGACCACAAAGCAGATCTGAATTTTTTTTCCACTATTGTTGTAACAGAGAAAAAGGTGGAAGGAGAGAGAAGGGAATATTCAAATTTGTTTATGATCATCATGAACAGATATTGATACTTTGCTATACCTTTGTCTTTTCTTGCTCTCAATCTTACCATAAAAGCTCAACTATGTAGAGATTTTATGGATCTGATCGGTGCTTGGAGTCTTGAGACCAGACCTGAACAGCTTAGTTAAAACCTTTACTTGTTCTATCGTCGGATTCCACCATCCGCACTTGGTTCCAGTGATGGTAACATAGTCAACAAAGGAGAGAAAGAGATGAGACAACAAAGGAGAGAAAGAGATCATAGGAGAGCGGAGAAAGAGATGAGAGGAGAGATGAGACAATAAAGATAGACTTAATAGCACTGGACCCCCATGAAGTGTATGCGAATTTGTAAATTGCCCCCTAAATATATTTTTTTCAACGGTAAACCCCTCGAACTCTCCTTTTCTTTGCACCTGCTTGTTTTATTGCCCCCTGAGGAAGGGGCATCTCCATAAGGGTGGTGCAAAGAAAAGGAGAGTTCGAGGGGTTTACCGCCGAATGCTTGTTTTATTGCCCCCTGAGGAGGGGGCATCTCCATAAGGGTGGTGCAAAGAAAAGGAGAGTTCTAGGGGTTTACCGCCGAAAAAAAATATTTAGGGGGCAATTTGTAAATTCACGTACACTTCAGGGGGGTCCAGTGCTATTAAGTCATAAAGATATTGTTTTTTTTTTTTTTAATATTTTAATATTACATTGATTTTATCCGATCCCATTATATACCAAACAAAAGATTGGACTATTTTAATCCTATCCAATGTCTCACCAAACACGGGAAACACTATAATTAATCCAATCATATCCAATCCAATCTCATCTCTTAAAAATAGTCAAATCCTATCTCGTGCACCAAATGCACCCTTAGAGAGAGATTCGTTGTGACTTGTCTTAATTTTAACTTGTCATTTGGGGTAAAACACTGAAGAAGACAAAACATTTATGCAAATATTTTAAAACTTGTCATTTGGGAAAAACGTTGAAGAAGACGAGACATATATGCATACTTGTGTTAGATAATGACATAATAGACGATGGACATGAACACGTCTAGGGCTGGTTTATTGTATTAGGGCCTATTTGGTATACCGTACTGGACATGATAAGTGGATCGAGCAAATACTAAATTAGTATGGTCCTGTTTGGAATAGGATAAGTGGACCGGACAGTACTAAATTAGTATGTTCCTGGTTGGTAAATTTTTTTGATTCAATCAATATGCAGTTTCTTTTGAAACTATTTTTTCAATCACCAAACAAATCATTTTTTTTTCATTTAAAAATTTGGTTATTTTTTTAAAAAAAATACATCCACTAATTTTTCGTTTTGCAAACCAATTTAATTCAATAAGAATTTATAGTTGCAATAAAGTAAAATGAGTGAGTGAGTTGTATTTGAGAACCATGTAGACTTGATCGAGTTCTACAATTGCTTAAAAAAAAAAAAAAAAAAAGTTCTACATAACTACAACTGCAATAATTTTTTATCCAATCACAAAACAATAATAAAAATAAAAGTAAACATACTTGAATGCATTCATAATCCATGAAATTAATTCTTTGTTCATCTATTCATGACTATATATGAAAAAAAAATATTATATATTTCCTGATTGATGTTGGCTTTGATTAAGAATATATTATTAGAGTTTATGATAAATTGGGTGTTTAACTTATGGTTGTAGGAAGTAAATTTAATTTCCAATTATAGAACCATGTATTTTAAGTAATTAAATGTAAGGATATTTTAGAAATAAAAAAGTTTCATTAAAATACGGAGAAATGCTATTGACAATGTATTAATTATATGTTTATACTCTATTTTATTTCATTTTTTTTTTATGATAATTTTACCATGAATTAAAATTACTAAACAAGACAACAAAATTCTAAAGACATTCCAAACAATTTTTTTTTTTTTAGAAAATAAGTTTCTTTCCATATTCAGTTTTTTTTTTTCCTCTTTTGCATTTTTTTCCTCTTTTACAAACCCTAAAATATCTTCTTCTTCTTTTTCAAAATAATTTTTTTCTCACACACCATAAAACATTCAAACTCTCATCATTATCATCACCAGTTTTTTTTTTTTTTTAATATCACCTATGTTCAATCATCACCAATAAAAAATCTTTTTTCCAGAAAAATATATTTAAAATTACTTTTTTACTCAATAGAATTCTTTTTTTACTCAACTTAAAATATAAAAGAGAAAAACAAATGTTGTTTTCCTATTTTCACTAATCTCCAAAACAGTCTTCTTATTGTTTCGATATCTTCACTTTTGTTCGGTTTTATTTTTATTTGATTACTTTACATCTCTTTTTCATTTTCCATTTCAATTTTTTTTTTTAAAGAAGTATTAAAAATGAGTATTATTAAAATAAAATTGAGTGTTTAGAAATTTAATTTATTTATTTTTTAAATGTAGTGTCTTTAAAATATGAGTGTCAAAAGATAAAAAGATAATTTTAGAAAAGAAAAAAGAAGTATCTTTATAAATAATAAAAAAATTATAATTTAAATTTTTAGAATGAAGTGTCTTTAGAAATGAAGCATGAAAAGAAAAACATTAAATTGTAAGAAAGAGCTCTCTAAAATATGGGTGTAAGAAGATATTTTATAAGGGACAATAAATCCATCCTCCAACTATATATATACTTTTTTTGCCTTGTGAAATAAGTAGTTGATAACGGTTTAAGGTTAAAATTGTCATTTGGGGTAAAACACTGAAAAATACGAGACATGTATGCTGATTTGTGTTAGATAATGGCAGGGCCTGGTTTATTGTATTAAATGCTTACAAGCTCCCAATATGTTCACCTTAAATCAATTCAACAAATACCAGTCTTGTTCATACGAAAAAACACTTCTATAGTGCCTTAGACTTCCAACCCCCCAGAATCACCATCTAGTAGGTTGATTAAATATTTGGTTTACAAATATGTAAATTACACCATCTCAACAATCTATGAACCCCCAAATAATCATCAGCCTGCAACTGAATTACGGGTATAGGTCGCAACAAAAGGAGGTATACTCTTATTGATAGTTCTAGAGTTTATGTTGGTTCTAAATTCTAAACTGGTAATTGCTCAGTCCTCACAACATTAACGTTCCAAAACCCTTACCATCAAACCCACCCCTTCGGGTTCCAACCCAGAAAACACGTGAACACTCCATCATCCCAATACATGTTTTTAATGTTTATAGTCTCTAAATTTCCTCACTTGTAAGTTGTAACACACTAGCAATCGGCACTGAAACATAAATCTAATTCAATAAGACAATACTCTCACCCACCAAGGGACCTCTTTCTTTCCTAACTAGGAAGTCATGCCTGCACCAAATCCTAGTACCCCAAATGAGCTCAAGTTTTCTATAAAATAAAAAAATAAAAAGACAAAATAATCCTTTAATTCTCTGAAGAAAAAATATATATACTGGAGAACAGTTTAAAATATTTCAGTATAATGTTGGATGCTAATCCCATGCACTGGTCACACCTGCTGGACCATATCCCCCACTATAACCACCAGGAACCCCATATCCACTGCTACTATTTACTCCACCGTAGTAATCTGTGCTTGGACCCCTACTAAATGACCCATCTCTTCTGTAGTCACGGCCACCAAAACGTCCTCCCCCAGACCGCCGATTTTTACCACCACTAACAGGAGCCCGTGATGCATAACGAGTAAGCCAAGCAGGAACTTCCTGATTTGATTCCTGCATTAGCTCAGCTAGCGGCCTTGCCATTGACAAATTGTTCTCATTAAAGAAGGCTGTTGCCAATCCTGTTTTTCCAGCTCGCCCAGTCCTTCCGATCCGATGAACATAATCATCAATGTCATTGGGGAGATCAAAGTTGACAACATGACCTACATGTGGTATATCAAGACCACGTGCTGCAACATCTGTTGCTACTAAAATCGGCGTCTTTCCACTCTTAAATGATCTCAATGCCATTTCTCTTTCCTGCATCCAAACCCACACCATCATAACCATTATGAAAAAATCTGCAAACTGCAGTAATAAAGGTATGCTATAAACAACTTAGAACTTTCAGTTGAATCATTTCATATAATGATCAATAAATGTTCCACCGATCATAAACATAACCAGACTTAACAAAAGTAATAAGATAAGTCTAACAACAATCCTACAATAGTAATATTATCAGTCAAAACATACAATGGAATTTGCTATTTCTCTCTCTCACACAAAAAAAAAAAAAAAAAACCAAAAGCCACTACACATAGACCTCATCTTCTTAATTTAAATAATATAAGTCAAGCCAGACCATCTTGCTTTAGGCTAATGAACATCAAATAATATACGCCAAGGCTCGTGTTAAAATGTGCAAGATCAATGGACCATTGGAGATCAATAAACATGTAAATGATCTAACATCTTTGGAATACTAACACTAGCAAGGTCAAAGCTGAAGCTAGGACAACTGAATCCAACATGTAGCATGGACAGATATAGAACTTAAGTTCATCAACATTAGACAAATATCATGTCCACATACATGTTGACTAAACAATACTGAATCCAAGAAATATTCCCAAGATTCTTATTAACAAATCAAAATTCCAACCAACTTTTTTTCCTATCTTTTTTTTGAATAAATGGTCTGACCAACTCACCTGTTGTGTTCTGTCACCATGAATGGTAGTTGCCGGAAACCCATTCGAGTACAACCAGTGTTCCAATGCATCAGCTCCTTTCTTTGTCTCCACAAAAACCAACGTCAGAGCTTGCTGCAAATTCAAAGCCAGGTAATTTAACTTCATTACAGTGTCAATATAAATGAACCTACCAAATTAAAAGGAATGAATACACATTGATCTAGCAATTTAAATAATAGCTCCCAGTACGATTGCCCCAACAAAGAGTAAATGGTGCAAAAGAAATTACAATATACAACTTCAAAATGTAAAATGCAAGTGTCACGTATACCTTTACCCGAGTTTCAGTTTCCCTCTGTGCATGCAGAAGATCCATCAGATGGCTTCTCTTGTCAGTCTCATGAACGAATTCCACTCTTTGAACAATTAAATCAGTGCTTGAACCAACCCTTCCAACAGCTAGAAAAATGTAATTTGAAAGGAAATCAGAAGCCAGTCTCTGCAATCCAATCAAATTGCCCAAAAAATGGTTGTCAGACGAAATTCAGACACCAATTCTCATTAGAACTTCTACTATAAACTTTCACGGCAAGTGGAAAAATGCTTCTCACATCCTATGTACAATTACCAACAGCAATTTTGTTTTCCCAAATCTCACTGAAGTAGGAAAAAGTAGCTGGCATGAGTCCAGTCCATACAAAAGTAAAAACTTATTACTTATAAGAACAGCAGAACTAGAAATTTGAGATTTGACCACCGAGATACAAAAGATATTAAAAAGTTCAATATCTCATGTGCTAGGATTGCACACCTTAGCTGTTTTTAATAAATCTAATTATTAAAGACGATAATGATAATGGCAATCTTCATGATCCTTCAGGAGACAAAATTATGAATGTGAGGAGATCAAAACCACCAACGATCATAAAAGATCAAAGCAAACATGAAAACAAAAAAAAAAAAAAAAAAAAAAAGCAGAAGCAACAATCAAATCAAACCTGTATCTCTTTTGGAAATGTGGCACTAAAAAGCATTGTCTGTCTCATACCAGGAGGAGGCATATCCATTTGTTCCACTATTTTCCTGATTTGAGGCTCAAAACCCATATCCAGCATCCGATCTGCCTCATCAAGAGCCAAGTATCTAATCATCTGCAATGAGACTCTAGCCCTCTCAAGCAGATCAACCAAACGCCCTGGTGTTGCCACAAGAATATCAACCCCTCTCTCAAGCTCTCGCAACTGACCACAAAACATAGTAACATACCATCAGTAGACAGTAAAGATTCATAAATCAGTTAGAACCCTCAACCTAAGGATCAATATAACAACATAGACATGAGATAATGGCGAATCAGATGGACAACGGATCAAGCTATTAAATAAGATCTGATAGTTGTTTCCTATCAAAGAAAGAGAAAAAAAATTCTGAAGAGGTAAGCAGATCAGATATAATGTAAAATACCATTCAGCAAATGGGTGACTTTCTAGCCTGTATATGTGAAGGAGACTATAACAAACACCATAATACCCATGCACCACCCCCACCTCTACCTCCCTCCCCCGAAAAAGGAAATGCAAAATAATAACAAGAAAGTAAAGGAGAAGAAAAAAAATTAGTTATCAACCACATCACTACAAGATCCACCCTATGATTTCCAACACATACATCCTCGATCATTGCTCATACAAAAAAGGATTGCAAGCAAATGAGAAGTATCCCGCTAATTTATAAAATGGAAGAATATTTATCCATCTTTAACACAATAGAAGGATGGAAATGCGGATCAAACTAGAATTGTTAGAAAGCTTTTACCCCTAGAGTGGCAGGTTGGCCACCAAGAACCAGTTCAAACGTGGCTCTACCATCCTGGATACTCAAACTAGAAATGCAAACTATGTCCAAATCTCCCCAACATATCACCAAGCAAAATGCAAATCAACAGTCATGTCAATCAGCACGAAATGCAGTACTCTTACACATACACATCAAATTACAGCCAAAGCATTTAATTTACACCATTCTAATTTTACTAAACAGCCCAAACACATTTTGCACCAAATTCCACCAAAAGTAACAAAACTTCTAGCTAATGAGTCAGAATCCCAAAGAGAGAATATCACATAGAAGCATTGCAAAATGGTTGTGATAGATACTAAAAATTAAAGGCACAAATAATAGATATATGCCACCTTTCCACCAAAGAAAAAATTCCAAAAGCAATTACTATGTTTTTTTTAAGACAAGAGTAGACAATGTATCGAAAATCAAAGAAAAAGTGACAATAAAAAAGTGAGTTCATTTTAATTTATGTCAAGCAAGCAGTGAATAACTTTAGGAGATAATAAAGTAGATGATAAGAGAAAGACCACAAAGAGAAAGACACTAAAGGCCAGAATCACAGGGATTAAATAAATCCTAAGCATAACTCAGGAAAAATACAATCCAAGAACTGCAAAAACACAAATAATATCATATAATGGAAACCTGCTGGTTAATTGGTGCTCCTCCATAAGCAACCACCACCTTGACACCAGTTTGATAGGAAAACTTTTTGGCTTCGTCATGTATCTGCAAGTACATAATGATTGAAACAAAATGATTATTAACCAGTTCGAAAAGGCACACGGCTAATTATTTACATCAAATAGATTGGTAAAAGGCACAATCTAACCTGACTCGATAGCTCTCTTGTAGGGGCAAGGATAAGAGCAAGAGGGTAAACAGTCCGTGCTCCACGTGGTCTCTGTAGATACTCCTCCCGCATTATCCCACTAATAATTGGAAAGCAGAAAGCAGCTGTCTTCCCTGACCCTGTCTGAGCACAGGCCATTAAATCCCGCCCTGCAATCGATATAGGAATTGCATGACGCTGAACCGGAGTTGGCTTGACATATTTGCACCTTCTAATATTTGCATTTAAGGCCTCCCCTAAATCTATTTCTGCAAATGTATTAACCTGCGGTGGCACATTGTCCCCACTTGTGTCTACTGGAATATCCTCATAAGCATCAAAGTTTATACCCGTGTTTTCTTGCTCAGTAGACCCCTGCTCTGCATCATCATCATCAGCACCAAATGGATTCACCTCACGCTCTCTTCGGTCCCATCCCCCACTTCTATTATTCCAACCACCACCACCACCACCATTTCTAACACCTGAACCATAACCCGCACCACCAGAACTATAACCTTGATGTCCAAAATCCGGCCTTGAACCACCGCCCCAGCGAGACCCGCTAGCAGGTCCATTATAAGCTACACGATCATTGGATGGTAATGTGGGTGGGGGGTCTGCTGAGGGTGGCTTGTTTCGAAGATGCGGGGGAACGTAAGTGGGCCTAGAGGGACGAGCTAAGCCATTGTTGTTAGAAGAACCAATGGCTGCATTCTCAGATGCAGAGTTACCCACAGAATCAGCCCATGAAGTTCTCATAATTGCAGGATTTCAACCCTTCTTTCTGATAATTGCTCGTGAATTGTCACACAATTCTATATCGAAACCTCTCTGATACTTTTGATCAATACTACTACCAGATCAAAACCCTCAAAAGCCACAATGCAAGTAGAATAAACCTAAAGAAAACAAAACGAAGTGAAAGTTACGATATGATGACCCATAAAGTGCAACTCAACCAAAAAGTTAGTTAAGAAAATCAGAACAATATACTTGCCATGTAATAACAAAATATCTATGATAAATTCCCAAAAGTAACGGTATAACTAATACACAAATTCATGAATGAAGATCACACAACAAAACAAAAGAGGCATCAACATAGAGTAGCCAAATCGGAGAAAATTCTGAACAAAAAATGAAAATACAAAAATACAAGTTTGTGATCCAAACCTAATTTCGAGAGAATACAAGCAAGAGATAAATCGAAGATACAGAGAAACCCTAATTTTGTGATCAGCAGACAGGAATCGAGAGTATCGGTTTAAAGGAGATATAGAGAGATATTTTTGTTTGTGTAATAATAATTACCTCTCGCTTTGAAAATCAGATCAAAACGCTTTCTTCGCTTTTTCTTTCTTTTTCTTTTCTGCTCTATTGTCTTTCTCTGTCAAATTATTTCTATTTCAACTTCAAGTTATGTGTGTGAGAGAGAGAAAAAAAATCTAAAATCACTCAAGTGTCCGTAGAATCTGGGGCTTGCGTCATATATATTTAAAATAAGCCAACGGTGTTTAAATCTTAATTTTAATTAAATTGGATAATTTATTGTTGCTCTCAAATCTCATTCCTTTCCATACAGTACGCGGAAGCGTGAAATTTTGAAATTGCTTTTAAAAATAAAAATAAATTGATTTTAAATTTTCTTTTTTATTATTGTGTTGGATTATTGTAATAATCTAACCGTTGAAATTGTAATAAAACGGTGTCCGTGATGTGCGCGTGGAGGCCACGTGGAAGCCGATTTGGGAGTGAAGAATGTTGTGTGTGGGACATACCACAGTAGATTTGAGGGCCTTACAAGTAGGGGTAGGCATGGGTTGGTTTGGGTTGGGTTTGACTATACCCAAATAAAACTATTATAAAATCGGTTTAATTTTTTACAACCCAAACCAAACCATTTATAAGATAAAACCAAACCAAACCAAACCAAACCAAACCAATCCAAACCAATAAAAATCGGTTTGGTTCAGTTTGATTTAACGGTTTAAGAAAATAATTACATTATTTTTTATTTGAATAAATTTAATAATATCAAATTATCAATATAAGTAGTTAAATCAATTATCAATAAGATAAATAATAATACTAATTTATAATACTAAATTTAAAACGATAATCATTAAAAAAAAAAAAAAAAAAAAACTCGAGTGTAGAACGCCCAAAACTTATAAAATAAAACTAAATCGTTTAAGCTTCTAAATTAATAATATCTACCACCATCGAAGCAACCACTTTAAAGTTTCGAAGTCCACTTCTTGTTGCACCGGGTTAACTTTAGTTTTTATTTGTTTTCTCTGATAATAATAATAATTATATATATATATATATAAGTATGTAATGGTTTGGATTGGGTTATACGGTTTGATAAAACGCAACCCACAAACCAACCCAAACCAATTGGGTTGCTCAAAAACAACCCAATCGGTTTATTTTATTTAATGAAACCAAACCAACCCGCTGAAATTGGTTTGGTTTGGTTTGGTTTGGTTTGGGCGGGTTGATCGGTTTGGCGGTTTGGGTGCCCACCCCTACTTACAAGGATGTTAAAATTGGATCTGGATCCTCCCTTCACATTAATTGTCTTCACCTTGTCATCACCTCCATAATTGATTGATACGTGTCTAATATATTAAATCAATGGTCTTGATTATTTCTATTGATATTTATGTATTTACACTACAAAATGTAAAATTAATCAAAACCATTGATTTCAGCGAGAACAAGATGAGATGAGGAGAGGATCCAAATCCGTCAAAATTACACATTAGTCCGGGGACCCGTCCCGTTAGGAGCAAGTTTACTGCCTACAATTTATATTATGGTATAGGGCCAGTATTTTTTTCAATACCCGATTTAATTTCGGGACGGTTACGAGATTTTAAATCCTTGCCATGAACCATCCCCGTACCCATTATCATTTATATATATTGTTATGTCCAAAATCCAACGTTACACATGTAGTTATCATGGTTGTCAGATCTTAATCATCATCCTTGAAGTAAGCTAATCATATAGATAACACATCAACTCAAGGTAGGTGTTCAGCTCGATCCTTAATGAGGACCGAACTGATGATCACCTCGACCCAAAGTGGATGGCACCTAATCCAATGAAGGGTTGCTCACCTCGACCCGACAACAGATATAAGTCGCTTAATCCAAATCACCTTGAGAACAATTCGTCTCACAATCTTGTGTGGATAGAGTCACCTTCCTCACCTTGTTCAAGGGAGCTTACCTCGGACCCTCATTGATAAATTCGGTACAAGCGTCCTATTCAACATAACGACGCATTAGATGCGTAGCTGTCGAAGAGGAACCAATACGCGTGGGTTTTAGAGCCACGCCACTTCAAGACAAACGTCTCACCAATGGAAGTGCTGATGATGACACACGTCCCCATGGTTCAACGGATTCAGTCATATATAAAGTGTAACTATACACAAATTTGGAAGAGGCTAAAAATAAATACAAAAAGCGATTACTACTTTATCTAAGTTTTAGAGTTTTTAGCTTGAACGTCGGAGGGACAACACCGGCATCTCTGACATTTCCCCTTATTTTACAATATCTTTTTTACGTTCAAACACAACATATAGCTCAAACCCTCAAAATGCACAACTCGATTATAAACAACAAAAAGAAAAAAAAATGCAATATTGAACTTATTTCACTAATAACACACATAAAACAAGTTATTAAACACTCAATTAACAGGTACTGTCTTTCCATAGAAAACCCCCAATTTTTGTATCACTGAAACCATAAAAAGATGAAAACCTTGAATACAAACAACCACAACACACTGCATGCAACAAACAACAATCAAATAACAAAATATTAGTTATTCTACAAAAAAAAAAAAAAAAAAAAAACTAACCTCTTTCTGAAACACTTCAAAACTGATTACTTCACTCCATCTTTGTCTGCAACTCAGATTTCGTAAGCTGTGATTGTGGTGGTTTGTTTGAGTCTCGTAAAAGCCTAGGAAGGATCTTCGTAATTGATAGGACCAAAGCGGTGAAGGACAGCTTTGGTGAACTCGTCCCAGGACAGCGACCCTTTGAATTTATTGAGCCACATGTGCCACTGTAAAGTCATGCCTTATAGATGATATGAAGCAAGTTGAACCTAATTTTGGGGTTCGATATTTTTGAATAAAAAATACTGCTCAGCTTTATAGATCCAACCATTAGGGCCGTCTCCACCAAATTTCAGGAAGGCTAATTTGAGTTGGGTCCGATTATGATCAAAGGAAGAGTGTGTGTGGGGTAGTGTTTGACTCTGAGATGACTCATCAGTTGAAAAAGGATTGATATAATGGCTAGGACCAGTTTGAGAGTTGTTAACAAGTAAGGTCTGTAATTGGGTTAGAGCATCTTTAACAAGATTCCCTATATTTTCCTTATATTTAGGGAGTTTATTGTACTTTTTACAAATAATGAGTCAAATAAAGAGTTAACACTCCAGCAAACCTCCATAAAAATGGTTCCTTATTATTTTTTATTTATTTATAATTAAAAAGAAATATTATTATTTTTAAATAAATTTAAAATGATATTATTTACAATTAACGGTCATATTTTAACGGTCATATTCTAACGATTATATTATAACGATCATATTCTAATGGCTATATTTTAGAAAGAAAAAAAACATACTCTATAAATAAGATCATCCATTTATTTCATTTTCAGACATCTCCATTGAAAATTTTCATTTACTTATAAATATGGCTCGAAATAACTTCAATGCTCGGATGCTTGAACTCATCGAAGAATAAAATGATGATGAATATGAGATTTTATTAGGAATGGCAGCCGTTGAAGGAGAGCGACTTGCTATCGAAAGTCGTGGACCACGTCGTCGTGGTTCCATTCCATGCCATACTGTCATTGATCGCGATAGAGTTGAAGGTCATAATCGACTTTATCGCGATTATTTCGTTGAAACGCCTAAATATTCTCTACAACAATTTCGGATAAGATTTCGAATGCGTCAACCTCTTTTCTTTCGAATTCAATATGCAGTAGAAAATTATGATCCTTATTTTGTCCAAAGAATGGATTGTTCGGGTCATACGGGTTTATATATCATCTATCCAAAAAATATAACAGCTGCAATGAGGATGCTTGCTTATGGGGCATCGGCAAATTCTGTGGATGATTGTTTGCGAATCGGTGAAAGCACGGCCATAGAGAGTCTTAAAAAGTTTGTGAAGACAATTATTGCAATTTTTGGTGAAGAATACTTGAGATCACCAAACAGTGACAACATCACTCGATTGCTCGTAATTGGTGAACAACGTGGTTTTCCTAGTATGTTGGGGAGCATTGATTGCATGCACTGGAAATGGAAGAATTGTCCATCTGCATGGGCTGGGATATATTCAGGTCATGTTCATGAGCCAACAATTATTTTATAAGCTGTGGCTTCATATGATCTTTGGATCTGGCATGCATTCTTTGGATTGCCAGGATCTCATAATGAGATTAACGTGCTAGAAAGGTCATCCATATTTAATCAACTCAACAAAGGATGTGCTCCTGCTATGAACCACTCAATCAACGGTCATGATTACTCAATGGGTTACTACCTTGCTGATGGTATATATCCATCATGGGCAACCTTTGTGAAGACAATTTCAGCTCCGTAAGGAAATAAGAGAAAACTTTTTGCTAATGCTCAAGAGTTGGCACGGAAAGATGTAGAACGAGCATTTGGAGTGCTCCAGGGGCGCTTCACGATAGTCCATGGACCAGCCCGACTTTGGAATCAAGAAACATTGAAAGATATTATGATAGCGTGTATAATAATACACAACATGATTATTGAGGATGATCAAGGTGTACTCCAATGTAAATCGACCTACGATTCTCATTCTCAACTTTCTCAAATTGAAGAATTTCGTGAGTGTACTCCTTGATTGTTTGAGTTTATTCAAGCTCAACATCACAACAGATATAGAGAAAGTCATTCTCAACTCTAGACAGATCTAATTGAGCATTTAAGGAGAAATACGGTTCATCTTAAACAATCGTCTTCTTTTGAACTTGTGTTGGATTTTAAATCCATTTTAGTAGTTGTTGTTTTGTTATTTATTTTCAATGTTTTATATATTTTAAGCTTTTTTGTTGTTGTTTTGTTATTTACTTGTGTTGGATTTCAAATCAATGTTTATTGTTTTTGTCTTTCATATTCAATATCAAATTATAATATAATATATTATAATTTTATTTGTGAAACTATAGAGAAATAATCACTTCATTCATTAAAAACTAAAATTAGTTTTTATTTTATTTTAAATATAATACAATACAATACTAAGAGCATCCACAATGCAAATTGGAAAAGATAAATTTGATCCACTTTTTTGCCTTTTTCCAAACAATCATTACTCTTCTTTAAAATAATATATATATATAAATTATATAATATATTTTAAATATCAACACTATCAATAATTATTTAATAAATTATAATTAATTTAAAATAAAATAATTTATTAATTTAAAATTATCGCAATCGAATTACATCAACAATGAAAATAAATATTTAAAACAATATATTGTCTATGACCGATTACCACTGCAACCACCATCACCATTTTTTCTCATTATATCCCTTTGTTGCTGTATTAGCCAAATTCTTGCTTCATCTGAGGGCAACGAATTTGGATCGCAAAACATAATTTTTTATTCAAATTTTGTTTCATCTATTATTCGTTGTTTTTCCCTCTCTGCAAGGTCTTTTGCCGTAAATTCTAATATTTTTTTCTTCCATCTCACGAACAAAATTTCTTTTTCTTTCTTCTTCGACCGCCTTCAACGCTACATCACTTACGTTCATATAAAGTAATAATAATAATAGATAATAGAAGCATTATCGTTAGTTTAATAGTTTAATTCATTTAGGATTGATAGGTGGTTTATTTGGAGAAAACCACAAAATCCTTACCTGACGTGTAGGGTTATCAAAATGTTAGCACATATATATATATATATATATATATATATATATATATATCCAACTCTCAGTTATTCTCTACGCTTACTTCTCTTTCGATAACAAAGCAAAGAATATAGAAAACCACCGTTTCGTTGATTGAGTCAGAGTGTTTTCCAGGTAAAGTTCTTAAACTTTGTTTCTCTTTAGATATTTATTTACAGTTTTAATCTCTCTCAAAACTCTTTGTATTTTTTTTTAAATATCTCATTAACAAAGATTGGGCCTCTATCAATTGTTCGATTTTAATTTTTGGATGGAGATGTTTTAATGCATGGATTTTGGAGTTCATTAAAGAGTTCAAATTTGAGTGTTAGTGTAGGTTGCAATTTTGAGTTATTTTAATATTGGTGAAGCAACTTAGTGTTGATTATTTTAATTATATTTATAGGTTGCAGTTGATGGTAAATTTTAGTATGAGAATAATATACTTATATATATCAACTTGTATTATAATTTTCGGAATTTTTTATGGTGATTATCTTTGGAAGATTTTATTTCTAAATCGGTTTCATATAAAGATTTTCTGAATCGTCAAACTGACCTTGTGGTATTAGAGTAATTTTAAATTGATATTGAGGATATATTTAGGTATGCTTTTTGGTACTATGGTTGTAGAGATATAATTGAACCAGGATATAAAATTTTATGAATTTTAATGATTTGTGATTATTTTATTTCAGTGGGTATATTTGATGTTTAAGCCATAACAGTTAGGCTGATAGTCATGATCTCTTGGTGTCGTATGAATTTTAATTATAAAACGGAGAGGGATAAAATTATGATTTTCAGTAGAGATATACTACTGGTATTTTAGTCTATAAATAAAATTTTGGAATTTTTCATGGTATGTAGGGTTGTTAAACTTTGATACAAAGTATGGTTGGAAGATCGAAATTTACGCTGTCAGGATTGACCCTTGTGTGCTTAGGAAATTATATAAATTCATAGGTGTTTGATAAAATCCTGATATTTTGAGGGGAGTTAGTAATCTGATGTTTAGGTTTATTGACTAAGTTTTGAAATATTTTGAGGCCCTTAAGATTTTCGAATCACTAACGTTTTAGCACTAAAATCTGTTTTAATAGAGTTTCTACAATAAAATGAATAAAAATGTATTTTCTTCTAAGAAGTGGAGTCAAATTTCTTTTATTTGGTTAATTTGATTGAAGGATTATTATTCTAAATGTTTAGGTTCCGCGTGTGACTTTCCAATATCGTTAGTGAAGCATTAAACTTGCTATCTTCCAAGGTAAGTGGTTTTTGCATAGTATGTGGTACAAATTTAATTATTATATTATTATGTTTTGAAACGATTTATATATAAATGATTATACTTATGTAAACTCATATATTTTCTACTTGTATATTCTTTACTTACATGTTATTTATCCAATTCTCTAAATGAGTTTTGCCTTTACTTTAACTCTTGTTTAAAAGTTTATATGTTTCGTTCTTTTGTGCTTTAGTAATGCAAATGTATTATTATATACATATTTTGAAAGTAATGTTTTAGCTCAATGTCAATAGTAAATGAAATGATGATCACTAGTGAAAATGTAAATGCAGCGCGCGCAACAAATGAAATGTTATGATTTTGGTTATGTACCAATTTTTGAAATGTAAATGGCCGGATCACCGGGGGTATTGGTGATACTACTTGACTTGAGCTTATTTTTATGAAATATTATTAATCGTTATCGTACAATGAAAATGTTACTTTTACAAGTTTCCTTGTATATGAATATTTGATTTTGCTTTTATGTACTCTTTAAAAGCTTTTGGAATTTGTTATAAATATTTTTAATTGTGTATTATGCAATGCTTATTGAGTTGACAGCTCACTTCTTATCATTTAACATTTTGTAGACAGAGATTCTTAAGAGCTTATCGCTAGGGCGATAGACTTGGAGTTGGAAGTGATTGAGATGTTATGTAACAACTCACTTTGATTTTGTCACTTAGAATTTGAATTTAGGATTCTCAGAATTGTTTTAATCTCCTTTAGATCGATTTAGACCTTATTGTTGGTTTTATTTGGAGATATATTTTCATTGGAGAATGATTTATTTAGAGGTATTATATAATTATTAATTTATGGTTTATGATAGAGCATTCCATATCAATGTGCTTAATTACTCTTTGAGTTTTGGGTACTCCTAGCCTCATATCCGAGAATATCCTCAGATAACAAATTTAGTTATAAGGCTTTGCCTTGTGTTTTCTAGCTTTTGATATTTTACGTCCATGGGGATGTTCAAGTCCTTCAGATTGACTAAATGGTGAACTATCATCACTAAGGTTGACTAAACTCAGCGATGAACGTCCATTGGGTGATCTCATACACTCATCGACACCTGAATTTTCTGAGTTCAGGTCAAACGGATAGTTGTTAGTATCATCCTTATGTTGTCATCCTTTCACACCTTCCACATAATGATACCACTTTGAAGTGTCATTCACAATAGCCCAACATGCTTCCAATCTAAACGGTTTACCATGAGTTTCTTGGAAGATCTGTTTTGCTGCAATTTCCTATCAATTTTTTTTTATGAAGATGTATTATATTGGAAGAAATTTAAAGTGTAACTTACATTGTCTTCTGCATTGAAACCACTAGTATGAGCCGTTTAAACGTGTAATACGTAAGCAAAATATTTATTTAGATCCAACTGAATCATTTTGAACCAACTATTCAAAGCAGATGTTGTACGAGTCGTTTTGTTACCCAACATTTCATCAAAAATGTTTTTAATGTTTGACCACAGCGAATCTCGTTTTTGATTAGTGCCAATAATCGCATCCTCAGATACTCGCAACCATGCCTTGTATAATACTTCATCCTCGTGTGATTGTCAGTTCTTTCAACTTTCCTTTGTGGTTCTTTGTCTTGCTGATGACAAATTTTATTGTATCGGTGTAGTATCTTCTGGAGTGGGAGTTTGTTCATTTGTAGTGAATGGAGGTGTCGGATTGAATGAGCTTGTCCCATCAATTAGTGTGTAACCATATGGCCGAATGGATGCATCTTGGGTGTAGCCATGTGAGCTTTTACACTCATAATCGTAATAGTTGTTATCCATTAAAGAATATATGTGAGTAAAAACATATAGCTAATGCTTTATTATATAGGACATGAGTGCAATGGCTACAAATGACAACAAACGGCTATAACTATTTTTAAATTTTTAATTAATAAATCAATATATACACGGTAGGTTTCTTTGACAAAAGCATGTCCTATATAATAATGCACAAACAACCATAAACAGTTATGTCCTATATAATAATGATTTCTTTGGCAAAAGTAGGTACACGTCATGCTTCCAAAAATATTTAATTTTATTACATTTCACAACATTACCAACATTACCAAAGACTTTAAAAGAGTCTATATTAATCCAGTGGTATTCAATTTAGATTTCTATGGACTTTTAAAGAATCCTTCCAAATCCGGGTGTATTGAATTGAGACTTTAAAAATGTCTACAAGAATCAAGATGTATTCAATTGGGACTGGATTTTAAAGGATTTTCTTAAGTCATGGATTTTGGTGGACTTGATGGTGAGAGGTATTAATATCAAAGGCCATA
This sequence comes from Acer yangbiense, assembly GCA_008009225.1. Classification (NCBI taxonomy): domain Eukaryota; kingdom Viridiplantae; phylum Streptophyta; class Magnoliopsida; order Sapindales; family Sapindaceae; genus Acer; species Acer yangbiense. The sequence continues at coordinate 31,853,135 of CM017767.1, forward strand.
AAAGTCCAGCCTTCTCTCCAAGGATTTTGGTGGATTATGTGTTTTCGAAATGGATGGCGATATTTACACCCCTTAAAAATCGTATGTCCACCTCAAATTTATATATTTTCAAAATTCCAACCTTACCCTTAAAATAAAAAATATAATAAATTCTTATAACTATTTACTTTTTTTGAATTTTTAACAAACTATAAATCAAATTAAAAAAAAACAAAAACAAAAAAAAAAACCAAAAAAAAAAAAAGTGAAAACACTGGAGGAGACTGTCTCCTCCTCTTCCATCGTAGATTATATATATATATATATATATATTTTCTATTATTAGTTCGTCCTGACAATAAATATATCAGGACGAAGAATATGAACCATTAGATTTACATACTTTGACTCAAAATGTATGCACTTGTCAAAACTTCTCCATAATCTGTGATTCATATTCTTCGTCCTGATATATTTATTGTTAGGAGGAATTGACAATAGAAAGACTATATATATATATATATATATATATATATATATATATAGTTAAATGACCTAGGAAATTAGATAGCAGCTTGCTCAAAAATTTGGGACTACTGCAGCTCTTCCTATTATATTTTAAAGCATGACTTAAATTTTGTATTTTACATTAGGAAAAAAAAAAAAACCTAGAAGAAAAAAAAAAGGTCTAAACTAGGATGGAAGGAGATCAAAGATGAAGACGAAGAAGAAGTCTCCAATTTTTTTTTATTGTTTATTCGTTTTTCATTTTTCATTATTATTATTATTATTAACTAAATTTTCCTTTTTTATTGTGTTTTATATAAAATAAAGAAAAAATGAGCCATTTAATGACAACTCTTGGATTAATCTAACGGTTGACATTAAAAGATGTTGATTTTATAATATTTTAAAAAATTAAAAGAAAGGGCATATTTGGTAATGTGTGGGGTGTACTTACAAAATTCCATCCTTTAAAAAATTTTAATGGGGTGTCATACAAATAGGGGTGCACATATAGTTTTTCAAGGGTGTAAATATCGCCACCCTTTCGAAATATACAAAGGCCTACTGGAACCCCTGTATTTTGACAAATGACTAGAATTCGTAAATTTGTTTAGGTGGGCTATTCTTTCTAGAAAATTATGAAAACTTATGTGTATATAGAATGTTATGTCTACTATTATTCTGAAAAGGTTCATGATTTATAAATGAGTAAAAAAATTGTTATAATTTTTGAAGTGGACAAAGGTCAATATTGATTTCTGCTTGACAAATTCAGGAAACAAGAAAATAATGAATGTTTTCATATACAAATGATCATGGATTAAATTGATAATTTTACTATAGCATGTCCTATATGTCTAGAATATCCATGTCAAATTTTGTAAGATTTGAAGCTGTAGAGAATTAATTAAAAATCGTGGATCAAAGGGTGGTCAGCTGTGACAAGGTTTGGGTTAGGGTTATGCTTTTTTTTCAATATTTTATGTATAGCTTTGCTTGGTTATTCGATTAGTTGATTATTGATTGTTTATATGGTTAGACACGAGTCCCTTTTGTTTGACAAAATGTTTTCAAAATATGAAGGGTAGGTAGATGTACAATAAAATATTAAATTCATCATGAAAATACATTTAATTCTAGTCAGTATCAATAAAATTTCAATTGAAATAAAAATTCATTGTTAATTGTTATACTGAAATCTATATTATCAATTTTATCTGCTGGAAATTGCGCATTTAAAAAAAAAAAAACGTGATGGCTTATGATTAACTACTCTCTGATTAGTTGTTCTTGTGATAACAAATTCACCTTGATACCCAGAACCATGTTGATACCAAGCCCATGATGCTGCTTTTACTATTGATAATTCATCTGTATTATTACCTCTACCTCTTCTTGGGGTTTTTTGTTTTTTTTTTTTTGTCTCCTTGAAAGAGCTGAAAATTTCTTTAAGTTACATGACATCAAAAACTTGTCTCCTTAGGGTTTACATTGTTACAGGGTTCGCAATACTCATGTAGTTATGGAGAAACAAATGGAGAACTGAAAAGGGAAATAGCTGATTAAGGAGGTGAAAAGTAATAGAAGAAAAAAGGAAGAAAGTAGAGATTGTTGTTAGTACTGCAAATTGTATTAATGGATCATATTGATTGAGTGTATATATTGTGTTATTGGGCCATATAGTGGTATAATTCTCCATATATAATAGAAGTCAGAGATAACAAATCCATGAAAGTCCATGGATGTATAAACAAATCCATAAAAGTCTAAGATAGATATCTAAACAAACCAATGAAAGTCCATGTGGATTTATAAAAGTCTGTAGAAATCCATAAAAATCTGTCACTTAAAAAATGTCTTTAAATGTCCTAAAGAATCCTAATTGAATACACCCTCCTTATTATTATCTTATTATTCATCCTTCACACTTCACTTCATTAACATAACACAACCATCATATTATTATCTTCAATTTCCATCTTGTTGTCAAATGGAACCATCAAATAGGTATGAGTATGGGTACGGGATAGACTCTTCTGATGAAGAAGAGTCAATTGTGCTCCGTTAACGACGAGGGTTTCAACCTCTATATACACGAGCTGTATTAATGAGAGATCAAAGGGATGGTAGACGGTATATTAATCAAGACTGAGTGGGAAGCCATGATCGGATTTGGAATGACTACTTTACAGATGATTGTAAATACCCATCGGAATATTTTCGTAGACGATTTTGTATGAGGCGTGAGTTATTTATGTAAATCGAATGTCGAAGCTCGCGATGTTTACTTCACTCAAAGAGATGATGCTCTTGGTCGACCGGGTCTGTCCAGATTACAGAAGATTACAGCTACAATTCGTTTACTATCATTTGGCTACACGACAGATTATTGTGATGAATATTTATAAAATTGGAGAGACGACGGTCATTGAGAGTATGAAACATTTTTGTGACATCGTAATTGCATTGTAGGGTCACAATATATGCGGGCACCAAACACATAAGATGTTGCACGATTGTTACAAAAAGGAGATGCAAGAGAATTTTCTGGAATGCTCGGATTGTTAGATTGTATGCATTGGGAATGGAAGAATTGTCCCACTGCTTGCCATGACACATACAAAGGTCATCATAATAAGCCCACTCTAATATTAGAGGCGGTTGCATCGAAAGACTTGTGGATTTGGCATACTTTCTTTGGTATGGCCGGTTCACATAATGATTTGAATGTCCTTGAGCATTCACCATTATTTGACAATATCATCCACGATAGACACGCACCAGTCAATTACGAGGTAAACGGACACCATTATACAATGGGATATTTTCTAACTGATGAAATTTACTCTATGTGGGCAACACTGATCCAATCATTCTCAAACCCTACTAGTGGTAAAAAAAAATTGTTTGCAATTAAGCATGAGGCTACTCATAAAAACGTGGAACATGCATTTGGTGTATTACAAAGTAGATGGGCAACCACTCACAGTCCTGTTAGATATTGGAAGAAAAATGAATCTCCGTAAGATCATGAAGACGTGTATTATATTTCATAACATGATAATTGAGGATGAACGACACACAAACCTTGAACCATGGGTACCATTACAAGAAGAAAACATCGAACTTCCTGCATATGCACGTGACCTTGCATTGTTAGGGGCTCATATTACATCTCGTCTTAGTAGAATACGCGATAGAGAGATCAATAATACATTACGATCAGATTTAATGGAGCATGTTTGGAGAAATTATGGTAATGAGCCATAATACAACTATTAATGTAACATGTTTATTTTTATTTTTTAAAATAAAATGTTATTTTATAATGTGACAAGTCTATTTATAATTCAAGTCTAGTAAAATTAATTAAAAAAATTAATGTTTTCATTAAAATTAAATTTTAAAATTAAAATTAAAATTTTAAATTAAAATTAAATTTATTTATATTTTTTCATTATATATAATTATTGAAATTAATAATTATATATTTAAATTTAAATAATTTATATATATATATACAGTTTTTATATTATCAGTTCAACCTGATATAAAATATATCAGGACAAAGAATGTGGACCATTAGATTTACATACATTGACTCAAAATGTATGCATTTATCAAAACTTCTTCATAATCTATGGTCCACATTCGAAATATATCAGGACGAATTGACAGTCAAAAGACTGTATTAATATATATATAAGCCCAATGATTTGGAGTTATTTGGAACCAAACTCCAATCATTGGGCAAGACCCAAATAGAGACCCACATTTGGAACTCAATTCAGGTCTAGTCTAGTGGGTTCCATAAATGGGGCTTGATTTTTGGGTCTTACTGTGCCCTCCCACTAAATCCACTTAAAAGTGGCTTTTCTAAAATGGGTCTCTTTTGAGCCCTATTGTAGATGCTCTAACTAAAAAAACACAACAAGGCTCGATTAATAATGCATAAAAATAATATACTATATAACAATGATTACTCTTCAAAGTTACTATTAATCCTTTTTTGAATAATCTCCATTTATAGATGCTCATAATATGCTTTCTTCATTTGAGGCATATTATTAGTATCAATTGGTATTATTCTTTCTTCTTCTTTACTTCTTTCCAATTGAAGTTTTTCATTTTAAATTCTATTATTTTCTTCTTCAATGGTCAATCGATGTTGTTCTTGAGCATATAGTCTATCATTTTCTTCTTGCCTCTTCTTATCCCTAACTTTTATATCTTCCACATATTACTCAAACTTCAATGTTGAAGTCACACTCATATCAGCAATATGTTTACCTTTTTCATTTCTTACACGTTCTTTTGAGGTCTTTCTTCCAATTGGTCTTTCTAAGTCAACAAAAGTATCGCGCCTACTTCATTGTCACCTGAATTGATTGAATCTTGAGTTGAAGGAGAAGAAGTTGCGGGACTAGCATTTTTTGAAGCTTTAAGTTTTTTTTTTTTTTTTTTTTTTTTTTTTTTTGTGAGAGTTGTCAATAAGCCACTTTGGTGCAAACCTCAATTCATTCCAACAATGTATAAATTGAAATGTTGAACCTTGAATACTCTTATATAGTTCCATTGCATGACAAATCTAGTTAAAAAAAATTAAAACAATTTAAATGATTTACTATAATTAAAATAAAAATAATTCAACATTTACTGTAATTTAAAGAGTAAATTACAGCCAACCTCCCTAAGGTTTGCTCCTTGACAACTAGAAACAACATTTTCATTAATTGACAATCACCTCCCCTCCAATTAGTGAACACATGTTGACTCAAATAGTTGACCGCTAGTCTAAGGTCATTTTAGTATTTTCATAAATAAGTTTAATTTGTCCACTGTCCACTGTACACATCACATGGTCATGTATTTAATGCATGACAGAACTAAATTTTCATTAAATATAATAAAATTTTAAATTGTCCTTTTTTTTTCATTCTAAAATCTAATTTATTAAAAAAATTCAATAAAAAAAATAGATGAATCGATCATCTTAAGGAGTTGGTGCTCTACACCATCGTCAGCTCATGGACTTGCAACAACTAAACTAAATATTGATTTTTGAATCAAAATATATCTTAAACAACAACTTGTTTAATTATAATCCATCTATCTCTTTTCTCTCTTAGTTTTTTAGCGCCATTGATTCTTATATTTGTGGTGTCTCCAAGCTTTTCTTTGTTCTCTTCTTCCTCTCCGCCTCCATTGCCGCCGCCACATTGCCTCAGAACTCTTCCTCTCAGATTAATTCAATTTGTGGCGGTTGAAGGTTCGATTTGATTTGTTGTGTTTGGGGATGTTGAAGCTTTAGTTTGGTGGGGTGTTATGGGTTTGATTTTTGGTGGGGGTTTTTGATTACGGGATGGTGGTTGTCGATGGGTTGAGTTGGGTTTGCTTTGAGGTTCTCTCTGCATTTGGGGTTGTATTCCGACGATTGGAAGTCGGAACGCCGATCTCCTAGTGGAAGGGTTATGGATTGATGGTGGGGATAATGGTGTGTTTCTGGGTTGATGGTGGGGGAATCTGATTTTCCGAATTTGGGGTTCTGATTTTCTAGTTTAAAGGTGGTGTGTTTTTCGATTGATGGATTTGGTTTGTTGGTGTTGTGTTGTGTAATTGGGGATTAGGGCTTCTGATTTTCTGGATGATGGATAACTATGGAAGAATGGTGTTGAATCTAATAATGATTCAAATTTGCTAAATGAATCAGATGGTTTTTTTTTTTTTTTTTTTTTTTTTAAACTTGTTGAATGTGATGAATTTCATTGTTGTTGAATTGGTTTATGTTCAATGATTTTTTTTTTTTCTGTTTTTATTTTAGCTTATATATATATATATATACAGATTTTCTATTATCAGTTCAAACCGACAATAAATATATCAGGACGAAGAATGTGGACCACTAGATTTACATATTTTGACTCAAAGTGTATGCACTTGTCAAAACTTCTCCATAATATGTGGTCCACATTCTTCGTCCTGATATATTTAATGTCAGTTCGAACTGATAATAGAAAGACTGCATATATATATATATATATATATATATATATATATATATATATATATATATATATATAGATCTATGGACGATGGTTATCGATATTTTTAATTTTTTTTATTTAATTAAATGATCAAGGGTATTTTCGTCTTTTCGTGGGTTTGAAATGGTCAAACTGAGTCAATTGTTAAGTTTGACCAAATTTGACTAACGACAAATGAGGTCATTGTCAATTATTGATAAAGTTGTTTTAGGTTGTCAAAGAGCAAACCTCAAGGAGGTTGGTTGCAATTTGCTCTAATTTAAATGAGATTACCTTATCTTGGTCATTGACACCACTTTGCGACCTTGCTTCAATTTGAGCATAATTACCACAAAACTTATTTACCTCAAGTTGAATTATTGACCAACGTTTCATTAAAGAATTATAATTACATGTCGATTCAAATTTCTTGTGCTCATGGAAGTAGCGGTGCACTCTTTCCCAATATGTAACATTTTTTTGCTTGTTTCCTTGTATCGCATCGGTGCTAATGTTGAGATATGCGAATTAAGTAAGATATCTTCTTCGGTCGTAAAATTTTTGGTGCATCTTCTTTGATTGGGTTCCTTTTCAATATTTTGAGTAGCTTTGGATTGATTGAAATATTCATTCGGCAAGTCATAAGTCGAATATTTGTTCAAAAGATTAGTGAAATACAAATCACCTTGAGAATCCATTTATGTACACATAAAAAACAATTCAAATTAGTACTCACAATATTATTATTTCAAGTAAATGTAAGCTAAAAATACATAAATAAAATTACAATGGTATAAAATAATTAATAATTTACCAAAACATGATTATTATAAGTACACAATAAAACTAACTTAAAAATAAAATAGGCTACAAAATAATACCTTGATAAATTGGCAAAGGAAAATTGGATAGATGAAAAATTAATAGTTAAAAGTGTAATAAAAATTGGTGGAAATGGTGGAAACTGTCACCATTTTAAACTGAGTTGGTGAGAATGTCAGTGGGTTAATAAGTTAAGTTTAAAAGGCACCTATTATGGTGAACTACCAAAATTGCCCTTAGTTAATGATTTATGTTATTCAGTTTGGTCTTTTCTCTGTCCACACTTGCAACAAAAACGTCAGTAGGATTTAACTCAGTTACTCTGTCTCTCTACAAATAAAAGTTCAAGGTGTTGCCCCGACTTTCTTCTTCAGTAAAATAAGGTAATATTTCTTGATCCTGCTTGTTTGAATATTTCGAGCATTTTAGTATTTTGTTAAACTGAAGCCATTGTTATAATTTAAGAACTTTTCATTTTATTTTCGAGCCTTTTTGAAACAATTCGTGCCTTTTTGCTCATGAATCGAGCCTTTTTGAAACAAAATCATGCCTTTTTGGTCATGAATCGTGCCTTTTTGAAAAACCTTTCGTGCCTTTTTGAAACAAAATCGAGCCTTTTTGCTACAAAATCGTGCCTTTTTGGTCATGAATCGTGCCTTTTTGAAAAACATTTCGTGCCTTTTTGAAACAAAATCGAGCATTTTTGCTACAAATTCGTGCCTTTTTGCTCATGGATCGAGCCTTTTTGAAACAAAATCGTGCCTTTTTGGTCATGAATCGTGCCTTTTTGAAAAACATTTCCTGCCTTTTTGAAACAAAATCGAAAATCGTGCCTTTTTGGTCATGAATCGTACCTTTTTGAAAAACATTTCCTGCCTTTTTGAAACAAAATCGAGCATTTTTGCTACAAAATCGTGCTTTTTTGCTCATGAATCGAGCCTTTTTGAAACAAAATCGTGCATTTTTGCTCATGAATCGTGCTTTTTTGAAAAACATTTCTTGCCTTTTTGGTCATGAATCGAGCCCTTTTGCTACAAAATCGTGCCTTTTTGGTCCTCATTCGTGCCTTTTTAAAAAAAATGCCGTGCCTTTTTGGTCATGAATCGAGCCTTTTTGCTACAAATTCATGCCTTTTAGAACTGAAATCGTGTCTTTTTGAACTGAAATCGTAACTTTTTGAACTGAAATCGTGACTTTTTCAAATCGTGCCTTTTTGAACTGAAATCGTGTCATTTTTAATGGTTTGTGATTATTAATTTGACAACCTCATGAATCGGGTTAGAATAGTAATATCTTACAACGGTCGATGGGAGCAGTTACTCGACGGAAGTCAGAGGTTCGTTAGATCTGATAACTGAGGAATGTATGTGTCAAAGAATTTGACTTACGATGAATTGGTGGCGATCGTGCATACTATTGTGAACTATGATGTAAACAAATACAACGTTGATTTGTCATCAATATCAATAGTTCCTGGCAGTACGTGTCGCACATTTATAAGCAATGACGACGATGTCCAGTTTATGCTAGGGGAAGATCGAGTGATCCCTTAAGTATGTGTCAGTCTTATTGAGCGGACAGCTGGAGATATGTTAGGGAATGATATTCTTCCTCCTGAAAATACCCTACAATTTGGATCCTTTAGTGGTAGCAACCAAGTGTTCACCCAAAGGAGTGGCATCGAAGGTGGGAGAAACATGTTTGGTGTCCCACAAGTTGTGGTTGACCATGCAGATGCCGCTGAGACTCAATTTGGTGATGTGTTTGGTTGTCGAATTGAGCAGTTTGATGCGCAGTATAATGAGCAGAACAATGACAATTACCCGAACCATGAGGTGGATAATGAGGCAAATAATGAACATGTTGATGATTTGCAAAATGCGGATGAAGAGCATGCACATATGCAAACACATGGTAGACGTGTAGAAGGAATTAGTGGCACTACACCAGATATGCTTGGGACTTCCGAGGTCCGTTATAATGTGACAACATCTGATTCTGTTAATGCGACAACTTGGGTTATTCCGGGAGCAAATTCATACTCGTTTGGTACTGGTAGAAGCAGCACCTTGGAAGCGCAAGAACCGAGAACCATGATTTATAAGGGTCAATTTTTCCCGAGTAAAAAGGATTTGAAGAGGCTAGTTGGCGATTTTGCGATGCGTCAGAACTTTGAATGGAAGGTGAAAAGGTCCAATAAGACAACTTTACATCTGATTTGCATCATTGACGACTGTACGTGGAAATTAAGAGCGGTGAGGAGAGAAGAAGGGACTTACTTTCAAGTCAGAAGTTTTGTCAACGAACACACATGTCCCTTTGAGGAGATTCACCGTCGCCATTGACAAGCTAGTGCAACTACAATCGCAGAAGTCATTGCACCTAGACTTCAACAAGCCGATGGTCATCTCATGCGTCCGAAGGACATAATCGCCGATATGAAAACAATGTATGGCATCCAAATCATGTACAGTAAGGCACATGATGCCCTGCAATATGCATTATCATTGACCTATGGAACGCATGAAAAAAGTTTCCAACTGCTGCCATCTTTTGCATACGTTCTGGAACAGTAAAATCCAGGCACAATCACAGACTTACAGTGCGCAGATGATGGTAAATTCCTTTACTTTTTTATGTCGTTAGGGTCCTCAATTAGAGGTTTTCGGAGGTGTATGCGTCCTGTGATTGCAGTTGATGGTACCCATTTGAAGGGAAGATTCGGGGGTACAATGTTTGTGGCAACTGCATAAGATGGAAACGAACAGGTGTATCCAATTGCTTTTGGGTACGGTGACTCAGAAAACAACCTTTCATGGGAGTGGTTTTTGGAGTGCTTAAGAGGTGCCCTTGGTCATATAGATGATCTGGTTTTCATTTCCGATCGTCATGCAAGCATTGAAGCTTGGATTTCTAAAGTGTTCCCTTATGCAACCCATACCATATGTTGCTGGCATTTTGGTGAAAATATGAAGAAGCGATTCCACAGAAAAGATGTTGCCAACATAATGGATAACGCTGCTAGGTCGTACAGTCAAATCCACTACGATCGCCACATGGAGGAGTTACGTAGGCTGCGCAATTGTGCATACGATTATTGATGCCGGTCCACACAAGTGGTCCCGTGTTCATTGCCCTTAAAGAAGGTACAGGTTGATGACCACAAATGTTGCATAGTGCATAAACTCATGCCTAAAATTTGCACGGTAACTGCCATTGATGACACTGGCAGAGTTCATTCGGAATATGCTACAAAAGTGGTTCCATGATCGTCATACAAATGCACGGTCAATGCGTCATCGATTGACCGACGCAGCACATCTTGTGATTCTCAAACGTGTCGAGAAATACGGTTATATGACTGTAAATGCAGTTGACTGGAACATATTTTCCGTCAGACACAAGGCAAAACAGTGGACGGTTGACTTAGCTCGGAAGACATGCACATGCAACAAATTCCAAATGGACTTTTTACCATGTTCACACGCACTCGCAGCGGCAAGGTACATGACTCTGTCCATTTATTGCTTTATAGTACCTAAACGTGAATCTCACTGTTTTCATTGTCGCAGGGAGCGGAACTTGGATTTCACATCTCTTTGTGCGGACTACTATAAGAGGGAGACACTTATTGATGCATACTCGGTTCCTATAATGCCTATTGGTCATCCTTCTTCATGGGTAGTGTCATCCGACATCGCAGGGCGTGTGGTTTTAAATCCAAGGACAAAGAGACAATCCGGTCGCCCGATGGAGGGTTGACATGTCTCGTCTTCAGAGAGGACAGCCACACAATTGTGTAGAAGATGTGGACAACCAGGACATAATAGCAGGAAGTGTTCCAACCCGCCTATGGTTAATGAAGGTCCTAGTACTATTGTACCCGAACAATACCGTCGCAAGTGCAGCATTTGCCATTCAACTGGACACAACAAACAAACGTGCCCTCAGAAGGACTCTATCGTGGAATGAATGGAGTCTTAGAAGAGGAGACTTGACCCCACGTCATAAATGCTGTCATGGAAGCGATTGAAGGGATGAGAGTTGCATTGGGTGCTGCTGTTGTGCTAAACTACTGTCTGTAGGGGCTTTTCCATCATGCTCGGAAGGTTAGGGAAGTGTACTGGAAGATTTACAACTCCCTATATATTGGCGCTCAAGATGCTCTTGTGGCTGCTTATCCAACACTAGACGACGAGCATAATAACATATACAGTAGGCCAGAGTTAGTGATGTTTATTTGAGTGCAACGAGTTTCAGCTAGAGAGGACGAAAAGATGAACGATGCAATCATCTTAGGGCTTATGTTTTAGACATGTGTTTTGGATTTTAACTGCTGTAGTTTGTTTATTTCCACAAGTCACCATACCAGTTGATATACTCATATATGGTATTTTTTTAACTTTTTGTATGTTTTGATATATGTCAATATATGGTACTTTTTAACTTTGTGTATGCTTTGATATATGTTAATATTTTAGAAATATTTTATGTTCGAAAATATTTTTGAATTTAGTTGAACTTTGAACTGCAAACAACTTGAAATAAAAAATTAATAATTTCATTAACAACAGCTCTGTTATGTTCAACAACTACAATGTCCTGGAGTTACAATAAACCTCCACGGCCATCTTTTACCTGATGATGGCCATATCGGCTTCCGTCCAATCGAATGTATCCCTGTTCGCCGTCAGGTACTCAATCATTCTCAACGTATGGGCACCACAGTTTCCCTTGCAATTAACCACATGAACAACCATTAGCATTGATACATTTCAAAACCAATTGGGATAGAATAACAACTTGAAATAGTCATGCCCCGATTCCTGTTGGGGTACCCGGTCGGCTGACACAAATAACATCCGAAACGGCCCATCCCTCTTTTTGTAAGTCTTGTCACCCGGTTGTCTGTTCCTGTGAAAGTGCACCGTATAGAGCTAAGAGGGTAGCAAATAACGCAGAAATGCAAACTAGGCATTCCTGTGCCTAAATGGGACATCCCGTCTGAACGGGTCAAACACAAAAATGTGCCCATACTGCAGATTGATGGTGGCCATGACCCAATGCATACCTCCAACGTTGCAAGGAATCAGAACCTGCAGGTGTTTCTCCAAGGTGTTATTAATACTTGAATAAACATGGACGCAAAACTCGAATAAACACTTACAATGTCAACATCGTGCCAAGGCCGATTCCCTAACGGGAGCTCCCTACGGACCACTATAAGCTCATCACGGGACCACTGGTGCTTGAACACAGACCAACCTGATGGGGGTTTCCTCTCCTCACCAATGCCGATTCTGTCCCATTGGTGATCTAACAATGTCTGAAAGAAAATTAACTGAAACGTTAGGCAGAAGATGCATGAACACATCAATGTCGAAGCGAAAACCGTATAATATTAACACTTACAAAGAATTGTGAATCTAGTATGTTGATCCTCGAACCGTAGACAGTGGGGTGCAATCGCTGACGCCTTCGGACAATCTTCAAGTATGCGTCAATGTGCTGAAAATTTGAACAGTTTGTATTGTTAGGATGCAACCATTTATGACTGAGTTTCATAAAGACAGTTCAAGGAAGGAACATACCGTATCCTCCAACTCCATGAAGTTGGTTTGCAACCGGTGGAACCAAGTGACAGGAACACCAACTGGGTTGTGCAGATCCACATCACATCTGCATAAATAAGGAAAAAGTTACATAATACTGACTTACATATTTGTTGAAAAAAACTATAAACAGAATGTAATACTTACAATTCCCCCGACATGCTCCTCTTGTAGTCTTCGTACGCCGCAAGCTATTCAGGATCTAACAGTCAATGTGGATTCCATTCATGTGCCGGCGGCGACATCACCCGTGCCCTCTTTGGTAGGCAGGGGTCTGTGTATGGGCTCCGTTCCATCCAATCTCGACGTCAAATCCGGTCTCCATGCCTTAGGGGTGGGGGAGTTTGTTCCGGACCATGGCGATCGGTGCAGTCTAAGGAGGAACTCGGTCCCCATTGATCGACCTGCGACCGTGGAATCCGAAGAACCAAATCTCTCCTCGAGGATCGCCTGGAGGGGTCGGCTATGCTTTGGTCGATCGGAGGCTGCGACGTGTGGTCAATGGACAGCTCATGGATATCAACAGGATCATGTAACAGCTGTGATGAGCAGTCTGCGGTGACTACCTGCGATGGTATATGCTCCAATAATGCTGTCTCTGTATCAGCGGGGACCGCCGGTTGTCCTAGCGCATCAGGAGCCTGCTGCTCGGGTACTGTGTCTATAGTAAGTGCCTCCCCATGTCTGGTCCCTGAGCCTGTCTCATCATGATCAGTACATGTCCTGCCTGTACTGAATGCACCATCATAGTCATGAAATGGTTGGTCATCGAATGGTGGATCCTCCTCCATACGCCCCTACGACGGTGGACCCTGCGACGTCGAACCCTGAGATGTCGAACCCTGTAGCGTCCGAATCATAGCCACCAACTCCAGATGCTGTGAATTTCTTTTCTCTTCATTCTTTTGGATAGCATCCATGACATCCGTCCGTAATGTTCGAACAGCATCCATCACTTCTGCTAATTTCTGCTCCCAGCCCTTAAAGGATTGCAGACTATGTCAGTACTAAAACTATTAAGTCAATGGAAAGTAAATCATGCGGTTAAAAAAATGCTTATGTACCTCTGGATGGTCTTCAACGCCTTCAGGTTGCTGACCTTCAGGTGCAGGCCGTCTGGGCAACGTGAATCGTACCCGCCTACGCCTCACGGGAATAGGACTGCGACCCTCCGGGTCTGAATCACTAGGTCTAGGTCGTGGTTGTCTGGCTTGACTGAAAGGTATCCGCCTAGACCTCGTGGGACTCTCACTGCCAATGTCAACCTCCGGCTCTGAGCCCTCCAGATCATAAGGTGCAGAATACTGAGGATCCATATCACTAGGTCCGTAATATGATTCCTCTGTATCACTGTGTCCGGCAGTCCTATGTCGATCGGGATCCGGGCGGTCACGAGGTAAATCTGCGGCATCGTCATCATATAGACTGCCTCCCAGGTTTATGCCTTCGTAGTACTGTTGACGCCTCTCAGCCTCCGTAGGCACCAATTCAGCCCGCACAAACATCTGCAATCGGAGTGACATCATTGTAATTGCAAACATACTGAAAATAATAAACATTAACAACATCAATACTTACCCTTTCAGTGAAAATCTTATCCAGCGTTTTCTTTCGTGGTCGCGCAGTTAACTCCCATTTCAGAATACGTGGAGGGGGTAGCTCGATTACCCTGTGTTCCCCACATTTGTGCTTATTGCTGCTAAGCTCCGGGATAACCTCAAAAGCAAATATCTGCATAATAGATAACACATTAGTGATATAAAATATTTTCTATTAAAGTACGGCTACAAATTATAAATTCTCACCAATAATGCGTGCACTAGACCGTATATGTTATACACTTATACGTCTCAGTGGTGTTAGCCGTGGCCTGTTGTTGCTGTCGTTGTTCGGACCGCTGCCGTTGACCATCCAAAGTATGCTTCAAACCAGATATAGTCCGCCTATACACGTATGCGCCCCACGGGAACGTATCAAAAGCGTCCAAGTCCTCAACTAGCTGAAACTGCCATAATGGAATTTTATATCTCCTGTCCACCCCCATCAGTATCCAGTTCAGCAAAAACAATAATGACAGCTTCACCGCATCGTACTGCTGCTCAAAATGACCACTCCGCAGCACCGCTTTCAGGTCTTCATTCTCTACGACTCGACCCTGAAAGTATCGGTCGTGTATGCCATTTTGTACCATCTCATAACTTGCTGGGTCGGGAATGATTCCGAACTTCAATCTGGTGATTACATAAAACTCAACCTTCGAGAACCGGACCGTATGCTTACCCAACAAAAATCTCATCTCATCTTCCGGCCCGTAGTGATGCAACTCGCGCAAAAGCATCCGATGGACAATTCCAGCCGAAAAATTCATCTCCTGATGCATGTGAAGTAAATAACCGAAGCAGGACTCAGTAAACTGACGATGGTCTTCCATCCGAAGAAGTTCACGTACACTTTCAAGTGCGTTGTGGATATCTGTAATGTCATTCACATGGTCATGCCGAATAATTTTTCCGTGGAACCATTCTCCCACAGGGATTTTTAGGAAATCCTTCAGATTCACCCTCTGCATATTCACATAAAAAAAAAACCATATAAGTTCATGAAAACTCCTAAAAAATCAAGGTTCAAAAAAGGCTCGAATGCAGTTCAGAAAGGCTCGAATACAGTACAAAAAGGCACGATCACAGTACAAAAAGGCTCGATCACTATACAAAAAGGCACGATCACAGTGCAAAAAGGCACGATCACAGTACAAAAAAGCTCGATTACTATACAAAAAGGCTCGATCACAATACAAAGTTCAAAAAGGCTCGAATACAGTACAAAAAGGCTCGAAAACAGTTCAAAAAGGCTCGAAAACAGTTCAAAAAGGCTCGAATACACTAAAAACACGCTAGACATAAATGTACAAAAAGGCTTGATCACAATTCAAAAAGGCACGATTACAATACAAAAAGGCTCGATCACAGCACAAAAAGGCATGATTACAATACTAAAAGGCTCGATTACAACACAAAAAGGCACGATCTCAATACACAAATGCTCGATTACAATACATAGTTTATAAAGGCACGATTACAACACAAAAAGACTCGATTACTATACCAAAAGGCTCGATTACAAAACACAGTTCAAAAAGGCACGATTACATCACAAAAAGGCTCGATTACAATACCAAAAGGCTCGATTACAAAACACAGTTCAAAAAGGCACGATTACATCACAAAAAGGCTCGATTACAATATCAAAAGGCTCGATTACAAAACACAGTTCAAAAAGGCACGATTACATCACAAAAAGGCATGATTACATCACAAAAAGGCTCGATTACAACATAAAAATGCTCGATTACAATACACAGTTCAAAAAGGCTCGATTGAAGTTCAAAAAGGCTCGATTCAACTACAAAAAGGCTCGATTCAGCTACAAAAAGGCTCGATTCAGCTACAAAAAGGCTCGATTCAACTACAAAAAGGCTTGATTCAACTACAAAAAGGCTCGATTCAACTAATCAAACCCAGATCTTCATCGTTTTCAATGAAATTTTTTTCCTAAAATAAAACCCTAACCTAACCTGATCAAAAAACACACAATCTTATTCGAAAACGAGAATGAAAATGCTTACCTCACTCCTTCTGCTTCGCCGTTCAACTCTCGTCGACATCGCTACTGTTCCGGTGGTTCACCGTCGGATTTTGGTTCTGTTGTCCGTCCGTTTCTCTGTCAAAGGTTTTTCTTTCAACGTTTGAAAGAACTCACAAAGAGACAAATGAAGGGGTATTTTTGTCTGGTCACCATAAATGGTGCCTTTTAAACTTAAATTAATAAGTTGGTGACTTTTCCCCAAAAGGCACCCCATAAAGTGCAATTTAAATTTTGAGCCCATAAAAATTGACATAGTTCAATAGTATTTATACACAAAAAATAATAATGAAATTGGGTTTAAAAAACAAAACAAAGCTATTTGAGTTCTAAGAAAAAGTGCCGTTGTATATTCATTAAAAAAATCAATATAGAAAGAGTTGTTGGGAAAGAGATGTTACTTGAATTTGGGTTTTAAAAAAAAAAAAAATTGGGTTCAACTGAGAAGAGAAGGAGCCGTTGAGTATTGGATAAAAAAAGTAAATTTGGAAAGTTGAATTTGGGTTTAAATAAAAAAGAATTTGGGTTAAACAAAAAAGAACGAATTGTTGAATACTTGAATTTGGACCATTGAATATGAAGGATGTGGACTTATCTTGACCACTCATTTTAATTGAGGAGTGAAAAAAAAAATAGGGAGGAAACCTTCTCTCCTTAGATTTGGGGAGACTTTGTCCAGAAAATAATTTGAGGAGTGAGTTAGGGAGGCTGTTGGAGCAAATTCTGATCTAGCCTCCCATTAATAGTCAAAGATATGTTGTTTTCAGGCCTATTGGAGATGCTCTCTGGACAGTTTGTAGGCTGGTATTGACCTGATCAAAGTTGGTGTTTAAGTGTTCAAGACTTGATTCATGACGGCCTAGTATTTCACTAACCTCGTTGCGAAATTCGATATTGCTCTTGCCACGGGTATCCATAAGAACTGATCCTGGCTCTAATACCAAATGTTATGTACCTATTAATTTAGATAAGAAAATATGAGAAAATAAATATAACAGAGGTATATTTGGCTGTGAAAAATTGACAATTACCTGATAGACAGAGTCTTAGAAGAAGAAGAAAATTAAGAGAGGATATTTGGAAAATATATTTCTCTGACTAATTTATTTAAAAGGTTCTAATGTCATTTACAAGCCAAATGAAAATCACGTCTTACACCACTAATCCACTAACAACTGAACTAAATAACTAATCCACTAATAATAACTGAACTAATCCATTAACCAAGTAACAACAGTAATGCTTGAAATATGGAAGCAGTATTGCACATACATCCATTTATTACAACAATCTATAACAAAGTGACATGTTCTACACATAAAAATCTTATGTGATATATTTTTGATCCAATGAAAAAAAAATACACAAATGGGTTGTTTTGAACATATTAATTGAGAATGAATGAGATATTGAAATGTTGAATGTTGAATGGAGTGGTGATAATTGTGTGTTATTTTGTAAAATTGTATTGTTTCTTGATGGGGTTTTTGATTTTTGATTTTTATTAGACTCTATATATACAATGTTTTCATGTGGAAATTGTGGGAAATGTCACTCTTTTGAACTCATTTGGTGACTTTGTCAGTACTTTAATAAGTTAAGTTTAAAAGACACCAATTATGGTGAACTACCAAAATTGCCCTTAGTTCTTTATTTATGTTATTCTGTTTATACTTTTCTCTCTCCACACTTCCAAAAAAACGACACTTTCTCTCTCCACTTTCTCTCTCGAAATAAAAATTCAAGGTTGGATCGACTTTCTTCTTCAACTTATAAAACGTTTGGACGTGCTTCAGTACAAGAAGGTAATATTTCTGGCAAATACTTCTGTTAATTTGTTCACATTTTCATTTGTTTATATAGAAAACTGTAATATTTTTTGTTGGATCTCCGAGACTATTGTTGCCTTGACCTAGCCTTTTATTGCCTTGACCGAGCTTTTTCTTGCCTTCATCGAGCCTTTTCCTTTTTTTTGAAATGAATAAGTATGGAGCCTTTTCTACAAATTTCCAAGCCTTTTAATGCCTTGACCGAGACTTTTCCGAGCCTTTTCTTGCCTTCATCGAGCCTTTTCCTTTTTTTGAAATGAATAGGTATGGAGCCTTTTCTACAAATTTCCGAGCCTTTTAATGCCTTGACTGAGCCTTTTCCGAGCCTTTTCTTGCCTTCATCGAGCCTTTTCCTTTTTTTTGAAATGAATAAGTATGGAGCCTTTTCTACAAATTTCCGAGCCTTTTATTGCCTTGACCGAGCCTTTTCCGAGCCTTTTCTTGCCTTCATCGAGCCTTTTCCTTTTTTTGAAATGAATAAGTATGGAGCCTTTTCTATAAATTTTCGAGCCTTTTATTGCCTTGACCGAGCCTTTTCTGAGCCTTTTCTTGCCTTCACTAAGCCTTTTCCGATCTTTTGCCTTGCCTTGGAAATGAATAAGTATCGAGCCTTTTAGAGAAATGTTCGAGACTTTTGAAGTCTTCTCCGAGCCTTTTCAATATCCTCACCCGAGCCTTTGTAAATGTAAGATGTGAAAATATTTTTTAGTCCTGTGTTTTTATTAATTGTTAGTGATGAATAATTTGACAGCATCATGAATCGGGTTAGGATTGTAATATCTTACAACGGTCGATGGGAGCAGTTTCCCGACGGAAGTCAGAGGTTTATTGGATTCGATAACCGGGGAATGTATGTGTCAAAGAATATGACTTACGAAGAATTGTTGGCGATCGTGCATACCATTGTGAAATACGATGAAAACAAATTCACTGTTGATCTGTCATTAGTATCAATCGTTCCTGGCAGTACATGTCGCACATTTTAAGGAATGACGACGATGTCCAGTTTATGCTGGGGGAAGATCGAGTGATCCCTCAAGTATGTGTCAGTGTAACTGAGAGGACAGTTGGAGATATGATAGGGAATGATATTCCTCGTCCTGAAAATACCCAACAGTTTGGATCCATTAGCGGTAGCAACCAAGGGTTCACCCAAAGGAGTGCCACCGAAGGTGGGGAAAACATGTGTGGTGTCCCACCGGTAACGGTCAACCATACAGATGTAGTTGAACCTCAAATTGTTGATGTGTTTGGGTGTCGAATTGAGCAGTACAATGAGCAGTACAATGAGCATTATAATGAGCAGAACAATTACCCGAACCATTACGTGGATAATGATGCAAATAATGAACAGGTTGATGATCTGCAAAATGTGGATGAAGAGCCTGAACAAATTCAAACACATGGTAGACGTGTACAAGGAGTTAGTTGCACTGCACCAGATATGGCTGGGACTTTCGAGGTCCGGTATAACGTAACAGTATCTGATTCTGATAATGTGACAACGTGGGTTATTCCCGGAGCAGATGCATACTCGTTTGGTACTGGTACAAGCAGCACCTTCGCAGTGCAAGAACCTAGAACCATGATTTATAAAGGTCAATTTTTTCCGAGTAAAAAGGATTTGAAAAGGCTAGTTAGCCATTTTTCAATGCGGTAGAACTTTGAATGGAAGGTGAAAAGGTTGAATAAGACAACTTTACATCTGGTCTGCATCATTGACGAATGTACGTGGAAATTAAGAACGGTGAGGAGAGATGAAGGGACTTACTTTCAAGTCAAACGTTTTGTCAACGAACACAGTTGTCCGTTGAAGGAGATTCACCGTCGGCACCGACAATCTAGTGCAGTCACAATCGGAGAAGTCGTTGTCTCTAGACTTCAGCAACATGATGGACGTCTCATGCGTCCTAAGGACATAATTGCCGATATGAAAACAATGTATGACATCCAAATCATGTACAGTAAAGCACATGATGCCCTGCAATATGCATTGTCATTGAGCTATAGAACGCACGAAGAAACTTTCCAACTGCTGCCATCTTTTGCATACATTCTCGAACAGCAAAATCCTGGAACAATAACGAACTTACAGTGCGCAGACGATGGTAAATTCCTTTACTTTTTCATGTCGTTATGGTCCTCAATTAGAGGTTTTCGGAGGTGTATGCGTCCTGTGATTGCAGTTGATGGTACACATTTGAAGGGAAGATTCGGGGGTACAATGTTTGTTGCAACTGCACAAGATGGAAACGAACAGGTGTATCCAATTGCTTTTGGGTATGGTGAATCAGAAAACAACGATTCATGGGAGTGGTTTTTGGAATGCTTGAGGGGGGCCCTTGGTCATATAGATGATCTGGTTTTCATTTTCGATCGCCATGCAAGCATTGAAGCAGGGATTTCTAAAGTGTTCCCTTATGCAACCCATACCATATGTTGCTGGCATTTTGGTGAAAATATGAAGAAGTGATTCCACAGAAAGGATGTTGCCGACATAATGGATAGTGCTGCTAGGTAGTACAGTGAAATCCAATACGATCGCCACATGGAGGAGTTACGTAAGCTGCACAGGGGTGCATATGATTATGCCATTGATGCCGGTCCACACAAGTGGTCCCGCGTTCACTGTCCCCAAAGAAGGTACAGGTTGATGACCACAAATGTTGCAGAGTGCATAAACTCATGCTTAAAATTCGCACGGCAACTGCCACTAATGACACTGGCAGAGTTCATTAGGAATATGCTACAGAAGTGGTTTCACGATCGTCATACAGCTGTACAGTCCATGCGTCATCGATTGACCGACGCAGCATATGGGGTGATCCAGAAACGGGTCGAGAAATGCAGTTATATGACCGTAAATGCAGTTAACTGGAACATATTCTCCGTCAAACACAAGGGAAAACAGTGGACGGTTAACTTAGCCTGGAAGACTTGCACGTGCAACAAATTCCAAATGGACTTTTTACCTTGTTCACACGCACTCGCAGCGGCAAGGTACATGACAAGTTACATTTAACGCTTTTCTATAACCAAACGTGAGTCTCACTGTTTTCATTGTTGCAGGGAGCGGAACTTGGATTTCACATCTCTGTGTGCAGACTACTACAAGAGGGAGACATTTATTGATGCATACTCTGTTCCTATTATGCCTGTTGGCCATCCTTCTTCATGGGTGGTTCCATCCAATATCGCAGCGTGGGTGGTTTTAAATCCAAAGACGAAGAGACAATCAAGTTACCCCATGGAGGGTCGACACGTATCGTCTTCAGAGAGGACAACCACACAGTCGTGTAGAAGATGTGGACAACCAGGACATAATAGCAGGCGGTGTTCGAATCCGCCTATGGTTAATGAAGGTCCCAGGACAATTGTCCCCGATGATTACCGTCGCAAGTGTAGCATCTGTCACACAATAGGACACAACAAACAAACATGCCCTCAGAAGGACACGCCAGTGGAATGAATGGAGCCGTACAAGAGGAAGACGATCAAACATAACAAGGCAGTACAAGAGGAAGACGAATTGCCACCAGAAAAGCTTGTGATTGAGAAACATGTCTCCAACTTGATGTCTTCCAACATTGTTCAGATTTTGGGAACCATGATCGATACAATTGTTTTATGAGACCCTTGGTTCTTATGCTTTTATGTAGAAGTAATATGATTGATTTTATGTTGGAGAAAAGCTTGCGATTGCTAATGTGTTCCAACATCGTTCAGACTTTGGGAACCATGCTCGATACAATTGTTTTATGAGACCATTGGTTCTTATGCTTTTATGTAGAAGTAATATGATTGATTTTATGTTGGAGAAAAGCTTGCGATTGCTAATGTGTTCCGACATCGTTCAGACTTTGGGAACCATGATCGATACAATTGTTTTATGAGACCCTTGGTTCTTATGCTTTTATGTAGAAGTAATATGATTGATTTTATGTTGGAGAAAAGCTTGCGATTGCTAATGTGTTCCAACATCGTTCAGACTTTAGGAACCATGCTCGATACAATTGTTTTATGAGACCCTTGGTTCTTATGCTTTTATGTAGAAGTAATATGATTGATTTTATGTTGGAGAAAAGCTTGCGATTGCTAATGTGTTCCGACATCGTTCAGACTTTGGGAACCATGCTCGATACAATTGTTTTATGAGACCCTTGGTTCTTATGCTTTTATGTAGAAGTAATATGATTGATTTTATGTTGGAGAAAAGCTTGCGATTGTTAATGTGTTCCAACATCGTTCAGACTTTGGGAACCATGCTCGATGCAGTTGTGTTATGGTTTTATGTTGAATACCATTTTTTTTTTTGTTTCTGAAATTGATTTGAATTTAGTTGTTTGTGTTGTGTAATGTCATACTGGATCCTTTGTTAATTGCAAACACTTAAAAAGAAAAACAAATTAATTTTTTTCATTACTGAAATGTTATGTACATAAACTAAATCACTATCTCGAAGACCAGTCCTTCGAGTTGCAAAAAACCTCCACAACCATCTTCTCTCGAATGGTGGTCATATCATTTTCCGACCAGTCAAAAGTATCCCTGTTCGCCGCCAGATACTCTGTCAATTTTAAAGTATGAGCACCACAATTACCCCTACAATTCACCACATGAACAACCGTTAGAATGGAATTATATGAAAATGGATTTGGCTAAAATCAGATCTTGAAACAGTCATACATTATGTCCTGTTGTGGCACACGGTCTGCAGACACATAATACAAAGTGAATGCCCTAGTAGTCTTTGAGTACGTCATATCGCCCCTCCATCTGCGATTGTGAAAGTTCACCGCATGCAGCATCGAGGGTAAAAAATACCGTAAGCACGCGAGCTGCATTTTCCTGTGGCTGAATGGCACCTCCTGTCTGTACGGGTCAAAAAGGTAGATATTGCCTCCTGTGAGGTCTATGCTGGCCAGGGCCCAATGCGTACGTCCAAGGTTGCACGGAATCAGAACCTGCAGGTGTTTCAACAATGTGCGATCAGTGTGACATTTATTTTTCAAAACTTTAGTGGAAAACATGTAAAATAAACACTCACGGAGTCAACATTGTGCCATGGTAAGTTTCCTAGCGGGAGCAGCCCACGTACCACCGTAAGGTCTTCTTCGGACCACTTCTGCTTCTGTGAAGACCAACCTGTACGGGGTCTATCAGACCCACTTCCCATCTTCCTGTCCCAGCGGTTACATAACCATGACTATACAAAAACGTTAGGTTATAGATGTATGAAACACATCAATGCACAAGCAAATACCGTACAATTTAAACACTTACATAAAACTGTGAATCCAGTATGTTGATCCTCGGACCGTAGACAGTGGGAAATGCTCGCTGATGCTTCCGCAGAATCTTCAAGTACGCGTCAATGTGCTGAAAGTTTGAACATTTTCATTTGTTAGGATTGTACAATTTTTGTAACAACATATACATATATTACAGTTATGAACATACCGTATCCTCCAACTCCATAAAGTTGCTTTGAAACCGGTGGAACCACAGGACATCGACTGGCAAGTGTAGATCCACATCACGCCTGCATTATTGTTGAAGAAGTTAGATAACCAAGTCAAGTCAGTTTTACTAAGCTGTTTCAAAAAAAATACAGAGATTGTAATATCTACGATTATACTTACAATTCCCCCGTCGGGTTCCTCTTGTACGCTTGGTACGCCGCTAGGTGATCAGGATCTATCAGTTCGTGGGGCGCCCATACATGTGGTGGCTGTGGTATAGTCCTTGCCCTCTTCGGCTGACAGGGGTCAGTGTATGGGCTCCGCTCCTGCCAACCTAGTCTGCGAACCCGATCCTGACACTAAAGGGGTAGGGGACTCCGATCCAAACCATGGGGATCCACCAAACGTCTGCTCTGTATAGAGGGACTCCGTCCCCGTTTGCTGCCAGCATGGGTGCTATGTATGGAGGAACTCTGTCCTCGTGGATCGCCTGCAGGGGTGCTCTGTATGGAGGGACTCTGTCCTCGTGGATCGCCTGCAAGCCCTGCTGGGATAGACCCGATGGGTGCAGCAGGACGGAGGAACTCTATCCCCGTGGAATGAATGGAGGGATGCGCTGCACTAGGATAAACCAAAGGGGTGCGCAGTATGGAGGCACTCTGTCCCAAGTCCTAGGGATGAACAACAGGGTCTGGTAATACCTTATGAGGTACCTGCTCTATCTCCATATGTGCTGCCTCAGTGTTATCAGTACCACCAGTAACCTCCTCTCTTGGTGTCACACCTAGCCCCTACTGATCAGACACTGTCTGCGTACTGGGGTGCGGCTGACGCCCAGTCTGTAAGTCTGCTCCGCCCTGATGACTACCAAACATGTCTATATCACTGAAGTGTAGGTCTTGGTCATCGATCGACGGGTCATCAAATGGTGGGTCATCGGACCGTCTGCCTTCAGTAGGTGTCTGCGATGTCGAACCCTGAAGACCCCGAATCAAATCTAGCAACTCCTGATGCTGTTGATCTCGCTTTTTGTCAGTCCTTTGCACTTCGTCCCGTAACTCTCGAAACGCATCCAGCAGTTTAGTATACCTACGGTCCTGAAATGAAAAAAAATAAACACGTTGTGAGTACTAAAAGTTTCCAACTGCTTTGAGATTCAATACTGCGGTGCAACTACTTTTGCGTACCTCTGGATGCCCTCCGACGCCTCGTCGGGAGTGACCTTCAGGTCGAGGCTCTGTGGGCAACACAAATCGAACCCGCCTATGCCTCACGGGACTCCTACTGCGACCCTCCACGTCAGAACCATCTGTATCACTGGGTCCCAAATGCGGATACTCAGTATCACTGGGTCTCGAATACGGACCCTCAGTATCACTGGGTTCGGCAGTCGTACGGTGTTCGACATCGGCATCCGCATCATACAGACTGCCTCCCTCCTCAATGCCCTCATAGTACCGTTCAGCCAGCTCTACCGGTGTCGTCACCAATGTCACCCTCGCAAACATCTGAAATCAATGTTAGACCATTTGTAATCGCATACATACTATTAACTATTAACGTTAACATAACAGATACTTACCCGTTCAATGAAAATGGAATCCAACTTATCCCCCCTCGGTCTCTGACTCAACTCCCATTTTAGAATACGGGGGGATAGCTCGATTTCCCTGCGGGTCCCACAATCTTCGATGGCAAGATCGGGGATAACCTCAAAAGCAAATATTTGCGTAATAGATAAGTACAATAATAATAAAACACATCAATCATATGAAAATAAAAAATACAATTAAAGTATGGAATCAAATTCTAAATTCTTACCAATAGTGCATAAGTACAACCATATATGTTGTACGTCTCCACCTTGTGTACTTCAACGCCCTTTTCTCGCTGTCTTTTTTCGAACCGTTCCCGACGACCATCCAACGCATGCTTGAACCCAGAAATAGATCGCCTATACACATGCGCACCCCACGGGAATGCATCAAAAGCGTCCAAGTTCTCGATTAGGCGAAACTGCCATAATGGGACTTTCTCTCTCTCTCTTCCAAACCCATTAGTATCCATTAAGCATATACAGTAAGCATAGCTTAACCGCATCGTACTGCTCAGCAAAACCACCGGTCCGTACAACAGCTCTCAGCTCTCCAAACTCTACATCATCTCGACCCTCAAAGTATCGCTGGTGTATGCCATTCTGTACCACATCATAGGTCGACGTGTCGGGAAGTTGTCCGAACTTCAATCCAGTGATCAGACAGAACTCAACCTTCGAGAACCGGACCGAATGCTTTCCTAAAAGAAATCTCATCTCATCTCATCTTCCGGCCCGTCGTGATGCAACTCACGAATAAGCAATCGATGGACAATGCCAGCTGAAAACTTCATGTTGCGCTGCATCCGAAGGAAATGTCCAAAACACGACTCAGTGTACCGACGTCGTTCTTCGACCGCAAGATCTTCAGGTACACTGTTAAGTGCATTTTCGATATCTCTAAGGTGACCGAAATGGTCATGCCGAGTTATTTTCCCCGCATACCTTTCTTCCGCTGGAGTTTTCAGAAGATCTTTCAGTGGATTCCTCATCTGCATATTCACATAAAAAAAAAATTAAAAGAAATTAATATATATAACTTCATGAAAAGGATCGGACACTGCAAAAATAAAAGTCACGGACACTTTAAGAAAAGGCTCGGAGTGAGGTTCAAAAGTCTCGGAGACTTAATGAAAAGGCTCAGGTACTATTAATAAAAAGGCTCGGAGACTTTCTAAAAAGGCTCGGAGACTTTCTAAAAAGGCTCGGAGATTCAAATTACAAAAACCTACATCATATTCTTTAAAAGGCTCGAATGAAGGTTTAAAAGGCTCGGATGAAGGTTTAAAAGGCTCGAGATTCAAATTTCAAAAACCTACATCATATTCTTTAAAAGGCTCGGTAGAAGGTTTAAAAGGCTCGGAAAAGGCTCGGAAAAGGCTCGGAGAAAGGTTTAAAAGGCTCGGAAATGAAAAATTGCAGAAAACATAATCACATTACTTAAAAGGCTTGGATGAAGGTTTAAAAGGCTCGGAGAAGGCTCGGAGAAAGGTTTAAAAGGCTCGAAAATGAAAAATTGCAGAAAACCTTATCACATTACTTAAAAGGCTCGGATGAAGGTTGAAAAGGATCGGAAAAGGCTCGAACGAAGGTTTAAAAGGCTCAGAAAAGGCTCGAATGAAGGTTTAAAATGCTCGGAGAATGTTCTATTCATCGTCTTCAACAAAATTTTTACAGAACTTTAAACCCTAACCTAACCTAATCAAACAAACCTAATGAACAATAAATCTAATCAATCAAACCTAATCTATATGTCTAACCAAACATCAAACGCAAATCAAATTAACAACAACAAAACGCGTGAGAGAGAAAGTTCAACTCACCACTGGACGCTTGGAGTCGAGAGGGGTACTGTAGCACCACCGCCGGTGATTCGCCGTCGCTTTTTTGGCCGGATTTCTTGCGCCGATAACTTCTCTCCCAACTGTTCTCTCTCCCTCAAGTTTTTTCTCTCACGTTTCAAAACACACAAACAGACAAAAATGGAGGTATTTTTGTCTGGTCACCAAGATTGGTGCCTTTTAAATTTACATTATTAAAGTGGTGCTATTCTTACAAAAACCCCTCCAAATAGTGACATTTAAATTTCGAACCCATGTTTTCATTCATTATTGATTTAACCTAAATTGATTTCATTAGTGTTGCTTTAAATTTTGAACTCATCCATTTAGACCTTTTTTGAAATATTTAACTACATAATGACCATTGATTTTGAGGAAGAGATGCATGAAGAATTTGTTGAACAAGTCATTGAAAATGATATGGAATTTGATGAACTTTTTTATGCAATAAGAACAACAACGCAGTACCACAATAATGTTTTATTGAATTAGATATTCTATTACATATTGTAAAATGCAAAGACTTAATAATTCTTTGCAAACGAATTGAACATATTTGGAAATTATCCAAACGAATGACCTATATTTGCTAAAGCATTTTCAGTTCTATTAAACTTTCTTTAAATGTGATAAAATCAACTTAATGACCTTGTAAAAGAATTAGTTCATTTACATAAGAAAAGCTTTGTTTATCTTTCTTGTTTATTAATTAAGATGCTTGACATAGTTGAAAAGTTTGAGACAGTAAACAAACAGTTACGGCTTAGCCACCTTGAAGATCAAACAACATAAACATATAATTGATATCAACTAATAGAATTTGAAAAGAAAAAAAAATGTTTTGCATATACCACGCATTGCTAATGAAATGACACACACAAAATTGCTTTTATTAATTTGTTTATTACGTTCGAGTGATGTTATTTCATTATGATTGAATTTCATGCATGCTAGGTTAGATCCATGCAGAGATCTCAGTTTCGAACAACTTGACTGGTGAAATTCCTAAAATATTCATCCAATCTGCCCTGACTATATGTTTGTGGAAGCTAAAATAACATTTTATAATTTTTGTAGGTATTTGACAAGTAACAAGATGTATATTAGAAAGATAAAAAAAAAAAATGTAAGTATATCTCCTTTATTTTGATTTCCAAGTTTCAGTTTCCTAAGCTATTGAAAACACGATACAACTATCTAACAATTCTTAGAATCTTTTAATTGCTTTGAAAGCTCCTTGAAGTATCCAATTGTTGAGATTTAGTAGTATAACTAGAGTTAGATGAAACAAATTCCTTATAAAGTTCAATAGTTTCATGCTATGTCTAGCAACATTAATATTCAGTTACAAAATAACACAATGTTATCTTTCTTTGTAGTTATTCCAGAATCACATAAAGGTTGATTGTTGATGCATCCATGAATAAGTCAAGTGCAATCAAATGTCCACGACGGTGTGTGAAATTAATTTAAAACCATATATTGTTTCAGTTCTACATCATTATATTTGTAAATATAATCTTGAAGCGTCTCAAACGAGGAAATAAAGGAATCAGGAAAAAAAAATCAAATTGAGAGATAAGAGAAATGGGGAAAACGGGGAAATGAGGATAGGAATGGGGATACCTCCCCCAAACTCCCTCATCCCTATTTTCCCCAAATGAGGATATATAGGGGGGATGTGGGAACCGGAAAGGGGTTGGGAAATGGAGATGGGGGTACCAATAGCTATCGTCATTTCCCCAATACTCATCCCTAGCTACAATTCTCAAGCTTTTACTTATTTTCTTTTAATGTCAAAAGTAAAAAAAATAAAATAAAATAAAAATTAAAAATTAAAAAAAAAAATCATTAATTTTTTTAAAAGCGAGAGACCTATTTGATAATCGTGAAACGTACGAGGACTAACTTACAAAAATATAAAAAGTGACAGAACTTGAAATTAAGAAAAATGAACGGGACCAATCATTAAAAATGCTTAGGGGTATTATAGTAATTGAGTAAGAAGAGAACACAAAAAGAAGGAGGACGCGTGTAGTGGCTGTGGTGGTCTCTCTCATTTGGTCCGGTTCGCAAGTAAAGAGTGAAGGAACAAACACTCTGAAACTTGAGAAATCTGAATCTTTATTCTTTTTAGGG
Organism: Acer yangbiense; assembly: GCA_008009225.1. NCBI lineage: Eukaryota > Viridiplantae > Streptophyta > Magnoliopsida > Sapindales > Sapindaceae > Acer > Acer yangbiense. The sequence goes on from CM017767.1 coordinate 31,882,585, forward strand.
TTAGGGATATCCCTAATCCGGATACCGTTATCCCAGTTTTGGTGTTGGATCAGATAACGATCAAGATGGGCGCCAATTCGATATCCACAGACACCACCAATGACCTCGACGAACAGATCTCGCAGCTCATGCAGTGCAAGCCTCTCTCCGAACAACAGGTAAATTGATCTGATCTGATCAGTTAGGGTTTTTTTGTTTTTTTTGTTTTTTAAGAGGATCGTGATTGAATTTTAGTCGTCGTTTCGTATTGGATTTCGATTCAGCTTTTCTTCTTTATTTTGCATATTCATGGTGTTATGGATAATCCAGATCTTGTGTTTTTGGCTCTGCAACTGAAGCCTGATCCTTTGTGTATGGTTGTAATATTCCTAGCTTTTTGTGTTTTCCAAGTCTTTTAGTTTTGTATACTATTTTTTAATCTTAGTTAACAAATACCTGTTGTCGATCACATCCCATCAGTGGGTTTCTATGGTATTTTGTAGAATTACAGTGCTATTTCGATATGTGCAATTTTGACAATTTGGAAGATTTAGTTGTCATAATGGCTACAGTCCTAATATACCATGCTAGTGAATATGCAGACCAATTTACAGGTTGATTAGTTTTCGTTTTTATGTACATATTGTACATTGTACTTTACTATCCATTTGAAGAGGACATATCACTTATCATCGATAAGAATTGAATTTTATACAAAAATATATAGGATGCAGATGGGACACGATGATAAAAGCAAAAGGCTTATGTATTTTAGAGAGTTTATGTGTTTCCGTTGTTTTAGTGTTGATTTTTATTTTACTTTTGAAGCCTGCATATTCATTCCATTTCATCGAATTGCAGTTGTTGTCAGTCTGTTTATTCAATGCAAAGGAAGCAGATTACTGATCATATCTGTTTGGTTTTGTTTGCTGTAGGTTAAAGCATTATGTGAGAAGGCTAAAGAGATATTGATGGATGAAAGCAATGTCCAGGTTCAGCCCTTTTCCTGCCTTTTCAAGATATTGCCTCTTCTTGATCAACCCTTTTTGTCACTAAATATGTAGCCTTACTTGCTCCAGTATATTTCTAACCTCAGGGAAGATAATATTTTCTTTTGGAACTAGTTACTTTGCTGTTGGTTGCCTACAGTTAGAAAGTTAATTTCATGGTTCTTGAATTCCGCTTTCAGTATGATTGTTGGCCTCCTTTATATTGTGTTTTCTTACATTCTAATCTGTAAATGTCATATTTCTCATCTTAAATTGGAAAATCTTTGATGTTTGGTCAACTTGTTTTTGTGTCACAGCCTGTGAAAAGCCCTGTGACAATTTGTGGTGATATACATGGACAGTTTCATGATCTGGCAGAACTTTTTCAAATTGGTGGAAAGGTATCTGTTCTGACTATGACCATTTTGTAATCAACTTTCTCTTTCAGTTGAGGGAATATCTAAAATAATTATTTGAGCCTGCCAAAGAAATGCTTTGCAGATTGAAGTGATCCAGAGGTATCATAGTTGGGTAACTTGCCTTTTGTCTGGAATCAGTTTAATTATGTTAGCAGTGTGGTGGTCTGTTGTTAATCTATGCTCGTCAAAAGAAAAATAAGTTTTTATTTTTGTTTTCACTTTGGTGCACAGAATTTTCAATTAAGGCTTTCTGGTTTTTGTTATTATTGATGTATTGTCTTTACTTTGGTAGAAAATTTCTTTTATAGCCCAGTTAGTGGCATTTTGATTTAAATTGTTCTGTGCAAACTAACTTTTGATACATCCATCATGAAATAATACTCTTCTTCTCTCATTTCTTATCACTGTATATATGTACACAAGGTAAATGATTCAGAATTATAATTTAATAATATGTTAATTTTCTTTTTCTTTTGTGACTGTTCTTCCTGCTGTGTTAAAATCTGAAATTACGTGTCTTAAATTGCAGTGTCCAGACACCAATTACTTGTTTATGGGAGATTATGTGGACCGTGGGTATTATTCTGTTGAAACTGTTACGGTATGTTGAATTGAAAATATGGATTTTCTTTTTTCCGTCATGAAAAATATTGGTGTGACCTGACAAAAAGAAATTAAAACGCAACCATGATCTATTAGTGGCATTGCTTTCATAGTCCAAATTTATTGGTCAACAAAATTGAAAATTGGATTTTCCTGTCTATGCTGTTATCAATACCACTACATTTTGTTTATTTCCAGCAGATTTTATTTCTTTATTGTTAATGGAAAAAGACTCTTGATTTCTTTACTTCTTTGCAATATTGGTACTTTTTCTTAGGGTTTTTAGATGTTTTGGTGTATACTGAATTGTGTGTTCATCCAGCTATTAGTGGCCTTGAAAGTGCGTTATCCTCAACGAATCACGATCCTTAGAGGGAACCATGAAAGTCGGCAGGTATATACTCTTAAAACCGATTTTATATTTTCCTTTCATTTCTTTGCTACAATTGCCCTTCTGTTTTTTGTTAGTTTCAACAAGACTAAGATTCTATCACGGTTTCCATGATGATGTTCATTTTCTTGTTAATTTAGCACACTTATGGTTCAGTAAATGTAGAGTGTAATCTAATATTCCTCAAGTAAAGCCGTACTATCTTTAGTTTGAGTGGTTTCATATTTTCCAATATAGTTTAAATTCTGCATACTGATGATTGAGTCTTACATAAATATCTGTTTTCTTTGTAAAGTATTGAATGAACTTTTGGACTGAAGGCTGTTGCAGTGGATATTGAGCTGAATTTGCTTCTTTTAATCTGTAACAGATTACTCAAGTTTATGGATTCTACGATGAATGTCTGCGGAAGTAAGTTCTCTATGCATGTTAATTTAGGAGGTTCAAATGGAAATAACATATAATTTGATTTTAGTCAGCATAATGAGGTTCTCTATGACTCAAATGATCTTTTTGAATTCCTTCTCACAAATTTACAAATTATTATCATTGGGGGGTTGAAAACTTCTGTTAGGTTACACTCAATCCTCTTTTTTTCTATTTGTTTGTATATGCTACTTGTAATTGTTCTGTTGATACACTACTCTTTTCCATGATTACAAATCAAATTTATTTGGGTTAACAATTCTGCACTGTGCCAGTAAGAGTAAGTTATATGTTAACTTTACATTATCACCTGCTTCTTTTCTGGAATTCTGTTGATAATTCATCACTCAAGGTCAAGCTAATAAAGACTTTATATTGGTATTACGTTTCTCCCAGTAGAATGATGCTGGGATACAGGCCCCATCATGTTCAATCAAGTTACCATTGGCATGCAGCATGCTCTTCAACAGTGATTTAGAATATGCAGTTGCATGTAACTATATCCTTGCTCCTTTCAATATTGCAGTAGTGATAATATCTTCTGATGATTTATTTACAGGTATGGCAATGCTAACATTTGGAAAATTTTCACAGACCTTTTTGACTATTTTCCATTAACTGCCTTGGTAAGTAAAGAACTTGGTGCTAGCATTTTTTTTACTGAGAGTTAGAAAAATGAAACTCTAAGGCATAAAAAGAATGAGGCACAGGTTATTAATACAGTCCATATGTATGTATATCTGTTTTAGGCATTTAGCTAATTCTCATAGGATGCTACATTGTTACTTATATAATTCTGAAGTTCACCCAGTATCATTGTTATGCTCACTTTATAGAAGTTTTGGTGTATAATAAGCTGTATTGTGGGATCCCATTTCCATTACATTGTATTTGTATCACTATTTTCAGATCACTGGAATTGACAAATTTTAGGATTTAAAATGTAAGGGTCTCAAAGCCCAAGATTTAGGTTAGCTTTTAGATTAACATCTTGATATTTTTGATAAGATACATCCCAATGTGCAGATCAAATCAAATTAAAATTAAAGAAATCTTTTAGTAACTATAAAGCGCTAGCTGATTGTAGGAATTTTATGGATCAAATACTTTACGCTTAAAAAAGTCACTTGAACCAAAAAATAAATTCACTAAGTTGTCCATCTGAAAGATAGCCATAAGGATAATTTTGATAAGATACATCCCAACGTGTAGATCAAATCAAATTAAAATTAAAGAAATCTTTTAGTAACTATAAAGCGCTAGTTGATTGTAGGAATTTTATGGATCAAATACTTTACGCTTAAAAAAGTCACTTGAACCAAAAAATAAATTCACTAAGTTGTCCATCTGAAAGATAGCCATAAGGATAACTGATACATACTTTTGAGACAGATTCAGCAGTTTCTTCAGTTGTGAACTTGTGATCTATTAAACAATTTTAGAATGAACAATTTTCAAATATATATATATAGTTTCAGTCAATATATTATATATGAAGATGATATTTCTGTTTTTGTTCAATTATTATTGAAAATGATGAAATAAAAAAAGACAGGGAAGACAATTAGGGACATAGAGCCGTCACAGTTGCCGTTCTCTGTTGTTATCCAAAAACTTTTGTAACTTTGTTGCCAAAACTTATTTTCATGTTTAGCATAAGGAATCTTAATGTAGAATGTTCAATGTCTCGCCTTCTTTTTCACTCAATCAGCATGGGGTTCTTCAATTCATTCACTCTGGTGGGTTTTTAATTCCAAAAATTACCTATTTTTAGAATCCCACCAGACATTCCCAGGATTTTATGAATAGGAAAAGTCAATTTTTAATTCCTGGTTTTTATTAATTCTGCAAGTTAAATCACGCCAAAAAGAATGAAATCTAGAATAAGTTTTGTAGGCTTTTTAATAGTAAAATCTATTCCAGTTCTAAATTGATTTAGTTTGCAGATTTCTACACTCAGAAACTCATGATTCTAAGGACTTATTCTTATTTTATAAGAGAAAGTATAAGGTATTGGTGTAATGAGTATAATGGTGCCTGCTAGAACTGAAGTGAAAACGATGGTGGTTGAAAGATATTAAACTGTTGATAGCCTACCATTACTTTATATCTTAAGTGCCGTTTTCTCCTACGCAGGTAGAGTCAGAAATATTCTGTCTGCATGGTGGATTGTCCCCATCGATTGAAACCCTTGATAACATTAGGAACTTTGATCGTGTTCAAGAGGTCCCTCATGAAGGTCCTATGTGTGATTTGTTATGGTCTGACCCGGATGATAGATGCGGTTGGGGTATTTCACCTCGTGGTGCTGGATATACATTTGGCCAGGTAAATAGGACTCCAAATATCCCTTGTATTGTCTATTGCAGGAAATGAGTTACCTTTGGAGTTCTAATTGTTATTTCTCTTAATCCTTGATATTCTAAGGTAATTATCGCAATCTGTTTTGCAGGATATATCGGAACAATTCAATCATACAAACAACCTAAAGTTGATTGCTAGGGCGCATCAGCTGGTCATGGATGGATTTAACTGGGCACATGTAATTATGACTAATTCATTTCAAGATATAATTTTTTTTTTTCACTGCATTAGATGATTTTGGGTGTTTACTGTTACATTGCGTCATTGCTACAGGAACAAAAGGTGGTCACTATATTTAGTGCACCTAATTATTGTTATCGCTGTGGGAACATGGCTTCTATCTTGGAAGTTGATGACAACAGGGATCAAACTTTTATCCAGGTCATCTCTCTCCACTAGAATTTCAATTTGTTACTTGACTAGGTACTAGGCTTGTCAAACCTTGATGAAATTTGACATAGTTTATTTGTTGCAGTTTGAGCCAGCTCCGAGGAGAGGAGAACCTGATGTTACCCGTAGAACACCTGATTACTTCCTGTGAAGCTGCTAGTGTCTCAATACTCTGATTCCACTTGCTTCCCTCGTCACGTTTCAGGTGATTGTGGATCCTTGTTTCGAAGAAGGCTACAAATCATGCTTTTGTGGTGGCTGTGTCCAAATGAATGTATATTAGGGAGAGGTTAGATGCCCTTTTGATCTGTCTCACACTTGAAAGCTTGCAGGAAAAATTGCCTAGATGATGATGAACAAACGATCGATCGATTGTACTAATGATGTAGATATTCTTATTTTAATTTTTCTATTTTCATCTTGGCTCATGTTTCCCTGCCTGTGTTCCCATTCAAATGGATTCTGTGGGGGATCAAAGAATTTGATATCATAGACGAGTGATTAAAATGGTATTTGTATGAGTTTCGTTATGCAGAAATTATCTGGAATTTAATTTCTTGTTTAGGTGCTGATAATCTGAGTGGAATTGGAGAGACACAGATTTGTTTGCTTCATCCTTTCCTCTGCTTAAGATCTCTTAGAATTATATATTTTATTTTATTTTTTTTTCATTTTTTTATTACATCATATGATATGTAGACACTGCCAATAATCTAGTTGAATGTTATTATTATTTATCGACTATTAGTTACAAATTTTACTTGTAGTCAAATAAAAATTTAGATCAACAGAATAATAACTGATGGAATGTAAAATTGAAAATAACTAAAAAGACACTTTGAATAATTAAATAATAATTCTCGTACATGAAAGGATTAAAACTTCCATTACAAATCTCCACTTTGGAGTTTCTTTTGACCATTCTAGTTGATCGGAAAATAAAGAAATAGTTAATATATTTACAAAATACCGTCTGGATATGGAAAGTTACAATAAGATCTCATTAACAAAAATCATTTATTTCATCTATTCCATGGGGGAATACACATTACGCCACGCTTTTGTCTACTTATCTTCATTTTTTCTGGCATCTGCTTCACAAACTGTTAACTAATTTGCAAATGAATTCGACCAGAAAAAGTCTCGACAAACAAAAATAATAGGAATGTGACCCAATATTGAAAAATAAAATAAAAATAATTATGGTTACAGTTAAGACTTTGGCTAATTCTGAAATGATAAAGTGTTTTTCGATTTTGTTCATACCTCAGTGGTATTGGGAAATCTCCCAAAAATAATATGATTTACAGAATTGAAAATTGATATATATATATATATATAGAGAAATATATACTAAGAATCTTATGCAATCAATCTCCAAGAAGCATTACAACTTCAGGTGTGAGAAAATTGATGGAACAAGATCTACTACTGACCACGCAAGCCCTGCATATTGAATGAATCTAATGCCAGTATCAACATCAAATGTGTCCTGCTGTGAGAAAAAGAATAATTTCTGGACATAACTCGATTGCTTAATTTTGTCCGATTTCTTTCCAGTTACTGATCCATTAAGCTTGGGGATGTACCCGGTTGATCTTATTGGGATACCCAAGGTGTTTGATACTACAGGAACAATCCATTTTGCAAATGCCTTGCTGCAGAACTTTACGATAAGGATTGTTGGTATTCCCACAAGCATTCTTCCCATGAAAGCATGGACTCTGAGTTGTTCCGTAAATATACGTGGTACCGCTTCATGGTGGAACTGGTTGTATGTTTGTTGGACTCCAGCCACCTGCATAAGATTGCCACTTTAGCGTATGAACATCAACAACAAACCAACACAAAATTTCTTTGGTCATGTAAGCATAGATCTTTTAATCCCATTATTAACTATGTAATACAACATTTAAATTAAACAATAACAAAGATAATACACGAACAAGTGAAATGAATATATATATGAGATCAGGTTTATATGAGATTGCCGCAAGATGAGGGAAGATTCTACTTCATAAAGTTACCTCCAGATTGTTAGATTTGTTCGGTCGTGCTAAGGTTGGAGGAATTTTTTCTAAATCACATACATAAGCTGTAAGGTTAAGGTAGCTTGAAGGATTTATCAAGACCAGAATAACATAACTGAGGTTGGAAAGTATTTCAAGTGCAAGCCATATCTAGACTTCTTGTCTCAACTCTCTCAAGCCAGCAAGTTGGGCTCAGTAGTCCAAGTTGAAAATCTTATAAGGATATTATTAATATTTGCTTTTGAGAAATATTCTTTCTCATATTTTCTTAGAATCAGTCAGAACTCCTCCGAATCAGCCCCTCCATTATTTTTGCCCTTGTATTTTCCATAAATGACTATGACATGTTTAAGAACATTGATGTTACAGCAGTTCTGATTGAGTAAGTTGATAGAAGAGGGAAGTTGCGTGTAAAACTAAGCACTAAGCATTATATCAAGTGTGAACGGGTAAATGAATGCTTACAATTCCAAATGCAACACCATTGAAAGCTGTGTGGAACTCAAAGCTTGGAGTTGGAAGCTCAGGAGTCGGATAGGCAAAAAGCAACAAAAAGCTTAGGGCAGCCCAAAAGGATGTAACTGCAACAGAGAAATATCGTGTTCAAGTTAGATACATAAAAAGCTTTCCGAGTTATAAATTTCATTGTCAATTTTGGAGAAACTTACAATTCAAAATTAACCAGATTCCACTATCAATAAAATAGAAGAGCATAACAATTTAAGTAAAACTATTCCTATTTTAACATTCTGTTTGACCCAAACCCTGTTTAACTAATGGATTTGAGAATTTCATAATAAAAATGTAATCGAACTTTTTACACTAAAAATCCTTTGTTAATTTCAGCCATCAACATCTATTTTAAGACGATCAAGTTATTTTTTTTTTATAAAAAAAATCACAAAATTCAACCTTTAAGGTCCCATATTTTACAAAGGCAAAGAGCAACCCACTGATATCATACAGGGTGCCCTTGTTTCTTGGGGCAGCCTATACTTTCGCCTAGCAGGTCATAAGCCCACTATTTCTAAAGAGAATAATCTCGCTAACCATCTAACAGTAAAAGCTCATACTAGTGGGGGACTTCTCTTTACTTAGGAAGCGCATAATCAGGTGACAGTCATTGAAAACTTAAAAATATGAATGTACAAACAAGAACAGAACTGGACATACCATTTTGTTCAGAGACTATGAAGTTGTCAATATATTCATGAACCGTAAGCCAAAATGTTAGGATCACCAATCCCATAGTAAGTCCACCAATGATATCAACCAAACTGTGCATGCCGAGGTAAATTCTCCCTACGAATGAAACCAGCTTTTAGTTGGGGTATTTACAATAAGGAAGTTCATGCTGCCAGTGTCTTGTAGATAGTTAAACCTACCTAAACCAATGAGGCCGATAAACAAGCAAACAAGGGCAACTCCTGCAAATTGTATGGAGGCATCTCCATTTCGGGAGTAAGATAGAACATAGTGTAAAAGATATCTGGAAATTTCCAGCCAAAGGGACACAATTAGATAGTTAATTAATGTATATAAAATTACTCCATATTGTTAAAGCAAGGCAAAAATCATTTTACTTGGATGAGTTACAGGGTTAAGAACATTAGCTTTGTATTAACATGTAAGAATTAGTCAATTAGAAACTTGGCACAGAAACATTCACAATGCGAGGTAAACACTTGAGGCATATTATGGCTTTCTCAGGTTTCTAAACACGTATCGAATACCTCATGAGCAAGTCTAACCTCTTTAAATTCTTTTAAGCATTTTCAAAAAACCTCTATAATATGATGACTAAAATCCCTTTAGGAAGACAACCTACTAAAATGTTCAATGTATTTGAATACAGCACAACCAAAAACAAAATCTCTGAGCGAAAAGGGGTCACTGGGAGGAATTATGAATACCCTGTTAAGCAAACTGTATTAAGAGTGTGAGAAGAAGGCAATCCATATTCCAAAGCGTTTTCTTGCTCATCTTTTGTAGCTGTTATTCTCCTAACAGGTGGACAACTTGGTCTAGGAGCTGATACCGCATCCTGTGTAACAAAACAACACCAAAGAAGAACAGAATCAGCTTCAAGATTCATTCTTTGCCTTACAAACAAAAGAAAAAAAAAAGCTGTAAAAATTAAGTAACCTTTACACAATTGCCTAAATAATCACAAAAAGCCATGAGAAGTGTCATCTGCCGAGCCAATTTGCCATGGCCACTCTACAATATCCCAAAAACAAAAAAGCAACGATTATAAACTCAAATGCTGATAAAAAAAAAAAAACCGAAATCAAAATTAATAGAAAAAAAGAGAGCATACCCAGAAGAGCAAAGGTAAAAAAGCCGTGTAAAAAGGCACTGAAACAACACATGACAACCCAGAGAATACGGCATCCAATAGCTTGTGCTGGTATTTCTGTCACACACCCATTAAAAAAAATACCATAATATCAAAAACCTTTTTATAAGAATCATCTAACATTAACCAAACAAAAGATAAAAACAAATGATCCAACAAAAATGAAAATGAAAATCTGGGTATTGTTGACCTGGATCTGGAGAATAAAAGGAGCTCCAGAGATGACATGGCGAGTGATCCAAGGCTGCAACAAAGATCTAAGCTTCTGGGTGACGTTTAAATACGAAGAAAGCAAAATCCACGACAAGATTCCACACAAAGTCGACCATTGCCACGCCTCTAGTATGCTGCTCTCCATTCACCTAGAGCCTAGAGGAATGAGAATGAAGAAGAATCTCCACAATACACAAAACTATAAACAAATGGGAAGCTATTGGACTTGGATTTGTAATTGTTGCAGATTTTTGATATGTTTTTTCATTCGGTGAATAGTATTACTATATTATATTAATGGGTGTGTTGGATTTTGGTGGCAGAGCTCGCAGATTCAGAGATGCCATCAACGCGTTAAACGACATTGCCCGAGATTAGTCGTGGACCTCTAGGCTCTAATCAGATGTTAAAGTGCTAAACTGACTATTTATTTTTAATCCAGAAAAATCAATACCAGATTAATCATGTGATTCTTTTGAGTCAGCAATTCCACGCCTGTGATTTGTGATCCATCAAAAAAAAAAAAAAAAAAAAAAAGTTTAATATTTGTGGGACTGGGATGCAATCAGTCACTGTTAAATGTTAAACATTTAACGGTTATCGATTATACGCACGACACAGGTATAGGATTTAGTGTCTAAAACAATTTTTTTAAAAACAATTACGATTAACTCGAGGTTTGGTGTAGGACTCGAACTTATAATCTCAATTATGTAAAAATGAGGGATATAATATTGAGCCAACATCATTTTATCTTTTGATAAACAATTTAATCGTAAGATATCGTAATAATGCTTAGATTTAAATTGCACTGATCACTAAAGAATAAAATATCGGTATTGGTATCGATATCAGGCTTTTAAATTTATGGATATATCGGGGATACTATCGATATCGGTGGATATTCGGTAAAAAATTTAAAAAATGATTTGCTAACAGTAGCTCCACGATCTACACCAATTTCTTCTCTATCGGTGGATATATCGGTCCCTGTTTCGATATCGATTCCTCCAAAATATAGATATATCAATGGATATATCGGTGGATATATGGATTTTAAGTTCCTTGCTGATCACTTGTCTCCATTTTAAGTTTTATTCGTCTAGTAAATATATACATTCCAGTAATAATATTTAAACAAACACACAAAATTTAACATGCAGAAATTAGAATCATTCCCAATCCCATGATATTTCTAGAATGAAGCCTGTACAAGGTTGACCAAATTGGTGTGAGTCGTGACTATGACCTAAACCTTCCAACAGTAAACACTCAAATAAATTTAAGGGTTAACTACACAAACACCCCTGAATTTAGGTGAAATTGCATGTAAATTCAAATTTTCCATTTATTAGACAAACCTCTAATGGAAAAGTTTGACTAATGTTACAGCTAGCATGAAATGTAAAAAATGCTCATTAGTTGTAATGTAGGGCTAACACGGCATGACCTTTGGAAAATGAAAATTTTACCCCAAATATTTAAGTAATTACAAATCCACCTTAAACAAATCTTCAACTTCTTTCTCCTTTGCTGCTATGGCCGGTGTCGCGATGGCGGCAATAATGGTTGAAGGAGTCCCCATGGCCTCCTCCACAAAAAAGTGGAGGCACAATTCGCCGCGCCTCCATTTGAAGGGAGCATGCACGATGCCTCCTCCATGTAGAGGCATCTTCGCTTCCTCCATACATTAGAAAGTTCACCGCCCCCTCCTATAAGAAGAAGACACGAGATGCCTCCATATCGAGAGAAGGTGCGTGGCACTGCCAAATGGAGGAGGGTCACGGCCTCCATTAATTGGTTTTGTCATGGCACCAATGACGACAATAAAAGAGGGAGAAAACAAACGTGTTATGGTGAATTTGTAATTTGTTAAATTTTAGGGGTTATTTTAAACATTCCATGTTGAATTATTTTTTGTGTAAACAGACAATTTTACCCTTAGACCACCCATTGACCGTTAGTTAGTGTTTTACAATGGAGGTTTGTGCAATAAAATGAAAAGCTGAATATTTGTGCAATTTAACCTAAATACAAGAGTGTTTGTGTAATTAACCCTAAATTTAAATTAAATTAAGGGAGAAATTTATTTGGTGGATAACAACATAACATCAATAATTAAATGTACGATAAGATAAAAAAGTTGACCAATCTCTATCTAAACTATTAATAATTAAATACTTTAAATCCAAAATAATCATATTTATAGTAAGAAAAATCAAAATTTTGAAACGTATGCACTTTGTGGAGGCCGTCAAAGTTGATGGGCCCGACGGAAACATTTAGTTATGACTTATGACTTTATGAGGTGGTAAGGTGCCAAAACGCGTCGTATTCAGTGTGGTAAATCTGATGGTTTCCCCAATGTTTTGGACGGTCATGATTAATCTCCCCAAAACCTAACTCAGATTATGATTTCTTCTTGTAAAAGAGCCCAATTTTATTTTCTACCATATAAGTGTCCCAATAACCATTGAGCCTAATCAACAACTTTATATGTATCAAAAGTAGAGATGACATTTGTTAAGGTGACTCGGTGAGAAGACACATATATAAACAAAACACGAAACGGATAGTATTGGAGTTTATACAAACACGAAACGATTGCTCATATCTAGAGCATTTTCAAGTCTTCCAATTGACTAACATCTCAACTGCTTTATTAACTTCTTTGTTTATTTATTTATTTTCTTGGAAGTTAACACTATTGGATTTCTCGAAATCTATCGAGATTGAACTCTACAGCTCTACAGATACAATTTGAAATGCAACTCAATCCCCGTACTTTATAATGTGTTGGTGGCATGGCCTATAACTTACTAGTGCCCCATAATATGTTGCTATCTTTAGCATTCAATGACACATCATTTGAAATAAATGCATGACAATCTAACATTATTTTCATATTTATTGTAATAAAAAATTATAACAAAAAAGACAAATAGAGATATTTCATTGGAATAATATCACACAATATGCGTCTTATTACAATGAGTAGAAGTTTAGAATTGAAATTAGGTAGCCATCCCTCTTCCCTTCATGACATGCCTCTTCAAGCCAGGTATATGAACATTTGTAATGTAATCTTTCCAATCTATGCTCCCAACATCAAATCCAAATTCATTCTTCTCTTCTTCACTCATCATCTCCATTAATCTCTCTGTGTTGCTGTTATCAAACCTGCCAAAACATATAATATATATATTTCATGTTTTCATGATCATAAGATCCATTAGAGAATATACTTAGCTAGCTAACCTTACCTTCCACTATAAAATGTGTATGGCTCATATATTTTAGCCAAGTACTTTGCTTGCTCCACTGATTTTCTGCAAATCACTTCCAGCTTCTGAGACAGTTTCCCATTTGAATTTGAGGCCATAGGCGATAACCTGCTTCGCTGGATAGCATCTCTCCAAAGTTGTTCTGAGAAATCCTCCATGGAACTGAACAGCTTCATTGATGGAACGTTGATCGGTCTCCCCTTTGAGTCTAAATACGGCGAGGAATTGTAGTGTTCATAAATCAGTCTAGCAAGATCCTGGAAAATTAATGGATTCACGACTGATGAAGCGATTTGGTAGACATTAATGTCTGGTTTCTGGAGCGTTCCGTGCCTTGCTATAGCTGCCAGCGTTGCGTTAACAACCATGTCAGCTGGGACCTGCACGCATTCATGCATGTTAAGAGCAGCAGCAGCTTACCAACTAATAAGTTAGACAAATTAGATGGTTATTAGTACTTACTACATCAAGTATCCCATTTGGATCTGCTAAAAAGCCAGTGAGCTGCCCTTTTCCATAGTATAAAACTATTGGATCCATCATCCTGTGAAAAGAAGTTGAATTAAATCAAGCAAGTAATTGATAATTAGAGTTGAATTAATGAAAAGATTAAGGAGAAAAAAAATACCTGTTTCCTTCCATCCATCCAGGGAATGGCTCTTTGCAAGTGCTCTCGATAACACTTGGTCGAATAATCACCACCGGAACATCTCCTCTCATGCTATCAATCACCATTTCTCCCATTGCCTTTGTAAACACGTAAGTGTCCTGCCATCCATATTTTTTTGCCCTGAAAATTTACATAACCACTTATTCATTTGATTCAATACATTTTACATGAAAGCATTTATATATATAAGCATGGAAATTGGAATCACCTTTCTAAACCCAATTCCTTCAGCTTTTGAGTCACTTCCTGAATATCTGCAGAGGCTTCTTTGGACTTCAAAGCCAGCTCTATTTCCTTTTCAACATCTAACGTTGGTATAAACGTCGATGAAGTTTCTGAGACGAAGTTTTCGCTTGCTATGCAATCTCCCATGCTGAATGGTTTCTCCCAAATTCTTCCTTGTCTTTGTCCATTCACATATGCTGTTCTTGCATAACAGAACAAAACATTAATCATATATTAGAGTCTAATGAAATTACTGGACACATATTAGCATAATTCGATCTTTACGTATGAAAGCAAGCAAGGTTCGTACTTGCCTGTTGAAACTTGGACAAAGAGCTTAAGTTTCTTGCACTTGTTTGCAAAGCTCATAAGGCGGCAAGGTCCTCTTGTGTTGATATCAATAGCAATATCATACCTGCAATTCCATATCTATATATAACTAATTAATTAATTGTACATGCATTAATTATTACTAATTGAAAATATAATGAATAAAGGGGGTCATGACCTTTCATCAAAAGTTGTATTAGCTGCAGAGTTTACAATAACATCAACGTCTTTCGCAACCATATCAGCAAATTCTCCTTCTAAACCAAGATTAGATTCACACACATTTCCTACCACAGGAACCAGTTTGCTCAACATGAATGCTTGGTAGGATTTTCCATACGTTTGTCGGAGACATTTGAAAAGCTCTGCATTAATAATCTAACAAACACAACAGCAAATTAAACGTCGATTCCAGGAAAACAGCCAACTGATCATGATAAAAACACAGCAAAGATCGAACATACTTCTGTTTTTAATCTTTCCATTGCAGCTTCCTTATTTTTGGCCTTGATCAACAGATATATCTTTCCAACATCCGGTGCAGTACGCAGTATCTTCTCTATCAGAACTGGACATTTTAAGTACCCGAAAAGGATATGAAAAACAAATAACAAACTGTTTAAAAGTACATTCAAGACATAATGACATAGAATTATAGAAACCAAAGCCTCCTCTGAAAATCTTACCTTTTGCTAGAAAGCCAGTTGCACCAGTAATGAAAAAGCTTTTTCCTCTAAGAAAGTTGACAATCCCAATACCATGTTGCACTTCATCAACTAAAGAGGTAGTGGTTGCTCCTCCACCAAAGGGCACCAAATCTTTAATCTGATCAGTTTGGCTCTTGACATTTTGTGGTGACAAAACCAAGTTTCCAGCATCCATCAAAGCAGCTGCTTTCTGATCTTTTTCAACAACTATTGATCTCTTCTTGTTCCCACCACCTTGGCAGTACACAACACTAGTACTACTAGTGCTGCTGCTGCTGCTTTTCTTCCTAAAAGAGCTCTTATCACAGTTCTCAAACACATTGAGGAATTTATGTGGAGAAAGTGAAAGTGAAGAGACAGAGTTGAGGAAGAGATTAGACCCCATTACTGGCAAGAAAAAAGAAAAGAAAAGAAAAGAATAAAGACAAGTTTTAGAAGAAAGATAAAAAATAAAAAAGGGTGGTGTTATGCAGGAAATGGTTTGGATAAAAACAAGTAAACTAACAGGAAAAAAAAAAGGTTAATAAATTTAAGAGAAGGGTTTGGTTTGGATTGGTTTAAATAGAGATAAGAGGGAAGTAAAAGTATGTAAAGAGAATTAGGTGTGCATTTGAATTAATAATGATTAATGAATAATCAAGAACGGCCAAGATGGCGGGAGGCATCTTTGGTTGTGCTTATTTGATTAGTATATCAACTAAGAAACTTTTGTGGGGTGAAAAAGGGTGTGTTGTAGGAGTGGGAGGAGACTTCGCTGCTAAAGCCCACGCTTTGTTTGCATTAATCTCCAAAAGCTATCCTCTATATACAACCCATGAATTTGCTTAGTCGTATTAGACCATGCAATGCAATAATGTCAGTCACATTCTTACCAAAAATTAGTAACGGTTGTTAGGGGGTTTTCTCCGACCATGTTTGAAGTCAAAACTAGTATATGGTATAGATAAACAATGTCTTTTAAAGATAAAACTGTGAAACTCAATGAGCCAAAACGGACAATACCTCGTGGATAGCAGTTTCGTGCATACAATGACGAAATTTTAATCTGCCATAATGTTAATTTTCATATAACAAAAATAATAACAGTAATAAGGACCAAGAGTAGTTAACTATCTATTTCAAAAAAGGTAAAAATAAAATAAAATAAAATAAAAATAATGTAGTTGTCCATCTAATCTCATTGTAGAGTCGTGTTGCAATGGGATTGGGTACTTGAAAAGTCAGATTCCTAATTTGGGATGGCAAAAATCCCCGATCTGTTTGAAATTGGTGGGGATCCGATCCGTTTGTGGTGGGTTTAGAGCACTTAAAACGGGGCTCAGATCAGGTATAGGTAAAACTTGTTGACCCGGTTTGTAACCGTGTCGGGTATAGGTTAAACCATTATAATCCAACCCGTCCCGGTTGACCCGGTACTTATATAATTATTTTTAAAATATATTAGTATAAAAATGGTTAAACAAAACTCTAAATATTTTTAGAGTAATACTATTAATAATCCACAAAATATGCTGTTCAAAAAAAAAAAAAAAAAAAAAATCAATCCACAAAATATCTTTCTACACTCCATTTAAAATTTTCTTTATTACATAACAATTTTATCCTAACTAAAATTACCAAAAAGGACAAATAAATTCTAAATACATTATAAAACTATTTTACTATACTTCAACATTATTTTTTTACAACAAAAACCAAACAATTTTTTTCCTTGAAAAGAACAAATAATTTTTTTAAGGGTTAATTTTTATAGTTTTTTTTTTTTCATAAATAAACAATAAAAAAATAATTACAGATCCTCCCCATTTTCACGACGGGCGACTTACCACCACTTCGATCTCCAACCCACACACACCACACAAACACCACCATCTGCAACCCAAAAAAAACAAAACAAAACAAAACAAAACCAACCAGATTAGATAGAGGGGCCGGGAGAAGGACAAAGAGAGAGAGATCTGATTAGGCTTAGGAATGAGATTTTGATCTTGACCTGATGGGATTTTGTTCTTGATCTGAACTTGATTAAAGAAAAGAATTTTTTATAAACTTTTTTAAATGGATTCATGGTTTTTTTTTTTTTTTTTAATATTATTATTATTATTTAACGTATGAGATTATCTTTATTATTATTATTAATTTTAAATCAAAATGATTTTTTTTATTGGAAAAAAAATAATCTTAAAACAAAATGCATTTTTTTTAAATAAAAAAAAATTAGATTTTTATGATGTAGTATTAAAAAAAAAAAAAAGAATTATTTGGAAACAAAATGAAGAGTCCTTAGCATTTTTTTTAGAGTAATTGGCACAAACCCCCCATCGAGTGTATGTGAATTTGCATGTTACCCCCTAAATTTTTTTTTTAGGCATTAAACCTCTTGAACTATCACTTATTGGCAATCCTTTGGTTTTATTCCCCCTGAGGGGGCATTTTTACTCTTGTTCTGCCAATAAGTGATAGTTCAGGGGGTTTAATGCCTAAAAAAAAAATTTAGGGGGCAACATGCAAATTCACATACACTCGAGGGGGGATTTGTGCCAATTACTTTTTTTTTTTTTAAATTTTAAGTTTTTAGAATGAAGTGTATTTAGAAAAGAAGAGTAAAAATATATAATTGGATTGTAAGGAGAAAATCTCTATTTTTATCTCTTTATCTAATTGTATTTTATGTTTGAATTTAAGGTTTATATAAGTTAGATGTTACATTCTACTAAATTTAAATTTATACATGAATCATTTGTGCACCAAATTTGGGCAAAGTAGCATTATTGATTTATTTGTAGTTTGTGATTAAATTTAAGTCTATGTTAAAATTTAAATATATTTTTCAATTTAAGTGTATTTTTAAATTCATCCAGTAAAATTTGTATAATTAATGATTTTTTTTTTTTTTTTGGTTAAATGAAATGGGTCAATTCGAGTCGGATATGGATCACCCCACTCCAAAATAGATCAGGTACGAGGCAAAAATCAAAAACTCATTCGGGGCACGGGTCAAGTATGGGGTGTCCTGCTCCAACCGGGTTTTGGGTATCTGGCTCCAATCTGACTCGTTGCCATCCCTACTCCTAATAGCTAGTGCCTGACTGCCTGGTGACATGTTTCATTAGGAATTAGGATAAAGGAATCAGTGATGGGTAAACCATTTCATGTCGTTGATGAGTAATGCTACATATCTCAAAAATTTGTCGAATCACTTGGGTTGGGTGATGGTGTCTAATGCCCAAAAGGTAGCCACCGCGTACTCTCCTCAAGTGGCAAAAGTCATGGCGATTCTTCGGGGCTTGGAATTTGCAAGGGATTCTAGTTTATTATCGATGGTTGTTGAATCTGACGCATTGGGTGTGGTGAATTTAGTTAATGCGAAGAGTTAGGTTCATGCGGATATTGGCCTGGTCATCTGGGATATAAAAGAAAGAATCAGAAGTATTGCCTGTCATTCGGTTGCTTTGGTGTCAAGGTTGGCTAATGTTGTAGCCCATAGTCTGTCAAAATTTGCTTTGTTTGTTGACGAAGATTATTTTTGGATGGAATCCTACCTTCCATGTTTGGAGAAGTTTTTTCAGGATGACCATCCAAGTTAGTTAGTTTAATGGATTTTCCCTTAAAAAAAAGTAGTATAAACTATAAACTATAAAGAGTTAATTTAAAATGTGTAATATATGACATGAACTTCGGAACGCCATAACTTTGTGCTCCGATGTCTAAATTGGGTGATTTTTTTTTTTTTTTTTTTTTAAATGGGGCAGAATGATGCGATGTATCCATTGGGACAAAGGGCTTGTGACTACTTTTCCGCCCCAAAAAACCCCTTTTTCATAAAAAGAAATAAAAGAAAAAAAAAATTTAATGTCATGTCAATTTCAAAGCTCTTTTAAGCCTAGTAAGAAAAAAAAATTTCTCCGATCCAACACCATAGCCTTGTCCATCTTGATTCGGGGAATTAATTTTACCTTGGTCCCAGTCGAAATGGACACGTTTCAAATTAACTCCTTATACTACTTATTATATTTATTTGAAATAATAATATAATATTTGCTATGGTTCTACTAGTTAGGTACTAGGAAATGGTAGTGACCATGGTTTAAAAAATATAAAATTAAGAATTGACGGGCCCGGCTTGTTAGGCTCGTGGGGCCAGGCCCGTAAGCCAGCATAGCCCACTCCTACTTGCCTAATGTGCCGAGCTCGGCCCGACACGGCAAATGGGTCGTGCCATTAAGGCATAGCCCATTTCTGGCATGGCCCGTGGCACGACCCATTTCTAAGCACGACCCGGCCTATGACGGGCCAAACGGCCTGTTTTGAAAGCCCTGACTTAACCATTCAAATCATCCATCACTATTGCCACCTTCCTTGAGTGTTGAAAAAAGTTTGTTCATAAATGTACCATCATCTTTCATATTCATATAATAAAACTTTCGTTTCGTTTTTTGTCTGAAAACTGAATAGTCATGAATTTTACTAAGAATTGAATAGGTACTGAAATCTGAAACTGAATGACATGTTTGTTTGTTTTTGTTTTCTCAAAACTGGATATAATTTAACTTGTTTGTTTTTTAAAGATAAAATTATCTTTAAACAAGTAATTTGACATTTATGCACATGTTAAAACAATTATTCACACATAACATGAGATAATATGGTTAATGAAAAACCACTTACCACATCATTTGGGTTGAAATTTATACTAAATTTTTGGATGGTCTAGCATTAGTGATACACATAATATAAAGGAAAAACAATCCAAAAAGAATAATTATATGTGAATATGAACATGTACAACCACATATGAGCACACTCTCCTTTGATTACAAACAAATTTTTTTTTTACTAAGAAAATAAATAGTTTTTTTTTTTTTTTTCAAAAAATAAAAGGGGCAGCATGATTGGTGTATGGTGGGTTAGAAATAGAAAATTTATATTTTTTTTCAACGGTTCACGTATAAATCATGTGCAAAATTGCCGTAGAAAATTTATACTTTTTGTATAGATCTACGGACTATTCTCATACAAAACACTCTAAAAAAACAATATATCATAACATCACTGTAATATCATAATAAAGTATAGATATTAAACACCAATATGAGATCTATACCATATATTTAAAAGAAGAAAATATTTTGGATTGCATATTTGCAATTAAGTGAAAAATCAGTTTTTTTTTACTTTTTATTTTAAGTTGTTGTTTTGGTATTTTTAAGTTGTTTGATCACTTTAAAAAAAAAAAAAAAAAAAAACAAACAAACAAACAAAAAAACAAACAAAACAACTTGATGAATTCTATTCAGACCCATCAAGTCTTAAATAGAAAAAATAATCGACCCGTCGTAGCATTTGTTATAGAACAAGCCTAAGTTTGAAAACACCCATCTCATTTGAAATACATACACCCGAATCCTGGAATTTCTTGAACATTCATTGATGTTTCAGTTCATCCATAATTATTGACAAAAACTTTAACAGGATCGATGAAAAGGGTGGCTCACCAGACGAATCCTAGTGCTCGTGCCAGAAATAGCAAATAGCAGGCAAGCATCCGGTATTTTCAGATTTCATCTACCATCTGATGCTCGGACTCCCTTCTAAATAACATATTTTCAACATGCTTTGTTCACTGCGAGAAAACGAAGAATAGTTTCTTATTCGCCAGACAAACATCGAGAGCAATTGCATTGAAAACCAAATCCTTGGGACAAGACTGTTTGTCGAGCATCGCGACTCATACTGACATCAATGTAGCATATCTGTAGTTCTTCCCCTGCAAAATAACAACCGACAATATGATTTATTGATGTTGCATTTCTATTAGAATTTCACAGAAACACCTTCATCAATTAAGGGTCCTCAAACCAACTTTCCCAACCAAAAAGTAATTACATTTATTAATACCAACGCCATTGTTCTGTCGATTTTCTTTAAAAGCAGAGATTGCTTGCTTACCAATACCATCCGATCATGATACAAATCGACTCTCACATCCAAGCAAGATCATAACTGTTTCTAAGGTGCAGGTTTTAGTGTTCAAGATTTTGAAGGATGATATACAGAACTTTATTAAAACGAAAACATAAATTTTAAATGCAGCCTCATAATGTCTTTTGATTTTCTTTTTGTTTTTCTGGTTGGGTTGAGCAGGTAAAAATATCTTGTGAAAGTAGTCTTTTAGTTACTTTGTTTCTGTGAAGCTAAAAAAACATGAGCTACCCTACCTCAGGTTTTTTCATTTTCTTTCTTGGCTGCTATACTCATTTCTACTGGCATCCAATTAAGAAAATCAAATAAGGAAAAAAAAAAATCTGAAAACAGCAGTATACAAGACAAACCTTCCTCGACATCACGAAGGGCCTTCAATCTTGCATCAGCGTTCTCTATCCATACAATATGTACATTGGGATCTGCAGTCCAAAATTAGCTAATTCAGTTCCTTGTTATTTTCTTTCCTTTGGCATAAAAGTTTAGGAGTGAATGCTTGCCATATTTTTAGAGAATGCAGGAAGCAAGATGCATGCAAGAAGACTTTTGTTCTGTTTTATTTCTCCAGGGCAAAAACAATTTCTATTTCTATTACCATTGTATCTATTTTTTTATGTAAGTCAAATTTCTAATAAATTACCTCATCTATATTTTTAGAGAACATTAACCTCATGACATACTCTATTTCATAGGGTGAACTTCTATACTCAAAATTACACTTGACAACGAATCTTTATATTCCCATGTCCATTTATCCATGAAAAGAAAACATAATAAGAAACTCACCACAATCGTGATTGTAGAAGGATGGAAGCATATAAACTGCATTTCCCACGGCAATTTCAGCTTCTATAGAAGCTGCAGCCATTGAAAGAAGATCTTCATACGATCCTCCAGCCAATTCAACACGGAAAGCATTGATACGAATTCGTGACAGCACACTAGCATACCATTGCATGCTTAGGACTTGTAATGTCAAAGATAACTGGTACAATCGGTCTCTTGAAAGAATATAAGCATAAAACCGCTAAAGTTGCAAATAATGACTAATCTCTGATGTGTAGAGGATACATGTCATCTGTTCATCCATGATATCTGCCTTTACGAAGGCATTCCTTAGCAAGCCAAAACCCTCTTCCATCTGAAAATTCTCACATAAAAAGAATGAATGAAAAATGGAAAGAGATGAAATAACTCCTATATTAAAAAACTAATAAATATCATGATCCTACCCAAAAAAAAAAAAAAAAAAACAAATAAATATCATGATCAGTAACAGATCAACAAACAAAATATTTATTATCTCATTATCACTTCAATAATCATGATTTATAGAAGGTTTCAACAGAAGGTGTCAAGAATGTTTTATAATTAAATAACTTCCACCGATCATGATAATTTTATATTTCGAAAAAAGGGTCACTATGGAAATTGAAAGAGAGCACAATGAATCAAATTTCCATCTGTTTATTCCCTCCTCTAATAAGCATACAAAGGTGTAAATACAGGCACTTCTTCCCCGTATACGGAGATGGTCTTAAGAGTAAGTAGTTTGAGGGTTTTTCATTAAATTCATAAATGGGAAATAAATTCAGGGAAACTTTCTCACTCAAACGAAAAATACATTGAAACTAAAGGACAAGGCGAAAATTCAGGACCAAGAATGATTGGTTTTCAAGCTCCCATCGCTTACTGAACAAATAAAATAATCAATGCAAAGATTTCAATGATCTAAGATCCCTACGAACATATTCTTTCTATTTCTAAAAAATTCTACTGTGAAAAATCCATGTAAAGTTCTCACCTGTGAAATCATCTCATTGGATAAACTTGCTGGTTGAAGTATGTCAACAAAGTCAGCAGATGCAGCTCCTGATATAATCATACAAGCCAACCGCTTGGCAAGAAGAGGATATTTTAAACCTTGGCTCCTTCACAAACAGATAATTGAAAGAAAGATATATAAATATTAGATACAACAAATATTACTCAAATACTTTAGTGTCAACAGCTATGGAGAAAAATCAAAAAGGAAGAAGAAGACTAAAAAAGAAAGCAAGCAAGAAATTATTCTTGCATAAGAATACAAATTGCTGTTGGTTTCAAATATCACATATTAGAAGGTAAAGGCAGTAGTCTCCATTTATAAATACTAACATAAAAGTAAACACCACCATCCTGTTGAGAAAGATAAATGATGCAGCAGCTGCATCAATGAGTAATAGAATTGGTTCTTTTGTTGGCAATAAATCCCATAAAGATGAATAACTCTATAAGAATCAAATTATATTTAGTTCAATAAAAAATTTAAAAAGTAATAAATCCCTTGAAAATCTGAGGTGCAGAAGAGCAAAAATAAGCATATATTATGATAAACGGAGATGACAACAGTGGGTCCATTACCTTTCAAGCAAGTGAAATTAAAAGATTTAGAGAAACATCCATACCGGCAATAGTCATGAAATGCGGACCAATCTGCTCTGCTCTCAACATCATAAAAAACCTGAGACATGTGAAAATGTAAACATAAGTTCACCAATAAATAAGGAAAAAAAGTACTCAATTTCAAACCAATATTCAATTAATCACTGTCAGAGCTCTCCATATTATAATATGTAGTTAATATTATTTTGTGGAAATACTAATATCAGAAGCAAATAAATAGATAAATAAACAAATCGTCACTCATAAACATATCTTAGATAATAATAGTTGTACTAATTAAACTGTCATAAAAAGACATGACGCCTAAGAATAAAAGGAAGTTCTTGCAAGATGCACAACCTCTTTCTTTCTTCCACCTTAGAAACGTTCTGTTTACATTCTTTCTACTCTTGATTAAAATTGCAAATGGTCACAGAAAAGCTTGTCAAGGTTCTCAAGCTAATGCCTTGTTCCTTTGTAACATAATTTTTCACAAATTGATCAAACAGAAACAAAATTGTACTCATAGTTATAGAAGGAAAAGAAACCAATGTGTACATCTAATAAATTAACTTTTCCCACCAAGTCCCTCTACCATTATAAGTTCCTCAAAGTCATTTATCATTATTCATTCAGCAACAAATTGCACTTGTGGGAAGAAAGGAAACAAACAACATCCTATTCATAAGTTCCTCTACCATTATATTTTCTCATGTTCATTATGTCTTACATATCACTGCAATGAATCCCTTCATAATAACTCATTTAATCTCAATAGCAAGTTTCAGTTTCATATCTAGTTGAGCCGAGTACACCATTTGTTGGAAGTCGGCACTATTGAATGATCAATTTGGAAGAGGCACTCACTATCCATGGAAATTGAAGCATGAACATACGTGAATGTGAAAATTTTCAATTTATGTGGGTTTTAACAAGTGTACAGACCCAACTCAGGGCATGGCCTCACCACTCAAGTGATGGTATGCCATAACAAAATGATAAAAATCTACAACTAAACATTATAGCTTTCAACCTAGTCAAGCAAATTCTTAGACACCAACCAGGCAACCATCTACCCAATTTGTTTCAGGAGCATAACTTCAAACAGTTGGTGGATGCATCATTTCCCATAAATTATTATTCAACAAATAAGTTGTACCATATCCAAAGCCCAAAAAATATAGTAATTAATCAACTGTTGAGAAGCCATTCATGCACAAACATTATACATAGATACACAGATGATGCATTTAATAAAGGAATAAAACAAACCCAATACAGTAGAATACCTTGGAATTGTGTTTGCAGTCTTCACTGCAAAAAAGAAGATGATGCGAAGTGTTGTTTGGAGTAATGTTTCTGAGACAAAAATAACAGACAGTGTTGAGAGTAGAGAGAGAAGGGTGAGTTAAAAGGGGCTTGGCAGTGTGGATGAGTTGGCCGGCTCCGATTCTCCGAGTGGCGAAGACGCCTCGACCAGCTGACTCGGTGATCGAGACCCGGATCGGAGGTGGGGAGGCTTGACTGGGTTTCTGATGGTGAATTGCGCTGGACAACGAGACCACTTGATTCTTCCGGAACCGGGAAATCCAACGGCTCATTTTTCTTCAAGTCCCCCTGCTTTCTTCTCTTTGAAGTTTTAACTATATATTATTCATTTACATATTTTTCTTTGTAATGATTTGATTTTTTTGACCTTAGACCAAAAATTAATCTCTTTCAACTCATAATTTGGAAGTTATTAGATGACTAAAATCATTGAACAAGAAATCAACGTAAACTCGTTTAGCAAATGCAAGTGGTATATTCATTCGATCTGACAATAAGTGGTCAATATCCGAAGAAACTCGTAAACATACAAGATTAATGTAATTAGTTATTGAACAAGAATGATGAAAGAGAGATAAGCTGTCTGTTTCAATGATATATTTCTTAATACAAAATCCTTTGAGGAAGAAGATTACAGAAAAAAAAAATGCAAAAATATGAAAAAACTTGAAAAGCATGAAATAAGGACTATCCATTTTTCTAGTCCTAGCTATACCAAAAGCTTCAGCTTCAATCTCTAGTTGATATGTATGTACACACAAATGAGGATCACCTATTTCAGTTAACAACCAATTAGCATAACCTTAAAAGGATTATGGTCCATCAATGCATCGGTGTCCTCCAATCCAGATTCTCTTCCGGGTAATCTTTCTGTACTTCTTTAGGAGGAATGAAGCAATCGATGGAGAGACCAGCCACGTTGAATGCAAGGTCATCGATACTCCATATCTCCTCCATCCGGGTGATAGAAAGTCCTGCCTTTAGGTTGTCTCCGAATCTTGTGATGATCACATTTGATTGACCGCCATGGGCTATCATCACGCCCTCCACACTCCTGTAGTCTTCGATTTTGGTAGCCATTGTCGTCTCCCAGTATGTTGGTTTTGTTCCAGGTGACTGAATTCTAGTTAAGTAGGAGTCTTCTAAATACACCAGTAGTCCACTTCTTTGGCTGAAGTAGCCAGATATAACATGCTTGATCATTTCTGCAGTGCTATCACCGCGATCAGCCAACTCCGGTTGATTGGCAGACAATTTCAACACAAAACAATCAGTACCCGAAATTCGCTTCTCTCCCATGTACTGAGCTGTGGAGAAAACAGCTGAGACTGCAATAGGATCTAGTCCCTACGTATATGAATCACTAATCAATTATGTTATCTGGGCAAGAACATTGCCTAGTACTACTAAATTCTATAAGATAAATGAATAATTGAATTGAAATGTCTTTTTTTGTATTTTTATCAAAAATGTTCTTCCAGTTGATACCTATATTTGACAAAGCATCCGTTAAACAAGATCTGGTGTCTTGACAGATTCGATCTGATTTCCATTTACAAGTAAAAGTAGGTATGAACACAGACCACTTACATTCAGTATCTTCTTAAAGAAATAAACAGACACTACCCAGATCAACCATTTTAAAGTAGAATAACACTTAAAAAAGTACTTTCCCAAAAAGCACTTTGTAGGTGTTTTTACAAAAGAGAATTTAGCTAGAAACCTTTATTTTTTATAATTTTTTACAAGAGTCACAAGTCACAGACCAAGATCTAAGTTGGGTAAGCATTATTGCTACTCTAAAAGGTAATGAAACGTGGTATCAATAATTGTTTATGAAAAGTCACATGAAAGATACACAATTTATCAAATGCAAAAGCAACCATTCTGACAAAGATACTTTATTTTACAACAATTAATTAAAAAGGGCTTGCCTGAAGAGCTCGCCGGAGAGGACGCACACCGCCTTTAGCGGCATGCGCGCCGAGCCAAGGCGTGTGACGCCAAGCCACATTGCCATCACTGCCTGCCACAACCTTGTTCCCACCAACAACTAGCTCGATCAGCCACTTATTAGGGACCATTTGCCACATCACAAAGCAACCTTTTTGCCAAACTCCTCCAGCGGCTCCGGCCACCGAGCCGGTTGAGCCGCCACCAAAGTCATCCCCCATAGCCATTGTAACTTTCCCAGTTGCGAAAATATTCTTGACTCTGCCTTCCAGTTTCCGGCAACCAGTTGCCGCCGTGAAATGTTGTATAATGTACTGGGCCGAGGAAGATACCTGTTAAAAACGTTAATTAATGATTAATGATTAAATCTCAGTGAAGCTAGCTAGTCTAAAAATGTTTACCTGATTATTGAGGGTGGTTTGAATGAGAGAGACGGGAAAGAGAGGACAACCGAGGACGCTTAAGAGGATCTTGATGTCTGATTTCTTGTTGAAAACGAGAGAGAAATGGGACTTGAGCCAGTGCTTCCATGAGTGGCCTTTCTTCGAACAGTTGGTGGAGTCTTCATCTTCGTTAATGGGTTCTTCAGATAATGTTGCAAGACGATTCATGATCTCGTCTATCAGCCTCAGTCTCTGCTTCTTCCTTTGAAACAGAGCAAGAGAGAATATTATTACAACTATATATGTCTATATCACACCAGAAAAATACTCTATACTTAACTCTCTTTTCCCTATTCTACTTTTTCCACACGCACTTTGCTGCGAGTGCTTCCACGTTCTATTTTTCTTTATAAAAATTAAAAAAACAAAAACAAAAACAAAAACAAAACAAAACAATTTCTATTTTTAATCACTTGGTTATAGGTTAATTACATACATATACACCCTTGAGTTTAGGCGAGATTAGGGATGAACATTTATCCCCGGGGATCCAAATCCCCCCATCCCCATTTGGGGGAAAAATTTTGGGAAAAATTGGGGAAATGTGGGGGTGATGAGGATGATTTTTATCCCTAAATTAAAGTGATGATGGGGATGGAAGGACCCTTCCCATCCTCATTTCCCCATTTTCCCCACAAATTTATGGAAATGAGGATGAGGATGAGGATGAGGATGGGGATGGGGATGGGGATGGGGATGGGGATGGGAATGGGGATGGGTGGAGGTGCCCCCATCCCCATTTCCCGAATTCCCCAAAACATTATATAATATATATATATATATATATACAGTCTTTCTATTATCAGTTCGAACTGATATAAAATATATCAGTTCCTTACATGTGAACCATTGGATTTAAAAGATGCTTTGACAAGTGCATGCAGCCAAGTCAAAGTATTTAAATCCAATGGCCCACATACAGGGAACTGATATATCTTCTAATGGCCCACATACAGGGAACTGATATATCTTTTGTCAGTTCGAACTGATAATAGAAAATCTATATATATATATATATATACAGTCTTTATATTATCAGTTCGAACTGACAATACATATATCAAGACAAAGAATGTAGACCACAGATTATAGAGAAGTTTTGACAAGTGCATACACTTTGAGTCAAAGTATGTAAATCTAGTGGTCCACATTCTTCGTTCTAATATATTTATTATCAGTTCGAACTGATAATAGAAAATCCGTATATATATATCGTCCTAATATATTTATTATCAGTTCGAACTGATAATAGAAAATCCGTATATATATATATATTAATATCTTTATTCTTCTATTTTACTAAGTATATATACATCTTTTTAACATAAAAAACCTAACCCTAAATCATAAAACTTGTCTGATAGACTTTATTTTGTAGGGAACCCATAAATATAATAAGCACACCCATATTTTAATAAAAAAATTCATTACAAAAATATCCCAATAGGAATTTACCAATAAGGATAAATTAGTTTAATTAAAAATAAACAAAATACTATTTATACCCATTAATTACACTCATATCTTCAACTATATCACTTTATTAAAAAAAAAAAAAAAAAAAAAACCCTAATTCAACCTTAATTCTATATTTTTTTTTTCAAAAATAAAAAACGAGAAGAACAGAAGCCCAACGGAGCCAAAATCTCTCATTATCTTTTGTTATTACCTTAACATATGTGCAGACGTTTGTTATAGCTTTTCAGTGGAATCACATGCTCCAAACACTTAAAACTTTCATTCATACACAACATTCGCATTCCAACAGAAGCATAACATACTTTCATTCATACACAACGTTCCATTTTAACGAACTAATGGTTGTGTCCATCTTGAGGACTGATTATCAACAACCTCTATGATGTCTCGACATGAACATCTGTTGCGTATTTCGATTTATTTTTCATTTGTCGTGCAGTATTCATCACTACACTGACTTGGAATTGTGAAGGGAGTCACCTTGATGAACATATTATTGTTGATAAAAGGTTCATACAAAAATTAGAACCAACCCTGCATAAGTGATTGACTGGAGCTTATTCTGCTAATCTAAAATCCATCCACATAAGATTTTATACTGGCCAACAAATCCATACAAGTGGTGAGAGCAGAGGGTCTGTTGAGAACAGCTGCCGACAGGTCTTCATCAGACCTTGTTGAGACAATCTAGTGTTAGTCATACTTTCCCAAGTTGGGTATGATAGCTCAAATCTAGCGGATGCTTATTTAAATAGAAGTTCATAATGAATTTTCTTCACTTCAAAATGAATCTTCAGTTCTTATAGCGCAATGATATTTCTTTTGTTATTACTCTTAATATTTCTTTTGGTAAATAACAAATAGCAGGACTTTACTTTTCATAGCTACTCGCTCAAGCACTCTTGTTCATATAATAAGTATGCCTTAGGTAAATACACATCTTGAAATTGTCTTGAAGTAAAGATTCTCGAAATTTAAGAATTTAAGAATTCCTAAGACTGTGTTTTCAAGTTTGGAAAACTTAAAAATTTATCATTTATAAAATTGGGTGTGTTAATAACTTATGAGGGTTTATAAATAAATTGTATTAAAATGAAAACATTCATTTAAATAAGGGTACTATTGGTATTAAGATGGATGTTTATAGTAATATTTTAATTTTAAATTTTAGACATGGGTGTACTTATAAATATGAGTGCGCTTATCATATTTATAGGTGTCAATATCCGTACCCTATTTGTAATAGATTAAAACGCTTTCATTTGAAATTGTAATGGATTTTATGTTTTTATAGTATGTAATTTGTAGTTAAATAAGGGAAATGGGGAAGACGGGGAAACGTGGAAAACGAGGAAACGGGGAAATGGGGATAGTTTTGGGGGGAGCTCCCCCCAAAACTCCTCCATCCCCATTTTCCCCAAATAGGGAAATGGGAGGGATATGGGAGGGTTTCGAAAGTGGGGATGGGGATGGGGCGACCCATATCCATCCCCGTTCCCCTCATCCCTAGGCAAGATTACACACATATTCTACTTTTTATTTTTTGTATAAACCTTCTCTACAGAACGTTGAATGTCGTTAGATATAACTATTGTTTACTAATGTTACGACGTGAAAAGTAAAAAAAATAAAATAAAATAAAAAAATCCCCTCACCTTTTTATTTTTAAAATTAAAAATATAAAAATTTAATTAATAATTTTAAAAAATAAAAATATAAAAATAAGAGCTTCTTGGTGATAGCTCCACCATCATAGAAGCTCTTCCTTTCACAGGAGATTTAACTCCTATTCCGCTATTCGTGGAGGAGACTCCACTAGTGGTGGAGTTATCCCTCTTTTCTTTTCCTTTTGTTTTAAATTTCTTAATTTTTTTTTTTTTGTTATGTTGTTGGTTTGTTTTGTAATTTTATTTGTGCTAGATTAGTAATTTCAAAACCATTTGAGTTAGTTTCATTTTAATTGTTTTTATGAATAAAAGGATGATTTGAGTTAGTTTCACGTTAGAAATGTTTATAGGTTTTAGTGTAATTATGCATATAATTAGGGTCAGATATTGCAATTTGCCCTTAAATTAAAAGCATTAATGAGTTATTGAAATGCACGTGAGAGTGGCGCGTGGGAGCGGTGGAGAGTAGATTGTATAATGGTTAAGAAGAGAAGGAGCTTTTAAGGGAGGCAAGAGCAAGAGCGGTGAGCGGTGACTCGGTGAGCCGGTAACGTATCCACATCCTCTTTCCCTATTTGCAATAATGACTCTGCTCTCTTCCTTTATTACATTTTTCAACACTCTTATCAATTCTCTCTTTGACATTTATCATTTATGTATTTTTTTTTTGTAAGATACCTTCAATAATATTTGTACCACCCTTGAGTAAGAATTCAATTTTGTATTGGATCAATTTATTCAGAATTGGTGTGGCCAACTTAATTTTGTGTCTAGCCTCACTTATTATGTACTTTTCCTATACTCTCTGTCTCTCTCGCAATCTCACTTCACCCATTCCATTATTGGAGCAGGGGAGACTTAAACCCATCACCTCATGTTGTAGGTGCGAGAGGCAAACCACTATATCAAATCGTCTTGTCTAAATCATACCTTATTTATATTATAAAAAAAAATGGGAGCAACAATTTAGACTGCATTTATAATATTAGGGCTCGTTTGACACACTGTATTGTATTTGATTGAATTAAATTGTATTATATTATTTTATACAATCTTATGTTTTGTGATATTTTGTATTAGGTTGCATTAGGATGTATAAACTAATACAACATCTCTCATCTATATTAGCTAATACGACATGCACCGTACTAGACCAAATAAAATATAGTAGCTAATACAATACAATGAACAGTGCGAAACAACCCAAACACTGTATTGTATTATTCTAATACATTTTAAACTCATAATACAATACAATACATTACATATTAACAAACATGACCTTATGGTATTAGTTGGATTATTTTGGAAAAAAAATTAGTAAAGAGTTTATAAATATATATTCATGAACTGAAAATATTAAAATTTTAATTAAAAGAATTTCAACACCAAAACATGTAACAAATAAAATATAATACAAAAAGTTAATATTTATATTTGGTTATCATATAATAAATTATATATCATTATGCATTTAATCTCTCTCACATGATAATTAAGGAATTAAGTATATATAATTTGAAATTAAGAACAATTATATTAAGCTTTTTATCTAAGAAATTAAGTATGGCCCATTCGGGTCATGCCTTTTGCACGATGGGACACACAACTCAACCCAACTCATTACATGAAGTAAACCATACCAAATAATTATCGGGTCGTGTCATATCAGATTTGTACAGAATCAGGCTAAATCGGGTTGTGCCTAGACCGGCCCGACCGAGTTTACATGTGAGGCATGATCAATTAAGTGCTTTTTTGCTACCATTTTGAATACACTCCTGATCCAACAACAACTTCATTAAAAAAAAAAAAAAAAAAAAAAAAAAAGGCCTTCAATGCCTTTAGGGCCAGTGGACCAATCAAAACAATCAAGAGACAATTAGATAAACATTCCCGGTCATTATCATCTGGATTTTATTTATAAAATGAAAACTTTCAAATTTCAGTCCTTCCATTCCATGCATCTAATTGTTAGAGGATAGTGACCCGATAATTAATAATTAATAAATTTTGTATAGACATAATACAAACACTTGGAAACTTGAAGAAACATTAATATAGAAGCAAGTGACATTCAAACTTTAAAGACAATGCAAGATTGCTGATGGCCTCCAGGGGATATACAAAAATGTACAACAACTCAAAGAAAAAGTAGAATAATTGAGGTTGGTTGGTCCCAAATGAAAAAAGCAGAGCTTAAAAAAAAAGCAACACAAAACTGTTGTGAGTGTATGTAAACAAAAATGGACCATACATACTTACATACCCAATCCATAGTAGCACATGATTCATGAATGAACCCCACTCCAATGGAGGTTTGGTCACGTTTGGGATTTGCTTTTGGACAATAGATTTTTTTTTTTTTTTTTTTTTTCCTTCCAAGTACTCAAAAGTCTATATATACCTTATTTTGTTATATGTGTTTTTAACGTTGGATTCATCGTATCTTTTTAGCTTCACACGTGGGTTCTCTAACACTTTCTCTCATTTGTGAGCTCGAGTTGGCTTTGATTAAATATTGAGTGATGATATTGGTACCCCTCTAAAACCGTATGTATACCACATATTAGTATTTTTTTCATAATTCCAACTTTACCCTTTAAGGAAAGCCATAAAAAAGATTAAAATAATTGTAAATATACCTTATATATATATTGACAATATTTATCTAGACCAGGTATTTTTTTTTTAAGGATTCGAGCTACTGATTTGGGAGTTATTTGCCCATGCCCCAAGCTCGTCCATCTACCAGCAGAGCTACGCCCCTAGAGACAAATATACCTTATATATTATTATTATTACAATATTTATTATTTTGAACATTTAAACAAATATGTATAATTATCTTTTGATCGTAATATTAACTATTTATCTTTTTCTAAAAAAAATAATATTAACTATTTATTAATTGAACAAAATTAAATATCGATTATTTCAATGTTATGAAAAGCTTAAAAAAAAAAAATCAGAAAATGGGCGCGTTTGGTATTGTTTTTAAAATAGTGTTTTTGAAAACTATTTTTAAAAATGAAAATCATATTTTAAAAATGATGTTTTTAAAAATATAATGTGTTTGGTAGTGTTTTTTGTAAGTAGTTTTTAAAATCGGAAAACGATATAAATGTGTTTGGTTGTTGTTTTTAAAATGGGTAAAGTAGTTGTTTGGAGGGAAAAGTTGTGGTTTGTTTTGAAATGATGTTTTAAAAATGGTGAAAAACAATAAAAAGTTGTTTTTAACTTTTTAGTCATAACTTTTAAAAAGTTGTTTTTTTGTTTTCAGAAACAGTTTTATAAAATGTGCAGCCAAATAACATTCAAATCGTTTTTCCTTTTGTAAAAAAAGAAAAAAAAAAAAAACAGTTTTTAAAAATATATTTTTTTGTTTAAAAACTCAACATAAAAAGAGAGAGCTTGATTTTATATTTTGTTTAAATCTTTGAAATTTAACCCCATTTCTGTTTGTTTTTTTTCACTATAAGATTTATTGCCTCTTATATCTTAAATTAAGATAAATTAATTTGTTTGTTTTTTCAACTTATATCTTATTTTAAGATATTTATGTCTTTTAGAAAAAGTAAATTTTTTTTACTTTTATCTTATTTAAAAAGTGCTACAGTAGAGTTTTTTTAGTAAATTTTCACAAATGTCCTATAACAATTCATACATTAACAATTTTATCCGCACATAATAAAACCCTAAAAATCAATTTTCCAAAAGTTCTCAATTTTGAAGAAACACTAATACAATCTAATCAATTTTATATTTGTAATAAGTTGTCCAAAATGAAAAAACCAAACATATCATAATATCTTAAATTGTAAGACTTATCCATATGTTTAATAAATTAAGGTTTTATAAGACTTTAAATTATAAAAAAAAACAAAAAAAAAAAAAAAAAAAAACAAACAGCCCTAACACTACGATTCTCTAAATCCCTTTTCAAAAGTCTGATTTTTAGGTTTGTTTCAAAAGTAAATGGATTTCTTGAAACTTGAAAGCCAAGTCTTTTTTGATAATGGAGATCAGATTTTTTTTTTTTTTTTTTTTCCTTTACGAGGACGTTGTGGCATGGAAGGAGTCTTCTCCTATTTTGTTTCGTTTTTATTAATCTATGTTATTTATAGAAAAAATGAGAAATGATATATTGGTAAATTTTGGAGATGTTCTTGTAAATTATAATATTTTAAAAAACAATCAATTTTAAAAGAGTGTAAATATAGTCACTCTTAAATATTTCATCCAATTTAGAAATTTCTAACCAACATTAATTTATAATCTCTAATAAATTTACTTGTATAATAATCTTGTAATGTTTAATTTCTACAAGGACTCTTGCTATTTGAAACTTATTATAAATCCTAAAAAGGTTCGGATTAGTGGCTCTAAGCGAAGATGCCATTGATTGTGTGATCGGGTATATTGAGAACAAGGAAGCTCGAGTTTGCATAGACATGGCAGAACTGTTTGTTTTTCAGTGCGCAATCTACTGTCTTGTCTGCGCAAGGTCGAAAAACCCGGATATTATTGCTAGCACAGATTGCTACATGGAGGCCTATTTGACTCACAAACTTCGCGTATCAAAGATTGCAATGCCAATGTCGACGAGATCAAAAGATGTTACAAGCGCAGGGCTCTCATGTTTGATCCCG
This sequence comes from Acer yangbiense, assembly GCA_008009225.1. Lineage (NCBI taxonomy): Eukaryota > Viridiplantae > Streptophyta > Magnoliopsida > Sapindales > Sapindaceae > Acer > Acer yangbiense. The sequence goes on from CM017767.1 coordinate 31,917,893, forward strand.
ATAAATTCCATTATGTTGCGGCCGAGTATGCAATGAAGATAACCAATGCAACCTGGGAGTTGCTTTCTGATCCCAAAAGAAGAGAGGAATACAACAAGATGATAGGTGCTCCATGAATCCAACGAATGTAAATTCAATTTTTGGATTATAATTATCTTTAATAAAACATTATTAATCAATATTAATTCGGATTGAAATTTTGAAAAAGAAAAAGTAAAAAAGAATTTCAATATCATATCTATTTTAGTCATTATACATAATTACATCACTTTTGGAATACAATTACCAAACGTATACACAATGCTTTTGAATCTTATGTAGTTTTAAAATACAATTAATCAAATGTTTACCTGATTAACTTGATAGCTAATTATTCTTTCATCACAAATAACAATAATTATTTTTAAAATTACAACAATACCAAACAGATGAATGAACATAAACATTTCAATTTAGAAAAATGCAGCTGAAGTTTTAAATAAAAGGCAAAGGAGGTCATTGTCAGTTTATGATAAAGTTGTTTCCAATTGTGAATAGACAAAACTCAGGGAGGTAGATTGTAAATTTACTCTCTCTCTCTCTCTTGCAGCGGAAGTTTTAAATAAAAGGCAAAGGAGGTCATTGTCGGTTAGGTGATAAAGTTGTATTCAATTGTGAATAGACAAAACTCAGAGAGGTTGATTGTACTTCTCTCTCTCTCTCTCCCTCTCTCTCTCTCTCTCTCTCTCTCTCTCTCTCTCTCTCTCTCTCTATATATATATATATATATATATATATATATATTATATTATATTAATTTTCTAGAATCTTCAGAATAAAGATTCGAATGAGTGATTCATGAACATAAATGACAAAAACGAATCAAAAAATGCAATGGTATGAGATCAGAAAAGACGTAAACGATGGCATAACAGAGTGTCAGAGTGTAACCATGAAGATTATAGAGATGCAAGTATCAAACAACAGTCGTGTAAAGTAAAATGTTTGAGATAGATTCATGATCCACAAAATTGATGTAGCATAGTAAAAGCAACACAAATGCCAAATTGAAATACAAAGCAACAATATGTTTTTGACATTGTAGGGTTTGGTTTCAAAGTTCAAACAAGAATTTCCTTCTAATAGAACATTCATGCTAGAGCTAGATTTTGACAATGAAAACATATACAAAAGCAAAATTGAATGGCAGGTATTCTCTTGAACTTTCAAGGTATTTGTGATAGGAACTTACATCATAGAGAAAGCATTACTACATCGGGCTGTTGACAATAACAGATGGGATCGTTTCCTGGCTACTTCCGATAATAGTATTTAAACAGGCAGGCTTGGCAGCTCCGTAATAAAAGAATGCCATAATTTTCGACATCTCATCTGCAGTTCTTGTTGCTGAAAAACCGAGCATGTGAGAACTTCAGATGATAAGTTTTACTATTAGATTAGAAAACAAAAAATAAATAAACTTTTCTTGATCAAGAAAAACAACCTTTTTCACGGTATAAGATCTTTCCAGCTTTAGTGAATATAACCTCTGGGAAGACAGACACTTGTAGAGCAGAAACCAACTCGTGCTCAGTATTCGCATCAACTGCTACACACTGCCAGGCACACCAATTTCATATTAGAAGCAATGAATGTTAATATGAAAAAAAATATATATATATATATGCTGAAGTTGAGTGGTTTTACTTACACGTGGCGAAGGTAGCCTGCAGTTCCATATGATGTGCACAGCTTTCTCCAGTTCATCTCGAACTCTTTCATTTTCCTTTGGCCTGCAGAGAATCGAATCTTTTCTTAGATGAGGACATAACAGCGCGTCAAATTGTGAAGATAATAGAGATGCAAGTATAAAGCAACAATATCGTAAACTATTCAAGAGACTTTGATGGTCTAGATGCATAATCCGTAATTAAATGCAGCGTACTGTATGCAATACTATTAGGTAGGCGTATGCAAAATGCAAAAACAAAGCAACAATGGATGTGAAAAATGAAGAACTAACGGTAAGGATACCATCTTCTTCTTTCAATTTAAATAAGCCACTAAAAGCAAGTACTTCAACTTCAATAACATAATACAGAAGTAAAACCGACCTTTTATAGCGATTATGCACAAGAACAATTAAAGGACTGATGTCTTTAAACACAGCCTCTTCCCATTCTGCAGTCTTGATGTCCTTGATCGGACGGATGTAGTTATCATCTTGCCACACTACTTCATTCTCATCATCATCATCATCATCCTTCTTTTTATTCTTAATCGTAATCTTGTCAAAGAATTGGCCAAAGCTGAATCCCCGACCATCAGCATCTTCAGGCCAATCAGGATCCTCCTCATCCACAATAAGTGGGTAATCAGCCAGAAGCTTCTCCATTTTCTTCTTTTTTTCGATGGGGTCTACCTCCTCCTCAACATCAGGACACTGATTAATCACTTCTCTAATCTTTTGCCTCCATTCACGTCTCTCCTCAAGATTCATAAATGGTTCATCCTCCACATTCTTTTTTGCTGAGGAATAATCATCATCATCGTCATCATCTTCCGAGTCACTTGATTCTCCCCCACGGTCTCTCTGTCCAAGCTTTTCTACCAGAGATCTTACTTCAATACTTCTTCTCAAACCACCAGCCTGCTTTTTCAGGCACACCATGTACATATAACATACATAAATCCAAAATACTTTACAAAAAAAGAGATTTTCAATACAATATGAATCGGTATAGTCGTACAGAATGACACACCCGTGAAGGAAACTTTAAAAAGTTTAACGAGAGACTAGAACACGCCACCTTTGAAGAAGAACCCCAATTTTTGCTTTGTCTTTCACCATAATGAGGAATTTTAACAGCTAATGAAGGAATAAGTTTGAATCTCTTCTCCTTGAAAGGTGGGTGCAAATACTCGAAACTCGTTGCCTGTTGTAGAGCCATTTCTCTACACAATCTGGTCCATTGCAAAACAATATATTATCAAACATTAAAAATACACAACATAACATGGAACTATGGAAGCAAGGAAAACAAAACAAAGAAAAGCAAAATTATGTCAAAGTATCGATGGGAACCCAAATAAAATCAAAGCAAAGAAATCATTAAAACTCTTAAACCCTAACATTAAATAGCTCTTAGAAGCATTTTTGAACAAGTCAATAATAAATTTAATATTTTTCAACATGGGTATTGAAGTATCAGGCTTGAAGTTGAATATGACACAAAAATTCATTTGTTTTGACAAAGTTTTCAATTCAATACAAGCAAAGCAAACAAGCAAGCAAATAAGCAAAACAGTTAGTTTGAAAAAGACCCCAAGGCATTGATATATAAAAGCAAAGAGAAGAGAGCAGAGATTGAAGAATTTTACATAAAAATTGTTTATTTCTTTCTTCTTCTTCTTCTTCTTCAGTTCTCTGGTTCAGCTTAAAACCCTTTGATAAACCCCACAACTCCTCCTCTGTCATTCTTTTGATGGATAAGGTGAGTGAGTGAGCGAGTCAATTCGATTCCTAAATTATACCCAAATGAAACCCGACCCGCTACTAGACAAACCCAATTCTATATTAAAATTGATGAATAGTCCAATTCTGTGAACCCATAAAGGTTAGTTGATCCAACTTTAATGAGCCCTGCTTAATTTGACCAAATATTATTTATTTATTTTTATTTTTATTGAAAGAAAATTTATTTAGATTTTACTATTTTAATTTTAAAATTTCATAAGAATTTGATAATTTTTCAAATATTAAAATTTTGGAAATTATAATCTTATTGGTGTAGATGTAGAAGACTTATTATTGAACCATCTCAACTTCGTCCCGTTAAATTGGTTTGAGAAATGAGAATGGACTCATCTAGTCAGTGCCTAATATGCAAGCAAGGAAGTTAAAATTCCACGAGCATAGCATATACACTCAATGCAAATCATATGAGAAATGGGGTGGTAGAGAGACCAAAGCAATCACAATAAAATTGCATTTACACAGCAATGATATTACAGAAAACACTGATGCTGTAAAGGCTACTCAATAATCCGAAAAAAAGGAACTAAGGCGTGTTCGGCGAGTCTGACTTCCGCGCTTCATGGGAAGTTAAAGATGGAAGGAGCCAAATAAAGAAGCCAAGTTTTGTTTCTCCCTTCAATCTTTGGGATGAGTACTCAACCATTATATTCCAAAGGTCCCCAACTGTCCATTTATGTAATAGAATCCACTGAGTCACCTGTATCACAATCTCAAATAAAGAGAGAGTTGAGCAGCGAGTAACGTATGTTTATATAATAAGATCATGTACATCGTTTTCAATTTCTCTATCGAGTATATAGCACAGCATTGACTTGTAATGATACAAGCGGTCTTCATACAGTTATAACTTATAACGATAATGCATGGCGAAGTATTGACAGTAGAAAGAATAAGATGAGTACCTGATCCAGGTACTGCAATTCCTTGATGCCAAATTTGTAGTATGAAATAAAAGGTCTTAAAGCCTGAAAGAAAATTTACTAATATTAGAAGAAATATTCAGAGATGTAGATTTACTTCTACAACAGCAAATGACTTTTACAGCGTTCTTTGAAGGAACAATTAATTACCTGCGAAGCAGCAAGCCACTGAATTATGGACTTCAGTTCAGGATCTCCCCCAAAAGCACCACATCCCCAATTTCCAGTCACAACCCCTATAGAAGAATCTTCATTGTCCAGGCACATACTGGTTTTCTCATCAGAAATTCTGAGAACTTCATTTAGAGATGTTTCTTCATTTGTTCCAACAATAGTGGAGGATGCTTCACGAAACTATTAGAAAGCACACAACAAACAACCAAGTTAACCATGAAAGGAGTGTGTAAAAGCAAGCTCGAAGTAATAAAAATTAAGAAAAAACTCAAAAACTAAAGCTAGTATAACATGTCTGCCGATGTTCATTAGACATTTTGAAATAAGATATTGAATCAATAAAACAGATCATAAGAAAATTTTCAGAAAAGACTTGTACCAAAAGATCATTCCTGGATATGTCATCTCTATCATCAAGCCCTTTGTCTTGAAAAACTCTCTCGTATTGGCAATATTTAGATTGATCAATAAATCCACAAAATGCCTTATTTGTCTCCCTATTGAAAGAAACAACTTGGAAGTGTTAAAAATTTCAGAAACATAAATAAATAAGCATTACATAACAAGAATAAAATCTACACACAGCATTTATACAAAGAGATGCAGAGAACTCTCATGGACTTTTAATTAGGATGCTGACCTAAATGTTTCAAGGTCTGCCTATATATTGCCTGGAGCAGCAAAGCCTTGTTTTACCTTTTGAACATTGGTGCCATATATCCTATCAATTCATTATTAGTTGATCCTTGTCAAACCATCCCATAATTATAAATTCATGGTAGGACAAGATCACGAGACTATAACATGTACATAGTCATTCTACATGCTAAAAGACTTCTTATCCAAAAACTCAGGTAAAATAAACTCTGTGTATTTGACATGTATGCTACAGTTAATTTTGGCCATGAAAAATGAACACAAGTTCCACACACTACAAACCAGCAGCTCTGATCAGTATCGCCCACAGTAGTACTCTCTGGGTATACTCAAGACACTCCGATCACACAAATTAACCAGATTTGAGAACTCGAACTTTAGAATCTTAAGATCTTATTGACACTAATTTATATTCTCTATGTAGTGATTAAAACCAAAATTTACATACCGCAGGAGGAATCCAAGTTTATATTGCTTCATCCCAGGCCAGCTTAATGCATCTATAGCGACAATCCTGGTCTTACGTCTTCCAAAAACATCAACATCCCTTTTGTCCACATGATCACCAGAATAACGAAATGAAGAGGCATACCTACAGTACTTAAAGATATTAGATCAGATATCAACTGCAACATAAGTCACTTAAAAGCAGTTCTTTGTACTTACACATGATATTTCAAAACTTCTATAAAAATTAAAGAAAGTTTTGTAATTAGGAACTAGTACTGAAGCACAAGAATCCAGTAAAGGTTAAGTTTTATATTATCAGTGAAAGGATAATATTATAATAATCAAGTAAAAGGTTTTAGAAGTTCAAGGAAAGTAGACTTATAACTTATGTTATAAAATGTTATTAAAGATGTTTACAATAATTACTTTTGAACCGGATGAGGCACGACAACTACAAATGTAACCTATGTATTACGGTTGCCTTACCTAACTTTTGTGGACTTAACCATAACACGTCATGATAAAATCGTCATGATAAAATCTGCACAATCACGATTCTTATTGTATTCATGAATTAATATTTCCTAGTTAAGACATACATCACTGCATAAGATTTTTTAATTAATGTTTCATATTTTATTTCTATTGTTCATATATTATAAGAAGAAAGAAAATCACCTTTTTGGCAAAGCACTATTTTAGTTTCAAATAAATTTTTCGCCAAACAAAAATGGTACTTCAAAGATATACACACAATTAGAACAGTCCCAAAACTTTCATCCCAGTGAAACTGTTTCCTCCAGCGAGAAGCAGAAATTTCATTATGACTACTTATGATGTATAGATCAGTTGTTCAAGCAACATTTGTTTCATTCAATTTTATAACAACCGTCCATACTTAAATACAACAAACAGATAAAGTTGATACTGCAACCTATGATGTTTTCTACTTCCTTTGGCTCGGGTCTTGGTTTTCTAGTTTATTGAGTAAGACTCACCCGATATAATTTGAAAATCTTTCTGCACCAACAATCTCTATAGCCTCATTGTCTGCCATGGAAGGCAAGAAAAGCATCCCAGCAATTAATTCTGGGTTGACCATGAAACGGATCTCTTCCTACATAAGATGATAATGACAACAAATAATTAAGAAACTAAAGATTCTATAGTTAAGTGAGATTTCAAGAAGACGTTGGCCCATGTGACTCATGAGAAGGTAAATATTGCACATAAGCACAAGCAAATTCAACGGGACGGCATAGATGCAGGAGAAACATATATGATATATGTGGAAAAATATAATTTTGGAAGTGGAAACAAAAAGACCTACTTTACATTTTTAACCAGAAACTATACCTGTACGCAACCCCTGTTAAGAGTACCACCTCCAATATACTTGTTTGCAAAATCCACTTCGAGAGCATCGTTGGGTTGATCTTCTATCAAGCCTGAACCATGAACCTACCAGCAATAGAAACTCACTTATCTACAACTGAATTATGACATTAAACCAATTAATTCATCATAACAGAATAAGTTGAGTTAAATTAAATTACCTCAAAACGGCAAAGAGGCAGTAAAGATTTGCTCCAAAAGTCGGCCTCAGGATAAGACATACACAAAGGACGATGGTCCAAAGGAAGGACTTTCCGCTCAAATGAGACAAAGCCAACAGGCATACATGAGGATATCCTTTCGAAATAGTGTACAATGCATTTTATTTTATGTTCTTGATTTTCACTATAACTTTCATATAGACTCCTGAAAAAGATGCAAGTTTGACAGTTCATTCTGGGTTCAGAAAAACTAAGAAGGAAGTCAAAAGGGTCAACAAGATGCATATGATAGCACATTATTTTATTTATATACAGGATAAGGAAGTCAAAAGGGTCAACAAGATGCAAGTTTGACAGTTCATTCTGGGTTCAGAAAAACTAAGAAGGAAGTCAAAAGGGTCAACAAGATGCATATGATAGCACATTATTTTATTTATATACAGGATGTATAGGATAGCTCATCATGATAGTTATTTACAGGATGCATAGGATAACTAAAAAGGTCAACAGGAGAAAGCTTAAGGTCACATACGCAAACAATTCATCAAAGTTGATTGTTGGAAGATAGTTTGCACCTCTATTAGTGACCGGGAACAAACAAAAGAAAGAGCATGCAAGAAGAGCACCAATCAATTCCTGAAAAGCAACATTTCTGCTATCAAATTTATGTTCTACTAAGAATAAGTAACCTAAAAGTCAAAAAGATGAAAAAAATAAAAATAAAAATAGCAATGAAAGGTGGTAAAGGACGAGGGACAATGTCCTATAGTATGGTGGTGTGTCACATGAGACATAGTTTAATCGTTCTCTAATATACAAAATTTTGTATCATTTATGCAACATAGTAAAACCTCAAATAACATTTTCTATTAGACTTGAACAAACCATAGCTTTAGTAGAGTATTGGAAGATGAAGGAATGCCATCCATCAAAAGTTGGATGCTCTATCATGTCTATGGAATTTAGTACCCCACGGGCATTCACAAAGCTCTTATAATATTTACATTGGCAAAAAATGAAAACCCCTTTAGCCTTAGCAGTCCCTTGGTTTAACAGTGGTATGTTGGTATAATAAGTAAAAATTATCTGCTTGCACACCAATCAAACAACCCAATTCAATTTTTTAAGGTTATATTAAGTATTTTTTTTTATCCTCTGATTTACTGATATCTTTGACAAAATATGTCACAGTTCAAGCCACTCATTGTTCTCATAATCTCATTATAATAGTAATCAAGAAGATTTAAAAACAAAATAATCATAGTAGATTTTCAATGTTAGGTCACTATTCCATCATCCATTTTGAGTTTCTGCAAAGTTGGCATGTAACTGAAACAAGGACTTCATAAACTACGTAAACACGCCGGATTCGAATGCTTAAAATAAAGTAAATCAAATAAACAGATACCTGGCTTAGAAACACTATGCCTACTTCTTGTGAACTTAACAAGTGGAGAGCAGTTCCGACACTATATATTCCTTCACCAAGAGGATCATCTGCACCTTGATAGTGACTCTCCAGTAGAGAGGGCAACTTCAACAGCATATTTGCCATTGCCGGTACAACCTCTCCAAACCACTTAGCCGCTTCTGCCCGCGACATGAGCTGCATAAACCCTCCTCATTTAGCTTCTTTGATAACAATAATGTCTCTCCATAACTAGCTATGAGTTGATAATTGCTTCACTATGTTACGCATATCCAAATCATCCACAAAAGAGCGACAATGCTATAATCAAGGAAGTAAATATCGGTTTTTTATAGATATATCAAAGGTCCGAATTTATGTAAATATCGCTAGAATTCTGATATTTCCACGATATTTTTGATATTGATAGTTTGATACCACCGGGAATTCAAAAATATTGCCAAAATTTGAGGGTATAATCTATAAACTTTGTACATTCCCAAATTCATTTGAATGTTTGAATCTAGCAATACATGACAATATCGGTAATTGGAGTCACTAAGCAATACATTAATGTACAACCACATTGATAATAGCAACTCCAATCAAAACTAAAACACTAGATAATAAATTCCCAGTAACAAATTCAAAGAATCAAAAAACAAAAACAATAAAAACACCTCTCCAGGCTCTTTCCTCTTCCACTTCTTGCCACCAAAATCAGCCAATCGAAGCACACACAGAAACGACACAAGAAAATTCTCACCCACCAACAAAAACTTGAACAAAACCAACAAATAGACATACCCAGCTGACAAAATCAAAATCAAGTGATTGACTGATAAAAAAGCAAACCCATTTACCTCATCAAAGAACAGAGCATACCCATCTGGAGCAAAAGGAGCTAGAGGCTCGAATTGAGGGAGGGAGCTCCTGATATCGGAAATGGCGACCGATAAAACCTCTCCTGAGTCGACCCTGCTGTGATGGGGTCCTCTGGCGAGTGCTTTTAGCGCTTCAACGACTCTGGAAGGCCAGAACAGAGACGATGATCGAACTAGCAATGGCAAGTATGGTAGTATTGACTGAAAATCTTCCCTGCTCTCCATTCTTTTTTATATGTGCGTGCATTTGTCGATTGTCTTTGTAGAGTTTTTCTATTTTGATTGTCCAAGAAGATTAGAAGAAGAATAATTGGAATTGAAGTTGAAACTTGAGCGGAGGTTTTAAAAGTTTTATTTAAATATTACCCTACTCTTTTTGTTATTTACATTTTTCTATTAAAATATTATAAATCTTACAACTTGGCCCCCAATATCCTCCAAATTTGAGCCCCTGGAGGCCTGGACTAATGCGTGACCAGACAGATGCTCCTCCAGAGCTCTCTCCCACCATCTGAATTTGTTGTTTGGGATCATTTGTATGCCAGGATTATAAATTATTTGTGGTTGTGGCAACAGAAAACAATGTAATTTATAGTCATGAAAATAACATAATCAGGACTTGTGCTTTTGGATGGGAAAACGTATTTGCACAACACAATTGTATTCTAGTAAGATTCTTCTGCTTAATTATAAACAATCTTCTGATGATCAACAGTCTTCTTCTTTTAATTCAGCTTACACCAGTCTGCAATCATGTACACCAGACTAGGAATATTGCACATGGCTATTGACATTTTCATTGAATTTTTTATTTCTTAAGTGTAGGGTTTATCAGCAAGTCACAGGTAAGGACTTATACAACAAGTTATAACATCTCTCACTCACACAGTCACAGTACACCAGTAGCTTCACAAATACAAATATGGCTTTGAACCTCAAGACTCTCGTTAACCACGCCCCTCTCTCGTCCTCTCGTCAACTCTTTCATGGGGTTTCTCCAAAACCCACTTCCATCTCCTTTTCACATTCTTCTTCTTCTTCTCTCCAAGGTTTTTTTTATATTTATTATTATTTTTCTTTCGAGATCGAGTTTCATGTTACATTTTTAAGTGGGTTTTGGATTTTACAGGATTTGGAACTCAGATTGCTACTCAGAGGAATCACCCTTCGTCGAATCAACAAACGGCAGCAGTCCGCCACTTGACTGGATCGCTTATCACCAATGAAGGTCTTCGCTTTGCTGTGGTCAGTTCTTTTGAATTCACATTCACATGTTTGTCAAAATTTCTTCTTTTTCGTTTTTCTTTGATTTTTTATGTTGATTTTCGTCTGGGAAAATTCTTATTTTTCTGTGTATCATCAAGGTTGTGGCAAGGTTCAATGAGATTGTCACGAGGCCGCTGTTAGAGGGAGCTTTGGCGACTTTCAAGAGATACTCTGTTAAAGAAGAAGACGTTGATGTATGTAGTTTATATGATTCATTTTATATTTGATTCCACTTTTTTTTTTGTGTTTGCCACTATTAATCCCTAACCATATCATCATAAATCATCTCTCAGTTAATGGTTGTCCTAGATGTAAGTAATAAAAATGTAGCTATCCGTTCTTGTCAAGCCAAAATTCGGTACATCTTTTGCCTGCTACAAAGCAGGGAAAGTAAGTAGAATAAGAATTAGAAGAAGCTAAAGTTAGATAACACCTGAAAATAAAAACAGTCCTGTAATCTTATCATCGATGCATCGCTTGATCTTGGAGCATTTGCCGTTATAATCTTTGGTTGGTGGCACAATAGATGCTTTGCAAAATATGTTTTCGTGTCTTCTAATTTTTAACTTGGTCTATGCATTGCTGAACTGCTGCTTGCCGTAGGCCTAAATATGCCGGTCAATGTGTTAGGAAGTTAGAGTGCGGCCTTTTCTTTTATGTGTCATAATCCAACCATGGCTATCTGCGCTTGTCAAGTGAAAGTTCGATACATTCTTTTGCCTGCTACAAACCAGGAAAGGAAGGCAGAATAAAAAGATGATAAAGTTAGATAACACTGGAAAAGAAAATAATCCAATAAACTTAACAATGCTGAATCACTTGAACTTGGAGCGATTGTCTTTATAATCTTTAGTTGGTGGTACAGTTGATGCATTGCAAATCATGATTTTATGTCTTGTAATTTTTTACCTTGGTCTATGGTCTTTGGTGTATTTTTATCTTATATATCAAAGAGAATTCTGATGTTAGAATAATCCTCTTTACTTTCATATCAGGTTGTGTGGGTTCCTGGTAGTTTTGAAATTGGTGTTGTTGCAGATAGGCTTGGGAAGTCTCGAAAGTATCATGCAGTAATATGTATTGGCGCTGTGGTATGATTTCTCTTCTAATTCCCTTTAAAGATATTTTATGTTTAAAGATTGTCTCTGGTCGTTAGGGTTTTCTATTCACTGTGTTGTTGGTTAGTAAATACTTGTTGGTGGTTCCTAATCCATCAAACCCTGTTTGTTGTTTGTAGATAAGAGGTGATACTACACACTATGATGCTGTAGCTAATTCGGCTGCATCAGGAGTACTTTCTGCTAGCTTAAGTTCAGGTCATATTTATTCATGCTTTGTTTTGTTTTAGAATTGATTTTATTTTCCTTACAACTAAGCAGGTCCAGTTATGCTATTTCCTAATCCTAAATAAAATCTAACGACACAAGGATTCATATGTAAACATAATATATATAATACCTTCAATATTCACTAGCAGCATCTTGTTTGTAAATTATATCCTTATTAGCATTTGATTTCTTTTTAGTACATTCATCTTGATTTTCGTGGAGTTGTTTTAATTTAAATTTGAGGGAAAGTTTTCAGCCAAACCTTTGAAGCTGTGGGTATATATATTGAAATACAATTTTAAATATACACATGGATGATTTATGTTATATTATATTTTTGAAATGAAGTCCTGTGTTTCACACTATTCAACACAGATTTATGTCAAATGGGTTCAGAGATGTGTCTTTGTTGTTTGTTGATTCGGGTTTCAAATTGTAGGGGCTTGCCTACCTTTATTTTGATTAGAGCACCTATAACACCTAGTTCTTGTTGATATTTGGATATTGGAATCAAAACAAAATGATCTTATGATGAAAGGTTAAAAGTGTAAAAGAGGGGTAGGAGGTCAATTCTTTCACAACAAGGGAGGGATAGCAATGGCAGTTGCCATTGCTACAGATAATGGTGCTTCATTGTATCCCATTCTTCCTTACAAACTTAAGTGTTGAAACATCTGTAACTATTCTCCATCTATTTATCATTTACTGCTATGTATAACGATGAATTTGACCTCAACAAAACATGACAGACACAAGTGAATTCCTCGGCTGAATAATATCTCACCCGCATCAAAAACAACCTTGCTGCCATTAACAATCCTGAAAATGAATCTTAGTTGATTGAGGGCTGTCGTTCCTTTGCTTTCAAGTGTTTTTATAATTTTCTAGTCTAAGTGACAAAATGGGATCATGAATACCAGTAGAACTACCATAGGTTGTTGGATACTTGGATGACACTTGCCATGAATGTTTTTTCTTAGCTCCTGCTTGTGGCTTACTGCCAGACAAATCTTGCTAGTGTGCCCTTGGAAGACTAGCCAATGAAAATGTTAGGAGTTATCTTTCTTTCTTAACCTGTTAATTCTCAACCTTTTAATACAGTAAGAGGGAAAGTAATGTACTGTAGCATATAATTGTAGCACATCAGTATATCGGTGTTGTTTCTTGACTTCAGTTGGTTTTATGATGAAAATTGAAGCTGTTTCTGATGCCCCTGTAGGTGTTCCATGTATATTTGGTGTCCTGACTTGCGAAAACATGGAGCAGGTAAAGTCATAATACAAGACTTCAAAAAGTTGCATTGAAACCATGCTGCATCGAAGAAAGTCTTCAGATTTGTCTTCTTGCTGTTAAACATAAACCGTGACTGTTTCGTTTTATGATGATTGCAGGCTATGGATCGAGCTGGTGGTAAATCTGGGAATAAGGGTGCTGAGGCTGCTTTGACTGCTGTAAGTTGATGTTGAAATAATGAGATCATAATTAAGTAATTGTTTTTCAGTTGATGAATTTATCAAATGACTTTTTCACTTCTTCTTTTTTCTGCAGATTGAGATGGCATCTTTGTTTGAGCACCATCTGAAGTAATGGTTGCACCAAGAAGAGTTGAATTCGATCATTTTCTTGCAACCTTTTTCTTTTCCTTGGAAACGGCCTGTTCAGTTGTAGATTACTAGATTACATATCTAAACTTTACGATTGAAACTGGCACGGTTTTGTGATTTGGATGTCATTTGGATTCAATAAAGTTTTTTGGCACATCTTTCATTTTCTGTCTCTCTCCTTCAGCTTTCAGGTTTATTGTTTTCCTCTTGTATTATTATTTTTTATTTTTATTGTGTGTGTGTGTGGTTCTCTCTATCAGGCACATCTATTATCTTCTTCTGGGTTGTCTTTTTGTTTCTTTATGCATTCGAATTGACAGGGTTGTCTTTCTCTGGAAAATGGATAATAAATCCAATTCACATGGTTGTATTCTCAGGACAATGGATTATAGATTCAATCGAAATGGTTTGTCTCCAGGTTTCCAATTGACATGGTGGGTATCGGATGTCATTTGGATTTTTGGATTTAACTTTTTATGATTGAAACCGGCAGTAGGCATTTTGATCTTTGATTTACTTGGCAATTTACATGTTCTGTTTTTTTGTTGATTTTGCAAAATCTTGGGTAGCTTTCTTTGAATTCATCGGACTTCACATATTTGAGGTAATTTCAATGTGAGAAAAAATCACCAAAAGGGTTTGAAAATTTAATAGGACTCTTTAAAGAGTGAGTTTTGATAGCAAAAGTATGGATCTGATACAAAATACCTTTAAAACACATTCACAAAAATAAGTCTTGTGCTTTTTTATGTTTTCAAGACTTATTTTTGTATTTTCGATACTTATTTTAGTGTTTCCAAGATTTATTAAGTATTTTACGATTTCCGAGATTTATTGGGCAAAATGAAATTTTCAAAATAAAAATTGGTCATCTTCTCCATCGAGACCTCCAATTGGAGGTCTTTCATCTCCATTGACGGGCAATGCGACAATAGCACCGAGAGAGGAAAAAAAAAAATGCCTAAGCAAGAAATTACTGAAACATCCTTTTAGGAGGGTGTTTTGGTAATTTTTTCTATAAAAAAAAATAATAATAATAACAAGGTTTTCGAAGGAAAGTATCAGTAATTTTCTGTAAAAAAAAAAAATCAAGGTTCCATGTTTTTTTGCAAAATATATAACAAATAAATAAATAGAGGTTGCAGGTATTTTCATAATTTTGGTTACGGACCGAAAATAAATTTTGAATTGTAATTATTAACGGTTAAAATTTTATATATGGTTAAAAATAAATTACACGTCATTATATTTGATAATTCTAATTTTCCATATTTGTCGGTAGATTATTCTCATTTTCTATATTCTTATTGTCACTCTTATTGTTATTAAGTTGTTGGGAGTTGGGACCGACTAATATGCATGTATGGCTGCCAGTCTGCCACGTACCCTATTTAACTTAATATGATATTATATTATTTAGAAGTTTTTCAATCTGATTATTCAAAGTTCAAACTAAATGATACATCAAATCAAATTGTTACATGTAACATCAAATTATTATTCTAAGAAAATGATACATATTCAAATTATTATGAATGTTCTTGATATATATGGACAATATGTCATTACAAATAATTAGTCCCGAAAGATAATATAATTGTACAATATATCTTTAAAGGATATTTATAATATGAACGATTAATGTGTTGTCTACTAATTTTAAATATCATCTATATGTCTTTCTTATTTTTTTTGACGTTATTGTTTTTATCGAACTAAATGTCTAAATATAATACACTATCTTAATGTCATTAGCAAAAACCCTCTTGTCAAATAAAAATAAAAACTAACTAAAATGATCTAATGATTATATGCATACAACACGTTCACATTTACATCATGAGAATTGTGGATTTGATTTATGTCATCTTTTTCAAATTTCGAATTTATTATAATAGTAAAAAAAAAAAAAAATTAAAAAAAAAATTTGAAAGAATTTGACTATTTATAATGTCCAAAATAAATTAATTGCTTAAGAAAGTCTGATTGTCATGTCCTTAAAAAAATATATATGTAATTCGTATGAATCTGTACAAAAAGAAACTAACTCTCTCTCCCATATAACTATTCATTAACTATACAGTACAGTTCTTATAGTATAGATAAACTCGTACAAAATATTCTAATTAAATTGATTACATATAAAGTCTAGAATAAAACTTTATCGGCTTGAAAATAAATATTGTGTTTTAAGTATAAATTTAGAATTACCATCTCTCAATGTTTCAAGGTTGAATAACCGAATCAGAATTCTCTCATTGTCCCTTTTTTTTTTTTCCAATTCAATTTTTCTAGACTTTTATAATCTAGTGACACCTAAACATAATAAAAAAAAAATACACTAAGAAAAGCAAAGTCAATAAGAGGATGGTAACTCTGAATAACCGCCACCCATGTGTGATATATATATAAAATTTGAAGGATGATATACAAGTATACTCCTTGAGGCTTGAACCCAATTATTAAGAGAAGCAAAAAATAAAGAAAATTATTATCAACTTGTACCCGATAAAGTCTCCGTATAGGGAATACATTAATACAACCTAAATTCGAACAACTAAGCAGTAGCATGTTATCATAAATAAATAAAATAAAATAAAATAAAACAATGAAAATTTTATTACGATCTAATTGTGTTCCCATGCCTTGCTGTTCTTGGTTTGTCATAATCAATGCTAGTTATTTATTTAAAATAGACCACTTGCTTAGTTTTCAACTTACAAACCACAAAAATAGACCACTTGCTCAGCTTACAATTTTTTTTAATTTTTTTATTTTAGGGTTAATAGCACCAATGCGTCCTGAATTATACACGAAATCGCATGTTATCTCATGAACTTTCATTTATTGGCAATAGCTGACGGAAGGAAAACAGACATTTAGGGAAAATTATACTTGCACACTCTGATTATACGCATAATTGCATTAAAACTGGAAAAATATAATAATAACACAAACACACCTTTTGACCTATTGACTAATGTCCAAAAAAAAAAAAATTAATAATATTAATAATTTTTAAAATAATAATAATAAAATTAATAAACTTTAAAAATAATATAATAATAATAATAATAATAATAATAATAATAATGATGATGATGATGATGATGATGATATGGTAGTAATATATAATAATAATAGTAATAATAATAACATTAATAATAATATTAATAAACTTAAAAAATAATATAAAAAATAATAATATATAATGATAATAATAATAATAATTTTTATTATTATTATTATTATATAAAATTATATATTTTTTATTTTTTATCTATTAACATCCCTGCTCATTACCATCATAGTGTATGATGGTGGTTGGTGTTTTAGCCTCCAAACACTTGTTTGGAAGTGGGGATCTACAAAGTTTAGCATTTCTCATATATTATTATTTTTAAAATTTATTAATAACAATATTATTATTAAAATTTAATAATAATATTATTATATTATATTATCATCATCATCATCATCATCATTATATATTGTTATTTTTAAAGTTTATTAATATTTTTATCAGATTATTATAATTTTTTAAGTTTATTTTTATTATTATCATCATATATTATTATTATTATTATTATTATTATTATTATTTAAATTTAATAATAATAATAATAATATATTATATTATTAATATTATATATTATTATCATCATCATCATTATTATTAATATATTATTATTTTTAAAGTTTATTAATATTATTATTATTAAGTTTATTATTATTATCATCATCATATATTACTATTATTATTATTATTATTATTATTATATATTATTATTTTTAAAATTTATTAATAATAATAATATTATTATTATTAAATTATTAATATTATATATTATTATCATCATCATCATTATTATTAATATATTATTATTTTTAAAGTTTATTAATATTTTTATTATTATTTTTTTAAAAGTTTATTATTTTTGTTATTATCATGATATATTACTATTATTATTATTATTATTATTATTATTATTATTATTATGTTATTATTATTATATATTATTATCATCATCATCATCATTATTAATATATATTATTATTTTTAAAGTTTATTAATAATTTTTTTTTTTATTACTAATATTATTAATATTTTTATTTTTTATTTTTTTGGACATTAGTCAATAGGTCAAAGGGTTTATTATTATATTTTTCCAGTTTTAATGCAATTATATATAATAAGAGTGTGTAAGTGTAATTTTCTCTAGACGTCTGTTTCCCTTCCGTCAGCTATTGCTAATAAATGAAAGTTCATGGGTTTTAATACCAGAAACAAAAAAAAGTTCAAGGGGCAACATGCGATTTCACGTATAATTCAGGGAGCTTTGGTGCTATTAACCCTTTTTTTTTAATTATACATGAAAGAAGAAATCAAAAATTTGCAGAGACTTAATTGTCTATATCAAACATTATATGTACGTTCCGAATATCTATTCTCATAATCATGAAATATCTACATCTACTCAACCGGGGTATAGCTAGAAAAAAAAAAAAAAAAAGTCAGGTGGACTAAGCCCAAAAGGAGCTCTACCTCTTAGAACATCTCCAAGAGTCTCCCTTGGAGATCCCCTTATTTAAGGATGGATGTTGTTATATAATTGTGTTATTGTAAGGGGACATTAAGGGGTATAAGTCCAAGAATATTCCCTTAAATGGCTAATTTAATAAATTTTTATTATTATCTTATGTTTTACTTTATAATTATTATTTACAGTGGAAAAAAAAAGTTGTTGGAAATTCAAAAAAACAAACAAACAAACAAACAAACAAACAAACAAATGCCCATTGGACAATAAAATAGTTGTTGGGATTTATAACTTAAATATATACTGCTTTTCAAAAAATAAATTAAACTTAAATACGTGGAACCCACTTAAGGGGTTGAAGCCACCCCCGAACTCATTTAAGAGGGTCTTTAAGGACCTCTTAGACAAGGGCGTACCCAGGAAATATTTACTGTCCGGGCTAAATTATATATATATATATATATATATATATATATATATATATATACATATATACACAATATATTTTTTCTCGGTACACACTAATATTATAAAGTCAACTCTTTAACTATCAATAGTTATTTATCTATTTATATTTAGTCAATATATTATAATACTTAATTAATGACTCACAAACTCTCTCACACTAAATTTATTAAATTCGGTGTGTATTTAAAAGAAAACTCTTATGATTTTCTTCTTTAATGCACACGGAATTAATAGCGTCAGTGCAAGACATGCGAATCATTTATTAAGAATAAACAAAAATTACATAATGCTTGAATAAAAGTATTTGTTTATTTTTTTTAATAATAAGATGACACCAATTCAATAATGGACTACTCAATAATATGAAATACATTATAAAATTTATACATAAACAATTATTTAAACTTATAGTTAAAATATATATATTTAACTTGTAAATGGCTTAATTCTATAATGTTAGAAGCCATAATATTATGTGTATTTTTACAATGAAAAATAAAATATTTACATTTCACTAAATTTAGATAAAACATCATAGTTTTATAATATTATAAAACCTTAGGGGATATTTATGTAATTATACCTTTATATATTGAATTATTATTATTATTATTATTTTCAGAGAGGGTTGCTCGAGCTGCCCTCTCTTATGTCCACCCCTGCTCTTAGAGCTGTAAAATTACAACTCCTCCTTGAATTAAGTTAAGGAAGGTCTTCAAGAGAGGCCCTTGAAGATGCTCTCACTTTCACAAAGTCACAATCTTGAAAAAAAAAAACAAAAAAAAAAAAAAACTCACCACAAATGTAAAAAAAAAAAAAAAAATGTGGGACTCAAACCCAAACGGTTGTAATCATAAATGATAACAACTAAAATACAGATCTAGGACATGATAACATGATTACATGATTACATGATAACAATAATAATTGAGACCCATCGAGAATCGACTTCCAAACGCAGTCTAGACTGAAGCTCTCACGGACAGGGAGAGAACCCACACGAAGGAGGGACAACCACCCACACAAAGTGAGACAACACCCATATTTTTAAATAGGCCAAGGAAAATTTGAATAATTCTATGCATACACTAGGTCTTGAACCTTGGTGGTAGGGGGTTCCAAAGGAAGACCTACCACTATGGCAAGGGACCATGTGTACAACAATTGTTAAATGCATGAAATTTTAAGACAATCCAAAAATCACCCTACCATTTTCTTACCGAATCACTGCGGTTATATCTGTTATTTGGGATGAGATATGATTAAAAATAATAATATTTAAAATAAAAATATTATTTTCTTTAATATTAATATTAAATAATTTTATTTATATATTTTAATTAATATCATACCACTATCTATCACATTAGAGGAATAATTTATTCTGATCCTACCTCCTTCAATCCAATCTCACGGAAGATAATCTTTAATCTTTGTCCTATCTTAACGCACCAAACGGGGCAATGCATGTGCTAGCAGCTCATCGGCATATCGCCTTTTATAATTCTATAAATAACCTCTGCATTGCACTTGATCCAATACTGCTCTCTTCTTGCTACATACATACCTTTTGTTTCTTGTTTCGTATTTTCATTTTCACAAACACCTGCAAATCATTCATTCATGGTTGAGCTTCTCGATTTGATCCCGGGTTTACCCGAAGAGATCGCTCTTGACTGCTTGACCCGGTTACACTCTACCACTCACCCACTCGCCACCCGAGTATGCAAAACCTGGCATCACCTTTTTCACAGCACACACTTTTACCTCCATAGAAAACGAACAGGACACACCCAAAAAGTTGCTTGTTTCGTCCAAGCACTTCCGCTCAACTCCGCTTCAGATACAGTCAACGTCAAGCCGGTCTGTTCCTACAGTTATGGAGTCACCGTGTTTGACCCACTGAGTCAATCCTGGGACCGAATTGACCCAGTTCCCAAGTACCCAAATGGGCTTCCTTTGTTTTGTCGATTAAGCAGTTCGCATGGCAAGCTTGTGGTGATGGGTGGGTGGGACCCAACGAGTTACAGTTCTGTGAATGACGTTTTCGTGTATGACTTCACGACTCAGAGTTGGAGACAAGGCAAGGACATACCGGAGAGTCGGTCTTTCTTTGCAGTTGGTGAGTTAAACGGGCGGGTTATTGTTGCTGGAGGGCATGACGATAGCAAAAACGCATTGAACACGGCTTGGGCTTATGATGTGAGTAAGGACGAGTGGAGTGAGTTGCCTCGGATGAGTCAGGAGCGAGACGAGTGTGAGGGTTTGGTTATTGGGTCGGAGTTTTGGGTGGTGAGTGGATACAAGACGGAGAGTCAAGGTCATTTTGAAGGAAGCGCTGAGTCGTATATGGTGGGGAGTGGTGAGTGGAACCGAATTGAAGAGGCGTGGAGACCGAGTCAATGTCCGAGATCGTGTGTTGGGGTGGCAAAACATGGCAAGTTGTTTGGTTTGATAAAGTCGGCCTCGGGGATCCGTATGGGGATCTGCAGGGTCCAATTGGGTGAGTCCACAATTGTGACTGGATCCACTTACACAGGAGGGCCACAAGAGTTGTATTTAGTGGAGGATCAAACTGGTAAATTTGATAGGTTGGATATGCCTGATGAGTTCAGGCAATTTATTCGATCTGGTTGCTGTGTGGAAATATGAAGTTTTAATGAATGTTTTTTCATTGAAGCTTCTGTTTGTACAAAAATGATTCTCCATAATATCTTAACTTCAAGCATTTCATCAAACACCAAAATGCCAATGGCCCGTAATTCTCCACAAGTTGGAGCTTAAAACAAAGATAAAATATAATAAGATGGTTGGAACTATATTAAAGGGTAACTAAACTTCATACAGCTCTCATCAGAACACTAGATTTGAAAACATAATGTCGACAACTTTACTTAATTCCTACGGCGTCACCATCACCAATTCAGAAAGTTATAAAGTTTCGACTGTTTATTATCAATAATCCGAGCTATGTTGATCATTCAAGCTACTCGCATTGACATATCCTGAGAGGAGTACCTCATCTAGAGTAGTCAAGGCTCCGGCTCCGGCTCCGACTCCTGCTTGGACTCCGGCTGCATGAACCGTGGGGTGACCTTGGGTAAGATCCCTCTCTGTACCTCCTGTCTCTTGGTGATATTGACCTGCATCACAGGTTTAAACATTTCAGCTTTTCCCCACCTGACCATGCGAATACATAATACTACATTGCAACAATAACCAAGCTATGAGAAGTTGCATACCTATACCTTGAGTATCCCCTTCGTTTGGGGGAAGGGGAATAATAGTCTGGACTACGAGAATAACGCCGCGGTGATCGAGAATAATGAAGTTGAGACCGCCTACGATCATATGACTGACCCCTAACAATAATATTTTCAAATGTCAAAAACACCACCACCAACCTCTAAAACCCACGATAACCAGTTTCACACAAACAGAATTGTAAAGAGGATGTTGCTCACCATTTATCATTTTATCATCAACTTTTGTATTTATGGGTCCTAAATTTGAATTTCACTGGGAAAAAATCCCTTTTGATGTCCACCATTTTATTATATTTGAATTTTGCTAGGAAAAAACCTGTGTGTGTGTGAGAGAGAGAGAGAGAGAGAGAGAGAGAGAAGCTTTCACAAAAATTCACTTTGTTTAAAATAAAAAATAGAAACAAAAAACAGAATCAATAGACACTGTCACCTACCTTGAGTCAGCAGTCAGCAAGTTAAAAGAACTTTTCAACTTAACAATGTTATACAGTTAGGAGAGAATAGGCTTATGATAAAACAAAACACACTTTATGTAAAAATGTCTTCCAAGTTTTATTTTGTTTAGTAAACAAGAATAAGTGTTAAAGAGTAGACAGGCCTACCACCAAAAAAATGATTCTTCTTTGTAGATAAAATGGACCATCTACTGCTACTGCCCCATCATACTGACAGTCAGTAACAACAGAATACCAAAGCAATTTTACAAATAACCTAGAATAAACATCCAATTACTGCTCATACAACAAATAGAACCCCTTAAAAGCTTTTATACTGTTATATAAGGATTTCTACTCTAAAATTCCAATTAACTGTCATTCATCTCTAAAACAAAAATTAATTAGTCCAAATAACTTCTAATAAATGCAAATAAACCATTCTTACCTAGAAGGTTCTCTTGCCCTCATTTCTGCAGGTTTTTTCCTGTTTTCCTCCGCAAATACAACAGTCAGTTCTCGGCCTAGAAGTACACAACCATCCATATGATATTTGGCATCTGCAGCATCAGCTGGGTCTACAAACTGGACAAACCCAAACCCACGTGGGTCCCTGCAGTATACACATTCTAAGCCCCACAGAGATAAAAATAAACAAACTCGTATAAATACTTTATATCAGAAGCACTTGCTATTAGCCAAAATTATAGCTTGATCCTGATTCCAGAGAAATATGGAAGGACATAATTAGCACAAGCCGATACTTCATACAATTCAAATCATGCAGCGGCTAACCTTGTAGGAGCCACAAATTTAATTGAGTTGATATTCTTCAAGACTTGAACTTCTTCAAAATGTATTCAAACCCAACCTCCTCCTCATCTTGATGTACATTAAGATCATCTAGAACAGTACTCTTATTACTTGAAGACTTGAAGTTGTCTTCAACAGACTACTCTTATTACTTCATTGGTTTCTTCAACACTTTCAATAAAAACACCAAATTCCCATAAACCAATTATGTATAATAAAGAAACATCCCGATACCAAACACTGGTGTGAGACGAGAGGAAGACAGACAAGTTGACATTATTATTCAATGCAGAGTTCACTCTAGTGGGAGAAAAACTACTACATGCAAAACAACAGCCTGACTTACCCAGTATGATAATCCCGAGGCAAGTAAATGTCTTTCAGACGACCAAACTGACTGAATGGTCCACGCAGATCTTCTGGCCTGCAAATTACAAGCATCCTTAAGTTTAGGTGGAAAAACCTACCAATAGTGCATAAAAGATAAATATTAAATTACTTATCTACAAGCATAAGTTTTAAGCTTATAATTTGTTAAAAGCCAGGCCCACCATCTTGCCTTGTACAACTGCTGATGCTTGGTTTTGAAAGCATCAAGCTAAAAATAAGAAACATACTTACAAATAAAAATATAACAAAATGCTAAACCCTACATATAACATTCATATGCTATATGAAATATTGCAAATATGTGAAGCACCAAAAATTGGAACAACAAAAAACCATATCTGCATTGTGTTAAGGGAAATAGCAGGAGAAACAAGTTCAGACCTACAATCATGGCGAAGGTTGCGAACCAGAAGACTAGTAGGAAGATCTCTACCACGACCTCCATAGCGACCCCTAGGGCTGGGGCTGTGACGTCTCCTGCCATAACCCCTTGGTGGGGAGGGACTGTAACTGTAGCTTCGGCCCCTCATTTGAACTCAATGTTAAAACCTGTTACAGCAAGAAAGACACGATTAAAACCCATTAGAAACCCATGTGCATATGTGCATGCAGGGCTATAAAATAATTCTGACAGCAACAAATCTGATGTAATAATGGCTTGTAAATTCCTGACAGCTTGCTCATACAATCAACACAAGAATCCTTGATGAAGCAAGCATAACTGAGCACGCCTAACAATCACATGCCATTCCCATCATTTTACCAACAAATTAACCGGTAGGTTTACATGACAATTCAATGCACAATCAATATTAAACACTTTGGTAAGAGTTTTTATTTTATTTCAAAAAGAATGTTACAAAACCTGCCAGTTCGATGAGAAAACCATTATTAAAATTAAGTGAAAGCTCTATAAATTCTACTGATGTCAATTCTGTAGTTGCAAAACCAGGAAAGGTCATCTCTTTGAATTTGGTTATCCTAAAACTCTATTTATCTATGGATGTCTACTTTCAACAAAAGATATGGTCAAAAAAACTGTCTCATAAAACTAAATGCGAGGTACTAATAAAAAAATAATAATAAATAAATAAAAAACGAACTAGAATTAGAAAAGAAAACAACATAAATGAAGCATCAAGCAAATCCTTTTACCATTGCTGTGTTATACTAATCTCTACATATAAGTTGAAATTAATTTCTTAATAATAATACAAGAGTAATAATCACACAAACACGAAAACTAATAATAACAACAAAATGATTTTTTTCTTTCTATTATCTGCAAATTTGTGATCAATTGAAACAGATCATCGTAATAGAAATCACAAACAAAGATGAATTCCACACATAACACGCAAAAACAAAAAATATTATATATATTCTAATTTCCACCCAGAATTCGTGAAGAATCTAAATGAAAAATAAATCATTACCGATATACAAAGAAAGAGAGAAACCTGAGAAGCACGCAATTCAGAATTGGCTCTGTATCTTGTTTTGTGTCGTCTCTTCGTTTTCCTGGGTTATGTTATGTTAGATGATTCTGGAATCTCGTGATCAGGTTTGATTTATGATTTTATGAACAAGTTACCTGCTTCTCATATTCGAGAAGCTTCTCTCGTTGAGGTTCTCCTGATCCAACCGTTGATGTGCGATTTCGTAAGTGAGTGTCGGGTCACGATTTGTCCACGTAGGCCCACCATTTGATATATCTTTGAAGAACTATGGTCCAACCCATCCTCACTTGGATCTGCTACATATTTGAATAATCCACGTCCAAAACTGTACCACGAAACTTTGGATTTACTAAATGCACCCAAGAACTGTATACCTATTTTCAGTTTCCATCAGTTCTTAAGAGAAGCCAAAATTGCACATTAACCCCAACACAGATATTATTTTGCAAAATTGACCCTGTGTTTCCAAAATACACTTATACGGTAAGGTATGAACGAGTGTTGCCCACATCTCATTTTAATACAAAAATCCGTTCGTGGATCCTTGAAATTATAAGAGTGTTGTTTATATTCATACTAAATCATACATGCCCACCTACTTACAATATTATAAAAATTGTAACATTTAATATTTGCAATGAGATATCACATGACTTCTTTGTCCTACTTATGACTTGTGTTTTGCGATAACACAAATATACATCCAAATCAGTGTTGCAAAAGTCCCAAAATAAGGCCAAATAGGCACCGCCTAGTACCTAATCAACAGCTTGCCACCTTGACTTCCATGAATCGCCGTGACTATGCAACAAACCACCTAGTCAGCCTTAGTCGGAGACTAGTCGAGCAAAGTCGGCAACTAGTAGATGTTGACCAACTAGACTGACTTTATAAAAAAAAAAAAACTGAAAAAAGTTTTTTTTAAAAAAAATTGGTCAATGAAATAGCCTTCAATTTGAGGTTCTCAATAGTCAATATTGAGGTGTTTGGAATTTAATTTTCAATTTGAGGTTCAATATATGAAAATGTATGAAATAGTATGAATATTTACACAATTACAACAAAAAATATTTAAAAAAAAAAACTAAAAAACAAATTTTGGTCTACCGTCAACCTACTTATGGTTGGTCACCTAGTCCCCGACTAGGCGCTAGGTGGAGGGTCGCCGCCCGACTAGCACCTAGCGACTTTTGCAACACTAATCCCAATACATGATGAGAAGAAACATTGGTGCATGGCATTATTAAGGGTAAAGCCTATGATTCTTATTCTATGGGGAAAATGAATATATAACAAGAGAATCTAATGAGTTTTGTTGTACGTAAATATGCATCAATTATTTTTTAAATTGCATAAAACATTTGTAGTTTTTAATAGCTATAGATAATCATTTTACTTTCAAAAATATGGATCATAGATGCTATCATTAGACAAGGTCATTGCTATGATGATGACAACAGTTTTATGGAAATTTAGTGACTTCAATACTATTAGTATAGGTTTCTTATGATCTTTAATAGTTGATGATACATACATACTATTTTCATTCAAACAAGCCCACTTAATAAGGGTGCTATCGTAATTCCCCCTACAGAAAAATGTGTTAAATTTCCAAGCCTTCACCACACTAGTAATACTATATATTTGAAATTGAAGTCATCTCAACTTGGTCAGTCAGTCATCTCTTCCATCTTCCCAACAAACTATAATAGACCATTGGAAGATTTCTTGTTTGTTTCTTTTCTTCTAAAAAATGTTTTAAAACGACTTGGCGTATATCTCATATCACACTCACAGCAATGGCTAACTACACAAGCTTTTTTAAATAGTAAAGAAGAAATTACCACTTAACTTAAAAATGTTTTTGACAAATCCCTGAATTCCAAAGAACCAAACTAGTGTTTGCCTATATCTCATTTAACATTGAAACAATGAATTAGAGTGAAGGTTTCAACAATAACACTAGTAAAAAATGATTGGTCGTAAAGAGTCAGTTTTCTTTACTTCCTAGTTCCTTTTAAATCTGACGAGTCTCATCGCGATCATTCAATCTAAAACATACCGATTCTTGATGCTGGTTTGATTTTCTTTAGTTGTATCTCATTAACTAGTAAGTCAAAATCAAATGTTCGGTAACGTTTTCTGTTTTTTCGTATCGATTTTCATCTTTTTTTAGATTTGAAAACTCGTCTAACATCAATTACTAAAAACGATTTTCCAATAATGAAAACATAAAAAACGCGTCTCACATAATTAATTTTCAAAATCATTTTCAACCAACTATCACCGTATAATCAAATTCAATTTTATTTTCATCAATTTTAAGGTCTGTCATGCGGATGTTTTTCAGCCTGTTTTCATTTTTCTTTTCTAAAAACGATTTCGAATTCGTATTCGTTAACCATTTTTCATTTTATTTTTAAAAAAACAAAAACAAAAACAAAATGGAAAACAAAATCAGTGTTAATCCTGAGTCTGTTGGTCTCTTCGATCAATCTAGTAGTGGATATAAGTGGTGGGACTTCTGATCTTTGATCATTTTTATAAACAATAAATAATCTTCGTTCGTGTAAATAAATTAGAGGTGGCTATGAGCCAAATTTGAGGGAATTGAAAGAGACCAAGATTCAATCTAAATCTTATTGCTGCCGCTACAAGAAATCGTGTCAATGTAAATCCAACTTCATGGGATTTGGTATGAATTTGCAATAAAAACTGATTTGGGTCAGAAAAAAAAAAAAAAAAAAAAAAAAACAGAGATATGTGAAATTGACGTCTATTTGACACCTTCAAATGAATTTTTTTTTAATTTTTTTTTTTTAATGCTAGTTCATCTTCTTTTTCTTTTCTTTTTTTAAATTAAATTTTTTGTAATTTGATCTCCATCGTCCATTGGTCATTCATTTTATTTTTATAAAATATTTTCTCTTTTTAAAAAAAATATTTTTTATGAATTAATTTTGTTAACTTATTAGTTTTTTTATAAAATAAAAAATTGATGTAAGCAGGAGATCCATTAATTTTATTTTATTTTTTAATTAAGAATTTTTAAAAGCATTTTGGTATTTTTGACAGTTAAACTTGGTCAACAATTAAGTTTGACGAAATTGGACTAACGACAGGGAGATCAACTAACATTCAACTAATGGTAGGGTTTTTTTTTACTGATTGTTCAAACCAGAGGGTTTGGTTTGGCATTTGATCAAACATTAAGGGGTTATTTACAATTCTTCGTTATTTTAATTACAAGTTCCAATATATTTTGTCTAAGTACCAATTAACTCTTAATTATTTGAGCCTAAATATATTAATTTCAGTTTAGTCCACTAAATAATTGAAATTGCACTTTCTAATTAAAATAAAATATATTAAATATTTTTACCCTAAGCAATTGTTTGAAATATGTATCTTCATGAAAAATACTAATAATTAAAATGCCTTTTGACCATTGCATTTTTAATTATTTTATTCCTTATGACCATCCTTATGTCTAAATGGATAATTTGATTTATCATAAATCATGATTCAATAACTCCTTATTGTATACTCGATACCGAGATTTACTATCCAAGCCCTCGTAAAACCCATAATATTGTATTTACTCTTATTTAATTATAAGAGCCATGATGCTTATATCTATAAATATATATCTGTTATGACATATGAATCAATGACACCAAACTGTTAGGATTAAACCGTTATTTCGTGGTCGTACTCATTGATAGCTCAAATGTTAAAACTCGTAGTACATATAGTACATTATTTATCTTAGGATTAAGATAGATATTTTAATTGCTCTATTGTGAATGTATTATTCTATTAATTGTAAAATGGAAATATACTATTCATGTGATCCGTTCAGTACATCATATGTATTAGACCTTTTGTTTAAAGTCTTTCACTTTTGTGATTTTAGACTTATCACTTCCCAATTGAAAACAAAATACACACAACTTTAATCAAGCTAAGGTGTCCAGCATGTATCTTAAGTTGTGATTTGTGAACAATATTTTTTAGACTAAATAAAGAATTATGTCATGTTGTCCACATTGGATCATTGGAATGACTTTCCACAGTATTATTGCTTCAAACCAATTTCGATTTACAAAACAAAATCCAACGAAAAACTTACAAGGAAAATCCAGTTAAAACAAATAGAAAGGAAATTTGGTTCAAAAGAACCTAGAATCGAGGCCCGTGTTTCACATGATGTCCTTAATACAAATTCGCCGTCAACACCATATGTGTTTAGCGTTTATCTCCTAGGATACAACAATTCACAGTGGTTGTGTATTAATACCACCACTATCAGCGAACTCAAATTATTAAGGTCCGAACTTACCAGAGAAACACACAATAAACCGAAGAGAAACTAGAGCAAGAAGAAATAGAAGAATTGTAGAACAAGGAAATATAATTTTCGATGTGTCTCAAATGAATAAAATAAGACCATATATATAATTCATTCAAGGGAAGAAACGTTGGAATTGATTCTCATTAATCAAGACAATTAAAAGCATTGAATATTTTAAGGGCAATTACCAAATTGGTCCTGGACTTTTTTCTTTATTCCAGGTAGTTTGCGACTTTTACAAAAGTGACCAAATTGGTCCCTAACATTTTTATGGAGTACCATTTAAGTCCCTAACTTTTAAGAAACAACCAAAAACATCTCTTATCATTAACCTCGGTTATTTATACCGTTACTTTGACTATGGTTTACTTTTAAAAGACTAAAGTACCCCTCAAAACTCTAAAGTTAAAAATGTTTAAATAAAAATAAAATAATTATTTAAACAATAATGTAATGAAAACAAAATAAAATAAATTATCTGCAACTCTCTCATTGATTCGAAAAACAATCCATATCTTTTCAATTTTTCATCGATACAAAACCCAAGAAATTATACAGGTTTCTATAATTTTTTTTTATCAATATTGAACCCAAAAAATGACTCATTTTCAAGAACTTGAACCAGAAAATGATGGAGTCATGGAGATGCCTTTAGTAAATAAGCATTAGAGACCCATTTTTGAGAGAATAACCTTATTGACTCCGAGCAAAACCAGAAAACATGTCATCCACGAAGCTGCCCTAGATCTCCCCCAATCTCTGTCTAGTGTTCTCCATCGGAGATATGAGATTTCTAATTCTTGAGGCACTGGTCGATTCTGGATTTGCCAACCTTTGATTTTTTTTAAGGGGTCAGATTGTTGGTAGTAAGTGTTTCCAAGTTCGGTAGTGATTTTCGAATCAATGAGAGAGTTGCAGATAATTTATTTTATTTTGTTTTCATTACATTCTTGTTTAAATAATTATTTTATTTTTATTTAAACATTTTTAACTTTAGAGTTTTGAGGGGTACTTTAGTCTTTTAAAAGTAAACCATAGTCAAAGTAACGGTATAAATAACCGAGGTTAATGATAAGAGATGTTTTTGGTTGTTTCTTAAAAGTTAGGGACTCAAATGGTACTCCATAAAAACGTTAGGGACCAATTTGGTCACTTTTGTAAAAGTCACAAACTACTTGGAATAAAGAAAAAAGTCCAGGACCAATTTGGTTATTGCCCGACTAAAATACCATTGATTGTTAGGTTTGACTAACAGAAAGTTAAATGAGGGATGAAATTGGTACAATTTAAAAAGTTAGGGACCAATTTGGTCACTTTTGTAAAAGTCACAAACAACTTGGAATAAAAAAAAAGTCCAAGACCAATTTGGTAATTGCCCATATTTTAAAGGGGTCTTTGTTTATATGGCTATTCTGAAGTTTCAAAAACCAAAAATGTCCACTTTTGAAAAAAAGTGCATTAATGTCTTTTTTTGAGTTGATTTTACCAAATTACCCTCAATTTCATTTATTTCAAAATGACTAAGTTACCCTCCTTTATTCCCCCAACTCTAACACATTACCAAATTGCCCCTCTCAAGTTTCAACCCTATTTTCCTCCTTTTCCCTCTAACACGTAAACAATCCAGAAATTAAATTTCAAATATCCATCAGAAGGAAAACCAGAGCAATAAGCGAGAAGAAGAAGAAGCCCCATCCCTTAGAGACGTTTGGTCCCCTCGACTGAGAAGAAGAAGCCCAGAAGAGAAGAAGAGCAAGCAAAAAAAGAAGAACAAGAAGAAGAAGACTTGTCCCCTCGACTGGGAGAAGAAGAAGAAGAAGAAGAAGCCTAGAAGAACGAGAAGAAGAAGGGGCAAGCCCAGAAGAAGAACGAGAAGAAAAAGAAGAAGAAAAAGCCCAGAAAAAGAAGAAAAGCGACTCGATGACGCGACTCAAGAAAGAAGAAGAAAGGCGATTGGCCGGAGCTTGAACAACGAAAAACAGAGGTATGGATTTTGGATTGTTTTTCTTTGGCTTTGATTTTTTTTTTTTTTTTTTTGCATTTGATGTTGTACCTGTTTTGCTCTGTTTGTGGGTTATGTTTGTGGGTTTGTTTGTTTTTAGGGGCATTTATGTTTGAAGACTTGGTGAACTCCTATGGCTAGGTTTATGCTAGTTAGAGTTGTACATAAACTAACTTAGCTTATAGCTTATGTTGTTACCGATGTTGTTGTACACGCTGTTGTATGTTTTATTGATATCATTTGGTTTATTTTGATAGTGTTCTCCTTTTTCCTTTTGTTAGCATTCAACATTGTAGTTGTGGTGCATGTTCTATCGGTAGTGGTAGGTTGGTAATTGCTTAGTTGGCGGGCTCCTGGTTTTTTTTTTTTTTTTTTTTTTTTTGTGTTTGTTGTTCTAACAACTGGGAATTAGAGGTGTGGCCTAGGCATAAGGTGAATGTTAATATGAAGCTTCACATTTCAATTTCACAGTTCTTATACCAGATTCACAGGCCTTACATGAATTTCCCTGGCTTCAATTTCTCTGGCCTTATATGCATTTCCCTAGCTTTTTTTACAATGCCCATTTGGTTTATTTTGATAGATGGGGTTATGGTTTCTCCTTTTGTTCTTGTTTGTTGTATTGGTGGGGGGCGTTGTAGTTGTGGTGCATGTACTGTTGGTAGTTGCTAATTGCTATGGTACGGTTCTGTCCCCTGGTTTATCCTATTCTTGGTGTTTGTTGTTCTCAATTTCACACTTCAATTTTCTAGCCTTCATACCAGATTAACATGCCTTACATGAATTTCACTGGCTTCAGTTTCACACTTGAGATTCTCGTGCCTTACATGCATTTCCCTGTCTTTTTCCTTTTTACAATGCATTTTGTTCTATTTTGCTATGTTTAATCTGAGTTTTACTTTGTTGTTTTTGCTGATTTGCAATGGCTGACCCTAAGTATGGGTTATTTTTGTTTGGTGTTTAAGCAGATGCCTCCAAATCCGAACAATAGTCTATGGCGTTTCCCAGACCCCAAAGAGTGGGTGGTTGACGTGAGAGTAAACTCTTAGAACAAGAAAAATCTTATTAAAGATATTAAGGAGGTCCTAATGAGTTGTGGCATGGTGCAAAGATTTATGCAAGGACCGTTTGGCAATTACTTGGATTTGCCACAACCATTGAAGATTCATGGATTACTTATACACAACCTTTTAAAAAGGGAGGTTATTATGCCCGGTCAAAGAGAGGATGAAATGTGGCTAGGTATTGGGAGGTCGCAGGTTCGTTTTGGCAAAAAAGAATTTTGTGTCTGTAGTGGTTTGAGAATAGGCCCACTGCCTCAAGGTTTCAATAAATAAAAAAGATGCTAAAGAGGGTTCGTTGTTGAAGCGATATTTCAAAGAGAAAAGGCCAACTGCTGAGCTATTGTATGCCACTATGAAAAGGCTCACGGTCGAGGAGGGTGAAGACATATTAAAGATGGTGTCCATCTTTATGGTTAGCCAATTTTTTGGCACATATGACAGACGGAAAGCCATTCCTGAATGGATGTTCGCATTGGTTGAGAACGAAGAAGCTTTCAAAAAGTTTCCGTGGGGGTCTTACATATACAGTATTACACTGTTTTGGCTGAAGAGATTTACACAGCAACACATCCACACACTGAGAGGTACAACGAATGAGGAAGAGAAGAAGAAGGAGGAAGAAGGAAGGGGGAAAAATAAAATGAAAGGAGAAGATGGAGAAGAGGAAGATGAGAACAAAGAAACAGAAGGGCAAGAAGTGGATGAGAACAAAGAAATAGAAGGGCAACAAGGAGGCATGGATGAAAACAAAGGAGGGCAAGTCCCGGAAATTGACGTGCTTGTAAAGAAGAAGAAGAAATCCAAGTATCATACCCTCAATATATTCGGGTTTACTCTGCCATTTCAGGTATGACTTATATTTACTGGTCCTTTGTACATTACACACAATATTCATGTATATAATAATAGAATAACATTGTATGATATTTAATGAAATAGGTATGGGCCGTGGAGAGAATTACTTGATTGTTGACTATCGTCGGTACACAGTTTGGTACCGGGTTTCCACGTTTTACCAGATGGGATTTCAATAAAAGGGTTACCGATATCGAAAAAAAATTCATCACAACGGTGTGTATTTCACTAGTTTTATAATAATACTAAATTGTTACAATGCAAGTCTATAACATTGATTTTCCTTACACATGCAGATGACATTTTTTCCTTGGGATGTTAAGAAAGAGGAGAAGCGGTCGGATTACTATAAGTCCTTGACACCGGACTATGTGTGTGGCCCACTGATACACAAGGGGAAGGGCTTGTTAAAGGCAGCTCAAACTGTAATTGAAAAAGAAGAGGAGGTTGGTTCTGAAGAGGACCATGATCAGAATTTTGATGAATATGGGGGGCATGAATCTATGTACAACCGTACAACGGCATCCTCTGAGAGATCACCAGATGATCCCCTATCTAGGAAGAAGTTGTTTGATGATACTAATTTCCAAACTCACAAGGTACGATTTTATTTTACTAGAATATTAAGTGTAGTTTAGTATAGTTAAGTGTAGTTAAGTGTAGTTTAGTATAATTGTTTAGTGTCTCTTATTAGGGCACTTGTAAACTTTATATATTGTGAATGGCTGATATTGATGTTGACACTCGTATTTAACCATTGCAGTCTACATTTCAGACTTGTATTCAGCCGTCCACCATCGCCGACCTCTATTCAGCTATTGCTTCGCTGATTAAGGAAAGCGATTCAAATACTGCGAAATTGATTAAGGAAAGCGAGGAACAACAACTATCTTCTTTTAGAGCAGAACTTTCTAAGATAAGAGAAGAAATCAAGGTAGGAGATAGACCAGCCAAGAAATCAACAGAGGACAATTCAGGAACAAGCAAGCAAAAGAATGACAAGGTTTATGAAGAGGTAATATATTGCCATCCCCTAAACTTGGTACTAATCCCCTAATGTAATCAATCTTTTTCTGTTTATGATACTCTAGTCATGAATGGATTATGTATACTTCTCAATGTAGGATCTCAATGGTGAGATTTTGTGCAAACTAGTGGAAAAAAGTGATGTTCAAGGTGATGATGCAAGCAATTGGAAAATGGAAAACAGTGATGATGCTCATAAACATTCGAGTGATACTGTGACTGATGCTCTAGCCGATTCCAAAATGGTTGAGGTACATATAGTCATCAATTTTTTGTATGTATATCAGTTGCATATTGAGTGACTTAATAAGTTTGTACATTTAGGATGTAGACAAGCAAACTATCCTCAATGAAATTGAGTTGAAAGAGATCAACAAATGTGTTGACCTTTGCATTGAAGAAATTGTTCAGCAGACAAAACCGTTGACAAAGAAATCTGTCCAACGGTCTATACATTTGGATGATGTCGCTTCCCCGAGTGTTGTAGCTTATGATGTGGCAGACCCAAGGGTGACATACAAGGATCAGGACAAGGCTAGGGCCAGAAAGCGATCAAGGTATCTTAACATCCATTGGGTTAATCCCTTGGCGAGTAAGAGATTGAAATCAAGTGCTTCGGACAAACCTTCCACCCAAGGCGATATAACAGATGTTGAGTTCACGGCCTTTTTGAAGACCAAACAACCCACCTGGTAAGGGTACATTCATATTCTCTAATATATTCCTAGTATAATGTATTAATTTGTGAATTTGTTTTCCCGATATAAATTAAGTAATGTTGATAATTAACAGTCTATATACCGGGCAAATCAAATTGATCGAGCATCATGAGTTCAAAGAGCTGGTGGACCCAAGAAAATTGATATCGGATATGGTAATTTGTTTTCAAATATCCCTTTTGTAGATCATTTGCAAATCAACTGTTTGTTGGGCATTTTTGTGAGTGGATTTGTTTAAATGCTATATATGACAAAATATAATACTAATATTAGGTCAAATGGTTAACGTGTATCGTTTTTTTTCCATAGCACATACACAGCTACTTTGACGTTCTGTGGAAGAGACATTCAACTCCAGATGTCAACTACTTGCAGAATATCGCATTGGTCAACGTCACATTTTTCGTAAGTAACATCCATATATTTAGATTGGTAGATTGGTAGATTGGTAGATAAGCTTTAGACTTTAAAGGTGAACCTGTAATTATTTGCTTGTTTTTCTGACTTTCTAATTGAAATTATTACACAGGTAAACCTAAAAAGGAGGTGGGATATTCTAATGGAGGAAATGGATTCAGTAAGGGCAATACAAGAAGTTGAGATGAGTGAACAAGAAAAAGGCAACGAAGGAAAAGTTAAAGAAATTTGGAAAAAAGACAGCAAAACAACAAGGGTCAACAAGAAGAAAGATCCACCACCTCCGATGGTCGAGGTTTGGGAAGAGTATCTGGAATTCGATCCGTTAGAATTCCAGCCAGAATCAAATTGGTTACAAACTGTTTCAGGTCACGAGCTTCTTTACACTGACCCTTGGTGGAAAATGGATTCCGTAAGTATGGTTTTATGTTAAACTTTCGTTAATAATGTGGTGAAAAATTATTATATATGTGGGCATAACATTTGTATTGTATAAACAGGTGTTGATACCATGCAACACTGGAAATCACTGGGTCCTTTGTCACGTATTTTTAAAGAAAGGACAAGTAAATCTTTATGATTCATTGTGGCCCCACAACGGTAACAGTGCTCGTTTAAAAGACATCAGATGCCTACTTTACTTGTTGCCGTCCATATTGAAGCACTCGGGTTACTATGCCGAAACGAAATCTGATCCTCACACTAGTCCATTCACTGCTACAAACATCAGTCAGACCTTGATTCCCCAACAAAATGATGGGTATTGTTCTTTCCTTCATTTTCACTTGCACAATTTCTTCATTCTCCTTTAGAATTTTATGTTTGTCTAATCTTAACATGTTGCAGTTATAGTTATGGTGTCTTCCTGTTGAAGTATGCTGAATTAATACTCTCTGGAGTTAGATTACCGTGGAAGAATGAATTTTCCCAAAAAGATATACCTGCAATTCGTAAGGCAATGGCACTTGATATTTTCACAAATGCGCAAATTGTAAATTCCCCTTAAATTTGTGCCTGTAAAGACTGATTGAGTCTGTCATAGATAGTGGGCAAAATAGTTCATTGTATATATATGTTAATGTTTTGAGCCCGAAGTCTAGGTGGGCATTTTTGTTTGGAGAGAAGATGAGAAATATCTTAGAAGAAGTTGGAAATATCTAAAGGGCAGGAATGAAATGAAGAATGAAGTTATTATTTTGTTTTGATGTTGTGTCCTTTGGATTCATGTTGCATGTTTAAGACTGAGAATTAATATATTGTTCCTCAGAATTATTGTCTTAATCCCGAGAAATCAATGGCCTCCAACTTGTAATATTTTGTTCCTCAGATATTAATTTCCCAGGCTGTAACATAATATTCCCAGGCTATAAATATGAATTCCCAGGCTTATTATATGTAACATCTATCACACAACACTAACTCAAAGGAACAGATCCATATGAGACTTCATATGTGACTTCGTTAAGGTCGCTTCGAAAGTCACATGCTTATCGGTTTATGTGGTTTCCAATTGTTATTGAGATATTAAATTCCAAGGTTATATGTATAAATTCCCAGGCTATATACACATTCCCAGGATATATACACATTCCCAAGCTTATTACATGTAACATCTATCACACAACACTAACTCAAAGGAACCGATCCATATAGACTTCATATGTGACTTCGTTAAGGTCGCTTCTAAAGTCACATGCTTCTCGTTTTGTGTTGTTTCCAATTGTTATTGAGATATTAATTTCCCAGGCTATATGTATAAGTTCCCAGGCTATATATCCATTCCCAGGCTATATGCACATTCCCAGGCGTATTACATGTAACATCTATCACACAACACTAACTCAAAGGAACCGATCCATATGCGGCTTCATATGTGACTTCGTTAAGGTCGCTTCTAAAGTCACATGCTTCTCGATTTGTGTTGTTTCCAATTGTTATTGAGATATTAATTTCCCAAGCTATATGTATAAGTTCCTAGGCTATATATCCATTCCCAGGCTATATGCACATTCCCGGGCGTATTACATGTAACATCTATCACACAACACTAACTCAAAGGAACCGATCCATATAGACTTCATATGTGACTTCGTTCAGGTCGCTTCTAAAGTCACATGCTTCTCAGTTTGTGTTGTTTCCAATTGTTATTGAGATATTAATTTCCCAGGCTATATGTATAAGTTCCCAGGCTATATGCACATTCCCAGGTGTATTACATGTAACATCTATCACACAACACTAACTCAAAGGAACCGATCCATATGCGACTTCATATATGACTTCGTTAAGGTCGCTTCTAAAGTCACATGCTTCTCGGTTTGTGTTGTTTCCAATTGTTATTGAGATATTAATTTCCCAGGCTATATGTATAAGCTCCCAGGCTATATATCCATTCCCAGGCTATATGCACATTCCCAGGCGTATTACATGTAACATCTATCACACAACACTAACTCAAAGGAACCGATCCATATGCGACTTCATATGTGACTTCGTTAAGGTCGCTTATAAAGTCATATGCTTCTCGGTTTGTGTTGTTTCCAATTGTTATTGAGATATTAATTTCCCAGGCTATATGTATAAGTTCCCAGGCTATATATCCATTCCCAGGCTATATGCACATTCCCGGGCGTATTACATGTAACATCTATCACACAACACTAACTCAAAGGAACCGATCCATATAGACTTTATATGTGACTTCGTTAAGGTCGCTTATAAAGTCACATGCTTCTCGGTTTGTGTTGTTTCCAATTGTTATTGAGATATTAATTTCCCATGCTATATGTATAAGTTCCCAGGCTATATGCACATTCCCAAGCGTATTACATGTAACATCTATCACACAACACTAACTCAAAGGAACCGATCCATATGCGACTTCATATGTGACTTCATTAAGGTCGCTTCTAAAGTCACATGCTTCTCGATTTGTGTTGTTTCCAATTGTTATTGAGATATTAATTTCCTGGGCGGTAACATAATATGCCCAGGCTCTACATATAAATTCTCAGGCTTATTATGTATTCCCTGGCTCTATTAACGATAATATTCTTGCCTCGTGTTGTTACATGATAGGTTGGTAGTGGATTACAGTTGGATCACTTTGAAGGAAATCTTCTTCTGCCTTTTATGGCTGGATCCCACAAAATCTTCCTCCCTTCATAGTCAAACCACCTAATATATAGACTGTATAGAAACCGAAAAAACCTAAACCTAAAACCAAACTTCTTCTTCTTCTTCTTCACGTGTTTTGAAACCGAAAACCTAAAAAACTGCACACCCCGAACTTCTTTGCGTTGTATACCTATTCCAAGCAAAACTTGACCCACATATTCATCCTTACGTCCACATCTGCAGGTAAAAAAATTTCATCATTTTTACATCTCCTTCCCTCATGCATCCATTCTCTGGTCTGAACCCGCCGATTGCTTTGTATGCAATTTCTAAGATCTACAATATTTAGTCTATATTCTTTGTGTTTTTCACTTCTTCTTTTGTAATGAAATGACTTTCATGGTTCTGTGTTGTTTGGGAAATATGTCTGGTATACTAAAACCGAAAAAATCATCGTTAATTTCTTTGTTGAAATGAGTAAGAGTATACTAAAACATTCATTGTAAAATTAGCATTTTTTCGATTTACCTTGGTAATGTGTCAAACGGGGAAGAATCATGTTTCATGTTGTTGTTTTAGTTGTGGTGTTGTTTAATTATTAGTTTTTCGAACATGTAACTTCAGAATGGCCATATAAACAAAGGGCCCTTAAAAATATATGTTATGTTCTTGTTGTGTTTTAGGGAACTTGTTGTCTAACCAGTTTAACTCCATTCTGAATTGTATAAGCTAACGTTTGGGGACTTGGGGTTGAGTGATGATGTCAAAACTTAACTGATTCAGGAGAAAATGGTGAACCCTAGAGTATTCTTAGACCTCAACATCGGGTGCGAACCAGCGGGAAGAATTGTGATCGAGCTGTTTTCCGACAGTACCCCTAAAACTGCAGAGAACTTTCGGGCTCTTTGCACCGGGGAGAAGGGAATCGGTAAGAACGGGAAGCCACTCCACTACAAGGGCATAACCTTCCACCGCGTGATACCCAGGAGCATGTTCATTGGAGGAGACATCACCGAAGGTAACGGACTTGGAGGCGAGTCCATCTATGGCGATAGTTTCACCGACGAAAACTTTGTAAACAAGCACATCGGTCCTGGGATCCTCTCCATGGCCAATACTGGCCCAGGCACCAACAACTCCCAGTTTCTCATCTTAACCGCGAAAACCGAGTGGCTCGATGGGACTAACGTTGTATTCGGTATTGTCGTTGAGGGATTTGACGTCATGAAGGTTGTCTAGAAGGTTGGTTCCATTGCCGGCTTCACCTCCAAGCCTGTAATTGTCGCCAATTGTGGTCAATTGTCTTGAATGATTGTAACTGTTGAAATTTTACCCTTTTGAAATCATGTCGAAAGATTTTGTAGTATGTATAAGTCGTTTAAAATTGTACCCTTTTGAAAGATTCAGCTCGAGAATATGTATTTTGCGCTTGGGAATATCTCTTCTAGGCAGGGAAACAGTTTAGACTCATTAAAACGATGCATTTATGTTAGGGGAATGTTATGAACACGTTTTATATCATGTAAGATAAAACCAACGAAAGATAAAACCGATGATTGGCCATCGCTCATGAAAAACAACCTTTCTGTCTGAAAAATTATTACAAATCTATGAAAAAAAAATTAAAATATAATAAAAAACACGGCTACATATCACGTGTGCCACGTGTTGTGACATGATAGGCTTGTAGTGGATATAAAGCTGGAGAACTTTTACAAGTTTTGCGCCTGGGAATATATCTTCGGGCCTGGGAAACCGAAGTAAAAAAGCGTGGGAAAATCAAATTTGAGTATGAGCGTAAAGATTGAAAGTTCAAAGTCAAACAACACCTTTTTTGGTTCAACCAACAATATCTGGACACTTGTCTACATTATCAAAATTACCATTTCACTCCATGTGCCGGGCTATAAAAGGGGATATCCCAGGCTTAATGGTAGTATCACGGGCCTAACAGTGGAACAATCGTGCATCCAATCATGTGGGTCTCATACCGTTTTCGCCGATCGTGACGGTCAAAAGGGATGGGGGGTTCGATGGGCAACTTTACGTTGTTTTTCGATAGCATCGAACGGTCGGATACGTCAGCCCCTACAAACTCTACAAGAATTGATCCCTGGACACTGTCTTTATATAAGTGAAGTGGTTAGGGGTTTTTGTACTTAGTCTCAGAAACTATGCATTTGTGTGACGAATAGACTATATGCCATATGCGACGAACTTGATTCATTGGCCACCGCTCGTGGAAAACAACCTTTTATGTCGGAAAAATTATTAAAATTCTCATAAAATTAAAATATAATAAAAAACATAGACATCGTGGCCCGGGATGTTAACCCCAGGCTTTCGAATTTATTCAGGGCTTTAGAAATTTATCCCGGGCATTAGAAACAGTGTGCCACGTGTTGTGACATGATAGGCTTGTAGTGGATATAAAGCTGGAGAACTTTTACAAGTTTTGTGCCTGGGAATATATCTTCGGGCCTGGGAAACTGAAGTAAAAAAGCGTGGGAAAATCAAATTTGAGTATGAGTATAAAGATTGAAAGTTTAAAGTCAAACAACACCTTTTTTGGTTCAACCAACAATATCTGGACACTTGTCTACATTGTCAAAATTACCATTTCACTCCATGTGCCGGGCTACAAAAGGGGATATCCCAGGCTTAATGGTAGTATCACGGGCCTAATAGTGGAATAATCATGCATCCGATCGTGTGGGTCCTATACCGTTTTCGCCGATCATGACGGTCAAAAGGGATGGGGGGTTCGATGGGCAACTTTACGTTGTTTTTCGATAGCATCGAACGGTCGGATATGTCAGCCCCTACAAACTCCACAAGAATTGATCCCTGGACACTGTCTTTATATAAGTGAAGTGGTTAGGGGTTTTTGCACTTAGTCTCAGGAACGATGCATTTGTGTGACGAACAGACTCTATGCCATATGCGACGAACCCGATTCATTGGCCACCGCTTGTGGAAAACAACCTTTTATGTCGGAAAAATTATTAAAATTCTCATAAAATTAAAATATAATAAAAAACACAGACATCGTGGCCCGGGATGTTAACCCTGGCTTTCAAATTTATTCAGGGCCTTAGAAATTTATCCCGGGCATTAGAAACAGTGTGCCACGTGTTGTCACATGATAGACATGTAGTGGATCAAAAGCTGGATCCCACTGAATCCTTCCCATCTTCTTATTCCTATTTATTCTTAATTAAACGGTGGATCCCACTGAAGGGCTTCTACCGTTTATCTTCCTGAGACTACCAACATTGAAACCTAAAAACTTCTTCTTCTTCGCGTGTTCTCAAACCGAAAACCTAAACCTCAAAAACTTCCTCTTCTTCACGTGTTCTGAAACCACTAAATCCTCTTCTTCTTTCTTTGCTTTGTATACCAGTTCAAAGCAAACTTATTTGCTTCTCATTTTTGGCTCCTCCCATAAACTCTTCCTCACGTCCACATCTGCAGGTAAACAATCTTCATCATTTATACATATCCTTCCCACACATGCATTCATTATTCATTCTCGGGTCTGAAACACTATTTTGCTTTGTATACAAGTTGTCAGATCTAAAAATATTGAGCCTATATTATTCGTGTTTTTGTCTTCCTCTATTTATTTATTTATTTGTTTGGTTAATCACTTTGAAGGAAATCGTGGTGTTGTTTGCGAAATATGTCCGTCGTATACTACGAATTCATTGTTAATTTTTTTTTTTGGTTTAAATGATTGATTTTGTGATACCAAATTCATTGGTATACCGGTTTTGTGTTGTTGGCAATATAAGCTTGGTATACTCACAAACATTCATTGTTAAATTATTATTTTTTCCAATGTACAGATATAAAGTGTGTTGTTTGCAATGGGGAAAAATTCTGTTTATGTTGTTTTCAAAGAAAGGAAAACCGGTATGTTTAATTCTTGGCCTGAATGTCATGAACAAGTGGATGGTTTTCCAGGAGCTTCTTACAAGAAGTTTAACTCAATTGATGAAGCATATAAAGCAAAAAGTAGCCTTTCCGAACATTCAAGCCATTATTGGTCTGAATGTTCTCTGAATGTTGAAGAGAAGGTATCTAAGAAGAGTCAAAGCACTGGAGTGATGTTGTTTTTATTTCTATTTGTTTTTATTTTTGGAGTGATAGTTGGCAAGATTGTTTGAAAGATGTTTAAGTTATGGTGTTGTTTAATATTAAACCTGTTATGTTCTGTTGTTTAACATGTATATGCCCTCTTGTTCTGTTCTCCTCATATGTATTTGTATTTTAGTAATGAAGAAATATAATGCTAGAAACAAGCAAAGAAAACATAACTTTTTATTTTATTTTTATAATTTTTATTTTTTCATAACATGAAATGTGTTCTTCAATGGAAGGAAGATGGTTAGTTTATCTTCAGGTAGATGGTGAAATATTGAAGTCCATCAACTGCTGCTGCAATTTTTTAACAATTTGGTACAGTTCATTGAGCTCATTGTCCCTTGCTTCGATCTGAACATTTAAATTGATAATTTCTGCTTCCAAATTCTGAAATTTCCCCATTAAAACATTGTAATCAACACTTAGGTGTCCAACGTTTGCACGCTCCTTAAGGACAGTGTCCTCAGCAATTGCAATCCGTTCCTGCAGACATTCGAAAATGGAATTTATCCTGTGGGGGTCATCAATACTTCTACCGTTTCCTTCCATTTCTACTTGTTAAACTAGAAAAATGAAGGGATTGAAGATAGAAGTGAGGAAAATATGTAAACATAGATGGGATATTTATAGTGGAATAAGATTACTGAGGCCTTTGCATATGGAACAAGATTACCCAATCCATATCATTGCAAAGTCACCTTTTCATTTAAAAGAACTTTTTAATTGAAAATTGTAAAAGTCACAATTTAACCATTGTAACTTAAAATGAAATAAATCTTCCCTCCATTTTCATCGAAAACTGAAAAGTCACAAATGAACCATTGTAACTTAATAAAAATGATGTGGAATTGAACATTCATTTTAATTGAAAACTGAAAAGTCACAAATGATAGCTGTTGTAATATGTCACACCCGGGGAATTATATCGTAACGCCCGAGAATTCTTTTATTGGGCCTGGGAATTATTTGATAATGCCCGGGAATTACTCTTTATGTTTGCCTTCTGTCATAGTTGTTTCATATCCTTAAGCCCGGGAATACATATGTTAGGCCCGGGGAATACATATGATAGTTGTTTCATTTCTTGTGTTTGTATTGTCAATTGTTGTGTGACAGTTGTTCCATTTACGAAGCCCGGGAATTATTTTATTGGGCCTACGAATAATTTTATAATGCCTGAGGATACTTATTTCAGGCCCGGGAATTATAGGCTTTTGCCCTAGGGTTATTAAATGCAATGGCGCCGTTTTGGATGTTATAAGTCCAATTTCTCCATATTATCAGCCTTTCCACTCGACGACAGCAGACCAAACTAGTCTCTTTTCTCACTTTCTTCACCAACATTTTCACATGAAATCACTCCCAACAACAAAGACAACAGTGGGTCTTCAACATAAGGTATTTCGAAGGCCTAATACTCTCTTTTAGCATCCAGATTGAAGCAAATAGGTTCTTATTTTCTCCACATTGTAGTTATCCTATATTGGAGTAGATTTCTTGAAGGGTCGTTATGTTTGTTTGGTGTGTGAATTTTTGAATATTTGTAGTTGTTGTTGTGGTGTTGGCTAAGATTCCTGTGGGTTCTGTTGTGTGTGGTTGTAATTTTTTGTGTTCAACTGGAGATGGGAAATAGTAGAAGACGGGGTACAAAGGGGAAGCAAGTTGCTAGGTATGGTGGTAGGCCATCGAAAAAGAGAAAACGACTTCCCGTTATGCGGTCACCCAAAGGGAAGGGTAAGGGAAGCACCTCTACGAAAGCCCCAACCCCGTATTTTCCAGAAAGATAGGCTATTTTTGGTAATAGAAAAATTTGACCGGAGAGGGGTATCAACTTGGACATTTTTGGTGCAACTTGGATATTAGAGAGAGTAAATACTATGGGTTGGAGGGGTTTTGTGAGGACCCAAACAAGGCGGCACTAGAATTGGTCCGTGAGTTTTATTTTGCAATGCCAGATCAGTTTAACAAAGGGATGCCAGTGATTGTCCAAGGGAAGGAAGTCCTGATTACAGCCACTAAGATTAACAAGTGGTTTGACACGGTAGATGACCTCGATCAACTGGTTGAAGGCCTTCCAATGCATGAGTTCTTTGAGCCCTTTAATGGGCAATTGGCTGCTGATTTGAGGA
The DNA here is from genome assembly GCA_008009225.1 of Acer yangbiense. NCBI lineage: Eukaryota > Viridiplantae > Streptophyta > Magnoliopsida > Sapindales > Sapindaceae > Acer > Acer yangbiense. Next base: position 31,962,858 of record CM017767.1, read on the forward strand.
TAGATGGTTGTCCTTTATGGAATGACTATCGGTTTCCCCTTTTGTACAACGAACTCAAGATAGAACCTGCATTTTGGTACTTGTTCTTTAGTTTCTCCTTGGTGCCCACCACGCACCGCACCCAGGTGAGTTGTGAGGATGCCCGTTATATTTTTTGTGCAAAGAATCTCATCCTTATGGATGTAGGGCAGATTATCATGAAAAGAATGTTCGAAGCTGGAAAATCTATTATTGGCCCACTACCTTTCCCTTGTTTAATTACCCATTTTTGTGAGGAGGCCGGCATTGATGTGCATGGAGGAGGATGGACCATGATTTCTCCAACAGGAAACCTGGGCATGAGGGGTTACAATGACATTGCTAGGCGTAGAGGACTTCCTCCACTTGTAATTCCAAGGGGTGTGAATGAGGATGACATCGATGACTTTTCCGAGGAGGAGGACGACTCAGAGGACGAGGATTATAATGAACAGAACCTTGGAGATGATCCAGATATAGAGGGACGTGATCAGGGCTCAGCGTTGAATCAGATTCTACAGACTCTTGAGGGTCTACGTGTACAGATGGATGCCAACCAGCAGGCCAACGTGACAGAGTTTGCGAATCTTAATCATCGGATGTATGCTTTTCAGAAGGCTTAGTTGATTTTGGTCGTCAGATTCCATATGTGCGTGGTCAGACCAGTGGCTTAGAGAACACCCCGCAGCAGGCAGATCATGAGATAACCTCGCCACTCTCGAATCCATAGATTTTGGCAACCTACCGGTGCTCTTTTTTAGTTGGTTATTTCGAACTATTTTGTTAGTTTCATGATTAACCTCCTCATTTCATGTACTTGTTCTGTATATATTCCGGGCAATACATATATTAAGCCTGGGGAATTACTCTTTTTGTTAAATTGTGTCACAGTTGTTTCATATCAAAAGCCCGGGAATACATATGTTAAGCCCGCAGAATTAAATCGTAATGCCTAGGAATTACTCTTTGTGTTTTATTATGTCACAATTGTTACAAATTAAAAGCCCGGGAATACATACAAAAGCCTAAGAATAATCTCATTGAGCCCGGGATATTTAAATATAAAGCTCGGTATATTAATAGTGGACGCAGTACAAACCGAGCCATATGCGACTTTAGAAGTGACTTTACCAAAGTCACATATGAAGTCGCATATGGCTCGGTTTGTACTTTACCCTTTGCGTTAGTCTTGTGTGATAGACTGATAGTTATTTCATATCAAAAGCCCGGGAATACATATATAGGGCCTACGAATAGTTTAGTAGAGCTTGGGAAATTAATATCTGAAGCCCGTTAGTTTATCAAGCGGACACCTTTCAAACCGAGATGAAAGCGACTTTAGAAGTGATTTTACCAAAGTCACTTCTAAAGTCACATATGCCTCTGGTGGGAATTACCCTTTGACCTTTGTGTTAGTCTTGTGTGATGGTCATTTCAAATAATAAGCCCGGGAATACATATGTAGAGCCTGTGAAGTCACATATTAAAGCCTGGGAATACATATGTTGAGCCTGAGAATCCATAAATTAAAGCCCAAGAATAAATATATAGAGGCTGGGAAATAATCTCATAAGCCCTCAATAACTATCCTAAGCTAAAGCTTACAATTAAATACTCGAGCTTCAAAACATTGATACCTGGTTAAAAAACATAGCTCGGGGGATACCCCGGAGCCACGCTATTGCACAAATACAAATAAATAACTAAAAAGAAATAGTATGATACACAAACACCACCACCATCACCACAACAATTGTTCAACATCATATATCAAGTTTTTAACCTTCCAAGATAGGTTCACAAATGAAAGTTACGTACATCCACCGAATTACAAATTTCTTTCCATTTCCACCTAAAAAAATGTGATACATATCAAGTTTCTAACCTTCTAAAATTGGGGTTGGTTCCTCAAAAGCATGAATGACTGCTTCTTTGTCTGTGTCAAAAAAAGTGATACATATCAAACAACAATTTATCTATAAAACACAACCTAAATAAGGTAACATAAGTATAGAACCACCACAAATCAAATAATAAACCATTTGTACAGACATTACATTACAACTTGCTAAATGAGATTGACATATTTCCCATGAAAAAAAAAAAAAAAAAAGATTCGGCCACAGAACATGCAGACCTCAAAAGAAATAGCATGACACAAATACAACACCAACTGATACATGTGATACATATCAAGTTTTTAAAAGTTACCACAACAAGTAAATAAAAGTTACCTACATATGAAGTTACAACAACTAACATAACCAACTGATACATCTGAAGTTTCTAACCTTCCAAAATTGGTTCCTGAAACGCATGAAAGACTGCTTCTTCGTCTGTGTCATTCAAAATAGGCTCTGATGGTTTATCTGGGCACTTCAATCTATTATGTCCTTCTTTCTTGCAAATGCCACAACTATGTGCTTTTTTTTTTTTATGGTTTGCTTGTGCTGGGCATACTTGAGAGTTTCGGGCATCTTTTTTTATTGTGTCCATTTTCCCAACAATTCGAACATGTTTGTTTCTTTCGTTTCTCTCCAGCATAAGGTGTTCTTGACTTTTTTGGTCTTCCTGACTGCTTCCTTTTCAACCATGGCAATATAATGCAATCACGGACTGCATCACGAATGTCCCATGTTTCAGGATTTGGAACAGGGTTCACAGCCATGGTGTAAGCATGTTTTAGCCATCCCGTTGTGAAAAAGTCAGAACATAATGCGTTGATAGGCATACCTTTAATCCTGGTACAAAACACATGAAGAAGAAAAAGAAATTATTATTATAATTAAATAGTGACAAGTCTGTGGCATTAAATGTAACTTAAATTATGTAAGCATACCGCACAACCGCCATGGCATGAATACATGGTAAGTCATCTAGATCCCATTCACGGCATGAGCATGAACGTTTTTCCAAGTCGACAATCGCTCCTTTCCATTTGTCGTCTACCTTGAATCTATGGTAGTCAATGGGGTGAACCTCACATCATTGAGATGGTATTATCCTCTGTTTGATGTGTTCGTTTGCATACTGAGTCAAGAATGTAGGCATTTCACGTGCATTAGTCCGACGGTCATAGAACCACCTTTGCAACAAATCTCTGATAAATTCTGCAATAGATATGATAGGCAACTTCCGAATTGCAAGTAGACAAGAATTAATTGACTCGGCAATGTTGGTGGTCATCATATGGTACCTCTTTCTGGGACTATGTACACGTGAAAACTTCTCTACCCCAACCTCTAGAAGCTCATCATAAACCTTACGGTGGGTGGCTTTCAACTCTTCCATTTCACAATTGAATTCCTCGACATGGTACAAATACGTTGCACGGAAGTAAAGCTTGATCACGTCATCCCGTTGCCTACAAAATTTTTTAAGATTTTGTGACAAGTGGTATGCACATACCCCATATGCTGCATCAGGGAAAATTGCTTCCATGCCAGCAAAGATACCAGCATGCCGGTCCGAAACTAACATCACACGTTCAGGATACTGGATCACATTTCGAAGTTGCTTCAAAAACCATGTCCACGACTCTGTGCACTCAGAATGAGCAAACCCAAATGCCAAAGGGTATATCATCTCGTTACCGTCTTTGCACACCGCAACTAACAAGACACCCCTGGTCTTGGCCTTCAAGTGTGTAGCATCGATGGCGATAACTTGCCTAATAACTGAATTGAATCCCTCTATGCAAGCCCCAAGTTCCATGAATCCAAAGGCGAACCAGTTTTCCGAGTCGGTTTCAATCTTAGTTACAGTCCTATGGTTGGATTGTTCCAACATATAAAAGAATGTCGGTAACATCTTAAATGACTCCTAAGGATCGCCGAATGCCTTATGCAAAGCGCATGTCTTAGATCTATAGGCTTTGTTGTATGAGAGGTTTATGCCGTGTTCATCCCTAAAATCATTTTGTATATCTTTAGGACGGATTATACGTCCAGGGTCGGCATATTTTCTAGCATGCAATTCACCAATTACATAGGCACTTACTCGCGTAAAATCAACGCCGTAGTTGCCCGAATAACCAAATGTGTGCTCCTTAACAAATGACTTAATATGCCAATAGGTCCCATTTTTCAACTTTACCGCTCTAATAACCCATTCACACCCTCCTTTTGTACATGTTGCGGCGAATCGTGTATGGTTCGATCGTGTAACCTTATAGCCAAACCTCTCTCCAAATGCATACATCCCTAAAGTCCCTTTCAAGGTTTTTTTGTTTTTGAAGATCTGTCCTTTGTATATTGGACCTTGGTCATCTTGGTCTTCAAACAAGTCCTTCGACCGAATGGGCTAAATTGAGTACAGTTCTGACCCCGGTATTGTCCACCGTGATGTTATAGAAGGTGCAGAACTGTTGGGTGCTCTACTACCCCCTCCTTGTTCTTCTTCACCAGTTAACGCTTGCCCACCATATTGGGGAACTTCTGAAGCGCCATTTGGGTCATTACTAGTATCATTGTCAGTACGACTCTCATCCTCCGTATCAGATGTTTCAGAACCATCTGTGTCTCCACCTCTACATGCTTGTTTGTTGATGCTAGAGTCCCCTGGTTATCCCATGGTGATGTAGTGTTAAGTGAATGACCAGACGCATGCGGATGGTTACTACCACTCACCGATTTGTATTGTAGAGTAGCAACTAGGGAGTTTAGATTACTGGTGGGTGTAAAAGGAGGCGCTGTACATTCTAAGTTTATTGTTGTATTTCTTGCCATTCTCGGAGTTTCATGTACGCCCCCAGATTTTTCGAACACTTCAACAAGAATTTTGGGCCATTCAGATTTGGTGTGCATAAGGATAAAATTTACCTCGTCATCAGCATTAATAGGTAACGAAATTCCTGAAAGCTGAGACGAAATCTTCAACTCAAATCTTTCCCTACATACCCCAATCCGACCGTACAACTTTTCTACCATTTCATTGTATATCCCCTTTACAGTTTTGGAAACACAACATGTAAAAATCGATGGACCAACAAACTGGTTACCCTTGAAATAACCACCGCAACGGACTAAGAACGCAATCATCGAATCCGTAGGACCTGACAACAAAAGAGAAATAAAAACATAACAAAAATCATCATTTCCAAAACATTTTCTCATTGAATTTGCTATAGCTTTTTCTAGACAAGAATGCAAAAATCATTTTGTGTATAGAAACTAGAAAGGAAGAGGTACAATTACAACCATCAAATACATTCAGAATCAAAAGTTTGTATATTGTTTTTCATTTCTAGAATTACAAAGATCCATCTAGCAAGCCATTTCCAAATACCATTGTCAAAAGTACTACAACAAATATAAAGGGTGAAAAACATAATTTCATGTCTCTTCATGACTAGGCAGCTAGTTTACACACCAGTCCTTTTGAACTGGTAACAGAGCATAACAGAAGAAAAACTTCACAAAATCTCACAACAACTTTGGTTTCAAAAAAATTACTAATTTTTCAGGAATGTCTCACACATACAAGTCACATAAATGAGAGAACTGAAAAACTTGCAAGCCAAACTTGCACATTGAACGTGTCAGTCATTGACTGAACAATAGTGTATGTGGTTGTGTAAATTAACCACACCAGAATTCAACATTTGCCCCATGGCTCTCACATTTTAAGACTTTCTAACATTGAAATTCCTCAAACAAAAATACATGCCAAAAACGTTTCAAACAATGGTATAAGCATATTGAATTCAATATATGATAACAAGTTAGAACAAAATAACAAATGGTCCTCTTAAAGGATACAGTGTGGGCACAAGTTAGGATCAAAATTCTCAATATTTAACCAAAAAAAAAATGAATAATCAATTAATGAGATTGTCACAGTTGATAGTTGAGTGAGTAATCACTTTTGCCTCCCATTTCTCACTGGAAATCCTAACGTCGAAGAGAGAAGTCGAAGACCCACAGGATGACAAGGCTCAAGAAGTACAATGAGTCGAATTTCCAAGCTTGAAAGAGGAATTAGGATGGGAGGTCGATTTCCCCAGCTTCAAAGAGGAATCGGGATGGGGGGCTGGGTTCCGTGTGTCTGGAAATCCCGACTAGGTGTGTGTGTGGAAATTGGGATGGATAAGGGAAGGGGAATCGGGAATTCGTGGGTTGGTAATGAAGATGAAGGGGGCGGGAAGAGGGAGATGAAGAAGGAGAAGGGCGATGCAGGAGGCCAGACCAGAGGGAATATGTTGAAATGAGAAGATTGAAATGGAAAGATTGGCGCCAAAAATTCAGAGAGGGCAGTTTGGTCAATTACCACATGTAAGGGGCTGTTAGGTCATTTTGCTTCATTTAAGTGAAAAGGGTATTTTGGTCCTCAAGTGGACATTTTGTGGAGAAGAAACATTGAGAATGGATATTATTGTAAGTTATTTCAAAAGTGGACATTTTTGCTCTTTAAAACTTAGTAAAGGCCATTTCATTCAATTTCCACTATTTTAAATTCAAAATTCAAAATTTCCTTTTAATTTAGAAATTGAATTAATTGGAAGTCAATCACCTTTAATTGGTGGTTACAATTTGAAATTTAAAATAATGATTCTGACTCATAGAATTAATTCAAATTAATTGTTGCCATTTATAAATTGGAAAAATTCAATGACGTGGCAAAATTGTGCTGAGTCACGGGTGCACATCCACAATTCGAACCATTGTGACATTTCCGCACACAATTCATCGAGCTCGCAGTCCGTGAGAAACCCTCTATTCTACACATACTTGTAAGCTACTATACACGTGATTGTATATACACTTGAATTTGCATTTGTTTCCCACCAATGTGGGATTCATTGTTTTCTAATTCAACGGGTGCACTTAGAATATCAATTTCTCATTCACTCATTCACTATTTTTCCAACATGTCCTACCACACATAAACTTCTTTATGTAAATAATTATTTATTTTTCTATTAGTCTTGGAATTTTAGAATATTTTGCTTTTGACATATATAATAAACGATTTATATGTGCTACATAATTTATTTGTAAACAAAAGACTTTTATTGATATCAAACGATTTGTTACAGAAAAACTCTGCTTTTGGGCATACTTCTTAACAATCTCCCACTTGCAATAAAGCAGGTGAGTCATATCCCTCATCCCAAAACCTTCTAGATGACTGTCAAATTCTTTTGTGGCAGAATCTTTGTGAATGGATCTGCTAGGTTATTTGCTAACACTATCTTACATACTGTCACATACTGTCACATACCGTCACATCCCCTCTTTGTACGATTTTCCAAAGTAAATGCTATTTTCTTTCTATGTGCTTTCTTCTCTTGTGACTCCTCGGCTCCTTTGCATTATCCACAGCCATACTGTTATCATAGTAAAATGTGATATGCTTTTCTGCACTAGGGACAACCTCAAGGCCTATCAAGAATTTATGGAGCCATATAGCCTCTTTGGCTACTTCGCAAGCAACTACATACTCGGGTGGGGCACATAACACAATATTCACTTTATGCAATTTCATAAATATTAAATGGGAAATCATAAGAAATTTAAAATATACCTATAATAAAATTTTGAATTTTTTTTTTTCTGATTTAGGAACTTTTTCAATTATCATCATCCATTAATTATATATACAGTCATTATATAAAAATAACATAAAACACACAAATTTAAGCATCCATCTTTTTTTTTTTTTTTTGTTCACTAAGCAACATGTTCGATATGACCTCACACCAACATGATTGAGATTGTGAGGTCGGATTCTAATTGGATTAAAAAAATTATTATTATTAATATTTAAAAAATGTTACAATGATTTAGGGTTATTATTATTAATATTTAAAAAATGTTACAATGATTTAGGGTTTTAAGGTGGGGAAGAGATTGGAACCCAAGATCTTTTGGTGTAGATTTGAATCATACGACTAAACCTCCCTCGTCTCGTAAAAAAAAAAAGAGTTATTATGCTAAAAGGGTCATCTATTATTATTTATTGATGAATTAATATTATTTGATTTTAAAAGATCTTTATGTTTAGTGAGATATATACATGACTTAAATAAATAAAAAATAAATAAATATCGTCAAAAATCAGTATGTGCACATTTTGCTAAGTAAAAAAATAACACAAATTTAAAATCGTACCAATTTCATTTCATGCACTCAAAATGCCATTATCGTTATTTGTACTCTGTTTTTAGTTGAAAAGTTCAGCCTTTTACTTTAATTTAAATCTACCTCAGATTTTAACTTTAAATGTCGGATTTTAAATACCAAACAAATCTTGATACTTCTTTCTTTTTCTTTCGAAGTTAAAAACCAACTTTAATTAATATCTAACCATTCATCACAATGATGAACATTTGGTTGGAGATTAATTTTTTTTTTTTTTAAAGTTTTTTATTTTTAATCTTCACAATGATGAATAGTTGGTTGGAGATTAATTATTTTTTTTTAGAAAAAGTTTTTTATTTTTAATTAAATAGAAGGTTAGCTATCTAGTATTATGGTACAATTAGCAATACAAGATTGCTTGATACTTCTCCATATTATAGCTCATCCACCAAGTGTAAACACAAAACCTGAGATAGACTTTCTGGATACTATATCTGATTGGAAATTGAAATTTGTATACCTTATGGGTACTGGTTTCTCTCCTGAGTATACAAGCATATTCAAATTAGGTGTTACAACAATATTAATATTGGTGTTACATAAAATTTTAAAGCAAATATTAAAATAATTGCTGCAAATATTTTAAGACACATAAATCACATTAATTATTAGGTAGCGTTTGTTTTTTTGTTTGAAGTCTGAATAGGTTTGAAGTTGACTGAAGTCTGAATGGTGACTAAAATCTGAAATCTGGTTGATGTGTTGGTTTTTATTTATGATGTTTGAATATAAATATCTGAAAATTAGTAACATGACAATTATACCCTTATAATTATTAATAGATTTATGTATTTCTAATTGATATAATTATATTATCAATGTATCTTATAATATTTTTAGTTTAAATTAATTAAATAAATATTATCAATGTATCTTATAATATTTTTAGTTTAAATTAATTAAATAAATATTATCAATGTACCTTATAATTGTTTTTTAGGAAGATACTAGTAAAATGGCCCGTGCTTTGCTACGAGAGTATTATACCGTTTTATATATTATTTTCAATTTTAATAAATCTTATTTATCTAAATTATGAAACAAAATATATATATATATATAATATTTATTAATCAAACATAAAATGATAACCGAGTAAAATAATAATTCTATACCAAATAAAAATATCAGTTATAATGATATATATATACACACGAAAACAATATATTCATAGTGCATTGAATATTAATATGAGAAACAAAAGTATATGTATTAAATATTAATGTGAAACAAAAATATCATGCATTACACATATTTTGTCTATTAAAATGAATTTATTTAATTAAATTGGTAAGTGTAGTGAACATTAAATGTATTTAGTACTAAACTTATAACATCTCTTAAAAGCTAAGCAGACTCAATAACTGAAAGGAAATAAGTTAAATCTTATTTTTGATTTTTGGATGTATAAATTTGTAGTCAAGTCAAATTGGATCTCTAAATGAATGGACGAGAGTGTTACCACGTTATTTAGGCACCAGATTTAGACACCAAATTTGGGCAAAGTAGCATTACTCTTCATTTGTGATTTGAAATTCAGTTGCATTATAAAGAAGCTTTGTTCATCAACCAAATTTAAGGAGCAAATCTAGCATTTTTTTTAACTCTGCTTTATTGAAGTTTGAATTATTATTTTGAAACGAATCTGTCATACCATGCTAGTAGTTTTTCAGCTAGCATTGCAATTGAAGAAAAGTAGGTAAGATTTGATTGATGAATAGAGTTAGTTCCTTAAATTGCAATTGAATTTCAAATCAAAAATATTGAAGGAATTTTGACTATAAATTTTTCTGCAATTTGGGGATCAAACCCAAATTTCAAAATCCAATTTGACTACAAATGTGTGCATTCAAAAACTTATAAATTAGATTCAACTAATTACTTTTATTCAATCCGATTAGATTTTAACAGATGTTCTAAGTTAATCCAATGAACTAAGATAATCAAGTAAAACAATAATTATATACCAAATAAAAATATCATTATATATATATATATATATATATATATATATGCAAATAACAATATATACATATATAGTATTGAATATTAATAAGTGAAATAAAAGTAGCATGCAATACACATATTTTATCTATCGCTTCTATATGACAAAACAAAAGTACAACGGATTTTCAACTATTTTAAAAGTTAATTAAATGTTATAATATATTTTATGCAAATATATATGCAAATAACAATATATACATATATAGTATTGAATATTAATAAGTGAAATAAAAGTATCATGCAATACACATATTTTGTCTATCGCTTCTATATGACAAAACAAAAGTACAACGGATTTTCACAACTATTTTAAAAGTTAATTAAATGTTATAATATATTTTATGAAAATCATTATAATCCAAAATATAAAATATTATAATCAAAGTACACAAAATATTACAACCTTGCTTTGTTATCATGCAACCTAGATAGCTTTTCACATCTATTTTAAAAGTATAGTGTCACAACACATTTCATGAAAATCATTACAATCCAAAAACACAAAACAAAAATATTGTAATTAAAGTACACAAAATATTGCATGCTTGATTTATTATCCTGCAACCACCACATATAGCTTCATTTCTTCCTTTTGATATGTATGGTTTTTTGAGACAGTCAGTGCTGAATTAAAGAATAAAAAGAGGAAAAGTAAGATTTTATTTGAATATAAAAACTGTAAACAATTATTGACTAATTAAATTTTCTAATCGTTTTTTTTAAATTTTTTTAGCGAATGACTTATCTTTGAAAGCACTGATTGGTAGATGGATAGAGTCTAAATCACTTTCAAAAGCATTTTCTTCGGCATGTGTTTGTTTTGTACTGGTAAAAGTATTTTAACTACATAAGGCAACGAATGTTATATTAATTAGTAGCTCTAAAACAAAATAGTTAATGAAATAAAAATAAAAATATATTTACCCGTGTGACTACTTGTTGGCAAATCATATTGTCTATCTTGCATATTTCTTTTTCCAAATAACCTCAATCTAAAACAATCAATAGAATCACTTTTTACTTTGTTTCTAGCAATTCTAAAAAGTTTTACCAATTCATTTGTTTGATCAACCATTTGAATAAGACCACCAACTATTTCATCATCAAGCTTATCATTTTTGTTTGATCGGTTCAAAACATCAACATGATTTTTAACTTTATTATCGGTGTCATAAATGTAAAGTTATTCAAACTTATGACATTCTCCTTCTGGTGGTAATAATGAACCCATTAAGTGGTGAACTTGGCCATTGATTTTAAACACATAAGGACCAGATCTTTTATTAATTGATTTATCAACTTTAGCTCCCATGGAAGTAAATGCAAAGATCGAGTTATAAGCCCTAATAGCTTGTTTAAACGCAACACTTTTTCGACCTCTAATTGAATCCAACAAATCATTTAGATAAACATGTGTATTTCTTACTGGACGTAATTTAATTTTTCAACTTAAACAACAAAACCCAGTTTGAGGTCTACTTGACTTAGCAGAATTTCTTTTCAAATGCTTTGCATGCCAAAACAAAGCATTACAATGTTGGCACTCACAATTCTTATCCTTAAAAGAAACATATTCATCTACTGATCCCAAGGAAAAAAAAAAAACAATGTTTATATAGAAATATTTAAATTGTGTGAGTCAATATTTAGAATTCAAATAAGGGTAGTGTTAACCTGTTCCCTAAGGGCACAGGTTAACACCTAGAAAATTGGTAAAAAGCAATTATGAGTCACTTCATTTATTACATCTGATTTTATTGTTTTTTGTAAATCGTAAAATGTCAATTTTACCCTGACTTTAATTTTTAGGTAGGTAGTGCTTTAGTTATACACAGTTGTTTTCTGTTTTGGGTAGTGCTTTAGTCTAAACATAAAAAATTTAAATTAAAACTCTACAACATCAACTGAATCAAAACCCTAGAAGATGAACGGTCTCTCCCATCGTTCATTTTAACTCCAACTGTGATTGTAGTTCTTGTGAAAGATAATAAGGTAATTTCTTATACTTTTTACATTTGTTCTTCCTAAAAACAAAATTGGTAGATTTTACATTTGCATTGATTTTTTATATATAAATTTTATTTCTAGAATTGTATTTTGATTGAATTTCTGTTTCACTTTTTTACATTTATTCTTACTTGAGAAAAAATTGGTAGAACAATATATGGTTTATATTTTACGTTCACCTTTTATATATAATTTTGCATTGATTTTTTTATATGAATTTTATTTCTAGATTTTTATTTTGATTGAATTTCTATACTTGTCTACCACTGTTGTTAAACTTGTGAAATTATCTATTCCCTCAATTGGTTATAAGATAAACACAACAAATTAATTATTTATTTATCTTTTCCAACAAAAATTTTATTGGTAGAGAGATTTAATCCATAGAGGGATATACTTTTTTTTTTATATTGTGTTTTAATTGATTTATTAATATGTTGATGGAGTTCGGATAGAATGTATGTTTTTTCTGTAAGGACTAAAATGAATTATCCACCTCTACAACTGTTACTCATTTCTGGAATTAGGTGGATATAATTTTTTTTTTTTTTTGTTCAGTTTAATTTGATATTTTATTATTAATTTGATATCCATTATTAATATTGTGTTTTTTTTAAATTTAACTATTTGAATTTAATGAATACAAAAAATAAAGCACTACCTACCTAAAAATTAAAGTCAGGGTAAAATTGACATTTTACGGTTTACAAAAAACAATAAAATCAGATATAATAAATGAAGTGGCTCATAATTGCTTTTTACCCATTTTCTAGATGTTAACCTGTGCCCTTCAAATGAAGTGGCTCATAAGGGCACATGTTAACACCACCCTTCAAATAAATATACAATTGAAGAAAAAAGAAATAGTTTAAAAAATGCTTATTATTCCTTTTTTTCTGATAGCTTGCTTAACCATTCATACTATAACGGTGAAATTTTCGATTCAAAATGGATTCCTTAGTTCGGTTAAGGAACATTTACTGCTGATACGATTTGATGATTTAGGAACATCAGTCATATCATAAAGAACATTGCAATTAATAACATTAACAAACAAAAGATCTTTATATCCCACATAAAAAACAGATAAAAAACGGTTCAAATCATTCTCAACAGATGCATGATTCTTTCAAGCGAAGCAAAGCTTTCACCACAATAATTTTCATAATTATAAATGTTAGTAATGCTTTTTTTCTTACAAATATTTTCATCAACAATTATTGGCACATCATACCAAATGATATCATCAAGATTCATATTGTTACCAACATTAGATTGACTATTTTGTATAATAATATATTTTCTAGATCGATTTATCAAATTTCTATACATTATACTATGTAGATAAACAATTAATGCAATTGTTATAACCATATTATAATCTGTCATCACAAAAAAAAATAGCCACATCAAAAACAGATAAAATATTGAGATTTACAATGAAATAAAAAATAGTAAATAACTTACTAAGAAAGCAATTGCACAATAACCGCAAAGAGTTTTCACTGGAAATATGAAAACCACGAAAAGTATGCTCAAAATCTAAACACTACAAAAAAAATGTAAGCAGTTTTTACGATATAAAGTTATAAATACCATGAAAAATTTAATATTTAAGCAACAAAAAAATTATAAATCACAAAATACCTAAATAGCATAATTGAATAAATCAAAAAAGAATAAAAAAAATCCGAGAACAATGAACACATATAAACAAATAATCATTATATTTTCTAAAAAAAATTATACTACACTCAGCAAAATAAAATTAATCATTTGGAAAAATAATAAAAATAATAACTAACTAACCAAGAGAGAAAAATAATAAAAATAATAACTAACTAACCAAGAGAGCAATTGCACAGTAACTACTAAGAGTGTGCACCAGCAATATAAAAACCTAAATGCCATAAAAAACCATTAAGTATGCATCAAAAATCTATACAACAAATATAAAAGATAGAAGAATATTTAAAACCCATAAAGTTTTTAGAAAAAATAATCAAAAAGAAAAAAAAAATCAAGTATATTTTGTTGTATAGATTTTATACACACATTTTCTTGTAACAACAATTTACAATACAAAATAATAGCAAACAAACCAACCATAAACTCAATATTGAACTTGATGATATTGAAATTCAAAGTTTATAACATCTTAAATAAACTTATTTTGTTAGTTAAAAAATAAAAAATTACTAAATGAATCCCCTAAGCAAATTTTTAAGAATATCATAAATACATAAATTGATCAAACAACACCGTTAGGGATGGCAATTAGACCCAGACCCGCGAGTACTGAACCGAACCCAAACCAAATGGGTCGGGTTTGGGTCCTCACTTTCGGGTCTTGGGTCGAGTCTGGGTCTAAAATAAAGGACCTATCTCGAGTCCGGGTCTGGGTCTGGGTCTGGGTCTGGGTCGGGTTTGGTCGGGTCTGGTCGGGTCTGGATCTGGACAAAAAATCGAACCCGAACCCGTGGACCCGATTATTTTAACATGGTATATAAACCACTAAATGACTTAATCCCTAAACCTAAATTCTTCTTTCCTTCTTGCTGCCGCAGCTCTCTCACAACTAACAAGTCATTTTCTTGCAACACTACTTGGGTGCTCTATTGCTCTGTATTAAAGCAATTAAACATGAGAATTTTGTAAACACCATTCAAGCTTCAAGCAGATGAGAATTATTCTTTTATCGGTAACCTAGCTAAGCAACTAGCAGTTTAGCAGATGAGATCTCTATAGTTTTCTTCTTTGCTTTCTTATTCTCTTTCTTTGAAATCACACTTCCTAACTATACACATTTTTGTTGACACATTTAAAGAAACAAAATTTGGGAATTGTATATGCTATGTATTTGATTCCTTGTATCAATTTTTTTTTCCTTATATGTTGTACTGTGTTCACAGTTTTTGGTGCTCATAATTCTGAATTCTATCTGGGTTATATATGATATGGGCATAGAATCAATGTGTTGTAGAGTAGCTGTGCCGTTTGCTTTTGATAAAATACTTAGCGCTTAGTATTGTCAAATCCTGAATATGTTAGTGATTGTTGCTTTTTTCTACTAATTGATGTTTTGATCTTTCTAAATTTGCAACCTTAAGTCTTAACAAATAGCCTTAAGCCCTTAATTCTCATTACACATTTTTTTACAAACGACGATCAATCATCCATCATTGGATTTCTTCTTTTATGAATTTGGTAACTGCACATGTCCACCAAGTGTTTGTTGAAATGTTTCATTGACATTTTGAAAATATAATTTCATAGTTCAGTATACAAAAAAAGTGAGTTTTCAGTATATAAAAGGCTCCACAGGTCCACGGGTCCAGACCTGGATCCATGACATTTCACGGGTCTTCAGGGCGGGTCTAGGTCTACCTAAGACCCGCGGGTCCAGACCCGAACTCGAACCCAAAAAATTTCGTGGGTCTGGGTCTGGGTCTAAATTTTTCTGATGGGTCTGGGTCTGGGTCTGGGTCTAGTAGGACCCGACCCATTGCCATCCCTAAACATCGTACATGATGAAAACAAATGAAAAAGCAAAAGAAAATTTTATTTTAAAATTAATAATTCAACAACAAAATCAAAGAACATTAATACTACATAACTATAAATTCATATATAAATAAATACTCATTATTAAATTTTTAGAAATCGTTATAGTTGCAGTAAAACAAAAACATGTGAGTCCTAAAGAACAATCAAGACCCAAAAAAGATAGCAACACTATATGTAAACATGATTACAAAATGTAAATAACCAGGGAAAATGTAATATTCAGATGAAAAACTCACGTGAGTGCAAACAAAAGGTAAAAAACACAAAATATATTCAATAATCATTGAAACCATGGAAGTCATACAAATTACAAAAGTATATGAAAAATGTATTTGAAAACAAACAGATCAGTAAACTAAATAAACACAATGAAATGAAATAAAAGGGAGAAAAATTATAAAACCGGTGAAAATGTTGAGCTCCAGAAACAACCAAACCCCAAAAGAGAAAAAAACACCAAACATAAATATACATGATTAGAAATGTCAATAGATACAAAAAAGTTACATATGTAAATTAATTATAAAAAAAAATAATGAAATCATGCTATTGATACAAAAAACCCATGCCTCGAATAAAAGAAACTCACACTACCAGTACAAAAAACCATACATCTTTTACTGTTTTAAAATCATGACTCCTCTCTCACAAAATACAGTGTTATCACATCACCCATACTTTGAGAACACCATCCATACTTTCAGTACAAAAATAGAGTAAAAAGCAAGAAAAAACGAATTTAAGAAGGAGAATCTTGATACGTGCATGATCCAAGTCAAGCAAAGGAAAGAGACTTGGTCATAGAATTGTTAATTGATTGATAGTGCTTTGTTACTTAATTGTTAGTATTGCAAATAACAGGGAACCCATGATAACTTCATGGCCTAATTGTTGGTGAGTGGAGTCATCCACTAACACATGATAGATCATGTTCTTGTTTCTTTGTTTAGTTAATTTACTGCTTACTAATTGTAATTCACTCATTCGATAAAACAGCTTATAAATAGATGAATGTAATTAGATTGAGGTTATGTTGAATTATATGAAATAACCTTTCCTTCAAATCTTCCTATTTATCTCTTCTAAATTATTCTAAATACTACCTATATCTTAAATTCTCTTTATGTATTTTTTAGGATCGGATAAAAATGATATCAGAACCGTTCGGTTCCTTAGATGCCAAGTTCCGTAATTGGGTTTATGAAACTCTGGCTCGTCATGAGTCCAGATTTAACCTCATCAACAGCAAAATCAACCAAATCCATATCACCCTTCAAATCGTTCTGACTGAACTCCGGACCCTACGGGTTAACCATAGCGATAACACCGTCAAAGAGGAGCTTAACCCATTTATCTCGATAGAAACCGTCCACAGTCCTACCATTCCTCCACCAACCCAAATTTTGACCACCACCCATATCACTCCACACCACACAATTAATGACCAAAAAATTGTTAAGAAAACTGTAAAACTTCAAGTCTTATAGGTAACCATCTGTGACATGGATCGGTTCCAACACCAAATGCTGCCTTATCCCACACATGCCGCCGTGTCCGCCGCCTTCAAGCTACTCCATACTGTCTAACTGACATCATTTCATCTAAAAGGAATTGCTCCCCAATGGCACATACGATCAACCAAATTTGGAGACCTTCTTAATTATGGCGAATTCAACAAGTGGGAACTCCCGGCAAACTTATTCGGAATTTATCCTTGTGGACAAGGATAATTTGAGGAGGATGGAATGATATGTGCATGTTAGCCAACCTGTGCACATGCAGTAGAGGAAATAGAGATGATCATTTTCCCCCAGGGCCCCAAAACCCCGCTCCCCCATCCCCATTTGGGGGAATTTTTTTTGGGGGAAAATGGGATAATGGGGGGGGGGGGGGGGATAGGGGAGCTTTTTAACCCCAAATTCAAATGGGGTTGGGGATGGGGGGACTCGAGCCCATCCCCATTTCCCCATTTCCCCCACAAAATTCTAGAAATAGGGATAGGGATAGGGATAGGGATAGGGATAGGGGTAGGTGCCCCCATCCCCATTTCCCTCAAATATTATAATATTCTAATTTATTAATATATATATATATATATTTATTTATTTTTATATTTTCAATATTTTTATTATTTATATTTTACTAACTATATATACATCTTTATATTTTACTAACTATATATACATCTTTATAATAATATTTTTATTATTTATGTATGGGATGTTATTTTGTATTTGAATTTAATGGATTGTGCATTTATGCGTTTTTTTTTATATATATAATTTTGACTGATACAAGGAAAATGGGGGACACAGGGAAAAACGGGGAAAAATGGGGAAATAGGGATAGGGATGGGGATGGGGATAGGGATGGGGGGACCTCCCCCTAAAACTACCCCATCCTCATTTCCCCAGATGGGGAAGTTGGGGGGGGGGGGGGGGGGGGGGGGGGGGGGGGGGGGGATATGATGGAGGAGGGTTTGGAAAATGGGGGTAGGGTTGGGGGAACCTACGTCCGCCCCCATTCCCCTATTGACCATCCCTAAGAGGAAATAGTCATGTTTGTTGTCATGTTTATTAGTTGTTAGTTTTCCAAGAAGTGGTCTCACAAGACTTGGTATGTTGTTTGTTATTTGTGTTACTTGTGTAAGTGGAACTGATAGTGGCTTAGTGGGTTCCTTTTTAGTTGGCATCATTTCCTTGATATTTGGCACTATTTTGTTATCAATTATTTAGCTACTTTGTATCAGGCAATATATAGCCTTGTTTCAATTAATTAAATGATCAAATATGAAGAAATGAAATCCTCTCTATCTATCTATCTCTCCAATTGTTCTACTCTCCTCTAAATTCTTCCGTGTATTTTCTAGGATCGGAAATATACACATCAAAAATGATGTGTGCACCATACACACCATGCAAGCCATGATCAAGCAAGCCACGAATTGGAAGGGAATTAGTTAATAGTATCAGTTTATTATTGGTTATTGTTAGTTGACATAAAAATAGGGATCCATGATTGAGTCATGGCCACGATCTTGTGAGAGTGGTGTAATTCCATAATCTTGCTAGTGGGAGCATGTCCCTATTATTATGTTATCAGTTTATTTCTTGTATTGTTTCCCATGCTCATTCACAGCAATTCTAGCCTATAAATAGCTGAATGCTATTGTATTGAGTTTATGTTGAATTATATGAAATAATCATTTCATTCAAATCTTATATTTCTCTCTAAATTCTGCTAATGTGTATTTGATTCACATCAATCATATCAAATACAAATAGCATAATTGAGAATAATTTAGAAGAAAGAAATAGGAATATTTGAAGGAAAGGTTAATTCATTTAATTCAACCTAACCTCAATCTGATTACATTAAGCTATTTATAAGCTGTTTGGAAAATGGGGGTGGGGTTGGGGGAACCTACATCCGCCCCCATTCCCCCATTGGCCATCCCTAAGAGGAAATGGTCATGTTTGTTGTCATGTTTATTAGTTGTTAGTTTTCCAAGAAGTGGTCTCACAAGATCTGGCATGTTGTTTGTTATTTGTGTTACTTGTGTAAGTGGAACTGATAGTGGCTTAGTGGGTTCCTTTTTAGTTGGCATCATTTCCTTGATATTTAGCACTATTTTGTTATCAATTATTTAGCTACTTTGTATCAGGCAATATATAGCTTTGTTTCAATTAATTAAATGATCGAATATGAAGAAATGAAATCCTCTCAATCTATTTATCTCTCTAATTGTTCCACTCTCCTCTAAATTCTTCCGTGTATTTTCTATGATCGGAAATATACACATAAAAAATGATGTGTGCACCATACACACCATGCAAGCCATGATCAAGCAAGCCACGAATTGGAAGGGAATTAGTTAATAGTATCAGTTTATTATTGGTTATTGTTAGTTGACATAAAAATAGGGATCCATGATTGAGTCATGGCCACGATCTTGTGAGAGTGGTGTAATTCCATAATCTTGCTAGTGGGAGCATGTCCCTATTATCATGTTATCAGTTTATTTCTTGTATTGTTTCCCATGCTCATTCACAGCAATCCTAGCCTATAAATAGCTGAATGCTATTGTATTGAGTTTATGTTGAATTATATGAAATAATCATTTCATTCAAATCTTATATTTCTCTCTAAATTCTGCTCATGTGTATTTGATTCACATCAATCATATCAAATACAAATAGCATAATTGAGAATAATTTAGAAGAAAGAAATAGGAATATTTGAAGGAAAGGTTAATTCATTTAATTCAACCTAACCTCAATCTGATTACATTAAGCTATTTATAAGCTGTTTGGAAAATGGGGGTGGGGTTGGGGGAACCTACATCCGCCCCCATTCCCCCATTGGCCATCCCTAAGAGGAAATGGTCATGTTTGTTGTCATGTTTATTAGTTGTTAGTTTTCCAAGAAGTGGTCTCACAAGATCTGGCATGTTGTTTGTTATTTGTGTTACTTGTGTAAGTGGAACTGATAGTGGCTTAGTGGGTTCCTTTTTAGTTGGCATCATTTCCTTGATATTTAGCACTATTTTGTTATCAATTATTTAGCTACTTTGTATCAGGCAATATATAGCTTTGTTTCAATTAATTAAATGATCGAATATGAAGAAATGAAATCCTCTCAATCTATTTATCTCTCTAATTGTTCCACTCTCCTCTAAATTCTTCCGTGTATTTTCTATGATCGGAAATATACACATAAAAAATGATGTGTGCACCATACACACCATGCAAGCCATGATCAAGCAAGCCACGAATGGGAAGGGAATTAGTTAATAGTATCAGTTTATTATTGGTTATTGTTAGTTGACATAAAAATAGGGATCTATGATTGAGTCATGGCCACGATCTTGTGAGAGTAGTGTAATTCCACAATCTTGCTAGTGGGAGCATGTCCCTATTATCATGTTATCAGTTTATTTCTTGTATTGTTTCCCATGCTCATTCACAGCAATCCTAGCCTATAAATAGCTGAATGCTATTGTATTGAGTTTATGTTGAATTATATGAAATAATCATTTCATTCAAATCTTCTATTTCTCTCTAAATTCTGCTCATGTGTATTTGATTCACATCAATCATATCAAATACACATAGCATAATTAAGAATAATTTAGAAGAAAGAAATAGGAATATTTGAAGGAAAGGTTAATTCATTTAATTCAACCTAACCTCAATCTGATTACATTAAGCTATTTATAAGCTGTTTTATCGAATGAGTGAATTACAATTAGTAAATAGTGAATTAACGAAACAAAGAAATAAGAACATGATCCATCAGGTGTTAGTGGATGACTTCACTCACTAACAATGAGGTCATAAAGTTATCATGGGTTCTCTGTTATTTGCAACACTAACAATTAAGTAACAAAGTACTATCAATCAATTAACAATTCTATGACCAAGTCTCCTTCCTTTGCTTGACTTGGATCATGCACATATCATTCCCTCCTTATCAAATTATCCTTGTCCATAAGGATAAATTCCGAATAAGTCTGCCGGAAGTTCAACCTTGTTGTTGTTGATCCATCTAGTTAGAAAATCTCTACCAAGCTTGGGAAAGGGTATAGCTTGTGTCGGTTGTGCCAGATGAATTTAGGCTTGGGAATGGTGATTCCGGTTGGAGAGGTATGTGACTTATAAAAACAATCCATAAAATATGAATTGCTTTTATATGAGATTTCCTCAAATACATATTCATCGAATATCAGTGGTTTATCAAAATCAATAAAAACCTTCGCCAATACATATGTATCATCGAAAAATACCGGTAAATAGGTGGCTAATTGTGTTTGAGAAAATGATAGAGATTGGAGTTCATTCCTAATGATTTGGATGGTATTTTGAATTTGGATGAAGGTAGACTCATAACGAGTTAGGACTTCATAAACTCTGTTATAAAAACGTGTGTCCATGAGACTGAACCGCTTTGATACCATTTGATGTGTATCAAATACACATAATATAATTTAGAAGAATTTAGAAGAGAGAAATAGGAAGATTTGAAGGAAATGTTATTTCATATAATTCAACATAACCTCAATCTGATTACATTTAGCTATTTATAAGCCGTTTTATCGAATGAGTGAATTATAATTAGTTAGCAGTAAATTAACTAAACAAAGAAATAGGAACATGATCCATCATATGTTAGTGGATGACTTCACTCACCAACAATGAGGCCATGAAGTTATCATGAGTTCCCTGTTATTTGCAACACTAACAATTAAGTAACAAAACACTATTAATCAATTAATAATTCTATGACCAAGTCTCCTTCCTTTGCTTGACTTGGATCATGCACATAAAAGAATTCTGCTATGTGTATTTGATACACATCAAATCTACCTACCAAATATATTTTCAAATGTATGTCCATCTTCCTCTATATTTTTTTCAACCCTTGACCATCCACTATTTCCACCAAACAATTTTTTTTCTCTTAACAATCAGCTAATCTCTCCTCTTAATCAACTTTTTTATCTCTGTTCTTTTTCTCTTTAAAGACACATATTTTTTATGACAAATATTTAAACAACACATTTGGTGTGAGTATCTTGACTGTGTGAGTGAAATAAAGAGAGAGTTTTTAGGGTTTGAAAGAAAAAGATGGAGAGAGAGATTGAGAGAAAGAGAGACTTTTGATGGCAGGGGAGAGAGAAGGACGGTGGTAGAGAGAGAGCCAGGTGGTGGTAGTGGTTGAAGATTGTCTAGCACGTGTATGCCTGCCATTTTATTTTGTTTATTGTTTTTCCTCATCTTTTAGACAACTCATCAATGGCATTTTAGTAGATAAATATAAATCTATTAAAATTTACTGTTCATATGAACAGTTCAATTTTAGAGCTGTTTTAGTATATATAATAATTTCTCCCTCAATTTGATTTTTATCTTAGACCTTATGATAATGTGTTCCTGACCTAGACGCTTATATTGCATTTGAATGTTCTACCAATATTTCTTAGCAGAACCGACAAGTTTAAGTTTGGCAAAACAAACTTTCTGTTCTTTGTTCATATGATACCACTAAAAAAAGTCATTCATGGCATCCAGCCAATCTAGGAAGACATTGGCGTCTAACCTATCGTCAAATTCTGAGACATCTATTTTGACCCTTCTATTGGGATCGACATGGTCATTATAAAGTCTTCTATAGGAATCACTACGATCATCATAGGGAATCCTAGAGGGGTCAATATTTCAATGAGGAAGAAGATTATGTGGATGCCTAATACTATGTCCCTTAGTAGGTATATCTCTAAAGGCACACCTGTGTGGTTCGTACTCATTAGGTTTGTCATTGGAGTTATGTTGAAAGGTTTGTGTGTTCCTAGTTAATGGAATGATCCTAGGGGAAGAAACTTTAAGAACTAGATGTTTGTTACCTATAATGGACGGACCCGGATGTCTATGACCTATAATGGGTGTACCTTGTCCCATGGTAGTCTCAACAACATGTTTTTCCATAGTTTGTTTACCTCTATCCCTAGAAGAGTGGTGAATGGTAAATTCAAGTAATTGGGCATTGAGACAGTCAAAAGTCTCACGCATTTCGCCTTTAAAGTCAAACATTTGTTTCCAAGGGTCATTTTGCACAGCAGTAATTTTGTCATTAAGGGCTTAGTTGGACTGTTCAAAATCTTGTTTAGTCACTATTATGTGTTTCTTTTAATGTGAATGCAGTTAATAATTTAAAAACAAATTAGGCTGAATGTGCACTTTCAACCTACGAACTCTAAAGAAACTTGTTTATGGAGTAGTGCATATAGATGTGAACAATACACTAGAAAAATTAACAAAATTGTAAATATAATACTGACTTGAAAAATCAATAGAGTCTTGTAAAAGCAATGTCCTAAAGACATATTTCCACCACTTCTCTATGCTTAAAGATAAAATGGTGTCTGCCTCCCAGATAAAACTATCGAATTGCTGAATTCAACACCAAAATCAAAAACCTAACGAACTTTTAGTATTTACCTTTAAGAACAATATGTATGCAATAATAGTATGAATGAATAGAAAAAAAATTAAAATACATAAACTTGATTTTCTGTTTCTATTTATAGACCCAACATTCTTTTTTATAAGGACATAACCGTTATAGGATTGTGACTGTTAAAACAAAAGGATACAGCAACTATTAAAAAGGATGTAACTATTTGAGTTTAAAATAAAAATTTTAAAATTTTAAAATTTTAAAATCTTATTAAAGTCAAACTAGCCCAAGCCTTAAAGAGCTCTCATCAAATACTCCATCTTCGTATATAATGATTGCTAATTAAATATAATCACTCACATTAATTTATTTCAGACTCTTGGATCCCTATATAAACATAACGCTTTCTCTCAACTACATATAATTTCATCTCTACCGGTATGTTATATTGTATAAATTGTTAAAGTATTTTTTTTTTTTTTTGGAATTAAATGGATTTCATTTGTGTGTAGAGAAGATAACATCCTATGTTCTACTTGATTTTTCTTATCATGGTGTATTTGAGGTCAGTTCAACCATTACAATATAATTTGTGTCTCATTAAATTGATTGTAGTTCGTGCATTTCAATGTAATTTGTTAGAATATGACACTTGACCCTTGACCCTTATATTCGGTGGTACTTTTCATCACGATATATTTGTGATGTAATTAGATGTGATGTCTATCTATCTCAAAAAATAAAAATAAAAATGTGATTATTTCATAATAATAATAATATTAAAAATGTGATACCTCTTACAACTTAGCTTTTATTTTAAATTATTCCACAAAATTAACTATTAAGTTCATGGCTCATTTCAATCACACTTTCAATGTTAAAAGTTCTCGCTCCTTCTAAGCTTAGTATTTAAGTTTTTAGATTTCAAGCTTAAGGGTCTCAACTTTCGAGATTTGCTTTAGCAAGCTTACTAATTTGGTATCTAGAAATTCAAATAAAATGCTCTATTTTTACAATTTTATGTTTTTATTAGCTCATCTTTAATTCTCATGATAGAAAATAATGCAAGATTTTATTTAAAAACTCCATAGGCATGATTTTCGATTTATATTTTACAATATCCATACATCACGTGGGTTGCAAACTAGTTGTCTAATGGACATTCAATGGGGAGTGCTAATGTGCTATGAAAATATTATTTAAGTGGATGTTCATATTAATAGAATACATACAAGTAAATTACAAGCTCTTCTTATCTCCTACCATCTCCATTAATACCCAAATTTTATGATCAAACTTTTGATCAATATTAAGTATTACGATCATTATCCTACTTCGTAATTCAATTGATAGGATACTAAAAAAAAAAATCTTTACTATAAATGAAATTACGTAGCTCTTCTTTTTGGGGACATTATTCTCTCTTCTTATATTTTGAGATTTTGAATTTTTTTTTTTCCCATTCTATTTAGGGTGAAATCCATTTTAGTCCATCTAGTTTGATCTATTACACAAACTGGTCCTCCGGTTTTCAGGATTGTCTCGTTAGGTCCTTTTATCATGATTGCCGTTGGAAAAGTGAAATCTAACAAGGATAGAGGGTCAAATGATCGTGCTGCCCCTGATTTTTGTTTTAAACAAGAGATGAATTTCATCTCTATTTTTACATTTTAAATAAATAAATTAGATTCAACTCATCATCATCTTAGAACTCAGTTATGGGTTCAACATCATGAAATATCATGAAACTATACTAAATGAACGAAAATAGTTTGTACAAAAAATTAAAAACCCAGTTCTGGGTTCAACATCATGAAACTACACTAAAATAGTTTATACAAAAAATTAATATGTTTGGGCTTGTGTGATGAACTGGTTGATTGTTTGAGATTTCTGGGTTATATTAAGAGATAGGAAGAAAGAGAAGGGATCCGCGACGAGAGGAGATCGAGCAGCGAGAAGGAGGAGATCAGCGCTCCTAGGGGTGGCGATTGGTGTGATTTCTGTGGGTTTGGTGTTAGAGTGGTGGTGGTGGCGGCTATGGTTTGGGCTTGTGTATTGGAGAAGATGATGATGATAAAGATATGATTTTTTATTTTTTTGAGAGAAATGAATACTTTTTAATCAGATTTTAATGTTTGTTATGTAAGTTACCATTTTACCCTCGTAACACTGAAGGAATCTTTAAAAACCCTAACGGAATTGGATGATAGAGACCAAGATACATATTTTTGGAAACTGAAGGGACCTGTCAAGATAATCCTAAAAACTGGGGGACCAGTTTGTGTAATAGGTCAAACTAGAGGGACTAAAATGGATTTCACCCTTCTATTTATAACAAATTCTTAATTATAATTAATTTTGTTTTATAAAAGTGAATTTCCTACCAATGTCCGAAAACGGCGCCGTTGCAGACCAATTTTAAATAATATTGTTTATTCTCTCTATGGATTGGATTAAAACCAACCCGGTTTGTTGACCCGAAATATAAAAATGTGTAAGAATTAGACCTAATTTATATAACAGACAGGACAGCCTCCTCTCCTCTTCTCTTCTCTAAACCCTCTCTAAACCCTCATAACACTAACCAGCTCTGGCTTTGTCGTCGAACCCCAACATAAAAATTAATTGACTAGGGTTTTTCGGCTTCAAAACTTACCTGGAATCAGATAAATCGTCGTAATGGCTGCGCCTTCTACGAAATCAAACAACAGAAAAGGGAAAGATGGCCCCAACTTCAACAAATCATCTAAGAAACCATTCAAAAACTCCAAGAAGAAGGAATCTAACAACGCCGCTCACTCTCAAGCTCTTGCTTTGCAGCTTGAAGATGACGTTCCTGTCTTTCCTAGAGGTTTAATTTCTTTTTTTACTTTTTAAATTTTGATTTTTTCCGAGAAAAAATTACATATATATATATATATATATATATATATATATATATATATATATATATGTATATTATTAGGATAAATTGAATGAGAGAATCTGCTAATCAGGACTTACTAGTGGTTGTATTTAGGCTCATTGTTTGTAAAATGTTTTGGTTAATTTCGCAATGTCTATTGTTATATTATGGTGTAGGCGGGGGAAGTTCCTTGAGTCAACGAGAGCGTAATGAAATACATGCTGAAGTTGATGCGGAATTTGGAGAGGGGAGGGGATTAGATAAGAAGAAGAAGAAAAACATGCAGAAGAAGAGCAATGCATCTATTGATGATTTGGGTTCGCTTTTTGGCGATGGTATTACCGGAAAACTACCAAGATATGCTAATAGGATCACTTGGAAGGTAAGCAGTCAGAGCCTTGGTTATAACTAAATTTGTATTCTCTTATCTTCTAGTTCATCCATCTTTCAATTTTGTTTAAAGCATTCTGTCAATTTCAATGAAGGAAGAATAGAAATTTAGATTTGTTAATTTCTGTCAGATTGTTCACCTTCTTGTCTTCATGTTTTTGTAATTTATTTCTTCTCCCATCTAATTTGATTTGTGTAATAAACTTGATAATGCATGCAAACTTATTCTTCCTCTATGTATGGCAGAATATTTTGCCAGGGATGAAACTTTGGGGAGTTGTTTCTGAAGTGAATGAGAAAGACCTTGTACTTACTCTTCCAGGGGGATTACGTGGATTAGCTCGTGCTACTGATGCTATTGATCCTGTTTTAGATAATGACATTGAGGTAGTATAATGCTTATATTTTCTAATGAAACTGTTTCCATGCACTATATTACTCTGAATATAAATTTATTACCATTATCATTTATCTGAAACAATAACTCTGGTACTTTTTTTGTTTCTTCATCAGGACAGTGACTGCAATCTCCTTCCAACCATATATCATGTTGGGCAGCTGGTTCCTTGCATAGTTTTGCAATTGGATGATGACAAGAAAGAGAATGGGAAACGAAAGATCTGGCTTTCTTTGCGCCTCTCTCTGTTGCACAAAGGTTTCACCTTGGATGCTGTACAAGAAGGGATGGTATGTGGTAAAAGTTTGGTATATTTATTCTCACATGTCTGATTTCATTTATTTTATAAGTTTTCTTGGCTTTTCACCTATAACAAGGATTGAATTAGTTCGATACTCCTCTAGAGTGACTAAACAGCTTAAAAATAATATCTGTTTACGTACTAAGCATTTTGAAGATAATTAGTGATTAATTAGGTTGTTGATTGCATCTTAGAACCTCAAAAAGAGACTTCAGGTGCATGTCTGGTGCATTTCTTGGTTATAAAATGTAGGGTAAACGCTCATCATCAGCTGTTGGTTTATGACATCCTTGTCATCATTCAACTGGACTCTCTAAATCAATTAAACCAGCAAGGCCGCAATGCTGGTCTGGGTTAATTCTTAAGACCAATTAAGATAGTTATCCCTTTTTTTCCACCAAACTAAGGCTTTCTTACTCCGCATGACCCATTGGTTTGCAGTCACTAATGCAGCTTACTTTGCTTCTTTTCAAGAGGTCTTTCAAATTTGCAGCAACCATGTTTGTACCCTAGCAATAAAACTACTGTACTGATCTGTTTTAATTAATCAGCACTCAGCAGTTCTATGATGTGTTAAAACTTAAAAAGTAGCTGTTTATAGCGCGGGGTACCCATGGATTATAAATTATTAAAGCCTGAAATTAAGTTGAATTTATTGCATTGTTTTATATTACAGAAACAAATGCATTTGTATGTGATCTAGCTTTCAAACTTGTACGTATAGCCCCAATTGGCTTGGCTTATTGCTTTTTACTTTTTGATTAGAAATGGACCAAAGTTACATTTTTAGGTTGGACTGTAGTGATTCTAGTATACATTAGACTAGACGCTTGCTTATTAATTGGTACCTTGATGCTAATTATCATTCCATCTTAAAATGATTGTGCTTATGTATATTGAATTTTTTAATGAAGTTGTAACTTAGAGATGTACCCATGCTTCAACTTTGTGTCTGTCTTTTTAACGCTGAAGAGTAATGTTGCTTACCACATATTTTTTTCATAGTAAAAGTTCAATTGCATTGTACTCTTTGGTACTTTACTGCCTGCAAAATTGTTTGTTTCTATTTAATTTTTTTCCTTAAATTAGTATGCTCTGGTGGAATTCTGTCATTTATGTTAATTTATATTAATGTTTTTTCTTGCTTGTCATCATTTCACATATCTTACCCTTTGGAACTTGTTTAATTTTTAATGTCAGAGCATGTCTTATCACAACCGTTGTTGTGGTATCATTATCTCCAATGTTAAATCAATTTAATAATGTGTACATAGTGATTGATTGAGTGGTACTACTACCATATATTCCTTGAGTGATATATTCTATATCAGTTAGGCATGTTGCAAGTTGTCTTGATGAGAGAATGAGCTTGATCTGATGGTAAGTATATTGTTGCTTATATCCAAAAAAATAACGTGATTCTGTCATGTGGAGATATATATGGTGCTTAGTGTTTGATCAATCTTGTTATTTCAAGGACATGAATGATTTAGCTGTCATCTTGTGATATCTCTCTCATTGTATTTGGGCATTTTGATTATCAAGTGCATTGAGTAAATCAGTATAGATTTTAATACCTATAGTTTTTCTGATTATATTTGATTACAGGTTCTCACTGCATATGTGAAGAGCATTGAAGATCATGGATACATTCTTCATTTTGGATTGTCTTCTTTCATGGGATTTTCACCTAAAAAAAGTGAAGCTGGTATATCAATCAACAATAAGTTGTTTTTTTTTTGGCAACCATATATGTTCACTTACGTGATTTTCTTATAAAAGAATGTTATCGGTTAAAATTTGCTGTTAGACAAACTTATTGCCTGTAGCTTGTTGGTAGGCATTTATTTGTTGGACCATTGACTGTTTGTTTGCAAGTATCTAAAATACATTCTTCCTCTTGAAATCAAAGGTTTAGATCATTATGTGGTTTGCAATGTCCAAATTTTTATCCTCTCTTTATTCTCTATCTTTTTCTTTCTCTATTTTCTTTCACTACATTCTTAGGTGAGACTTGGGGTGCAAACAATGAGTATTTGCTCTTTAAAATACTTGAAAACAACGAATTAGATCATTTTGTGGTTTGCAATGTTTAGGTCACCATTTTCCTTTTTTTTCCCTTTTGGTTTCTTTTGAATTTCAGCCCTGGGTAGTCTAACTTAGGTTGCAGCCACCGGCCATATGCTTGTGTGTCAGTGTTTTTTGTGTTCATATCTTTTTGTCATACGTTTTGATATTATGTATGTGTTGTACAAGCTCATTTTTGTTACTTTCCTTATTTTTGGTGGTCTAAACAGAAAACAAGGAGATTGAAGTGAGGCCTGGGCAACTTTTACAAGGGGTGGTTAGAAGCATTGATAGAACTCGTAAAGTAGTTTACTTGAGTTCTGACACCGATTCAGTGTCTAAATGTGTAGTATGTTCCTATCATTTGATTGCCTTTTATTGTCTAGTTGTCTTCAATGTCTCCCACTATTTTCTTTAATTTAACTCTTTTTTGTTGCACTCTTACACAGACCAAGGATCTTAAAGGTATTTCAATTGATCTTCTGATTCCGGGCATGATGGTTAATGCTCGCGTACAATCAATCCTTGAAAATGGAATTATGTTATCATTCCTTACCTATTTCACTGGAACCGTAAGTTTGTTGTTTCATTTGGTTTTTGTTTTTCTTTCATCTCAGGTATTTACTTTTTGTTTCAACTTTATTGATAGGATAATGATCAAGTAATTACTCTAGTGATTCTTACTTCTTAATATGTTCTCTATTTTTTCTTTTTATCTTATAGTTTTCCTATTTTAACTTCTACAGGTTGACATATTTCATTTACAAAATACACTTCCTAATGCTAACTGGAAGAATGACTACAGTCAAAACAAAAAGGTAATTTATTTGAGTGCATTCCTTGATTAATCTTTACTTTTTTTTTAGTTTAGGGTGTGTTGATTTTCGTGTAAAGTGTTTGCTTAATATCATTGATTACTATTGGTAAATGCCAAATATACAAGCCTAAACATGCATAGGTGCACATCTGAGATCAGATTAGGGTTGGAAATTTGGGCCACGACACAGAACCTCGATAGGAACATGAAGCAAGTTAGTAGATTTGGGTTAACTTAACTGCTTCGAGTCTATAATCATGTCAATTTTAGTTTTAAAAAAAACAAATTAATTTAAATTTTTATTTATTAAAGATTATAAGAAATATATGTATATATATATTCTTATTTTTTAATTAATAAAATCAATTTAAATTAATTTAATAGAAAACATTACCGAACACTAGTTTTATCATCTTACAATGCAGGTTTACATCTTAATGGAAACGAATCTGGGTGAATCCTTTATCCTTATCACTGATTTACTTAAAAAAATTGCATGATTGGTTTCACCCCATCACTCTTAGGGATATGGGGTTATTGCTTCTTTAAGTGATATGTAATAAATAAGATAGTTTTTTTTTTTTTTTTTTTTAAGGTATTGTGGCCTTGTTTTCATCACTACTGTTATGCAGTTGGGGTCTTTTTTGTTTTAGTAATGTTTTCAAAAACATTATATAGTTCCAACAACCACAGAAGTGCTTAATGAAGCAATTATTTACAGTAGTTTTATATGGGTGCTACTGCTAACTGACAGTTCTGTTTGCTTTAGCTGAATTTTCTCTCTTTAAATTTGGAAAAAGGTAATTTAAGAGAGTCTGACTCTAATGGTTGAGGTGTTAGTGTCGGTTTTTAAGTTGCATTTTATCTATAGTAGATGCTTCATTAAATTTGACCTAAGAGTCAAGAGTAAAGTGGGTAATTATACAGGGTGATTGATTCTTGATGAATTATTTACTATGTTGTGGTGGTTATATTGCTTTATGTACTTTATAGTTTTATGCTGGACACTTTCCAGAAACTTTATCTATGGCCTGTGTTGTTAAGTCACATTGACCAATTTTGATTTCCTGGCTCTTAGTTTTACTAATGATTGTATTTATCTTGGTTCAGGTCAATGCTCGGATATTATTTATTGATCCTTCTAGTAGAGCTGTTGGTTTGACGCTGAATCCACATCTTGTTCATAATAGAGCTCCTCCTACGGTAACTTTATTATGCAACTTCAAAAATATTATGCTCACTGGTCATCTTCTTGAGTCTTCTACTTGAAAGTTTTGCAATCCAGTATCTAATCAATATAGCTTGTTGTGCCTCCAATATATGGCATTTTCCAGAACTATAGAGAATTTCAATTGTTTAGAGTTGGAAAATATGAGCCAAGTCAGGCCAACTGGCTAAGTCAATAGTAACCGGACAAGGCACATGACGGCTTTACAGAGACTCTTCTGCATTTTTTTTTTTCATTTTCTTGACTTGATGCTTTGTTGATTTGGTGCAAAACTGCAGTAGGCTAGAATGTGATATCTTTTGTCATCCCGTGATATAGTAAATTCTGTTTGTAATACATCTAAGGTTATTTGTTGAGTAATAAGCACAAAGTACATGATTAAGTGATGGCTCCACCTAGATCCATTAAGCTTTGTACATATAACAATCTTTTGTGCTGGTTTAGGCTTTGTTTTGTTAATCCGAGTCCCTAAGTCGTTCTGCTTCTATCTATCCCTTCCTCCCTCTCTCTTTTTCTCTCACACACATTTCTTTTTACAATTTCACTTTTTTTTATTTAAAGTGAATACTGGTATGGACATGGACTAACTTTTTTGGTGTTATATGCAGAATGTTAAAATTGGAGATATATATGAGCAGTCAAAAGTGGTCAGGGTTGATAGAGGGTTAGGGCTTCTGCTTGACATACCTTCGACTCCAGTTTCAGTTCCAGCATACGTTAATGTATGTTCATTCTGTGCTTTATTTTTATAGTTCTGAGGATCATTTAAATAATTCACATTCTGTTTGGTTATTTGTAACTTTCATATGTTATATTAATTACATTTATTTGTTTGGTTGTTTGTAACTTTCGTATGTTATATTAATTACAGATATCTGATGTTGCTGAAGAGGAAGTACGAAAGCTGGAAAAGAAATACAGGGAAGGGAGCCATGTTCGTGTTCGAATTCTTGGGTTTAGGCATTTGGAGGGGCTTGCAACAGGGATTTTGAAGGTTGACTTTTCACTATAGATCACTCTTGAAATGAAATGCATCTCTAATATGCGAATAGCAATGCTGCAGTATATAGCTCATATATAAACATTTTCCAAATAAATAAAGATGGAAGTAGGTACTTTAACATTGTTGAAATTACCTTGTCCATGTGAAGAGTGTTTGTTTTTTAAGACTTAGGATATTTCTACTTCTTTAAGAGGCTGTCAAAATATTGCTTTTGATTGTGTTCAGCCTTTTTTTCAACTTGTAGATATGCTACTTTTGGTATAAAATATTATATTAGCTGAGAGGATCAGCTATAATCAGTTTCATTTTTTATTGTGGGTGACTTCCTGTTTCATCTGTCCCCTACCTCAATTCTTTTCTCCTGTGACAAGGACAGTTTCCATACATTTTCAATTTTTTTGTCCTCAACAAAAAGGATTTGAAGTAAATACTGTCTGTGATGCAATTGGCAATTTCTTAATCACATCTGCCTGAAACATATTACATGTGAATTTGTGTTGTGCTGAAATGCTTGTATCCTTACCTTTATTGGCTAGGCTTCACAATGGGGAACCATATTGTGCCATTTCATTTAGCAATGATTTTTTCCCCTTATAAAAGAAAATGCCTTAAAGAACACCCATTCCTTTGTATTTGATTTTAATTTTTGAGATAATTCTTGAACTTTCCTATCAAAAAGATATAATACTATAACTTTACCAACAAAAAGTAGCATAAATTTGGGGAAGAACTGAAGCTCTAGATTGGAAAAAGGACAACTTAGTTTTTTTGTTTTCTTATCTATTAATATATTTCTCGCCTACAATAGAAACGGCACTTTATGATTTCAATATCATGACTATTCAGGATTTTGATTTTGTTTGCAAATGAGAACTTTATTAGGACACTATACTTCCTTCCTAAAACTGCACACCATCATTAACAACAATTGTCATGTTGTGCTGATTAGTTTGTCATTTTTAATTATATTGTTGCAATTATTGTTGATTGTTATGACATTTCAATAGATTTTGTAATTGTTTGATGTCATTGGAAACTAATGCATTTGAATGTGCTGCTGCTGATGAAAAACCACTCTAATGTATGCAAACGTATGTGTATGCTCTATGAATTTTAATGTAACATGGTGAGCTGGTTAAAATTTAATTAGTAGGAGTTCATATTGTAGTATTGTGCACTCTTAGTTATGAAAGAATTCATTTTTCGCTTTTCTTTTTTTGTTAAGTGGTGCATCTCCCTCCCATAAATGGAAGGGGGTGGCAAGGGAGACAAAAAAAAAAGAAAGTATGACAGCATGTACTACCATGCATCTGGGTTCAAGTCTATGTAGATCAGCAACTTGTATGTAGTTGATGAAGCTAGTAAAAAATGTATTTGTTGCACTACCTCATTCCCTAAATCCAAGTCTATGTAATGTTGGATATCACTACATTAGATCTTTTGTTCTACTGAGGGCAGCATTTTATTGATGGTTCCTTTTTGTTTCTTGTCAGTTTTTAGTTTGTTAGGTCATTCTGCTGCTTCCACTTATGGCTTTCCAGTTATTAGGTTTTGTTTTGGTCGTGTTTTATGGACAGCTTGTTTGCTTTTGCTTCGTATCTTCATTCCTTTTTTGATCTCTATATTCCACAGTGAATAACGTGAATATTATTCTTGGAGTGGCATATTTATCATTAATATTGCTTGGAAATTTAATAATTTCTTCCTTATATATGCATGCATGTCTGCATGAATGCTTGTTTATCTTAATTATGTACGTATGCACATACCTACATACTATGTCTGTAGGTTTGCTAGGGTTTGCATGTGTGCTTGTATAGTGTAGGTATTTGTCCATCTGACTGCTTTTGTCACTAGTTCTTATTTTGTTTAGTCTTCTAACTGTTTTGATATCAATAGGCCAGTGCTTTTGAAGGAGCAGTGTTCACCCACTCAGATGTCAAGCCAGGGATGGTGGTGAGGGCTAAAGTGATAGCTGTTGACAGCTTTGGTGCTATTGTGCAATTTCCTGGTGGTGTGAAGGCACTATGTCCTCTCCGTCACATGTCAGAATTTGAAATTGTGAAGCCTGGAAAAAAGTTTAAGGTTATCTCCTAGTATCAAGACTTTTGTTGTGTTATGGCTTATTATTGTTTCATTAAATTAGCAATTGCTAATAAACTATGCTTTTTTTTTTCTCTGTCTGTGTCATGCTGGCAGGTTGGAGCTGAACTGTTGTTCCGAGTGCTTGGTGTCAAATCAAAGAGAATTACACTTACACATAAGAAAACTCTTGTATGTTCTTACCGATTACTGCTTCCTTGTGCAACTTAGTTTTTCTTGGATGAATGTCATTTTTCAAAAAGAAAAGAAAAGAAGAAAAGAAGACTGACTTATAACATCACAGGAAGTTGCTTCTTTGACTAGTTTAAGTTGATGTTTACTGAGTTCTTAAGTGTCCATATATTAGTACTAAAATATTGGTTAAGGTCAAATTTCTTTTTTCTTTATAAAAAAACTGGAAATTTTAATAAAATAAAAGAAGTGGACTGGTAGTCCACTATAGGGGTAGTATATATTCAGGTCAGATCACTTGAACTTATTTTCTGAAGAATTGTGCCTGTTTTATGTTATTCCTCTGGAAGGAAAGACGTAAATTCCGCTTAGAATTATGTCTATTATATCTTTTGGCTGGGGAAAAATATATATGTACAAATTCTAAGCTCTAATACTTGGCTTTGCTTATTTATGTTTTGTCTGCATTTTTCTTCTTGATGCTCTTAGGTTGCACAGGCTATGGTCATACACATCATCTGTTCTTTTACAAGCGTTATTGTTAGGCTCTTTTTAGGAAGTTTTTAATAAAATGATTATAAAAAATGCTTATGTCTAACAGATAGTATTGGTAATGGAAGACCGTAGAGGTGGAAAATTGTTGGCATAGATGTACTCTGTTTATTTAATTTTCCCTTTTCTTCATTTTTACTGACAATTATTGCATGTTTTCCCCTGGTTACTATGGCTATTTAGTGAAGAGCCATTTAGGCAAAAAAAAATTTATCTTCTAACTTTTTGCTGATACCTAGAATGTTGTTTGGTTCAGTGCTTAAAAAAGGTAGTGTGTTTCATGGGATTGGCATATTATTTATGGAATTTGATATAATTTTGGACAAGATGGCTCATTTTTTTTTTTGTGAACGAGGTTGGGATGATGACACTGCTAAAATATCATATTAATGTTATAATTCTAATATGTAAAATCTAATCATCTCCCCCATTGTTCATCGAACTTGCGTTCCTGCATTATGCTGAAGATTTTATTTTGAAATTCTTAACATCTTATAATATTTTAATGTCTTTGGGCCTTTTCAAGTTGTATTATATTTGATGTTGTTTATTGCAAAGGGGGTCTCTTCTTAGAAGCTTCCTGTCACTTAAATTATTCATTTTTCTTGAAATTAAAAAAGAAAAGTTCTTTGGGAGTTCAATTACAAAAAGTACAAGAGATCATTGTTTTTGGAAAATACCCTTCAGATTTTGTGTCAAATATCTTTTGGGTAGTTCCTTGTCCAAGAATAGAAATTTCAAGGGATGAGTTGAGTTGTAACACCTTTTGTTTCCAACCAAGGGATTAGGGGTTCAAAACCTCTGGGCCCCTACCTGAGTTATTACATACAACTTTCTTGAATACCAAGGCTAAAGTGTCTAGCGGTAAATCCTAGTTTAAGGCCCAACAATCAAAGACATGTATCAAACAAAGAAAAGTCACAGTATTTCTGGTTGAAAAAAAGAGAAGAATATAACCACAGATAAAGACGGTTTTTTAGAGTATTTTTCTTTTAGCCTTTTCGATTACTTGTAAAAAACTAAACCGCTATATTACCAAGTTAGTTTATGGCAATAGAAACACAGTTGAACAGTAACTTTAAATATGTCTGGGATTTCCTTTTGATAATTGTCAATTCTCTCTCTCTCTCTCTCTTAATTTGTTTATCGACATCATCCCAGGATGACCAAAATTCACTAAGCATAGAAGATGTTGGAACTTTTGCATTGATATATGATTTCTTTTTTCCTTATACACATATCTTTCTGTGATCTTATATGTGATGTTTGTATCCCTACCGCAAAGTTTCCTCTTTGCACTAGTTCCTTAATATGCTGGTTGGAGATTTAGTTTGACAAAGTTCGTTGCATTTGCTAATTGCTAATCATTTGAATTGTTAAAGTTTTTCTTTGAAAATAAATTTGCTTACTTTTTTGTGGTATACAGTGAATCAAAACTTGTGAATAGGATCTATGTTTTCTATATTGTCTATTTGTTTGCAGGTGACATTGTTGATAAATGTTTCAGGTGAAATCAAAACATGAAATATTGAGTTCATATGCTGATGCAACTAAGGGATTAATAACACATGGATGGATAACAAAGATTGAAAAGCACGGTTGCTTTGTCAGGTTTTACAATGGTGTCCATGGATTTGCTCCTAGGTAAGTATTTTACCTTCTAGACCATGGTTCTGATGCCTCTGGGATCTGGCTTAAATTTAGTGTGGAATTTTATTCTGTTTACTATAATTTTTGTGGTTCATTAGAATGTATTAAAATGCATTTTGAAGAGTTCAACATTTGCTCATTCATGATGTATAAATTTTGCTAATCATATGTCTTTTGTTTATGAGGCTAGATATGGGTTAGTTTCACCAAATTTGAATTATAGTAGACAACAAAGCTTAAAGTTTTTATTCAATGCTATAGCATGTTAGACTGTGACAAAGTACCAATTTTGTTATATTAATTTGTCATCCTCTAGGAATGGGAGGTTAAAAAGGAAGTTGCCTAAGGTTTTAGAACAGTTTGAAAAGTGAAGAACAAAGTGCATCTTGGAGTATTTCAAGATTATAAGGTGTTTGGCATCGCTTTTAAAATGGTGTTTTTGGAAAACATTATTGAAAATAAAGTGACGTTTTTCTCATAATGAAAACTTGTTTGGTATTAATTTGAAGAGGTAAAGTTGTTTTGACTTTTGAGGGAAAAAGTCAATAGATTTTTTTTTTTAAAAACACTTGTTGAAAATAGTGGAAAAAATAAATTATTCTTTTCAACATTTTATATATAATTTTGAAAACAATGATTTGCATTTTCAAATACAACTTTTAGAAAACACCTAAACGGTAAACTTTTCAGCTGATTTTAGTTTTTGAAAACATATTCAAACCACCACTAAAATTCCTTTTTATGTTATAAATTCAATTTCGTATTGAAACTACTATATATATTTGGTCAAATGATGTTTTTCTCTTTCAGATATTATGCAATAAACTGTAAATTTTATTGATAATGAAACCTCAAGTATAAAAAGATGGACAAGCAAGCAGTCCACCTGAGGATCAATGTACTAAATTTTTTGTGTCTTTTGGGAGGTGTAGAAGCTGCAACTTATCAAAATTCTCTTCCATCAATTCACTTTTCCTTCAATTTTTTTTTTTTTTTTTTTGAGAAACTAATTTAATATCTAGATATACAACACCTCAATCATAATCATTTGACAAGAAGGCAAATTAAACAAATTCAGGGTACAGGAGTGCTGCAGAGTTTCTTTTAATTTTATACTTTTTAATCTGTTACGGGTAGAAAAAGCTGTGGAACTTCTTTACTGGGCATTAAATGGCCTTTTTTTATAATATTTTTTTTAATGTTTTTGATGCTAATAAACTTCCTCATTTATCTCCGTTTACTTTTTCTCTTAAAAAAAATTCTTCTCTCATTTTATTGTTCACTTTAATCATCGATAGCGTTATAGCAATTCATTGATTGTTTTTTAATGTAAAACAGATCTGAACTTGGATTAGATCCAGGGTGTGAACCAAGCTCAATGTATCATGTTGGACAAGTTGTCAAGTGCAGAGTAACGAGTTCTATTACCTCTTCACGGCGGATCAACCTAAGTTTCATAATGAAGCCTACGAGGTTTGACTCACTAGAACCTGTATGATTTTTTGTTGGTACATGCATATCCTTTCTCTGTATAATTTTAAAGTGAACTATTTTCATCTTTTGGCTGGGCAAGCAAATACAATTTCTATGCTGATTACACCCATTATATGATCTGCTAACTTTACTTCATAGCAAATTCAATTTTGTAAGCTGGGAAGATCCTAACTCGATGGTCCTAGTGTATTCTAATAGCTATTGAGTTGCTTTAAAATGCATATGCTATTAACCATTTCAGTAGCAGGAACTGTTGTATTGTTTGTGCCTTTCTTTTTTTCTTTTAATTTTGTTACCTTTTTTTTTTTTTTTTTTTTTTTGTGGACAAAATTAAAAAGGAACAAGCATATCCAGATAGCTGCAGCTCAGTTGTTTGCTTAAGGGTTATAAGTTTAGGGCTTTCTGGTGTACCTTAAAAGATTATTATTCTTCAAGTATTGTTCTCATTTTTTAAATTTAAATTTGAATAGCAGGGTTTCTGCAGATGATGCGGTCAAGTTGGGTAGCCTTGTTTCAGGAGTCGTTGATATGGTATCCCCGAGTGGCTTAGTTGTATATGTTAATGGGAAAAGCTACTTGAAGGGTATAATTTCTACTGAACATTTAGCAGACCACCATGGTATGTATTTACTTTTCTGTGATGAAGATTGTTTTGTTAGTACTGTTTTTTGTTGGTATTCTCTGACTTTTGTCACGGTTTGTGCAGAGCATGCTGCTTTGATGAAGTCAGCCGTAAAACCTGGATACGAGTTTGAGCAGCTGCTGGTCTTAGGTAAGACTGTAATTTGGTCTTTCCTAGTTCCCTTGGGCTTTTTTCACCTGACCAACTTGCATTTCTGTGCATGTGAAGGAATGAATTATGTAAATCATGGTTTGGTACTTTATTAGCTCTTGATATGATTCTAACTACATTAGTATTAAAAACAGAGCTTAAAGAATTATCCTTCAGGGTAATGCAGAAACTTTAGAAACATATAATACATGAACTGAAAAGTGGCACCTATTACAGAATGTCAGATAGTGCTTTTTATCTCTAGAAGATTGTATAGTGCTTTTTATCTTTAGTGAGGCATATTATTTCTCTTCTACTTCTTGCTGATTCAGGAGCAGGCTTGATTTTTGGCTCAACTAGAGACTCTTCTTTAATCTATTAATTGACAAACTAAATATAGGAAATAGAAAAAAGAGTCATTTAATGTGAATGTGTTACAAAGTGAACTTTTGCTGCTTGGATAAACTAGTCTGCAATGTATAAAGAAATGGATGTTCTCCTCACTCTTGCTCATTATACACCATGAAGGGGATAGGCCATAGGTTTAAATAGGGATATTTTAATATGAACAATGTCAGTAGTAGCCATTCTGCTATGAGCTGCTTTTAGACAGGAATATAAACCTTTCTTGGGATATTGGCTTTCCAAATACTGCGAGCTAGCCTGAAGTCATTGTTTGCTTCTTTTGATGTTTGTAACACAAATATAGGATTGGAAAGTATTCCAGTATTAATTTATTATTATTGTAGATACTGAGGGCAACAACTTGCAACTCTCTGCGAAATATTCTCTAATCAACTCGGCTCAACAACTTCCTTCTGATGTCAGTCATATCCACCCTAACTCAGTTGTCCATGTAAGTAGTTTTAAGTTCCTATTCATATCCTATTTGCTGAGCTCATTGTTTGTACCATTCTTTCTCAAGTGCTATAATGCAGTTGAGTTTGATTGTTTTCACCTCTATGAATTATTTGTATGAACCAGGGGTATATTTGCAACTTAATAGAGACTGGCTGCTTTGTTCGTTTTCTTGGGCGCTTGACTGGTTTTTCCCCAAAAAGCAAGGTAAATTTGTCTTATTTAGTTATTTTCGTATTTATTTTTAGATGTTGTCTCAGCTAAGTTGTGTTTAATCCACTCACATTCTGCCTTATTTTCTTTTTCTCTTTTGAAGGCAATGGATGACCAAAAAGCTGATCTTTTAAAAGCTTTTTACGTTGGGCAGTCTGTTCGCAGCAATATACTTGATGTTGGTGAACTGTTTGAAACTTGATTATCCTATTGTCTGACCTTTGAAGTTGCTTAGTGATCAACTTTTATCTTCTTTTGTTCTTTTCTTCTAGGTCAATAGCGAAACAGGTAGAATGACACTTTCATTAAGGCAGTCATGCTGTTCATCAACAGATGCATCCTTCATGCAAGAATACTTTCTATTGGATGAGAAGGTGAAATAAGAAAAACCATTTTTAATTTGATTTTTGTGATTGTTCTGCTGTTCATGGTGTTTTGCTCTCGTGGACCCAAGTTCACGCATAGCTTCATTTTTTCTTCCTCATTAATATAGCTTTCGTTCCCCATAAATTATCAAAAAAAAAAAAAAAATGCATTTCCCCATAAATTATAGGGCTCTTTTGTAACATTCCTTTTTTTTGCATTATAGTTTTGTTTACTATCAAATAAAAAAAATCATTTATACTTCAAGGATAAGTTTTAATCCTGTTTACTCTTTTTTTAAGTTTTGATAGTAGAGTTTCTTAATGATGAGCATCTTTGTTCAATCCAGATTGCTGAGCTGCAATCATCAAATTCTAAAGGGTCTGATTTAAAGTGGGTTGAAGGATTTAAAATCGGTAGTGTCATTGAAGGAAAAATTCACGAGGCAAAGGATTTTGGAGTCGTCGTCAGCTTTGAGAAATACAATGACGTATTTGGCTTTATTACTGATTTTCAATGTAAGTTCTTTTCATGATGATTCAGTTAGAGTGATTTTTCATTATCTTCGACAAAATAACTTTGAATGCAACATGACATTTGTAGTAGGTGGGACTACCATAGAAACAGGATCAGTCATTCACACTGTGGTTCTTGATGTTGCCAAAACTGAACGCCTTGTTGATTTATCTCTAAGACCAGAGTTCATTGACAGATCAAGAGAAAAAAACTCAAGCAGTCAGACTCACAAGAAGGTTTATCCTTAACTTATAGCCTCTATCTACTCATATTTCTATTTATATGCATCCCCCCTCAGCTTTTGTATAGACACACAATAAGTAGGTATAACTTTGAAAAGAGGGGTTAGCTTTTGTTTTTCCTTCTGTATTTTGCTTGTTGATACTCTTATACATCTATACGAACTCTGTTTCTTTTTGGATTGACCTTCAAGCATTTGGCCTTCAATAATACATTCAATGTACAATTTTTTATCCTTATCTTTTAGTGCTTGTCCTATTTGTGCCTCATGTATACCATGCTTAATTCCAGAAACGCAATAGAGAAGCATCAAAAGACTTGGAGATGCATCAGACTGTAAATGCGACTGTGGAGATTGTGAAAGAGAATTACTTGGCAAGTTTTATGCTATTATTTTGTTTGATGATGCTTTAATGTGCTTGTACATATTCTCAAAATTCTTTCTTCTGAAACCAGGTCCTTTCCATGCCTGAGTATAAATATGCTATAGGATATGCATCTGTGTCAGACTACAATACACAAAAGTTTCCTCAGAAACAGTTTCTGAATGGACAAAGGTGATAATGCCTTTTGATGATTAATCTATTCTTCTGTGTTCTTCTTTTCCCTCATCTGATAGTATTCTGTTTATTGTTCCCTCTTCTCTAGTTCTTATATGTCTCATTGTAATTGATTTCATGTCATCAAAGGGCAATTGCTATTATAAATGCAACTGGCTTTTCAATAAATTGGTTTTACCTTTGCACTTAAGAGTTCTATTTGTAAACACATTATATATTTAGTTGTTAACCAGTGGCCTTGTAATATGAAATGGTTTCCTTTTGTGCAGTGTCGTTGCCACTGTTATGGCCCTTCCAAGCCCGTCAACTGCTGGAAGGTTGCTTTTACTTCTTAAATCAATTAGTGAGGTTACTGAGACATCCAGTTCCAAAAGGGCCAAAAAGAGATCTAGCTACGATGTTGGAGCTTTGGTTCAAGCAGAGGTAGATAAATTAAAGCATCTTGTTAACTCGTCTTTCCTTGATATTTATGTTAAAATTCTGAGCTACATCAGACTAGGAGATCCTAATATTCTTTTGCTTGTCATGCTGATTCAGTTTTTTATAATAATTTGATATGCTTCCAGAACAAACAGAGAATAGTTATATGTATTTTTCCTTCATATTGTTTCAGATTACTGAAATTAAGCCTTTGGAACTAAGATTGAAATTCGGAGTAGGTTTTCGTGGGCGGGTTCACGTGACAGAGGTGATTTACTGGATAATTTGATTTCAACACTATTATCTACTTATTTATTAATTACTCTCTGTATACTTGTTATTATTTATTAATAGTTTTCTAGGTATATTACTGACAACATTGTTGTTCTATTTTGATTTTATTCTTTTTCAACTTGTCAATGAGCAGGTGAATGATGAT
Organism: Acer yangbiense; assembly: GCA_008009225.1. Classification (NCBI taxonomy): domain Eukaryota; kingdom Viridiplantae; phylum Streptophyta; class Magnoliopsida; order Sapindales; family Sapindaceae; genus Acer; species Acer yangbiense. The sequence goes on from CM017767.1 coordinate 32,006,016, forward strand.
AAGGATAGCCTTCTGGAAAATCCATTCAGCAACTACAGGGTTGGGCAAACACTGGCTGCCAGGATCATAGCAAAGTCTAATCAACCAGATAACAAAAAAAGCTACCTGTGGGAGTTGTCCATCAAACCCACAGTGCTTACAGGTAAAAGCAATATACTATAATTTTTTGTTTGGTTGCTCCAACATGAAACTGTCTGTCTTGATATCATGTTTGGTATATTATTATTTTGGAACTCTTATATAATTCAGGTCTTCACTCTTCACAAATCCTTGTTTTTGATCATTTTGCTCTGGCAATGGCATTCCTTTTGACATTTGTGACTCCTCTCCAATCTCTTTTTCTGTCTCTCCTACCTCTAAGTTTAATTCTTAATTTTTCATTTATATTTTATCACGGTCTGTAGACCATTGTTTTTCACACCAGATTGACCATCTTCTCTCCTTCCTTGTGACTGTTCTTTCTTTTTGTGGCACTTGAATTTTTAACATATTCCCTTAACATATCTGAAAATTGTGAATTGTGCAAAAGTCTGCTGCATCAAGCATTTGTTTCCTTGTGTCAACATTCAGTAATTTGCCTTTAATGTCCTTTTATTTTGGCATTATTAATGGCAAGACATTCGTGCTATGATGTTTATATATGCGCAACTAATTAAACATGTATAGAACGCCCAAAAAGTTCCAGGCATTAAAAAAAATGCACAAACAAGCCCACGATGGTTGTTACCTCAACAAAATTAATTAAGCTTCAGCCCTTGTGCATCGTCTCAATTTGTAAAGGGTGGCATTAGATTGAGATAGTGCCTCAAATTCATTGGTGAGAAAGAAAAAAAAAAGATGTTACAATGTCAGTAATTTTTTTTTTACCCAAACACATTAGGGTGCATTTGGAGTTCCTGTAGCTTGAGAAACAATAACTTATTTCAAACGTTGGGTGAAAAAAAAGATGTTACAATGTCGTATTTGGAGTTGCTGTAGCTTGAGAAACAATAACTTATTTCAAACGTTGGGTGAAAAAAAGGTGTTTGGTAAGCCTCTAAAAAACAGCGTATTTCATAATTTTCTTCTCCAATAATTAGTTTTGAGAAGTTGGTTGGGGATTACTTAAAACTAATTATGGAAGAAACTATCCCATTACTTTGAAATGTCCATAATACCCTCATCCATTTTAGAAAAAGACAATAAAGCCCTCACGTTAATTAAAAACATTATAAAATTACAATTACATTATTCATTAATTTTGTAAATTTAAATATTACATTGATGGGCGGCTACCGGTGTGGTGGCCCAGTGCCAGAGATGGCAAAACTTCTCCATTCTTGCAGTGGAAAAATTGAGAACAGAAGCCTTCTCCTGCGGTCTTTTCCATCTACTTTGAATTGCCGTTAGATGCTGGCTATCCTTTTTCAATGGAGGAGGCAAGCCTTTTCCTTGATGTCAATCTCACCCGAGTTGACGTTGTCGTCAGAGGATCTGCTCTCCTCCAGCGGTTGCACTAACAATTTTTATTATTTTTACTTAAATTTGTTATTTAACCATTTTTAAAATTTTAATTATATCATTATATATATTATTATAATTTTTAAATGAATTCTTTTTATTCACACTTTCAGCTCAACTACTGAGTACTGACATCATTTTTTCATCATCTCATTCAACTATTGTCTTTTCTGGCTTAAAACAATTTGGTTCTCAATCCTAGATCTATCATTTAGATGTATTTTTAATTTTGGTGGATAAGTCAAAACAAATAGATAAACATATTGATTAAAATTGTCTACAACCACTTTTTGGTTGTATTAACTGTATGGTATAAATAAACTATATGGACTTATTTGCAGTTCAGTCATGTTTGGAAATACATTTTACTTGTGGTCAGTGGTTAATAAGCTCTATTTTCATTGCTACTCATGTACAGATTCATCTGGATCATTGAGCAAGCCTTTTGCTGAAGAGTTTGATTTTTCAACTGGACAATGTGTCACTGGTTATGTGTATAAAGTGGATGGTGAATGGGCCTGGTTAACAATATCTCGACAAGTGAAGGCTAAGCTTTTTATTCTCGACAGTGCATGTGAGCCCAGTGAACTACAAGAATTCCAAAGTCGCTTCCAAGTGGGAAAATCTGTTACTGGTCATATTTTAAGTATTAACAAAGAGAAGAAGCTGTTGCGCTTGGTGTTACAGCCTCTAGATCATGGAGAAATTGATAAGGTGGAAAATGATAACATTTCAAATGACAATATTTCATCTCATATACATGAAGGAGGTATTGTGGGTGGCAAAATTTCCAAAATACTCCATGGTGTTGGTGGATTGGTTGTGCAGATTGGTCCTCATTTTTATGGTAGGGTCCATTTCTGCGAGCTTAAAGACACATGGGTGTCGGACCCACTATCTGGATATTATGAAGGCCAGTTCGTCAAATGCAAGGTCCTGGAAATCAGTCATGCTGTCAAGGGCACTATTCATGCTGATCTGACTTTCCGTTTATCTTCATCTGGCATGCTCAATCAAAGTTCTTCACAACCCTGCGATGCTGTGTAAGTCATTAAGCTTTTTAAAATTATATTCATTTATATATGTTATTCTAGTGTTACTCTTAAGTAATTGTTTATACTTGCGATATTTTATGTTTACGTAACATTGAGCTTTGAATTTACGATGCTATTTTTGTCAGCACTAATAATATATTTGTATGGGAATTTTTGAATGATAAACTTGGCATAATCTTCTTTGGAAGTGGGAATTTCTTGTTCATTATGCAGTACACAAGCTGCTGTTGGTTCTAGTAGTGTATTAGGTCTAGTTAATATGTGTGGATTGTAGACTGTTTTTGCTTCTGTGATTATTAAGCATTGTATAAAATACTATTGATTTTCTATAACTCCACATATTTGAAAGCCTAAATTACATTTTACATTTTGTGTTAGAATGCTTTAATTTTATTGTTGGGCCCTTTCTTAATACTTTAAGGCCTAAGCTTTTGGGTTTTGTGGTTACTTTGATGGTATCGGAGCCAATTTTCCTAGGAATGAGGCCCTCCGCATTATTATATTCGAAATTATGATTTGTTATATGTTATTTGATTTTAGTATGTGTTAGTATTTGAGCTTGAGCCATGTGTAAAATCTGTCGGTCTTGTACATGAGGGGTTCCATCTAGATCAATGAATAGTATACTGCTAAATTTAGTATAGTTATTTATAATGTTAATATCAATTTTTATTTTATTTTTCCTGGACGTATTTTAAGATTTAGTTTGATTTCTTTACTATATGTTTATTTATTTTAAAGAAAATGTTATTTTCTGGTTTGCGTTTATAGGGATACTCCTTGCGATCATTTTGAAAAGATTGAGGATATTCATCCTAATATGGTTGTACAGGTATATAACATCGTACACTTTTTACCCTTGGATATGATTTGCAATTGATATTGTATATCTTTTTATGGATATTCTGTTCACCAACTAATTGCAAATGATATTACAGTACTTTACAGCCCTTGTTTGGATTAAGAAGTGATGCATTTCACAGTTTTATGCAGATGTTACTATTTAATTTAGGGACGTGTGAATCATAATTTATCATATTCTAGAAGTTGATGGAGATGTTCACATCTAAATGTTGTATTTTTATTATTTTTTCCTGTGTTAGAACTTATAAGTAATCAATACTGAAATTTTTGCGTTGTTACATTTGCATCAGCCATTATTTTGTACAAAGGTTCTGATTGATTTCAATTGGTGTTGCTTTTACTTGAACATTTACATCAATAAGTTCATTCTATTAGAAGACTATGCATTTACTTGAACATTTACATTCTATTATAAAGTAATGGGTGACTGACTATGCCTGGCATGGGCCGTCAGTTCTTAGCTATTTGTAACTCACATTGCAACAGTTGTAGTATATCTATAAATGTAGATATGCCTTGGCTGAAGTAGGTTAAATATGGTACTATAAATCGCTTTCCAAGAATTTGAAATGATTTATCTATGAATTACATTTCAAGAGACAAAAACTTGTTCCTAAACATTTGTTTTGGTTAGTGATCTGTTTAGCCTAACTCACTCATTCTAATTGATTAATGATGATAAATATTTAAGTTGGTTAATTTTTATTGTTGGTGATTTTTTTTAAGTTTTTCCTCGATTTTGATTACTGGTTTTTTTCTTTACTTTTTTTTTATGTTTGTGCTCATATATGCATATTGGCTCACACAGGGTTATGTTAAGAATGTTACATCTAAAGGATGTTTCATTTGGCTCTCACGGAAGCTTGATGCAAAGATTCTCATCTCAAATCTGTCAGATGGATTCATTGAAAGTCCTGAAAAAGAATTCCCTATTGGAAAACTTGTAGTTGGCAGGTAGGTTCTATATTTATTCTTTCTGTTACCTCTTGGTCAATAAGTGATATTTATGGTTGATATTGATGTTCTAAGAAGCATAAGTACAGGGTGTTATCAGTTGAGCCTTTATCGAAGCGAGTAGAAGTTACCTTGAAGACATCAAATTCTAGCAATGCTTCAAAATCCGAAATCAATGATTTAAGTAGTCTGCATGCTGGAGATATAGTTTCTGGCCGGATTAAGCGACTGGAGTCATATGGTTTATTTATCACAATAGACCACACAAACATGGTATGGGAAAAGTCCTGCTTCTCTTTTTGGGACATGCATAATTTATGTTGTTGATCAGGAAAAAAAAGGAAACTGGAAAAATTGTGTTGTGATCCTTTTTTAATTATTATTAATATTGCACACACAACCCAGCCATCTTTCCAGTTTTCGATTAATGACCACCATCAGTAAAATTTATGTTTATTTTCTTAAAAATAAAATAAATTAAACAACAGCTAGTATGTTCAGATCGGTGGAGATAATTTCGTATTAATATTGTTATATGTCAAAAGTGCTTGTTTATTTTTTTCTTCTCTGATAAGAAAGAAAAAGAGTTCATTCAAGAAAAGTTGATACAGAGGTCAACAAGATATCCTTCAAATCTGTAAAAAAAAAACATTTTTTTATTGACTTTCAAAACATGTTTTGTTTTGGTGTTGCTTAATATTAACTAGCTGTGTTCACAGGTCATTAGTTTAACCTTCAGTGCTGTTATGCATTGTCACTTTCAGTACTTAGATATTTGTGTCTGCTATCTGTGCACAGGTTGGATTGTGCCACATGTCAGAGCTTTCAGATGATCGCGTTGACAACATAGAGACTAAATACAGAGCTGGAGAAAAAGTTACAGTGAAGATATTGAAGGTAAAAACATTTATCTGTAGAGAAATATGGAAAGGTCAAATTGGTACAAGTTCCATTTAATTCATAGGCCCCACATCATATTAGAATTTATGTAGACTTTGTTATGATCAGTACTTTTTACTCGATAAGATCAGGCGACTTAGGTTAATGTTTACAGTAAAAGTTTATAGCAGATCATGTAATGACATTAATTCTTGTTCACCGGTAGGTAAAAAATTTTACTGCTGAATTTTTCAGTAATATTTATCTATTATATTAGGTAAATGAGGAAAGGCGGCGTATTTCTCTTGGGATGAAGAGTTCATATTTTAGCGATGGTACTGCCCTTCAAAGAGATTCAGATGAAGAATCTGATGAAGCAATTGAAGAGACTGATGTCCATGAAAAGTCGTTAATTTTGTCAGACAGCAGTTCACTTGCTGTCCAAAATATGGTCGTTGAGTATGAAAATGGAGAATCTCTTCTTGCTCAAGCCAAATCTAGGTCTTCTGTTCCTCCCCTTGAGGTTACTCTTGATGACATAGAGCAGTCTGACATAGACAATGTTGCTAGTCAAAGTCAAGAACATATTGATGAGGCAGACGTGGAAGTTGAGAAGAAGCAACGCTCTAATAAGAAAACGAAGGAAGAGAGGTATGTTCAATTCTCACTATTTGTGCAATTTTTCTTGTCATGTAAGTGGTGGCTGTTTGGATTTTGAAATTAATATGAATACTATATTTGACAGGGAGCGGGAAATAAGAGATGCTGAGACAAGACTATTGGAGAAGGATGTACCAAGAACTGCTGACGAATTTGAGAGATTGGTTAGAAGCTCTCCGAATAGCAGTTTTGTTTGGATAAAATATATTGCCTTCATGCTCTCTTTAGCTGATGTTGAGAAAGCTCGCTCGATTGCTGAAAGGTACTGGTCCGGCCAAAATATTAATTTACCCATAATGCCATTGGGTTGGTATACTAACGTGCTCTTTTATATTCAGTTATATATTTTGGGTAATATTACACCATCATTTGTAACATTTTAACTACAATTTATTTGGAACTGAAAATTGGAAAAAAAATAAAAAGATGGCATTGTTTGGTAGCTGTTCTGCACATGGCATGTAAGTTTTACCAATGTTTTGTGATTCCTTGTATCGATATCTTAATATTAATTATAAGCTTAAACTTCAGTAGATGAAAAATCTAATCACATTGTAGAAGATATTTATAATTGGGGGTTAAAATGTGGCTTGTATTCTGCTGAACATTATTAAACGTACCAATGTACCATATGGGCTCATGAAGGCTAATTGTTTCTGAACATGTGAGGCACATCATGTTATTTTTTCAAGTTTTAAATTTCTTTATGTGTGGTTTGCTGGCAATTTCATTTATCCGTGTTTGCCTTGTTATTTTTGTTATTGTCAAAGTGATTTAGAATAGCAGTTTACTGCAAAATGCACATTGGGATGTTGCTTCCCTGGTATAATTGGATAATAACTTTAACTTCATTGTTTCTCTGTCTTCTGAAGGGCTTTGAGAACTATAAACATTCGAGAAGAGAATGAGAAGCTAAATATTTGGGTTGCTTATTTCAATTTGGAAAATGAATATGGAAATCCTCCAGAGGTAGTTAAAACCGAGAGCAATTTTAAATCTGTCTTGTCATCATAATTTGAATTTAGAGTTTCATTACGTCATTTTCTTTTCAGGAAGCTGTCTTAAAAGTATTTGAAAGAGCATTGCAGTATTGTGACCCCAAAAAGGTCCATCTAGCACTCTTGGGGATGTATGAGAGGACTGAACAACACAAGTTGGCCAATGAACTTGTCGACAAAATGATCAAGAAGTTCAAGCATTCGTGCAAGGTATTCAGTGTATATTTTATATTTCTGACCTTTATTTTATGGGTTTCTTTTTTTATTTGTATATTTATTTTTGTGTGGAATTAGACATTTATATTTCATTGAAATTTAGGTTTGGTTAAGGCGTATCCAAGGGCTTTTGAAGCAAAACCAAGATAGAGTTCAGTCTGCAGTGCAGCGTGCTTTATTAAGCCTTCCACGCCATAAGCATATTAAATTCATCTCACAGACTGCTATACTTGAGTTCAAAAGTGGGGTTCCTGATAGAGCGCGATCCATGTTTGAAGGAATTTTGCGTGAGTATCCAAAGAGAACAGACTTGTGGAGTATTTATCTTGATCAAGTAAGTTACTTTCAACTGTTTGTATTTTGTTATATTGCCTTTTTTTTAGTGAGACCTTTTCATGACCATGCTACACTTGTTAGGAGATTCGACTTGGAGATGTGGATTTGATTCGTTCACTATTTGAGAGGGCTATTAGCTTGAGTCTCCCACCTAAAAGAATGAAGGTGCGTAGAATGCAATTTACTTTTCAGAGTTACTATGCGGGCTTTGCCTTGTGTTATGCCTTATATGTGTGCTTCATTGTTTGGCAGTTCTTATTTAAGAAGTATCTCGAGTATGAGAAATCTCAAGGTGAAGAATCACGGATTGAGTACGTGAAACAGAAAGCAATGGAATATGTCGAAAGTACAATAGCTTCATAGTTAATGACCATATATTTCTTTGCCCGAGTCTCCTTTCCAGACTTGCAATCATACTGGAGTTTGTTGTTTGCAATGTATTGCAAGCACGGTAGCACAGTCGAAGAAAACATACTTATTTAACAGAGATGCCATCCAAGATATGATCAGGATTTTGCTGGTGAAGCTCACACCAACGGATATATGCCAAATGTATCGTTCTTATGAGGTCAAATCTGTAACGTTATGATGTTCCGCCGTTTGAAAGGATAGACTGGCTACTCACTTTACATTATTATGAATTTTGTTTTTTGAAGTGTAGATATTGTAGAAAACAAAGAAAATTATGTCCATATCGATTTATTGTTTACTATACTAATGTCGGCCTTCCTGTTATTTATTTCATTCACATGCATCTGAATTGAATTGTAAGATTTCTTTTGAAATGTGGGCTACCAAAATTTATGTAGGCAATTCAATTGATGTTTTCATTTGAGCCACTTTGTTGAATGTTGAGTCTGAAGATTAGATTGCAAACTTTGATTTGTGCTTTGCTTTTTCTCCGAACCTAATAGGGGCATCGTAAAATATACTATCGTAATGTTGCGGATCTCAGTTTTTTTTTTTTTAGTTTATATTTTTGGAACTACATTTTGTGTTTTGAAGGATTGAAATTTGATTCAAATCTATAATTATATTGATGTAGATGAGGGGTATACCATTGACCAATCTCCTCCCATTTGAATCTTAGTTTGTGATATAAAGGTTTCATTCAATTATTATGTAATCGTAAGTAAAAATTAAAAGGACTCAAATCACCTGTCCAAAAGTGGTGTCCCAATTTGTGTATAACCAATTAAATTGGAACATGTGTCTATTTTTTATTTTTATTTTTTCAACTTCTTCCATAAATATAGATACATGTTTCAATTTGGTTGATTAGAAACAAATTGGAACACCATTTTTGAACAGGTGATTTGAGTCCAAATTAAAATGTATTAGGTTATACATCTATAATTCCTAAATGATACTAACACGTTACTAGATGTCCAACATTATTGCGATAGTAACTCTATCGGTGTTTTGGTAAAATATTTTTGTTTAAAAAAAACGGATGTGGTCCACAGGATATACATTTGTTATAAAGATTTAGCACTTCCTAAATCTCATTCTCTTGCAAATTCCATTTCGGTCATGTGCATTGCAATAGAGCAAAATTGGTACAAGCCTGCGCCTGTTTATAGTGCAGCTTCTAAACTACATGATTGATGAGCATTAACCAACCAAGAACATCCTTGACTGTATTCATAAATAAATAAACGAATTGCTTATTGTTTTGGGGGCTTAATGGTCACATTAGCATAATTAACCACTGCCCAGATAGTAACACTAAAAGCCCTTCTCGGTTACAATACATACAATTTTCCATATCACCTATTATACAAAACAAGCTAGGTATTAATTACATAAAATGACAAATGCAACTTTATTTGAAAATCACACATGAATTCCTTGTGCACTTGTCGCCACTGCTCTCCAGGTAGCAAAACGAGTGAAGTTTGTTTTATCCGGTATGATTGTAAGCTCTGAATTATGACTAGTTGTCAACTTGCAACCAAATATGTACGTCGACTACAAGCTGTATTAATGGATGGATGGTCTTCACCTTGCAATTTCATTGCTTGCTCAGGTAAAATGCAGCAACTAAAAGCACTCAGTGTGTGTATGCTTCCTCAGTTGCAAACCTCGATGTGATCTCATGAACCGCAAATTGGAGAGAGGAACAGGATGGAATTAGTTCAGGGCATGATGGACCCGCTCTAGGAGTTGCACAACCTTATTAGCAGCAATAGGCGAAGAAGCTAACCGTTTTGAACTTGATTTAACTGTATCTGGAGGTCCAGAAGGCAATGATAGTACATCCTCTTGTTGCATGCTTGTAAGCTCCAAGAATTGTGCCAGCATGTCTCCATCGAGCATTTTCGGTGATCCAACCTGCAAGTTTGCAACCACAAAGAACAAATAAGTAAAATTAAAAAATAACACAAGTGTAGATACAGCAAAGCATGTACTTCAAAAAAAAAAAAAAAAAAGATAGTGAAGTATGCTCTCCGGCACTTTTATGGCGTCAATTGTTAGTGAAGCTGAGAAGTACGTGAAATAATAAAGCAATGTAGAAACATGGAAAATTTACTGCCTAAATTAGTTAGATGTAAAAACATATTAATATCACTACATATGCAAAAGAATGCTCAAATCATTTACTAGCAGACAGAAGATGGATTTTATTTTTTCTCCGGCCACTTCCCTAAGCATTTAATTTCAGTTTCAAAACCATCATATCTGCTTAAAGGTTGGCACTTGGCCATGTTCAGATTATGAATATATGTCAAGGATTTCATATTTGGCATGCAATGCTCTTTAAGAGTGCACTGCACGGTACACAGCTGAGAAGGAAAAAGGCAAGAGCAATATAGTTAACCTGGTCTTTTTGATCAATATAAAAACATGAATGCAACAATAGATGTTTCATACCATGATGTTTAGAAAATATTGAAAGAAAACATTTCTAGTCAAACTTAAAGCTTGGAACTGTAAAGTGACTCATAAGCATTCATTAGATCTACATAGAAAAGTTCAAAACTGCACACTCATTATGATATAACTACTTTTTCATGCTTGATGCTTGACTTAATTTCACAAAAACTTGCCACTAAAAATAATATGTAGATTTTTACTTTTCTTACCGGGTTTTCACGGCTACGGAACTCATTATGATCATTCCCAAGTATAGGTGCAGTTAATGGGTGGACCACAAGTCTAGTTTGGACCGCTTCTAAGAGTTCATACTCTTCCCTACAAAAATATGAAGTTCATCAGGAGTGGCACTCAGAAAGGATGTAACATCAAAATATACCCACATTCTTTAATACGTAACATGAACTTCACTGCAAGAATGAACATGGCACCTAGTGAATGTAGCTTCTTTTACAATTAAACTCGTACCATCCCAATCTTAAACTAGTTAGGATCAGCATAGTTCTTGTTCAACATTGTGCAAAATGATATGAAACCCTCTAAAAATGCCAATTCTTTCGGCGTATCAGTTTACCATGCATCTTAAAAATATTTTATTAACATAGCTATATATGAAACAAAAAATTAATTACATATGGTGCTGAAATGTGGCATTTCATGAAAGCAGGAAGCTCAATTTGATCTTATATGGCAATGCTTATAAACACTTTACTTTCTAGCTTTACAATGCAACACAAAAGGAGATAATAATATTTCAAATTTCAGGATCCATTCATGGGGTTCATAAAAGGAACCATATATTCAAATTTCCAAAACTATATTAAAAATCGTTTTTGGTTGATAATGCATGTAGAAAATTCTTTCAAAGCAATTAAACACAATTGAGATGTGTCTGCTACCTCATCTAGAAAATCTAATACAATATGCATCCCCACTAAAAATATATGGATGGATGCTCTCTGTTTAGTATGCAAGAATTCTATAAAAGCTCTGTATCTACAACAGGTCCTGATACTTTTGACTGTCTGCTTTATAGATCCACTCTTTTACCAACATCTACATTGTTTATATGTTATCATTTCAGAAAAAAAGAAATGCAATGCTTTCTTTGCCTTTACCATTATTGGATTCAAAACTATACAAGTATAAACAGAAACATAGGCGAGTGTATGAGTGTGTGTGTGTGTGTTAATAGATAGGTATTTGCTAAAACATACCTTGATATAGGAATGAATATTACTATGCTTCCTAGGAGTGTGCTGGCTATGATAGTACTGTGTGAAGAGTCGACATTTGCACTGAGACTATCACAGCCTCCCAACACATCATCAGCTGGAAGTTTGTATATAAATGACCCCTAAAAATGAAAAAAAAATCACTACAATATAAGAATGCCATCAAAGTAGGATGCAAAATTATCATGACACAAATAGGGCTTCCAAAGCTGCATAAGATGCAACACAAATTCTAAAGCACTCTAGTATCTCACAGCAGAGTAAGCAGCATACAAAATTAGGGTTAAAAAAAAGAAAAGAAAATGAGTACACAATTATTGCAAGAACAATATTTTTTTCAATGTACTGTTATATCCTTTTCGATTATCATGTGATACATTGACAACCTCCCACCGAATTTGGAACAATAATGACATTTGCCTCATAAATTATTCTTCATATAGATGGTGTTCGCCTTTGTCTCAAACAAATGACCAACAAATATTCCATATCTTCTTCAGAGCCATCTTAAGATATAGTTTACCCTGATGAGATTTATTAATAGTTAAATGTGAAACAAAGGAAATTTTTGAAGGATAAAGAAAAACATCCTAAATGAGCTAGAATTACATTATGCATTCCAATTTTCAGATGTATTCATCAGTAATATGGCCCCTATATATTTCTGAAAAAACTCCATTGCAAACTGGAAATCAAAAGAAACTGAAGTTGATTGATTTAAAAGACTAACAAAAACCTGAGTGATTTTTTTTTTTTTCAAAAAAGGCAACCAAAAAAAAAGTGGACTTTTCACAAACACCGAACGAACCAAACCAATTGGTTTAAGTTCTCAATTTGGAGATCTATGCAGTGCAGCTGCACTGCCAGAGAAAAATGCAACTCTGAAGAATAGTTTGTTCTGCCACCAAAGATCCTTGATTGTACCATGACCCACATGTATATGTGATTCAGGTAGGTTCAGTTTTTAACCCGGAATAAACCACCAATAACTGATATCTAGAGTAGGAATGTTCATGACAACTTGATCTTCCAGCATTAATAGTGACGTACATATTTATTGTTAATGTAATTATAAATTTATTAATTTAGAGTAGGAATATGCTGGTTTGACAGTCTGATTTGGTTTCCTATATTTACACAATTATCATTTTTTGATTCTTCAAACCAAAACAGAACCAACCCATGAAAGAAAAAAGAAAGAAGCACCAAATTAAAACAAATTGACAAGATTGGTTTAATTTGGTTTTTAACAGTTTAATCAGTTTGCTTACACCACTGATAGCCAATATTCAAAAATTCCAGCTTTATGTTGTTGCTTATAGTTTACCACTGATTTCGGTGAAAATACCAATTCAGCTAGTAGAACTTATCTTGGATCACATTAATTAATTTCATCTTAAACCCTATAAGAGCTCTGGAGAATTAAAACCCAGACCAGCAATACTTCTTTATGAATTATGAGTGACCATATGGATCAAATCTGACAAAGATTTGTACCATGAGAACAATAAAGAAACACATCTAACAATCGCAACGACCAATGACAAGCAACAAGCCAGATCATGGAGTAGATCAGCCTGCCCACAAACCTCATCAAGAGCCGTTATCTAAAATTCTAAATCACGAAACTGTGAAGGTAAACCCACTAGATTGTCCGTCATCAGACGCTCTCTTGATCCACTACTCTATTGAATTATCAAATTTGTTCTTCTCTATGTGTATTGTGTGTGAGTCGTATGAGTGAGTGAATCTTTCATTACTGTTTTTCCTGTATCTACAGCACTAATCTTTATCTAGAGTTTCATGGAGTATTCAACAACTACAATTCTTTTTTAGCTTGTGATTTTTAGATCACAAGGAATAATGAATATTCACAAATATTTTTGTAACAAAAGAATAACAAGTAGATTAGTTCTGTACACATCCTTGCTTTTTGATGTAATGCTCTGTAGATTAAACACGACAACCATTGAATGCTTTGTAATCAAATATCATACAGAGGAAAAGATTCTTTCTAGTTCAACTAGATCAATGGATCATGCCCTCTAACTTCAACATTACTATTAGGAGTTATTTATCTACTCTGATAACTGAATGCTTATGTAGGAATTACCTTCCTGATGCTCATGGCTATCTCGCCCATATGATAAGCACAACTCACTGTTAAATTGCATTCTGGACTTGCATTATCTGGGACAGAAAAACAATATTATTGAAGAAAATCAGCACTGTTAATTTCCAGCCAATGCAGAAAAGAAATAATAGCATGGTAATACAGGTGAGATGGAATACAGATCAACTGTTGAAGTTAACACAAGCTAATTTTTTTTTTTTTTTCCAGATGTACTTCTTAGCTTTGTCCGTAAATAAGTCTCTTGAGGAACTCAATTGTAACCAATACTTACATCAAATATTTCCTAATTAACCAAATTAAAAATCAAGCAACTAGAAGAAACTAAAACCACTGGTATAATTGCAAGCTCCACATGGATATGAATGACAAGTCTTGTCAATCCTTTTGATAGCAAATTGTTTAAATTTCCCAAAGGATCAACTACTGCATCGTTATAATCAGACCATTATGGTTATTTTATGATTAAAATCTGAAAGTTTCAATGCATGCAAGCACCACCTGCCTCATAATTTTTAATATCAGGATACAACTCAGATGTTGTATTCCTGAACTTGAAATATTAACTAAGTGCACATTGATTCTCATCTTCTTCATTCCCAAACACAGTTAAATTTCAAAATCTGAAACTGTGTCACATTGAATCAAGAGTGAAAATAGCTACTTAAAGAACTTAAAATAGAAATCAAGCGATTCTACAAAGAAATTAATATTTCAAAGTACAAAAGTATAAGCAAGTTATATACAATTACAGGCAGGCACAGTACTTGAGATAAAGATAAAGTTAGAATTTACCTTCCAGACGATCTGAACAAGACAGGACAGCAATGCTGCCCTTACGGTCTGAAACAACAGCTGTATCAACATCCATAAGAATACAATCAGCGACTAACCTCTGTGATGGATCACAATATATTTGCTCCAGTTTCCTGGATTCCTAGCATCAAAAAGAAAACAAACAACACAGAGAAGTCAGAATCAATATCATAAACAGCCAACCACAAAACGTTGCTCCCATGGGGGAAAAATATATTAAGTTGGTTCCAGTACAATAATGAGAAAAAATCACAGAAATTTTACCGAAAGGAACCGAAAAGAAAGAGTTAATATGCATAAAACACGGTCAAATATTTTCACATACCTCGTGATACGAGTAAAAAAGGATGCCATCACGGCAATCTCCGACAGCGATTCTAGTAAAATGAGCAGTCAACAACATTATCATAAAACGTGTCCTTCCTACAGCGAACCTTCTCACTTTCTGGGGATTATCATTTGGAAATCCACATACGTAAAACTGAAACAAGGAGTATGAATACTTTTATAAGCAATGGCCATGTGATTGACAAAGTTCACCCAGGTAACTTGCAAGCATACGTATCAAATTGTGCAACTTACAGCATTACCAGCAGATGCCAAGAAGTAATGATCGAGATATGGACAGATTGCAAGCACCATTCCAGGCCACTTGGTTGAGTAAGCCAACCGCAGCTGCCATGCTTCAGTATCTTCAAGTTTGATTCCATCACAGCTAGCATCATCTGGGCTACTGCAGAGGCTACTGCTAGACAGCTGTTCTGTGGCATATCCAACAATTTCACGGAATGGTGACGTTCGTTGAGAAGATGAGCCTGGTTTAGAACCAAATGTCATTGAGCCACTATCTGAATTTTGCACGTGTTCAATACAGATGACTATCAGACGGCCCTTGGTACTGTTGAGAAAAATGTCCAATTAGATAACATGCCTATGTAATTTATCATTTCATACACAAAGCCAATTGAGATCGACTTTCAGGACTCCTAACTTTGATTTGGAAATAGAAACATAATTTTCTTTTCCTCCAATCTTTCCAGCAATGGTGTAAAATTTCGGACATTTCAAAATCATAGAAACCATAAATTGTACAAACAATAGTGTTGAATTATTACTCTACTTTATGTTGTTAGTTGTCATGTGAATTAATCTTTTAGTTTAGCTGTTAGTTGTTGAGTTGTATTTAATGATTTGTACTTAGTGGGATTAGGTGAGTGTAAATAGTTATAGTTGGTAGTTAGCTGCTGGTTTGTATTTCTTCTAGGCCCTATCTTGTAGTATTTATATTCTCTTCTACAGTAGAGATATGTCAAGGAAAATAAAAAAGGCAATCATTCTGATTTTCTTCATGGTATCAGAGCACCCTTTTCTGAAACCTAAATCCCTTCTATAACAAATTACAGAATGGTTACCCCAACACCATTGGAGATAGTTATGGCCATTGAGTTTGTGTCCAGTGATAGGCATATAGGAAATATTCCCATTGTTTGAATCACCATTACTGTTGATGACAGATGGTTCAGAATCTATGGAAGTAGATGAAGTTGAAGGAGGAGTGGAAGGGGAAAAGATGATTATATCACTGGTGAGTCTATCTCACCAGCAAAGGAAGACTCGGCTTTCAAAAAATGGAGGACCGAGAATAGTATGGTGATGTCCTGGCTCATCAACTCAATGACTAATGAGATTGGTGAGAATTTCCTTCTCTATGAAACTGCCCAGGAGATCTGGGATGCAGCAAGAGAGACATATTCCAGCAGTGATAATGTGGCAGAACTATTTGGAATAGAGAGCACACTTTATGAGTTAAAGCAAGGAGAAATGACAGTCACTCAGTTCTTTAGCAAGTTGACTCGTTATTGGCAGCAGCTAGATTTATTCGAAAAGCACAAGTGGAAGAGTCCTGAAGATAGTGTTCTCTACAAAGATATTGTTGAGCAGAAGAGAATTTTCAAGTTTCTCCTGGGGTTAAATCCTAATCTGGATGAAGTGAGGGGTAGAATTCTAGGGACTAAACCACTTCCTAGTATCCGTGAGGTATTTTCAGAAGTAAGAAGAGAGGAGAGTAGGAAAAAGGTTATGTTAGGGAATCCTAATCCTGAACATAAACTAGATATCTTAGTTCCTGAAAATTCTGCCCTTATTGCTCGAGGAAATCAATACAATGTCACTGATAACCAGCCCAGGAAGGGAAGGCCCTGGTGTGACCATTGTAAAAGACCTGGACATTTGAAGGAGACTTGCTGGAAGGTACATGGCAAACCAGCAAATTGGAAACCTCGGTATAACAGGGAAAGCCGAGGAAATATGGTGACAGGCAATGATACTTTCTCCTCAACAGATCAGACCTTATTCAGCAAAGAGCAGATGGATTTATTACAAAGGTTGTTTACCACTCAATCCTCAGTTGTGGGAAGTGGTTCTGTGGCTCAAAGAGGTAATTTCTTAACAGCCTTAAATGCTAGAAAAAATTTACAGAGGTCTTGGATTGTTGATTCTGGGGCCTCAGACCATATGACCGGAGATGAAACTTTATTTATTGATTTTATCCCAAATAACAACAATTCTACTGTTAAGATTGCTGATGGGTCTTTATCCAAAGTCACTGGAACAGGTTCTGTAGTAATCTCTCCCAATATCACTCTACATTCAGTCTTGTTAGTACCTAAACTTGATTGTAATCTGCTCTCAATTAGTAAGCTTACAACTGATCTTAACTGTGTTGCCCAATTTTCCTCAACTCAATGTATGTTTCAGGATCTGAACTCGGGGAAGATGATTGGCAATGCTGACGTGCATGCAGGCCTCTATCTACTTCAAGTTGGACCTGAATCTAGTAAACAATCACACTTAGCTACAGCAAAGAATGTTCTCTCTTCTAGTTCTCAGGATAGTCTAGGTAGTCAAAATAAAAACAGTGAGATCTTCATGTGGCATTATAGGTTAGGACATCCTAACTTTGTATACCTTGAAAAACTGTTTCCAGCCTTATTTCAAAACAAAAAATCTCAATCTTTCCAATGTGAAATCTGCACTTTGTCAAAACAGAATCGTCAAATTTATTCCATGCAGGGATACAAAAACTCACAGCCTTTTTACTTGATTCATAGTGATGTATGGGGTCCTTCTAGGATTCCTAACATTACTGGAGCTAGATGGTTTGTCTCCTTTATTGATGACCATACTAGACTCACTTGGATCTTCTTAATGAAAGAAAAGTCCGAGGTGTCTCAAATATTTCAAAACTTTGTGAAAATGATACAAAATCAGTTTGATACTAAAGTTAAAATCCTTAGAACTGATAATGGCAAGGAATTTTTCAATAGTGTTTTAAACAATTTTTTGCTACAAGAGGGTATTGTCCATCAAAGTTCTTGTCCTGAGACACCACAGCAGAATGGGGTCTCGGAAAGAAAAAATAGACATATCTTAGAAGTAGCACGATCTGTCATGTTTACTTGTCATGTTCCTAAACATTTTTGGGGAGAGGCTGTTTTAACAGCAACTTATTTAATAAACAGGCTCCCATCAAGAGTCTTGAGTTTTAAGACTCCTTGCCAAGTTCTCTTACAAAGTTTTCCAAACACTAGACTCATTTCAAATCTCCCTACCAAAGTTTTTGGATGTACAGCTTTTGTTCATATAAATCAACCTCACAGAACCAAGCTTGACCCTAAATCACTAAAATGCATTTTTGTTGGTTACTCACCAACACAAAAAGGATACAAATGCTATTCCCCCACTACAAGACGTTTTTATATTTCAAAAGATGTTATATTTTTAGAAACTCATCCATTTTATTCCAAAAACAAAGTGGGGGAAGAATCTGTGTCCAATTGTTTTTGGAAAATAACTGATAATCAGCCCTGTGGTCAGCCCTATAATGGTAAATTTTTTGATGATTTTGGTTCTGACATCTTTGAGTCTCCATCATATCCAAATGTAGATACATTCAAGACTCCTAAGACACCCTCTAAAACACAAACCACTTCACCTGCAACTCCTAAACAGCATTCTGAGATATTAGAATCCAACGATTCATCTGAGGTTTCACTTGATTTGAATCTCACACACAAACCACAATCTGCTGATCAAGATGTGATTGTTTATTCTAGAAAAAGGAAAAACCAAAAGCAGGTGGGAGTTCCATTGCAAGTTGAGCAGAACCAAGAGTCTCAACCGTGTAAAATGATCCAAGAGGGTGATCTGAATCTGAGTACAGAAAGTGCAGAAAATGGCAAGATTGAATCTGGTGACAGCAACACACCTGAGACAACCACATCTAACAGTGAGCTTCCAATTGCTTTGAGGAAAGGTCTAAGAGAGTGCAGAAACAGACCATTATATCCCATGAGCAACTACATCTCATATAGTGGGTTATCACCATCATTTCAAGCTTTTTTAGCTAATATCATGGAAACTCAAGTTCCTAACAGCATAGAGGAAGCAATGAAGATTCCAGAGTGGAGAGCAGCCATAAAAGAAGAGGTTAGGGCCCTTGAGAAAAATAGAACCTGGGAGATGACAAAGCTGCCTAAAGGGAAGAACCCAGTGGGCTGCAAGTGGGTTTTCACCATAAAATATAGGGCTGATGGAAGTATAGATAGATATAAGGCTAGATTGGTGGCAAAAGGGTTCACTCAATCATATGGAGTGGACTATGAGGAGACTTTTGCACCAGTGGCAAAGATGAATACTATTCGAGTTCTACTTTCCATAGCTGCAAACTTGGATTGGAAGCTTCATCAACTAGATGTAAAGAATGCCTTTTTAAATGGAGAGTTGGAGGAGGAAGTGTATATGAGCATCCCACCAGGTTTAGAGAATTCAGCTAACAATCAACTTGTGTGTAAGCTGAAAAAATCACTCTATGGACTGAAACAATCCCCAAGAACCTGGTTTGAACGATTTACCAAATCAGTAAAGAAAAGTGGGTTTAGGCAGTGCCAATCAGACCACACCATGTTTGTTAAGCACTCAGCTGGTAACAAAGTGACAGTTCTTATTGTATATGTAGATGATATCATCCTTACAGGGAATTGTGAAGAAGAAATACGGAGATTAAAGTGTTTTCTGGCTAGAGAATTTGAAATAAAAGATTTAGGACAGCTAAGGTACTTTCTAGGCATGGAGGTAGCTCGGTCCAAGGCAGGCATTGTAGTTTCTCAATGGAAATACATACTGGACCTACTAAAAGAAACAGGAATGAGTGACTGTAAACCAACAGAAACACCAATGGATTATACAGTCAAGTTGGGAAGTCTTGAAGGGAGTGCTCCTGTTGATAAAGGAAGGTACCAAAGGTTAGTGGGAAAACTAATCTATCTCTCTCACACTAGACCAGATATAGGGTTTGCTGTAAGTTCTGTAAGTCAGTTCATGAATAAGCCAACAGAAGAGCATATGGAGGCAGTCTTTAGAATCTTGAGGTATCTGAAGTCGACACCGGGGAAAGGACTGTTATTCAGGAAGAATACTAGCAGAAGAGTTGCTGTTTTTACAGATGCAGACTGGGCAGGGTCTGTAACAGACAGAAGGTCTACATCTGGGTACTGCACGTTTGTTTGGGGTAATCTAGTGACTTGGAGAAGTAAGAAGCAGTCAGTTGTGTCAAGAAGTAGTGCAGAAGCTGAATTCAGAGCTATGGCACATGGAATTTGTGAGGGTGTTTGGTTAAGAAGAGTGCTAACAGAATTAAGAGCTCCAATTGAAGGAGCATTGCATCTGTTCTGTGACAATCAGTCAACAATCAAGATTGCTAAAAATCCTGTTCTCCATGACAGGACAAAGCATGTTGAGATAGATAGGCACTTCATCAAAGAAAAGATTGAAGAAGGCAGCATGGATTTAGCCTACATTCCTACTGCCTCTCAGACAGCAGATATCCTAACTAAGCCTTTGGCTAGGAGAGCTTTTGAAGAGTTGTGTTCCAAGCTGGGAATGATAGACATTTATCATCCAGCTTGAGGGTGGGTGTTGAATTATTACTCTACTTTATGTTGTTAGTTGTCATGTGAATTAATCTTTTAGTTTAGCTGTTAGTTGTTGAGTTGTATTTAATGATTTGTACTTAGTGGGATTAGGTGAGTGTAAATAGTTATAGTTGGTAGTTAGCTGCTGGTTTGTATTTCTTCTAGGCCCTATCTTGTAGTATTTATATTCTCTTCTACAGTAGAGATATGTCAAGGAAAATAAAAAAGGCAATCATTCTGATTTTCTTCAAATAGCAAAAGAAAAAGAATAACACAAAACACACACCTTTCAGCTTCACCACTGGGCATTATAGCTGGACCAGAAGACAGGCTGGTCCCAACCACCAGAACCTGTTCATTTCCAACCCTCACTAGCTCCATGCATTTCCCTGTTTCTCCTGGTTCTAGTTTAAAAAATGACACCACTGACCCACTGAGGGGATCCACGCAACATATATCGGAAGAACATGAATCATTATTCAACTCAGTCCTCATCACAACCAATAACCTGCTTTCATTATGATACAGGACCTTCCTTGGAGTGCCTCCAAGATGAAATTTCTGAACATTAAGTCGCTTACTGTGAACCATCTCCACCTAAAGCAAGAAATTGAAGATCATGTCTGTCAACCCATTGAAGCAGACTAGTATTGATACATCCAATCTATGTAAATATATCATAAAATAAAAATTAATTATAGTTTTATGTTCTCATAGTAAATCAAATTCACGTAATTTTAACATCACAACATGGTAAGCAATAGAGATAACAGCAATAAATTTGGTTCAGAATAAAGGATGCCCTTATGTATGTGGAAATGATAACTATATCACAAACATACATGAGGAGGCTGTCACAGACTGGACTCTTCTGTTGTGTTATTACAGCCAAGGTATGTCCTCTTAAACGTCACATAACATAAAGCTCATTGTATGCATCGGAAACAAGACTCTCAAACATACTACATGGTGACAAAGATGGATCTAAAATAAGCAAAATGTCATGCAGAGATACTACTAAAACACAAACACACAGCATTTAGTAAAACATTGTAGATTACAAAATTCTGTTAAAAAAATAAATGCATGAATTTTTTTTGTAGATTACACATTGTACCATGAAAATTAATACATTGAAACAATGAAATTATGCCCACTGACTCACAAAAGGAATGTCATAGATCACAATGTTTTGCACCAATATTTTGCGAGTATATTGCATGGTCACCTTAAAGCCAAGGACAAAAGGAGCTAAATGGAACCTAAAAATAGGGTCCCAACAAGTCTTAATATCATTTAAATGGTGAGACCACACTTGATATCAATCCTAGGCATCCAACAGTTGATGTTCAAGTCCATTAATCAGTATGCCCCCATTTTGAACTCATTTAAGTTCAGGTTTTGATTATCCCTAAAAGTGAGACCATGATTTTCAATGCAGTGAAACGACCACAACTGTTCATAATACCATAAATGGGGATTCTTACCAAATTTAGACTGTTCTCTGAAACAAATAATATTCCTTTAGGGCATTCAATAGAGCATACAGGGGTCGCATGTGTTGAAGGTTGAAATGAGATAGATGTGTAAGCAAGGCTGTGCCTCGCGGTATGCACTAACCATGGCCTATCACTAAGAGCAATTATGTCGGCATCAAGCGAATCACTTAGGGGAACAAGGAAAACAGGAGTAATACCAATGCGACGGGTAGCAATTAATTGAAGATTAATAGGAAGTCCATCCTTAGTCTTCTCAGATAAATTAACAGCAGACAGTTGTGAGCTAAAAGAGTTTGCAGCCCTTATGTTGGAAAGAATGGTATCAACATTTCCCAGAGCAGGACTAAAAGGACTCTGACTGGATGCTTCAGGAGAAGATATATTATGGGCAGGAGGCCATTCAAACCGAAGGAGCATCCCGTTCCTCAATCCTGAGAGAACATAACACTGGTCAACTGATACAAGCCTCACATCTTGAGGAATGCAGCCACTGATAGCAGTTCCCATAGTATTCGTCAATGAAATTGATCCAGACGCAAGAACTCTTAGGCCTTCATTAGGTACAAATGACAGAACTTCCACTGAAGGTCTATGTGTGCCAATAACAAAGGTATAACCAAGGTCAACTCCAGCAGGAAGGGTAACCACACTGCTATTCACTTTATTGATGGAAGAACACGATCTTCTTTGCTCTACAAGTTTTTGAGCTATGGAAATGCACGATAACTCACTTTGCAATCTCACATGTTGCAGTTCATATATTTCGTAATGGCATGCTGAAATTAACTTGACTCCAAGAATAAATAGAAAGCATGGATTAGAAGTCGAAACAACGATCATATTATGTGCAACTGCCCCCAAACTGATACTCATGTTCTCTGGGAACCAAGATGTGCAAACTGGAGATGATAACGGGATACCTTCAGAATGGGCATCTGTGGTTGGCAAACAAAGCCTGACTGCATTTTGGTGAATCTGCACAAGCAAACCATCATGTACAAGACCACAAGCTAAAGTGCAGACATCAGGCTGAAAACCAACTGAATCGGTCACATCACTAAAGCTTAGGCCCACAGATAGTACCCTCGTCTCTTCTACAAAAGATAGTACAAGAAAAGAATGATAAGGATCAGTTAGTTTCATCTGAATTGTCCAAGTACCAGTAATGCCTTGATAAATTGGGGCAGTCCTCAATAGTTTTTCTACACTGATACCACTTCGAATAATCCTTAATGATCCCTCAGGTGCCACTCCACAGCAGGCAAACATTTGATCACGTTTCTCATCATAGTAATCTACAATTGACATATCCAATATCGGTGCAATGTTTTGTATGGGACTAAGGCATAAAAGCCTTCCATTTTCGACTTTCAGGACCATTCCATCCCCCATTTCTACAAGTGCAGCCAGAAATCCACCTTCAACCCATAAAAGCGCCTTGCATGGTTGACCTTTGTAGAGACATTCCGATAAATTAACTTTGAGGCCATCAGAATCAAAAGCAATTTCAATCATAAAAAACTCTCCTGTATCTACACAAAATACCAGCTTTGAACTCTTATCATTTTTTGGTTCCCAACTCCATGAGCAAACATGTTTGGAGGGTGATTTTACATTGCTACTGTCACCATCTATACACATGGGATCATAATCCCTCAGCTCCAGTAAAGCACATGCAGCAACATTAAACAAACCTTCATCATCCACATCATGTACTCTGCAAGCCTCCTCAACAAAATTATGTTCTTCCAATGCAGGGGGTAAAAAATTTAGGCTTGTTCTATAAACACAACAAGGGTTGTGAGCATCTCTAAGATCCATTAATAGAGCATCACCAAACCTAAACAGAAAGGCAAATCCATAAGAGTTGGGAACTTCAACAATGTTATGTGCTAGTGGTCCAGCTTCAACATAATTTGAAATAACACATATAGCATGATCCCTAATATTCCATCCCAACAACAGCAGTTCGTTCAGGAGTGATCCTCTCCTGCAGTACCAGAAATAACAATTTCAAACTTTAATATCTCAGTAGAACACAAACAAATCTAAACTAGAAAAATTCCAACTTAAAACCATTTAAATTGACTACGAATTCCCCAAGTAGCAAACAAACATGTATAAGTATATCATACCTATTCAGAATAATGGCTAGTACAGGATTATGCTCCTTACTTGGTTGACTAGGATCTTTTGAAATAAAGCACATGCTCCATATTGTACCAGTTATACTGGTTCTCTGGACGCTTCTTGACGTAGTTTCATCCACTTCACTTTCAGTAGGATAAAATATCTTCTGAAATTTTGGCAGACAAGATTATCAATAACTCCGCCCAAGATGAATAGGTCAGCCTCTTTTTTTTTTATTGTTTTTGTTAACAAAAACAGAAATTGTATTAAGCAAATAGAAAATATACACAGATGGGAGGGAAAGCAGTCCTCAGCTTACAAAAAACATTAGGACCTCCAAAAACAAAAAGGGCTATATGACAGAAGTCCTCACAAAAAACCAGCTGATATTGCTTTCCTAAACAATTTAGGGCATGTTCAGTAATGTTTTCTGTTTTATATATTTTCATTTAAAAACCAAAAATTGATTTTCATGTTTTTTGAAACTGAAAATGTTGAAAACGCTTCCGGTAGGAATGATTGAAATTAGAATTCTGGAAAAAAAAAAAATCTAATATTGTAATATGTATTTACTGAAATTGTTTTAAAAAATATATTTTTTAATATATTGCAAGAGTAAAAATAATATTATTTGTAGTTAAATTATATAATCAACAAAAACTATTTATGGAATAGCAAAGTCATTATTATATTGCAATTTTTAATAGATAAATTATTAATTATAAAACAAGTTTATTTTATGGTAAAGCAAAATCATGTAAAAAAATAAAAAAATAAAAAGCAAAACATTAAACAGGTGGACCCCACCAAAATGGAAAGCAAAATTTTGGAAATATCAAATTGATGTTTTTCGGCCGCCCAACTCCAAGGAGTTAAATGGAGTGCTTTGTTCTCTGTGTTTCTAATTTTTTTTTGAGCAAAAAACAATGCCAAACATGTTCCCAATGTTTTGGTGACTCAAAAAACGAAAAACAATACTCTAAAAACAGTACCGAACACCCCCTTAAGGGCGGAACCTACACTAAAACATATGAGCAAATAAACATATCTATTGACCTTATCAATAATATCACTTCCAGAAGACATTGAAAGGGAAAACAGAGCCAATCGGTCTTCATATGCACTAGCAGCAATGAAACAGCCGCTGTAAAAAGAAAAACATACAAGTTAGGATCATCAGTTGGGATTCAGATGAAAAATTAGAACAGAAAGGTAAATGGCTCAACAAGGTACCAACAATATTATCCCTAGATATAAACCAAAACCCCTAAACCCTAATGAGGTAGAAGTTGATCTCAAGACTTTTGATACAACCATAAGGGACCTCACCAACTAAATAGTTAACACCACAAGTCACCCCAATAAAATTATATGAATATACAATCAATTATTCACATCCTTTCTTACAGCCAAAACAAGTGTAACCCGTTACATGCTTTCAAAATCCTTCTCCTTCAATAGTAACAAAATACTAGCCACGCTAATAGTTCAGAGACTATTAAACTATCAATCAACTCCAAGGCCGAAGAAGAGGTTAAATAAGAGCTAAAGACGAGGGGAAAAGAGAAGAAGTGAAAAAGAAGGCCATATTGTCCAAATAAACAAGAACCGTCCATATATCACACTCATGACCTGAATACAACAGCCAGATAATCAAATAAAAGATCTGTTTTCCATTCTCCTAACCAAGAAAGCAACTTGCCTGGAATCAACAGCTAGCATTCTTCCAAGCTGATGCATTGAGTTTCCTGGACTAGAAAGCTGAACATGTGCCACCGGAAAAAACCTATGTCAACAATCAATAATTTATCACAAAACAAAATTTCATGATGCAACGAATCCAAATATATCAAGCTAAGCAACAAAAATCTAGAAACCTGTGCATTTCATTGCAAAATGTAAGAAATGAGAGCTTCCCTGAATCAGAAATAACAACCAAAAGGTCTTTCTCCAGCATCTGCAGAAGAAAAATACACAAAAGAAATTCAGGATAACCATAAAGATACTTCTACCCAGAGGAATTCCTCCCATTGAAGGGCTTTTCTTCATTTAGGAATGAGCTATTGAAAAACACTATAAAGTCTTCTAATATAGTAAATGGATATGAAAGGCAAATATCCTATAAGGTGTTCAATCCAAGTAAATTTTCTAAAAGACCTGTGGATTTCGTGCATTGAACTTGTCATTCCAAGGTAGGACAACAAGATCCTTAATTGTGCCAAAGACAGCCTGCTCGCAAACAGATTGTGCAATCCCATCTTCACCGATCATTACCAACTCTATGGATGTTTCCTAAATAAGATGTCATCACCAGATAATTGTCAGATTAAACATGTCATAATAAGTGACCAAACATAAGAAAACTGAGAAACATACATCATTATTTACAACATGCAAGCCAATGACTATAATATATATATATGTCCATAGGATAAGGCTGTATAAACTTCAATATCACTTTAACAACTATACATCCATTTATTCATAAAACAGGTTGCGAGAATTGCTGAGTTTCCATCCATTTAGTCTTCCCAACCCATGGATTAAGAGTATATAGATAGTTAGATGTTAAAGTCTGGAATTCAAGTTACAATTTTAAGTTGATATAGCCCCATCCTTGTATAGTCCTTCACAGGTGAGTAGGGATAGCAAAATTATCTATGGATATGGATATCCGTAAGGATCCGCTCCATTTAGAATGGGGATGAATATTATTGTATCGGATCGGGGGGTGGATACAAAATTAATATCCTTTTTTTTTTTTTCAGGGATGGGAAATTGGGAATAGATTCTGTCTATGGACATCCCATCCCCATCCGACTCCATTTTCAATTTTAATATTTTAAAAATATAAAAAAATTCGTGTGCAGGATAATATTTTGTGGAGTGATCTAAAATATTTAATGTAATGGAAATTTTTGAAATATCTTTCAAGATTTGTTTCACTATTAATAGCATAAAATGTACCATTCTAGATGTTAGTTACATTTTTCTATGTAAAGTATAAAAATGTAATTTTTTTTCTTCATCGAATACGGGGATAGACGGAGCGGAGATAGATTTCCCTACCTCAATTCGGGGATTCCCTGAATCCGCCCCGCTTACTTAGAATTGGGGATGGATATTGGGGTATCCATGCCCAATCCACTCCATTGCCATCCCACCAGATCATGTGGTCCAGATGTCCCAATTTAACAAAAATCCGGATGTCACAAAACTTGTATTAAACCATATAGACCTTGCAATCAGTTCACAAGTTAGCATTCTAACTGTGTTCATAGTTGGTGTGTAAACTTCAGAAGTGGCAGAGATCACATTAAATATCACAAATTTTTGTAATTCAAAGGTCCAGATTTTGGATGACCAGGCCTAAGAATTTTCATGTATAAAAGACAGGTGGATAAATTGATAAATAAATTGAAGTTAACAACAAAGCAATAATTAATTTTTATTTTTCCTCAGATATATACTAATAGCAGTATTATTTATCATGGATGACGATCATTTAGTTGAGGTACGAAGGAAGTGTGAAGTGTAAAAAAGAACCTACCAAACTTATGGAGGCATATTAACAAAGAAGTTGTTGTTTTTAACAATGAAGGTCTAAGTGCCATTTGATTCTAGTTTGGAAAAAACATACAGAGAAGATGTGATTTTGAGAATAGTAGTAGTACCTTGGCAAAAACGACATCGTAAGAGGAAGGAGAGCGGAGGTGACCGTAGGCGACCTGTAGGACGACGCTGCCACGGAGAACGCACTTGGCCAGGTAGTGAGAGGTGTGAGAGGAGGTCGGGGCTGAAGACGAAGACGGTGATGATCGCGACTTGGCAATCGAACACTCCTCCTCTGAAACGGCCATTGATTTATTATTATTATTTTCTCCGAGGAAGCTAGGGTTTTTTTTTTTTTTACGGCAGAGGTTTAACGATGAACATCACAGACACGCATACAGAGAGAGAGAGCGAACGAGCGAGAGAGAATGAGTTGTTCGCTTTTTTCTGCTTCTTCTTCTTGCTCAGTAAGGGTAAGGATTAAGGAATGATTAGTTATTAGTGTGAACAGAGTTCGTCATCTGATGTCTGTCTGCCTCGTGGCATGTCTTTTTTTTTTTTTTTTTAGGAATTATATATTAGATTATTTTATTTAATATTTTTTAAGGTTCTTTTTATCGTCATTTGTCATTCAAAGCATATGATGCTTCTACTGTTCTACAACTATTGCCAAATTTTTTTTTTTTTTTTTATAATTTCAAAATAACTTATAATTAGAAAAAGAAAAATGGACATCATTCCAAAATCTGTTGAATCCAGAAAGTGTTGTCAACAGGATGGCAAGTGGTATAAGGTCACGGATTCGAATCATACCCCCTTCAATACCGTCCAATGTAGTTTCACACGCCCACCACAAATGGTATATTAACTTTTTTTTATATTAAAAAAAACAGCATTCTTGTGATAATAGTTAGGTGATATATCAATTTGACATAAGTATTAATCATAATGGTAATTAGGATGATTAAAAGTAGAAATTAAAAAAATACGTTACATGTGAGCATGTGGATGAATCGGCTATTTAATACTCTCATGTAGAGATACACATTTTTCTCCGGGGCCCCAATTCTCCGTGTCCCCATCCCCATTTGGGGATTTTTTTGGGGGGAAAAATGGGGAAATGGGAAAGGATGGGGATGAAAATCATCCCCAAATTGAAATGGGGATGGGGATGGGGGGACCCCTCCCCATCCCCATTTCCCCATTTCCCCCAAACATATATAAATATAATTATAATATATATTTTTAATTTTTTTGTTTATTCTTCGAAAACCCTAACTCCCTAAGTATATATACACATTTTATATAAAATGCACTAATGAATTTTATTTTGTATTTGTAATGGAATGTTTATTTTTTTAGTTTAATTTGTAATTTTTAGTCAAATGGGGAAATGAGGAAACGGGGGAAACGGGGAAATAGGAAAAAACGGGAAAAAATGAGGAAAATGGGAAAATGGAGAATTGGGGATAGGGATGGATATAGGTCCCCCCAAAATTCCCCATCCCCATTTTCCCCAAATGGGGGGGGGGGGGGGGGGGGGAGATGGGGGAAGGGTATGGGAAGTGGGGATGAGGATGGGGGGACCTATATCCATCCCCATTCCCCAAACGTGCATCTCAACTCTCATGTCTCATCTCATCTTCCATACTTTCCTACCTCACACCAACATATTATGAGAGAACATTAAATCCTAAAAATAGATTCAGTTTCATAGTTTCTGTCACTTTCACAACTCTTTAAGAAAATACTATCTCAAGCTAGTTTGAACAAATTATCAACCCAATCTCTGAGACTCTGACTAATGAAAAAAGGTAAATAATCCACAGTAAAGTACTGGCAACGTCTTCGAAGAAAAATTCCTAATACATCAATCTAACATCCACGAGAAAGAGCTGTGGCGAGCTTCTCAGATTGCATATTTTAACTGCCATTTGTCTCTGGAATTCTTCCCCTTTTCGATAGCAAGTGTGTAATATTCATGCGCTAGTTTCCATCTAAGGTTCCAAGGGACTCCTTGAGAAGTTTCTGTGCTTCTTCTCTTCGCCTGGACAAGCAAATGAAACAATGATCATAAACAACTATGAACGTTCAAGACAAATTAACTCCTGCCTAATGTTTAAGTTCATATAATGTTTTCAAGTACTTGTCTGATATTATAGTGTTTACACAATGATTAAGATGACTAGAACATTACAGCTCATGATCTGATGATAACCGATGAAGTGAAGTTTTAAGTTTTCCAACAATAACTAATCATTCAGCATGTGAAATGGGGGGATCATAGCCACAAACAATAATATTGCTAACCAAACCTTGATTGATCTGAAGCTAAGATAAATTGTATAATAATAGTGAGAGTGAATCAACTCACTGCTCAGACAATTTCAATATTGAGCAGCTTCAAAATAATTCAATAAGCATCAAGAAATCATACCTCTTAATATCCTCCACAGCTTGTTTACGGCGCTGTATCTGAAGTTCTAGAATGTGTATTAATGTTGCTCTAGCCTACAGGGCATAAGACACTATATAATGTCAGTGACTTCACCAAAAAAGGATCAAGAAAACTCATGTCGAAATAACAATATTCAACCTGATGGGGGCGTAATGAATTGAGGAGATGATGCAAGTTCTTGAATATAAGGGATATGTCTTCCACTCTTCTGGCATATTGAGATGGTCTCTCAACAAGGACATCAGCAAGCTCCAATATGTGCAGCTGCAATTCGCTGTTTAGAGACCTCAATTCTTTCTTGAAATCTACAAAAAGACAGTGAATTTCATAACTAAAATCATTGAACTGGTTAAATAATAATGCAAGTAGACACTAGGCAGCCCTACCAACCACTCAGGTTCTCTAACAATCAGTTTATCATATTTCAATAGAAATGAGGGGACAAGAGAAGATATGATTCTCCAGCCATCTGAAAGCTACAATCTTTCTCTTTCTCTCTCAACAGAACCCTTAATGAACCCAACCAATATAACGTGCTCAGTAGGACAATGATAATGAAAAACCACTGTCTCGCTTGACTTCCCCGTGAAAATTAATAGTATGGTTAAACTGAACAACAGTTCCATCATCACTCATTACTAATTTCCAGACTCTTTATGGAACTCTGAAAGAAAAAAAAAACATTTATGCATACATCAGTTACCTAAAAGGAAGAATTATTTTAATTTCAGGAAGGGAAATCGTTAGTTCAGCTTAGAAGTTGTTATCAATTCATAAAGAGAAACAGGATCACTGATATTTTATAAGCTTTTTTTATGACCAGGGTACAAATAGGATATGTATAGCCATTCATAATGTTACTATCTAAATTTAAAGACACTGCCAGTTCTCTTCTTCAATCAAATTCTCAAAATCATCAATTGCACTAACGTCAGTAAACTAGGCAGTACAACAAGGACAGCATTCAATCCTAAAAAATTCTGTGGTCCAGCAGTCTTCTTGTCTAGAGGGTACATCACTAAGTATTCATTCTGTTTCTTCCGGTTGACAATGATTGTTAACAATTCAGCCTTATATAAGAGTTCATAAGACCTCCACCTATAGATTTGATCTTGACGCTCTTGATTAGAGATTGAAAGTGCCAATAAGGAGGATACAATCAATCCTATGATATGCCAATGGACGCATATAAACGCATGTTTTAGATAAAGCGGCCATCGTTGACTGACAACAAATAGACTGTAATCAACCGGTATGCATCAAAAGATACACAAAAGAGCACTCCAAATTCTAATTACTCAAGGAAGACCTCGAGAACTTGGAAAGCAGAGAAAAACATACCAACATTTGGTCCTTTCGGGTAGAGCTGACGCACTCCCTGCTCTTCCAAGCTCGGAAGCACATCATCAGTCTACTAACACACACACACATAACAAATAAATTCATAAATCATGGTAGTATCAACAGCACACAAAAATCATTGAAAGATACATAAAAGAAAATCTTACGGTATAGTTGGCACCGAAACAAACATAAGTGCCTTCAATAGGAGGCGGAGGCTGTGGACACGAATTTGGGTTTTCTATGTAATCTTTGTATAGCCTGTAATAGGGTGGCGGTGGCGGATATGTAGCTGTTGCCATCACTTCCACTCTCTTCTATCAAACCCTAAATTACATGAAACAAAATAATCCAGCAAGACTATGATTTAATTGGTTTCTGAGAAAGTGCTAGAAATTGAAAGAAAATAGACGGCGATTACGAAGGTTGATTTGAATAAATAAATTTAATTCCGCAAGTACACTCTTGTAGCAGTCTAGGCTATTGACCTGTATATTGCAGTTCCAAATGCAAGAAAGCAGACACGACACTTAATAAGTCTTTATCTTTCATTGATTCAAAATCAAATTTAATAATCAATAAAAATACTAAGAAACTAATATTTACCTACAAACAATTACTAAATATTAACCCCACAACATTATAAATAATCAGTGCAATTAGATTCTTTAAATTGCAGGAGAGTATGAATCCATAATATAAGATAACCTTTAGTTCCTAAATTTATCTATAAAGTTGTATTATCTTAATGTAAAGATCAAATACTTAAAATATGACTAAATCATGATAATTGATCCTGTAAAAGTAAATCAATGTCCATAAATTTAAGCTTGTTTCTGTTTCTAACAAGAAAAAAATACCGTGAGAGAAAAAGAGCGCGAGGAAAGGGCGAGGGAAAGAAGCAACCGAAGCGGAGGTAAGCTGAACAGCGGCGGCCGGCGGCGAGAGGAGCAGCGGCGGTTGATGGGTGAGAGTCTCACGAAAGGAGTGAGAGAGGGGAGAGTTTGACTGCGACGAACGGTTGGTATGAGGAGATAAAGAGTTTAAAGTTTCATTTTCAATTTATACCATATGTTAAATTTACACAAATACCCTTAGAACTAAAATTACATAGTTACCCTTATTAATCTTTTAAAAATGCAATATTACATTAATTCAGACTTCAGAGTTTTTTATTATATTTACAATAAAATTGTGTTTTTCTTGTATAAAATTGTGTAAACTTGAAAAAAAATACAAGAAAAACACAATTTTATTGTAAATATAAGAAATTAGTTGATTAAATGAAACAACTGATAAAATAATCCCGTATTATTACCCATTAGGACAGTTTAAACGGATTTGGTTTCAAACTGAATCTGTCGAAATCTCAAAACTCTTAATAAAAAAAATAAATAAATAAAATAAAATAAAATAAAATAAAAAGTATAAATTGGATTAAGAAAACAAGTTAATTTTAAATATAAATAATAAAACCAACAAATGAAAACATGTCAATAATACTTGCATTTGCCTGTAGTATGATTTCGACGAATTCGGCTTCAAACCAAATCGGTCGAAAACTTAGGTTCTCATAGGTAAACTTGAAAAAATGAGTATAAAATATACTAAAAACAAAATTTTAATGTAAATATAAGAAATAAGTCGATCAAATGATAAAATACTCCCATATAAGTGGCCATTATGACAGTCTAGACGAATTCAATTTAAAACCAAATATGTCGAAATGCTGAAACTCCGGTTCTCGTAGTTTAAATACAAAAATGAGTATAAATTAGACTAAGATAACAAGTTTAATGTAAATATAAGTAACAAAAACCATCAAATGAAAATATATCAACAATACTTGCATTTTCCCCGTTTTGGAGGTTTCGACGGATTCAGTTTCAAACTAAATCCGTCGAAAACTTGGGTTGTCATATGTAAGATTGAAAAAATTAGTATAAAATATACTAAAAACAATATTTCATTGTAAAATAATATAATACTCCCATATAAGTACATATAAGGACAATTTAGAACCGAATCAAGTGTCGAAACTCTAGCTCTCATAGATAAAGTAAAAAAAAATGAGTATAAATTTGACTATGATAATAAGTTTAACATAAATATGTAAGTAACAAAAAATGTACACAACTCTCAAAATAACAATTGATATCTATTGTTTGAACTTTTGAACTCAATTTATATGTTTAAACTTTCTATTCTCAATTAAAATTTCTCCTTACGAAACCACACAAATTGTCTACAGGCACTCTCTAAAGTCAAAATTAATACTTCTGATTTAATATTAAAATTCCTCAAGAGGATTATTCTTTAATAGACTAACTTTCAAACAGAACCAGTCACAAGCGAGTAATGTTTTTAGAGAAAACAGAGATTGATATCTGGAAGATCCGAAGATTCAGACGAAAACCCATAATTCAAAAATCACAAAAAAAAAAAAAAAGATTCAGACAAAAATCGACACGAAAATCACAAAACCCATCATGTAATCATTCGAAACCCATCAACGAAACCCATCATGTAATCATTCGAATCAACACGAAAATCACAAAAAAAAAAAAAAAAAATCGAAAATAGTCGTACCTGTTGAAGAAGCAAAGAGATTCGAAAATAGCCCAGATTCGAAAATAGTCGTCTAAGAGAGGCGACTAACCGACATGCTTCGCCGGTGATGTGTCGACGGCGGCGAGACGGCGGCGAGAGTGGAATGGAGACGTGAGAGAGATTTTTTGTTTTGGTTTGATTAAGGGGTTTCTGGGTTGGATTTTTGGTGGCTGAGGGTTTCTGGTTTTGACTAAGGATTTTTGGCGGTGAGATTGAATGAGTGAGAGAGAGAAGAGAAATAGCGTGAGGAAGAAGAAGAAGAGGAACAGAGGAGACTGGAAATTTTTAATTACTTTGCCATGTGTCAATACATAGTTGGAGAAAGAAAAAATAATGTTTACTTTTAATAGTATGCCACGTGGCGTTTTTTAATTGGGTTCGTCTCACCAACATCAGATATGAGACAGAGTGACAGACCCATGCAAGATTTTCTCGTAAAAATGTACCAGTTGTAACTTGTAAAGAGCATCTCCAACCATGCTCCCTAAATTTTAGCTAAATTTTAGCTATTTTAGCTATAAAGTTATTTTAGGGAGCCACTTTTCATGAAGTCACTCCAACCATGCTCCTTATTATAGCTAATCTATATTTTATTATTTTTTACATTTAAAATATAAATAAATTTATTTTGCTTTAAATTGTATTTAAAATATAAAATATTATATTCTAACGGCTATATTCCGACGGCTTTATTCCAACGACCATATTTCAACCTTTATAAATAAGATCACCTCATTTCTCATTCTCACTCACATAAACTCATTTCTCATTCTCACTCACATCTCCAATAGTTATGGCACGTAATCGGTTAGCCAATATGCTTTTCGATGATGATTCCGACAATGAATTTCAATTGTTAGCAATAGCAGTCATTGAAGAAGAAGAAGAAATGGCGAACGAGGGTCGAACTTCAAGTCATCGTGGTTCCATTCCAGGCCATGCTGTTATTCAACGTGATAGAGTTGCAGGTAATGATAGACTTTATCGTGATTATTTTTCCGAAACGCCAACATTTTCTCCTCGTTTATTTCGGAGGAGGTTTCGAATGAATCGCCCACTTTTTTTCCGCATTCAACATGGTGTGGAAGCTTATGATCCATACTTTGTCCAAAGAAGGGATGCCTGTGGAAAGGTTGGTTTGTCTTCGCTTCAGAAAATTTCAGCTGCATTTAGGATGCTTGCTTATGGGGTACCAGCTGATTCTATCGATGAGTACGTGCGGATTGGTGAAAGCACTGTCATAGAAAGTCTTAAAAAGTTTGTGAAAGCAGTTGTTGCAGTGTTCGGGGATGAGTATTTGAGATCACCAAATAATGATGACATTACTAGATTGCTGGAGTTTAATAGTCGTCGTGGCTTTCCTGGGATGTTGGGGAGTATTGACTGTATGCATTGGAAATGGAAAAATTGTCCCGTTGCATGGCAAGGTATGCATTCTGGTCACATCCATGAACCAACAATTATTTTGGAAGCTGTGGCTTCATATGATCTTTGGATGTGGCATGCATTTTTTGGATTACCAGGATCTCTTAATGACATCAATGTGCTAGAGAGATCTACGCTCTTTAATGATCTTGCTGAAGGGCTTGCTCCTCTTGTCAATTATTCAATTAATGGTCAAGGATATATAATGGGATATTATTTAGCTGACGGTATATATCCCTCGTGGTCAACATTTGTGAAAACAATTCCATCTCCAAAAGGAAATAAGAATAAACATTTTGCTGCATCTCCAGAGTCTGCAAGGAAAGATGTTGAGCGGGCATTTGGGGTGCTTCAGTCACATTTTGCGATTGTGCGTGGATCAGCTCGTTTTTAGGATCAAGAAACACTTGGTGATATTATGAAGGCGTGCATAATAATGCATAACATGATCGTTAAGGATGAGAGAGAAATTGGCCAGCTTGACTTCAACTATGATATGATTGAAGAAAATCAACCTGTATCTGTGTCACATGAGCGTACACCTGAACTATATGAGTTTATTCAAACTCATCATCAAATTAGAGATAGACAAACTCATTCACAACTTCAGGCAGATCTTGTTAAGCATTTGTGGCAAAAATATGGAGAGTAAAGAAAAACTACTACTTCAATTCCATTAAATAATCGCATTACATGATTGGATTTACTTTTGGAAACTATTTAGAACTACTATTAACTCTTTTCGCAAGGATTTCCTTCTGGAGGCTCTCGTAATATTGTGCTTTAAATGCAGGCATATTAGTAGTGTCAATGGACATTATTCTCTCTTCTTCCTTTTGTGCTTTCAAACGAAATTTTTCTTGCTCAAGAATAAGCTTTTCTTGTTCTTGAGCAAATGTTTTTTCATAGAGTTCCATTTTCTTACGGTCCATTTCTTTTTTCTCTTCTCGATATTCTTGTAAAAGTAATGTTGCAGGTGTGATTGAACTTTTTTCTTTTCCTTTTTTCTGTTGATCCTTTGCTGCTTTTCTGCCTGTTGGTCTTTCGAAGTCGACAAATGTTTCATTCGACATATCATTTTCTCCTAAATTTATAGAAGTTGGAGTACAGGGAGAAGAAGTTGCAGGACTAGAATTCTTTCTTGTTTTTGTCTTCTTCTTTGGACCATCCATCATCCATTTCGGATGGTGCTTCAATTCATGCCAACAGTGTAACAATTGAAATGGTTGACATTGAACTTGATGGTATAATGCCTTTACTTGAAAAATCTGAAAATAATAAGAAAAAAATTAAATTAATAATTATATATATATATATATATATATATATACAGAAATTCTATTATCAGTTCGAACTGATAAAAGTTATATCAGTTCCTTGCATGTGGGCCACTGGATTTAAATACTTTGACTTAGCTGTATGCACTTGTCAGTCAAAGTATTTAAATTCAGTGGCCCACATACAAGGAACTGATATAACTTTTGTCAGTTCGAACTGATAATAGAAAGACTGTATATATATATATATATATATATATATATATATATATATATATATAAATCACTGAATTAGTATAAATTAAAAATAAAGGTGAATAAAAATTAAATACTAATATTAATACCTTGTCTTGCTCATTGACACCACTTTGTTGTCTTGCATCAATTTGAGCATAGTATCCACAAAACTTATTCACTGAGAGTTGAATTGCCGACCAACGGTGCATTAGTGAATTGGCATGCGTTCAGATTCAAAGAGCTTGTGTTGATGAAAGTAATCACAAATTCTTTTCCAATACGTCACAGATTTTTTATCATTACCTTGTACTGAATCAATACTGATGTTAAGCCATGCGGATACGAGAAGACAATCTTCTTCGACTGAAAAGTTGCTGGACCGTTGACATTTCTTGCTTGTGGTTTCGGTTTGAGCTGGAATTTGAGATGGTAATGTGGATTGGCTAGGATAATGATTCGTAAATACATGATCGTCAATTTCTACCTCTCCACGGAGAAGATTTGTATACGAATCGTATTCAGAATTCATAACTATTGAAATTAAAATAACAAAACAAAGAAAACAAGAAAATCAAGTAACAAATGATAAATAAATAAAAAACGAAAACCATCACTATTTATAAAGACAAAAAAACAAAAGTTACCGTTTCAAACATGTATAAAAAACTTTAAAAAAAAATTACAACGGTTTAAATTTTGCAACGGCCGGTTGAAAATTGCAACGGTTAGCTTCAAAAAAAAAAAAAAAGAAGATAAAATTGCAACGGTTGAATGCATGCAGTATAAATAAATAACCTTCAAACTCTTAGTGTAAAAAACAAAAGTTGCCATTGACAACTCTCCGTGTAAAAAACAAAAGCCGTTGACAACTCTCCGTGTAAAAAACAAAAGTTGCTGTTGACAACTCTCCGTGTAAAAATCAGTTGACAAATTGTCAACAACCTTAAAACTTTTAATAAATAAAAATATAAAATTGATTTCATTTTTTTAATAACAAAATGAATTTAAAAATATTAAAAAGTTAGGAAAGAGAAGATAGGGAGCTCCCTACATTTGGAGAGCCACCAAGAGGCTCTCTAAAATAGGGAGTCATTTAAGGAGCCCCTTGGAGTGCAAAAAAGTTAAATTGGCTCCCTATTTTAGCTAAGAGTGAAAACCCTATTTTTATTTTTTTTATTTTTTATTTTTTTAAAATCAGATATGGGTGGTTTTTTTATGGGTCCAAAGTTTACCCGGTCAAGATCCATAACCGACCCATAGTTATTGTGGGTCTGATTAGGTAAAATCCATCTGGATCTATATTTGATATGGTTCGAATATATACCTGATCCATATCACATGTATATGGACAAGGTCCAATGTATCCAATCCATTTTGTCATCCCTAACAAAAACCATCAAATGAAAACATGTTAACAATTGCCCCTGAGGCGTAGCTCAACTGGTAGATGGACGAACTTGGGGCTTGAGCAACCAAGTCAGAGGCTCGAATCCTACAAATGGTAAAAGCTTCAAATAAAATACTTTGTCTAAATATGTAAATAGATAGATACTTTCATAAAAAAAAAAAAAGGTTAACAATATTTGCATTTCCCTGTATTGGTGGTTTCAATGGACTTGGTATGAAACCAAATCCTTCGAGAACTTTGGTTCTCAAAAGGTAAGCTTGAAAAAATGAGTATAAAATTCACTAAAAACACAATTTTAATGTAAATTTAAGAAATAAGTCGATGGAATGATAAAATTACACCCATATAAGTACCCATTAGAACAGTTTAGATGTATTCGGTTTCAAACCGAATGCATCGAAACTACCGAATTCTATGACTACCTAGATTTTTTATTATTATTATTTCAAAAAAAATATGACTACCTAGATCTTTCTTTTATTATTGTAATTTCTATGGCATGTATAATGAAAACTATTAAAGAATGAAGTTTTAATGAAATATTTTCAATTTTATATTGCTTATGTATTATATTCATATTTATACCGTATACTATTTGTTAGATATTATATGTATTTAAATAAAAAAAATTGTTAGATTATCGATTATTTTAACATTTTTTAAAGTTTCAACAATGTGTTTTTTTTTGTTAGATTATTAATTATTTTAATATTAAGTTTCAATAAAAAAATAAATGTTTTTAGCCAGATTTATGTACTTTATATAAATTTTACGTTAATATTCATTGATATCGATATATTTATCTATATTTTCACCAAATTATAGTATTGATATATCCGTCGATATGGACATTTTCAGCATTGGTTGTAACCATAAAAACAAATACGACACATTTATTAAAGGGGTTGACATGATTATTGATACGATCCGTTTAGTCTAAACCATAAACTGTAATAATCTTATTCGTGCATCCATAAATCTTAATAATTGTGTTGGTGTCGCGTCGACCCATTTTGTTGTGACTCAAATTGCCACCGTAGACAACAATGATCTAACAAATATATTTTTTCTTTCCTGGCGTTTCTTGCATTCACTAACCGACATAACAGTTAGGGGCTCAACGACTCTAATGAATTATTATTATTTTAAAATATATATATATGGGACTGGAACTGCTGGTTCTACAATTTTGAGAATCGAAACCTCCTTGGTTTTGATTCACGGTCCGGTTTCGGTTCCAAAATCAGAAAAATGGTTCCAGTTCAGTTTCACATTTGGAACCGAACCACGGTCATGTCTAGTTAAGGATGTCAAAATTACCCATTGGTTCAGGGAATCCACATACCCGCTCCGTTAATTTTAAGGAGGGTATTCACCTAGGATGGGATCATTCATACAAATTGGGATGGGGGTTGAGAATAAAAACCCCATCCTCTACCCGTCCCATTGGAACGGGAAAAAAAAGAAAGAGATGCAGCTAGGGCTGTGTGGTAGATCCGATCCAATTGGATCGAAGAAATTACAATCCGAATCGATCTAATCCAATCTTAGAGCGAAATCTGATCCAATTGTAGAATGTACTTAAATTCGATCCGATCCAATCAAATGGATTGAATTCATATAAAGCAATTCTTAATATATAAAATTTATAACATTCCTAAAATTAACAAAATTAAATTATTAATTCATATGGTACTTCAAATAAAATTAACAAACTAATAATTAACATGAAAGAAATACATGATTTTATACTTTAAAATTCAAAAAGTCTGACAAATTAGAAACATTAAACATAAGTTCCAAACATAAATATATATAAATCATTCAAGAGTTTGAAATAAAAATATAATCATTTATAATAACAAAATACAATATGACTTAAAATTTGGTCAATGTTCATCTAAATAAAATAAAATAATTTGGCTCAATATAAATTAAGCATTATATTTTTTCAGTTCCGGCGGAATGACGGATTTTCATTTGGAAATACAAAATCTGATCTGATTTGATCCTATAGATTTTAGATTTTCTTATCCAATCCGATTTATTTATGTCCTCAAATCTAATCCAATCTAATGATTGATTGGATTTTGGATCTTCCACACCCCTAGATCACTCAATTCGTGGGGACGCAACTAAGTGCATCTGGGCCGTCCACGTCATCGTACATGTGGACCGTGCACTTTATGGGTCCCCCGTAAATTATAGGTCAAACGAAAGCTTTAGCAAAAGTAAAAGAGAGTGATATAACCCCTTGAAGGGGGTGAGAAAAAATGGACTCGAGTGATATATGTTAATACAAGTATTTCCTTCAACTTTCAATAAAATAACAAGAGAGAATGGGAGATCCTAAATATTTTATGGGGGCATAATAGTAATAACAATCAATTTTTGTCAAAAACAAAGGCCGTTGAAACAGTTGGATAGAAAACAAAACAAAAAAAGGCACCGCTAAAATTTCGGTGGAGCCTCTAGCTTCTTCAGACTTCTGAGGCTGAGAGAGACATTAAAAACAACGCCAAATTCTCAATTACAGGCAAAGTTAAATTAAAATATTTTTATTAATTTTAGATTTATTTTTATTTGACTTTTGTTTTTCTTGATCGATAAAAAAATCATACAATCTCGTTCTTCGATTCACATTGTGAATGAATGTGATTCTGTTTGGATTTCCAGTTTCGTGATTTGATCGTGCAATGGCATGTTGAAGCAATCTTGATTCGATCTACAAGCCGTTCAATTTTGGAAATATAAATCTAAGGTGATTCTCACATTTCTACTTCATTGATTAAATTTTTCTTGTTTTGATTAATTTATGCATATTGAAATGGTAGTATTAGCATTTTATGAAATGTTGTTGAACTTTGAATTTTGGATTGTTAAATTTATTTACAATCTGATGAGTGAAATTATTTGTGATAATTCATGAGGAAATTTTTATCTGATTGAAGTTTATGTTTTATAAATTATATTCTGTTGAATTATTGAATTAAGGGTTTGAATTTTTTTTTTTTATAATTTTGAATTGTATGTTTTGTTGTCGTTGACGGGCTATCTTCTGATACAAGGAAGATTATACTAGGGTTAGGATTTTGTTCTGCAGGTGATTTCAAGCATGGATGTTCCTCCAACTGATGTGGAAAATATACCGGAAAAGATTGAAGTTGAAGAGGAGGAAAAGAAAGGCCCTTCATTTAATTGTGATCTTTGTGATACAGAAATAGTTCACAAGATAGCTCAAGCGTTTCTCCCAGGAATAGCTACCGCGTGTGTGGACAACACTTCGGGTGATATCTTCAAGACCCCTGGTTCAGTGGCTGTTGATATTAGAACTGCAATGGTGGACTATCTCACCCAGAGAAGTGAAAGTTTTGTTGCCGAATCTGTTATACTAGAAGGTGGTCCTGAGGCAGAAGCATCTGACCATCCCTTTGATATTATTACTGATCTTGTTGATGACTTTGCCGCTTCAAAGAGGAATTTATTTAGCCGGGTTTCAGGATGGCTATTGAGTGAAAAGAGAGAAGACAAGATAGATGATTTCGTACAAGAGATGGAAATAAGCAATTTTTGGTTCATGGATAGGAGGGAGGCGATTTCCCAGACTTTGCTGAGGAATGTTGACTTCAAGAACGAATTTCACTGCAGCATGAAATTCAAATCTGCAGAAGAACTTGCTGAGCATGTTCGCACTTGTGGTTTTAGGTCTCTGAATTGCCCAAATGAGGGCTGTAGTCAAATATTTTCAGCTAACCAAATGGAGGAGCATGATACAGTTTGCCCTTTCAAGATAATTCGATGTGAACAGAATTGCTTGGACAGCCTCATGAGACAAGAGATGGACAGGCACTGCATAACTGTCTGTCCAATGAAGCTTGCCAAATGTCCTTTCTATGGAGTGGGTTGTCATTCCCCTGTACCTCAGTGTATGATTGAACAACATCGTTCAGACGACCTCCATTCTCACTTGCTATATATTCTTCAAAGTATTCACAAGGAAGCATCTGTGGAGGATCTGAAAAGACGAGTAGAACAACTAGAAAAGGTGAGTCAAAATGTGATTGGGTGCATTTTCTTTTATCTAACTTCTGAAAGCATGTTGCTGCGGATATTTTATGAGAAAGATAAGTGATTTTGTGATTGCGGTGTCCTTAAGAACTGCGTATTATTGCTTGTATGGTTGGAATTCTAGAATTAACTTCTTTAACTTATATAGCTTCCAGTGTTCCAATTTTATTAATCAAAAGATGGCATGGTAGAGAACATTGCTGTTATTAGTCAATGCCATTACTAGCTGCAATTTCTCGATAAAACAGACATGTAATTAAGCAAGCCTTTACTAATTAGCTATATGCCTACATATTCTGTCATATAAGTGATTTTTTTTTTTGTTTCTCACCTCAGTAATACAACCTGAGGGAATGTAGAACAGCATCAACTGGAATCATAAAAGATGTTCACATGCTTTAGGATATCTCCACAGCTGTAAGAGTTTATGTGAGAAATCTGAACACATTTAGTAGGAAAATTGAGGTTCACCTTTTGACCATATCATAGGCTTAATTTTCCAATGCAACTTTGTCCAAATGGAGACATTAGCCTTCACATCTTTTTTGTTACAATATCGGTACCTTCCCAATTTTTATAATTCTTGAACACTGTGCTTATCCATATTTTATGCATAACTGCTCATGAAAAAATATAGTAGCAAGTATCATTTGTTGATGGCATCTTACTCTGGCATGACAAAATAGTGAAACTACACAATTGCTGTTCTCTTTGAACTATTTGGTACTTTGCAATATAGTTTACCTAGAGGTTTCTGATGTTTGGTACCATCTTACAAGCACTTTAGCTTCAAAAGTTGTATGTTATATTTTCAATGCTCTAAATGCTAGAAGGTTCAGAGAAAATACACTATTGGCATCTTAGGTAGCTATTCATAAAGACGTAAAACTGTGTTTTTGTGTTTATGAAA
Source organism: Acer yangbiense (assembly GCA_008009225.1). Lineage (NCBI taxonomy): Eukaryota > Viridiplantae > Streptophyta > Magnoliopsida > Sapindales > Sapindaceae > Acer > Acer yangbiense. Next base: position 32,049,424 of record CM017767.1, read on the forward strand.
CTGGTCTTTGATTGCCAATGTAGAAAATTAAGGATTGGATGCCTGAACAGTATAATAGCCATTTTGGTGGTAACGAAATTCTTTGAAAGCCGTTACAACCTTACCTGTATTTTCCATACTATTTCGACAAATTGCTTAGGATTTTGTAAAATCTTTAAGATCTTTCTTCATTGCCCAAAAACATTTCTACACCCAATACCATTAAATTCTATGGTAACTACATAGTTATTTACGATATGGACCTTCTTCCATTTGTCATGTTTTGTTACATGGTTTTGATCCTGTTTATCGATACTGATATTTCACGGTTTGATAATGTCCGGTTAAGTGTTAAACTTTTAATCTTTTTTTACAGTCATCTTCTGGTAATTTGGCGGAAGCTCGAAATGTGAGATCCCTAACCTTTGCAGTCAAGGATCTCGAGGCAACACTTGGGCCATTAGAAGTTACTGCTGTGAGCAAGGTCAGTGAAGAAGGAAAAGTGGATGAAGGAGAGAAAACTAGTGAAGAAGGAAAAGTGAATGAAGAAAAAACTAGTGAAGAAGGTAAAATTATTGAAGGAGAGAAAATTAGTGAAGAAGGAAACGTTATTGAAGGAGAGAAAACTAGTGAAGAAGGAAAAGTTATTGAATGGGAAAAAATTAGTGAAGGTGGAAAAGTCACTGAAGGAGGCAAAGTTAGTGAAGAAGGAAACGTTAATGAAGGAGGGCAAGTTAGTGAAGAAAGAAAATTTATGGTAGAAAGAGAAGTTAGTGAAGAAGAAAATGTTAGTGGAGGAGGAAAAACTGAGGAAGAAGAAAAAGTTACTGAAGGAGGAAAAACTGGCGAAGAAGTAAAAGTGAATGAAGAAAAAACTAGTGAAGAACGTAAAATTATTGAAGGAGAGGAAATTAGTGAAGAAGGAAACGTTATTGAAGGAGAGAAAACTAGTGAAGAAGTAAAAGTTAATGAAGAAAATACCAGTGAAGAAGGAAAAGTTATTGAAGGGGAAAAAATTAATGAAGGTGGAAAAGTCACTGAAGGAGGCAAAGTTAGTGAAGAAGGAAGCGTTAATGAAGGACGGCAAGTTAGTGAAGAAAGAAAATTTATGGTAGAAAGAGAAGTTAGCGAAGAAGAAAATGTTAGTGGAGGAAGAAAAGCTGAGGAAGAAGAAAAAGTTACTGAAGAAGGAAAAGTGAATGAAGAAAAAACTAGTGAAGAAGGTAAAATTATTGATGGAGAGAAAATTAGTGAAGAAGGAAACAGTATTGAAGGAGAGAAAACTAGTGAAGAAGTAAAAGTAAATGAAGAAAAAACTAGTGTTATTGAAGGGGAAAAAATTAGTGGTGGAAAAGTCACTGAAGGAGGCAAAGTTAGTGAAGAGGGAAACGTTAATGAAGGAGGGCAAGTTAGTGAAGAAAGAAAATTTATGGTAGAAAGAGAAGTTAGCAAAGGAGGAAAAACTGGTGAAGAAGAAAAAGTTACTGAAGAAGGAAAAGTTATCGCAGACGGAGGAAAAATTAGTGAACAAAGTAATGTTAATGAAGGACAAAAAATTGATAAGGAAGTAAAGTTAGTGAAGGAGGGAAACTTGGTGAAGCAGGAAGAGTTGGTGAAGAAGGAACAGTTGATGAAGGAGGAAACATTAGTGAAGAAGCAAAACTTAGCGGAGAAGTAAATCTTGTTGAAAAAGGAAAAATTAATGAAGGAGCTCAAGTTAATGAAATGGAAAAACCCAGTGACTAAAAAGAAACAGAGACAGTGAATACAAAACTGATGGAGCAAAGGAAGCCATGGTGGTGTTTTTAGCGGAAGCCATTCACCCATTAGACAGGCTTTTTTTTTTTTAATTTTTTTTTCCTGTTGTAACATTTTTCATTGATATTCATTTTGTTTAAAAGTGATGGTGAGGTCTGAGGGAAGGTTTTTGTTGGTTACTGTAATTTGAGAAAAAATGAAATGGAAAAGCTGTTTGTTTTTTGTTTTTTTTTTGTTTTTCTCAGGAATTGTGCAATTTTGTTCATTGCACTATATAACAACGTTATTACTAGTCATGTAATGTTACAGTGTCACTTAACGTATGGCATATGATAACCGACTCAATTATGAATTATCTAAACTTTTCAGATCTTGTCAACTTTGATTAGAAGTTAGAACCCGACTATTTTTTTCCCAATTTGTTAAGCAACAGAGAAATATGCATTTTTTTTTTCTTCTACTTTTCATACGTTCATAATATGGAATCAAATATAAAGACAGTATTAACAGAGAAATAAGTAATCCGGTAACACGTAAAGGTTTCACTTAGAGTTTCAACTAGTCTTAGAAAAGTAAACTTAAGCAAAAATGGTGGACGCTCGATAGGCTTCCAAAATTTGATTGCTTTCCAAATTTATAATGATGAATTCAAATAAATAATAAATCAATCAAACTAAATTCTAGTTTACTAAAAGCAAAATTTCAGAACCAATAGGTTCAACAGAAGAGACCGACCTCTACTTCCTCCTCTAGTATCACTGCTAACCGCGAACCCCTTTGTTGAGATTGACCATGCGGTTTGAAGTATCCATTTGGGAAACCCTTGCAGCTGCAGTCCTTCCAGACCCACCGTAACCTCGTGAATATCCACCTCCTCTGGCTCGATCCCTCGAATATCCACCCCCACCCCCACCCCCACCCCCACCCCCACCAGCTTGGCCTAATGTCACTAGCCTCCCACCACCACCACCTGTATATCCTGATCGCCCACCTCCTTGCCTTCCATGAGTGAAAGACAAATTTTCTTGCCACTTATTGCCCACAGCAGCTGTTCCAGCAGCATAGTCGTGATTATCTCTCCGCTTTGGAGGCAAATCTAATCCGCCGCTACCAATCCTTGCCTCTATTGCTCTTTCATTGCTTTCAGCAAGAATTGACAGCTTCTCTGTTAACTGGAATGCCAGTGTCTGCAACCTTGTGTGCTCAACATCACGGAAGACAATGCACTGGGTTGGCTGGTCCCAACTGGCATTAAGCTCCTCGTTAATCATCATCTTACTAACAATGCTGTGAGCCTCAGCTTCTGAAAGGTCAAACATTTTGGTGAGTTGGTCCAAACTCATTGAATCATACGATGAAGCGTAAGTGAAAAGGTATGTCCTCAGAGCCTCTTCCTTAATCTTGGCCTTAACCATCTCAAGGACACTCTCGCGATTCCTCAGGAGCTTCCATACATCAAGAGAGTTGATAACATCAAAGGCCTTCTGGAAGTCTCCTTTCCTAAGAGCCCTAGTGGCAGCCATAACATGGTCCCTCACAGTTTCAGGGGGACCCGTGAAAGGTTGCCTCTCACTCACTTCAAGCAGACGCCGAAAAGTCTTGCTTATGACCCTGCGCTTAGCATCATGTGAGTTGGCTGCCATGCTAGGAACCTCAAGCAGCATGGCACAAGTCAGATGGACAGCCTCCAGGAGTTCAAGATTTATGTGCATATGGTATGGCATCTGGCGTCTTCTTTCAAGCCTTTCCTGATAAAAAGCAATTATTTACATCAGTTGAGTCCCTAAAACAATATATTTTACTACAATAGTCTCACTGTAGCTATATACCAATACCATACATAAAAACAAGTACCTGCTCTGGAGTCTTCTCATGATATCTGCTTTGAGAAACACCTTGGGCCAGCAACTCCTTCACCCTACCACCCGAATATAGCTCAGTAAGGCAGCTGTGTGCTTCAGCAAATAGTCCAACCCGAAATGCACAAAGACCGAGCTGTGCCATAGCCCTGTTAAAAAGTATTTGGGATAACACATCCATCTGCTGAACATTTTCTTGTAGATGACTCATTAACAGCAAGTCACGAGAAGACGAAAATTCATCCTGGAGAGCATGGTTGTATATATCACAAAGCATTGCACGAGCCTTCGTTCTTTCATCTCCATACTTGTATATGAGGGAAACTAGAGTATCCATCATTGCTCTGCTATTTTCAAGAAAGGTTGGCTTTCGAGACACAAGCTCAGAAACAACGATAAATGAAGAAGGACCACCCTTGCTTTCCTCCTCACTTGCTTTTTCTACATTATCTTCATCTTCCGTTTGCTCTGCCAATTTCCTCATAGCATCGTAAACTCTTTGAGGCTTATAATAGATGAGTTCGACACGCCTTAGCGCAACCTTTGCAGTAGCTTTATATTCTCCACTACGCTCTAAATAATCCTGAGCATTTTGGGCAAGGACCAAGAACATTGGTTCATCCCTGAGCCTTTCAACATACTCACGAGTGTGTGGATCAATGCTTTGCAAGCTCTTAAAGAACTCAGTGTCTATCTTCTCCACAAAGGCTACCAGATTTCCCCAAACCCGAATTGTCCCATCATAGTCTATTTCCTTCTGTGATTCATTCTCATCAGGCTCAACTGTGTCACTCACCACAATATTAGAATACTGAGTAAGAATATCAAGTACAACAAGCATATTCTGCACACACTTCTTCCACACATTTATAGGCATGTGTCCACTAAGACCCGGATTAACGTCAAACTGAGCAGAAATAACACTAAAAAGAATCTCCAGCTTCTGAGCAGGAGTCTTAGCAACCTTTGTCAAGAAGGTAAGCTGTTCAACCAGCTCAAACTTTCCGGTTCCCTTCCTACCCCGTGCAGATATAACCTCCTTGAACTTTTTGTTAACAGTATCCCAAGTGATCTCACTAGGATTCTTAAATTGCTTGTCAATCAGCTTATCTTTCTTACTCGTCATCTTCTCCCAACCCTTGTCGTTAACATCATCTTCATCATCCTCATCATTATCAGATCCTGCTCCGATTCTAATGTTATCAGGGTCCTCCTCAAACTCCGACTCTTCATCATCCTCTTCCTCTGCTGATTCCTCATCGGTGTCCTTTTCCTCATCACTCTCAGGATTCGCCCTATACTTATCAATCAAAGCCTCGTATTGCTTATTGTTTTTCTTCAGTTTTTGCTTCATTGAATTAAGGGCCTTAGCATTGCTGCTACTCATCTTCTTCTTAGCTTCCTTGTTTCCCAAGGCTTGGTTCAAAAAGTCCTCTAACATCACAAGAGCTTTGATGTATGCAGTTGGGACCTTCTCAGACTCCGTAACCCTCATGACCTTCTCGAGTTGCTTATTTATCTTGTCGAAACTCTCTATCAAGCTAACCCAATCATTAATCTTCATAGCATTCTTCATCTGATCAACAGTGGCTGTCATCTCCTCAAAACGTTTGTCTTTGGCTGATCTAACCACCCGCTTTTGACCATCAGAATCATCGCTATCACTAGCGTTCACTTGAAGGTATCTACTTCCAGAAGTTTGGGCGGTGGCGTCGACTCCCTCATTCTCAACCTCGTCTTCATAATCACTCTCCTCCTCAGAGTCACTGCCATGCTATTAACAAGTAACAACACACAGAAAACAAACAAATAATTGTAACATTGATAGTTTCTGATACTATAAAATAAAAAATTTAGATACTAAAATAATTAAATTAAATCTCACAAACCTTGAAGAAACGTGATGTCATCTTGCTGTAAAACTTCAAACACAGAAATCAGAAAACTGAAGAATCTGAATTCAAACACATAAAAAAGAGAGGGAGAGAATGTGTAAGTACAAATCACTAGATCCAAATCAACATAAAACAATAAATCTCTCTAGATTACATATCAATATAAAAACAGATAACATGAAAGAAACTAATAATCTAATTAAGAATAAATCATCAAAAGAGGGAAAAGAAAGATTCAGAAACATAAGTAATAAAAAAAAACAATCACCAAAATTGGATGGCCCAAGCAATTCTCAACTGTCAAACTCGAAACTTGAATATGTGGTTTTCTTTTTCCTTGAACATTAAGGATTGTCAGATTCGAATATTCAGTTTCCTTTATTATATCGGATTATATCGAATGTACAAGTGTAACTGCCGCGCGCGGAGAGTTTGTTGGACTACCAATTACAAACTCTGATACGAATTTGCTCAATTCACTCCACTGACTCTCCAACCACACCCACGCCTTTTTTTTATTTATTTTTTGGGATATATTCAAAGCCGATCTATGTGGGTAGTTCCGGGAATAACTGAAACTAATCTTACCGTTATTATCAAATTTTGATTTTTTTTTAATCTTTAGTTCCCTGACAATTATCAAATGGGTCCTAGATTTTTTTTTTTTATAAAAAAAATAGGGTTAATTGTACTAACTTACCGTTATTTTATTAGATCTAATAAGATTTTAAAAAGATAACATAAATTAACATAAACATTCCTTACCATCAAATTAACCCGTTAACTTTAACGGTTGACTAACCTTAATATATGGAAAACCAAATGTATGCCACATCATCCCAGACATAAAATATATTTTAATTAAAAATTGATAATTTTTTTATTTTATTTTATAAAAAAAGATAATATATCGGTCGCTTGCAGAAACATCTTCAATTCGCGGAGGAGTCTCCTCTACGAACTGCAGGAGATTGATCTCCAAGATTTGGTGAAAATCTCTTCTGGTAAGTAGGAGATCATCAAAGATCTATTCTTTCCTGCTCCACCGTTGGTAGATTATCTTTTTTTTTTTATTAAAAAAAATTGATTTTTCAATTTTAATTAAAAAAATATTTTATGTTTGAGATGATGTGGCAATGGTATATCTGGCTTTCTAAGAGTCAAAGTTAATCAACCGTTAAAGTTAACGGATTGAATTGATGGCAAGGTGTGTTTATGTTAATTTATGGTATCTTTTTGAACTTTTGCCAGACCCAATAAAGTAAGGGTAAATTAATGCAATTAACTCAAAAAAATACCAAGTAGTTTGTGACATATACATAAGTGACCAAATTAGTCATCATATTTTTCCTATGTGACAAATTAGTACTCGACATTTTAGAAATACCAAATTGCTTCATGTTGATTGTTAATTTAGACGATTGATTTTGACTGAAGTTATGAAATTACTTTGATGTCCCTACTTAAAATTGATAAATTTAAGTTAAAAAAGAGAGAGAGAGTATAATGTGGCATCTAATAGAGCTTTATACATTTGGGTTGCTTTTAAGTATAAGAACCTGAATTTTAAGAAATTTCGGGGATCCCATATTGGCGGTTGGATTGGATCCAACGGCCAAAAAGAATGCGCAAAGAGAAAAAGCTATACCTGAAAAAGAAAGGTGGTTGGATTGGATCAGTACTTGAGAGCTATATATATTAATTTTCAAGTGAGAGATCTCTTAATTTAATTTCGGTAAGGATTCTGATTAAATCACATCGATTTTTATGAATATTGATTTGAATTTTTTATGGATGATAAGTATAATAAAATCTACTTATGATTAAAATTTGAGAATTTTTCAAGCACTATAACTATTTATCTCGATTTTGTTAAATACGAAGACATTAGAAAAATGGGAGAAATATAGGAAAATTAAAAAAAAAAAATAGTTCTAGTACTTGAAAAATTCTCAAATTTTATTCATAAGTAGATTTCAATGAACTTATCATCCACACAAAAATTCAGATCAAAATTCATAAAAATCAATGTGATTTCATCAAGATCATTACCAAAATTAGAGTAAAAGATCCATCACTTGAAAGTTAATAATATATATATATATAAAATAAAGGATTTCTCTAGTGCAAACCACCTTATGTCCAAACTCATCCACTCCATGATGAAATTTATAAATTTTGATGATATTTTTTTTGTATGAATGTTAAGATCAATCAGATATGGTTGGGGAAAATTTTTGAAAAATTTTCGGATCCAATAACTATTTTTATTTCCAGTTTTCTTATGTTTTCCCTTTTTTTTTTTTTTTTCTTAATATATAAGTATTTTGACTTAAAAAATTTAGAAAAAACTAGTTCCCAAACTTTGAAAATTTTGAAAATTTTTCTATATGTATATTTCATTTTTCTTAAATCGCATGCAAAAATCTCATCAAAATTCATTACATTTCATCATGGTGTTGTTTGGACATAAAATGGTTTGCATTTATGAATTCTCATATATATATATATATTAATTATAGTTTACCACAAGTATTATATATGTACAGTAATTCACGATCATCATTCACTAATTATGCATTATAATGAAATTCAATAAAATAAATTTAGGGTTAAAATTGTTAATTTGAACCAAATAAAAAATATAACTCGAAAAAAAATAAATAGAGAATTTTATACAAGAATGTTAATTCAAAGGCAAGTCTAAAAAATTAGAATGATATGAGATGGATATTGCAGGAAAAGAAATTCAATTTACAAATTCTGCAAATCTAATAAATACAAATCACAAAGTCGATTCTAATATGGAAATGACGCTCGGTAAGCCGTGGGTGCGGAGCTACTTATTTCTAATTGTAAAAAGGAAAAGGGGGGGTTTGCAAATTTAGCCTATCCCAACATTCACTTTGAGGAAATAGCCCGTTGGGAAAAAAAGTGCATATCTAGCCTATCCTGATATTCACTTTCTAGGAAATAGCCTTTCTAGGACAATAATGCCCTCCACAATTAAACCGTGCAAAATGACTAAATTACCCTCTTATAATTTGTAAGGACGAAACTGCCATTCTCTTTTTCTCCTTCAGTTCACTGAAAAAAACCAAAAGTTTCAGAAGTTGGGTCATCTTCTCCATCGTTCTCCTGTGGACCGGAATCCACTCCATAGTCCCATTTCAAATCCCATCGTCCTCACTGTCGACCAGAATCTACTACTGTTCAAATCCCATCTCCGCTGGAATCTTGCTACCGACCGTAATCTCTACGGCGACCGAAATCGAGTCAGTGCCGACACCTCGCCCACACCTCCTTCAATCGAGCTTCACTGTCAAGTTTGAAATCGAGCTTTTTTTAGTCAATGTAAGTCCCGTAATCACACTTAAGTTTCCAATGTCATTGAAACTGTCGGTCTTTTATTGTTGTTTAGGTTTGAGACGTTTTTTATAGAATGAGGGATTGATGGTTTTGGATTTCTTGCCCATGAATTTGGGTTTGTGTATGTAGTATTGTTGGGTTTAGTTAAGGTGTTTGATGAAATGCCACATCAAGCTTTTAAGAGGGGCAGTATTGTTGTAGTTAAGGTATATGTAGTATTGTTGGGTGCAAATACATCGTCCTCACTATCACATGAATAACTGGAAGAAATGCACTCTGGTGAACAGCTTTGTATGGTTTGGTGGGGAAAGGTTTAGGGAATTTGTATTTGATTTTGTGAGGATTTATGCTGTATGTATATTTGTTTGTGTTGATCGCTGCTGAACCAAAACAGGTTTAGGATTTTGCTATTGTTGTTGGTTGATGGTGTATGTATATTTGTTTTTGTTGGTTGGTTGAACCAAAACAGGTGCTGTTATTGATTCCTTTTGGTTTTGTTATTGTCTTGGCTGGTGTTATTGATTTTGAAAAACATAAGATGAGGTAAGCCCGAGAGGAATGTTGTAGTCCTGGGAACCATTTCTAGGCCTAAAAGAATTGTTCCTAGGCACTGACCTGAATTGAATGATAGTAATTGTTATACTTTTTTGACTGAAATTTTTTTTTCAAGGTCTAAGGATACCATGTCTTGGGTGTTGGTTCAGTGCGGTGAGCATTGGAAGGGTAACATGTTTACCCGTCCTATTTCGTTTTCAGTACGTCTAACAAAAAAAATACAAGGGAGCGTACGATGAATTGGTGGAAACGATATACCAACGGACATGGGTCTGTAGAGACCAAATTCAGTTCAAGCTAACTTCGCATGTGGAAACAGGGGTTGATAAAGTTTCATTGTCTATTATGAGTGACGACGATGTAGAGTTTGTGATTATTAATAAGGAAAAAGGTTGGGCCACAATTGATGTTGAATTTGTCAACAAACATGAATTTCGACCTCCCCCAAATCCAATCCAATCAGAATGTACGGTCTCGCCTGTTAAACCCACCGATATTCCACGGTCTCCGGGGGGTACTCCAAACTATAAATCAGTTAGTGGCAGCAATAATCCGCTTGCATCCCAGGCTACACCCGGATTTACATCAGCAGGCAATGACCAAGCAACGCCAGCATCTACTACCAAGCATGCAGTTCTGGATAGTTCTGAAAGCATAGATACTTTTGGAAGGTCTGATAATACTAAAACCAGTGATACAGAAGATGAGAGTGGCGGGGATGATGATGCTGGGATAGCCGCAACAGTTCTTGTAACAGAAGAACGAGGGGTGAGTAGAACACCCAACAGTTCTTCACCGTCCCTAAACACACGGTGGACAATATCAGGTTCAGAGCTTTACTCAATACCAGCCGTTCGAGTAGTGGATGTGTTTCAAAATCCAGGTGACCAAGGTCCATTATACAAATGACAGATGTTCAAGGACAAGCCTACATTGAAGCAAGCTGTAGGGTCGTATGCATTTGCAAAGAGGTTTGAACATAGGATTTCACGATCTTCTAATACACGATTCACTGCCGAATGTACACAGAGAAGTTATGGATGGGTTCTTCGGGCATGGAAGTCGAATATGGGGACTTATTGGCATGTTAAGACATTCGTTAATGAGCACACATGTGAGAGAAATGACAACTACAACGTTGAATTTAAACGTGTAAGTGCCGCCGTGATAGGGGATTTGTATGCAAGTAAATATCGCGATCCCGGGCGTATCATCCTTCCTAAAGATATAGTTTTTGAGATGAAGGAGCAGCATGGCATACACCTCTCGTACAACAAAGCCTACAGGTCGAAGGAGCACGCTTTGAGTCAGGTATTCGGTGATCCGTGGGAATCCTTTCAGAGGTTGCCGTCTTATTTTTATGTATTGGAACAAGCAAACCCCGGGACTGTGACAAAGATCAAGACCGACTCGAAAAACCGGTTGAAATATGGATTCATGGCAATTAGAGCCTCTATTGAGGGGTTCAATTCTGTTATTAGGCCGGTTATCTGCATCGATGCTACCCACTTGAAGGCTAGGACTATGGGTGTTATGTTAGTTGCGGTGTGCAAAGACGGAAACGAGATGATATACCCTTTGGCATTTGGGTTTGCAAACTCTGAATGCACAAAGTCGTGGACTTGGTTTTTGAAGAAACTCCGTAAAGTGATCAAAAATCCGGACCGTGTGATGTTAGTTTCGGATCGGCACAATGGTATATTTAATGCAATGGAAGCCATATTCCCATATGCAACACATGGCGTTTGTGCATACCATTTGGCACAAAATCTTAAAAGATTTTGTAAGTAGAGGAATGATCTGATTTGGCTTTACTACAGTGCTACGTATGCATACCGTATCGAGGATTTTGACCGTGCAATGGGTGAGTTGAAAGAAACCTGCCCTAAGGTTTACAATGAGCTCCTGGGCGTTGGGGTAGAGAAGTTTTCACGTGTACATAGCCCTAAAAAGAGGTACTTTTTGATGACCACCAACATTGCTGAGTCAATGAATTCTTGTCTACTTGGGGCAATGGGGCCCGAAAATTGCCTATCACAGTAATGGCAGAATGTATCAGAGATTTGTTGCAAAGGTGGTTCTACGATCGTCAGACAAATGCACTTGAAATGTCTACATACTTGACAGCGTTTGCAAACGAACACATCAAATAGAGGACAGAAACAGTGGATCGGTCTGCGATTCACCCCATTCACTACATGAAATTTAAGGTAGACGACAAATGGATTCCTAGAACAGTCGACCTTGACGAACATTCTTGCTCATGCCGTCAATGGGATTTAGATGAGTTGCCGTGTTCTCATGTAATGGCGGTTGCTAGGTATGCTTGCCGGTCTTTTAACTCTGTACATTTATCTGTTGTGGTTTATTTTACAAACTTGGGGTAATCTGGTTTGTTGGTGTGTTATGGCCTAGGTACAAAGGTATGTCAATCAATGCACTGGCTTCTGACCTATACACAACAGGATTTCTTAAACATGCTTATGAAATTGGTGTCAACCCTGTTCCGGATCCCGAGATTTAGGACGTTCCCGATGCAATTCGGAACCGTATTGTATTGCCATGGAAGAAAAAGATTCTGCCAGGAAGACCAAAGAAGTTGAGGATACCGTCAGCTGGGGAGAAAAGAAAGTTACATTCTTGTTCAAACAGTGGAAAAAAAGGACACAATAAAACAAGTTGCCCGGAACCATCATCTAGCACATGCAAACCACCCAAAATACCTCGATCATGTAGCATTTGTAAGAAAGAGGGACACAACAGACTGACGTGCCCAGACAAGCCACCTGAACTTACCTTGCTTGACACGGACGAAGAGAATGCCGTTGGACCAACCTGCTGAACCTACCTTTATTGATTTATGGTGTACATACATTTGTTTGTGTTAAACACTGCTGAACCAACCTTAATAGGTTTATGTATCATTTGTGAAACTATGAATATGTATATCGGAGGAATAACAATACTTGAAATACACCATCACCAGACAGTTGTCTGGTTTAATACAAACCAAAAAAGAAATGAGATGCATTCAGCGTGTAATCATTTGTTCTTATATTCTCTAACAATAACAATAGTAGCGTGTAATCATTTTGCAATTTCAGCTTGTAAACATGCAGTCACCGTGTAAAAATGTTTATATTTCAGCGTGTAAATATTTTCATCGTGTGACCCAATCTAATTTGTTTCTAGGCCTATAAAATCTTTCCTAGGCTCAGGTGTTTTTCGTTGCCACGTCATCAGTATTGGGGCTGATACTAGGGCCAGGAAGTTTAAATTCACACTGTTGATCAAAAATCAACAGTGTAAAAGATTTCACGATGCAAACAAACCATTCTTACACGATATATTTAATATGTCGTGTAAGGTTTATTACTTTTCATCGTGTAATCTTTTAGACTGTTGATTTTTTATTAACAATGTGAATGATAACACGATGAAAAGTAATCAATATTACACGATATAATAAATGAATCGTGTAAGAATGCTTACTTTTGATCGTGTAATCATTCACACTGTTGATCCAAAATCAACATTCTAAAAGATTACACGATGAAAAGTAATCAATATTACACGATATAATAAATGAATCGTGTAAGAATGCTTACTTTTGATCGTGTAATCATTCACACTGTTGATCCTAAATCAACATTCTAAAAGATTACACGATGAAAAATAATCAATATTACACGATATAATAAATGAATCGTTTAAGAATGCTTACTTTTGATCTTGTAATCATTCACACTGTTGATCCAAAATCAACATTCTAAAAGATTACACGATGAAAAGTAATAAACCTTACACGATATATTAAATATATCGTGTAATTGTGGTTACTTTTCATCGTGTAAGATATTTAAAGTGTACCATTTAGTGTGTAATGATCTTCATTCAAACACGTTTCAAGATATATCCAAAAAACATCAAAATTGTATTATCCATAAATAAAAAAATTACAATGCTACTCAATTTCCATAGAGTTGGCAAAGATATCCCTAGCAGCTTGTTTTCTAAAGGCCGGGATGTCCTGCTGGACAAAATTGAAGTTGGGTTCTTTCCCCATCATTACATACTCTATTCCCTTTAGCATGAAAGCACCACAACTGCTACCGTCCACCTGACATGGGAATTGATAGGGGGCCAATCTCACAGCCTTCATACAAGTCAGACCTTGTTTCTTGCGTTTACTATCGTCGTAGTAACCAGACTTTTTGCAAATGAGTGGGAATAACCGACGTAGAGGCAATACCTGCTCTTGTCTATACTTTGGATTGTTCGGCAGTAGATGTGCGTTTGAGTCATAAATTGTAATATTCCAATTGTGGAGATGAACTACAGAAAATACCCAATGGCTGCCTCCCACGAAGCAAGGGACTATAACCTGTTACAAATAAAGTTGTTTCAGCATATTGAAGTGAGTATGTATTCACTTGAGTAAGTCAACTATCTTATGTCATCAACACTAGCCCATGCCGTCCCCCAGGCTGGTTTGTTACCGATAGCGTATTCTATTAAGTCTAATGGGACATTAAATTTTCCCGGGTAGAACACTTTCGTCAATGGTGCGTGGAAATTTGGTTGAAATTGACGCCAAATAAGTGTAAGTTCATTCTGCAACGAAGTAACAAAACGGGTCAGTGGGGGCTTTAAATATAGTAGAAAACTGTATTAAGTGGAATGAATCCTGCAATGAAGTCTACTTACAAAGAAAGCGCAATCAACTACAGCTACTTTGCGTTTAAATTGCTTTTTCTCCATTGGGTCATTTTTCCGCTTACAAAGCAGGTTTATGTACGCATCCACATGCTCAATGCCCAACCATTCCGTGGGATCTTCTAACTCTCTGAAAAATGATTGTGAAACAGAAGCTTCGATGCCGATGTAACGACTGCATTAAAAAACATGTGAGTACGATTAGTGGCATTGTACAAAATGTTAAATGACATGCTACACAAAGAACTTTTAAAAACACTTACAACAACAGGTTCGGATCATTCACAAAGGCGTTATATTTCCTGTTTACTTCCATCTCCTTCATTGGTCTGGAGGGATCTGTGTATGGACTTCTTAACCACTTTGACACCCATCGCTCCCTAGCAATTTCTGTCGGGTCACTTGGTGGAAGACCAGCTCTGGGATTCCCTCGATTGGAAGTGGATTCATCGGGCAGTCCAGATTCAGAGACATCGGGTTCGTGTTGAGTTCTTTTAGATGGTGGGGGAGGGGTATGTACGTCATGTGAGGGTGGTAGAGGGGTATGTATGTCATCTGTCTCGGTGTGGGTGGGGGCTGTCTCGGTGTGGGCGGGGGATGCTGCGGCTGTCTCGTTTTGGGTGGGGTCTGCTGGGGCTTCGGGGGGTCTCCCGGTGTGGGCGGGGATTACGGGGGCTTTCTCGGTATGGGTGAGGGATACAAGGGGTGTCTCGGTGTCCGTGGGGTCTGTGGGGGCTGTCTTGGGGTCTACAGAGGTTGTTTGGGGCGCTGTCTCGGGGTGAGTGAGGGCTGCGGGGGTTGTCTTGGGGTCTGTGGGGGCTTTTGGGGGTATCTTGGTGTGGGTGGGGTCTGCGATGGATGTAGTGGGTGTCTCGGTTTGGGCGGGGGATGTGGGGGGTGACTCGGTTTGGGCGGGGGATCCGAGACATGTATTAGTGTGGGTGAGGGATACGAGGGGTGTCTCGGTGTGGGTGGGTTCTGTGGGTGTCTCGGTGTGTGGGGCTGTGTGGGGCTGTGGGGGCTGGGGGTGTCTTGGTGTGGGTGGGGTCTACGGGGGATGTAGTGGGTGTCTCGGTTTGGGTGGGGGATGTGGGGGGTGACTCGGTTTGGGCGGGGGATCCGAGACATGTATTAGTATGGGTGAGGGATACGAGGGGTGTCTCGGTATGGGTGGGGTCTGTGAGGGCTGTCTCAGTGTGGGTCAGGGATACGAGGGGTGTCTCGGTGTGTGTGGGGTCTGCGGGGGCTATCTTGGGGTCTGTGGGGGCTTCTGGGGGTGTCTTAGTGTGGGTGGGGTCTGCGGGGGCTGTCTCGGTGTGGGTGGATCCCTCAGTGTGGGCTGTATCCAAACCTTGAGTGGCTGCCTCGAAAGGATCTGAAGGTGAATATGGGTTTGATACCTATGCTGCATGATTCTCTCCACGTGAACGTCCCTGTGAAAAGGAAAATGTTTATTCAAAATGAGTTGATAATATAACCAAATTTATAATACTACAAAATGCTGTAGTGGAGTTATACATACCGGAATACCTACAAGAGCAAACAATTCGGTCCGAAGAGTTTCAAACTCGGACCGCATCGCGCTTTGGACCTCCTCACGTACGATGATGCGCATTTGGTCAAGTAGTTGATTTGGAATTGCAGTAGAGGTCGATCCCTAAACAATATTAATTGTCATGAAAATGATCGTTATTTAAAGAGAATAACATAATGAAAATAATCACCTCTGATCTCTTTGATTGCTGTCTACGATCAACTGGTGGAGGTGGAGGTTGAGGTTGACGCTGACGAGTAGGAGATGAAGTCCTGTGGTTATCGTCAGACGACAGCAATCCGGTCTGTGTCCCTCCTGAGGATGGATGACGGAGAGGCGAGTGTGTCTCGTCAAGAGGTGGGGGTGACAGATCAGGTCTGTCACGGACATGCCGAGTGGTGCGCATACGTGGTGATGCATTAAAAAAGTTCCGTCGTCTTTTAATTGGATCATCAAGACCATGGTACTGCTTTCGTTTATTCTTATGGAGTTGTTTCGATGACGGCTCCGCTCTGTCCTCTTTGCCGACGAAACCCTTCAACGGTACAAACTGAGGTCCTTTGGATATGTCATCGTCAATGCCCCTCCAGTAGTCCTCTTTTTCCTCCCTTCGAGTAGGCCAGAGCTCGGCTAATCCACTGAGCTGTAAAATATTACCCTTTCAAGTAGTAACAAAATAGCATACAAATTCAAAACAATCTACCAATTCTACATTTACCGTTCCGTCAGCCTCTTTCTCCAACCATGTTTGAGACATAGTTGATCCCCGTTTGATAAATTCCCAATTTTTAAAACGGGGGCATCCGTGATTAGCGAACCTGTTGCCCAATTTTCTCAGCATCGAAGGGATGGCCTCCATTGCCCAGAACTACCAAGGAAAAAAACCAGTTTATTAGATGAATAAGATGATATTTTAAAAAACTATAAGAATAGTGAGACATATTGTCAACTTTGCACGATACCTGAACTCCCCAAACAAAACCGTATAGGTTGTATCTTCTTGTAGGACCCAACGGCTCCGGAACCTTAAAACCAGTTCGGATGTAGTGCAATGTCATCTTGAATACGTAATGACCCCATGGGAACGAATTGAATGCCTCTATGTCCTCAACCAACGTCATTAGCCAGTACGTAACTTGTCTCCTGTAATCCTGGCCGAAGAGAATGTTGTTCGCAAACAACACAAGTGCCATCTTCAAAGCATCACCCTCTCTCTTAAAACTCCGTCTTAAGAACCTGGACAGCACATCTTCCAATAATAAACCTCCCTGTCCACCAAAATATCGGATGTGGATCCCATCCGGCACTGGTACGTAATCTCTCAAAAAGATATCCGGCAAAACACCAAACCTCAATCCACTGCACAAACAAAACTCTCTCTTTCCTAGTCTAACCTTGTTCTTACCCAAAGCAAACCACATCTCATCCTCACTGGCACCTGGGAACCGAATTTGGCGGAGCAATAGGTTATGTATGTACTGCGCTTGAAATAAAGCCTGCATGTGTCCTGGTAGATCCAAGTAATGCCCGAAACATCCTCTCTTGAAACGTGCCAACTCACATTCTTCTTCCAACACCCTCCTGATGTCAGCGATAAATTTTAGTTTGCAATGCACTGTTATGGTTATGTCATACGCCCACGTATTCCTCGGGTATACCAAATACTGATCTAGGTCTTCGTTCTCTGATGCATGTTCAATCTGTACTACGTTTTCAGTCTGTTGTATATGCTCGTCGTTCTGTGTTACGTAGCTCACCACTGCTAGGTTGTCAGTCTCTGCTACGTTCACATTCTGTGGTTGGTTCTCAGCTTCTGGTACGTTCACATTCTCTGTTACGTTTTGGTTCTGTTCAAGGTCTTCATTCTCTGCCATTGCCTGGTTCGTTCTCACTCTTTTGTATGTTCTCATTATCTGCTTACAAACTGAAAATATTTCCAGGATTATTACAAACTTCGTTACACGATGACACACATACAAAGTAAATAAAAATGAAACCATTAATCTTTACACGCTGTAGTATAAAATTCTTTACAAGATGAGCTATACAAATTTTTAACCGCTCAATTGCAACGTCATTTTAGCGTGTAACCAATCTGGATAATTTCCAACATAACATCAAACCCAGATTCCTTACACGCTGTATAAACAACGTAGGTACACGATGATTTAAAAGGGTTTACACGCTATGTCTAAAGTAATTTTATCGTGTAACCATTCTCGATAATACAAAGTTCAATAAATGAAATCCAGATTCCTTACACGCTGTATAACAAACTTCTTTACACGATAATTTGTACAAGGGTTTACACGCTCAAATGTAAAAAAGCGTGTAACCATTCGGGGTAATACAAATTCAATAAATCAAAGGGAATCCAGATTCCTTACACGCTGTATAACAAACTTCTTTACACGATAATTTGTACAAGGGTTTACACGCTCAAATGTAAAGTAGCGTGTAACCATTCTGGGTAATACAAATTTAATAAATCAAAGGGAATCCAGTTTCCTTACACGCTGTATAAAAAACATAGTTACACGATGATATAAAAGGGTTTACACGCTAATTCTAATGTAATTTTAACGTGTAAGCATTCTGGGTAATTT
Source organism: Acer yangbiense (assembly GCA_008009225.1). Classification (NCBI taxonomy): domain Eukaryota; kingdom Viridiplantae; phylum Streptophyta; class Magnoliopsida; order Sapindales; family Sapindaceae; genus Acer; species Acer yangbiense. The sequence continues at coordinate 32,067,695 of CM017767.1, forward strand.
ACAAGTTTTTCATTCGAACCCAGAATCCTTACACGCAGAATAACAATCCTCTTTACATGAATACTTGTACTAGGGTTTACACGCTCAATCTTAAATTCATTTTATCGTGTAACCATTCTGGGTAATTTGAATGTCTAAATAAGAAATCAATCATAAAAAACACAGTATTGTTCACAACAAATAAATTAAATAAAACCCAAAGTTCAACAATCTGTAATCCAAAGTTGGTACCTACAGTTTGTTGATGAACAGTTCTTCGGCCAATTTGTTGATGAACAGTTCGTCCGCGATGAAAACCACTTTCTGAAAACCACTCACTCAACAATACAACTTCCTGAAAACCTCTTTCTCAGACGTCCTTTTCGAGGTTTAAAGGCCAAAAACGTTTTTAATTTCATTTGAGTTTTATGTATTTTATTGTTTTCAAATTTCAAAATTACCCAAATAGCCGTAAATAAGTGCCACGTTGGAATTGCAGTAAGGGTATACTAGTCCAAGAAACTTTCTCTTAGATAAAAAAGGGGTTAATTGCACTAACTTACATTGACGTTTATCAATATCACAGCTATATTGTACTTTTCCTTTAATTAACAAGAACATACCCTTTCATCGGTTTGATCAGGGTTAGATTTAACGGAGACCTAACTGTGGCAATGGCATGAATGCCTTTTTCCATTAAAAGAAAATAAAAAATATAAGTTATTTATTATAAAACTAAGAAATATTAAAAATCTTCATTATCCATCACATCATCATCAAACATCTTCGTTTTCATCGTTTTCATCGTTTTCACCAATCCATCATCTTAGACAATCAAACTCAACCCTTTCATCAATTTTCGTCTTCAGTCCAATTCCAGAAAGAAAAAAAAAACATAAATCATTTATATATATATAAAATTCATAAAGCATATCCACTCCATATTCAATCAAATTCCAGAAATCTCCATCTTTTAAAATAGGCAATAGATTCCTTCCAAAAAAAACAAGGCAATCAAATTCAACCTCCCCTCTCCCTTTTCTGCAAATACACATCACTCCCCATCTCCACAACACTCTGCCTTCAATGCCCACGGATATCTCCATCCCACAACACAAAACCAAAAATAAAACCAGTTTTGTTTTTCTGTTAGAAAGAATCTTTTAATTTTTTATAAAAAAGAAAACACAGATGAAGTGAGCACTTCGGCCATCTGATATAGATTCAATCAGAAAAATAAAATAAAATTAAAACTGTTAAAAAACAGATGGAGCCTTCATCAAACGCCAGTGGGCTCCATCGAAGATGTAGCGGTGCTCCATCTGAGATGGAACCGAGCTCTATCCGCTCCATCTCAGACGAAGTTGCGCACCATCACCGGCAGATGAAGCGGCCTCCATTTGATGCCGGCAAGCCTCCCCGCTTAACAACAGAGGGATACCACAACTACCACCACCAAATCCCTCGTCGTTTTTGTTTCTTACGCCGGTGACAAGCTCCATCGGTCTCCTCCCTCACCCAAATCAGAAGCCATTTTTTTTTTTGGAGAGTGCACCATCAGATGTGGGGCACTGAGTCTTTTTCACTAAATAATAAAATATTTACTGAGGGCATTTTAGTCTTTTTAAAGTCAACTGTTCAATGTAACGTTTGACAGTTAATAGCAAGGGTTGTTTGTGTGATTAAAGCCATTTGTTGAATATATTGCTACAAAGGCAAAACACATGGTATGTTTGTGCAATTAACCCTAAAAAAAGTTAACTTATTGAGATGTGACAGTTGCACAAAGGCCCATTAGTAAAGGTGACTTTTCACTTTTCCCTGTTAGGTATGTTCATCTCGTTCCACTTGTACTTAGGCCTAGGAGATTTGTTCCCTGGCCCGTAAATAAGTCGTTGCTTTTCATTTTCAGAAAGAGCTGAACAATAAACTGGTGGCTTTCCCTAGTGTACCGACCGTTCAGTTTACAATAACAAAATAATAAATGTTCATTTAAGATAAGTTTAATGGTTCAATTAAGATTTAAGGCACAATGGTTCATTTAAAATGTCAAGGTATTGGAAAGGTTACAATGGTTCATTCTTCAATGAAATTAATGTAAGAGGTGACTCTTCAGTTTTCACTGATATGGGTCATATTCTTCCACTATAAATATGTCAATTGCTGAGTTATATTTTAGTCAGAAATGTCTTGAAGCTTACAAGTGGAAATGGAAGCAAACGGCAGATCTTACCAACACAGGATGAATGCCATTTCAGAAGTGATGCGTGAAAGGATTGCAAAGGCTGAGGAGACCATCACCATGGAGCGTGAAAATGCAAAACGGCTACGTGATGATTATACTCTTCTGATGGGGAAATTTCATAATCTGGAAGCTGAAATCATCAACTTAAACGTTGAGATTGAAGCAAGGGACAACGAACTCAATGGCCTCTACCAACTTGTTGAAAAAATGCAGAAGAAGTTGATGGACTTCAACATTCCACCATCACCCTGAATTCAATGTTTTTTTTAATGTTTTTTCACATGCTGTACCCCCCGTCTATATAAATGGAAGTTATTGGTTCGTTTTCACATGCTTTACAAATTTCACATACCGTCATTATATTCCTTCATTACTCATACCAGTATAACAGAACAAATAAAATGGTCCTTCATTACTCATACAAGCAGCACAGAACAAATAAAATGCTCCTTCATTACTCATACAAGCAAAACAGAACAGAACAAACAAGATCTTTTAAACAATCTTGCATACTAAAACTCCCAAAATAAACACGAATACAAATAAAAAATATGATAATATATAATATATAAATATAATATATATATTATATATAATATTATATAAAAAATATAATAATATATATTAAATATATATAATATTATATTCTACATTATTATGATATATAGTAATATATATAAATACAAATTATATAACATATATATATATATATATATAATCGGGCAGGATCCATGGCCACATCTTTTTACACAACTTTTGACACAATTTCTTGGCCATTGGATATTGCTTATTTCAATGGAAGAGATTTATTCTATATAATATATTTAATATTATATTCTATATTATTATGATATATATTATATATATAATATTATGATATATATTATTATAATATATATATATATATATTATAGGAATTCTTCTTAGGCCTTACAGATCTTACCCGTTGATTAAATTATGGGGGCCCCGCAAAAATCTCAACGATCGGCACCGTCCTACGATGAAGGGGTATCAATGGAAGTATGTACGTGGAGTTTCGAGATAATCAAACGGTCGAACAAGTACGTCCATACCTATTACACTAGATATACCATATACCAAACAACCCTTTCAAATATTAACCCCTAAGTGCCTAAGAGTTTTTTCACAACCTTATAAGTTGTTCTAGTTGCTTGAATCGATCTCCCGTAATAGATTTACACTTCCGAAATCGAGTCTGATGGGTGCACACCGCCTTTTTAAAACATTCCGACCAATCGGAATAAATAAATTAAATATTAAAAAAATTTATTTAAATCGAAATTCAATCCACAATGGGCCTAGGAGTTGTTCTTAGGCTTACAGTACCTATTCCAAGGCCTTTAATATCCTAGGCTTAGTTCCTTCTTATCATCACAAATACTGATGACGTGGCGAAGGAAAAACATGGTTACACGCTGAAAAGTAATCATCGTTACACGCTAATATTAATGCATCGTGTACGGATGATTACTTTACATCGTGTAATCGTTGACATAGTTTCATCTGGATATTTGAACATGCAAATGGTCCATGATTACACGCTGAAAAGTAATCATGTTTACACGCTAATATTAATGTATCGTGTAAGGATGATTACTTTACATCTTGTAATCTTTGACATAGTTTCTTCTGGATATTTGAACATTCAACTGGTCCATGATTACACACTGAAAAGTAATCATGTTTACACGCTAATGTTAATGTATCGTGTAAGAATCATTACTTTACATCATTCAATCTTTGGCATAATTTCATCTGGATATGGTTTAACATGCAACTGGTCAATGATTACACGCTGAACAGTATATAGTATTACAGATGACCCATTGAAATAATCGAAGGACACTTAGAAATAAAACAAAGGACTTTTAAACTTTCTAGGTACATTGACACAGGACTTTAATCTCCCAAGATTCATAAATAAAGTTCAACTTTCCACGGTTCATCACTCTTGGAATATGCAAAGTTGATTTATCTTTCCAACAAGTGAAAATATATTGTTTTTTAAGTGAGGGTGGGACCGTCCAAGAGATTCTTATATACACTGGGCTGTGGTGGTGGTTGTAGCCAAAGTGGTTTTTTTCAGAAATGAAAAAGTTCATGCTCTGAACTTTTTCCTTTTTTTTTTCTTTTCTTTTAATAGATCTATTTTCATGTACTTGGTAGGTCTCTTTGATAGTTTCAAATTTCCAGACTTCAAATTCTACTACTAAGCATTCTCATTCTTCCGTTGTCAAACACAGACAAGGCAGGAAATTCTAAGGAATTACTTGATAGATTTGGCAATACAAAATCTGGTGTTGGACATGTTGAATTTGTGCTTGTTAACACAAATTCCAACAAGTCTCGTTGCACACGATCTAAATAAGAAAAAAATTATCCACTTCCTTCGTCATGGTATCAGGGTTAGATGGATCGATTCTGTTCAGAATTGTCACAAACTCATTCTGAAAATGCAATCATCTGAGTTCATTCATCGGCAAACTTCAATCACTGTCCAAGCTTATGTTCTCCCGAGTTTATCATCTTCGCGTTACACTCGTAGTGTTAGTGTTGGAATGTGTGATGTTTTGTGTATTTATGTGTAAGAGGATTATGTCTGTGTATGAAAGCTGAGCAGTCCTAGTTGCTTCTCCCGCTCCTCTAATTCTTTTTCCTTAGCTTCCAGACGAGACAAAACCTTGTCAATCTCTAAAAATATCACAGCACATTTTTGCTTTTCCTTCCCTCAGTTCCCTCATGATATCAGTTTGTGAATATCAAACAGAGATAGGAAACCAAACACACAAATACAGAAATCATAGCTTCAATGCTTTGATATCTGCCTCATCACCTGTAAATTTTCTCTTCATTGCAGCAATGAATGGTTTCCTGTCAACTGGACACCAACATCACTACAATTGGTCATGGGATGAGGTATGTTTCAACATTATTATGTAGAATTTCCTGCCTTGTCTATGATGATTTTAAAAGGATAAAATATATTGTTCAAATGTAACTTGCAATCTTGTAAATGTGAGATTGGTTGCAGGAGAGAAATCTCTGGCCAACTAATGTCTGACGGTGTTAATAATTTCCTTTTTTATATGTGGGAACAGGAGAGAAATCTCTGGCCAACTAACGAAGAACTCATCGGCAGTAGTCGACTTGACCCTGATTGTTCTGTCCAATTAAACGGAAGTTGTTGATACGTCTTCGGTGGAGAGGTTTAAGCGCCGGGGTGATGCTCTCTCGTGGCATTAGTGTTGTTTGCGACCAGTATCCTTACTAAATATGTACAAATTTTTTAAAGGTTACTGGATTAGAAGAGCTTCACGCCTGCACCCCACGAGACATGAGGCGGAACAAGATTATTAGGCGGACATTGACGTTGATCTATCCAAATGTCCCCAGTTTGTCCCCAGTCCGAACGGTGTGCCCGACTACCATCTCCACCTACCGAAACAGATACACATGCGGGGTCACACCTACTGGATTTCCAAGAGCAATTCCCATTTGATGTTGCTTGCTGTGATGGAAGTTCCTTCCATGTTAGAAATATGAATTTATTTGTAAAAAAATATATATATATTATGAAATGTAAATATACATAAAATGTATTAAACCTACTTTAATATAAAGAATGAAATGTGATTCATGTGAATCGTTGTATCAGCCACGCAACAATTTCAAAGACTACATTTAATGTAGCGTGTAAGCATAGTTACTTTTCATCGTGTAATTGCAATATTAATGCTTGAACATGCAATTTGGTCAATGGCTACACGATTTAAAGTAACCATGATTACAGGATACATTTAATACATCGTGTACTCATAATAACAAATTGGCGTGTATTCATTCAGACTGTGACCATGTTACATATAATCAGAGTGTTCCCAGTTATCATGTAAATATAAAACTGTAAAATAGCTATACCTGATAAACGACCATTTTAATGATTCAACATGCAAATTGGTCAATGGTTACACGATTTAAAGTAACCATGATTACACGATACATTTAATATATCGTGTACTTATGGTAACAAATTGGCGTGTATTCCCATTTTAATGATTCAACATGCAAATTGGTCAATGGTTACACGATTTAAAGTAATCATGATTACACAATACATTTAATATATCGTGTACTTATGGTAACAAATGGGCGTGTATTCCCATTTTAATGATTCAACATGCAATTTGGTCAATGGTTACACGATTTAAAGTAACCATGATTACACGATACATTTAATATATCGTGTACTCATGATAACAAATTGGCGTGTATTCATTCAGACTTTGACCATGTTGCGTATAATTAGAGTGTTCCCAGTTATCATGTAAAAACTAAGCGTTATTACACGCTACATATGAAGAATAGTGTAATGATGATATGTTTGCAGCGTGTAAACCATTCACACCGTTGCTTGTTGAAGGATAACACATGCAACAGAGTCAAAGATTATACAATGGCTCGTTCTACTGTTGGCAGGTATTGCCAGTCTGGATGTAGATTCTGCAGAGATTCGCCTGGGAAACTTTTTTCTTTGGATAGGTGTTTCACTGTTTGATCGAGGGGACAAGAGGGAGCAAGTCTGGATATGATGGCTGGGAGATACATCCATGGGACAGAGATTTTCTCCTGCTACAGAGATTTTTATTTGGATAAGTGAAAGGTTGTTTGACTTGTTTCATTGATGGGACATCATTACAAGTGATATATTTAAAATTATTTTTTAAAGGGAGAGGGTCGGACTTATTGATTGTTGCAGATAATTCGGTGGCCGTCTACAGCCACTCAATAAATGTTTTTAATTTTTTTTCCTGTGTTGTTTTCACTCGAGGTTAAATCAACTTTGCATATTCCAAGATTCATGAACCTTGGAAATTTGAACTTTATTTATGAATCTTGGGAGATTAAAGTACTGTGTCAATGTACATAGAAAGTTTAAAAGTCCTTTGTTTAATTTCTAAGTGTCCTTTGATTATTTCAATGTGTCAAAAAGATGTAAAGTAATATATATAGCAAACAACATATTGTATTGTGTGTAATTTTCAAGGATGAAGTTGAATGACAAAAAAGAATGAGCCTTTAAAATACAAATATTTTCTTCTCTGTTTTGTTCTTTAGTTATGTAACAAAAAAGAAATGTCTTTGTATATTGTGCGTTTGAATGAAACATTACCACTTATTGGTCGATGATTACACGATGAAAAGTAACCATGGTTACACGATATATCACTTTTTATCGTGTAAGAATGCTTACTTTTAATCGTGTAATATTTGATACTGTTGTTTTGGATCAACAGTGTCAAAGATAACACGATGCAAAGTAAGCATTATTACACGATTCATTTATTATATCGTTTAAGGTTTATTACTTTTCATCGTGTAATCGTTGATACTGTTGATCAAAAATCAACATTGTGAAATATTACACGATTAAAAGTAAGCATCCTTACACGATGAAAAGTAATCATGGTTAATTTCATCGTGTAACCTTTGACACTGTTGATTTTGGATCAACGAACATGCAACACGATATGATTACACGTTGGGTCGTGCAACTATTGCCAGATATTGCCAGTCTGAATCTAGATTGTACAGAGATACGCATGTGAAAGTTTTTTCATTTTCGATACGTGTTTCACTGTTTGATTGATGGGACAACATGGAGCAAGTCTGGATCAAGTGAAAATATATGCTCAAAATATATTGTTTGTGACTTTGTGGTGCTTGTTGTAGCCCGTAGGCAAAGTAGTTGTTCTTTGAGAAATATATTTTTTATTTATTTATTATAATCTATTTTCTTGTACTTGTTAGTTCTCTTTGAAAATCAAATATCCAGACTTCAAATTCGACTAAGCATTCTCATGCTCCATCCGACGGCGTCTTGATAATGATCATCGTGTAATTGCATTATTAATGATTCAACATGCAACTGGTCTATGATTACACGCTGAAAAGTAATCATGTTTACACGCTACAATTAATGTATCGTGTAAGGATGATAACTTTCCATCGTGTATTCTTTGTCATTGTATCTGAATCAAATTTTCAGCGTGTAATTATTGACATTGTTGCATGTTGAATCAAGTTTTCATCGCGTAATGATTGAAAATGCAACAGTATGAATGATTACACGATGAGAGCTAACCATGCTTAGACGATACATTTAATGTAAGCATGGTTACTTTTCATCGTGTAATTGCATTATGAATGATTGAACAGTCCTGTGGTCAATGATTACACGATACATTGAATGTATCGTGTAACCATGTTTAGAAAATGGCGTGTATTCATTCAAAATGTGACCATTTTACGTGCGATCAGAGTGTTCCCAGTTATCATGTAAATATATACCTGTTAGCTATGCCTGATAAACGACAACATCATATACCAAATTTACATCAATATGTAAAGTGGAAATTACGTTTCTGATAATAGCACTTTTGGAAATTACAATGTCTAGAAACCACAGAGAAATAAATTTACAACACTTATGGAATGATAGTAGGAATAGAGTGCTATGTGCTGCTTGTCTGACCTTGTGGGCAACTGGGCATTCACATTGTTGCTTGTTGAATGATTGAACATGCAACAGTATGAATGGTTACACGATGGAAACTAATCATTATTACATGCTACATACGAAGGATCGTGTAATGATGCTTAGTTTTTTAGCGTGTAACCATTCACATTTTAGTCTTTTTGAATGAATGAACATGCAACAGAGTCAAAGATATTATACAATGGCTCGTTCTACTATTGGCAGATATTGCCAGTCTAGATGTAGATTGTGCAGAGATTCGCATGGGAAACTATTTTTTTGGATAAGTGTTTCACTGTTTGATTGAGGGGACATGAGGGACGAAGACTGGATATGATGTAGATTCTACAGAGATTCGCATGTGGAACTTTTTTATTTAGATAAGTGAAAGGCGGTTTCATTGATGGGACACGATTAGAAGTGATATATTAAAAAAAAATTTCTTCAAAATTATTTTCTTCGGTGCCGGTTGTTTTTTTTTTTTCCTGTATTGTTTTCACTTGTTGGAAAGTTAAATCAACTTTCCATATACCAAGATTCATGAACCGTGGTGGGAAGTTGAACTTTATTTATGAATCTTGGGAGATTAAAGTACTGTGTCAATGTACCTAGAAAGTTTAAAAGTCATTTGTTTTATTTCTAAGTGTCCTTTGATTATTTCAATGTGTCAAAAAGATGTAAAGCAATATATATAGATAGCAAGCAAACAACATATCCTATTATCCTTGTATCGTGTGTAATTTTCAAGGCATGAAGTTGAATGACAAAAAAGAATGAGCCTTTAAAATACAAATATTTTCTTCTCTGTTTTGTTCTTAGTTATGTAACAAAATATCGATATCAATCCAACTCTTCAGTTTTGTGATATTGTTAACAGTTTCCCTTTTTTCGGTGGTTACCAAGAGAGAAATCTCTGGTTTATAACGAAGAACTCATCCGCACTAGTACACTTGACCCTGATTGTTCTGTCCAATTATACTGAGGTGGTGGCCGTGACGCCGTAGCTGTCATTATGGGAGAGATCAGCCTTTCCCATGGAAGCACTGAGAAGATGATTATATGGCTGGAAATATAAACAAACACTCTCACTCAACCATGGAATCATATTTTTATCAATATATTGGTCAACCAGAGTGAGAGTTGAGGGCACAAACAGCCTTCAAACATAGTTCATCATCCTCTCCAAGTGCAAGAATGACGTCTAATTCATACTCCCAATTTTTATCAACTTGCTGCCGTTCATAATCTTGCCATGCTGAATTGCCATCATCTTGTTTATATTCTGTAAAACTAATAGGTTTACATACGGAAATGTATAGATTTTACGTACTTTGATGTAATGGAAGCACTGAGAAGATGATATTATGTCCCTACTGTTGGTATATACATGAAAAGTTTTTGGATTGAATCATTCCTTCCATGTAGAAATATTGATTACTTATGACCTACTTTGCTTTGCTTCCAAAAGTTTTGGATTACTTTGCTATTATGTGATCAGTATTGGGTCTGATAAAAACGGAACTAAGCCCAGGAAGTTGTAATTCACACTGTTGATCAAAAATCAACAGTGTCAAAGATTTCACGATGCAAACAAAGCATACTTACACGATATATTTAATATATCTTGTAAGCTTTATTGGTTTTCATAGTGTAATCATTCACACTGTTGAATTGTGATCAACAGTGTGAATGATAACACGATGAAAAGTAATCAATATTACACGCTAATATTAATGTATCGTGTAATCATGTTTTCAAAGTGACATGAAATCATTCATGCTGTGACCATTTTACTTGTAATCATGGTTACTTTTCATTGTGTAGTTGCCTATATATGTTTCAAGTGTGCCTCTCATTGTGTGAATTGTGTTATTCACCAACCGTTCTAGGTAATACAAAGTTCAATAAATCAAATCCAGAATCCTTACACGTTGTATAACAATATTCTTTACACGAAGATTTGTACAAGGGTGTACACGCTCAAATGTAAAGTAGCGTGTAACCATTCTGGGTAATTTACAAGTTCCGTAATCGAACCCAGAATCCTTACACGCTGAATAACAATCTTCTTTACATGAATACTTGTACTAGGTTTTACACGCTCAATCTTAAACTCATTTTAGCGTGTGAACATTCTGGGTAATTTGAATGTCAAAATAAGAAATCAATCATCAAAAACACAGCATTGTTCACAACAAATAAATTAAATAAAAAGGTGACATTCTTGTAAACCCATCTTCAAAAGGTGCCATTAGTTTTTTGTCCTTGGACATTGAACCTTTAACTGGTCAATGATTACATGCTGATAAGTAATCATGGTTACACGCTACAATTAATGTATCGTGTAAGGAAGATTATTTTCCATCGTGTATTCGTTGTCATAGTTTCGTCCCTGACCCCAGTTACACGCTACAGTCGTGTAGGAAGATTATTTTCGTGTAATAGTTTCATAGTTTTCACATTATAGTTGCATGTTGAATCAAATTAACAATGAGTTTATATATATATATATATATATATATATATATATATATATATATATATATGCATCTAATGTGAATGAGTCTCTCATTACAGTCAAGATCATTTTCAATATTGATTTTCAGAGTTATTGGATAAATAGGATCAAGTAACAAAAATGGTGACCGGAACCATTGTTGATGACTACAAGTCGACTAAGCCTAGGAAGAAATCTCCTAGGCCTAGAAGAGTGTTTCCCAGGCCTAACAAAAATTTTCACATAACAAAATACATCATAAACATTCCCATTTGAAGTGCACATAACATTCTAAGCCTAAATACATGATTCCCAAGATGTACAAGTCTATGGGGAATTACGGATTTGACCATTGGTGAAAAGGTCAATTGCAATGGCCTTACGAATGTTTTTGATATTCTTTTGTCCAAAAATTGATTTCCATGGAGTTGGTACTCCAGCCATAATCAACTCAGCATACTTCATCAAAAAGGCACCACAACTGCTTCTGTTAAATGATGGGATATGTCAAACACAAGTATATTAAGGAAAGTAAATAAAGTAAATAAAAGTTTATAAATATGTCAAACATACCCATCATCTTGTTGTGGAATGAGATCACTGTGCAAGCTTTCAGCTGTGAACGGGGTGGCATGAGGATCGATCTTCGTTCGTTCGTAGTAACCGGCATGCTTCAACACAGATGGCAATAGGTAAAGCAGGCCACGAATGTCCTTTAGCCGATTACTAAGTCCGCTCTTCCGTTCATTCAATGAGTCAAATAATTTAACTTTTCCTTCCTTGAGAAGTACATGGCATAACACCCAATGCCCGTGAATGTGGCACGGAATGAGCACCTGTATATACAATAGATAAAATTTATTTAAGGAAATAGATAATGACAACGCAACGTCATTTCCAACAACTTACTGAATCCAGTTGCCACCAAGGTTGAGGGTATAGAAGTTCATGGCCTGTAATATGTCTAAGGACGTCTGAACTGGGTTGGTAATCTAAAGGAACAAATTCGGGGTACTCTTCCCAGACATTGACTGCTTTAGGAGAAGCATCGCTGGACTTCTTGACCCTTTTTTTGCGATCTTTTTTCTGTTGAGGAGAAGTAGTTTCTTTCGGGTTACTTCTTTCCTGGTCATCCTTCAGAGACTTTGCTTTCTCCCTCAAGCTGTCCAACGATTTCATTTCAGTTTCCCACTTTATGTTTATGCTTGTCTGTCATCAAAAAATACATTCATTGAGATAATTCCTAAACTTCAAAAATACATGCATTATAACACATTTTCATATAGCATATCATATAACTAGGGTGAAACTTACGAAAAAAGATGTGTTGACAAATCCAATATTTTACATGTAGCTAAGCTCACTGCTCGATCGCCTCCTCCATAGGATATTAAAGTAACTTTGGATGTGCTGCGTAAATGCAGTGATGTACGTTAAGGTGAATAAGTAACATAAAGCCTTAATAACCAAGAAGAAATAGGTAGTTAGTTATGTTACCATATCTGATATCCACTTGTCGACGTTGACCAGCTCTTGAAAAAGTTGATGTGTCATGGGAATGATTTGACCAGTATAAAAACTATTAAAATATGAATAAATTACATTAGGACAGATAATAAAAAATGAATACATTGAAAATCATGGCAATATAACAGAGTACAGGAATGGAAAAAATACCTAACCTGGTCGTCGTTCTTCAGGAAAGACATGAACTCAACTAAGTCTACATCTTGCTCATTTGACTTTGATTTCTTTGTCTTATTGGGCATCGGATCTATGTAGAGGCTTTCGAGATACCTTAACCGCTTTCGAGCCCTCTGTTTGTCGAGGTATCTGTATTCAACATGCGGGTCGGCCTCAGTAAGTGCTACCACACTACTGGGGAGGGTTTGGCCAATAAAACACACGGACGGGGATGTATGTTCTTCCAAGTCAAGGATAGATTTTTCCCCTGAGTTCTACATAAAATTAAATATGTAGTCGGTAAAGTACAAACCATTGATATACTCATGTACATGACAAGAAAGTATTATATAATTTGTTCCCAGGCCTGGAAGAATTATTCCCAGGCCTAACAAATTGTTCCCAGGCCGAACAGAATTGTTCCCAGTCCTCGACCATATACATAACATAAACACTATATGTTATAGATAGTATACATGACAAAATCATACCTTGACCGTCCCATCACCCTCGATTGCAATAGATCCAACAACCTTAACACCCTGAACAACAGCCTCATCTCCCTCACCACCCTTACCAAGCTTAACACCCTCACCAAGAGAATCTTGCTCACCAGCCGTACGAACAAAAGCAACATCTTGCAGCTCACCCACTTCTTCAACATCCTCCTCAATAGCAGCCTTACCATCAACATCCTCCTGAACAGCAGCCTTACCACCAACATCCTCCTCAACAACAGCATCATCATCTTGCTCAGCACCCTTGAAAACATCAACAACAATAAATTAGTGGAATTTATTAAGGACTAAACTATTATATATAAATAATAATATAATTTTCAACAACTTTATATCTAACCTTCATCTCCTTCCTAATCTTTTCAAATTCATTTCTACAGAAGGAAATGATACGTTTCTCGCTGTCAAGCATGGCGGCATATAGTTCTGGGATTGTGGAAGGCACCTAAATTTTGCAATAATTAATACAATGCATACAAGAATAACATACTAAAAGTCTAAAACCAAATAGTATAGATGCAATCATACCTTCGAATTTCCATCGGAGAACAGACGCTTCTTAGAAGGTGGGGAATATTCGTTACAAAATGTGCTTATATTTCTTCCCACAGAGCCTTCTATCTCCTTCAGAACAGAAGCGCATATCCCATCACTGTCATTGCCTGTCTGATAATCATCAACTCCATCATTATAACCAAGATCTTCTTTCTGTTCACTTGGATGTATTGGCTGTATTGACAGAGCCAATTTCTCCCTCTTCTTCTCAGGTAGTGGCTCACAAACGTATTTCAGGGTCAATGACTTGAAGTACTTTGTACCCTTTTCATAAGTTTCAACTTCCCAAGGAAATAAAGCCATCTGCATATTAGGAACAAACAATTGTTAGCAAATTTCTACATATAATTAACTAAAAACAAAGGTATATCATTAAGTACACACCGATGAATTGAATTTTGATTCAATATCTGAAATTGTTGCACTAAATTGCCATCTAGTGAACCGTGGATACCCCAAACCAATTCGCTTTCCAACGTGATCATCAAAACGAATTATCATCTCCATGGCCCATACCTATACAATTTAAACTAACTACTATGAATCAATGTTTTTCAATCCAACAAAGTATGAAACGAGAAACACTAAAAAAAGTTTGATAACATGCAAAATTATTCTAAAACTTACCTGGAGTACTAGAGGGAACCCGGACAAATTGTATGTATAATATTTTGATTTCTTTTCCTTCTCTTCCTTACCTCGCGGCTTCACTTTCTCTTTCCCTTTCCCTTTCACTTCTTCTTCTTCTACTAACTTCTTCTTCCTCTTCTTGTTCTTTTTCTTCTTATCTTCTTCTTCTTCTTCTAAGTCTTCTTCTTCTTCTTCTTCTTCTTCTTCTTCTTCTAAGTCTTCTTCTTCTAAGTCTTCTGTATTCTTATTCTCCTGCAGCTTCCCATTCTTACCTCCCTTCTTTGCTTCACCTCTCAATTGGGATAGCCGTTTGTGAAGTACAGCCTTCAAAAAATATAGTGTAAACCTGAATATGTAAGAACCCCATGGAAAATTTTTGAATTCTTCTTCGTTTTCAACTAATGAAAACAGCCACCCCGATATGGCTGTGGTCCGTCCGTCATCCGTGCCAAAGAATTGGCTCACCATATATATATTCAACATCTTATATGCATCTTCACTCTGTTCGGACGTCATTTTCGTCAAAGTGGCATACAATAGCTCCACAGTCGGCCTTCTTCCTTTGAAAATTCTTCTAAGCATCGAATCCTCTTTCACTTTATTGTTATTAGCAAAACCTTTGGGCAGCTGTCCCATATTCAAATCGCTGCATACACAAAATTCTTCTTGGCCAAAAGGGGCTTTCGACTTCCCCAACCCAAACCACATCTCTTCTTCTCTTTGTCCTTTGGGGTGAATGATCTCTCATTTCAAAATATTATGGATAAGCTGCCCATAAATTTTCAACGGCTCTTTCAAATCCAAATATTTGCCGAATGGGCCCTGCTTGAATTTTTGCACCAACCCAAATTTCTGTAGGACGAACTTCAATCGTGTAATCATGTACATTTTACTTCCACTGTTTACTCTGACGGGAACCCAATTCTCATGGTCTGGGAACCGCCACAACTCTAGAATTGAATTTTTCCGCATCTAAACAATGAAAACAAAAAGAAAACATCAGTCCCAGGCTTATGAAAATATGTCCTAGGCTCAAAATTATGCATGTATCATCAGTCTCAGGCTCAACATCAGTACTAGGCTTATGAAAATCATTCAAATAATACACATTCAACATCAGTCTTAGGCTGAAAATAATACATACATGCATCATCCATCCATCACCCCTAGGCTTATGAAAATCACTCATAGGCTCAACATATACATTCACCATTAAACCTAGGCTCTCTCCGTGCAAGATAAGTCATTTTCAGTCCCAGGCTTATGAAAATATGTTCTAGGCTCAAAATTATGCATGTATCATCAGTCCCAGGCTCAACATCAGTACTAGGCTTATGAAAATCATTCAAATAATACACTTTCAACATCGTGTAATCGGCTCAAAATAATACATGCATCATCCATCCATCGGCCCTAGGCTTATGACAATCATTCATAGGCTCAACATATGCATTTACCATTACATGCAACGGTCATTTACTCTACAAACGTATTTCTTTCTTCCCTCCCTCTCTCCCACTATAAATTTCCAGTGTAGTGTTCACAGCACAATTTACCATAAAAACACACAACCTCCAAATACTACACATACAACAAGTGAAAAACACAAATTACCATCCCAAGACACAAACAAGAACAAACTACAATAAAAACACAAATTTGAACAAATTAGTACCTTGGAAATTGGTTTGCGTTTCGTCTAGGGTTTGGATGCGGCGACGGCGACGGCGACGACGACGACGACGGCGACGAGGATAACGAAGACCAGGAGAACGACGACAAGGAGAACGACGACCTCGTGCTTCTCCTTCCTCTCTCTATTTCTGGTTTGTTGTTGTTTGGGTTTACGATTTCACACAGAGCAGAATTTCATCGTTTGGGCTTGTGCGTCACTGTATGTCTGCGTCACGGCAACGGCAACGTGGTTTCGGTTTGGGTTTGCGCGTAATCACACAGACAAGAGTTTGAATTTGTTTTCAATTGTGCTGTAAACCGTTAGTTTTGTGGGGAATTCAGAGGCCAATTTAGTCATTTTGTGGGGAATGCCATGGGTCGGGTAATTTAGTAAATGTGATCAATTTTTATTTGTTACAACATTTAAGGAGGGTATTTAGGGGTTCATAACTGAAAGGGTTGTTTGCTATATCTAGTGTAATGGGTAGCGACGTACTTTTTCGACCGTTCGTTGATCTCGAAACTTTACGTAAAGATTTCCATTGATACCCCTTCATCATTGGACGGTGCCGATCGTTGAGATTATTGCGGGACCCCCATAATTTCTTCTACGGAGTAAAACTGTAAGGCCTGGAACTATAATTGTTCCTAGGCCTGTAAAATCATTACACGCTTAAATGTCAACATCTTTACAAGATGGAAATCTTTACACGCTGAAATATAAACATCTTTACATGATGGATGCGTGTTGTCATAGGCCTAAGATTCGGTACTTTAAGCCTAAAATCGTATTTTAAGCCTAGGAATAACTCCTAGACCCATGGTAGATTTAATTTCGAATTAAATTTTTTTTATAAATATTTTTATTTTTTTTTTCCGATTGCACGGGATGTTTTTTAAAAAGCGGTGTGCACCCATCGACTCAAGTTAGGAACTGTAAGCTAATACGGGAGATCGAGTCAAGCAACGAGAACAACTTACAAGTTTGTGATAGAACTCTTAGGCATTTAGGGGTTTATAATTGAAAGGTTGTTTGCTATATCTAGTGTAATGGGCAGCGACGTACTTTTTCGACCGTTCGATGATCTCAAAACTTTATGGATAGATTTCCATTGATACCCCTCCTTCATCATTGTACGGTGCCGATCGTTGAGATTATTGCGGGACCCCCATAATTTCGTCTACGGAGTAAAACAGTAAGGCCTGGGAACTATACCTAAGCCCAAATAATGTTCTTAGGCCTGTAAAATCTTTACACGCTGAAATGTCAACATCTTTACTAGATGGAAATCTTTACACGCTGAAATATAAACATCTTTACACAATAGATGCATGTTGTCATAGGCCTAGGATTCGGTACTTTAAGCCTAGGAATCGGAATTTTAAGCCTAGGAATAACTCCTAGACCCATGGTAGATTTAATTTCGAATTAAATAAATTTTTTATAATTTATTCATTTATTTTTTCCGATTGCACGGGATGTTTTTACCCCTTCATCATTGGACAGTGTCGATCATTGAGATTATTGCGGGACCCCCATATTTTGTCTACTGAGTAAAACTGTAAGGCCTGGGAACAATATCTAAGCCCAAATAATTGTTCCTAGGCCTGTAAAATCTTTACACACTGAAATGTCAACATCTTTATAAGATGGAAATTTTACACGCTGAAAATAAACATCT
This sequence comes from Acer yangbiense, assembly GCA_008009225.1. Lineage (NCBI taxonomy): Eukaryota > Viridiplantae > Streptophyta > Magnoliopsida > Sapindales > Sapindaceae > Acer > Acer yangbiense. The sequence continues at coordinate 32,085,714 of CM017767.1, forward strand.
TTACACATGGATGCATGTTGTCATAGGCCTAGGATTTGGTACTTTAAGCCTAGGAATAACTCCTAGACCCATGGTAGATTTAATTTCGAATTAAATAAATTGTTATAATTTTTTTTTATTTTTTTCCGATCGCACGGATGTTTTTACCCCTTCATCATTGGACGGTGCCGATCATTGAGATTATTGCGAGACCCCCATAATTTCGTCTATGAGTAAAACTATAAGGCCTAGGAACAATACCTAAGCCAAAATAATTGTTCCTAGGCCTGTAAAATCTTTACACGTTGAAATGTCATCTTTACAAGTTGGAAATCTTTACACGCTGAAATATAAACATCTTTACACGATGGATGCTGTTGTCATAGGCCTAGGATTCGTACTTTAAAGCCTATGAATCGGAATTTTAAGCCTCGTATAACTCCTAGACCCATGGTAGATTTAATTTCGAATTAAATAAATTATTTATAAATTTTTTTTTATTTTTTTCCGATCGCACGGATGTTTTTACCCCTTCATCATTGGACGGTGCCGATCATTGAGATTATTGCGAGACCCCCATAATTTCGTCTATGAGTAAAACTATAAGGCCTAGGAACAATACCTAAGCCAAAATAATTGTTCCTAGGCCTGTAAAATCTTTACACGTTGAAATGTCATCTTTACAAGTTGGAAATCTTTACACGCTGAAATATAAACATCTTTACACGATGGATGCTGTTGTCATAGGCCTAGGATTCGTACTTTAAAGCCTATGAATCGGAATTTTAAGCCTCGTATAACTCCTAGACCCATGGTAGATTTAATTTCGAATTAAATAAATTATTTATAAATTTTTTGAAACTGACAGAATACATGAAAACAACAAGGTTATTAGATGAATAAGATGATATTTTAAAAAAATATAAGAATTAGTGGACATATTGTCAACTTTGCATTATACCTGAAAATCCCCCAAAACAAAACGTATAGGTTGTATCTTCTTGTAGGACCCACGGTCGGAAACCTTAAAACCATTCGGGATGTAGTGCAATGTCATCTTGAATACGTAATGACCCGGGAACGAATTGAATGCCTCTATGTCCTCAACCACGTCATAGCCAGTACATAACTTGTCTCCTGTAATCCTGGCCGAAGAGAATGTTGGTCGCAAACACACAAGTGCCATCTTCAAAGCATCACCCTCTCTCTTAAAACTCCGTCTTAAGAACCTAGACAGCACATCTTCCAATAATAAACCTCCCTGTCCACCAAAATATCGGATGTGGAATCCCATCCGGCACTGGTACGTAATCTCCAAAAAGATATCCGGCAAAACACCAAACTCAATCCACTGCACAACAAAACTCTCTCTTTCCTAGTCTAACCTTGTTCTTACCCAAGCAAACCACATCTCATCCTCACTGCACCTGGGAACCGAATTTGGCGGAGCAATAGGGTTATGTATGTACTGCTTGAAATAAAGCCTGCATGTGTCCTGGTAGATCCAAGTAATGCCCGAACATCCTCTCTTGAAACGTGCCAACTCACATTCTTCTTCCAACACCCCCTGATGTCAGCGATAAATTTTAGTTTGCAATGCACTGTTATGGTTATGTCATACGCCCACGTATTCCTCGGGTATACAAATACTGATCTAGGTCTTCGTTCTCTGATGCATGTTCAATCTGTACTACGTTTTCATCTGTTGTATATGCTCCGTCGTTCTGTGTTACATAGCTCACCATTGCTAGTTTCAGTCTCTGCTACGTTCACATTCTGTGGTTGTGCTCAGCTTCTGGTACGTTCACATTCTCTGTTATGTTTTGGTTCTGTTCAAGGTCTTCATTCTCTGCCGTTGCCTGGTTCGTTCTCTCTATTTTGTATGTTCTCATTATCTACTGACAAACTGAAAATATTTCCAGGATTATTACAAACTTCGTTACACGATGACACACATACAAAGTAAATAAAAATGAAACCATTAATCTTTACACGCTGTAGTATAAAATTCTTTACAAGATGAGCTATACAAGTTTTTAACCGCTCAATTGCAAAGTCATTTTAGCGTGTAACCAATCTGGATAATTTCCAACATAACATCAAACCCAGATTCCTTACACGCTGTATAAACAACATATTACACGATGATTTAAAAGGGTTTACACACGCTATGTCTAAAGTAATTTTATCGTGTAACCATTCTCGATAATACAAAGTTCAATAAATGAAATCCAGATTCCTTACACCTGTATAACAAACTTCTTACACGATAATTGTACACGGTTTACACGCTCAAATGTAAAAAAGCGTGTAACCATTCGGGTAATACAAGTCAATAAAATCAAAGGGAATCCAGATTCCTTACACGCTGTATAACAAACTTCGTTACACCGATAATTTTACAAAGGGTTACACGCTCAAATTAAAGTAGCGTGTAACCATTCTGGTGTAATACAAATTTAATAAATCAAGGGAACCAGTTTCCTTACACGCTGTATAAAAAACATAGTTACACGATGATATAAAAGGGTTTACACACTAATTCTAAATGTAATTTTACGTGTAAGCATTCTGGGTATTTACAAGTTTTTCATTCGAACCCAGAATCCTTACACGCAGAATAACAATCCTCTTTACATGAATACTTGTACTAGGGTTTACACGCTCAATCTTAAATTCATTTTATCGTGTAACCATTCTGGGTAATTTGAATGTCTAAATAAGAAATCAATCATAAAAAACACAGTATTGTTCACAACATATAAATTAAATAAAACCCAAAGTTCAACAATCTGTAATCCAAAGTTGGTACCTACAGTTTGTTGATGAACAATTCTTCGGCCAATTTGTTGATGAACAGTTCGTCCGCGATGAAAACCACTTTCTGAAAACCACTTTCCCACTCAACAATACAACTTCCTTAAAACCTCTTTCTTAGACGTCCTTTTTGAGGTTTAAAGGCCAAAAACGTTTTTAATTTCATTTGAGTTTTATGTATTTTATTGTTTTCAAATTTCAAAATTACCCAAATAGCCGTAAATAAGTGCCACGTTGGAATTGTAGTAAGGGTATACTAGTCCAAGAAACTTTCTCTTAGATAAAAAAAGGGGTTAATTGCACTAACTTACATTGACGTTTATCAATATCACAGCTATATTGTACTTTTCCTTTAATTAACAAGAACATACCCTTTCATCGGTTTGACCGGGGTTAGATTTAACGGAGACCTAACTGTGGCAAGGGCATGAATGCCTTTTTCCATTAAAAGAAAATAAAAAATATAAGTTATTTATTATAAAACTAAGAAATATTAAAAATCTTCATTACCCATCACATCATCATCAAACATCTTCATTTTCATCGTTATCACCAATCCATCATCTTAGACAATCAAACTCAACCCTTTCATCAATTTTCGTCTTTAGTCCAATTCCAGAAAGAAAAAAAAAAACATAAATCATTTATATATATATAAAATTCATAAAGCATATCCACTCCATATTCAATCAAATTCCAGAAATCTCCATCTTTTAAAATAGGCAATAGATTCCTTCCAAAAAAAACAAGGCAATCAAATTCAACCTCCCCTCTCCCTTTTCTGCATATACACATCACTCCCCATCTCCACAACACTCTGCCTTCAATGCCCACGGATATCTCCATCCCACAACACAAAACCAAAAATAAAACCAATTTTGTTTTTCTGTTAGAAATAATCTTTTAATTTTTTATAATAAAAAAAAAACACAGATGAAGTGAGCACTCCGGCCATCTGATATAGATTCAATCAGAAAAAAAAAAAAAATTAAAACTGTTAAAAAACAGATGGAGCCTCCATCAAACGCCAGTGGGCTCCGTCGAAGATGTAGCGGTGCTCCATCTGAGATGGAACCGAGCTCCATCCGCTCCATCTCAGATGAAGTTGCGTACCATCACCGGCAGATAAAGCGGCCTCCATTTGATGTCAGCAAGCCTCCCCGCTTAACAACAGAGGGATACCACAACTACCACCACCAAATCCCTTGTCGTTTTTGTTTCTTACGCCGGTGACAAGCTCCATTGGTCTCCTCCCTCACCCAAATCAGAAGCCATTTTTTTTTTTGGAGAGTGCACCATCATATGTGGGGCACTGAGTCTTTTTCACTAAATAATAAAATATTTACTGAGGGCATTTTAGTCTTTTTAAAGTCAACTGTTAAATGTAACGTTTGACAGTTAATAGCAAGGGTTGTTTGTGTGATTAAAGCTATTTGTTGAATATATTGCTACAAAGGCAAAACACATGGTATGTTTGTGCAATTAACCCTAAAAAAAGTTAACTTATTGAGATGTGACAGTTGCACAAAGGCCCATTAGTAAATGTGACTTTTCACTTTTCCCTGTTAGGTATGTTCATCTCGTTCCACTTGTACTTAGGCCTAGGAGATTTGTTCCCTGGCCCGTAAATAAGTCATTGCTTTTCATTTTCAGAAAGAGCTGAACAATAAACTGGTGGCTTTCCCTAGTGTACCGACCGTTCAGTTTACAATAACAAAATAATAAATGTTCATTTAAGATAAGTTTAATGGTTCAATTAAGATTTAAGGCACAATGGTTCATTTAAAATGTCAAGGTATTGGAAAGGTTACAATGGTTCATTTTTCAATGAAATTAATGTAAGAGGTGACTCTTTAGTTTTCACTGATATGGGTCATATTCTTCAACTATAAATATGTCAATTGCTGAGTTATATTTTAGTCAAAAATGTCTTGAAGCTTACAAGTGGAAATGGAAGCAAACGGCAGATCTTACCAACACAGGATGAATGCCATTTCAGAAGTGATGCGTGAAAGGATTGCAAAGGCTGAGGAGACCATCACCATGGAGCGTGAAAATGCAAAACGGCTACGTGATGATTATACTTTTCTGATGGGGAAATTTCATAATCTGGAAGCTGAAATCATCAACTTAAACGTTGAGATTGAAGCAAGGGACAACGAACTCAATGGCCTCTACCAACTTGTTGAAAAAATGCAGAAGAAGTTGATGGACTTCAACATTCCACCATCACCCTGAATTCAATGTTTTTTTTAATGTTTTTTCACATGCTGTACCCCCCCGTCTATATAAATGGAAGTTATTGGTTCGTTTTCACATGCTTTACAAATTTCACATATCGTCATTATATTCCTTCATTACTCATACCAGTATAACAGAACAAATAAAATGGTCCTTTATTACTCATACAAGCAGCACAGAACAAATAAAATGCTCCTTCATTACTCATACCAGCAAAACAGAATAGAACAAACAAGATCTTTCAAACAATCTTGCATACTAAAACTCCCAAAATAAACACGAATACAAATAAAAAATATGATAATATATAATATATAATATATAAATATATATTATTATTATATATATAAATATATTATATAATATATTATATAAAAAATATAATAATATATATTTAAATATATATAATATTATATTCTACATTATTATGATATATAGTAATATATTTAAATACATATATATATATAATGGGGCAGGATCCATGGCCCCATCTTTTTACACAATTTTTGACACAATTTCTTGGCCATTGGATATTGCTTCTTTCAATGGAAGAGATTTATTCTATATAAATATATTTAATATTATATTCTATATTATTATGATATATATTATATATATAATATTATGATATATATTATTATAATATATATATATATATATATATTATAGGAATTCTTCTTAGGCCTTACAGATCTTACCCGTTGATTAAATTATGGGGGCCCCACAAAAATCTCAACGATCGGCACCATCTTACGATGAAGGGGTATTAATGGAAGTATGTACGTGGAGTTTCGAGTTAATTAAACGGTCGAACAAGTACGTCCATACCCATTACACTAGATATACCATATACCAAACAACCCTTTCAAATATTAACCCCTAAGTGCCTAAGAGTTTTTTCACAACCTTATAAGTTGTTCTAGTTGCTTGAATCGATCTCCCGTAATAGATTTACACTTCCGAAATCGAGTCTGATGGGTGCACACCGCCTTTTTAAAACATTCCGACCAATCGGAATAAATAAATTAAATATTAAATTTTTTTATTTAAATCGAAATTCAATCCACAATGGGCATAGGAGTTGTTCTTAGGCTAACAGTACCTATTCCAAGGCCTTTAATATCCTAGGCTTAGTTCCTTCTTATCATCACAAATACTGATGACGTGGCGAAGGAAAAACATGGTTACACGCTGAAAAGTAATCATCGTTAAACGCTAATATTAATGCATCGTGTACGGATGATTACTTTACATCGTGTAATCGTTGACATAGTTTCATCTGGATATTTGAACATGCAAATGGTCCATCGTGTAATCATGTTTACACGCTAATATTAATGTATCGTGTAAGGATGATTACTTTACATCTTGTAATCTTTGACATAGTTTCATCTGGATATTTGAACATGCAAATGGTCCATGATTACACGCTGAAAAGTAATCATGTTTACACGCTAATATTAATGTATCGTGTAAGGATGATTACTTTACATCTTGTAATCTTTGACATAGTTTCATTTGGATATTTGAACATGCAAATGGTCCATGATTACACGCGGAAAAGTAATCATGTTTACACGCTAATATTAATGTATCATGTAAGGATGATTACTTTACATCTTGTAATCTTTGACATAGTTTCATCTGGATATTTGAACATTCAACTGGTCCATGATTACACGTTGAAAAGTAATCATGTTTACACGCTATGTTAATGTATCGTGTAAGAATGATTACTTTACATCGTTCAATCTTTGACATAATTTCATCTGGATATGGTTTAACATGCAACTGGTCAATGATTACACGCTGAACAGTATATAGTATTACAAATGACCCATTGAAATAATCGAAGGACACTTAGAAATAAAACAAAGGACTTTTAAACTTTCTAGGTACATTGACACAGGACTTTAATCTCCCAAGATTCATAAATAAAGTTCAACTTTCCACGGTTCATCACTCTTGGAATATGCAAAGTTGATTTATCTTTCCAAGAAGTGAAAATATATTGTTTTTTAAGTGAGGGTTGGACCGTCCAAGAAATTCTTATATACACTGGGCTGTGGTGGTGGTTGTAGCCAAAGTGGTTTTTTTCAGAAATGAAAAAGTTCATGCTCTGAACTTTTTCCTTTTTTTTTCTTTTCTTTTAATAGATCTATTTTCATGTACTTGGTAGGTCTCTTTGATAATTTCAAATTTCCAGACTTCAAATTCTACTACTAAGCATTCTCATTCTTCCGTTGTCAAACACAGACAAGGCATGAAATTCTAAGGAATTACTTGATAGATTTGGCAATACAAAATCTAGTGTTGGACATGTTGAATTTGTGCTTGTTAACACAAATTCCAACAAGTCTCGTTGCACACGATCTAAATAAGAAAAAAATTATCCACTTCCTTCGTCATGGTATCAGGGTTAGATGGATCGATTCTGTTCAGAATTGTCACAAACTCATTCTGAAAATGCAATCATCTGAGTTCATTCATCAGCAAACTTCAATCATCTGAATTCCAACAAGTCTCGTTGCACACGATCTAAATAAGAAAAAAATTATCCACTTCCTTCGTCATGGTATCAGGGTTAGATGGATCGATTCTGTTCAGAATTGTCACAAACTCATTCTGAAAATGCAATCATCTGAGTTCATTCATCAGCAAACTTCAATCACTGTCCAAGCTTATGGTCTCCCGAGTTTATCATCTTCGCGTTACACTCGTAGTGTTAGTGTTGGAATGTGTGATGTTTTGTGTATTTATGTGTAAGAGGATTATGTCTGTGTATGAAAGCTGAGCAGTCCTAGTTGCTTCTCCCGCTCCTCTAATTCTTTTTCCTTAGCTTCCAGACGAGACAAAACCTTGTCAATCTCTAAAAATGTCACAGCACATTTTTGCTTTTCCTTCCCTCAGTTCCCTCATGATATCAGTTTGTGAATATCAAACAGAGATAGGAAACCAAACACACAAATACAGAAATCATAGCTTCAATGCTTTGATATCTGCCTCATCACCTGTAAATTTTCTTTTCATTGCAGCAATGAATGGTTTCCTGTCAACTGGACACCAACATCACTACAATTGGTCATGGGATGAGGTATGTTTCAACATTATTATGTAGAATTTCCTACCTTGTCTATAATGATTTTAAAAGGATAAAATATATTGTTCAAATGTAACTTGCAATCTTGTAAATGTGAGATTGGTTGCAGGAGAGAAATCTCTGGCCAACTAATGTCTGACGGTGTTAATAATTTCCTTTTTTATATGTGGGAACAGGAGAGAAATCTCTGGCCAACTAACGAAGAACTTATCGGCAGTAGTCGACTTGACCCTGATTGTTCTGTTCAATTAAACGAAAGTTCTTGATACGTCTTCGGTGGAGAGGTTTAAGCGCCGGGGTGATGATTTCTCGTGGCATTAGTGTTGTTTGCGACCAGTATCCTTACTAAATATGTATAAAATTTTTAAAGGTTACTGGATTAGAAGAGCTTCACGCCTGCACCCCACGAGACATGAGGCGGAACAAGATTATTAGGCGGACATTGACGTTAATCTATCCAAATGTCCCCAGTTTGTCCCCAGTCCGAACGGTGTGCCCGACTACCATCTCCACCTACCGAAACAGATACACATGCGGGGTCACACCTACTGGATTTCCAAGAGCAATTCCCATTTGATGTTGCTTGCTGTGATGGAAGTTCCTTCCATGTTAGAAATATGAATTTATTTGCAAAAAAAAAAAAATATATATTATGAAATGTAAATATACATAAAATGTATTAAACCTACTTTAATATAAAGAATGAAATGTGATTCATGTGAATCGCTGTATCAGCCACGCAACAATTTCAAAGACTACATTTAATGTAGCGTGTAAGCATAGTTACTTTTCATCGTGTAATTGCAATATTAATGCTTGAACATGCAATTTGGTCAATGGCTGCACGATTTAAAGTAACCATGATTACACGATACATTTAATATATCGTGTACTCATGATAACAAATTGGCGTGTATTCATTCAGACTGTGACCATGTTACGTATAATCAGAGTGTTCCCAGTTATCATGTAAATATAAAACTATAAAATAGCTATGCCTGATAAACCACCATTTTAATGATTCAACATGTAAATTGGTCCATGGTTACACGATTTAAAGTAACCATGATTACACGATACATTTAATATATCGTGTACTTATGGTAACAAATTGGTGTGTATTCCCATTTTAATGATTCAACATGCAAATTGGTCAATGGTTACACGATTTAAAGTAACCATGATTACACGATACATTTAATATATCGTGTACTTATGGTAACAAATGGGCGTGTATTCCCATTTTAATGATTCAGCATGCAATTTGGTCAATGGTTACACGATTTAAAGTAACCATGATTACACGATACATTTAATATATCGTGTACTCATGATAACAAATTGCGTGTATTCATTCAGACTTTGACCATGTAGCGTATAATTAGAGTGTTCCCAGTTATCATGTAAAAACTAAGCGTTATTACACGCTACATATGAAGAATAGTGTAATGATGATATGTTTGCAGCGTGTAAACCATTCACACCGTTGCTTGTTGAAGGATAACACATGCAACATAGTCAAAGATTATACAATGGCTCGTTCTACTGTTGGCAGGTATTGCCAGTCTGGATGTAGATTCTGCAGAGATTCGCCTGGGAAACTTTTTTCTTTGGATAGGTGTTTCAGTGTTTGATCGAAGGGACAAGAGGGAGCAAGTCTGGATATGATGTAGATTCTACAAAGATTCGCAAGGATTTTAATTTGGATAAGTGAAAGGTTGTTTGACTTGTTTCATTGATGGGACATCATTACAAGTGATATATTTAAAATTATTTTTTAAAGGGAGAGGGTCGGACTTATTGATTGTTGCAGATAATTCGGTGGCCGTCTACAGCCACTCAATAAATGTTTTTATTTTTTTTCCTGTATTGTTTTCACTCGAGGTTAAATCAACTTTGGATATTCCAAGATTCATGAACCTTGGAAATTTGAACTTTATTTATGAATCTTGGGAGATTAAAGTACTGTGTCAATGTATATAGAAAGTTTAAAAGTCCTTTGTTTAATTTCTAAGTGTCCTTTGATTATTTCAATGTGTCAAAAAGATGTAAAGCAATATATATAGCAAACAACATATTGTATTGTGTGTAATTTTCAAGGAATGAAGTTGAATGACAAAAAAGAATGAGCCTTTAAAATACAAATATTTTCTTCTCTGTTTTGTTCTTTAGTTATGTAACAAAAAAGAAATGTCTTTGTATATTGTGCGTTTGAATGAAACAGGATTGCCACTTATTGGTCGATGATTACACGATGAAAAGTAACCATGGTTACACGATATATCACTTTTTATCGTGTAAGAATGCTTACTTTTAATCGTGTAATATTTGATACTGTTGTTTTGGATCAACAGTGTCAAAGATAACACGATGCAAAGTAAGCATTATTACACGATTCATTTATTAGATCGTTTAAGGTTTATTACTTTTCATCGTGTAATCGTTGACACTGTTGATCCAAAATCAACATTGTGAAATATTACACGATTAAAAGTAAGCATCCTTACACGATGAAAAGTAATCATGGTTAATTTCATCGTGTAACCTTTGACACTATTGATTTTGGATCAACGAACATGCAACACGATATGATTACATGTTGGGTCGTGCAACTATGGCCAGATATTACCAGTCTGGATCTAGATTGTACAGAGATACGCATGTGAAAGTTTTTTCATTTTCGATACATGTTTCACTGTTTGATTGATGGGATAACAGGGAGCAAGTTTGGATCAAGTGAAAATATATGCTCAAAATATATTGTTTCTGACTTTGTGGTGCTTGTTGTAACCTGTAGGCAAAGCAGTTGTTCTCTGAGAAATATATTTTTTATTTATTTATTATAATCTATTTTCTTGTACTTGTTAGTTCTCTTTGAAAATCAAATATCCAGACTTCAAATTCGACTAAGCATTCTCAGGCTCCATCCCGTCTTGATAATGATCATCGTGTAATTGCATTATTAATGATTCAACATGCAACTGGTCTATGATTACACGTTGAAAAGTAATCATGTTTACACGCTACAATTAATGTATCGTGTAAGGATGATAACTTTCTGATCGGACTATTTTATACCTATTTGAGGTCCCCCATTTCCGATCGTTTGTCTCGTTTTCGAGCGTATTTTTGTATATAATGTTTTGTTTGAGCTATGTGTAGGTACATATTCCCTACAATAGGTGTTTGAGCATAAATAAACGTTAGGGAAGCAAAATGAGCCAAAAACGGATCAAATGGAGTATATGTTGAGTGTCGTGCCTCTCCGTCGACACAGACAACGGCGTGATCTAAGCCTAGCCGTACCCACGGTTGATCCGTCGTCGAGATAGAATGCGACAACGAGACTGCGGCAGAACCCCCTCGGCATTCCAGCAGCTTACGGATGAAGTGTAGAAAATCCAAATTCGGCGGTCAAAATCTGCGGCCAGACCGCAGAATTGAAACCGCCGATCAACATCAGTGAGTCCAGAAGCAAATTCGGCGGCCACAGTTCAACCGCCGATTCAACCGCCGATCAATTCCAGAATGTCACTTTTCCTTTCTGCGGTTTAGAATCTGCGGCCAGGCCGCCGATTCAACCGCCGATCGCCCAGCGAGAGGCCAATTTTAGGCGAAATGAGAGGGGCAAACTCGTCAATTCATCCCCATTTCAGCCCTAAAACTCCCAACACTATATAAACACCATTTTTGCCTCATTCTACGAGAATCCACACTTCCCACAAACTTTCTCTTCTTCTTCATCTTCATCTTCTTCACTAAATAAGAGAGAGAGGAGCTTGCAAGAGCATCCATGGAGGTTTTTCCTCCATGGATGCTCCCCATCTCACATTCTACACATCTTCCACCACATTTAGGAGTAGATTGCACAGAGAAAGGAGTGGGCTTTGGTCAATTTCGAGCTAGCAAAGGAAGGAGCTCTTGGAGGAGGTTTTCTTCAAGGGTTGTATCTATTTCTCACTCTCTATGTATTTCTTGTTTTCTTGAATGTGTAATCCCCACTTGGGAATATTTGTAAACCTATTTTGTGCTCAATATATATATGGTTGTTTTTATATCCAATTTGTGTTTTGATTCATTCTTGATTGTTATTGAATATATCTCTTATCTTGAAATGCATGTTTATGGATGATTGGAAATTGATATGTGTTCATGGATGGGATTAGGAGTAGATTAACTTAATTGTAGGAGTAGTTGTAATCAAATATCCCATTTGTGTATGTATGTCTTTGGAAGGTCAAAATTACATGTCATGAATTGGTTTGAGTGAATTAGAGTTAGGATTGTGCTTTAGGAGGGGCTCTCCGGGCATAGTTTTGGCTAATTAGCTAGGAAGAGTGGGTGAACCTATAAATTGTCATATTAGAAGGGTTTGGTTCATTGTTCTTGTAAACAATTGGACTTTAGCTATTTCTCATGCTAGGGGCTCTAGGTGAGTTATGGTCGGAGATACAATCACTCTTTCCACACTCATTAGACTTTCACGTTGCCCTTTTACATTACGAAGCAATCATTGGGGCTCAATGTAGTTTTGTTTGTAGAATCGGTTCACAAATGTTGATTGCGGTTTCGTGTACGAGGGGCTCTCGACACACTCTTCAACCGTTAGCTCTATGAGTGGGTATAAATCGGATTGAGGCAAGAACGAACCCTTAACTAAAATTGGATGTCCTTAATGTCTAACAACCAACTATTTGTGCACTTATGTATGGTGAATTTGTTGAACCTTGTATGGCCATTTTCATGCATCTCTCCTATCCACCATTTTATTTATCACTTTAAACATCATTCTCACCCTTCCATATTCTCTTTGTTTTTATTTATTTTCATTTTCATTTTCATTTTCTATACACACACACCGCATTGTACATACATTTCACACACATCATTCTTACCTTTCCACATTCTATTTACATGCTTACAATAAACTCTAGAACTTGATATGGTTGACGAATCACACCTCCCTGCGGAACGATACCCTCGCTTGCCGCTTTACTAGTCTTTTGCTAGTTTAGAGCACATTGCGTAGGAAACCCCCTTTTAAATGAACTAATCTTTTGATCCTTGCGATTTCTTAACGACGGAAAAAGCGAGTATCACTTTCCATCGTGTATTCTTTGTCATTGTATCTGAATCAAATTTTCAGCCTGTAATTATTAACATTGTTGCATGTTGAATCAAGTTTTCATCGTGTAATGATTGAAAATGCAACAGTATGAATGATTACACGATGAGAGCTAACCATGCTTAGACGATACATTTAATGTAAGCATGGTTACTTTTCATCGTGTAATTGCATTATGAATGATTAAACAGTCCTGTGGTCAATGATTACATGATACATTGAATGTATCGTGTAACCATGTTTAGAAAATGGCATGTATTCATTCAAAATGTGACCATTTTACGTGCGATCAGAGTGTTCCCAGTTATCATGTAAATATATACCTGTTAGCTATGCCTGATAAACGACAACATCATATACCAAATTTACATCAATATGTAAAATGGAAATTACGTTTCTGATAATAGTACTTTTGGAAATTACAATGTCTAGAAACCACAGAGAAATAAATTTACAACACTTATGGAATGATAGTAGGAATAGAGTGCTATGTGCTGCTTGTCTGACCTTGTGGGCAACTGGGCATTCACATTGTTGCTTGTTGAATGATTGAACATGCAACAGTATGAATGGTTACACGATGGAAACTAATCATTATTACATGCTACATACGAAGGATCGTGTAATGATGCTTAGCTTTTTAGCGTGTAACCATTCACATTTTAGTCTTTTTGAATGAATGAACATGCAACAGAGTCAAAGATATTATACAATGGATCGTTCTACTATTGGCAGATATTGCCAGTCTAGATGTAGATTGTGCAGAGATTCGCATGGGAAACTATTTTTTTGGATAAGTGTTTCACTGTTTGATTGAGGGGACATGAGGGACGAAGACTGGATATGATGTAGATTCTACAGAGATTCGCATGTGGAACTTTTTTATTTAGATAAGTGAAAGGCGGTTTCATTGATGGGACACGATTAGAAGTGATATATTAAAAAAAAATGTCTTCAAAATTATTTTCTTCGATGCCGGTTGTTTTTTTTTTCCTGTATTATTTTCACTTGTTGGAAAGTTAAATCAACTTTCCATATACCAAGATTCATGAACCGTGGTGGGAAGTTGAACTTTATTTATGAATCTTGGGAGATTAAAGTACTGTGTCAATGTACCTAGAAAGTTTAAAAGTTATTTGTTTTATTTCTAAGTGTCCTTTGATTATTTCAATGTGTCAAAAAGATGTAAAGCAATATATATAGATAGCAAGCAAACAACATATCCTATTATCCTTGTATCGTGTGTAATTTTCAAGGCATGAAGTTGAATGACAAAAAAGAATGAGCCTTTAAAATACAAATATTTTCTTCTCTGTTTTGTTCTTAGTTATGTAACAAAATATTGATATCAATCCAACTCTTCAGTTTTGTGATATTGTTAACAGTTTCCCTTTTTTCGGTGGTTACCAGGAGAGAAATCTCTAGTTTATAACGAAGAACTCATCCGCACTAGTACACTTGACCCTGATTGTTCTGTCCAATTATACTGAGGTGGTGGCCGTGACGCCGTAGATGTCATTATGGGAGAGATCAGCCTTTCCCATGGAAGCACTGAGAAGATGATTATATGGCTGGAAATATAAACAAACACTCTCAGTCAACCATGGAATCATATTTTTATCAATATATTGGTCAACCAGAGTGAGAGTTGAGGGCACAAACAGCCTTCAAACATAGTTCATCATCCTCTCCAAGTGCAAGAATGACGTCTAATTCATACTCCCAATTTTTATCAACTTGCTACCGTTCATAATCTTGCCATGCTGAATTGCCATCATCTTGTTTATATTATGTAAAACTAATAGGTTTACATATGGAAATGTATAGATTTTACGTACTTTGATGTAATGGAAGCACTGAGAAGATGATATTATGTCCCTACTGTTGATATATACATGAAAAGTTTTTGGATTGAATCATTCCTTCCATGTAGAAATATTGATTACTTATGACCTACTTTGCTTTGCTTCCAAAAGTTTTGGATTACTTTGCTATTATGTCATCAGTATTGGGTCTGATAAAAACGGAACTAAGCCCAGGAAGTTGTAATTCACACTGTTGATCAAAAATCAATAGTGTCAAAGATTTCACGATGCAAACAAAGCATACTTACACGATATATTTAATATATCTTGTAAGTTTTATTGGTTTTCATCGTGTAATCATTCACACTGTTGAATTGTGATCAACAGTGTGAATGATAACACGATGAAAAGTAATCAATATTACACGCTATTATTAATGTATCGTGTAATCATGTTTTCAAAGTGACATGAAATCATTCATGCTCTGACCATTTTACTTGTAATCATGGTTACTTTTCATCGTGTAGTTGCCTATATATGTTTCAAGTGTGCCTCTCATTGTGTGAATTGTGTTATTCACCAACCGTTCTGGGTAATACAAAGTTCAATAAATCAAATCCAGAATCCTTACACGCTGTATAACAATATTATGTACACGAAGATTTGTACAAGGGTGTACACGCTCAAATGTAAAGTAGTGTGTAACCATTCTGGGTAATTTACAAGTTCCGTAATCGAACCCAGAATCCTTACACGCTGAATAACAATCTTCTTTACATGAATACTTGTAATAGGTTTTACACGCTCAATCTTAAACTCATTTTAGCGTGTGAACATTCTGGGTAATTTGAATGTCAAAATAAGAAATCAATCATCAAAAACACAGCATTGTTCACAACAAATAAATTAAATAAAAAGGTGACATTCTTGTAAACCCATCTTCAAAAGGTGCCATTAGTTTTTTGTCCTCGGACATTGAACCTTTAACTAGTCAATGATTACACGTTGAAAAGTAATCATGGTTACACGCTACAGTTAATGTATCGTGTAAGGAAGATTATTTTCCATCGTGTATTCGTTGTCATAGTTTCATCCCTGACCCCAGTTACACACTACAGTTAATGTATCGTGTAAGGAAGATTGTTTTCCATCGTGTATTCGTTGTCATAGTTTCATCCCTGACCCCAATTTTCAGCGTGTAATTATAGACATTGTTGCATGTTGAATCAAATTAACAATGAGTTTATATATATATATATATATATATATATATATATATATGCATCTAATGTGAATGAGTCTCTCATTACAGTCAAGATCATTTTCAATATTGATTTTCAGAGTTATTGGATAAATAGGATCAAGTAACAAAAATGGTGACCGGAACCATTGTTGATGACTACAAGTCGACTAAGCCTGGGAAGAAATCTCCTAGGCCTAGAAGAGTGTTTCCCAGGCCTAACAGAATTTTTCACATAACAAAATACATCATAAACATTCCCATTTGAAGTGCACATAACATTCTAAGCCTAAATACATGATTCCTAAGATGTACAAGTCTATGGGGAATTACGGATTTGACCATTGGTGAAAAGGTCAATTGCAATGGCCTTACGAATGTTTTTGATATTCTTTTGTCCAAAAATTGATTTCCATGGAGTTGGTACTCCAGCCATAATCAACTCAGCATACTTCATCAAAAAGGCACCACAACTGCTTCTGTTAAATGATGGGATATGTCAAACACAAGTATATTAAGGAAAGTAAATAAAGTAAATAAAAGTTTATAAATATGTCAAACATACCCATCATCTTGTTGTGGAATGAGATCACTGTGCAAGCTTTCAGCTGTGAACGGGGTGGCATGAGGATCGATCTTTGTTCGTTCGTAGTAACCGGCATGCTTCAACACAGATGGCAATAGGTAAAGCAGGCCACGAATGTCCTTTAGCCGATTACTAAGTCCGCTCTTCCGTTCATTCAATGAGTCAAATAATTTAACTTTTCCTTCCTTGAGAAGTACATGGCATAACACCCAATGCCCGTGAATGTGGCACGGAATGAGCACCTGTATATACAATAGATAAAATTTATTTAAGGAAATAGATAATGACAACGCAACGTCATTTCCAACAACTTACTGAATCCAGTTGCCACCAAGGTTGAGGGTATAGAAGTTCATGGCCTGTAATATGTCTAAGGACGTCTGAACTGGGTTGGTAATCTAAAGGAACAAATTCGGGGTACTCTTCCCAGACATTGACTGCTTTAGGAGAAGTATCGCTAGACTTCTTGACCCTTTTTTTGCGATCTTTTTTCTGTTGAGGAGAAGTAATTTCTTTCGGGTTACTTCTTTCCTGGTCATCCTTCAGAGACTTTGCTTTCTCCCTCAAGCTGTCCAGCGATTTCATTTCAGTTTCCCACTTTTTGTTTATGCTTGTCTATCATCAAAAAATACATTCATTGAGATAATTCCTAGACTTCAAAAATACATGCATTATAACAAATTTTCATATAGCATATCATATAACTAGGGTGAAACTTACGAAAAAAGATGTGTTGACAAATCCAATATTTTGCATGTAGCTAAGCTCATTGCTCGATCGCCTCCTCCATAGGATATCAAAGTAACTTTGGATGTGCTGCGTAAATGCAGTGATGTACGTTAAGGTGAATAAGTAACATAAAGCCTTAATAACCAAGAAGAAATAGGTAGTTAATTATGTTACCATATCTGATATCCACTTGTCGACGTTGACCAGCTCTTGAAAAAGTTGACGTGTCATGGGAATGATTTGACCGGTATAAAAACTATTAAAATATGAATAAATTACATTAGGACAGATAATAAAAAATGAATACATTGAAAATCATGGCAATATAACAGAGTACAGGAATGGAAAAATACCTAACTTGGTCGTCGTTCTTCAGGAAAGACGTGAACTCAACTAAGTCTACATCTTGCTCATTTGACTTTAATTTCTTTGTCTTATTGGGCATCGGATCTGTGTAGAGGCTTTCGAGATACCTTAACCGCTTTCGAGCCCTCTGTTTGTCGAGGTCTCTGTATTCAACATACGGGTCGGCCTCAGTAAGTGCTACCACACTACTGGGGAGGGTTTGGCCAATAAAACACACGGACGTGGATGTATGTTCTTCCAAGTCAAGGATAGATTTTTCCCCTAAGTTCTACATAAAATTAAATATGTAGTCGGTAAAGTACAAACCATTGATATACTCATGTACATGACAAGAAAGTATTATATAATTTGTTCCCAGGCCTTGAAGCATTGTTCCCAGGCCGAACAGAATTGTTCCCAGCCCTGAAAAATTGTTCCCAGGCCTCGACCATATACATAACATAAACACTATATGTTATAGATAGTATACATGACAAAATCATACCTTGACCGTCCCATCACCCTCGATTGCAATAGATCCAACAACCTTAACACCCTGAACAACAGCCTCATCTCCCTCACCACCCTTACCAAGCTTAACACCCTCACCAAGAGAATCTTGCTCACCAGCAATACGAACAAAAGCAACATCTTGCAGCTCACCCATTTCTTCAACATCCTCCTCAATAGCAGCCTTACCATCAACATCCTCCTGAACAGCAGCCTTATCACCAGCAGCCTTACCACCAACATCCTCCTCAACAACAGCATCATCATCTTGCTCAGCACCCTTGAAAACATCAACAACAATAAATTAGTGGAATTTATTAAGGACTAAACTATTATATATAAATAATAATATAATTTTCAACAACTTTATATCTAACCTTCATCTCCTTCCTAATCTTTTCAAATTCATTTCTACAGAAGGAAATGATACGTTTCTCGCTGTCAAGCATGGCGGCATATAGTTCTGGGATTGTGGAAGGCACCTAAATTTTACAATAATTAATACAATGCATACAAGAATAACATACTAAAAGTCTAAAACCAAATAGTATAGATGCAATCATACTTTCGAATTTCCATCGGAGAACAGACGCTTCTTAGAAGGGGGGAATATTCGTTACAAAATGTGCTTATATTTCGTCCCATAGAGCCTCCTATCTCCTTCAGAACAGAAGCGCATATCCCATCACTGTCATTGTCTGTCTGATAATCATCAACTCCATCATCATAACCAAGATCTTCTTTCTGTTCACTTGGATGTATTGGCTGTATTGACAGAGCCAATTTCTCCATCTTCTTCTCAGGTAGTGGCTCACAAACGTATTTCAGGTTCAATAACTTGAAGTACTTTGTACCCTTTTCATAAGTTTCAACTTCCCAAGGAAATAAAGCCATCTGCATATTAGGAACAAACAATTGTTAGCGAATTTCTACATATAATTAACTAAAAACAAAGGTATGTCATTAAGTACACACCGATGAATTGAATTTTGATTCAATATCTGAAATTGTTGCACTAAATTGCCATCTAGTGAACCGTGGATACCCCAAACCAATTCGCTTTCCAACGTGATCATCAAAACGAATTATCATCTCCATGGCCCATACCTATACAATTTAAACTTACTACTATGAATCAATGTTTTTCAATCCAACAAAGTATGAAACGAGAAACACTAAAAAAAGTTTGATAACATGCAAAATTATTCTAAAACTTACCTGGAGTACTAGAGGGAACCCGGACAAATTGTATGTATAATATTTTAATTTCTTTTCCTTCTCTTCCTTACCTCGCGGCTTCACTTTCTCTTTCCCTTTCCCTTTCCCTTTCACTTCTTCTTCTTCTACTAACTTCTTCTTCCTCTTCTTGTTCTTTTTCTTCTTATCTTCTTCTTCTTCTTCTTCTTCTTCTTCTTCTTCTAAGTCTTCTTCTTCTTCTTCTTCTAAGTCTTTTGTATTCTTATTCTCCTGCAGCTTCCCATTCTTACCTCCCTTCTTTGCTTCACCTCTCAATTGGGATAGCCGTTTGTGAAGTACAGCCTTCAAAACATATAGTGTAAACCTGAATATGTAAGAACCCCATGGAAATTTTTTGAATTCTTCTTCGTTTTCAACTAATGAAAACAGCCACCCCGATATGGCTGTGGTCCGTCCGTCATCCGTGCCAAAGAATTGGCTCACCATATATATATTCAACATCTTATATGCATCTTCACTCTGTTCGGACGTCATTTTCGTCAAAGTGGCATACAATAGCTCCGCAGTCGGTCTTCTTCCTTTGAAAATTCTTCTAAGCATCAAATTCTCTTGTACTTTATTGTTATTAGCAAAACCTTCGGGCAGCTGTCTCATATTCAAACCGCTGCATACACAAAATTCTTCTTGGCCGAAACGGGCTTTTGACTTCCCCAACCCAAACCACATCTCATCTTCTCTTTATCCTTTGGGGTGAATGATCTCTCGTTTCAAAATATTATGGATAAGCTGCCCGTAAATTTTCAATGGCTCTTTCAAATCCAAATATTTGCCGAATGGGCCCTGCTTGAATTTTTCCACCAACCCAAATTTCTGTAGGACGAACTTCAATCATGTAATCATGTACATTTTACTTCCACTGTTTACTCTGACGGGAACCCAATTCTCATGGTCTAGGAACCGCCACAACTCTGGAATCAAATTTTTCCGCATCTAAACAATGAAAACAAAAAGAAAACATCAGTCCCAGGCTTATGAAAATATGTCATAGGCTCAAAATTATGCATGTAACATCAGTCTCAGGCTCAACATCAGTACTAGGCTTATGAAAATCATTCAAATAATACACATTCAACATCAGTCTTAGGCTGAAAATAATACATACATGCATCATCCATCCATCACCCCTAGGCTTATGAAAATCACTCATAGGCTCAACATATACATTCACCATTAAACCTAGGCTCTCTCCGTGCAAGATAAGTCATTTTCAGTCCCAGGCTTATGAAAATATGTTCTAGGCTCAAAATTATGCATGTATCATCAGTCCCAGGCTCAACATTAGTACTAGGCTTATGAAAATCATTCAAATAATACACTTTCAACATCGTGTAATCGGCTCAAAATAATACATGCATCATCCATCCATCGGCCCTAGGCTTATGACAATCATTCATAGGCTCAACATATGCATTTACCATTACATGCAACGGTCATTTACTCTACAAACGTATTTCTTTCTTCCCTCCCTCTCTCCCACTATAAATTTCCAGTGTAGTGTTCACAGCACAATTTACCATAAAAACACACAACCTCCAAATACTAAACATACAACAGGTGAAAAACACAAATTACCATCCCAAGACACAAACAAGAACAAACTACAATAAAAACACAAATTTGAACAAATTGTACCTTGGAAATTGGTTTGCGTTTCGTCTAGGGTTTGGATGCTTCGTTCAATGCCGATGGCGACGGCGAAAATATGTTGGTTGCTGGGAATCTTAGAGAAAGTGTGATTTTGGAAGCAAAAGTTGGCATTTTAAGGTTGAAGTGAAGGAGAAAATATGTTGGTTGCTGGGAATGTTATAGTTTTCTTGGAGGAGAGAGAAGGAGAGAAAGTGAGAGAAAAATCTGAGAGTGAAGACGTCAGTGGTGACGAACCAGTACCAGTAACACAATAGCTTACTTTCAAAGTGGCCATTCCTGAAGAGGTAGAGCAAAGCAGCGGTGGCGCACGTGAGCAGGAGGAAGTTGACCGCCGGCGGAGGATGAGAGTCAAAGAAAGAACACCCAGTCGCTTTAGAGAGAAAAACGATGAAATCAAGAACAGGAGAGGAGGTCGACGCGAGCAGAGGACGTGCGTCAAAGGAAGAACAGGAGACGAGTGGTGAAGGACGAGTCACCGGAGACGAGCGGCGATGAGAGTGGTTTGGGTGTAAAAGTAGTAGGCAGTAGATGAATTGAATTGGAAAATTAGGGTTTCAGATGAAGTGAATTTTGTGGGAAATATATTTGAAGGATAATTTAGTAAACTTGAACAAGTTTTATTGAATAAAACATTTAAGGAGGGTATTTAGGGAATTTCCAGGTGAGGGGTTCTTAAGGGCATTGTGGTAAATGGGGTTGTCCAATGGGCTAGATATGCAATTTTTTTTCCAATGAGCTATTTCTTAGAAAGTGAATGTTAGAAAAGGCTATTTTTACTAATTTCCACAAAGAAATATATAGAATAAAAACAATTGATGATGAAACTTGATCGGTAAACTTGTCATTTAAATGTTATGGTTTTTAAGCTTTAGTTGTAATTATTATTTTTTAGACAGATTTAGGCCCAATTAATTATCACTAGATTTATTCAAGATTAATATATATATATATATATATATATATATATAATTATTAAATAAATAAAAAATAAAAAAAACTACTTGTCATATTCTTACAACACAGGGTATATGTATAAGGTGTATTTGTTAGGGTTCAAATCTATGGTTCATAAAGTATCCATGCTTTAGAGCACTTTGTACTGTAAATTTTCTATTGGGATCCAAGCGCAGCATTTGTTGAAAAACAATACAAAACCGTATAGGCAATTGAAATGAAAATCTAAAATGGTTGATTCAATACAATACAAAATATATGTTAGTACTAAAATAATTTACTTAGAGAGAAAGTCAAAGCTCACTTAATGCCTCTCCAGAGAGATTCAGAATTATAAAATAGATACATATTCATGAAATAGAAACATAGAAAATTTCATCTTAATGCTAATTAATTATGCACATTATAAAAGACTGAAGATCGTATTCAATTGATCATGCTTATCGTCCCTACGAAAAAGCGGCCTCAAGTTTACCATGTCAACTGAAGTAAAGTACCTACTACATTCTAGCAGGATTTCAAGTGGCTTGTACCAGAGTGTACTAACCTGCAAAGAACCGATAATGGTTATCAACATGGATAAATGAGAAATTAATTAGTTACTCACTATTTCTACTCATTCCAAATTAATTGTTCTCAAATGCGGTATAAAATGATTAGTCGCATATCTTTTGAAATACCTGAGGTGTTTATGTCCCATCAGACTAAGAAACGATATGGTCTATCTAAATCTAGCAATCCTTAAAGTATTGGTATGAGAATCTACCAACAAATTTTGCGATTCCAAATCATGATGGAGAACTCTGTGGGAGTGAAATATGACATATGTATAAGGTGTATTTGTTAGGGTTCAAATCTATGGTTCATGAAGTATCCATGCTTTAGAGTACTTTGTATTGTAATTTTTCTATTGGGATCCAAGCGCAGCATTCGTTGAAATACAATACAAAACCGCATCGGTAATTGAAATGAAAATCTAAAATGGTTGACTCAATACAATACAAAATATATGTCAATACCAAAATAATTTACTTAAAAAGAAAGTCAAAGCTCACTTAATGTCTCTTTGGAGAGATTCATAAATATAAAATAGATACATATTCATGAAATAGAAACATATAAATTTTCATATTGATTCTAATTAATTATGCACATTATAAAAGACTAAAGATATATTCAATTGATCATGCTTATCGTCCCCATGAAAAAGCAGCCTCAACTTTACCATCTTAGCAAAGATACAACCAATAGACTAGATATCAACTGAGGTAAAATACCTGCTACATTCTAGCAGGATTTCAAGTAGCTTGCATCGGAGTGTTCTGACCTGCAAAGAGCAGATAATGGTTATCAACATGGATAAATGAGAAACTTAATTAGTTACCATTTTTACACATTCCAAATTAATTGTCCTCAAATGCGGTATAAAATGATTAGTCGCATATCTTTTGAAATACTAGAGACATTGCGTGCATACCTTAGGTGTACATGTCCTATCAAACTAGGAAATAATATGGTCTATCTAAATCCTGCAATCCTTAAAGTAGTGGCATGAGAATCTACCAACAAATTTTGCGGTTCCAAATCATGATGGAGAATTCTGTGGGAATGATATATGGTATATGTATAAGGTGTCTTTGTTAGGGTTCAAATCTATGGTCCATGAAGTATCCATACTTTAGAGGTAATTTTTCTATTGGGATCCAAGCGTAGCATTCATTGAAATACAATACAAAACCGCATCGGTGATTGAAATGAAAATCTAAAATGGTTGACTCAATACAATACAAAATATATGTGAGGTGAAATAATTTCCTCCTGCAAAAACATAGCAACTACACTTTCCAAGAACAAGTGTATGTGAGGTGAACGAAAACAATATAGAATTTTCACAATAATAAATTCGATGATATAGTATATCCATATCGACTAGCAGCTAAGCATCAAGCAGTTGAAGAACAAGACGATCTACTTGCAGTTCTTCAATAATCAACCGAATATCAAGCTGCTCAGGTTCCAGCAGAGCAATACCTTAGTCTTCAAGAACCAACAACCATTGATGAACTTTTAGAAGTGACATTGTCAGATTTATCCAACGGATTAGTTACGAGTCGTGAGAAGTTGATAGGACAAATATCTAATCACGGTTCCTTTAGTGATGGAGGAGCAACTCGGCAAACCCTGCAACCACTTCAATTATCAGAAGAAGTCAGAGCCTTGGTGTCTAATCTAACCATTCCAGGTATCTTTAATTTAGAATGATTTTGTTGTTGTTTTTTATTTTTTATTTTTTATTTTTTTTTATTTTTATAAATTTCATTTTGTTGTAGCATTGTTGTGTTATGTATATGATAGATTTAGAAGATGTTGAAAGTTACCTAAGGTACTCCTCTCAGATTTGAACCTCTCGTATAAAACCATCTTAGCAAAAATAAAACCAATCGACTAGATATCAACTATGGTAAAATATCTGCTACATTCTAACAAGATTTCAAGTGGCTTGTACCAGAGTGTACTGACTTACAAAGAGCCAATAATGGTTATCAACATATAAATAGGAAACTTAATTAGTTACTCAATATTTCTACACATTCCAAATTAATTGTTCTTAAATGCGGTATAAAATGATTAGTCGCATATCTTTTGAAATACTAGAGACATTGAGTGCATTCCTTAGGTGTATATGTCCCATCAGACTAGGAAACAATATGGTCTATCTAAA
Source organism: Acer yangbiense (assembly GCA_008009225.1). Lineage (NCBI taxonomy): Eukaryota > Viridiplantae > Streptophyta > Magnoliopsida > Sapindales > Sapindaceae > Acer > Acer yangbiense. The sequence continues at coordinate 32,110,771 of CM017767.1, forward strand.
TTCTGCAATCCTTAAAGTATTGGCATGAGAATCTACCAACAATTTTTTCGGTTCCAAATCAGGATGGATGGGAATGACATATGGTATATGTATATGGTGTCTTTGTTAGGGTTCAAATCTATGGTTCATGAAGTATCCACGCTTTAAAGCACTTTGTACTATAATTTTTCTATTGGGATCCATGTGCAGCATTCTTTGAAATACAATACAAAACTGCATCGGTAATTGAAATAAAAATCTAAAATGGTTGACTCAATACAATACAAAATATATGTCAGTACCAAAATAATTTACTTAGAGAGAAAGTCAAAGCTCACTTAATGCCTCTCCGGAGAGATTCAGAAATATAAAATAGATACATATTCATGAAATAGAAACATAGAAATTTCATCTTGATGCTAATTAATTATGCACGTTATAAAAGACTGAAGATCGTATTCAATTGATCATGCTTATCGTCCCCACGAAAAAGCGGCCTCAAGTTTACCATCTTAACAAAGATATAACCAATCGACTAGATGTCAACTGAAGTAAAATACCTGTTACATTCTAGCAAGATTTCAAGTGGCTTGTACCAGAGTGTATTGACCTGCAAAGAACCGATAATGGTTATCAACACGGATAAATGAGAAACTTAATTAGTTACTCACTATTTCTACTCATTGCAAATTAAATGTTCTCAAATGCAGTATAAAATGATTATTCACATATCTTATGAAATAATAGAGACATTGAGTGCATACCTTATGTGTATATGTCCCATCAGACTAGGAAACGATATGGTCTATCTAAATCCTGCAATCTTTAAAGTATTGGTATGAGAATCTACCAATGAATTTTGCGGTTCCAAATCACGATGGAGAATTCTGTGGGAATGACATATGGTATATGTATAAGGTGTCTTTGTTAGGGGTTCAAATATATGTTTCATGAAGTATCCATGCTTTAGAGGTAATTTTTCTATTGGGAAACAAGTGCAACATTCGTTGAAATACAATACAAAACCGCATCGGTAATTAAAATGAAAATCTTGAGAATGTTTAAGCAATAGAACTATTTATCTCAATTTTGTAAAATATAGAGGCACTAAAATGGGAGAAATATAGGAAAATTCAAGAAAAATAGTTACAGTACTTGAAAAATTCTCAAGTTTAATTCATAGGTAGATTTCACTGAACTTATCATCAACAAAAAAATTCATATCAAAATTCATAAAAATCGATGTGATTCCATACCGAAATTAAAATAAGGGATCATTTAGGACAAAACCACTCTCTTTATATATAAAGATTAAAAAGAAACCATAACCACAAAATTAAGAATTTTTCTATTTTTTGAGAAAAGAAAATTACAAATCTCCTCCATCTCGGAGAAGATCATCAAATTCCTCATATGAAGGGAGCATGGGGAGAGAATAGTCGCGGGAGTGGAAGGAGCAGGAGGAGAGAACGACGTATGTAATGGAGGACTGTAAATGGAGATGATGACGAGGGGTGTGGTTGACCGAGGAGATCTCTAATGGAGATTTGTGTTTTTGTTTGAATTTTGTGTTTGGTGTTGATGTGAATTTGTATTGGGTTTGATGTAAACTCTATGTAATTGGTTTGGTTTTGATGAATCTCCATAACTAGTTTGGTTTGTTATTGCCTAATCTATCTATTTTTTGTTTTTGTTTTTTATTTTAATTTATTATAATTGAGTAATGTTGATGGTGATTTTTCGTCAATACTCGATTGATGATCTGAGGTCATGTTTGTGAGTGATAATAGTTTGAATCTTAATACCGTAAATACTGAGCAAGAAATACGTGGTAAAACTCCGATGATCGGAGAAACATCCACGGGTTGTTGCCTAAGCAACGAAGCCAAAATCCACTATAAAAGTTGATTACAAAAAGACGATCTGGTCTCTCTTATGCTTGAAAAACGATCGATCCCTCTCTTATGCGTTACAAAGGGTATTTATACATGTTGTTTCTAGGGTTTGGGGATGCCGCTAGGGTTTGGTGTCGTGGCACCAAAGTCTTGAGCGGATTCCCAGTCCTAGTCGGATTCTGTTTCCTTCTTGGGCGTGATATGTTTCCTGTTTTGGATGAATCCGAGTTTGGGACGGATTCATTCTCCTTTATTCGCGGGAGGCCTGTTTGTTTCCTTGTTAAACTCTGAAGGGTTACACTGCTACGTATCGTGGAGGTGCTCACTACTGATTCCTTCCATGTATTTGGGAAGTGAGTTTCCGCAACCATCTCTTCTTATTGATTCCCGAGTATGCCCGAGTAGGTGGTGTTGCCCGAGCTGGTTCTCTTTGTTTGTGATCAGGTTGCTTTGGTTTCAGCCGAGTGGGTTACTTGGGGGATTTCCCCCTTTCGAGTTGACTTTTCCTGGCTCATGCTTACGTGGCTTTTTCATGGGGGTGATGTGTCCTCTATGACGATTTTTACCTATAACAATACCCCCTTAAATATTTGAGCCGAATACCGCTTGCTCAGGGCAAATATTTAACCCCTGTTTACGACTTGTTTTCATTTGTCGTTTTTCATATTAATGTTGGTTTTCAGTATCCTTGTTTGATTCGAAGTATTGCTGATGTGTCTCAATTATGTCCGCATATGCTTGATCCGCCCACTATTCAGAAATCTTTTGATAGTGACACACTGACTTCCTGACGGCTCAAGGCTTTCTCTGCTTGCCATTTGTCCCCTTTTGCTTGGTCGTGGTAGGAGGCATTAATGGGACACGACCTTTCTGTTCATTCGTACGCAACCCACGTCATTCCCCTTACCTCTTTGTTTTCCCGTTTCTTCACCTACTCTCTCTAGGGTTTCGATTTTTTTTTAAACCGGTACTGCCTATATATATCAGCTTGACGCTTCATGGGAAAAGTCCTTTTCTTTTCTCTGCAAAACATCTCTTGCCATTTTTCTTTTTTCTTTCTGAAAAAAGTTCACTTGCCTCTTCTACTTCTCTTTGAGTTATCTGGGTTTAGCCGCTCATTTCTTAGTTTTTGCCAAGATCCTCGACCTCAAAACCCGGATCTTTTCTTGAAGATCATTCCTCCTTTTATGAAGATTTCCTCTGCAGTTTGCGTTGCTCCAGTTTTCTGATATATCAAGGTTAGTTCTTATGGATTCTGCTGCTAGGAATCGTCTTTTTACTGTTGGTATGATTGCTATTGAACAAGGTGGTGTTTTTCTTGCCACGGTTGTCCACAGGTTGCTAGGAGACCTTCTTCCTGATCAACCTCAATATTTAAACACCGACGTTTCGGGGCTTTTTCGTGAAGGACCTGCTACTTCTGAAGTTCCTCCTACTTTAGAGATTCCCTCCGTTTCTTCGAATTCATCGCGGCCTGACTCTTATCAGTCTGAAGCTCAGCCAGATTCTTCTTTTTTCATTTGTCCTGATACTCGGCCGTGGAGACGAGTTGGGAAGAGGATGAGTACTCGTAAAAAGGATCCCCTGGAGAGCCAAGTCGGGACCCAAAAGGTAATTGAGAGTGATATTGAAGAGGAGCATAGGGCCGCTCGCATCCCTTTCTCTACTGAGCGGATATGTGCCTATGATGTCGAGCCGAACGTGGTCAGCCCTGAAGAGATAAAAAAGTATATGGGACGCTTCGACTTGGACAGCAACATGGTTTCGCTGGTTCCTTCTGACGGTCGAGCTGCATAGAACCCCTCACCTGGCCACGTTACAATCTATAGGGCGATGCTTACTTGCGGTGTTACTCTTCCCCTTCAGCCATTTATCACCTGGTTTTTGGCTGAGGCTCGGCTTGCCCCTGCGCAGTTAACTCCAAACAGCTACCGGATTTTGATGTGCATGTGGCACATGTGGCATAGGATGAAGCGGCCACCTCCCACACCTCGTGAAATCTGGCACTTTTACAAGCTGAGGCCCGTGGGGAAGACGGGGGTTTATTTTTTTCAATCAAACTAGCCCGAGCTCTGGATCCCTAAAGACGTAGTGGTTAAGAGTGAAATCGAACCGACCACGAATGAGAAGATGAAGGGGTTCGTTTGGGGCTTCCCTACTTCAAATAAATTTTGGAAGAACAGTTGGTTCTTCATGGGAGAACAATGGGGCCAATCAATCAGTTTTGATCTTGATGGCACTCGGGTGACTTGCAGGGTTCCTCGATACTTTTGTTCGCCTCAATGGAACCATATGACTCATGCCTTCACCGATAAGGAGTTGAAGACTTTGGCTCGAGCAGCCGTTCGCCATTTGGAAAAGAGGGGCAGGCTTTATCTCTTCAACGAGGCGAAAATGATTAAAGCTCGCCTTTTTCCCCAGATTTCTGCATGCCGCAAACGCCGTAAGTTTTTATAAGCTTTCCCTGGTTATTCTTGCATTCTGTCTTTTGAATCAGCTTACTGACTCGAGGAAACACCTTCCATTTCCTCTTTTTTTTGTTGTTTTTTTTAAGTGTTCGACGTAGACATAGTCTGCGATGCTCAAGCACGCCGGATAAAAGGCATCGTGGAGGCGAGCCGAAGAGCGGCTATTCGCCAGTGAGATGCTGGGATAGCTCCTCCCGAAGGTGACTCTGACGAGAGTGTTTCCGAGAATCCTCTCGAGGGAGATGATGAAGAGGGAGTGCCTCGATTATGTGTCTGAGGAGACCCATGGTCAAGAAATCAGTAGGGGCTGTGGACGATCCAGAGGGCTTTGGAGCAAGTAGGACTGCTGCTGGACAGGACAATCAAGCGGGTCCTTCTTCTTCTAAGGGAAAAGAGAAGGCTGGGCACTCCCCTGAGCCTGCCTTTGAGCCCGAGCCAGCGGCTTTCTCCCGTGGAGACAACTCCCCCCGCTCTGCTGCAAACACGCCAAGTGCTACATTCCAGGGTACTGAAGTAGCTGGGGAACACTTGGGCGTGATGGCTTCGGAGACTTCGACTCCTGCCGAGCCAATTCCTACTCCTCCCGGGGTTAGCGGTGTCAAAATGGGGCATCCCGATCTAGATTCTGAAGATCCTGCGGCTGACTTGAATTCTCACGGGAGGCAATCTGGAAAGAGAAAAGCCTCATTTTCTCCTGGTCGCCCTACCCCCAAGATTCCCCGAGTTGTTGCATATGTTGATTCATCTTCAAGTGATGGGGGGGGGGGGGGGGGGGGGGGGGGGGGCAGAGGTTGGGAGAAAAATGGGTATGACCCTTCCACGGGACCAGATCAAGGACAGTGTTGGTGGCTCCGCTAGCTCTCCTCGGGTGGCCTTGACTGCCGGGCTCCCTGAAACTTACGTGGGTGGTTTGGGCCCCTCGACCCAGACAGATGATCCTACCTCTGAGATTATACTGAGGGCCATGGCTTCAGGCCAAGCTTATATTGGGGAGGATCATTGGAGTCACTTCAGGGCTGGAACCATGTCCGATCGGCTCTACAACTTCTTCAACAGTGCTTCCTATGTGAGTAACGCCTTGATTATATAAATAATTTTATATTTTTCTTCTTTTTTTGTTATTTTACCCCCGTTTGCTGTTGATTTGCTGCAGATGGTGACCGAAATGTCCGGGGCTTGCCAGGCTAGTGAAGCCCATGCAGAAATAATAAGACAGCTAGAAGCCCAACTGAAGGAGAGTGAAGACCATCGCTCTCGGGCTGAAGGAAAGTTATTAAAATACTCGAGGTGTGTTTATCAATATAAAGCTAGAGGGGGGTGAATAGATTTTATCTAATTATTACCCAATTTTCGCATGCAAGTCAATTTTACGAAAATACCCCTAGCAAGTCAACAAAACATACAAGTGTAATAAGATGCGGAAATAGTAAATGACACTTGATGTTTACGTGGAAAACCCAACCACTGGGAAAAACCACGGGCTGTTAAGTGCGCCACACTCGGACCTCGAAATCCACTATATGAAAAGACGGTTACACCCTCAAGTGATTCTCGGACCCTCACCCTAGATAACCTCAGGCTATGGACACTACCAATCGCCACTCTTGGTTCAATCCCTAGTGATATCCCCTGATACACTACTCTTGGCGTGAGCACCCTCTAATCTACCACGCGGGCCTTTTATAGCGGCTCTAGTCCAATTTGCTTGAGGCCTAAGCACACTTAGCCCCAAGACTTCAATCTCTCAAAAGAGATGCACAACCCTATGTGAATATGTATGAATATTCAATTAATGCAATAAGAGCTAGGGTACTCTAAATGCTTACCTAGGATTATAAGATGACAATATAATCAATCCTAGATATCACATATAGCTATATGACATGGCATATAACTTTAGCTAAGTAAAGGATCACCAATCCTAGATACAAAGCTATCATATAAAACCCATAAACATTCAAAGGATTAACTAGTTGATTAAAAAACAATCTATCAACCTAGTTATCAATACATCACACAAGAATGTTCATGGCATAGCTTTTAGGCAATAATGACCTAATCAAATAAGCTATGAAAAATAATCTCAATCAATAAATGAGATCAATTAGCTAGATGGCATATGAACATTAAAGCCTAGCTAACAAATAAAAACCCAATCAACACATAATCTCAATCTTATATGTAGAAATTAATCTAAACACATATAAGTAAAATATGAGATAAAATTGATAAGTAGAAACACTAATTATGTAAGATAAAAGTGTTCAACAAATCATACCATGTGTGTTGAAGAAGTCCCATGCATTAGCATATGCTAGATGATCCTAGATGATGCTTAGATGAAGATTTATGCATGTGGGGATGGGTTTAGAGAGATAAAGATATGATCTTTAAGCTTTCTCTCTCAAGTCTCTCTAAATATCTCTCTAGGGTTCTTATAATCAAAGACTTGTATTCTGAACCAGAGATAAGGATGTATTTATAGAGACCAAAAACAGGGCAGGTGAAAATACAATTTTGCCCTTGAAACGCACCGATCGGCGGTTTCATTCGGCGGCCAGGCCGCCGAACTGAACCGCCGAATGGCTCCCGAGCGGAACAGGGGAACTTCGGCGACTTCATTCGGCGGTTTGGAAACCGCCGATCCCAACCGCCGTTTTGGACCCGAGAGATATATTTCAATCAGGTCTCATTCGGCGGTTTCGAACGGCGGCCAGGCCGCCGAACGTAACCGCCGATTCACCAAAAATGGTGAAACCAAGGAGAAGCCAAAGGCATCTCCACCGGCGATCATCGCGCAAAACAAAGCACATTACCGTGCACGCGCGGACGTTTCCGAACATCCTTAGGGAAACGAATTACTCCACACTAAAAGCTAACATACATGAAGTGCAAGTGTGGGTATTGAATGCATCCTAATGCCTAACATGTCATGGCATTATCATATAACAAGATGCAATCAATTCAACATGCAAGAAGAGATATTGAATAAATCAATAAAGCACAATGCACACAAAATATAAACACACCATACAAGAATAAGAGTTATGCATGTTGTGTGTGTGTGTGCAACTATATCTCTTCAAGCCAATGTAAGCACTAGATATATACCTTTGGTGCTTGTCCTCTTGAGGTCTTGGAAAGGGTCTTGATCTTCAACAAACACCTAGACTACCCTTACAACCAAACCCCAACATGTGGTTTGACCACGAAATAAGCCAATCAATAATGGGAATCCTTACAATCTCCCCCTTTGGCTATTTCGTGACAAAACCACCACTCACATTGATTCCTCACAACATAATAGAAACTACAGGTCTACTTATGATTTTCTACTTTACAAAGAGATAAGATAAATAGTCTTGAAGTCTTCAATCTCAAGTAGAACAATCAATCCCTGAAAGCACAGTTTCTATACTTTCTAATACAAGAAAAGGTGAGATGAATCAAGTGAGATAAAACAAGCATTTGCATTTAAAAATTTAAGTACAACATCATGCAATGTATGAATTGTGCAAATGCTCCCCCTCAAAGGGTTACTCCCCCTCAATTAGTATTCTCCCCAACATGCACAATTGCTACTACAATTTGCAACTCCCCTTACCACAACATACTCCCCCTTTTTGTCATGATATAGACAAGGGAGTAATCCCCAACCGGGTCACTCAAGACAAAGAGAGTTAGTAGCATTCTAGTATATGCATAATCAATATAAGTCACTTTATGCAATCTCAAATTTATTGGAGAGAAACAAGGAGATTTATTTAAATAAAATGTGTGAATCAAAAAATTGCTTTGCATACAAGACATGTAGCATTCAAGTCCAAAATATCATGGTATTTGGCAAAGCAAATGACAAAGGTTTTCAATATGAATTCAAACCAATTTCACCAATGTCAAGAGAGAAGCAAGGATATAGGTTTTCATTGATTTCAATTTAAGAACAACTATATCCAACTTTATAAGCTAAACATGTCATGAGCGACTTTGCACCCTACTTGATTTTTCCGGATAAGATATCCGTATGATAGTAGACATGTTCAACCAATAAAGAAAGAGAGACATTTGGATTGTAAAATCCTTGAATGGATACAAAATCCTTTTTCATTTGAGTCTCATAAGCTTTTTCACACATTATTTTGCATTTAAAAAATGCAATCATCAAAACATGCTTTTCAAGATTAGCATTTAGCATGTCATTTTAGCAATCATCATGTCATGGAGATCATTATAGGTCATTCAAATTAAATCCAATGTATATATCTCCTAGTCCAAAAATGCATGTTTGAACATAAATATGACATGGATTGCAATACAAGCATTGATCACACTTATTGAATAGAAAATATGTATACATAGTGTAACCAAGCTAACTCAAGCAACAAAAAGAGAAGCATAAGATATTTCAAATTTTTTGCAAGTGACTAGATGCAAAATAGCTCTCTTTGCTTAAGTTCCCCATATGGGGTCAAATATCCACACCACTTCAATGAAGGGCATGTGGTCTAAAAGACTTACCAAGTCCATAGGACCTAGTTGAACCTATTTGAGACATGTTTGTCTCGTAGCAAGCGGGTTCGTCTTTTATAATCCACTTAGGTGTCTCAATAACATACCTAGTGGTCAAAGGTTCTAGAGTTCTAGATGGCAAAGAATCATGCAAATGATTTTCTTCCTTTTTAAGGACATGCATCTTAGCTCTAGCCTTTTTCTTTTCAATCATGCATATAAGATTACATATTTAAATGTAATGCAAGCAACTTGGTCTAACATGACCAACAATACCACACAAAAGACAAGAGGAGATAAGGTTAGGAATTATACCATTCCCTTGAGCATGCAAAAGTGCTTTTCCTTGTCGTTGTGGTTGTCTTGGTAGTTGGATAGGATCTCTCCTCCTTTGATGATGACCAAGACAAAGTTGCTTGCTCGGTTGAGCTTGCATGATTGAACACTTCCCTATTAAGATCGTAGGTTGAGGGAAGATAGCCTTCTTGGTTGGTTAGACCAAGATTGAGGAAGGCTTGGGCTTGAAGCTCTTTGGAGATGTGAGCAACGCCCTTTCATCTTCGTCTCCTCTCTCTCCTTAGAGGGACATCTCCTCATCGGAGTCATTTTCTTCTCTCATAAAATCACTCATAGTGTTTGCGTTGAATGAATGCAAATGAGAAGAATGCAAGATGTATGTCAAAAACAATAATCATACAAAATGCAAAAACACACCAAAATGAGCTAGGATCACCTAAGTATATCTAGGAACCCGCTCTGATACCAATTGAAAGTTATTAAAATACTCGAGGTGTGTTTATCAATATAAAGCTAGAGGGGGGGTGAATAGATTTTATCTAATTATTACCCAATTTTCGCATGCAAGTCAATTTTACGAAAATACCCCTAGCAAGTCAACAAAACATACAAGTGTAATAAGATGCGGAAATAGTAAATGACACTTGATGTTTACGTGGAAAACCCAACCACTGGGAAAAACCACGGGCTGTTAAGTGCGCCACACTCGGACCTCGAAATCCACTATATGAAAAGACGGTTACACCCTCAAGTGATTCTCGGACCCTCACCCTAGATAACCTCAGGCTATGGACACTACCAATCGCCACTCTTGGTTCAATCCCTAGTGATATCCCCTGATACACTACTCTTGGCGTGAGCACCCTCTAATCTACCACGCGGGCCTTTTATAGCGGCTCTAGTCCAATTTGCTTGAGGCCTAAGCACACTTAGCCCCAAGACTTCAATCTCTCAAAAGAGATGCACAACCCTATGTGAATATGTATGAATATTCAATTAATGCAATAAGAGCTAGGGTACTCTAAATGCTTACCTAGGATTATAAGATGACAATATAATCAATCCTAGATATCACATATAGCTATATGACATGGCATATAACTTTAGCTAAGTAAAGGATCACCAATCCTAGATACAAAGCTATCATATAAAACCCATAAACATTCAAAGGATTAACTAGTTGATTAAAAAACAATCTATCAACCTAGTTATCAATACATCACACAAGAATGTTCATGGCATAGCTTTTAGGCAATAATGACCTAATCAAATAAGCTATGAAAAATAATCTCAATCAATAAATGAGATCAATTAGCTAGATGGCATATGAACATTAAAACCTAGCTAACAAATAAAAACCCAATCAACACATAATCTCAATCTTATATGTAGAAATTAATCTAAACACATATAAGTAAAATATGAGATAAAATTGATAAGTAGAAACACTAATTATGTAAGATAAAAGTGTTCAACAAATCATACCATGTGTGTTGAAGAAGTCCCATGCATTAGCATATGCTAGATGATCCTAGATGATGCTTAGATGAAGATTTATGCATGTGGGGATGGGTTTAGAGAGATAAAGATATGATCTTTAAGCTTTCTCTCTCAAGTCTCTCTAAATATCTCTCTAGGGTTCTTATAATCAAAGACTTGTATTCTGAACCAGAGATAAGGATGTATTTATAGAGACCAAAAACAGGGCAGGTGAAAATACAATTTTGCCCTTGAAACGCACCGATCGGCGGTTTCATTCGGCGGCCAGGCCGCCGAACTGAACCGCCGAATGGCTCCCGAGCGGAACAGGGGAACTTCGGCGACTTCATTCGGCGGTTTGGAAACCGCCGATCCCAACCGCCGTTTTGGACCCGAGAGATATATTTCAATCAGGTCTCATTCGGCGGTTTCGAACGGCGGCCAGGCCGCCGAACGTAACCGCCGATTCACCAAAAATGGTGAAACCAAGGAGAAGCCAAAGGCATCTCCACCGGCGATCATCGCGTAAAACAAAGCACATTACCGTGCACGTGCGGACGTTTCCGAACATCCTTAGGGAAACGAATTACTCCACACTAAAAGCTAACATACATGAAGTGCAAGTGTGGGTATTGAATGCATCCTAATGCCTAACATGTCATGGCATTATCATATAACAAGATGCAATCAATTCAACATGCAAGAAGAGATATTGAATAAATCAATAAAGCACAATGCACACAAAATATAAACACACCATACAAGAATAAGAGTTATGCATGTTGTGTGTGTGTGTGCAACTATATCTCTTCAAGCCAATGTAAGCACTAGATATATACCTTTGGTGCTTGTCCTCTTGAGGTCTTGGAAAGGGTCTTGATCTTCAACAAACACCTAGACTACCCTTACAACCAAACCTCAACATGTGGTTTGACCACGAAATAAGCCAATCAATAATGGGAATCCTTACAATTCGGATCTGATTGTACCCTGAGTAAACGTCCATAAAGCTTAATAGTTCGTGCCCTGCTGTTGCGTCCACTAGTTGGTCGATCCTTGGTAGTGGGAAGCTATCCTTCGGGCAGGCCTTGTTTAAATCCGTGAAATCCACACACATCCTCCACAGGTTGTTCTTTTTCTTTACCAGCACCACATTGGCCACCCATTCCGGGTACTTGACTTCCCTTATCGATCCTGCGGTAAGTAACTTTTTTACTTCATTTTTAATAGTTGTACTCCTTTCGGGGTTGAACAGCCGCCTTTTCTGCTTCACCGGGCGGAACTCTGGGTTGATGGAGAGACCATGTGATATCACCTTCGGGTCTATCCCCAGCATATCTTCGTGGCTCCAAGCAAAAACATCCTTGTACTCTCTCAGTAGTGTGACAAGCTGGGCTTTGACATTTACATTTAAACTTGCCCCTACCTTGATTGTCCTACTTGGGTCTTCTGGATCTAGTGCCACTTCTTCGGTTGGCTCATCTTTCTTAGCCTCGGGTTCCTCTCTGGGATCCAACTCAAATTCTCTCGGCACCTCTGCCCGCTCTTTAAGTTCACCAGCCTCTCGCTCGGCTGTAACCGCGTATGCCTGGTGTACTTTCCTATCTTTATACACTGACAAATTTGCCCTTCGGGCCATTTCTTGTGACCCCTTGATCACTCCTACCCCATATTCTGTCGGAAATTTCATCATGAGGGTGTAGGTTGCGGTCACTGCTTTGGCTTTATTCAAGAATGGTCGGCCCAATAAGGCGTTGTATGACCAATTTTCTGTATCCACCACCACAAAGTCAAGTAGCACTGTTTTTTAGCAAGGAGCCTGCCCGACCTTCACGGGTAACTTCACCGTGCCAAGTGACCTTACTTCGACTCCTCCAAATCCTCTAAGGGGTGTGGGAAATGGTTGTAGGTCTTTCCTATCTAGCCTCAGCTGGTCATACACTTCTGCACTTAGAATATCTGCTGAGCTTCCATTGTCAATCAAAATCCGATGAACCTCTCTATGACCAATCCGTGCGCTGATCACCAGTGCGTCGTTTGGCCTAACATCAACTCCATGTGAATCGGCTTCTGTGAATATGATCGGGTCCCAGCCTTCCTTGATTCTCTTCGGGTCAGGTTCAACGGAATTGACGTCCAAGTCTCTCCGTACTTCTACGGCCTCCCGGATTTCCTAGGTCCTTTCCCTATTACTCTTGCTAGTCGCTGGTCCCCCAAAGATAGTGTTGATTGCTCCTTCATCCTCAGCTTTCTTAAGACTAGGCTTTCTTGCCCGTCCGTCTTGTCGGCTATCCTTCTGTCCGTCCGCCCTGTCAGCCTTTTTTAAGACGATGTCCTTCAAATGTCCTTCATTGATGAGGGTTTCAATGTGGTCCCTTAGCTGGAAGCACTTAGATGTCTCGTGCCTATTCTCCTTGTGGAACCTGCAATACTTGGTGGTATCCCTCCGAGCATACGTGGATTGCTTTGGCGGTTCTTTAGACATGTTCTTTTCTTCTAGGATTGCCAAAATTTCCTCTTGATCTTTTTTCAACGGGGCATAGTTTGTATATCTGCCTTGGAACCTTTGTCGCGGTTGATCGATTTTTGGGTCATATGCTCGACGTCCATCCCGACCATCCCGCGCCTTATTCTTCTGTTTGTCACCTTTGGTATCGGGCGCCTTTGCTTGGTCTTTAGTTTTAGATCCTTCTGGGCGACCGCCATGTACTAAACAACCTCCCGTGGTAACTTCCTCCTCCTCAGCCAGGGCGTAGCCCCTGGCCATGTCCATCATATCGGCATAATTGGTTAGTCGGGCTCTTCGGAGGTCAAAGGACAATTGGCCGTTCTGAAGGTTATTGATGAACGCGGTAATTATGGCTTCGTCATTTGCACTCCCAATTTCGGACACTTCCTGACTGAACCGCCCCAAATATTTTTTCAGTGACTCATCTTTTCCCTGTTTTAGCTGGGACAAGTGGGCCACTGACTTCTTCCTATGTATATTACCGAGGAATTGCCTTGAGAAGACTTTACTCAGCTCGCTGAAATTGCCTATACTCGCTGCTGGTAACCTGCCGAACCACCTGGAGCCTAAATCCCCGAGAGTTTGGGGGAAATTTAAACACAGCAAGGCGTCATTGTAGACATACTGGGCCATGGCACTCTTATACCTTCTGACGTGTTCCTTCGGATCAGTATCCTTTTTGAATTGTTCTACGTGAGGCATCCTGAATCTCTCTGGGAAGGGTGTCCTCAGGACTTCATTGGTGAAAGGGCTTCCGGTCTCGTCGTCCGATAATTCATTACGCCCGTATCGCCTGACCAAAGCATCCATCTGTCGATGATTATTCTGAACTTCCCGGGTCAAACTTTGTATGAGTATGTCCCTATCTCCTTTCGGTTATCCCATCGTATCAAAATTCTGACTTACGATCAGCTTTTGGCCCCTCTCCTCTGGGTTCAACTCTCTATGTTCTCGGTTTAGGCCATGCAGCAGAACTGTGCCCCTTTGGCGCTTGCGATGATAACTCTGCTCACTCTCTCCTGAGGATGATGACGACCTGGCTCTCCGATGAGTATGTCTCCTGGGATGATCTCGATCCTTGGCCAACCGATCCCGATCATGCCCTCTGTTAGAATCATTCTCCTCTCTATGCTCCCTGCTATCCATGGCTAACTTTTCAGACAAAATTGTTGGCCTATCTGCAGGACCTTGGCTCGCCTTTATGGGTGCCTCTGGCATTGGTACCACCACCGTGGAACGCAATCTCGTTGCCTGCTGATTTGGGGCGGAAAGATTGTGAGGTGACATCAAACCCTCCGTGGTGGAAAGATCAACTCCTTGCTTCGCTGCGTCCGCCATGAGTTGCTGTAGAGAAGTACATAATCTTTGCACGATTTCTTTATTAGTTTGGGGGAAGCATTAGATGCCAGCCAGGGCAGTTGATTGATCTGCGGTTGCTAAGACTGTATCCGCAGTGTTGGGAGTGGTGTCTTCCTCCAACTCATTAGTGGGTAGTCCGTGACTGTACCTGGAATCGCTACCATCTCCTTCGCCGACCATTGCTTCACAAGTGCTTCGATCGCCCCTCCTTCTAGCGTCAATTGTTGACAGTGATTTTTCGTCAACACTCAATTGATGATCTGAGGTCACGTTTGTGAGTGATAATAGTTTGAATCTTAATACCGTAAATAATGAGCAAGAAATACGTGGTAAAACTCCGATGATCGGAGAAACGTCCACGGGTTGTTGCCTAAGCAACGAAGCCAAAATCCAATTGTTGACGGTGATTTTTCGTCAACACTCGATTGATGATCTGAGGTCACGTTTGTGAGTGATAATAGTTTGAATCTTAATACCGTAAATAATGAGCAAGAAATACGTGGTAAAACTCCGATGATCGGAGAAACGTCCACGGGTTGTTGCCTAAGCAACGAAGCCAAAATCCACTATAAAAGTTGATTATAAAAAGACGATCTGGTCTCTCTTATGCTTGAAAAACGATCGATCCCTCTCTTATGCGTTACAAAGGGTATTTATACATGTTGTTTCTAGGGTTTGGGGATGCCGCTAGGGTTTGGTGTCGTGGCGCCCAAGTCTTGAGCGGATTCCCAGTCCTAGTCGGATTCTGTTTCCTTCTTGGGCGTGATATGTTTCCTGTTTTGGCTGAATCCGAGTTTGGAACGGATTCATTCTCCTTTATTCGCGGGAGGCCTGTTTGTTTCCTTGTTAAACTCTGAAGGGTTACACTGCTACGTATCGTGGAGGTGCTCATTGCTGATTCCTTCCATGTATTTGGGAAGTGAGTTTCTGCAACCATCTCTTCTTATTGATTCCCGAGTATGCCCGAGTATGCCCGAGTAGGTAGTGTTGCCCGAGCTGGTTCTCTTTGTTTGTGATCGGGTTGCTTTGGTTTCAGCCGAGTGGGTTACTTGGGGGATTTCCCCCTTTCGAGTTGACTTTTCCTGGCTCCTGCTTACGTGGCTTTTTCATGGGGGTGACGTGTCCTCTATGACGATTTTTACCTATAACAAGTAAAATGACATAAGTATCCCTTATATGTTAACATGGGCGTTAAGTCTAACAGTCAATGTCCTGGTCAAGGGTATCTTCATGTAATCTTAGGAGAAGTCGGCTATTGCTCTGGTTTGGGCAAAACTCAGGGACTTCAATGTAATTTTCCCTTTTTTTAATATTTTTTTTAATTAAATGTTGAGTCTTAAACTTAAAAAAAAATAAAAAAAATACTTTAGTCAATAAGAGATTCCTTATTTTAATTTCGGTAAGGATCTTGATGAAATCACATCGATTTTTATGAATTTTGATCTGATTTTTTTTATGGATGTCTATGAATAAAATTTAAATTTTTTTTGAAGCAGAACTATTTATCCCGATTTTGTTAAATATGAAGTCATCGGAAAAATGAGATTCAAGAAAAATTGTTCTAGTGGTTGAAAAAATTTCAAATTTTATTTATAGGTAGATTTTAATGAAATTATCATACAAAAAAAAAAAAAAATCAGATCAAAATTCATAAAAACTGTTGTGATTTCATCAAGGTTTTTATTGAAATTAAAATAAGGGATCCCTCATGAGGGACACTGTATATGTATTTAGTTGTTCCACAAAACATTTTATAGCTGCCGAGTAGTTATTAGAGTTATATGTTTCTATTAGGTTTTAAGTTTTTATTTTTGTGTACTCTCGTTATAATTCCATAGTTAGTAATCACTCTCGTAACCTATAAAAAAAAAAAAAGAGCTAAACATTCCACCTACAATCCCACCATTTCCATCCCAATACATGTGGTAGTTGATGTGTCACTTGATGAGTGGATACACATTAATTGTAATTTATTCCACTTACCCATATATCCACATAACAATTAATATGTATCAACTTATCAAATGACAACTCAGCTGCCACATGTATTGGGATATAAATTATGAGATTGTAGGTGGGATATGTAGCATACTAGCATTACTCAAAAAAAAAAAAAAAAAAAAAAAACTTGTACAATAGCATAACTTAAAAATAATAGTGTTTCTCTTTCAAGTAGGAAAAAAAAAGGCATATTATTATATTGTATATCATTTTTTTTTTTTAAGTATCACACGCAAATTTGAGGGGTTTGCTACCGCAATAACCTCATCTTTTCTATTATATTAGTTCTAGACATTGTAATATTGTTGATTCAAATTCCACTCATTCCTAATTAGTAAATGTGCCCTTAGTTCTATAGAGTATGGACATATAAATTTAAAAAATGGGTAGCCCAGCTCACTCTATCAATAAAATGGACAAATTAATAAATGGTCCTTAATCCTTATAATTAGATCATTCAAAAGCATTTCCCATAAAAAATTAAGAAAAAAATTGAATGTAACATACATAGTTAATACTTAATACACAGTGATAACAATTCCCAACTGTCAAAAGTATTTGATCAAAGGGTTAAAAACTTGTGTTGTCACAAAAAGAGGGCAACTAATCCTAATTCCTAGCTCATAGGCTTTTGAGTTTTTTTTTTTTTTTTTTTTTTTTTTTCACACAAACATGTGGGTTTTCGTCTAACATCTTATTTTAATGCTCTGTAAAATCAACGGACATTCAATTGAAATCAGACCCACCTCTGTGTAGTGTGTACACACCAGTTGGGCTGTACTTAATTAAATATAATAAAGCACATCTAGTCAACGCCACATTAATCCCGTCTTTGGGTGATTTTGAAATTCAACACTATATTTTAATTTTGACACCAAACAATTATGAAATCCGTTGAGATCAAGCACTGCATGCGCATATTCACTACCACAACCGAGGGTCCGAGAGATATCTATTCTTATAACATCAGAAAGAAAAGTCACTGCATATATTTGTAAAGTGCGCATTACATGACTCAAACCCCCACTACAATCGTGAAATAGGTAAGGGATCACAACGGATCGAATATGTTGGATTGTTATGATCTGTAGATTGTTGTTTGTATGCGGATGAGATTAGAAGAGCTTTGTCTTCATTCAATTCAATTCAATTCAATTGCGTTGCTATTTGCTTAATTTTGTGATTTTTTTTTCTTTTATTGCAATTTGAAGAAGGGCAATCTTTGTGTCTTTGACAAAGGTTGATTACACTATTTGCCTAATTTTGTGATTTTTTTTTCTTTTATTGCAATTTGAAGAAGGGCAATCTTTGTGTCTTTGACAAAGGCTGAGGTAATCAAATTGAGTGCTTTTATAAATTTACATTATTCATTTTTAATGTTTTGTGATAATCTGTAATCTTTTTTAAAATTTTTTTTTTTTAATTTTTAGAGGATAGCTGTAATCTTGGGTGTTCCTTGATTTGTACATTTTTTTTTTAATTTTCTTTTTGTTTATATTTGAATAGAACTATAGAAGGGCAAAATGGTATTTTCGTTAGAACCGTTAACAAAAGGGGAATTTAGCCAAAAATAAAACTAAAGGGTGGTTTTTGACAAATAATGAAATATAGAGGGTGTTTTTATAATAATATCCCTAAAAAAACCCTAAGCCCTTATTTCTATTTCTTAATTTCTTCTGAGTCTCCGATTCTCATTTTCATATCCTCGCTCTGGTGCGCAGGATCTCCAACCCGTCTCTCATTCTCTTCCGCCGCATCTTCAGCCCCTTGGAAATCTCTCTTACGTCGCATCTTGTCACTGGTATGTTCGAATCTAGAACTCGAAAGACTCGATTTTTTTTTTTTACTATTTTATGATATTCTAGTGCTGAATAATTAATTTTTAATTTATAGGTCTGGATTGATTTGCTTGTTAAAGGTTTGAAAAGTTAGTTTTGTGTTAGATTTCGAAACTGTTGCTGCTGCAATATCGAATACCATCATGTTTGCATAATGCCTTTTTAAAAAAAAAAAATTTATTTTTCAAAGATTGACCGAGCAAAATTTTAAATTCTGCAAAACTCATGTGAAGCATTTCTTGTAGCTTATGTTGTTATTGTTCTGAGATATGTCGAGGAAAATCCCATTTACAGTGTCAAATTACATTTTGGATAGAAATGAAACATATGAAATTATATCCTTTGAGCATGATTAGAAAACTACCATTTTGTAGTTTGAAACATACTTGTATTCTTAATTTCTTATAATTTTTACAGTTTATGATTCATATGGTCCCAAAACCAGTAGCAGTAGTCCTGACTCAACTCACTTAGAAACAACCTGCTTGGCTCTAGTGATCTTTAACAAGGTCAAAATGAGAAAAAAAATCGTATCTTTTTGGTTGCTTTGACTCATTTTGTAGGCTTCTTCCATTTTTATATAATCCTTTACCCTTTCTAATAAAATAACATTTTTAGTTGCTAGGAAAAAATCTATACATATGTAAGCCAAAACTGATTTGATTTCCTGCTGTTTAGATCTCTATCGATAAATTATTTGTTGATTTTTGAGTATTGTTTAATTTCTTTGTGACTTGAATACATTTACTTAGGAAGATATTTAAAGTTTTTTACTTAGGGCTGGTGATTAGATTCATGCATATCATGGACATTGGCCAGTAATTTAGATTCTTGTGATGTTCATAAGAATAGTACACATTTCACTCTTTAGGTTTTTAATTTTAATTTTTTTTTTTTAAAAACTTTCTTGCCTTTTTGTTTATTTGGAATGATATAATTTTATTATTTATTTTGATGTTAAAGGATGGAGATTGACTCTAATAGAAGTGTTATGAGGATTTTAGATTTTGGTTGATTATGTAGACTTAATTTGGTTGCTTTTTTATTAAGAAAAACATGAAATAATTTAAACTCATTGGTACGCCCAAGATCAAGGGGCAAGTCTGTTTGGGCAGTACTCATAGGTATGGCCCAAAAAAGAAAAATGAAGCTCCAGCCTGCCCAATCTGCCCAACCTGCAAGCTCTAATGGGTTAAGAAAATAAGTACAGGAAATTATGTCAATCAACTAATAACCACTGCTTAATTTTTGTTCATAACCGAAGATTTTGAGTTGGATTTGTATAGGCAAACAGGCATTAACAAGTAATGTTCTGTATTTAGCAAAACACTATGGTTTATATAACATGCATCTCAAATAGAAATGCATGCCATTGGTTGGAACTCATGGGTAAATAAGTACATTCCAAATACAGATTTTTTTCCCTTTTTTTTTTTTGTTTTAGACGTAGGTTCCAACTAGCCTACTCTACTATTAGACACCCGTATAATCATCATGTAAGGAGTGTTAATGTCCATCCAACCTGCATCCCGGTATCAGGGGATTATTTGAATATATATATATATATATAGAGAGAGAGAGAGAGAGTATATAGAGAGTATATAGAGAGTATATTTATATATATATATAGAGAGAGTATATATATATATATATATATATAGAGAGAGAGAGAGAGAGAGAGAGAGAGAGAGAGAGAGAGAAGCTATCAGGTGCAGGATTCTGTAGGAATTTTTCGTGGGAATCAGTGATCCGCACGAAAAATTTGTGTGGGATTCCTCACTTGATAATTCCTATATATATACGTATATATTATAATTGCAGACGTAAATAACAAAAAAAAAAAAAGTTGTCTACAATTTTTTTTTTT
Source organism: Acer yangbiense (assembly GCA_008009225.1). Taxonomy (NCBI): domain Eukaryota; kingdom Viridiplantae; phylum Streptophyta; class Magnoliopsida; order Sapindales; family Sapindaceae; genus Acer; species Acer yangbiense. Next base: position 32,130,972 of record CM017767.1, read on the forward strand.
TTTTTTCTTTTTTTACACGATGTACGTGGAATTGAACCCAAACCCCATGCATGGTTGTAAGAGGACCAGACTTACCGACCTATCGACCTACCAACCTGAACCTACCAACGGGCTAATTGGAACCCCCTTCAGAAAAGAAATACACTTAATTACCCATGAGTTTTCCAACCAACAAAGTATTTCCCTTAGAGATATACAAAACCTGTTAACTAGCTAATATATTCAGGTTTTATACTTTTATATAGAATTACACATTGTTTTAAAACTCGGTTCGAGGCGGCAGCCTCGAGGCCGCCTCGACCGCCTCTCCAAGGAAATCGCACTGAGGCTGCCGCATCACCTGGGGTGGAAGAAATTCCAGCCTCAACCGCTTGAGGCTGCCGCCTCTTGACCGCCTCGAGGCGGTGCGGTCGAGGCTGAAGGGGTGCGTTTTGTACTTTTGTGTCATTTTTTTTTTTTTAATCACTTAAAACTGAAACCTATGAAGCACGGGTACCGACCGATTAAAAAAAAAAAAAAGATTTTGAGAAGAAGATGTTTGACCATGGAGGTTGCTGGCGGCCTCTTTGGTGAAAGATGGAGCTTAAAGAGAGATGGAGAGAAAGACGTTGAAATGGGGAAACTTAATCAAGAAGAAGAGTAATGGTGTCAGCCAAAGTGATGGTGATTGGTGAGAGTGGGTGGCTCTGTGGGCATCGAAACCAAAAAATAAATTAAAATATATAAAAAAGAAAAGCAAAAATAATGACAAGGGGAAAAAACAGTACGTGTCATTGTGGAAAAAAAAAAAGACAAGGGGTGGGATCCACTGATCCAGTATATGTTGCTGCTCCCAAAAATTTTTTTTTAAAAATTAAAGATTAACAATTAAAAAAAAACAAGAAAATTGATAAAAAAAATTAAAAATTAAAAATTAAAAAAAAAAAAAAAACAAGAAAGTTGATAAAAGTGAAGTATTAAATAGAAAGTGGGATCAACATGTGACCAAACAAATATATATATATATATATTCTAAACATATCTGTAAATAGAAAATGGGATATTTATGTTAGTGTGTTGCTAATGACTTATTGATTAAATATTATGGAATACTTTCTATTTTATTAATTTTCTTTAATTTTTTTTTAATTTTTTTAATTTTTTTTCCATTTTCCAACTGAGGCTACCGCCTCGATCGCCTCGAGGCTGCCGCCTCGCCTCTCGGAGGTTTGACCGCCTCGCCTCGCCTTCCGAGTTTTAAAACATTGGAATTACATTAACTTGTCATAATTCCGCAATGTCCTGTGGAAACCTGAAAATTGAACTTTTGTGTAATCTGAAGACCTGAAAGTTTTCTGAGACCCGAAGATGTTATAGGATTCTAGTACAGCGGAGATGGAACAAATTGCTGCAATTCTGTACCTTCTTAAATCTAAATATAAAAATCACATTCTAATACAAGAAACTTTTTCCATATTTTGGGGTGGGCGATATAAAAAATATCCTTAAATATCCCCATCATTTTGAGGATATTGGTGATAATTTGACTGAAATTTTCAAAAATTTGGACCCCTAATATTTTCACCGAAACCAATATTTACTTGATTGGACTTATTGTGTAGTCTTGCTCTTACATACTTAGGTTGGTTGAAATAACAGCTCTAATCAAGGTAGTTTCTGCAGGAACAGTTACAATCTAGTAGTATTTTTTTGATTGAAGGTCATAATGGCTGCATCCGAAGAGACTAGTGCATTGTTCCCAATTTTCATTTTGACAATAATGGCCCTGTTTGTAGTGCCTTATACTATAAATCAGCTGTGCCGTGCTTTCTCAAGGAAAGCAAAGAGCATCCACTGCCAGTGCTCTGAGTGTACTCGTTCAGGGAAGTACCGGAAATCTATATTTAAGCGGGTGAGTTCCTTATTGACATTTTAATGTTTCTTAAAATCTTAAATATGGAATGAGTTCAGTTGTTTGATTAAATGTTGTCATTTGTATCTGTGATGTATTGGATTTATTATGCAGATCTCAAACTTCTCAACTTGTAGTAACTTGACACTAGTACTGCTTTGGGTTGTCATGATAGTCCTTATTTATTACATCAAAAGTATGAGTGGGGAGGTAAGATGTTTGGTAAAGTTTTAATTGATTACATGTATGATCATTTCATCTTTATATGTTTGATGTTTGATGTTCTTACTTATTTAATGCAGATTCAAGTTTTTGAACCATTCAGCATACTTGGATTGGAACCTGGAGCTTCAGATTCAGAAATAAAGAAGGCATATAGGAGACTCTCCATACAATACCATCCTGACAAAAACCCAGATCCAGGTTGAAGTTGTTTTAGTTGTGTTTGTTTTTTGGTTGGTCGGGAGTTTGTTCATTTGATCTTTAATTAACAAGAAACATCTGGCATTTGAATATTAACATGTGCTCAGCAACTGTTGTATTTTATTTTCACAGAGGCCCACGATTATTTTGTGGGGTTCATATCCAAGGCTTATCAAGCTCTGACAGATCCAATATCCCGTGAAAATTTTGAAAAATATGGCCATCCTGATGGGAGACAGGTAATGTTCCATTCTCTTCTAGAAACACCGATGGCAATTAGTATCTTATTTCCTTAAAAATTTAGCGAGTCATCTACCGGTAACCTTCTTGAAACTAATAACCTAATTTGCTGATGCAGGGATTTCAAATGGGCATAGCACTCCCGCAATTCTTGCTAGACATTGATGGGGCATCTGGTGGAATACTCTTACTTTGGATAGTTGGTGTTTGTATTCTCCTGCCATTGATGATAGCTGTTATTTATCTCTCAAGGTCATCAAAATATACTGGAAATTACGTAATGCATCAAACCCTGTACACGTACTATCGCTTAATGAAGCCTTCTTTGGCCCCTAGGTACTTGTTTCTTCTCACTATTTTTTCACGTTTAATATTGTTCAATTGTTCTCAATGTATCACATCCACCGTACATCAGTATCAGATTTATGTATGCACTGTGTGAAGTAACTTTCTATGGTGATAACATGCATGTGTTCCTTGTGGACCTTTACATGACATAAGTAGAAAAGGCATGATCTCCATGGTTACTTCCGTCAAGACTGTTCTAACTGTACTGATATTAACATGTGTGTAGTTATGTTATTTTGATTATTAGTACACATTGATATGTTGATTTAGCTATTCCGCTGTAAAATCACCTATAGACGCATAAGTTTTTGGAGCAGTTGATGATTGTCATAGTGTACAACTTGTTGGTTTGGAAACACTAGTTATGTCTGTCGTTGAGAAATCACTGAAATTAATGTTTACAGTTTTGCTTCATCCATTTAATGTAAACAGGTGATGTCTTTATGTTATTTTGGTTCTGTAATGTGACACATTGATTATACAGCAAAGTTATGGAAGTTTTCACCAAGGCTGCTGAATATATGGAAATTCCAGTCCGTAGGACTCATGATGAGCCTCTCCAAAAGCTGTTTATGTCTGTCAGGAGTGAATTGAATCTGGACCTTAAAAATATTAAGCAAGAGCAAGCAAAGTTTTTGAAGCAGCATCCAGCCATAGTTAAGGTAATTTTATGGACCAATATTTATCCTAACTGACAAGTTACATATGTTTTTATAACCTTTAATGAATTATCGTGTGCTTACTTCTGTGCCATTTTTCTGTTCAGACAGAATTATTGATTCAGGCTCAATTAACTCGTGAATCAGCTGCCTTGTCTCCAGCTCTGCTTGGTGATTTCAGACGTGTGCTAGAACTTGCACCTCGCCTCCTTGAAGAATTGATGAAGGTAATTGTTATGTCTTGTGGCTTATATTCCTCTATTAGACTTCTAGGATTGGTGATAATGGCATTTAACAGTGTATCATCTCCTGTGGGCCTGCACTATTGAGCTTTCAATAAGGCATCTTTAACAATGGTGAGATGAGTCATATAAGGAGCCTGCTGTGGTTAACTTAGTTGATGAAAGGGAAACATAATCGATTTTATCTTTTTTAAATTCTTTCATTTTTGAAAATTATTAGCGCACAAGTAGCAATTCTTTTGTATCCACTCTAAAATTTGTTTTCCTAGTGCAGTATGAGTGAATTATTGGAGTTTTAAACTGGGACTGTCCTTGTCATTAACTTGTGACATTTTTGTGGAACACTATATGGGGTATTACTTTTGATGGAGTAGAATAGTGAAAATAATTCACAAAGTTGATCTATTTAGTTGGATTGAGGCTTAGTTGAATCAAATTTCATGTGACAATTTTACGGGACATCATGGAGGGTATAACTTAAGAGAGAGTACAATGGCAAAAATAATTCATAAAGGTGATCCCATTTTGTTGGGGTTAAGGCTTAGTTGAGTCAAATTGTTATATTGTGGCAGTTATTTTGACTGAATATTGGATTGTGTACGGAAACTCTTTGATATTCATTTTGAGCATGCCATAAAGTCTTCATTGGGCAGTTATTTCATACATTATTCTTCATCACTTCTTTAAGTATTTGTGTCAACACAATGAAGCAGTTTTTTCTTTGGGAACCATGTACCTAGGACCTGGGTTATGGAAGTATCATGGAAAGATAACTGGGGACTGGGGATAGAGTTCTTTTTTATATTCTGGATTTATGTATTTTGGGTGAAAATCCCCCAAAACCAAAACTTTTGGCAGCACTTGGCATGGTTGTCGGAAATAACAATTTGTTGTCCATGCTTTATATCTTTGACGAACATAGACTACCAACATTCAGTTTCTAATTGGAGATTTAAACAAGGGTACATGCTAGAATATAATCTGCACATCTACTATACTGGTTGTGCATGAGTTTCTTGTTTATCAAGTCTCTTTTTTTTTCCTCCTCCTCCTTTTCTCCTTTGTTTATCAAGTCTTCAGCAAATTGCTCCTTTTGTATGTGAGGTGTCCCATTCTGTTGTCTGGATTTCTAGTATATGTCATCTCTTAGGGACCATTGTTTTACTGTATTTTGGTGACATCTATTTGTTTGGGCTCAGAGTCTGTTTTCTTTAGCATTATTAATGGTTCAGTCTCTTCATGCAGATGGCACTTATTCCACGCACAGCGCAGGGGCATGGATGGCTTAGGCCAGCAGTTGGGGTTGTTGAGCTTTCTCAATGTATCATTCAGGTATCTATTAATTATTATCATCATAAAATGGTTTTTTTTTTGTAAAAATAGCAACATACTAAAGAAGAAATTGATTATTTATTATCTATCCATTTTGATTGCATTGTTTTAATTTTATGAAATTAGTAACTGCATTAAAGTGAATATCCTGGAATGTGACTATTAAATAATGTTTCAAGTTCAACCAATAGATGCATGACAGCATCTCCTTCTTTCTCTTTCTTTTTCAACATGCCTTTTCACCCCCTTGTAGATCTTCTTAATTTCACTTTGCTCAATTTAGTGGTTCCTTCTAAATTTTCAGTATGCTTGGTCACAACTCACAAAGATTATTTTCCAACTTTTTTGAAAACAACTCTTGTTTGCATATCTTGGCAATATGCTGGTTTGTCAGATATTAATCTGCTAGTCACCTCAGGCCACTATTCCAGCGTGCCTTTGCAGCTGAAACTTAATTTGTGCTTGAAAGTCTGCTTCCATAGCATCTACGATTGCTGCATGCATACTGCTTTTATCATTTAATATTTACTCATTCCTGTTAAAGTTTTATTCAATTGGTCATCATATAAACACTAAGATTTCTGTTTGTTTTAATGGTCTGTGATGCAGGCTGTTCCTCTCAGTTCCAGGAAGGCTAGCGGAGGATTCCCTGAAGGCACTGCACCCTTCATGCAGCTTCCCCATTTTAATGAAACTGCTATTAAAAAAATAGCCCGCAAGGTCAGTGGATAATATGTTAGATGCAGTTGTTTAGCATAGTGTTCCCACTAGCTGTCAATGTGAACTCTACATTATCAGGTTACATTGATGCTCATGATGGTTTTCATAAGTATTTTTCTTTGAAGGATGATATGTAATACATCCGGTTTAAACCCAGACTAATAATTGGTTTTGAGTGATGCAAATATATTTATGGTGTTTTTTTTCTTTTCTTGTAAACCTGCAAATACACGGACCACCTGATTGAAACTGAATTTATCAAACAAACTGAATTTGATATATAGCTCATTTGGATTAAATTCAGGTTGTGTGAACCATTTTCTTTTTTAAATTCCCACTAATTTGAGTTTATGAATCTTCCATTGCAGAAGGTAAGAACTTTCCAGGAGTTCCGGGACATGACCCTGCAAGACCGTGTTGAGCTGCTTACTCGAGTAGCTGGATTTTCTGATGCAGAAGTACAAGATGTTGAAACGGTGTTGGAAATGATGCCTTCTGTAACAGTTGAAGTTACATGTGAGACTGAAGGTGAAGAGGGTGGTGTACAAGAGGGTGACATTGTCACAATTCAAGCTTGGGTAACTCTCAAACGTGGTAATGGCCTGATTGGTGCCCTCCCTCATGCCCCTAACTTCCCATTCCACAAGGAAGAAAATTTCTGGTTTCTGCTTGCAGACTCGCTCTCAAATGACTCGTGGTTTTCCCAAAAGGTGAGTTTCATGGATGAAGCTGCAGCTATAGCTGCAGCTTCAAAGGCAATTCAGGAGACGATGGAAGGGTCAGGCGCTAATGTGAAGGACACAAGTGCGGCAATTCGAGAAGCAGTTAAGAAGGTGCGAAGTGGATCCAGACTGGTGATGGGCAAAATCCAGGCCCCGTCAGAGGGCAATTACAATTTGACATGTTACTGCTTATGCGACTCCTGGATAGGTTGTGACAGAAGAACAAACTTGAAGGTTAAGATTCAGAAACGAACTCGGGCTGGCACTCGGGGCAGTCTTGTGTCGGAAGAAGGACCCATCGTGGAGGATGGAGCAGAGGAAGAAGAGGAGAACGAAGAAGAGGAGTATGATGATGATTACGAGAGTGAGTACAGCGAAGACGAGGAAGACGAGAAAGATACCAAAAAGAAGGGCCCTGCTGCCAATGGCAACGTGCATAAAAAGGGTTCAAACTCAGAAGGTTCAAGCTCAGATGAAGATTGAGGCCAAAAAAAAAAAAAATTTATATTCACAAAATTAACAGAATAATAAGTCTTTTGCTTTTGATTTTGAGGGAACTAAACACGGTCCACACCACAGTGATAGACATATTTTATGTGTGGCCTTCTCCATAGTTTTGATACTATACACTTGGGTTTTAGATCACTAAGCCTTTTTTTAATGGTAATACACATTAATTAATTCATAGAATTTTGTTCATTGCAGAGCAAGTGCATAACTCATCTTTTTTTAAATAAATTTTGGGAGAAACAAGTATGTATTAGGCTTTGTTTGAAAGAGTTTCTCCAAGTAGAGGAGTTTTTACGGTACCCTTTTGATTTGTTTAGATTTTTAAAGAGTTTTTAAAAAAAGTACGAGTCAAATAGATTTATTAAGTGTGCAATGTCATGAAGATATTTTTAACATTATAAAATAAAATTAAAAAACTCAAAAAGAGCTTGCAAAATCTAACTTTTGACTAGCAGACCATTGAGCTGTTAAAAACTTGAAAAAATAAAGAGGAAAAAAAATAAGTTAGAAGAGAATCAACTAAACATTTACTATGAACTAAACATTTAGTGCTAGGATTTGATGAAACTTCACCTATGACTATATATTTATATTGACTATTGTTTATCCTTTATGTGCAATTGTATTTTGTATGGATATTTTAGTGTGATTAATGCTTTCAATAGGTTGATTGTCTATTGGATAATCTTCGATTGTGCGTTATGAACCGACCGGAGACACGCATATATTATGTTCGACGAAATGTTCTCTATGCATGTCTAAAAAAGTAGACATACTTAGGCTAGCGTATAGGATTCTTAGTGTGCCATTGCTCTTACGAAACTCATTTATACATTCTGAGTAATCGGGAGATAGGCTCGGGTATGAAATTGAGTGTGACCTATACTACTCGACCGAGAGTATAGGTTAAGATTAGGGTGCATGAATCTATGATTTACATAAGTACATTTTGGATGAGCAATTGAGTCTAGAAAGGAAATTAGGAGTGGGTGGAGTGTAGTCAATGTCCTAGCATTTATTTCCGTCATATTTTCACTTGAGTTTATTTATTGTCATTTCTTTATTGCTTTAGCTTAAATCATTGTTATTAGTTTAGTTTAAGTTGCTTAATATGAAAACCAACCTTTTCGCTTGTTTGAATAGCATTTAGATTGATCAATTTCGATAATCAATCATTCGATTCTTGTGGGAATGAACTTCACTTTATCATTATACTACTCTCCGACCTCGTACTATTGCGAGCGTCACTAAGAGTGTAGTCAACATCTTTCATGTGAACTTCTTAAGCATTACCTTGTTAAAAATACTAAGGTCTTTAACACCAAGACCACCACTATCCTTAGGCCTGCAGCAAGACTTCCAAGCAACTTGGACAGATTTACATCCATCGATCGAACCAGTCCAAATTTTTTTTTGAATAGCAGCATTTAAATCTTTCAAAAGGGATGAAGGCCAGCGATAAACTTGAAAAGAATGCAGGAAGGAACCCATAATCACTGAATTAATAAGACATAATCTGTCTGGCATTGAAAGAGAGAAACCCTTCCACGATTCTAATTTACTTTTAATTTTATTAGCCCATGGGATCAACCAACGACGTTTAGGCGCACAAATGAAAAAAAAGGACCCCTAAATAAGTCATTGAATCACCGCACTTACGCATCTTAAACATTGAGAAAAAATTAGTAATTTGAGGCTCAGAGATGCCTCTGCCAAAGAATATGAAAGATTTTTCTCAATTAACTTGTTGACCTGAGAGAGAGAGTCATAAAACGTAAAAGCATCTAAAATCACTCGTAGATTTTGAGGAGAAGCCTGGCAAAAAAAGATAACATCATTAGCATAGAGAAAATACGAAGGGGCACGCATCCCAATCGGAGAAGAGATAAAAGTCATAAAGCCCGAGCCTACTAGATGCGTAAGATATCTGCTTAAAAAATCTTCCGCCAAACAAAAAAGCGGGGGGGAGAGAGAGGATCACCTTACTGCACACCACGGGAACAGAGGAAATAGCCCTGAGGGGAACCATTAATAAGAATTGAGATCCTAGTAGAATAAAAAATAGCCGTAACCTAACCAATAAAACTCTCAGAGAAGCCAAAACACCGAAGGACTTCGAAGAGAAAAAACCAACTAATGGAATCAAAAGCCTTACAAATATCTATTTTTAAAGTCAAGTGCCCACATCGACTACCATTACTTAACACATTAAAACATTCAGAAGCACCGGCAATACAGTCTCTAATTTGACGACCTCTAATGAAACCAAATTGATTTGGAGAGATAATGCGAGAGATAATGCGGGAGCAAACTTCGGCCAAGCGGTCAGCAATAATCTTAGTGATAACCTTAAACAGGAAAATATCAAGAGCAATCGGGTGAAACTGATCGACTAGGAGAGCGTTCAGATTCTTCGGAATAAGGACCAAGAAATTAGAATTCAAACCCGGAAAAACTCAATCAGTGTGAAAAAAATCCTGTACAGCTAAAACCACATCATGTTCTACAATATCCCAACAATGAGAATAAAATATGCCTGAAAAACCATCAGGACCAGAAGCACTCAGAGGATCCATGACAAAAATTGTACTCCTCACTTCATCAAAAGAGGAACCCTGAGAATCGAAGCATTCTCATCAACAGTAACCAATGAAAGAACATGCTCTCGAATTATAGAGAAGTCTAAACTATCAATGCTAGGATCCGAAAAGAGATGCTGATAAAATGAGGAAACATGCTCACCAATTTTAGCTGGATCATAAGAAATATTCTCACCAATTTGAATGGAGGAAAGGGACCTTTTCCCCCCTCTACGCTTCAGCACCTATCTTTATTTAACAAAGCACTTCTTGGAAAACAAGCTTGGAGGCTTGTCACTAATCCAAAGTCCTTAGCTGCTAGACTGCTTAAAGCTAAATATTTCAGAAATATGGATTTCTCGAGTGTTAGCCTTAAACTTGGCAGCTCTCATGTCTGGAGAAGCTTGATCTGGGGTAGATAATTACTTCTAAAGGGTGTTCGTTAGAGAGTCGGTGATGGAGAAAATATTAGAGTCTTCTAGGATCCATGCCTTCCTAGAGTTTCTTCCTTCAAACCCATTTCTACAGCGCCTCCAGGTGAGATCAAAGTTTCTTCTCTTATCAAGCCTTCTCCTCGTTCTTGGAATCTGGATATTATTAATCATTTGTTCCTTGGTATTGATCATGAGGCTATTTTAAGCATTCCTTTGAGCTTAAGAGGTGAGAAAGACTCCCTGCTTTGGCATTTTGATAAATTAGGTATTTATAGTGTTAAAAGTGGCTATCAATTGGCCTTGAACTTTAAGACTTAGTGAGCTTAGCTCTCCTTATTCTTATTCTTCGAAGCGGTGGTTGGGTCTATGGAACCTTTCTCTCCTACCTAAGATCATAATTTTTATTTGGAAGATGTACAATGAGGCGCTTCATTCTCTCATGAATCTGTAAAATCGTAAGACTGTCACTCTTCCTGTTTGTAAAAGATGTGGCTTAGCTGCTGAGAATTATGCTCATGCCCGTTTCTGGTGTTCTAAAGAAAAAAAGGTCTAGTCACATACTATATTTTGGGGTCTTATGAATTTTTTTGTGTGGAATGCCGTGTATCAATCTTACCTTTTGGATTTGATAAGCTGCAAAGAGATGAGATGGAGTCCTGGTGTATGGTGGCTTGGGGTATTTGGTCTTGTAGAAATTATTTTATTCACAACAAGTAAGTTAAGCCTCATTTGGTATTACTTAATTGGGTTTTCGATTTGCTTAAAGAATTTCAAAGCTCTTCCAACATTGTTTCAAATAGAAACGTCTCTTCAGGTCAGTTTGATGCAGAGGTTGCTTGGTTACCCCCTCCATCTGGAACTCTTAAGCTCAATTCTAATGCGGCTGTTAAGGATGGCTCTCCTCATATAGGACTAGGGGTTGTTATTCGAGATTCCTCTGGTAAGGTGGTTGCGGCTTTGGCAAAACCCCTGGTTGGTAATTTTTCTGCAAAAATTGGTGAATTTCTTGCTGTTAGGGAAGGCCTTTGTCTTGCCAAGAGGTTCCAGTTGAAAGTTTCCTGGGTGGAAGGGGACGCTGTGAATGTGGTGTCTGGGATCCTAAGTAACAAATTGCTAAACAGTGTTGTGGGTCCGATCATCGACGATATCAAGGCCTTACTTGCAGAAGTTGGAGTTGTTAACTGTCTTGCCATTCCTAGTGCTAGGAACTTGGTGGCACATACTCTAGCTTCTATGGCCTTTTCCTTCGGTAAGGAGGTTGTTTGGCTTGGTGCTACTCCATTTTGTGTTGCTTCTCTGTTGTGATGGGTGCTTGTTTTATTGCCTTGTATTTTTCAAAAAATAAAAAAAATAAAAAAATTCAATATTGGGAAGGGTTCGAAGGAGGATAGAGGAATGCCAACAAAGAGGTCCCAAACATCTTCATGCTCTCCCAATAGAGAAAAATCAAAACAAAAGTACTCTACAACAAGAATGATCAGTGAAGCCATGATGAAAAAGCTGTCAAAGAGTTCTTGGCGATGGTTTACAATAATCATGTCGATGAAAAAACTTCTTAGCCATGATATTTTTTATTAGCTTGATAGGTTATTCGACATGGAAAACCTTGTTAATTAGTAATTGATTGAATACATAAATTATTCAAGAAAAATTAGTATTCGTTTTTATTGTAAAGGTGGAGCAGCCAAGAACTCCATTCTCTCGCTCCCTATTTTAATGTAAGATGGATAGTAACTAAACCGAAAGGGTTTTCAATCTCTATCAAGCTCCAATACAAAACCCTAATGATGTTAATGCTGGAAATAAGATTAAATTAAGGGAAAGAAAAATTGTTTTACATATAAAAATTAATCATGCATGCATCCTTTATATCTTTATCTCTTGTTAGTTAGTCTTTTGTTAAACGAAATTTTTTCATTTAAGAGTTCATCTATGTAAAATGATTTATTAATTTAAAATTAGTTTGAAACATAATTATCCATATTTTTTTTATTGTTTCTTCTTCAAATCTGCAAAATTATTTCTTAAGTTATAATAGAAATTAGAGGAAATAAGGGTATATATCACTTTTTCAAAATGGATTTGTGTAACTACAACCACTTTAATAACTCATGTTTTATTAGCACCAAAGTAAGTGATGAGACCAAAATGCTCCCATTTGCAAATTTTTCACAATTTCTCTCCATTCTCACAAACTCTCTCTCTCTCTCTCTCTCTCTCTCTCTCTCTCTCTCTCAAGCTCTCTCCTCTTTTGTTGTGTAAAGAACGAACAACTCCAACGGGGCTGGGTTGACGATTTGATGAACACTTGCGATTTTGGTTGACGATTCGACAATTCGACGAACGATTTTGGTTGACAATTTTGAGTTTTTATTGTGATTTTATTGTCGATTTTGATGTGAATTGTGAGTTTGTTGAATCTGAATGGGGTTGTTTGAATCTTGAATTGCTGGGTTTGGGTTCGGGTTTGTCAAATCGGAGAAGATGAACAGTAGTCGAAGTTGGGATTTTTTACACTTATTCAAGACTTAATTGTTCCATTTCGAGACTTATTTGTTCCATTTCAAGACTTATTACACTTATTCGAGATTTAATTTTATGAAGACTTATTTGCTCCATTTTTGAGACTTATTTTATGAATACCCGAAACTTATTCATGAGTTTTCGAGACTTATTAATGCATTTGGAGACTTAATTCATGTTTGTTCGAGACTTATTCTGTTTGACCTCCATCAATGGTGAAAGTGACGAGCCGACGACGGTGCCAATTGACTCCGGAAATAGTTGGATCTGGAAGATCGAACGACGTCGAGTTTGTTGGCGCCATCGGTTTCGTCGGATTTGCAACGGATCGTCATAGATCGGACGATGAAGATTCGATGACGGTTTGGGTTTGGGTTTGGCTTCGTTTCTCTCTCTACACAGCTCGAAAATGTAAATGAACACTTCAGTTACACCAATTGGCACTCGATGAACGTTTTCCTGGTGATTTTGCCTGTCAAATCGCCGATCGGCGGTGGCACCTCCATTGAAGCTCCATCATTGGAGGTTTTTGAAACAAGAAGAAGAATGAAAGTGAAGGATTCATAAGAGAAAACAAAAGAAGCTGGGGGGGGGGGGGGGGGGGGGGGGGCGTGCTGCTTATGCAAATAGCACCACATTAATAAATCTAGTTTTAATAGCACCAAAAATGGAATTTGTGCATAAGCACCACATTAATAAATCTAGTTTTAATAGCACCAAGGTGTATATTTGTCCAAATTCCATTTTTGGTGCTATTAAAACTAGATTTATTAATGTGGTGCTTATGCACAAATTCCATTTTTGGTGCTATTAAAACTAGATTTATTAATGTGGTGCTATTTGCATAAGCAGCACCCCCCCCCCCCCCCCCCCCCCCCCCCCCCCCCCAAAAAAAAAAACCCAAATTTATATAATATTTCAAAAAAAAAAAAGACGGTAATATTAATGATAGTGTTTATATATATATATATATATATATATATAGATCTCTATATATTAATGATAGTGTTTATAAATATATATATATATATATATATATATATAGATCTCTATATATATATATTATATAATTCAAGTTTTTTTTTTTTAGCGTATGTGTGAGAGGCATACCACCGAACCAACTTCATCTTGTCTTATATAAATATATATATTAATATGCCTATACTTTCTCCTAATTTAATTATCAATTTTTTTTAGTGAAAGAATCTCCATGGCTCCACCATTCATCTCCATTTCCAAAATGGACTATGGAGATCTACATCTATATATATATATATATAGTTTTTCTATTGTCAGTTCGAATAATGTGGACTATTAGATTTACTTACTTTGACTCAAAGTGTATGCACTTGTCAAAATTTCTCTATAATTTATGGTCAACATTCCTGGTCCAATTTTTGATTAGAGGGAAACTGACAGTAGGAAGACTATATATATTGGGGGAATTTGGTCTTTTAACTATTTTTGGAAGGTCAACTATAACTTTTAACGGTCAAAATTGTGAGTTTTTCAATAAGTTGTTTTCGGGTTTATCTAGTCAAACCTCATGTAGGTCGAGTGTAATTTGTTCAAATTATATATTAATATACCAATACTTTCTCCTAATTTAATTAGAATAATACTATACTACCAAAAAAAAAAAAAAAAAAACCTAAAATTCAACTCAAATGATGTGGTGAGTAAGTTATCATCACTAAACATATTATGTGATGATGTGGTAAATAACATGATAAAGACAAGTCACTTGCCACATCATTTGAGTTGGCTTTTAAGTTAATTTTTCGGGTTGTCTAACATTAATCATATAATTTTGATCATCTGGATGGTCATGCAATAGTTATTGGTTATCATATTCTTGAAATCCATTTTTTTTTTTTTGCTATAACTTAATTAATATCAATGTTTGATTACTAGTTTATTAATGAGCCTAATCAGTCGGTGGGAAAAGAAAAGGGCAAAAGGCCAGAAAGGACGACGACTTGACTCCACGGAGAAAGACTGTCTAGAATTAGAATTAATGAACGTAATGAGTCGGCAACAACTAACAAGTAAACAAGGTGGGAAAAAGAAAAGGCCAGAAAGGACGACGACTTGACTCCAGGTAAGCTAGGTGGTCGAATGAGCTTCCGAGACTCTCTCAATTTACTGTATAATGTCTTTTTCCATTTCTTTCGCCTACAAGTTTTCCTTTCCTATTAAGTATTCTCTCCACTGCTCTCATCAGTCATCGTTTCATTCAAGAACAGACATTTTGGTTTTGTTCAAGTAGCAAGTAGCAACAGTTAGATTATTTGGTGATATTTTGTTATGGCGACACCGAAAGAGCACATTGAGGAGATCAGGAGCAAGAAGTTCTCCATCGGAGGTGAAGTGAATCCACTAAGCGAGGAATTTCACCTCACTGTCGAAATGCTCTCCGCTGAACTTTACGCCAAGGATGTTCATTTTCTCATGGAACTCATTCAGGTCTCTTCTTCTTATAATAATAATATGAAGTTATTATTTTCATTAATTAACAAAGTGTGATGGATATATATATGACAGAACGCAGAAGACAACGAGTATCCGTCGGGTGTAAATCCATCGCTGGAGTTTGTAATAACATCGCGTGACATAACAGGCACGGGAGCTGAAGCCACTCTTCTCATGTTCAACAACGAGAAGGGCTTCTCTCCTTCCAACATTAACTCCATTTGCAGTGTTGCCAAGTCCACGAAGAAGGGCAACAGAAAACGTGGCTATATTGGCGAGAAAGGTACCTTCTTCATCTTATTTTATTTGCTAACTCCATTTGCAGTATTCCATTTCGTAGCTCTACTTTTTTTATTTGCTAAAAATGCTTTTCAAATCACTTTCTTTTTTTCCCCCAGAATATTTTTAAAGACGGTAATAACAGTAGAAAAAGTTTCTCTCTGCATCTACTTTATTAGGAAAGTTACTATGTCCATATTCATAGTTAATAAAAAGTTATAAAATGAAGGAGGAATTGCACAAACATCCCCTAAGATTTGATAAAATTGCACGAATATAGCAGTTTTGATCATATACGCACAAATGTCCCTCAATATTTGAAAATTATTGCACAAACATCCTTTATCATTAGATGGATTTGTTAGTCAATGGTCAAACATGTGAAAAGTCTAAAATACCCTATATTTTTATTTTAAACAAAATTAAAAATTAAAAAATAAGATTAAAAAATATTTAAAAAATATTTTAGAAAATATGAATGTATCTTAAATCAAAAAGCTGGAAAAAAAAAATCATCTTAAAAAAAAAAAAATAGTTTGTGCAATTCCCCCTTGCTTTTAAATAAATTTAAATTTTAAAATTTATTTATTATTAAAGATAATTTTTTTTTCAGGTTTCAGACTTAAGGTACATTCATGTTATCTAAAATATTTTATATATATATTTTTTATCTTATTTTTTAAGTTTTTAGTTTATTTAAAATAAAAATAAAGGGTAGTTTAGACTTTTTAGACTTTTGACCATTGACTAATGGATCCATTTAACGGCAAGGGATGTTTGTGCAATAATTTTCAAATGTTGAGGGAAGTTTGTGTGTATATGATCAGAACTGCTATATTCATGTAATTTTATCAAACCAAGATCAACTTGGATAAACCAATTAATAATTGTGAGCATAAAAATAAATGTAATTTTATCAAACCTCGGGGGATGTTTGTGCAATTCTCACTAAAATGAATTTTTTTTTTTTTTGGTTTTTTGGTATCTAATTATCTATCATTTATTTCTGTATACAGATCCTATAGTGTGGCATATAAATATTACTTCTAAAATACCATTATATGATTTTATTTATTTATTTATTTATTTATTTTTTTTTTTTTTAAAGAACATCGAATTTGATGATGCAAAGAAAGTTACTTTAAAGAGTAATCAACCTAAATACGAATACAAATTCTGTTAATGGTGAATTCTGCTTACAAATTATAGTCTCTAGATTAATTATTTACAGAAATTACAGAAACAATGTCATTTCTGTTTCTTGTTCCTGGATAATTTTGTTTCAAATTTTCTGTTTTATAATTTTAATTTTCACTTATATTTAAAGAAATTCAAAAGCTTTAAGTCATAAGTTATAGACAATCATAGTGATGTTGATAGTAGGTTGAGATTAAATTCCAGATGTTTTCTATAGTTTTACATCAACCAAACAAAAATAATAAAAGTATAAAGCTTTTAAATTGCTTTTAGTATTTTCTTATGTATAAACAGTAAATGTTATATTCTTAAACTTTAAAATTGGGTGAATTACTGTAATTAGGGGTTATTCGATAACGTATTCTAAATATGTTTTTTTTTTTTTTTTTTGGAGTTTTTATCTGGTAGGTACAAAAAAAACTCTCTCTACACCGTTTTTTTTTTTTTTTTTTTTTTTTTTAATTACTAAAAACATTTTGAGTAAATAATAGATCCATTTAAATAATATCTACAATATTACAAAACCTAATTTATTTTCCAAAATCAAAACTAATTTCATTATAATTAAATATTTTCTTTTCTGCTCACAAATGATCCTAAGTTTCTGCAAGATATACAAGAGAAGTATTATTTAATAGGTTTGTAAAGAGATGGGTTTTAAGCTGCAACATCGCCATGATTATTAAAAATTTGTAAAGTATATAGTTCAAGACTAAATCATGAGTATGAAAATTATTGATTAACAATTCAAAAAGTAGAAAAAATAATTTAAATCTTGCAAGCTTAAGAACAAATTCAAATATTCAATATTAGATGATGAACGATGGTTTTCCATCAATTTATATGTTTTCCTAGATATCGTGTTAAAAGTCTAAACAAATCAGTAAAAGAATGTTAACTGTCTTACAAAAACTAATTTTATATCATTTTTCTTTGGTATACCATCTGCGGGTATGGCGATTCAATCCTGAGATACTGTCAGGCTGAATGAGCTCTATATACTGACGGTTGTACTAGTTATATATTATTATGTGTAAAAAATGTAAAAAAATGTTTAATATTCAAATAAGATTAAATTTGGTTATATAACTTCTTTTTTTTTTTTTTTTTTTTTTTTTGATATACCACCTTGATTTTAGAATCTTAGACACGATATGCATGATGTAACGTTAGAGATAGTAATGATAGATTATAGAATCAAATCACTGAAAAACCATATGGTATTTTTTTATTATATTTTTTATATATATATTTTTTATATTTTTAAGGGAGACCATAGAAAAGTGCTTCTAGAGATCCATAAGTTTTGAAAAATCATCACATAATTCTTTGTACCGAATTTTATTAGGTTAATGTAAAGGTCAAGAGTATCTTAGGTTTTTTTTTTTTTTTTCATAAAATATATACAAATATACCACAGTAAATATTAATAAAAATTGAAAATTTTAAACAAATAAAAGATATTATTGAAATTTTAATATATTCTGAATTTTATAGAAAATTAGAAATATAAAGCACATCTAGCAATGCGAAAGAGAGGCTTTGGTGGTCTTTAAAATTGTTTTGCATTTTAATTTGGAAATTTCAATTCAGTTAATTTTTTTTTTTTTTCCCACAATCCTATCTTCTTTGTAGACGACAAAAGACTTCTCAGTTTTGTGTACGTACAATGCGTAGTTCTAACTTCTAATGCATGTTCTATTTTTGTAACACACAGGAATTGGGTTCAAGAGTGTGTTTTTGATCACTTCTCGGCCTTACATTTTCAGTAATGGCTATCAGATTCGTTTCGATGAAGACCCCTGTCCACACTGCAATCTTGGTTACGTGGTTCCTGAATGGGTTGAGGAGAATCCAAAACTCTCCGAAATTCAGCAAATTTATGGTTCTGGTTCTACTCTTCCAACCACAACTCTGATCTTGCCTTTGAAGGCTGACAAGGTCAATGCTGTCAAGCAGCAGCTCTCTAGTGTTCAACCTGAAGTTCTCTTATTCCTGACCAAGATAAAGAGACTCTCTGTCAGAGAACATAACGAGAATCCCAAGCTCAACACTGTCAGTGCTATAGCTATAACCAGTGAGACAAACTTTGTGAAAAGTAACAACATTGACGCAGAGTCCTCTACGCTCCATCTCGTTGCACAGGGTGACAAGTTTGACAAAGAATGCAGCTATTATATGTGGAAGCAAAAGTTTCCTGTTAATGAGAAAAACAAAGTGGAAAGAAGAATGGAAGTAGATGAGTGGGTCATCACTTTGGCGTTTCCTTACGGGGAGCTTCTTCAGCGAGGGACTACTTCTCCTGGGATCTATGCATTTCTTCCTATTGAAATGGTGACGAGTTTTCCCTTCATTATGCAAGCAGATTTCCTTTTATCATCATCGAGGGAAACCATAATCTTTGATGATAAGTGGAACAAAGGGATTCTTGACTGCGTGCCTGATGCATTTGTTAATGCTTTAACTTCGTTGGTGATACTGACAGGAGATGCTCCGGTGTCTAGTTTGCCTCCCATGTTTAGCTTCTTGCCGGTCACCAGCTCTCACTTTCCAGAGTTGAATGCTGTCAGGGAGAAGATTAATGCAAAGCTGGTTGAAGAAGATATTATCCCTAGTGAGTCCTACTCGAAGCAGAAGTTCTTCCACAAGCCCTGTGAAGTGGGGAGGCTAATGCCCGCTTTTTGGAATATTTTGGAGAAAGCAAAGGATCAAGGCGTGAACTTAGATGATCTGTCAAATCATGGGATATATGTTCTCAGTTCCTCGTTCGATAAGCCAGTGTATGATCAGGTACTAAACTTCTTGGGTGTGGGACAAGTCAGCAGTGATTGGTATGGAAGGTGCATACAGTGTTCTGATCTGATAATGGGAGTATCCGAGGATGTTTATTTGGAGCTTCTCCTTTTCCTAGCTGATAATTGGTCATCCAAATTCAGCTGCACCGACATCAAGAACATTCCTTTGATAAAATACACTTTGATGGGAAGGTGGCCTTGTGCAGCATAAATGATAACAATCAGAGGGTAGTGTGCTTTTCGGATCATGATTCATGGTTGATTGATTGGAATAGAGAATTCCGATGTGTCGCTAATTATTTCTTTATGCCACGAAGCACACATATAGCCATTCGATCATGTTCGAAGAAGGAAACATTGCTGGATTGGATGAAGGTTCGAGTGATTGTTAAAGTTAGTGAGTATGCAGCTGTTCTCAATAATAAATTAAATGATGATCCGAAGCTGGCTGTAGCCTATGCTCACTTTTTGTACCACTCATATTCAAAGAGATATTTGTCAGAATGGGAGGTTGCTTCTCTGTGTTCGATAATGCCACTTGTTGACAATTACGGGCAGTCGAACACAAGAAGGAATAAGATTCTTGTACCTGCTAATGGAAGCAAATGGGTAGAACTGATTGGTTCAAATCCATGGACACATGAAGGCTATATTGAACTAGGAAAAGACTATTTGCGTCCTGGCAATTTTGCTGGCCAAACTACAACTGGGGTACAACTCTTGCAGTTCCTAAGGTCTCATGTTCAAGCTTACGATATCCCATATATAACTCCTCCCAATGCTGGGATTCCAGCTTTGTCTTCCCCACTCACAGAGCAAAATGCATTTTTGCTCCTGGATTGGATTAGAAGGTTAAGAGTTTCGAAAAATGGCATCCCACAAAGGTTTCTGAATTGTATCAAAGAAGGTAGTTGGCTAAGAGTGACAATGAATGACTCCTCTTCATATAGGCCACCGGCACAGTCATTTTATCTTAATGATTCATTGGGAAAAATTCTACAGAATGGATCGGTGCTCGTTGACATTCCCTTGGTGGACCCGAGTTTTTATGGTGAAAGAATATCGGAGTACAAGGAGGAGCTGAAAACTATTGGAGTAATGTTTGAATATGTAGAAGCGTGTTCATTCATCGGGAAGCGTCTAATGTCTTTGGCAGCATCTTCCAATCTAACCAAAGGGACCCTGTTCTCAATACTTAATTTAATTAAATTTTTAAGAGAAAGTCTTCTTCCACCGGAAAGTTTCATTCGCAGTATCGAAGATGGAAGATGGCTAAAGACATCACATTCACAGGGTTACATGTCTCCTGTTGGATCCATTTTATTTTGTCAGGAGTGGAAAGTTGCCTCACAAATCAGCAGCATTCCTTTCATCGATCAAGATCACTATGGTGACGAAATCCTTAATTACAAGACGGAACTCCAGTTGCTCGGTGTTGTTGTTGGCTTTAATGACAATTACCAGCTTGTTGCTGACCATTTGAAAATGCCTCCCTCATGTCCTCTCACTTCCGATGCTACTCTTTTAGTTCTGGCTTGCATGCATTATTGTCCAAAATCCGCTGACAAGTTTGTTAAAGCACTTCAACATCTAAAATGCTTGAAGACAGATTCTGGTTTCAAGAGTCCAGTTGAAAGTTTTTTGTTTGATCCTGAATGGGGCTGTCTTTTACAGGTTTTCAGTGATATTCCCATCCTTGATCAAAACTTTTATGGAAGCACCATCTTGTGCTATAAAGCGGAGTTGAAGAAATTAGGGGTGTTGGTTGATTTTGAGGAGGCTGTCAAAGCATTTGCTGATCTTTTAAAGCGGCAGGCTTCTACATCATCCATTTCGAAAGATAATGTCTTGTCTTTTCTTTCGTGTTACAGGCAGCTGAAGAACTTTTCTCACAGATTTCCTTCTGATTTAAGTGAATTCATCAGTGAGGGGAAGTGGTTGTGGACACGGCTTGGTTCTCATCGATCTCCATCTGAATGCATTCTGTTTGGACCAGAGTGGGAATCTATCGCTCCAATTACTGTGCTTCCTTTTATTGATGACGGTGACACCCACTATGGCCGGGCAATTCATGAATATGAAGAAGAGTTGAAGAGAATGGGAGTTGTTATTAAATTGGAGGACGGTGTGAATTTTGTGGCCAATAGTCTTTGTTTTCCCTCGAATCCCAGTAGAATCACACGTGTTAATGTACTATCACTGCTAGAATGCATTCGGATATTGCAAAAGAAGGGGTGTTCTTTTCCTGAGTCATTTTGGAAAAAGATTTCTCAAAAATGGTTGAAGACTAATGCTGGTGCTGGTTATAGGAGTCCAGACCAGTGCTGCTTGTTTGATGCAGAGTGGAAGCAGTATTTGAAGCCGACTGATGGGCCTTTCATTGATGAAACCTTTTATGGTTATGAAATTAATTCTTACAGGAAAGAATTGAACTCCATAGGAGTAATTGTTGATGTTGTAAAAGGATGTTCGTTGCTTGCTAGCCACATTGATTTGCACTCTGACTTGGTCATCATAACTAGGATATATAATTTCCTGGCAGAAATTAAGTGGGAAGCTAAGGCAGAAGCTGGCAGAAGGATTTGGATTCCGGATGGTAGTGAGAATGGACAGTGGGTCAATCCTACAGAATGTGTTTTACATGATAAAGATGGTCTTTTTAGTTCACAGTTATATGTATTAGACAAACACTACGACCGGAAGTTACTGGGATTCTTCGCCAGTGCTTTTGGTGTTAAATCCATGCCTAAAGTTGGTGATTTTTGCAAGCTTTGGAAGGTTTGGGAAAGTTCAGGACTTCAACTTTCAAGTGGTGAGTGTTGTGCCTTTTGGGTTTGTGTTATGAGGCACTGGAGTTTGAAGACCGAAGCACTTCTTGCTGACTGCTTGGTGAAGCTGCCCGTTGATTCAGGCTCGGAGGGGATTTTGTTGTTTGACAGGCGTGATGTGTTCATTGCTGATGACCTACAACTAAAGGATGCTTTTGAACAGTCTTCTTGTGGCTCAATATTTGTTTGGTATCCTCGGCCTAGCTTGCCTGATTTGCCTCGGACTGAGTTGCTTGAAATATTTAGCAAAATTGGAGTACGCACAATCTCTGAGTCTGTAGAGAAGCAAGAATTGTCCTTAGAAGAAGGTGTGGAATTCAAGCAGGTGAAACCAAGGGATATATATATTGACAAAGCGTTGGCTAAGCTCATTCTTGGCTTTCTAGGCAATCCTGCTATTAATCTGGAAGCAGCGAAGAGATATGAAGCAGTGAAGTGCCTCCAGAATCTCTCAGTACAGGAGACCGAAGAACCAATTGAAGAAAGGTATAGTTTATCACTGACCTCAGGGGAAATTGTGAATGTGAGATTAAGCCAAATGATTCGTTGGGATAGAGAGAATTCAATTCTTTTCACAGAGGTTGGACAGGTCTAATGGACACAAAAACCTCATTGAATATGCAACACACTTTTCTGAAGTCATATCCAAGGGAGTGTTATGGGAAATGGAAGATCATATAAATGAACTAGCTGAGCTGATTAGGTTGGCCTTCCTACTGGAATTCAATGAAGAAGCTGTCGGGTTTCTTATGAAGTCCAAGAATTTGCAGATTTTCATGGAGGATGAGGAGTTCCTGTCTACAGCTTTCCCATCTGAGTAAGCTGCTTTTCTAGGTGCTTTCCCATCGAAGTCCTTCCCACAAAGATTACATTTGGCCCAGTCGTTTCCATTTTCATCTTTATGCCTTTCAAATTTCAACACAAACATCTGATCTCAACTTTCTTTGCTTATTATGTGAAGACTTGACTAAATCGAAGCCCACCATCTCTTTATCAACATTTTGTTCTCTGATCTGAGAGATTTCCTTTCAACACACAAATAATTGATTGCTAGGATAAGTAATATTACAAGTAAATCAATCATATGTGCAACAAGACAAATCAATATAAAATAAATAAGATAATCAAGGTAAACAAATGGGCATGAAATATAATAGATATTACTAAAATTAATGGTACCTGTGTCTGGTTTGGATTGTCATTGGAAAATAAAGATAAGGTTAAGCTAGGCCCAACTGAGAATGGTTTCACTCAGTCTCAACTCTCAATTTAAGTACAGAAGAGCTACTAGAATGAATGCTAGCAAACTGTTAGCTCTTGTAATGCAGCAGTACAAACAATGAATTTAAAGGTGACAGTAGGAGGAGCAGCTGGAGAAAGTAATTTTATTCAATCAATGAAATAGAATCATCATGTTCGTTTGAGCTATTCTTTCTCTCAAGCATTTTCTCATACACCTTGTTACTTTTGTCAAACATAGCTTTTCTTCAAACTTATCAAGAGATAAGACGACAAGAGTGGTCTATGTTGTAGAAATTATACCTCTGGAAGCTTAATTTACAATCTAAAAGGCAAAATAAATTTAAGATTTGACCAAAAAAGATGAACAAGAAGAAGAAATCAACATACCTGTAAATGTGAAGCAAATGAGTAGTAGTAGATGGGTAGTTTGTCTTCCAATTCCCAAATATATCTTGAATCTTCAGAGATATGATCCCTGCAGTTTCCTTGCAAAGCAAACATGGAGAGGCTCCTGGTTTTAATTTTTCTTTCAACTTTTTTACAAGGGAAAGATTCTAAGAAAGATTTGCACCACAAAGTTTTTGCCATTCTGATCATGTAAATGGTTTTTGGAGGGAAATGTAGTCACGACTCACGGGTGTTAGTCATCAAAATCAAAACTTTTGTGAACCAATCAGCTTAATAGTTCTTATATTGCAATGTGCGAGTGTGCTTATGGGGTATTGGGGTATAGAGATTTTCTTTTCTTAACAATGAAGTAAACAAGATTTGCTATACTTTGATGAAATGTTCTTGAAACTTTGTTGAGTTGCTTAATGAGTCTCCATTTGTGAAACAAGATGCTGACATTTCTTTTGTATTGTGAGACTATCTAGTCTTCAATTCATGTGATCAGAAGAATTTTAAATTGGGTGGTTTAATTTATTGATGTTTTTGCGGGACTGGATTGCGAGTGACAACTGAACTCAAAAATGAAAAAACACAACCATCTTGGTCTTTAGCATGAGTGGCTGCTGTTATATTTTGGGCAAACCAGGCGGCCCAATTATCAGGGGATGCACATTTGATTGGTGCCGAGGTGGCGACATGTTCTGGAACATCACAACATGGTAACATTGTAACAATAACAACATCATTTCTTTTCCAGCCTAATATAACTTCACAGATTTTCGAAATCGTTTCACTACCCCTAACTGAAAATAGCTCAAAACGTGTAAGTTTTCCACTTTTTAGTTAGATTTAGGCTTAAACTAACTTCAATTTAACTTCAATCTTTAAGCTCAATTTTCAATATTTATATATCTTCTTACCTTTTCAAAATCGTTTAACAGATTGTAATTAGCATTTATAGGCATTTGCTCAAAAGTCAAAACATTAAGTTTTCATATATATATATATATATATTTTTAATGAATTGTGGATGAAAAACTATTTTATTTAGATTAAAAATTTCTTATAGCAATGTTCCAATTCCATTTCCGACCTTATCTAACTTCTTAGGTTTTTTTATATGTTCATGAAACTAAACATTAATTCATTTGAACTCAAATCAATCATACGTACAAGACAAATCAATATATATATATATATATATATATAAGAAACAAAAAAGAGATAATTATTAAGGTAAACAAATGGGCATGAAATATAATCATATGTACCTGTTAGAAATACGGAGGAAGAATTGGAAAAAGCATTCACTTTTATATTTCATTTACATGTACTTATATATGCATCTTGTAAGAGACGAGATATGGAAAGTCTTTACAATTTACGATACAATCGATATCATAGGAATCAGAAAATATACAGTTGTATTTCCTTAGATAGATACAAATCAAATCCCAATGATTAAGGTGTTGACCTACTGTGATTGTGCTTGAGATTATTAGCATATTCCCTTTTATGCCCCCGCAAGATGGAGGTTCCATCATGAACGTCGATCTTGGTACGATGTGTGAGGAATTGCAGGCGAGCCAAAGGTTTTGTAAAAGAGTCAGCAAGCTGGTTGGCTGAGTGGACATGAGAGACACGAAGAAGACGTTTGGTGACTTGGTCTCTTACAAAGTGATAATCAATGGCAATATGCTTCATTCGAGAGTGAAACACTTGGTTGGCACACAAGTAGGTGGCACCAATGTTGTTGCAGTAGATTGTAGGAGTAGGAAATGAAAGATGCAGTTCATGAATTAGATTTTGGAGCCAATTAATTTTTGCAGTAGTTGAGGCAAGAGCTTTGTATTCTGCTTCAGTAGAGGACCTCGCTACAGTCTTCTGCTTTTTGGAGCTCCAACTTATGGGATTACAACCAAGGAACACAATGTAGGCAGAAGTGTAGGTGCGGTCATTCGGATTACCAGCCCAGTCGGCATCGGAAAAGGCATGAAGATTGAGGGCGGATTGTCGACGTAACATAAGACCATGACAGCTAGTACCTTTAAGGTATCAAAGGACCCGCTTAGTAGCACACCAATGGTTATTGTATGGTAAATGCATGAACTGTGACAGCTTATTAACTGCAAAGCTGATATCCGGTCGAGTAAGGGCCAAGTACTGAAGCGCACCAATAACTTGACGATAGAGTGAGGCATCGACTTGAGGTGAACCATCGTGTAATCGAAGAGGGTCATTTGTGGAGAGAGGTGTGGACACTTCCTTTGCATCTTGCATATTTGTTTTGATTAAAAGATCACGAAAATATTTCTGTTGAGATAAAAATAATTTGGATTGCTTATGAATAACTTCAACACCAAGAAAATAGTGGAGTTGGCCGAGGTCCTTCAGAGAGAAACGATCAGCTAGTGATTTGATGAAATGTTGAACCAATGTAGTGGAGCTACCTATAACAATAATATCGTCAACGTACACTAGCAAAAAAAATGGTGAGTTTGTCTTGATGATAAAAAAAAAAAAAAAAAAAAAAAAAAGATTAGACTTGGAATTTACAAACCCTTGAGAATTAAGAAACGAAGCTCATTATACCAGGCTCGAGGTGCTTGGCGAAGACCATAAATGGCTTTTTTGAGTTTACAAACATGATAAGAATGATGATCAATCACAAATCCTGGTGGTTGGGCCATGTACACATTATCTTCAAGGTGACCTTGAAGAAAGGCATTGTTGATATCAAGTTAGCTTACAGACCAACCACGGGTGATTGCAAGAGTGAGAATGAGTCGAACTGTGGTGGGTTTAATGACCGGGTTGAAAGTAGCATGAAAGTCAATCCCGGGTTGTTGATGGAATCCTTTGGCGATGAGGCGGGTTTTGTATCTCTCAATCGAGCCATTTGTCTTCCTTTTAACCCTGGAAATCCACTTACAACCAATAATATTTTGTGATGGGTAAGCAGGAATGAGGTCCCATATGGCATTGCGAATAAGAGCTTCAAATTCATCACTCATGGCTTGTCACCAATGAGGATGTTTTTGAGCTTGTTTAATTGTTGTGGGTTCATGTGTATCAGGTTCAATTGTGGAAAGGTAGAGATGAGAATCAGAAAAAATGGGATTGGGCTTGTGAATATTATTTTGTGCACGTGTTATCATAGGATGAGAACGTACCTGGGATGGCTTGGCATTGGAAGGATCTGAAGCAGCAGCAATAGTACCCGTCAAGGACTTAAGAGGGGATGTCACGTGTGCCAGCAGATCAAAGGAATGTCCAAATTTGGATGAGAGATTTGGGGATGGGAGGACATGATTTGAAGGAGATATGGATACCTGATTTGGTGGCAGAGTAGTAGTAGAATATTCTGTAGTAAATGGGGATGGATGTAAAATAGGAGAGGGAGATATAATAGGTGTATGATTATCATGATTGAGGGAATTGATTGAGACATTTATGGGGGTTGAGCCAAGAATGCCGTGAAATGGGGAGAAAGCAAACCGAGGTACAACATAATGCCCAGGTTCATCAAGTTACATCCATTTGGAAACAATTTCTTCATTGATTCTTGGAGATTTTGTTTCCAAATTTTGGAAAGGAAATTCTGTTTCGACAAAATTAACATGTCTAGACAAATAAATTTTTCCTGTTTTTGGATCATAGCATTTGTAGGAATTATGTGTTGTAGAATATCCCAAAAATATACAAGGTTTTGATCGTGACTCTAATTTATGTGACGTATAAGGACGGAGCCACGGGTAACATAAGCAACTGAAAGTTCGCAATTTCAAATAATTTGGTGTGGTCCAAAAAAAGTTTTTCAAAAGGTGTTTGATAATTAAGGATGGGTGTAGGAAGATGATTTATGAGATAATGTTGTCGTTTGAAAGGCATAAGGCCAAAATGACAAGGGAAGAGATGCTTGATGTAAGAGGGTAAGACCTGTTTCAACAATGTATCGATGTCGGCGCTCAGTGGTCCCGACAATTTGGGGTGTATGTGGTGGTGATATTAAATGTTGAATGCCATGTTGAAGTAGTATAGGATGTAGGCCTTGCTATTCACCACCACCATCGATGTAAACGGTGGTAATTGAGTTTTGAAAATATTTTTGCACAACCTTTTTGAAATTTGCAAACATTTGTGAAACTTCAGATTTTAGTTTGAGAGTGTACAACCAAGTGTATTTTGTGTGATTATCAACAAAAATAACATAATAACGAGAATTATCTAAACCAGTAATTGGGGCAAGACCCCAAACATCGGAATATAATAATTCAAGAGGTTTATTACTCATAATAGAAGAAACACCAAAAGGCAGACGATGACTCTTGTTGCAAAGACATGAATTACAGTGATTCAAATGACTGGTATGTGAAATAGGAAGACACTGGTGCAATATAATTTTATTTAGTATCTTGGATGATGGATGGCCAAGTCGACGATGCCATTGACTTAATGAGACTTTGGTGGTGACAAGAGCATGTGGAGACGATGAGCTAGGCCACTCATAGATATTCCAATTATTCTGGCCTTGAGCGAGACATGCCCCAATGTTCAAATCCTTGACAAGAAAACAAGAAGGAAAGAATTCAATTGACGTGTTATTCTTTTTGCAAAATTGTGAGACAGATATCAAATTTTTTCGAATGGTAGGTGCACACAAAACATTATTTAATTGAAAGGTGGATTGAGGAGTAATAAGAGAGGCAGAGCCAGTGTGAGTGATTGGAATACTTGAGCCATTGCCTATCAAAATACCATTGTTACCTCCATATTCCGAGTGGATCGATAGAGTTTGTAGGTTCGAGGTGATGTGATGAGAAGTCCCAGAGTCCATAACCCAGTTTGAGTTATTGGATTCATTAGTGGAGAAGTTATTAAAGTTGGCATGTAGTTCATATGATGATTGATTCTGAGATTTGCAAACCTTGGCAGTATGGCCTACTTCGTCACATAGTTGGCATATGGGACGAGGTTGACCATTGTGAGACTAAAGACGCCAATATTGTTGCCCACGATTGTTTTGGTTTTGGAAGTTGTGGTTGTTATTGTTGTTTGATGAAGAACGAATATCGTTACCCGGTCCCTTTCGGTTATTTAGATTTTGCCGACTATTGTTGGAGAATTTGGCTTTGTTGTTGCCGTTGGAGGAGCGTTGACTATATTGAGCAGTGATGAGGGTATTTTCTTTCATTGTCTCTAAACATTTAAGGAATGTCTCATGATCAGCCAACTTGTCATGTAGTTCCTCAAAGGATATAGATGACTCTTGAGCACGAACGGCATCATTAATCTCCTTGTAGTCCTCTCCCAAACCAAATGGAACATGATGAACAATTTCTTCATCAGTAAGTGGTTGTCCAATTAAGGCGAGATCGTCCAAGCAAAATGTCTAAAATGACCTTAGTTATTTATTTTAACTACTATTTTACTACTTTTAAACTAATTACAAAAAAGATTTATTTTCAAAAAAAATATTAAAAAAAGTGGAGAAAATCTCCACCATCGACCAATGGTAGAGATTTCTTAACCATTTGATTAGATCAGATTGGGCCTGTATGATATGATATGATATGATGGAATCACCATCTGATTGATGGAGGAGTGGATGGCTCATCCATGGAAGGAGTAGGTCGCTCCTTCGTCGAAAGACCATGTCCTTCAATGAATGAGCGATATGCTCCTCCATGAGCAAACCTACATGTGGAGGAGCAAAGCTGCTGTGTAGGAGGAGATTGCTCCTCCATTGGAAGAGCAATCCGCTCCTTCCAGTATGGAGGGTAGCTCTTTCCATCGTGGAGGACACTTCTCCTCCACGTTGGAGGAGGTCCACTGCCGATAGTTTCTCCGACGGTAGAGTTCTTTATTTAAAAAAAAATCTTCTTTTTTTAGAAAAAATAAATTATGGATGAGATCTAATTTCCTCCATCACTTTAAAGTAGATCAGATCTCGTCTGTTCATCTTTTTTTTTTCAATTTAGATACTTTTAAACAATAAAAAGATATAAATCGGAGAGATTATTATTATTATTATTATTTTCAATTTAGATACTTTTAAACAATAAAAAGATATAAATCGGAGAGATCATTATTATTATTAGGGTAAAAATGTTTTTAGTCCCTCTAGTTTACCCTATTATATGTTCTGGTCCCCCTAGTTTCAGGATTGGCCATGCAGGTCCCCATAGTTTAAGTTAATGGTTAGTTAGGTCCCTACCGTCCAATTCCGTTTGGGATTTTATAAATCCCGTCAATGGGATGAGGGCAAAATGGTCGAACAATGTTCAGAGCTTCTAGAAGGTTTCTGATGAAGGGTTGCATGGTAATTTTGTATTTAATAAAATAAAAAAAGAAAAAACAAATACAACTAATTAAATTCAAAATTAAAAACTATATAAAACTAATTAATAAATTAATAAATAAATATTAAACTAATTAAATTTAAATTTTTTTAAAAAAAATCCTTCTCTTCTCTCTTCTCTCTCCTCAAACAAACAAATAAAACTAATTAAATTCAAAATTAAAAAATATATAAAACTAATTACAAAAAAATATTATACTAATTAAATTTAGGGTTTTATTGAAAACTAACCCCTTTGGGAGGCTAAAGTTGAAATCTAACTCATTTTTGAAAAACTTGCAAAACTAACTCTTTTTTCATGCGTAAGTACCATTTTACCCTTACTTACTAACTTTTCTCTTTTACTCATTATATACATCTTATTTCCTTCTTTTCCTCACTTCTTCCTCTCCTCATAGCAGAGTGCGTGTTCTTCCTCTCCAATTTTTTTTTTCTTTTGTTCTCTCTTCCTTTGCAAATACAAATTAAGCAAATCCACCATTGATCAACTCCACAAAGGTCCTTCCATTGAAGCTTTTAGGTGAGTCTTTTATTTTATTTTTTGAACTTTTATAATAGTGTTGTTTATACCCATGTCCGAATTTCTTCTCAATCATGTCCAAATTTCATGAATTTGTGTAATATTTTGGTAAAAATAGTTTACATTTAAGTAATAAATCATGGGTCTTATTTGAATTTGAAGTTGATGTGATCAATTGAAAGTTGACAAGCCAAAATTTTAGTTTATTTCTTATTACAATGTGTTATTTTCTTATATTTGTGTATGAGGGTTCTTTATTTTTGTGAAAATAGTTTACATTGATATAATAGAGCATGGGTCTTGATTGAATTTGATGTTGTTGTGGTCAATTTAGAGTTCACAAAGTGAATTTTTAGTTTTTTTCTTGTTAAAAATGTGTTATTTACTTAGATTTGTGTATTATGGTTCTTTATTTTTGTGAAAATAGCTTACATTAATGTTATAGAGCATGGGTCTTGATTGAATTTGATGTTGTTGTGGTTGATTTTCCATTATAGTATTGAATCTAGACAATTGAAACAATTTTTTTGGAATGTGTCCAACACTATTTTCCTAACAGCCGTTTGGAATTCCTTAACGCAGTTAGGAATTCCTAACGACAGTTGGGAATTCCTAACAGTGTTATGGAATTCCTAATAGTGTTGAGAATTCCTAACGGCGTTGAGAATTCCTAACGGCTGTTAGGAACTGTTAGGAATTCCTAACAGCTGTTAGGAATTCCTAACAGCCTAATAGTGTTATGGAATTCCTAATAGTGTTGAGAATTCCTAACGGCGTTATGGAATTCCTAACGGCTATTAGGAATTCCAAACGGATGATGAGTTGCATGGATAAAGTCCGGTTTGTTGTTTTATATGGTAGCGAAACTCCCGAGACAAAAAACCCAACAAAAGCAGCACCAACACTAGCAGTGCAGCATCAGCAAAACCAGGCGGTCGTCGGCGGTGTAATGGGATCTCTACGCGTTATAGAGCTCTAGATTGTAGCTTTCATTATGGTTTTCTCTGCAAGAGGTCTGGTTCCGTTCAAGGGCGGAGCCAGAATCAAGTTTGGGAGCCATTATACAAAAACAAAAATAGTAAGAGAGTGGTTAGTTGTATGTTGTATGTATCATGTATGTATTGATTATTCTGGAAGCAGTAGTTGTAATGGAAAACCTTATCTTTGAATAATTAACTTGCAATATTCTTGGATCCTTTGTTTGAACAACATAGTGTCAAAACAGATTTAATAAGAGTCGTTCATTTGAACTTTCCCAGATAGTCTTCACAAATGGGTTTCTATTTCCATGACAGTAAATTACATTACAGCTAGCTAATTCAAATTTCCCAAATATAATTTATTAATATAATTACTAAAAAACTGAAATTTGACAGTGATCATAGTCATCATTTTGTAAAGGCTGTTGATCAGGAGGAGGAGGAGGAGGATAATTGATCTCCACATGATTATTTTCTTCCTCGTCTTTTTTATTCTCTTTCTTTTCCTCCTTTTTGATTGCTTCTTCTTTCACAATCTCTACATGTTTTCCCAATCTTTTGGTAATAATTTCAGCAAGTTTTGGTGGATCAAACACTCCTTTGACTCTCACTTGAGACTTACCCATATCTAATTCTACTGTAAAAACTCCTGCAAATTTACATCACAAGAATTAACAAAGTTCAGTATTGAAAATTTAAACAACAAAAGTTCATGGATTTTTTTTAACACGTTTTAATTACCTTCCATTCTTATTAAATTTTCTTTAATATCTCAAGCACACCCTTCACAATGTATGTACATTTTGAGAGTCACGATCTTTACTTCTGGTTCAGGCTACATATATAAATAAATAATATTAATAAATCATATTACAAAACAACGAAATATAGAAAGGGAAAAAAATTATTATTCACTTTGAGACTGACTTGTTTCTTTTCTGATTCTTTTTTCTCTACAACTTTTGTTTTTGGATGAAGAAGTTCGACATTTCTGCTATATCTTTTTTGAACTCTCTCAAGAATTTTGATGGGATCAGCTTTTTCCCCTTTCACAGTCACCTTATCAGTTGCTCTATCTATCTTAATTTCTTCAACATCTAAAAAAAATTAACAGAGATAAAGTAATTAATTATCATATAATCAAAGAAATGTAAAAACAAAACATATATATATATATAATCGAGACATTGATGGAAAAATTCTTAGCGGATGTTAGGAATTCCCAACTGGTGTTAGGAATTCCTAACACCCGTTAGGAATTCCTAACAGCAGTTAGGAATTCCTAACAGCAGTTGGGAATTTCTAACACCGGTTGGGAATTCCTAACACCAGTTGGGAATACCGGTGTTAGGAATTCCTAACAGCAGTTGGAAATTCCCAACTATTGTTAGGAATTCCTAACACCGGTTGGGAATTCCTAACACCGGTTAGGAAACCAAAATGCAATACAGAATACCAAACCTAAGAGTACACAACCACTACAAAATCCAATCCAATTATCCAAACATTCAAACAATTGCTTATTTAAAGAACTCAAGGGAGATTTAAAAGTCTATGTAATAACAATCTCCATGTATACTAGCATCATAAGGCTTGACATAACACGAAGCAAACAGATATCCAAAGTGATAACAGCTTATATGCCAATTACCAAAGGAGAAGGCGACCGTGTTCCCCGTCCACTAGCATTACAAATGCTTGCCCTGCTTCTAGCCAAGCTAGAAGCATATGAAAGGTCATCCTCATCATTGTCTTCATCTGCTGGTGAGTTCATCATCACCCGTGTATGCTTTTGAAATGTAGCTTTGGCCTGCACTTTATAATGTAATCCAATGTAAGAACTTTTATGTCCAAGATATAATATTTAGACAAGCAAACCATAAAACAGAGACCACAAAATATTTTAATTGTGCAAGTGTGAGGATAATCCATGGGTAAACTCAAAAATTAAAGTAAGAATTTAGTTCAAGTAAATAACTAAATTCTTGGTCCATTATCGACCAGAACACTTTCATGCTATTATGTGATGTGCATTAACAGTATAAAAAACTATATGGAATTCATGCAAAGGAAACAGACATCTTGCTCATTGTCATTCGACATTCACTTACAACCATTTCCTAACACTACATCATCAACAAGTTTAGATATCTAAGTAATAATATCTAAACTATTGTTTAGAATTTTAGCTTCAACTACTATATTTATTGTCATCAATCGACTCTCATATCACAAAATTGCTTATTTAACTGAAATCATTCATATTCTAGTTAACTAGCTTAACAAACATGACTAAAGCTAATAATCCACATTAATACTCATAGACAGTTACCATAAGAGAGGGTGACCGTGTGCTCCTTCCACCAGCAAGCCCGATGCTTGCCTTGCGCTCACTAGGCCATAATTATCATCCTCATTATTATCCTCATTGGCTGACTGGTTCATAATGTCCTGCCTATTCCTTTGAGGTGTAATTTTGGTCTGCACTTCATTATGTAAATAAATATAAGAACCTATATGACAGTAATATTAATTCCGGTGCAAGTAAATCAGCATAAAAGGGATTAAAATGCACTGCAAGATAAGCTGAAATGGCGGTTGCAAAATATATAACAATGTGTTAATTAAGTAATTCAGGCTAATTAATTCAAAGCTAAATGAAGCTGTGTTCAAGCTTCTTCAACACCATTAGCTTAAAAAGATATAAAACAAGCAAAGAAAGAAAAAACTCAATATTCATAATATAGATGCCAATTACCATAGAAAAAAAAAATTAGGGTTCTTATTCAAATTAGGGATTTTTCAAACTACACAAATTGAAGCAGAAAGCTTCAAAAAATAAAAATCCATGGCAGATAGGTGGAATTACCAAACAGCACCACAAAAAAAATTCAAAAATTGAAGAACCATTCACCTTATGTAGCGTCGTCGTCTTCAATGAAGCGTCGTCGTCGTCGTCTTCAAGCTTCAACGGAGCGTCGTCGTCGTCTTCAACCTTCTTCAAGCGTCTTCAACCTTCCTCGTTGTCGTCGTCATCGTCTTCAAGCTTCCGTCGATTTGATCGTCATCATCTTCCTTGTCGTCATCGTCGTCAATCGTCGTCGTCGATTCAACGGAAGGCTTGCACTGCGACTAGGGATTTGGTCGATTTTAGAGAGGTTTTGTCTTTAGAGAGATTAGGGTTTTTGGAATTTTCAGAGATGTGTGACTGTGTGGTCGATTTCAGAGAGAGAGAAGGGATGTAACTATGTAAGGTGTGTTATAATAAGAATGTAATTTTAAAATTTTAAAAGGGCAATATAGTCACAAAGGAGTTAGTTTTGCAAGTTTTTTAAAAAGAGGTTAGTTTTCAACTTGAACCTCCCAAAGGGGTTAGTTTTCAATAAAACCCTTATAATAATATGGCCTAATAATAATAAGGGTTTTATTGAAAACTAACCCTTTTGAGAGGGTGAAATTGAAATCTAACTCATTTTTGAAAAATTTCAAAACTAACTCATTTTCCATGGACAAGTACCATATTACCCTTACTTAAACATTTTCACTTTACTTCACTTCCCTCTATACCGTCTTCCTCACCTCCCTATTTCTTTATCTACCCTCTCTTTTTAAACCGAATCTAGAAATTCTCTACCTCTCTTTCTTTTTATCATTTACAATTTTGAACTCCTTCATCATCATCACGAATCTATTTCCATTCTTCACCAACAAAAGGGGATTCTTGTTTCAAAGCTTCAAATGTGAGTTTAATTTTTATTTTTTTGTTTTCTCCACAAATCGGTAGTTAATGTCTTGTTTATTTTGGTGAAAATAGTTACAATTAGAGCCAATAACATGGGTCTTGATTGAACATTGTGTCATAACTATTTAAATCCTAAATCCTCTTCTCAGTTCTGACGAGCAAAAGCCCTCTCTCCTCTCTGAAATCCCTAACAAATTCTCTCTCTCTCTCTCTCTGTTGAAGCACAACGAAGCTTGACGACGCCGGCTCAACGGAAGCTTGAAGACGACGACACGACGGCAACTCCATTTGGGTTCTGGGAAAGTTCAAGAAAAAAAAAATGTGAATGGTTTTTCAATTTTTGATTTTTTTTTTTACGTTGTTGTGTTGTGATATGTACCAATGAGATTGGTAATCCAATGTACTTGGCATGGATAGTGAAGCTTTCTGCTTCAATTTGTGTAGTTTGAAAAATCCCTAATTTGAATTAGAACCCTAAATTTTTTAAGCTTGAAAAAAATTTCTTGACAGTAGAACTTTTGCATAAAATCACTAATTTGAATTACAACTTCTGAACTTTTGAAAAAAATCCCTACTGTCAAGGCATTTGATGTGTCTGTATTTGGTGTAATGCTATTGTTTTGAATCAAGGTTGATGCTTCGATGAGAAGAGAACTTTTAAATAACATAACAAATTCAAGGAATCTTGTTTATTCTGAACTGGTTTATGTTGTACCAAGCTTCAGAAATCGTGATTGGGATTATGTGGAATGAAATTAAATTAGGTGCTCACAAGTATGTGGTGTTTGGTGTTTTTATTGCCATCTAATTGTTATGGTTGGTGTTTTTGCCAACCATAACACATTTTGGGTCTTGTAGTGGTTGAGTATGTTAAGAGTATTATAAGTATATTGGTTGGTGTTTGTGATGTTTGGTTTTCGATATTTCTAGGTTCAAAGTTCCTGAAATTATAACAAGTATATTGGTTGGTGTTTTTACAATGTGATTATTATGGTTGTGTGGGGTGTTTGGTGATGACAACAATGTTTGGGTGTTTTAGTGTTTGGTAATTTTGGCATAGTGATTTTTGATTTGCTATATTACTGGCGTTTTTGCCATCTCATTGTTATGGTTGAGTTTCAGTGATGTTTGAATGTTTGGATTGGATTTTGTAGTGGTGTGTACTCTTAGGTTTGGTATTATGTACTACATTTTGGTTTCCTAACCGGTGTTGGGAATTCCTAAGAATTCCCAAACACCCGTTAGGAATTCCTAACAGATGTTAGGAATTCCTAACAGATGTTAGGAATTCCTAACGGGAGTTGGGAATTCCTAACACCTGTTGGGAATTCCTAACGGGTGTTAGAAATTCCTAACAGGAGTTGGGAATTCCTAACACCAGTTGGGATTCCTAACACCCGTTAGGAATTCCCAACTGGTGTTAGGAATTCCTAACGAGTGTTAGGAATTCCTAACGGGTGTTTGGAATTCCCAACCGTAGTTAGTAATTCCTACTGCAATTCTTAACTGCAGTAAGAATTACTAAGTAAACTTGAAAATGCTTATTTATTTATTTGATTAAAAAGACTTCAGTTAAAACATGTGTACTGATTTTAATTTTGTTTGGTATTATGTTATATTTCAGGTTAATATAATGGGAGAAGAGGTTGTTAAAATGCTTGTGTGAGAGCATTTGTAAGCTTATGTATGTTGTCTCTTAAAAAAGTCCCTATAGTGCATAACATCTAGTAATTTACTATCAACTTCTGCAAGTGGCAATATCAGTGGAACCATTGAAAGTCCAAAACTGGATACTTCCCGAAATGCCTAGACTTATAACTGATTTTCTGATTTCTCTTGATGATCGTTTTCTTTACTTTGTGAACTGGCTTCATGGAGATATCCGACAGTATAACATTGCGGACCCCAAAAATCTTGTATTAGGACAAACTAATAAATATATCTAGGACATCATCAACCTTTGAAAATCTCAATAAGTTATGTAGTTTCTTCATATAATTCATTGTTTGTATCTCTCCTGCATATACTTTTGTTCTCTGCTATATCTACTTTCCTTTTTTCTTTTTTTCATATTTTTGTTGGTTTGATGATTCTCTTGCGTGTTGGAACCTGTATGTTTGGTGAAATGCTTTAAAAAATCTACTCTATTTTCTGAAGTCAAATTTTAAGAAAATGAAAACTTGGTTGCATTTCTTCCATGGAAGCTTTCATTGCAAAAAACACTAGATTACTACTACAAACCCATTAATCAAATGAAAAGGCAAAATAGGATTATCAAAATTCACAACTCATAAACTTATCTTCCAAATTTGCCAATTCTTTGAAAGAACCATGCGGTTGAAATATTACAAAGTACATACCTCACAGAGTAGTTTTAACTTGGAGGCATAACAAATACAAATCGACGACCTTAGCGTAAATGAGTGTGGAATCGTCATGATCTCCTAACCCTAAAACAAACAGCTAAGATTTACATAGCCATTACATGATGAAAAGATTTGTAGAATGATTCATGTTCTATAGTACATACAAGCTGCTACTCTCATAAAGACATCAAATGCCCAGGTGAAAAACAGATGGGCAACAACTTATATAATGGAGTTTTATGTCATACTGCATTAGTTTGAATATATCTAGATGGATGAGGAAATTGTCACGTCTTGCTCTTGAACTTCCTTTGCGCTTTCAGATCAACCACGATCACACTGATGTTATCCTTGCTTCCCTTTTAGAGAGCACGGTTTGAGAGGCCACATCTACATGCATTCATATGCATATAAAATTCACAACAAAGCAAACATTAACATAATAAACAACACGAGATAGCTATTGTTTTTCTCACATCTACCTTACAAAGACCAAAATTTGTATTTATAATACTAAAATTCAATTTGAGCTATGAAATTTTATGCGATTACATTTCTGTTTCTGATTCATTAATTGGACTGTGAAGTAGCAAGCATGCACATTTGGTAAATTAGCAAACAAAATACTCCTGCACCAACCAACAAAAACACATTGTATCACAACCACTAAATACAACCAACTATTTCCCCTATAAATTTATTTTATGAAGAATATAAAAAACCATTTTGGTTTTATGTACTGTTGATGAATATATAGGTGCCACACACGACCCAATTCCACCTCTGGGAAATGTTCTGCAGCCTTTAATAACAATTCCACCTCTTCTCCCATTTAATTATCCTGAAATATAATATAAAACCATAAAATATTAATATAAGTACAAATGTTTTAACCGAATAAGCAATTTAAGGTGATATTTGTTACTGTAGTTCAGAATTCAAAACGCTATTGAGAATTCCCAACAGCTGTTGGGAGTTCCTAACCGCTGTTGGGAATTCCAAACGACTGTTAGGAATTCCCAACAGCTGTAGGAATTCCTAACTGGTGCTAGGAATTCCTAACAGCAGTTAGGAATTCCGTGTTAGGAATTCCTAACACCAGTTGGGAATTCCTAACAAGAGTTGGGAATTCCCAATAGAAGTTGAGAATTCACAATAGCTGTTAGTTGATGTTGCGAATTCCGAACGTAGTTAGAAAACCAAAATGCCGTTGAAAATACCAACTCAAAAGCACATGCAAGGGGATTTGGTCACACCTTGCAAATCAAACATCACTATGCAAATCAAACATCAAACACCAGCAATATAGCAAACCATAGAAGGCCATAAGGCCAAGCACCAAACAAAAAGACAAGCTATAATCAGCATTTCATCTTCATGACAATAGGCTCAATAACCCCTTGAATATATATTCTAAATATTATTAACAACAAAGATTTATTCATGAACCCAAACATTTTTAATGAACCCAAACACAATAATATAATGAACCCAAAAACTAATTCTTTCTCATTTCTCTTTTGCAACTGGATATTCCTTCAAATAGCAAATACAGTGATCCTTGCCAAACAAAAACCCTCAACTGTTTGAAGAACCATAAATTACCCAGAAGCTATTACTTGTTCAGTTCAGTTTTGCTGTCTCAAATTCCTTCAAATCCTTCAGCAAACACCAAATCCAACACAAATAATCCTTCAAAAAAAAAAAGTAAAGTGGATTTCTTCACCAAAACAACTCAATTCCCGAACACATAAATACCATACAAAATACCCAACAAGGTTTAGAACAATCCCACTTCATATAAACCCTAAATTTCAGATTTTTCCACAGAAATCCAACAAAGTAAAGCTAAATATAAGCAGCAAAATCTGAAACACCCATCAACAAAAGTCGTAAAGCTTGATTTGACAATAAAATTACCACAAAATGTGAAACATATCTCCCTTCATCTGCTCATATAGACACACATAAACATAGATTAAGATACAGCCCTTACTTTTTTTTTTTTTTTGAAACTGCTTATATTATTAAAAAAGTAGAGAGCCACCAAGAGCCTTACAAACACCAAAACCAAACCACCTGCAGACTAGACAAAAAGCAGGGGTCAAAGCAAAATTGAAAACAGAGCAAAAACCACTAAAAACACGACACAGGAAGCCAGAAACTACCCAAACTCAATCACAACAGTAACACATGCACAAGCCAGAACACTACCCAAAACTCAACACAACAGCATCGCCAAAACCACCCAAACCACTAAATACCCCACTCCAGCCTTTCTTCAAGAAGACCAGACCCTCCCTTAGCCAGGCAATCAACGTATATAAATATAGGGCTAGGGATTCACCTTCAATACATAATAATTCAAAAATTAAAGAGGGATTCACCTTTTTCTTGAAGCCAATCGGAGTTGAAGGTGCGCCGCCGTCGACTTCAACCTTCCGTGCGTCGTCATCGTCTTCAACCTTCAGCCGCGCCGTCGTCGTCGTCGTCGTCTTCGACCTTCAATTTGAGTGAGGTTTGGTCGATTTCAAGAGGAAGGATTTGGGTTGAAGAAGGCTTGGTGGGGTTTGGTCAATTTCAAGAGGAAAGATTTGGGTGGAGATTTCAAGAGGTTTGTCTGAGAGGTTTTGAGAGGTTTGGTGTGCTCTTTCAATTTTAAGAGAGAGGTGTATTCGATTTCAAAGACAGGTAAGGATTTACAATGTATTGGTAGGATTGTAATTTAATGCATTAAAAAGGGCAATATTGTAAAAAAGGAGTCAGTTTTGCAATTTTTTCAAAAATGGGTTAGATTTCAACTTCATCCTCCCAAAGGGGTTAGTTTTCAATAAAACCCTTAAATTTAAAATTAAAATATATATATATCTTCTCTTCTCTCTTCTCTCTCCCCAAACCCCGATCAACATTCAAACCCAGAACCAAAATAACCGTCAATCTAGAACCAAAAATACACCACCAACCCAAATCGGAGGAAGGAGGGGCGCATGCCAAAAGGAAAAGGAAGGTGGTGGTGAGTTGGTGACGGCGAGGAAGGTAGTGGTGAGGGCGAACCCAACCCAACCCAACCACGGTGAGGAAGGAGGGTTGTTTGGTTGGTGACAGCGAACCCAACCCAGATCTGGGTTAGGGGTTTTTGGTGAGTCAACCAATTTTAAATAGAGATTAAGGGCAAAGATTGAAGTCAACCGGTTTTTGGTGAGTTGTAACGAAGACGAAGTTTGAAGGTGAACTCAACCCAGATCTGGGTTAGTGGTTTTTGGTGAGTTAGTGGTGTGGTGGTGACGAAGATGGTGGTGGGTGGTTCTGGGTGATGGTGATGGTGACGATAATGGTGGTGGTGGTGGTGGTGGTGACGATGATGGTGGTGGGTGGTTCTGGGTGATGGTAGTGGTGACGATGATGATGGTGGGTTGTGGGTTGTTTGAATCTGTATTATTGCTGATGGGTGATCTGGATATGGTGTTCTTGATGTTTAATTATTATTATTATTATTATTATTTTGTTAATTGGATTTGGTGGAGACCGTTCATCTCATCATCTCATGAGATGAATGGTGGAGATCCACCAAATCGAATTTTTAAATTTTAATTATTATTTTTTTTTTGGATTTGGTGGATCTCCACCGTTCATCTCATAAGATGATGAGATGAACGGTCTGGATCTCCACCAAATCCAAAATTATTATTATTATTATTATTATTTGGATTTGGTGGATTGGATCTCCACAAAATCAAAATTTTTAATTTTAATTTTTTTAAATTTAAATATTTATAAGAAGGGTAAAATAATCAATTCACCAAAAGTCACACTTTAAGGGGCATTAATGTCATTTTGTCTTCTGATCATGTCAAATGGTTTGTTTTTAACGAAAACTGTAACAGAATGATCAAACGGGCCAATACTGAAATTAGGGGGATCAGAATGTATAATAGGGTAAACTAGAGGAACTAAAAACATTTTTACCCTTATTATTATTATTATTATTATTATTTGGTTTCTTATATTTTTATTTATTATATATGCAAGGGAAAAACTGACATTGTCCCTTATCCGTTATAGACTAACGGTGGTCAACCATTAGTCAACGGGTCAATGGGTAGTGAGTGTTATTATGATTTTTTTCACCGATTTATCTGTAATTATTTATATAATAAAGGTAGGTTTATGTAATTTGTCCTATTATTTTCTATCTCTGTTGCGAAAGAACGTACACCAAAACATCTCATTTTAGTCTGTACTGGGAAAGAACGTATACCAGAAGAACATCCCATTTTAGTTCTCGTTGTTAGCCACTTTTACAAATCAATGATTCGGTGGGCCATTAAATCATCTCTCTCTACATGTATGGTGCATTTTTACAATACAGTTTACATATATTTCCACCTCTTAACAACATCAGATAAAAACTTGTAACTTGCTATCTTCACATGATAAACGAAACCAGAAAAAGTGTCTTTTTAAAACAATTCGAGAGAGTGGGTTGATAAAATGTTTTTCAAAAGGGAATTATGATCATTATGTATGGAAACTGAAAATGGGTTGTTCATGTTCTACAATTAAATTCAATTTTTTGTGATAGGAACCAAGCAACCAAGCCCTCTATCTTCTCTACAAATTCTCTACACACACCACTCACTTTCACTTTCACAATCACAATGATCAGCTTAGCTGAGCTCCACATGTACCATTTTTTTTTGAAAGGGCAACTTTATTAAGAGCAAAAAGCACAAACAAAGCACCAAAATAGAAACAAGCTGTAAGACAAAGCAAGCCCCCAAAAAGAAAACCCACCATGAGAACAACACACACAAGCAAAAGAACAACAGCTAACAACATACGACACAAAACACAAGCTGCCAGGGAAAATAACCACCTATAGACACAACACAAAACCAGGCTGCCTGGGAAACAGACACAAGGATCAACCAGCCACAAGAAGATTGCCAAACACGTAAAGAAATCGACTTCAAACCGCTGTCCATAAAAGAATATCTCCTCTATTGTTGGAACTGAATTTCACAAGAGTATCAACAAGGACATTAGAATTCCTAAGATTGTAGATAACGCTCACACAACCAACCGAGTTCATAATATCTCTTACTTCATAGATAATCTCAAAGTGCTTAACACTACCAATATCCCCATCGTTAATCCATTCCACCACCTGAAGAGCATCACTCACAATCTGCACTGTTTTGCTTTTGACAAAATCAGTGGAGGCATATAAGAAGCAAGCTTTACGAATAGCTTCCAGTTCCGCTGCAACGGAGTCCGAAATACCAATGAAAATAGAGTAAATACATATGAAATTGCCTTTCAAATCTCTCAAAACACCCTAAATTCCTGCTCGACCCGAAGTTTCCCTAGCCGACCCATCAACGTTGAACTTTAAGATCTCTGGAGATGGAGGAGACCATCATTTCGCTGTAAAATGTCTCAGAGGTTTATGCTCTATGCAGCTTTCTTGTAAGTTCAAGATGATAGTTATTAATGGAGTTTTCGATCCCTTTCCATGATTCTTGAACCACCAAGCCACCCAGAATCTCACCAAGTCAATGTAATAATTGAGATCCACACTTGATCCTTTGAAGACCTTTTGATTCTGAGCCTCCCAAATCGTCCAAACCACAGCAAAAAAGAGGGTAGTCCAAGCTCTTTCAACCTTATTAAAAGAACATAAACCAATCTAGCCCAAAGACCAATCTTTCATTGTTTCGGAAGCACAGCACGTAACGTCCCACCATCCCATAGTAGTCCACCAAAGCTTCATCGACCAAGCACAATGAAGGAACAAATGGTTTATGGATTCATTGAAGCCATTGCAGAGAGCACACAAAGGAGAAGAGGACATAGACACACCAAAACGCTGCAGAACTTCAAAAACTATTACTCTACCTCTCAACAATTGCCACACAAAAATTTCAATCTTAGAAGGACAAAACCCCTACCAATCTAAGGCATCCACGTTACCATCATCAATATGATCCTCCTCTAGACACCGTCTAAAGGAACAATTTGAGAAACCACCATTGTGGCTATAAGACCAAGCTAAATCGTCAGAGGTAGTTCTACGAATCTTAACATTTTCAATCTTGTTAATAAAGTCAAGCCATTGCTCCTTTTCCCAAACAAAAAGAGGTCTCCTTAAAGGCACCTCCCATTCCCATTTAGCATTAACCCAACTTCTGAAATCCTTTATAACCCACTCTTTGATTTTGGCCAAAGCGAATATTCTCGGGAAAGCATTCTTCAATGGCACTCGATCCACAGCTGATTGGATGATTTACATACCTATTTGAGGTCCCCATTTCTTAGATTTTGTACTCGTTGTTAAACATGTTTTTGTATATAATGCGTTTTGTGAGCATTGTGTAGGTTATATGCCCTAAAATAAGGTGTTGAGCATAATTGAAGAGTTTTGGAGGTTAAATGGCTGAAATTGGAAATCTTCGTACAAAACATTCAACTTTCAGGGGCCATATCTCCCTCCTCCGATCAAACTATGCTTTGTGTAACCTATTTTTGGAAATCCCCATGAGTCTAATTTCCAACGCTATTTATGGATTACGATTCCGAGTTCTCCAGAGGAAGTTATGGCCTTTTTCGTAA
Organism: Acer yangbiense; assembly: GCA_008009225.1. Lineage (NCBI taxonomy): Eukaryota > Viridiplantae > Streptophyta > Magnoliopsida > Sapindales > Sapindaceae > Acer > Acer yangbiense. The sequence goes on from CM017767.1 coordinate 32,175,379, forward strand.
CAGTGAGTGAAGCTGAAAAACTTCACCCGAGAGAGATGCGACCTCAAAGGCGAGCTCACCAAGATCGCCCCAAGGTCGTTTTCCTCTCGGGTTTTCAACTATTTTCTCGACCATGGAGCCTCCAAGTCGCCCCAAGGTCGCCTTTTTACCCAATAAAAATAATAAAATTCAAGAATTTACCTCCTTGCCCTTGACCTAATTCATTCTCCTATATAACCTTTGATATTTTTAGACCAAAACACCAATTTTACTACCTAAGAATATTCACTAAGTCATTTTCCTACATCACCATACTAAATCCTACACAATCCACCAAACACTTGACATCAATCCATGATCATTTCTTATTCTTGGGAGACAGGAAATTGAAGGAGCTTGGAGGAGGAGAAGAAGAGCAAAGGAAGAAGAGAAGATCTACATAGTTTTCTCTACACTTTATCTCTTTCATTTTCTATATTTAGCCATGTATTCATTTGATCATATATATTGTATGGCTTACTTGTGTAATATGAGCTAATTTTCTAGTGCTAGGATTTGATGAAACCTCACCCTTGACTATATATACTTATCGACCTTTGTTTTATCCGTATTGTACTATTGTAGTTTGTATGGATGTTTTAGAGTACTTAATGCTTTCAATAGATTGATCTTCTATTGACTGATTTTCGATTGTGTGTTATGAACCAATCGGAGACACGTACACATCGTGTTCAACGAAATATCTTCTATACATGTCTAGAAAAGTAGACCTACTTAGGCTAGCATATAGGATTCCTTAGTGTGCCAATGTTCTTAGTGAACTCATACATATATTCTGAATAATCGAGAGATAGGCTCGGGTATGATTTGGGTGTAACCTATACTACTCGATCGAGATTATAGGTTAACAATTGGGTGCATGAATCTACAAATTGCATGAGCATAATTTGGGTATGCAAGTGAGTCTATAGAGGAATTTAGGAGAGGGTGGGGTGTAGTGAAGTCTTAGCATCATTTCCTTCATTATTACATTTGATTTTAATATTTGTCATTTTGATGGAAACTCTAGTGCTGGGATATTTATTATTTATTGATAGTCCAAAAGTCAGTCTTGGTTAGAGGTGGCACGGTTCCGGTCCGGTTTCGATTCGGAACCGATTGTTTCGGTTCCAAGGTTTGGTGGACCGGAAACCTTGGAACCAGCATAAACCGATTCTGGTTCCGGTTTTGGAGGAACCGGCGGTTTTGAACCGGATTTTTTATTTTTTTTATTTTTACTTTACAAAATATTACATTTATTTATAAAAAATAAAATGTTAGAAAGGACATTGTAGAGTATTGAGCCATGGCTCATAACCCTTGTACAAGTAATTATGTTTTCCCTTCCCTTTTCCTCCTTTTTATATAGGTTAGGCATCTCATTCACTTCTCTATTTATCCAATGTGGGATGTGGGATAAGAAGTCATATTATACATTTTTAATAAATATTTCAATTATTTCTTTTCACTGGTGTACATTGTTACAACGAAATATAAAATACAGTAGAATCAGGCACATAATTTAAGTAATGTCTAGTTGACTACATAAACCTTATTTTAAAAAATGCACGACTCAGTCATAAAACTAGCAGTGTCTCCATATCAGGTGAAGACACTGCTAGTTTTATTTTTTTATTAATTAAAAAAAAAAAACATGAACCACCGGTTTGAACCCGAACCGAAACCGAAACCGAAACCGAAACCGAAATCGAAATCACCGGTTCGAGTCCGGTTCGAACCGAACAGTTCCGTGAACCTTGGAATTGGAACCGGAACCGGAACTGGAACCGAAATCGGAACTGGAACTGGAATCGGCCTCCCCCAGTTTCAGTTTCAGTTTCAGTTTCAGTTTCAGTTTCAGTTTCAGTTCCGGTTTCAGTTCCGGTTCCGGTTCCTGAACCGAAACTGGAAATCGGTTTCTGTTTTGATTTTTCCGGTTCCACGGTTTGAACTGGAACCTTGTCAGGTCTAGTCTTGGTCAATATTGGTTGTGTGAAATATTTATGTTTTTTGAAAGTTTAATGTGTTTTATTCTATGAGTCTAGGAACCATAAGTTTTTTAATTATTGAAGTGTTATTATAAAAACAAGTGTCTGTAACCTCTGGGAGGCAATTTTTGGCTTTTGGAAATATATTTCAGTTTCTATTCTCTGTATTTAAAGATTTGGAAGACTTGGGTTTTGAGGATTCAACCCTGTGGCATCTTCCAGTCCCTCTACTGTTGCGTTTCGTGCAAGAGGACAGTACCTGCCACTTACTCTCCTACTTCTATTGTTTATGTTGTGTGCTGAATTCTTGTTTGAGTTTTTAGTTCACATCAAATTGGTATCATAGCAAGTTCTTTCTTTAGGATGTTACTTTCTGTGAGATTGAATTATCTTTGATAGAAATGGCTGAAGGACGTGAGCGAGGAAATCGTGGCCAAGGGTATAGAAATTATGTTACGTAGGAGATGTTCCAGACACTACAAGAACAAATGCAAAATCTTACCGCCATGGTTGAGCAAGTCGTGAATATTTGAGGGAATGGTAATCAAAACGTTGCTGATGGGGCTGGAGATGATATGAGTGTAGTGTCTGAATGAGAGAATCACAGTTCTGGTGATGATGGGATTGATAATTTCGGATAGCCTGCTCGTCGACAAAGGAGACCTCAACGATGGGAGGATCGCATCGTATGTGCTCTTCGAAACTCAAAAGAATATGGTGTGCAAGTTCAAATTTTAGAATTTAATGGTAACATGGAACAAGAAGAGTTTCTTGACTGGTTGGACAGTATTGAAAGCTATTTTGATTGGAAATAAGTGTCGGAAGAGAGGAAGGTTAAGCTTGTTGGAGCAAAGATGAGGGGAGCAGCCTCTACTTGGTGGAAACATGATCAAAATGATTGGGAAATTAGGGGAAAAGGAAAGGTTAGGAGATGGGATAAAATGAAAGAAAAGTTGAAAGCTCATTTTTTGCCTCGAGATTATGAGGAAGCCTTATATCTGCAGGTACAAAATTTGCGACAACGAGATAAATCTGTGAAGGAATATACACAGGAATTTCATAAACTCACATTAAGGAACAATTTGGTTGAGACTGATGCTCAACAAGTCAGTCGCTATGTGAATGGTCTTTGATTGGCAATCCAGGACCAAGTGAGTTTACACCATCCATTTAAGGTGCATGATGCTTATCAGCTTACTCTTAAAGTTGAAAGCCAACTCAATCGAGTTTCTTTCAAGAAATTAGGAGCTGATTGTAGTAGTGGTGCAACAAGTAAAGCAAGTAGCAGTACTCGAGAAGGAAAAACAGCAGTCCATGCATGTCCTAATACCGCCGATGGAAAAACGACTCAGACAAATGGCAGTACTCAGGTACAAGGAGGAGTCAGGTGCTATAGATGTGGTGAATTGGGTCATCGATCCAATGAGTGTCTAAAGAGGAGAACTAATGCACTAGTTAATCTTGTTGAAAATGATGATGGTAAGAGAGCAATTTGGGAAAATGAAATTCAGAATGAAGAAGATCAGTCCAATGATGATGAAGAAGAAGAATAAGAAGAAGAAGAAGAAGAAGAAGAAGAAGAGGGGATTGAAGGTGACAATGTTGGTGAAATTCTTGTCATACGTCGGACAATGCTAGCACCACCAATTCTAGAAAGTGATAGTTGGCTTCGCAAAAATATTTTTCGAACTCGTCGTACCTCAAAAGGTAAACTCTGCAATTTGATTATTGGCAGTAGAAATAGTGAGAATTTGGTTTCTCAAGAAATGGTGGACAAGCTGAATTTGAAGACCACTAAACACCCACAACTGTATCGTATTTTGTGGTTCAACAAGGGAAATGAGGTAATCATGTCATCAAAATGCCTTGTTAATTTTTCAATTGGAGACTTTTTCAAAGAGGCAGTATGGTGTGACGTGGTACCCATGGACGCTTACCACATTTTTCTCGGACGACCTTGGCAATTTGACAGAAAAACAGTCCATCATGGTGATAAAAATACTTATACTTTCTATTTGGGCAAAAAGAAGTTTGTTTTAAAGCCAATGAGAGATGATGCTACTGTTAAGAAAGGAGATGAATTTGCAGTTTCACTTTTAGGTCTAAATGACTTTATGGCAGCAAGCATACAATCTGGAGTTATTTATGTTCTTGTTGGAAAGGAAGAAGTCAAACCTCAAATAGTGCCAGGAGTTGTAAAAGGGCTATTAGAAGAATTTCAAGATGTGATGCCAGCTGAATTACCTAATGGTTTACCACCGTTGAGGAACATACAACACCACATCGACTTGTTTTTGGGAGCCACCCTTCCGAATTTACATCACTATAGAATAAGCCCAAATGAGCACCAGGAGTTGCAAAGATGGGTTGTGGAACTTTTGACTAAAGGTTTTATTCAAGAAAGCCTAAGTCCATGTGTTGTGCCCGCTTTGCTTACACAAAAAAAAAATGGAACTTGGAGAAGGTGTGTGGATAGCCGTGTGATAAATAAAATCACTATCAAGTACAGGTTCCCAATCCCGAGATTGGATGATATGCTCGACATGTTGGCAGATTCTCAAGTCTTTTCGAAAATTAACTTGAAAAGTAGTAATCACCAAATCAGAATCCGAGAAGGGGATGAGTGGAAGACAGCATTTAAGACCAAAGAATGGCTTTATGAATGGTTGGTTATGTCATTTGGTCTTTCGAATGCTCCTAGCACCTTTATGAGATTCATGAATCAAGTTCTCAAGCCATGTATCGGTAAGTTTGTAGTCGTCTACTTTGATGACATTTTGATTTACAGCAAAGATTCCAAGGCTCATATTCAGAATTTGAGGGTTGTCCTTAATCTTTTAAGGCAGAATCAACTTTATGCTAACTCAAGAAAATGTGTGTTTATGGTTCACAAGTTGGAGTTCTTGGGGTTTATAATTTCAGTTAAAGGTATTGAAGTTGATCCGATCAAGGTACAAGCTATTGTTAGTTGGCCTATTCATACAATATTGACTGAAATTCGAAGCTTCCATGGGCTAGCTACATTTTACAGAAGATTTATCAAAAAATTTAGCACTATCATGGCTCCAATTACGGAATGTCTTTAGGGTGGAAAATACAGCTGGAATTCACAAACAGAGGAGAGCTTCAACAAAATCAAGCAAATGATGACTCAAGCACAAGTTTTGACTCTACCGAATTTTGATAAAGTTTTTGAAGTGGATTGTGATGCATCAAAGGTGGGAATCGGAGCTGTCTTAAGTCAAGAAGGTCGTACAATTGCATTTTTTTTATTGAAAAACTCAATGCTGCTCGACAAAACTACTCAACATATGATGTTGAATTTTATGCAATTGTTCAAGCTTTGAAGTTTTGGCGGCATTATTTAATCCAAAGGGATTTCATTTTGCATTCTGATCATGAGGCTTTAAAGTTTGTTAACTCTAAAAAAAAGTTGAACAGGAGACATGCGAAATGGGTAGCATTCTTGCAAGAGTACACATTTATGCTACGACATAAGGCTGGTTGTCAGAACAAAGTGGTTGATGCTTTAAGTAGAAGAGTTTATTTGTTGAAGAAAATGACCACCAAGGTTGTTGGATTGGAAATAACTAAAGAAAAATACAATTCAGATCCATATTTTCAAGAGGTGCTTAACAAGCTTGGAGCTAGAGATATCAAAGTATCTGCTGAATTTGTTATCAATGATGGGTACTTATTCAAAGGTGTTCGATTATGTTTACCAGATAGCTCTTTAAGAGAGTTGTTGATTGGAGAGTTGCATGGAGGTGGTCTAGGGGACATTTTGGTAGAAGCAAGACATTACAAATGGTAGCTGAGAGGTACTTTTGGCCTACCATACGTCGGGATGTGTATAGACATGTGGATAGGTGTCATACATGTCAAGTTTCCGAAGGTCAACAGCAAAATATTGGTTTATATACTCCTTTACCTATTCCCACTGCTCCATGGACTGAAGTTAGCATGGATTTTGTGTTAGGATTACCAAAGACAGCAAGAGGTATGGATTCAGTATTTGTTGTGGTTGATCGTTTTTCTATAATGGTGCACTTTATTGCCTGCAAGAAGGTCCTAGATGCAACTCATGTTGCCAATATTTTCTTTCGGGAGGTGGTTCGACTGCATGGGGTGCCAAAAACAATTACATCAGATCGGGATGTGAAATTTCTGAGCCACTTTTGGAGGACTTTATGAAAGTTAATGAATACTAAGTTACAGTACAACAGTGCATTTCATCCACAAACGGATGGCCAGACAGAGGTAGTAAATCGAAGTTTGGGAAATTTGTTGAGATGTCTTGCAAAAGACAACATTAAGCAATGGGATTTGATCTTGGGACAGGCTAAATTTGCTTATAACAACTCTGTGAACAGAACTACTAGAAAGAGCCCGTTTGAGATAATGTATGGACATGTTCCAAATCACATTACAGACCTTGTTAACATATCGAATCAATCACGTGTTAGTGATAATGCAGTTGCTTTTGCAAAAAAATTGAAAGAGATTCAGGAAACTATTCGACAAAGGTTAATCGAGATGAACCAATAGTACAAAGAAGCTAAAGATCAGCATAGAAAGTTCAAAGAATACCAAGTTGGAGATTATGTTATGGTGTTCTTACGGAAAGAAAGGTTTCTTACAAGTACTTATCACAAGTTGAAGAGTAAGAAGATAGGTCCATGTAAGATATTGCGTAAGTTTGGTGAAAATGCTTATGAAGTGGAGCTCCCTCAAGGCTTAAACATATCTCGTATATTTAATGTAGTTGATCTTTATACTTTTCATGGGGATTTAGCTGCTGAAACCAGCCAATTGAGAGGGAAATTTCGAACCAGATTCCTAGCAAAGAAGTTGAAGGTATTGAAACCGTGATCCAAGTGCGAGAGATGAAGATCAGGTCTGGTTCATATTTTCGATTTCTTGTAAAATGGATAGGAAGACCTGATTTTGAGAATTCGTGGATAAGTGAAGAAGAATTTATGAAGATTGATGCTGAGAGATGCCAAGCAGCTAAGGAGGCAACTCGACCGGAGTCGAGTTCTTTAACTGGGGGAGAATGATGGAAACTCTAGTGCTGGGATATTTATTATTTATTGATAGTCCAAAAGTCAGTCTTGGTCAGTATTGGTTGTGTGAAATATTAATGTTTTTTTAAAGTTTAATGTGTTTTATTCTATGAGTCTAGGAACCATAAGTTTTTTAATTATTGAAGTGTTATTATAAAAACAAGTGTCTGTAACCTTTAGGAGGCAGTTTTTAGCTTTTGGAAATATATTTCAGTTTCTATTCTCTGTGTTTAAAGATTTGGAAGACTTGGGTTTTAAGGATTCAACCTTGTGGCATTTTCTAGTCCCTCTACTGCTGCGTTTCGCACAAGAGGACAGTACCTGCCACTTACTTTCCTAGTTCTATTGTTTATGTTGTGTGCTGAATTTTTGTTTGAGTTTTTGGTTCACATCACATTTCTTTATCGCAATAGCATAAATCCTTTTATTAGTTTATTTTAACTTGCTTGAAGTAGTCAATTATGAAAACCTTCCCATATTGCTTGTTTTAATAGCACTTAGGCTAATCAATTTCCGTAATCAATCACTTGATCCTTATCAGGAACAAACTTTACTTAACCTTGTACTACTCTCCGACCTCGTACGATTGCGAGTGTCACTAAGAGGTAGTCAATAGCCAGGTCACTCTAGAAATGGGCCCTTTCACCATTCCCAATGATCACCTTCAAACCTTCATGAAGCATCTTTGCGGAAGAGGAACCTTCAGTAAACAGATCATTCACCGCTCTCACAAAAAAAGACCCTGCAAAAGAAGTCTTCTAATCCCAAATGATCATACTTTCAGAAATTCCATACTTAGCGCAAATGATCTTTTTCCACAACGAGGTAGTTTCTTTCCCAAACCGCTATACCCATTTAGCTAAAAGACCTTTGTTTTTGTCTAGAATCCTTCCAAAGCCTAAACCTCCATTTCTTTTGCTTCTATATACACTGGCCTAATCCACCACATGAAGTTTCCTCTTGTTAGTACCATCCCCCCCACACACATACAAAAAAAAAAAAAAAAAAAAAAAATCCTTTAAAGACTCTCAATGTGTTTAGCCACATCAATCGGAATCTTGATGACCGACACGTAATAAGAGGGGATACAAGAAATGACTGATTTAATTAGAACTAGTCTACCACCCTTTCTTAGAAATTTTCTCTTACAAGGCGCCAACCGATTCTCAATTCATTGAACAACGGATTTACAAAATTTTTTGGCACAAGGTCTAGTGCCAAGAGGGAGACCAAGATAAGTAATCGAAAGAGAACCTTTTTTACATTTAAACATCTTTGCCCAACTCCCATTATCCACCGAATTCTCTCCCACTTTCACAATACAAGTTTTATGGAAATTAATTCGTAGACCCGACGCCACTTCAAAGCACTGCAAGATTCTTCTAACATTGATAAGGTAATCCTTTTGAGGTTTGATGAAAAGGATTGTGTCGTCCGCGAATTGAAGGTGAGTGATATGTACCCCTCCCTCACCATACCTCATCCATTCAATCATATTCAATCTAGAAGCCTTATTTAAAACACAATTCAAACCTTCTGTAACAATATTGAAAAGAAAAGGGGATATAGGATCACCTTGTCTTAAACCTCTCTCAACATCAAACTGAGCGATGGGACAACCATTGACGAGAACCGGCAATCTAGGAAAAGAAATGCACCATCTAATCCATTGTCTCATTTTGCATCCAAAACCCATACCTTCCAATAACCTATCCAAAAAGCTATGATCCACACTATCATAAGCTTTTTCGAAGTCCAACTTCACAATTAAACCCCCATCATTATCATTCTTCCACGAATGAATAATTTCCTCTGCCACCACGAAACTATCCACAATTTGTTTACCTTTTACGAACGCCATCTGAGGTTCTCCAATAACCAAGTTCATAACACTTCTCAGCCTATTAGCCAGTGTTTTGGCTAATATTTTGTACATGGAACCAATCAAACTTATCGGCCTGAAGTCAGAAACTTGATATGGATTAGCACATTTCGGTATAAGAGCCACAAAATTGTTGTTCAACTCCTTCACAATGGACCCATATCTATGAAACTCATCAATTAATCTCATAAAGTCCTCTTGAATCACTTCCCAATGAGCTTTAATGAAATTCATGTTAAAACCGTATGGGCCTGGGGCTTTGTTACCATCACAACTACATAGCGCCCTCCACACCTCATTGGAACTAAAACGATCTTCAAGAGATGATTTTGCCTCCTCCGAAATAGAAGCCAAACCCAGATCACCTACCTTAGGATACACCACATCCGCCCTTTTAAAATGATTTTTGAATTTTTGATACCTACCACCATTTGTTTAATAGATGTCTTAGCTACCCGAAGTTTACATGCCAAAATGAAGCTTTTCAATCTACCAAAATTCTGCGCTTTCCAATCCTCATTCACCTGCGTCATCATTCCTTTTGTCTTCCAACCAAGAATTGAGAAACCGAAAAGGACTAGGCCCCCACTTATCCTTCGGTTCACCAAGTGAGATAACGTTATGATCTGACACACTTCTATCGAACCCAATTTGAATTAACTTAGGGAACCAAAATAAAAGGATGGGAGAAATTAAGAACCTATCAAGCCTTGCCCAGGAGGCTACCTCCCTATGATTAGACCAAGTAAACGAAACACCATGCAAAGGTAAATCCACCACCTTTGCATGAAGAAGGAAATTGCTAAAACTCCTCACAGCTTCCTTAACACACACAACACCTCGCCTTTCCAAAGGGTCAAGAACAGTATTAAAATCCCCCCTAAACACCAAGGCATCTCAAATGTCGATTGCGCCGACAAAATAAAGTTCTAAAGATCTTTCCTTCCTGATTCAACGTTAGGCGTATACCCATTACAAAAAACAATCTCTACCTTCAACGGAAGCCACTCCCCTGCAAGAATGATGCAACTTTTATTAAAAATGCAAGCCTTAGCCGAGAAGAGATCTTCATTCCAAAGGGTAATCAAACCACCAGAAGCTCCTTTAGCCTCCACACTCACCCCCTTACTAAGAATTTTACCACCAAGAGCCTTAATGATCGAAGAGTCACAAACATTCAGCTTTGTTTCTTGAAGAAATAGAACATTTGGTTTGTTGTTTATGACATGTCTTCTCACCACATTTTGCTTCTCCTTCCTTCCCAAACCTCTAACGTTCCAAGAGGTGATTAACATTTAAAACATAAGAAAGCCCCGTTACTCAAACAAATGACAAGCTTACTCTCCATTAATCCCTGCATCAGTAATTCTCGCTTCGTCCTCCTTCTAGCATCATCCTTCACCTCTCTTCTTGTCGAAAACTCAGCCAAATCTTGTTCCTTTTTCTTGAAATCAAAATCCAAGGCCATTCCTGTTTCTATGACTATGACAATTTCTTCTTCCAAGTTCTCAGGCTGTGGTCTACCTATTTCATTAGGATCATCTATGAATGAATCTATAGCGCCTCAGTATTATGATTTAGAGTATTCATGACATGAGTTTTAGTAGAGAGTCCAGATTGTTTCTTGACACCTGGTTTCCTGCCTCTCTTCCTTTTCATTTGAGAGCTGGATATTTCTTGTTGTCTCATGAGTTCTTCTTCAGCAGTAACCATGATCTAAACCATCTCTTATTATTTCATAAACTCTTCTTCAGCAGCAACCATAACCTGGACCATCTCTTATTGTCTCATAAATTCTTCTTCTACTACAACCGTAATCTGAATCATCTCACAGTCCAAAGTCGATAGAGAATTATCCGATAGTCCTTGTGATCCATTCGAATTCCCAAAATCTAGTTTCCTAGTTAATTCGGACATCATAGCCTCATGAGAATCAACTGGCTCCCATCTTCTATGTTGACTGGGACTTGAAGGAGCTATCCCATTAACATAAGAGTAGTTTTCCTTCTCCAGCTTATTTCCAACAGCCTCTGAAATTCTGGACTCATGGCCAGTCTTGTAAGGATTCTTACTTAGGCCTTCTTTTTTGTAAACACCATGTCAGGTCTAACTTTGTTTCCACAAGTGAAGACCCATTTTTCCTTGAAAATCTTTTGAGCCCATGTTCTAAACCTGAGGGAACCAACTTGCCCATTATAAGCCCATCCTCTGAATCCTGAGTCGAAGATATTTCTTCAAAGCGATTGGGCCTTGAACATTCTCCTTTCTTCAAATAAGAATCTGTTATAGCCCAATCCCGAATTGTGTCATCTTATGAGGTAGAGGATTCCTCCTCAACACAAAACACAACCGTTCTACCCCTTTTCTGCTTTGCCAGATTCACTCCCGTGCCTTTGTACGACCTCACAGGTAATGCTTCAGGTCTCACCTTTATCTTTCGAATCCAAGGTTCTTTTCCTTTATCAGAAGCAAAGTTCCCTAAAAGGTCTTTATCTTGATTATTGAACCTATTCACCAAATTGGAATTTCTGTCAACCTCATATCTTCTCATCTTTCTAACACTACCCTTTGTGTTTGAAAATTGAAAAGGCTCTTCTGTTGTGCAGGCTACTTTCTCGATCCTCCATCTGGCACCATTTGACTTTCTAAATGGAGTAACCTCACTAACCATTCCTTCTTCCTGCCTCTGATCAGCAAAAAACGTTCTCTCCTTCTTCGTCAAGCCTAGAAACTTGCCTATCCAATGGAAATCCACTTGCGCTGCTTCTTCCCAGACCTTACTTTAAAGGATTTATTGTTAGGATTATGCTCAATAGCAAGAGTGTAATATTGTAATTAACAATCTTTTTCATATTAATAAAGTGATTTCTGGTTTAACAAATCTTATAGCATTTATAGTTTAATATTATAATTGTCAAAGTAAATAATCATAAGGTCTAAAGACTATGAGAAAAGAAGAATTGTTCGTACATCTGGATATGTATGTGGTAGACACAATTCTTTAGTTAGTCTTGAATATTGTTCACAACTTAAGTTAAAGGTTGGGCACCTTTATCTTGTTAAAGTTGTAAAATTCTTTTGCTAGCATTTGAGTGGGATCAAATGAGATATGATGAGTCTAAAATTATCGGAGTGTCTTCGAGCAAAAGAATCTAGTGCACTGGGTGCATTGAACTGGATGCATTGAACTGGATCACAATGAAAAGCTTTATCTAGAACCGTCAATAGATAATAGTCTTTTCATTATCAGGACAATCGGAGAATCTATCTTAATCCTGAGATAAATGATGGACTTATGGTTGCAAGTGATATCATTTGAGTTATCAATGAGTACGATTATATAGCATAGTCTATCCTCGATAGTTTGGTGATATTCATTTGTTAATCGATAGAGAACTTCATTTATAGATATGGACATCGTGGCTCCATTTATTAAATGAGAGTATAATATCATCATATGGATGTTTTGAGGTAATTGGATATTAAATCTCAACGTTGAGTTTTCGATAGTGACTATTGAAAACATGGCTTCTGGACAAGTCAAAATATCCAAGTTCAAAACGTGGTCATATGAGTAAATATGGTAACTTGGAGAGTTATAGGCAGTCTATGAACTCTTGGCGATTACTGATATTAATCACGAGGATACACTATCTCCAATATGATTGTCTAGGGTTATGAAAAAGGAACGTCTTCCTTTTCTATCTTTATTTAAGAGTTCAATTTTAGCTCTTTAGTGGAATGAGTTAAAATTAATGGATCGGACCTAAGTGAATCATTTGTTGATTGTGATTAGGTTGTGTCTATTGAAGCTTAAATTTAGATAGCCCGCCAAGATCCCCAATCCACACGGACTTGCATGGATCACTTGATATATTCTACCGGACCAATTTAAGGGTCCATCTAGAATTGCATTTAATATATTAAGAATATAATTTGTACATTAATTATTTAATGGGCTGCTCAATTATATTTATATATTAATGAATGGCATGTGGGCTTATTTCTTTTAGTAAGAATGGGTCTGGTTCACATGTGGGCTTTTTATTTAAAGTCCAGTGGATTAAATGAAATAAGAAAATAATATATGGCCCAATTTTATACATGTGGGGCGGCAAGGTTAATAGATTAGCCTAATATATTATTTTGTTTCATTGTTTAATTAAATAAGAATTAATTAATTGTTTAATTAAGAAACAAATCTTTTTCTGATCAGGAAATATATTTCCTAGAGATATACTATTGGTAGTAGTATATTAAAAGTAAAAGACTTATTTGGTAAGAAAATAAATAATAAGTTTTATTTATTTAATCAAATAGGAAAGTCTTTTATTAAGTCAATAAAAGAATAAAAATACTTATGAGTTGAATTAGGGTTAGAAGTCTAATTAACATGTGAATTAGGGTACAACACAAATCCTTTTTTGTAGAGGAAATTTGGCAACCCTAATTGGACCACATGGAGATTTCGGCCAACCCTAAAAGGAAGAGGAGAAAAATTTCGGCCACCCTATATAACACTTGTTATAGAATTCAGCCACCCTACTTGATTGATTCAATTTTTTTCTTCTTCTAAACTCATAGAAAAGTATTAGATTTTATTCTACTAAAACATAAAAGAAAAGAAAAAGATTATTCTTTTGATGGTACACTAATTGCTTGTTCATCAATAAGCTTGTGTGTACAACATCGAATTAGGTTCACGCGAGTTTCGATCATTAGATTGAGAACTCAAAAGTGACCGGAATAATCTTTGTATTCTTTTGATTGTTTTGTGACTAACAAAAGAAAAAGAAAAGTTTGTTTGTCCATTCTCAGGTTTGCAATTCAAAGAAAAAGGGAGACCACGCTCCTATGTGATTCACGTTCGTGCTAGGATTGAAGATCTTGCGGATTACCATCGACATAAGTCAATCGGATCACGCGACAAAAGGTATTCAACTTTTGTTACTTTATATATGGTTAATTAATTAAAGGGGTTAAGGTTCATAAAAATGAAAAATTTTAAAACATACTAAATCTATTTTTTAGTCTCGCTTCCGCTGCGTGTACTACGGTATTTTTCCCTACATTTGTCACCATCATTTACTTTAATGTGAAATGGGATGGAACTTTTTCCTGGAATAAGAGTTAGAATTCGACCTTGATCAATTTGATTCCTCTTCACCGTTTCCTCATCCACAATCAAGGTTTCTCCAACTAGCCACCCAATTTTCTGAAAAAAAAAATCTTCATTCCAACAGTTTAGAGGGATTCCTGGGCAACAAACCCAAGCTAGTCTTGCTTGAGGAATTAAGGATTCCGATTATAAAGCCATCGACAAGAAACTCTCCTACCAAAAAGTGTTAGGATTATGCTCAATAGCAAGAGTGTAGTATTGTAATTGACAATCTTTTTCATATTAATAAAGTGATTTCTGGTTTAACAAATCTTATAGCATTTATAGTTTAATATTATAATTGTCAAAAGTAAATAATCATAAGGTCTAAAGACTATGAGAAAAGAAGAATTGTTCATACATCTGGATATGTATGAGGAAGACACAATTCTTTAGTTAGTCTTGAATAATGTTCACAACTTAAGTTAAAGGTTGGGCACCTTTACCCTGTTAAAGTTGTAGAATTCTTTTGCTAGCATTTGAGTGGGATCAAATGAGATATGATGAGTCTAAAATCATCGGAGGGTCTTTGAGTAAAACAATCTAGTGCACTGGGTGCATTGAACTGGATCATAATGAAAAGCTTTATCTAGAACCGTCAATAGATAATATTCTTTTCATTATCAGGACAATCGGAGAGTCTATCTTAATCCTGAGATAAATGATGGACTTATGGTTGCAAGTGGTATCATTTGAGTTATCAATGAGTATGATTATATAGCATAGTCTATCTTCGATAGTTTGGTGATATTCATTTGTTAATCGATAGAGGACTTCATTTATAGATATAGACATCATGGCTCCATTTTTTAAATGAGAGTATAATATCATAATATAAATGTTTTGAGGTAATTGGATATTAAATCTCAACATTGAGTTTTCAATAGTGACTATTGAAAACATGGCTTCTGGACAAGTCAAAATATCCAAGTTCAAAACGTGGTCATATGAGTAAAAATGGTAACTTGGAGAGTTATAGGCGGTCTATGAACTCTTGGCGATTACTGATATTAATCACGAGGATACACTATCTCCAATATGATTGTCTAGGGTATGAATGAGGAACATCTTCTTATTCTATCTTTATTTAAGAGTTCAATTTTAGCTCTTTGGTGGAATGAGTTAAAATTAATGGATCGGACCTAAGTGAATCATTTGTTGATTGTGATTAGGTTATGTCTATTGAAGCTTAAATTTAGATAGTCCGCCAAGATCCCTAATCCACACGGACTTACATGGATCACTTGATATATTCTACCGGACCAATTTATGGGTCCATCTAGAATTGTATTTAATATATTAAGAATATAATTTGCATATTATTTATTTAATGGGCTGATCAATTATATTAATATATTAATGAAAGACATGTGGGCTTGTTTCTTTTAGTAAGAATAGGTCTGGTTCACATGTGGGCTTTTTAATATAAAGTCTAATGGATTCAATAAAATAAGAAAATAAGAAAATAATATTGAGCCCATATATACATGATGTGGGCGGCAAGACTAGATATTAGTCTAATATATTATTTTATTTTATTATTTGATTAAATGAGAATTAATTAATTATTTATTTATTTATTTATTTATTTAATTAAAAATCAAAATCTTTTTCTGATCAAGAAATATGTTTCCTAGAATACTAAAAGTAAAACACTTAATTTGGTAATTAGATAAATAAAAGATTTGTTTATCTAATCAAATTAGGAAGTCTTTTATTAAGTAAATAAAAAGATAAAATATCTATGAGTTGAATTAGGGTTAGGATTCTAAAGTTGATAGGAATTAGGGCAAAGCACAAATCCTCTTGAGTAGAGGATTTAGCCAACCCTAGTCTCCCATCATAAGGTGAATTCGGCCAACCCTAATTAGGAGAGAAGAAATTTTCGGCCACCCTATATAATGCATGCTATAGAACTCGGCCACTCACTCTTGCTTGATTGATTCACTTGATCAATTTCTTCTTCTTCTCATACTCATAGAAAAGGTTTTATTTTTTTGGCTAAGACACAAAAGAAAAAAGGATTGTTTTAATTTCGATAGTATACTATTAGCCTAAACATCAATTGGCTTTTGGTGTACAATTTCGAATAAGGTTCACGCGAGTTTCAATCACTAGATTGAGAACTCAAAAGTGACCGGAATAATCTTGGTTTTCTTTTGGAGGCAGAGACACTAACAAATCAGAAAAAGGAGATTTTGTTTTCCATCTTTCAGGTACGCAATTCAAAGAAAAGGGAGACCACGCTCCTAGGTGATTCACGTTCGTGCTAGGATTGAAGATCTTACGGATTACCATCGACGCAAGTCAATCGGATCACGCTACAAAAGGTATTATACTTTTATTAGTTTATATATATGTTTAATTAATTTAAAGGGTTAAGGTTCATCAAAGGAAAAATTTTAAAATATACTAAATCGCTTTTAGTCTCACTTCCATTACGTTGAACGTATTTTTCCCTACAAAAAGATCGATTATTAATAAAAGTTCTCAAATCAACTTTAAAATTAAACCTCCATAATATACTTTTATCCCTATAATAAGTAGAGTAAAACGATATACCTACTTTAGACAATTGATCATTAACCTTCGACACATTTGAAAAATGCTTGAGAACACCTATAGCGCACATTCTCTGAAACAAATTAACGGTGTGTTCGATATATATCTAGGGGGGTTGAATAGATTTTAAGCTTTATTACCCAATTTTCGCATGCAAGTCAATTTTACGAAAATGCCCCTACCAGTCAAAAATACAAGCAAGTGTAATATAGTGCGGAATTTAAATGACACTTGATGTATACGTGGAAACCCAACCACTGGGAAAAACCACGGGCTGTTTAGTGCGCCACACTCAGACCTTGAAATCCACTAATTGAAATGGAGTTTACAACCTATGTAGACCTCGTCTAACACTCCGATCAATAACCCCCCACTTCTACCACTCGGGCCTTTAAAAGTGGCTCTAGTCCAATTGCTTGAGGCCTAAGCAATCTTAGCCTCAAGACTTAATTCTCAATGAAGAGATTATGCAACCTATGTGAATATGTATAAATATTCAAATAACAAACAAGGCTAGGTAACCTTAGATACTTATCTAGGATGATGATATAATCAATTTAAATCAACCTAGATATCAATTGCTAAATGACATGTCAAATAGCTTAGCTAATCAAGATTAATCAAAAACCTAATTGTCTATCACAATACAACACTCAATCAATTCATCACAATTAATTCTCCATTCTTGTATTTATCATATGATCAAAAACATACAAGTAAATTAAAAGAGAATATGCATAATAGTAAAATACTAAAATAAGATGAAATTAATCAAAATCTTACCAAGCATGTTGTGATGATGCAAACCCATTCATGGATGAATGCAAGATGAACTTTGATGCACAAAGGAATGTATTTGAGTGTTTAAATGAGCAAACTTGGTTGCTTTTTCTCTCAAAATCTCTCTTTAAAATATAGGGTTCTTGATAATCAAATAGTCATATTCAGAACAAGAGAAAGTGAGATATTTATAGGCATGAAAAACAGAGCATGTGAAAAGATAAGTTTGCCCATGAAATCGCACGATCGGCAGTTTCATTCGGTGACCAGGCCGCCGTTTACAACAGCAGAATTGAACCCGAGAAGAACAGGGGAACAACGACGGTTTCGAAACCGCCGAACTAACCGCATAATCAAACCAAGAGATAAAATCAATCAAGTATGATCGGCGGTTTCGAACGGCGGTCGGAGGCCGCCGATCTTAACCGCAGAATCACTCCAGACCTTTCTGGACTGAAACGACGGTTTCAATTCGGCGGCCAGGCCACCGATCAAACCGCCTATTCATTAGTGATGGTGAATCTAAAGGAGAAGCCAAGAGCATTCTCCATGGGTGGTCTTCGCGCAAAACCAAGCACATTCTAGTGCATGCGCGGACATTTCCGAACACTATCAGGAAACGAATTACAAAGCACATATACACACAACAAGATATCAATCAAAGTGCTAGTGTGTAAAGTGACATGTGAAGAGTATGCACATAAATGCAAGTATGCTAAGTGTGTGTATGCAAACTAAATCACTTCAAAGAAAAACTAAGCACTAGAGATTATACATTTGGCGTGCTTGTCCCTTGAGGTCTTGAAAGGGCATTCGAGCTTGAAGATCAATCACCTAAACTACCCTTACATAATCAACCCCAACAAGTGGTTTGTCCACGAAATAAGCCAATCAAGATATGGGAATCCTTACAATCTCCCCATTTGGCTATTTCGTGACAAAACCACCACCCACATTGATTCCTCACAACATAATAGAAACTATGGGTCTACAATGAATTTCTACATTACAAAGAGATATATAGAAATAATCTTGAAGTCTTCAATCTCATGTAGAACAATCAATCCCTGAAAACAAAGTTTTTATACTTTCCAATTCAAGTAAAATGTGAGATTAATCAAGTGAGAGCATAAATAAGCATTTGCATTCTAGAAATTTAAGTACAACAACAACATCATGCAATGTATGATGAATGCAATGCTCCCCCTCAAAGGGTTACTCCCCCTCAATGTATTGTCTCCCTAACATGCACAATTGCTACCACAATTTGCAACTCCCCTTACCACCATTCTACTCCCCTTTTTTGTCATGATATAGGCAAATGAGTAGTCCCCAACCGGGTCACTTAGCAAAGAGAGATAGTAGCATACTATATACTTGCATAATCATATAATCCACTTTATGCAACTCAATCAATTGGAGAGAAACAAGGAGATTTATTTAAAATAAATGTGTGAATCAAAACATGCTTTGCATACAAGACATGTAGCATTTAAGTCCAAAATACAATGGTATTTGGCAAAGCAAACGACAAAGGTTTCAAATAAGAATTCAAACCAATTTCACCAATGTCATGAGAGAAGCAAGGATATAGAGTTTTCATTGATTTTAATATATGAGCAACTATATCCATCTTTATAAGTCAAACATGTCATGAGCAACTTTACACTCTATTTAATTTTTCCGGGAATGAAACTCGTATGATAGTAGACATGTTCAACAAATAAAGAAGGAGAGACATTTGGATTTTAAAAACCTTTGAACGGATACAAGATCCTTTATTCATTGAGTCTCATAAGCTTTTTCACACAAGATTTGCATTTTAAGAATATGCAATCATCAATTCATGCTTTTTCATTTGAGCATGTTATATGAATTTCTTGCTTTTTCATTTGACATTAGCATGTTATAAACAACTCGTGCTTTTCAATTTTTAAGCATGTCATTAAGAATCATCATGTCATGGAGATAACTATAGGTCATTCAAATCATACTTCCTATGTAAATCTCCTAGTCCAAAAATGCATGTTTGAACATAAATATGACATGGATTGTAAACAAGCATGGTTCACACTTATTGAATTGAAAACATATATACATATGTGCAACCAAGCTTACTCAAGCAAACAACAAAGAAGCATAAGATTTTTCAAATATTTGCATACAACAAGTATGCATAAGCTCTCTTTGCTTGAGTTCCCCATATGGGGTCAATCACCATCCTTCATCAATGAAGGTCATGAGGTCTTATAGACCTCCCAAGTCCATTTGACTTGGTTGAACCTATTTGAGACTTGTTAGTCTCGTAGTAAGCGGGTTCATTTTTTCTTATCCACATAGATATGACATTTTTCTTCTTAGTGGTCAATGGTTCAAGAGTTCTAGAAATAATAGGATCATGAACATGAATTTTTTCCTTCCTATTAACATGCATTCTAGCTCTTGTCATTCTCTTTTCAATCATGCTTTTGAATCTATATAATTTAATGAAATGAAAGCAATTTGGTCTAATGTGACCATCAATACCACAAAAGTGACATGTAGGGATAAATTTAGAATTCATACCATGTCCTTGAGCATGCATAGGAGCCTTCCCATGTCTTTGTGGTTGAGTGGGTTCAAACCTTCCTTATTGTTGAACCGGTCTAGCTTGCTTCCATGGTTCATTTTGCATGATAGGCCTCTTCCCTTGATGAATTTGAGCTTGAGGGAAGTTAGGTTGAGGAACTTTTTGAGCTTGAGGTTGTCTCCTTGGAGCTTACTTCACTTGTGCACTTCTTGAACATTGTCCTAGATCAATTTTCTTCCTAGGAGTGTGCACCGGCGAGGCTTCTATCTTGCCCAAACTCTTGACAAAGACGGTCTTGGTTGAAGTAGTGATCTCCTTGCTTTCTTCATACCCAATACCTCTCTTGTCACAAGGGTTCTTTCCACTACCAAGAATGTGGTCAAGTTTCTTGGTGCTTGTAGTCATCCTAGTCAATGACTCTTTAGCTTCATCAAGCTCTCTCTTCAACCCTTCTTCATTCCTCTTAGACATAGCTAGCTCATCCCTTAGCTTGTCTTCAATCATCTTGGATGTTTCCACTTGCTTACTCAAGTGGTCATTGTGTGTTGAAAGCTCTAGATTTTCATCCTCTAAAATCTTCAACTTTCTATTGTTCTTCTTCAATGAATTTTCACACTTGACTATAAAGTCATGAACATCTATTTTCTCTACACTTCCATTTGTAGAGTTAGATGAGGAGTCATCTTCACTTGCGTTATCTCCTCCACTCTCCTTCTCACTTATGGAGTCATTTCCCTCATTAAGACCTTCACCTTGGTCTCTTGAGTCAATGAGAGCCATATCCCAATGAGTAGCTACACTTATCTCCTCTAGAGTTACTTCTTCATCTTTTTCTTCTATGAGATCATTAGTCAAGGCTTTCTTACCAACAACTTTATCTTCTACACAAGTGGCTCCAAATGCCGTGTAGTCGATGGTAAACTCATCATCACTTGATGACTTGTCTCCTTTTTCAGAGTCATCACTTTCACTCCACGCGGCGGCCATTACTTTTGCCATCTTGTTCTTCAAATTCCAACAATCGGGTGAGATGTGTCCTATGCCGCCACACTCATAGCATTGGATCCCTTTCTTTTCGCTCTTCTCTTGCCTAGGCTCAAAATTCTTAAAGGGAGCATTTTTCTTCAAGTCTTGGCCTTTGGATCCTAAACCTTTCTTCTCGAATTTGACATTCTTGAATTTTCTAAGCATCAAAGCCATGTTTTCATCCGAGTCACCTTTATCGTCCTTTTCAACCTTGGAAGCTTTCAAAGCAATCCCTTTTTACTTTTTAGGAGGTGAAATACTAGGAGCCTTCCTAGATTCATAGGCGAGGAGTCTTCCAATTACCTCGCTCGGCTTCATATCCTTATATCCACTGTTTTCTTCTAAAGCCGTCACTTTTGCTTCAAACCTAACGGGGAGAGACCTCATAATTTTTTGCTTGACTCTCCTATCCGTATAAGGGTCACCGAGTTGATGGCTTTGATTTACAATATCCATCAACTTGACTTCAAAGTCATTAAAGCATTCATCCTCCTCCATCTTAAGCAACTCAAATTGCGTTTGAATGACTTGAAGCTTGGAATCCTTGACAACATCGGTTCCTTCATGTGCAATCTCTAGGATATCCCATGCCTCATTGGCAATCCTAGTGTTTTGAATCAGTTTGTACTGATTTTCATCCACTGCACATAGAAGAGCGTGCCAAGCCTTCCTATTCCATTTTGAAGTCTCAAACTCTTCAGTGGACCACTGAGCCTTAGGCTTGAGTACTTCTTCTCTACCGCCCATAGGAGTCATCTTAGGAGTCACATACCCATCTTCAATTGCCATCCATGCCCTATCATGGATTTGACACAAGTATGCCTCCATCTTGCCTGTCCATGAGGCATAATTCACACCGGTGAGGAGAGAAGGTCGTGTACTTGACGCACCCTCTTGGTTGCCACCGTATCCACTCATTGTATAATGAATGAATCAAATGAATGCAAAATGTATGAATGAGCAAAAATCACACAAATGCAAAACACACCAAAAATGAGCTAGGATCACCTAAGTATATCTAGGAACCCGCTCTGATACCATTTGAAACAAATTAATGGTGTGTTCGATATATATCTAGAGGGGGGGGTGAATAGATTTTAAGCTTTATTACTCAATTTTCGCATGCAAGTCAATTTTACGAAAATGCCTCTACTAGTCAAAAATACAAGCAAGTGTAATATAGTGCGGAATTTAAATGACACTTGATGTATACGTGGAAACCCAACCACTGGGAAAAACCACGGGCTATTTAGTGCGCCACACTCGGACCTCAAAATCCACTAATTGAAATGGAGTTTACAACCTATGTAGACCTCGTCTAACACTCCGATCAATAACCCCCCACTTCTACTACTCGGGCCTTTAAAAGTGGCTCTAGTCCAATTGCTTGAGGCCTAAGCAATCTTAGCCTCAAGACTTAATTCTCAATGAAGAGATTATGCAACCTATGTGAATATGTATAAATATTCAAATAACAAACAAGGCTAGGTAACCTTAGATGCTTATCTAGGATGATGATATAATCAATTTAAATCAACCCTAGATATCAATTGCTAAATGACATGTCAAATAGCTTAGCTGATCAAGATTAATCAAAAACCTAATTAGCTATCACAATACAACACTCAATCAATTCATCACAATTAATTCTCTATTCTTGTATTTATCATATGATCAAAAACATACAAGTAAATTAAAAGAGAATATGCTTGATAGTAAAATACTAAAATAAGATGAAATTAATCAAAATCTTACCAAGCTGTTAGGATTATGCTCAATAGCAAGAGTGTAATATTGTAATTAACAATCTTTTCATATTAATAAAGTGATTTCTGGTTTAACAAATCTTATAGCATTTATAGTTTAATATTATAATTGTCAAAGTAAATAATCATAAGGTCAAAAGACTATGAGAAAAGAAGAATTATTCGGACATCTGGATATGTATGAGGTAGACACAATTCTTTAGTTAGTCTTGAATAATGTTCACAACTTAAGTTAAAGGTTGGGCACCTTTATCTTGTTAAAGTTGTAGAATTCTTTTGCTAGCATTTGAGTGGGATCAAATGAGTTATGATGAGTTTGAAATCATCGGAGGGTCTTCGAGTAAAAGAATCTAGTGCATTGGGTGTATTAAACTGGATCACAATGAAAAGCTTTATCTAGAACCATCAATAGATAATAGTCTTTTCATTATCAGGACAATCGGAGAGTCTATCTTAATCCTGAGATAAATGATGTGTAAGGATTCCCGTTGTTTTTAATTGGCTTATTTCGTGATCAAACCATATGTGGGGGTTCTTTGTAAGGGTAGCCTAAGTATCGGTCTTAATGTTCGAAGCCCTTTGAAGACCTCGTGTTGATAAGCACCGAAGGTAAATTTCTATGTGCTTACCTTTCTTTGAAGAGATTTAGAAGCACACACACACTTTGCATTCTTACATTTGTGTGCATTCTCTTCATATGTCACATTACACACTAGCTCTTTGATTGTTATATCTTGTTGTGTATTTATGTGTCTTGTAATTCGTTTCCCGATAGTGTTCGGAAACGTCCGCGCATGCACTAGAATGTGCTTGGTTTTGCGCGAAGACCGCCCACGGAGAATGCCCTTGGCTTCTCCTTGGTTTTCACCTCTGTTGGTGATTGGCGGTTATGATCGGCGGCCTGGCCGCCGAATGGAACCGCCGTTTGCTTCTAGGAGCAATTCTACGGTCACGATCGGCGGTCACCGTTCATACCTGATCGATTTCGATCTCTCGGGTCTGATTCGGCGGTTAGGATCGGCGGTCATGAAACCGCCGAATGAACCGCCGTTTATGCTCTGTTCTTCACGAGCTCAATTCGGCGGTCATTATCGGCGGCCTGGCCGCCGATTGAAACCGCCGAACGGTGCGTTTCAAGGGTAAACTTGTCTTTTCACTTGCCCTTTTCTTGATGTCTATAAATATCACACTTTCTCATTTTCAGATTTAAATGTTCTTTAACTCTAAGAACCCTAAACTTAAAAGAGAGACATTTGAGAGAAAATCAAATCAAGAACACCTTTTTAACACTCAAAAACCATTCTCATATGCATCAAAATATCATCTAGCATTTTCTAGCTTAGTTAGGATGCTTGCTTGCATGGGTTTTGGTCAACACATATTCTTTGGTAAGTTCTTCACTATTATCATACATAATTAGTGTTTTATTTATCATTGACATCTCTTATATTATTTGTATGCTCTTGAATATATTCTAGATACAAATTAGAGATTGTTGTGTTGACATGATTGAGTGTTGTATTTTTTATAGCTATCTAGGTTTTGTTAATCTATGTTTAGCTAAGCTATTTGACATGTCATCTAGCTTTTAATATCTAGGATTGAATTAATTGCATATTCACTATCCTAGATAAGCATATAGAGTAACCTAGCTCTTAATTGCATTTTGGATATTTTATATATTCACATAGGTTGTATATTCTCTTCATAGAGAAAGTAAGTCTTGTGTGTAGCATCCGGGATTAGGTTGCTTAGAACGCAAGCAAATTGGACTAGGTTCACTCATACCGGGATTAGGTAGGTGTGTGATTACTTCCGGGATTAGGTTGTAATCGTTTGCACATTTAGTGGATTCGAGGTTCGAGTGTGGCTTACTTACATAGCCCGTGGTTTTTCCCGTGAGGGTTTCCACGTAAAAACCAAGTGTTGTTTTAATTTCCGCACCATATTACAATTGCTTGGTTATATTATCTTGAGGGCATTTTCGTAATTTTGACTAACACGAAAAATTGGGTAAAAAGCGTAAAATCTATTCACCCCCCCTCTAGATAGCTTTATACACACCGTGCTATTATTTGTTTCATGATGGACTTATGGTTGCAAGTGGTATCATTTGAGTTATCAATTAGTACGATTATATAGCATAGTCTATCCTTGATAGTTTGGTGATATTCATTTGTTAATCGATAGAGGACTTCATTTATAGATATGGACATCGTGGCTCCATTTATTAAATGAGAGTAGAATATCATCATATGGATGTTTTGAGGTATTGGATATTGAATCTTAACGTTAAGTTTTCGATAAAGTCTATTGAAACATAGCTTCTGGACAAGTCAAAATATCCAAGTTCAAAATGTGGTCATATGAGGAAATATGGTAACTTGGAGAGCTATAGGCGGTCTATGAGCTCTTGACGATTACTGATATTCTTCACGAGGATACACCATCTCTAATAAGATTGTCTAGGGTTCGAATGAGAAATAATTACTTATTCTATTTTTATTTAAGAGTTCAATTTTAGCTCTTTAGTGGAATGAGTTAAAATTAATAGATTGGACCTAAGTGAATCATTTGTTGATTGTGATTAGGTTATGTCTATTGAAGCTTAAATTTAGATAGCCCGCCAAGATCCCCAATCCACACGAACTTGCATGGATCACTTGATATATTCTACCGGACCAATTTATGGGTCCATCTAGAATTGCATTTAATATATTAAGAATATAATTTGCACATTATTTATTTAATGAGCTGATCAATTATATTAATATATTAATGAAAGGCATGTGGGCTTGTTTCTTTTAGTAAGAATGGGTCTGGTTCACATGTGGGCTTTTTATTTAAAGTCTAATGGATTAAATAAGATAAGAAAATAATATTAGGCCCATGTTTAATGGTGTGGGTGGCAAGACTAGAAAATAGTCTAAAGATATTATTTTATTTTATTGTTTGATTAAATGGAGATTAATTAATTTATTAGTTAATCATTTAATTGAGAATCAAAATCTTTTTCTGATCAGGAAATATGTTTCCTAGATTAAATACTATTGGTAGTAGTATACTAAAGTAAAAGACTTATTTGGTAAGAAGATAAATAATAAGTTTTATTTATCTAATCAAATTAGGAAGTCTTTTATTAAGTCAATAAAGAATTAAACACTTATGAGTTGAATTAGGGTTAGGATTCTAAAGTTGATAGGAATTAGGGTAAAGCACAAATCCTCTTTAGTAGAGAATTCGGCCAACCCTAATTACATCATAAGTTGAATTTGGCCAACCCTAATAGAAAGAGAAGAAGAATTTGGCCACCCTATATAATACATATTATAGGATTCGGCCACTCTAATCCTCTAATTGATTCACTTGATCAACTTCTTCTTCTTCTAGCTTGAATCATACTCATAGACAAGGGTTTAATTTTCGGCCAAGACACAAGAG
Organism: Acer yangbiense; assembly: GCA_008009225.1. Lineage (NCBI taxonomy): Eukaryota > Viridiplantae > Streptophyta > Magnoliopsida > Sapindales > Sapindaceae > Acer > Acer yangbiense. The sequence goes on from CM017767.1 coordinate 32,201,635, forward strand.
AGAAAAGATTGTTTTATTTCGATAGTATACTATTAGCTTAAACATCAATAGGCTTTTGGTGTACAATTTTGAATAAGGTTCACGCGAGTTTCGATCACTAGATTGAGAACTCAAAAGTGACCGGAATAATCTTTGTTATCTTTTGGACGTTGAGAGACTAACAAATCAGAAAAAAAGGAGATTTTGTTTTCCATCTTCAGGTACGCAATTCAAAGAAAGGGAGACCACGCTCCTAGGTGATTCACGTTCGTGATAGGATTGGAAGATCTTGCGGATTACCATCGACGCAAGTCAATCGGATCACGCGACAAAAGGTATTCTACTTTTATCAGTATATATATATGTTTAATTAATTTAAAGGGTTAAGGTTCATCAAAGGAAAAAATTTTAAATATACTAAACTCGTTTTTAGTCTCGCTTCAGCTGCGTGCAAACGTTTTTTTTTCCTACAGCATGTTTTGATGATACAAACCCATTCATGGATGAATGCAAGATGAACTTTGATGCACAAAGGAATGTATTTGAGTGTTTAAATGAGCAAACTTGGTTGCTTTTTCTCTCAAAATCTCTCTTTAAAATATAGGGTTCTTGATAATCAAAGAGTCATATTCAGAACAAGAGAAAGTGAGATATTTATAGGCATGAAAAACAGAGCATGTGAAAAGATAAGTTTTCCCTTGAAATCGCACTATCGGTGGTTCATTCGGCGGCCAGGCCGCCGTTTACAACCGCAGAATTGAACCCGAGAAGAATAGGGGAACAACGACGGTTTTAAAACCGCCGAACTAACCACAAAATCAAATCGAGAGATAAAATCAATCAGGTATGATCGGCGATTTCGAACGGCGGTTAGAGGTCACCGATCTTAACCGTAGAATCAATCCAGGCCTTTCTGGACTGAAACGGCGGTTTCAATTCGGTGGCCAGGTCGTCGATCAAACCGTCGATTCACCAGTGATGGTGAATCTAAAGGAGAAGCCAAGAGCATTCTTCGTGGGTGGTCTTCGCGTAAAACCAAGCACATTCTAATGCATGCGCGGATGTTTCCGAACACTATCGGGAAACGAATTACAAAGCACATATACACACAACAAGATATCAATCAAAGTGCTAGTGTGTAAAGTGTCATGTGAAGAGTATGCATACAAATGCAAGTATGCTAAGTGTGTGTGTGCTAACTAAATCTCTTCAAAGAAAAACTAAGCACTACAGATTATACCTTTGGCGTACTTGTCCCTTGAGGTCTTGAAAGGGCCTTCGAGCTTGAAGATCAATCACCTAAACTACCCTTGCATAATCAACCCCAACAAGTGGTTTGTCCACAAAATAAGTCAATCAAGATATGGGAATCCTTACATTCTCAACCAATCCTCATCCTTTTTCAAAATCTTCCATGAAATGTATAAAGAATCCTCATATTTGTTAATTTTTGGTGCATTTTTTTTAACATGCTTGCCTCTTACAACTTCAACAAACGATCTCACACCATCAGGTCTAGCCTTTTCAGACCCAGAGTCAGTTTGTCTGCTACCTGGATTATCCCTTCCCACATTCCTGAAGTTTCTGCTATGTATAATTCTTCTTTTCTCCCATCCATAATCTACCACCTTAGCAACAATCAGCCAACCATATAGACATGCATACCGTTGGTCAGTTTAACCACCTTGGTCGCCTCTTCTAAAGAGCCAAATCTATCAAACGCATAGCAGCTTCTCCTGCAATTATTCTTTGATGATAAGAACAGATCTCTCTCTCTCCCGAAGGGTTTGAAGATCCCCCATAAGCCCGTCGAATCCATACATTTGTTGATATTGTCAACAAAAACTGAAACAAGACTATCTCTAAAGTCCTTTCTTTCACCCTCACTATAGATGTCAGACCTTTTCTCTCTAAACCTCTCACTCTCTCTCATCTTCCAATCAACTTTGTGTAAATGCTCCACATGTACCATAGAATCGATCGGGAGGTTTTTGCCCGGTTGGTGATAACCCACAAGTGTTACCCAGTCGAGTCTCTACTGGTCATAGCGGTCTGGTTATGGATTGAAGAGAAGGGTTTCCTTAGTCTCATCTCCAAGATGTCCAAGCTGTTAAATCAGATGGTGAATTTTCTAGCCAGAGAAGCTGTTTCAAGTTTGAATTACTTGAAATCAGAGCAGGTTCCTAATGTTCCTCCAAATGGCGGCATATACTTCACTTCTCAACTCCTGGACAGAACTGACATGTCTTTGCTTTTCTTCTACCACAACTGGTTCTCTGCCATTGTTGGTGTAAAAAACGTTCTCAACTCTGTTGGTGCTAAAATTTTCACATATATTTTACCTCTTGTGACGGTTATTCAGATAAATTGCTTCTATTACTGTTATCATATCAAATATAATATGATTTGATATTTCATTTTTTGTAACTGTTGTTGTAGGGGTGGGGGTGGGGGTGAGGGTGGGGGTGGAGGTGGTGGTCTTCTTTGTTTTAGCCAATTTCGATGGCTGGTTTTCCTCATCAGTATTTCGGTGATGTGGAGATTATGCAGAGTGTGATGAACTATGTTGAAATACCAAAAGTAGCAGGAGGGGATCAAATATTACAACTGTGGAGTATGCCGGTGATACCAGAGAATGTTGTATTTGAGGACGACTGGAGCATGTTCCTGACATACTCAAGGGGTTTTCGGGTGATAAAATGAAGTGAGGGGGCTTTTCACCATACTATATGGACTTGATGATGTTACTGATATGATTATGCAAAAAAAAAAAATCCGATGATGCTCAACCATTGTTTGCTCACTTGATTTTGAACTCTATCACCACTGTTGATTGCATTCTTAATGACACGGGAGTGACTAGTTATATAACTCATGATCAAGGTACAAAAAGGTTCCAAATTCTCACTTTAATTTGTTAAGCATCAAGTCATGTTCAAATGGCAATTTCGAGACTTCATAACTTATGATTCCGAAAGAATTAGCTGACGTGCCTTATGTCATTAGAAAGATCAGTGTCTTAACTATATTTTCCACTTTTGAATTACATCGGTTGAGGCTTTCTAGAAAGAGTTATCACTGTTTTTACTTTCAAGGTTCAACAATCAACAATTGAGGGATTCAAAAAGTTCAGCTTTAATGTCTTTAATTTCTTTATTTAAAATGCTTTAAATTGTGTTGTTATCTTTTATTTTTGTTCCTTTCCTTTGCATGGAGGGTTGTTCCATGATTAGGCTATATAATGAGCATTTATCCTTGTTAAATGAAGCAATCAATATCAAATATCAGAAAATTATCTCTTTTGAAGTTTTATCCTTCATCTCTTTATCTCTTTGGTGGATTTCCATTTAGTGGTGAGTTCTTTTAGTTATGTATCCTTTGTTGAATACTTTAGGGTGGTGATATTCTGCATCCTTTTTATGATTTAACTTTGGTGGTGATCTTTATCTACTTTTCATTGAGTTTCCTTTGGGTGGTGATTTCTATATCCCTTTGAAGATTTGGTTGTTATTTTCCATTCGCTCGTGGTTCTTCTTGCTTTTCGATTATCTCGGTATCAGTTTGGTATCAAAGCTTAAGGTTGTTCTTTGTTTGCTATGTTAATATCAACGTCGTCGTATGCTAACTATTAATGAAGAGACAGCTCCTCAAGTAAATCAACGAAATATTATTATGGATGATTTAAGGCAGTAAATCCATCAGCTCCAGCAATGTTTGCATCTCTACGAGAATCACGATCGTGAGGAGAATGAAGGATTCGAAGATGATGGTGATAATGTTAATCATTTCCATCAAACGTGCAGCCATGTTTCTGATGATAGCACTCCATATCCATGTGATTTGAGATATTATAGGTATAGAGAACATGATACTCAGCGGGATTTCAATGCCAAAGTAGAGATTTCAGAGTTTGAAGGGAAGATGTAACCAGACGAGTTTATAGAATGGTTAAATACTATGGATCATATCTTCGAATACCAAGATGTCCTAGAACATAAAAAGATGAAACTTGTTGCCATCAAACTTTGAAAGCATGCCTCCTTTTGGTTGGAGAATCCTAAGAAATAGAGAGATAGAGAAGGAAGAAGCAAGATTGTGACTTGGGTTAAGATGAAAAAGGAATTGACAAGGAAGTATCTACCAGACAACTATCGGTAAGATGTTTTTTTAAATATTCAGAACTTTAGACAAAAGGATCTTTCAATCGCGGAATATACAGCCGAGTTTGATAATCTCATGTTGAAAGGTGATCTCATGGAACCGGAAGAACAGACCATTGCGCGTTATCTTGGTGGTTTGAATTATGAAATTTCTAATGTGGTGCAGCTACAACCATATTGGACTTTCAATGATGTGTGTAAACTTGCTTTTAAGGTGGAGAAACAGCAAAAGGAAATTCGTGGCAATGGCTCTAAGTATGGCTCTCGAGAGGGTTTTTCTAACAAGGGAACCAATCTCAAGTTTAGTGCAGCCACCAAAACTATTTCGAAGTCTACCTCAAATGGCGATGGTGTAGTAGTTAATAAGCAACAACCTAGTTCCTCAAACACAAGTTCTCGCAGGTGCTTCAAGTGCTAAGGAATTGGACATATTGCTTCTGAATGTCCAAATCCCAAGATTGTCTCACTCGTTGAGGAAGAGAGTGATAGAGAGATCGAGGAACACTATGATGAACAAGAGGAAGATAAAGAAGTGACTTATACGGATCATGGGTTGTCATTTATCATTCAAAAGGAGTTTGAGTGTTGTTCGTGAAGAAGAAGAAGAAGAAGATCGGCTGCAGAAATTTTTTTTTCCATACAAGATGTACTTCAAATGGAAAGATTTGTGATGGACAACGGAAGCTTTGAGAATGTGGTGTCTTCTCTAATGGTGGAGAAGTTGGGCTTCAAAACAGTGCAACATCCTTATCCTTACAAACTCTCGTTGCTTCAAAAGGATAATGAGATAAAAGTAAGTAAATGCTACCTTATTTCATTTTCTATTGGAAAGAATTATAAAGATAAAGTTTGGTGTGATGAAACTCCTATGGATGCTTGTCATTTACTTCTTGGGCGTCCATGGCATTATGATAGGAGAGTTTTGTATGACGGGTTCAAGCACACTTATACTTTTGTGAAGGATGGATGTAGGATTATTTTGGGTCCACCAAACTGGAGAATGTTCCCAAACCTTCTAAAGGAGAGATAAGTAGTTTGTTAACTCAGTTTGATTGTAGAAAGGAGTTGGGATCGGGTAACAAAATGTATGCTCTTGTGGTGATGGAAGAGAATGAGGATGATAATGAGCCACCTCTAATTATGAAATCTATTCTTAATGAGTTCCATGATGTAGTTCCAGAAGAAATATCACCAGGTCTTCCTCCTATGAGGTACATTCAACATTGTATTAATTTTGTTCCGGGTGCTATTTTGCCCAACAAATCAGCTTATAGAATGAGTCCTAAAGAGCATGAAAAATTACAAAGGCAAGTCGATGAACTTTTGGCTAAATGTATGGTAAAGGTAAGCATGAGTCCTTGTGCTGTTCTAGCCTTATTGGTTCCAAAAAAAACATGGTTCGTGGCGTATGTGTGTTGATAATAGAGCAGTAAACAATATTATGGTTGATTATCGTTTTCCCATTCCACGACTTGATGATCTTCTTGATCAACTCCATGGTGCTACAATCTTCTCAAAAATTGATCTTCGAAGTGGGTATCATCATATTAGAATGAGAGATAGAGATGAATGGAAGACAATCTTTAAAATAAGGGATGGACTTTGTAAATGGATGGTTATGCCATTTGGTCTTTTGAATGCTCCTAGTACTTTTATGCGCTTTATGAATCATATTCTTAAACCATGCATTGGAAAATTTCTTGTTGTTTATTTTGATGATATTTTGGTGTATAGCAAAGATGAAGGAGAACACTTGAATCATCTTAGGTAGATTTTCAACATATTGAGAGATCAAAAAGTCTATGCTAATTTGAAGAAATGCAAGTTTTTCACGGACCACCTTATTTTCTTAGGCTATGTTGTTTCTAGTGATGGGATCAAGATGGATCCTAGCAAGGTGGAAGCAATTTTTAGCTAGTCTGAACCAAAGTCACTTTATGACATTCGAAGCTTTCATGGAATCGTCATTTCATAAAGGGGTTCAGTTCTATTGTTGCTCTCATCACTAAGTGCTTGAAAGGTGATGGTTTCAAATGGACAGATGATGCTCAAAAGAGTTTTGAACTGATCAAGAGATAGGTAACCGAAGCTCCTATTCTTTCACTTCCAGATTTTGAAAAGGTGTTTGAGGTGGAATGTGACGCTTCTAATTCAGGTATTGGTGTTGTTCTTAGCCAAGAGGGTAAACCAATTGCCTTATTTAGTGATAAGTTGAATGATTCATGCAGAAAATACTTTACTTATGACAAGGAGTTCTATGCAATTTATCAAGCCTTGAATCATTTGAATCAATACCTCCTTCCAAAACCATTTGTTCTCTTTACTAATCATGAAGCTTTGAAGTTCATCAAAAATTAGTAAAAACTCAATAGAAGACATGCAACTTGGGTAAAGTTTCTTCAAGCTTATAACTTATAAAGCACAAATCTAGTGTTCAAAATGTGGTGGCTGATGTTTTGAGTCGAAAATATTCCTTGTTGACCACTTTGCAAGTGAATATTGTAGGCTTTGAGGTTTTGAAAGAGATGTATAAAGAAGATCCTTATTTCATCAAGATTTGGAAAGAGTGTGCAAATGGTCCTTACAATCAATTCTTGATCCATGAAGGGTATCTCTTCAAGGCAAATTGCTTGTGCATCCCTCAATGTTCTCTTAGACAATCCATTATTGTTGAGGCTCATGGCAATGGTTTGGGTGGTCACTTTGAAAGAGATAAAACACTTGCTCTTGTGAAAGAGAATTTCTTTTAGCCTAAAATGGAGAAAGATGTGATGAACCATGTACATCAATGTCGAATCTGTCATATTGCAAAAAGTCATGGTCAAAACACAAGGTTGTATACACCACTTCCAGTAGCTTGTGCTCCATGGGAAGATGTTAGTTTGGATTTTGTGGTGGGATTGCCAAGAACACAGAGAAACAAGGACTCGATTATGGTGGTGGTTGACAGATTTTCGAAAATGGCCCATTTTATTCCTTGCAACAAAACCATAGATGCTTCTCATGTGTTTGATTTGTATTTCCGGGAGATTGTGAAGTTTCATGGCATTCCAAGGACCATTGTGTTTGATCAAGATTCAAAGTTTCTAAGTCATTTTTGGCGCACTCTTTGGAGGAAGCTTGGCACTAGTCTTAATTTAAGCTCTTCTTATCATCCACAAACAGATGGGAAAACTAAAGTTACCAATCGAAGCTTAGGCAATCTTCTTATATGTTATGTGGGGAAGAAAATTCGACAATGGGATCTTATCTTGCCTCAGATTGAATTTGCATACAATCGTTCTACGAGCCAAAGCATTTATTGTAGTCCATTTCAAGTTGTTTATGGTAAGAATCCTATCAGTCCTTTGGATTTAGTTCCACATCCAACTGACAATCATTTTAGTGGAGATGCTGAAGAAAGAGCTAAGAGTATCAAGAAGTTGCATGAACAAGTTCGTGACAGAATTTTGAAGCAAAGTGACAAGTACAAGAATGCAGCAAACAAACATCGCAAGCATGCTGAGTTCAAAGAAGGAGAATTGGTATGGATTCATCTTCGCAAAGAACTTTTCCCACCTGGAAAGTACAGCCAGCTAAAACCAAGAGCTGATGGTCCATTCAAAGTGCTAGAACGTATTGGAAAGAATGCATACAAGATTGAATTGCCCGAATCATATGGTGTCTCCTCTACATTCAATGTTTCTGATCTTTCTCCTTATCTTGGTGAAGAAATTAGTTTAGACTTGAGGACGACCCTTTTTCAACCAAGGGAGATTGACATGGGAGTGACTAGTTACATAACTCACGATCAAGGTACAAAAAGGTTCCAAATTCTCACTTTAATTTGTTAAGCATCAGGTCATGTTCAAGGGGCAATTTCGAGACTTCATAACTTTTGATTCCGGAAGAATTAGCTTACGTGCCTTATGTCATTGGAAAGATCAACGCCTTAACTTTTTAATTTCTACTTTTGAATTGCATCGTTTGAGGCTTCCTAGAAGGGTTATCACTGTTTTTACTTTCAAGGTTCAGCAGTCAACAATTACGGGATTTGAAGAGTTCAGCTTTAATGTCTTTAATTTCTTTGTTTAAAATGCTTTGAATTGTGTTGTTATCTTTTTTTTTTTTTTCGTTCCTTTCCTATGCATGGAGGGTTGTTCCATGATTAGGCTATTTAATGAGCCTCTATCCTTGTTAATGAAGCAATCAATATCAAATATCAAAAAATTATCTCTTTTGAGGTTTTATCCTTCAACTCTTTATCTCTTTGGTGGATTTCCATTGAGTGGTGAGTTCTTTTAGTTATGTATCCTTTGTTGAATACTTTAGGGTGGTGATATTCTGTATCCCTTTTGTGATTTAATTTTGTTGGTGAGCTTTATCTACTTTTCATTGAGTTTCCTTTGAGTGATGATTTATGCATCCCTTTAGAGATTTGGTTGTTATTTTCCTTTCGTTCGTGATTCTTCTTGCTTTCCAATTATCACAGTGTCACTTAATGGCAGACGCATGGCCAAGTTCCGCGTCAACAGGAAACCCATCTGGGCTCGCAAGTACGAGCGTAAGGGCGTCTGAGATATATATAATTAGCTAGGGTTTTCTTGATCTTTAACCATCTTTGCATGTGTAGCAGTTGTTAATTGTGGGATATGTAAACTCTTGAAATATATAATAAAACTATCTTGTGTTTATTATGATAATCTTTTGAGTTTCTTGTTGAATTGAATCTGGCAATAGTAGTTTATGACTTGTTGATCTTTCAATGATTTAATGTTGCAAGTATGCTCAATTTTCAGTCTCTAATGGCTATCGATCATTGCCGATTCCTAAACCTAATTTGTTCATGGTAAATTAAAGATAAATATTCATTATTTTTAACTTTTTAGTGATCATTAATAGAAAATGGTAAAATCTAGATCTATTTTTTAGACTTTACCATTTTTCTTAACTTTTTGTTTTTCTTATGTTTTTTTTAAGACTGCGTTTCTTGTTCATGTATTCCTAAATTATCTTTATTGTCATGTCAATCATTCTATCGGTAGTTATTTCATTAATAGTTGTTTTTCAATAGTCTTTTAGTTAAGTTGATTGTGATATGTATACTTCAAATTTCTGCACTTCTTTTTGTCTCAGATTAAGATTTTTTGTTTGGGTATTTCTCGAAATCATGATCTCTCCACACTCATCTTTCCCTTAGTAATTATTTAGTTAAATAAATAGTTAAATGAGGGTCAAAAAATGTATTTAACATATGCTATTTGAATAATCTTTGTTGTGTTCCACATTGAGTGTGAGTCCAATTAAATGTTCTCTGGGTTTCAGATTATGTAATTAATGTTTAATTACAGAAATTTAATCAAGGACTGACAATGGATTTTTTTTTTTTTTTTTTTCTCTATTTTTTGAAAACTGACCAAGGATGTTAATGCGGATTGGGTGTCGAGTTCATTCATGGTCACCGTGTGGAGCACCCAAAACGGGGCTGAACTTCTTGGGCCTCTACAGAGAGCAAATGGGGTTGTATTTGCTAATATAATATGTTTGAGTGATAATATTTACACCCCTCAAAAACTGTATATACACCCTAACTTTGTATATTTTTTAAAATCCAATAATACCCTTTAGTAAAATTACCAATAAGACTAAATAGTTTATAAGTACACCCACAATAATTATTAATTAGTTTCCTATTTTAATATCTTGTGAAGAAAAAAAAAATGTTTCCTTTTAATGATTTGATATTAACATATATCATTAAAAAAATCTTTCCATTTTCTTAAACACTAGATTCTCTCTTAAAATTTAATTTTAAAATTTTTTTTCTTTTAAGGAAATACAAATTAACTACTAGAGAACGAATCTAAAATTTCCCAAGTTGGATGTAAAAAAACAAGTATTAAATTATTTTTATTAGAAAAACAAAATCATTATAAATTGTTTTCTCTATAATATTTTTATTTTTTTCATGCAAACTCGCTTTAGAAATTTTTTTTTTTTTTTTAAATATTAGTTGTTCTTCAATTTCATTAAACATTTTTCTACTTTAAAATACTTGGCTGCACAACGAGCTACCACAACATTATAAGCATTGAGGGTAACAGTCATCCCATAGTAGAATTTCGTAAAGATTTCAAATATTTTGATTTCTCATAAGGTGACAAGGTGTCGATGGAGTCTTAAACGCAAAATTCACTGATTTCTAATCTGTATTGGTTATGGTTGGGACTATGACAATATATATTAAATCCCCAAATTTTGTTTTTGATTAATGAAAATATCATTTGCAGATTAAGTCCTGGACAATATGGGTTGATTTTTTACTGTTAAAGTTTATAGGCCTTTCGAAACACATTACTTACCTTGAAAATGAAGACGATGGACATCCGAAATTTACATAAATCTAGACCTAAATTATGAATTATTTTTTATTTATCACAACGTTATATAGAAATTGAAAATATATATAATCAAAATTATTATGATATTAAATTGTCGTGTTATCATAACCATTTAAGATTATATCAACTTTAATCGAAACAATTCATGACCACATTTAGATTTTTGTTGAAATGTGAGTATGTGACTTGATAACATTTTTCTTAAGACTTTTATGATTTGTTTTTGGTGGGTTTCTTTTGGTAGGTGTTTTTCTACATCAAATGTGTTCAACAAGTCATCAATTTTTTTTTAGTTTTATTAATCTTTTTAAATTTTAGTGATATATTATTGAAATTTATATGACGAGTTACAAAAAAAAAATAAAAAAAATTCTTTTAAAGAGTGTTTGAAAATCAAAATAAATTGGAAAAGAAATGTCATTTTCTTTGAAATAAGAAAATCATATGAGGAAACTTATTAAACATTCGATTTTAATATCATTTTAATAACTTATTAAACTTATTAATTTTTTGCTGGAAGGCTTGTAGAGGTGGTGATCATGCTTTGTGGGGTTGTGCTCGTGTGAGAGAATTTTGGAGGTCTTGCCCTTTTTTTTGAGAAGTTTGACAAACTCAGTAATGTGGGGTTTATTGATAGGATCATTTGGCTTGATGCAATTGGTAACAAGGAGGAGGTATGTAAATTTGTTGTTGCTACTTGGTTGATTTGGTTTGAAAGAAATCAAACTTTGTGAATACAAATGTTTAATTGGGATAGAGCTGTAGATTTGATGGATAAATTCAATGATGCAGTGGTGAGAAACCTGTGTGTAATCGGTGTTGGTCTGCTCCCCCTTTCTGGTTTGTTTAAAATAAATGTTGATGCGGCTGCGACTCAGGGATCTAGTAGTAGATGTGGTGTTGGTGTGATTTGCAGGGATGAGAGAGGAGTTATTGTTGATTCTGCTGCTCTGATGTTCAAAAGTTTCTTACCAATTCTAGTAAGTAGACGACCAACCAAGAGTCAAGAACGTTGCTCCTATAGTCCTATCACATTATAATATGCATGTAAAGATCTTGTAAGTAATGGGTTCTCAAATTGGAATATTCTATTCTGTGTGGTGAATAATAAAAAACTTACACACATGTTGCATATGATTTGTAAACTTACTAACAGATATTTGGATTCCAAATAATAAAGACAATGAAGAAAAACTCATTGTTCTAAAGACATCCCTGATATTGGCTTGGCCTTTTCAACACATCCCTCAATTTCTGACACAACTCTGTGATCTAAAAACATCAACGGACTTACAAAAAAATCTCACACTACTATTTTATTTGACCTCTTTAGATACAAAGTCTTCCCAACGGTTTAGACTTGAGTAGGTTGAAAAAAGACATACAGCCTTGGCAAGAACGACGTTCGGCGGAATATATGACTCATGCCCCTTTAGGTTCTTTAAATTCTGTGGGTGGTGTAGCTACTGAGATCAATGCAGTTAATTACGTCTCTCCGCGAAGTTGGTTAGCTACGTCTCATCTTGTTCTAGGATTCTTCCTATTCGTAGGTCATTTATGGCACGCGGGAAGGGCTCGTGCAGCTGCAGCCGGATTTGAAAAATGAATTGATCGCGATTTTGAACCTATTCTTTCCATGACTCCTCTTAACTGAGACAGGGGATCCAATGCTTATACTAAATTCATTGGGCTCAGGACAAAATCTTGTAATCTAGTGTTGATGACACTAAATTTGATTGATTATAGAGTAACTAACCCACATCCCCTTTCTCAAGTTACTTTTTTTACACTATGTATGCAGTAAAATGAAGTTTTTATTGCTAGTGTTTATTGATTAGTAGCAGCGCACTTGTTGAAGCCTATCTAGGCATTAGATTTATGTTTTAGCGAAATTATGAGTTGAATGAGATGTGGGTTAATTGCATAAACTTACCCTCTGTTTTGCCTTTGTAGTAAAAATTTTAACAAATGACCTTAATTACACGAATAACCCCTGCTGTTAGTGGTCAAACGTTAGATTTAGCGATTGACTTGAAAAAGACTTAAATACCCTAATGATTACAAATGGGTATAGAACTAAAAAACTGGAACTGCACTCATGTTATTATAGAATTAATTACTCGAATAGGAATCGAACAGTTCATTGATATATAATACATTTAAAATAATTATATTATATAAATATATACATATATATACATTTAAATCAACGATTTTTCAACAGTGAATTGGAGTAGTTCAATTGGTTTAAATCAACAATTTTTCAACCGCAATCTTGATAGATGCATTTTTAATTTTTAATTTGATAGAAGGGGAAAAATTACTAATATTTAAAGTTTCAAGGGGTTGACCGAATATTATTGAAACTAAAGAGACTAGTTTATCTAATATAGAAAACCTCAAGGTAGTGAAATGATAATTTCCCTTCTTTTTTTTTTAAGTTACCATAATGCCCTTCAAGATAACAGTCAATTTTTCATTTTAACGGAAAAAGTAACAGTAGGGGGTATTTGGTAAATACTTTTGTTTTGAGGGGGGAAATTGGCCAATAAGCAAGATACAGGGGAGAGATTTACCAATATGGCATAATATAGGGAGGAAAATAATTATTTCCCGCAAATGAGTAACTCTTTACGTTTTTAAAGATATATAACCCTTTCCCATTCGTTTTTAAACAAGAACCATGAAGTTTGAAGTGAGAGAGTGGAGTTGATTTGGTGCGAAATGATACAGTTCAATTTGAAGTTTCAAGTTACATACTAATTGATTTTCAAGTTACATGTCAGTTAATATTACAGTTACATGCCAGTTAGGGGCAAACTTGTCCAAAATGGATCAAAAACGATAAAAACAATAAAATATTTTCATATCGCTAAAAACAATAAATCTATAAATTTTTTGGCCTTTTATGAATTCAGCCCATTTCATCGATATACAACATTTATCTCCATCTACAGAGTAAATTGAGAGCAAGCATGGTCTGATAAATGGATCAATAAGCAGACAAATTTCCACTCCAACCTTATAATAGAAGGAAAAATACAACATTTAGTAATTAAGGAAAATTATACTAGAAAGGAACAAAAACATGATAAACGAGCAAAAATGGTCTTGATTGTTACTCATACTACAAAATGACATTACAATAATATTCATTTACATATCAGGATTTGAAGTTATCCGGTATTTACAGTCACCAACCTATTAAAAGAGAGAAAAATGTTTAAACCAAACAATATATCAGAAGAAGCAGCAGCACATCCTTCATAGAAAGAATCATCAACTGTAATGGAAAGCAAGTAAAATGGGAGCTACGGCCTTGCATGGTCATTGCTCAACATCTTCATTTCAGACACCACTCACAAACAAATATCAGATTGCATGCTTTCCTCAGCTTTTCATTCAGTAACTTTCCGCTACACAATTCTGAATTCAAAATGAAAACTAATTGATGATTGAACAAAAGAAAAATAAAACGACCACCAAAACAAAGGACACGAGTTGCCAAATGAAAACACAGACAGACACAAGTATGAGTGGTAAGAAGTATGTCTCTGTGTATTCCATGTTGTAGAACTTTTTTACCACGGAATTTAGGATCTGGTGAATAATAAAACATAGATAACCCGCAAATATTCTAAGTTACGGCTCAGCTACTACATTTGTTATGTGTTAATCTTCATATTGGATAGTTTCTGACCATTTTCACCAAAAACTTTTATTTGGAAACGATAAGGAAGGAAAAAAAAAAAAGTCCACTGGCCGACAAAAAGTGAAAAATTGATTGGAAACGTAATGAGGGATTAAACTGAAGTTATTGAAGGATGGTTATTCCATCAATATTGCTATGGGAATTCATGTTGATAAAAATAAAAGGATCAAAGAAAGAACATCTGTCAAAAAGAGGATAAAGAAAACACAATCAAGCAAATGGACTTTGAATACAAAATCTTCATGGGCCATTAAATATGAAACCTTGGATACACTGAGATATATAAAAATAAAATCCATGTATGGGCAACCAAAACCTCATCCTGTACAAATGGATCATAGAAAATGAATGTGAAAGTAAAATTGATTTGAAAAACCATCTAGGACCATGATTAGGCAAATTTTACCGCATATCAGACAACATCATACTAACAATGCCCTGCCCAGTTGAGTTGACCACCTAGCAATCAGACACCTAACAGATGTGCAGCATTGTCACGGAAAACCTATTTTATTCATGCCACGGAAACCCTATACTCACATACACGGATAAGAAATTCAGACATTTGAAACTCCGGTTCATTAAAAGAAAAGAATAAACTCTACTAACATGCTTATTGAAGAGACTGTTTTCAGCCATTAATCCCTTTTAAAGAAACAGCGATTGTAATCAAGCAAGACATTTTTATTCATAATTTCCGTCTTCAGGTTAGCTATCCTCAATAATGTAGTACCACAGATGTATATTTTCAAACACTACCTAGTACAAAATACTGACTTGTTTCAGAAAGAAACATACCTATTGAGCAGTATCTTCAGAGAACCTAGCATCAAAAGGAACAGAAGGATGGGCATGCGCTGAACTACCAGCAGTCCCACCGTGCTGCAACTCAATCACGAGCCACCGAACAGCTTTACTCATCTGCTCCAACCGAACTGCACTTATTGGGGGAAGAGCAGTTGTAGCAGCACCTGACTTCCCGGCAACAGAGCCAGTTGCCTCATCCACAAGACACTCGGATCCTATTCTTTGCTTGACAGACTCCACGAACTCCTCGGCTTGATCACAAGCCACTCTGAACAATTCCCACCTCTGCTTAAAGTTCTCTAAGGCAGCATCCGTAACTGCAGTTTTCTGCCCACCCGAAAATTCCTTGGCTTCAAGTACACTAGCTGCTGCCGCAACAAACTCCTTATATGCATTGTTTAAAGCATCTACAATGCTGTCCATCACTTCCCACTTGATTTGCAATACAAACTGGATAATTGAATCGAAATTTTGGTCAGTATCACTTTACATCTCCAAATTGAACAAACAAATGAAACCCTAACCTATAACCCATTGAAGCAGCAGCATGGAAACTACAACTACAGATAAAACCCATCTTCAACCTTCGAAATTCAATTCATATCATAAACTAATAAGTTAAAACATAGCTCAAAACACTTTTCTTTTCAAATCAAAATACAATTTTTTTAAAATTCTTTGTTAAAGATCAGGGTAATACCTAGAACTGATTGGTTGATTTCCTAATCGCATCATACAACCAATCTTAACAATCAAATGTGAAATAAAACAACAACAAAATTCTATGACCCGTAAAATAACTTAAAAACTATTTAAACAGATACCTTGGCCGGAGTAGAGGGACGTCAAGGTGGTCACCCGAAATATGAAGAATTGAAGATAGAGCTTCTTGTTTACAGTTTATATCGGGATTTTTTGTTTTTTTAGCTTGGGCCTTCGAATGGGCTCGACAGACAAAACTTGTTGACGGGTCGTATCAGGGCCAACCCAACCTTTTTGACACGACATGATTATTAAACGGATCAGAGGCTCTAAATATGAACACGACATAATTAAATATAGTTCAGCACCAACCTGACATGGCTAACCTGGTTATTATACGGGTTAAAACATATCATGTCACATGACTCATTTAATCAACACGTACCCATTTGACTTGTTTAATAAATTTCCAATTTCATGAGATTTGTTATGGGAGAGCACCATATTCATGAGATTTGTTAAATTTCCAATTTCTTGTGGAATCCGACCTTCTAGAGAGCAATTTGTTAGATAAAGCCAATTCAAAATGTTAAGTTTCATGGCCTCTTTTGAAAAGTTGGATCGAAAGTATTGTCACTAAGACTCAAAGAAACCAGATTATTGTTGAGATTCTGTGAGATATTAGTCCTATGTTTTAGGAGCTATATCTTTAATAAAGAGATTTGGTTGACATTCTTTATTGTTCCTAGTTTAGTGGGATTGTTATCTATATTAGGTAGGTAATCATAATCCATGATTTCTAGCAGATCTAGTGCTGATACTCGTTTATATATATATGATCTTTTGTTCTTTTTCATAATGAGATGAGGAATTATTTTTTTCATAAATCTCTTCATGGTATCACAGCACTCTCTGAAACCAAAATACCTCTCATGACCAAGTACGGGATGGCCATAAAGAGTTCAGTCTCCTCAAGCGTTACCTCAGACCCAGAACCTCATATCACTAGTAATAATGGAGGAACCAATGGTCCTCATCTCCCCATTACAGGTCATAAGCTTAATGGACAGAATTATCTTGCATGGTCGCAATCCGTAATGATGTATATCTACGAAAAGAGGAAGGATGACTACCTTACTGAAGCAGTCATGACACCCAAAAAGGAGGACCACAAGTATAAAGGATGGAAGGCCGAGAACAATATGGTAATGTCTTGGTTTATAAATTCCATGAACAATGATATAGGAGAGAATTTCTTGCTTTACACAAAACTGCACAAGAAATCGGTTTTTTTATATGGAAGAAATCGGTTTTTGAAATTTTTAAAACCGATCTCTTTTTGAGTGATTTAGAAAAAAAAAGCGCAAAAGACATCGGTTTTTAACCGATGTAAAACAAGAGAAAAGAAATCGGTTTTACTTAAAACCGATTTAAAAACCTAGTAGAAAAGAAATCGGTTTTAGTTAAAACCGATTTAAAAAACCTGTAAAACCGATTTAAAAACCTAGGAGAAAAGACATCGGTTTTAGTTAAAACCGATTTTAAAAACCTGATGTAAAATTGATGAATTACAAAAAAAAATCCCACTGTCGCCGCGGCCACCGACCAGCCACCACCACCGGCCCGCCTCACCTATGATAATAATGACAATTAATTGTCATTATGAGGAATCGAACTCGCAACCTCAAAGTCAAAGTGGTAAGCCTTTACCGCCTGACTACAAGATTGAATGTATTAACAATTGCACAATATATATATAACCTATATGAATTGTTAGAAAGAAAAAAAAAAAAAAAAAAAAAAAAAAAATTGTTTGATAAATTTAAATTTACTCAACTAATCAAAATTCTAATTTCTACTACAAACATACATATATTAAATAAATTTTATTGGTGGGTTTATTTTTCATTTCATTTTTTATTGTGTGGTTTTGTGTTCTGCTAGAGATATTTTTATGCAAACTTTTTCCCTAAAACTGTATCTTTTGGCAACGAAATAATTTTTTTCATCCATGCTAGATTTTTTGAATTTTCGATACAAATCCAACGGTATAAAGAACGTAAAATTATGGGCGGTATTTTGAAAGTTATGATCAATTATTCAGTCAAAGGTCAGAAGCAATTGAAGATATTTTTGTGCAAACTTTTTTCTTAAAACTGTATCTTTTGGCAACAAAATAATTTTTTTTGTCCATGGTAGATTCTTTGATTTTTTGATACGAATCCAACGGTATAAAGAACATAAAATTCCGGGTGGTATTTTGAAAGTTATGATCAATTATTCATGAGTACTCAAAGGTCGATCGATTGGAGATATTTTTGTGTAAAACTTTTCCTTAAGAAATAATTTTTTTTTCCATGATGGATTCTTTGATTTTTTGATACGAATCCAACGGTATAAAGAACGTAAAATTCCGGGTGGTATTTTGAAAGTTATGATCAATTTTTCAGTCAAAGGTCAGAATTGGAGATATTTTTGTGCAAACTCTTTCCTTAAAACTGTATCTTTTGGCAAGGAAATAAATTTTTTTGTCCATGTTGGATTCTTCAATTTTTTGATACGAATCCAACGGTTTAAAGAACGTTAAATTCCGGGCGGTATTTTGAAAGTTATGATCAATTATTCATGAGTACTCAAAGGTCAAGCGATTGGAGATACTTTTGTGTAAACTTTTTCCTTAAAACTGTATCTTTTGGCAAGGAAATAAATTTTTTTTTCCATGGTAGATTCTTTAATATTTCGATACGAATCCAACGGTATAAAGAACGTAAAATTCCGGTTGGTATTTTGAAAGTTATGATCAATTTTTCAGTCAAAGGTCAGAATTGAAGCGATTGGAGATATTTTTGTGTAAACTCTTTCCTTAAAACTGTATCTTTTGGCAAGGAAATAAATTTTTTTGTCCATTTTCTGTTCTTCAACTTTTCAATACGAATCCAACGGTATAAAGAACGTAAAATTCCGGGCGGTATTTTGAAAGTTATGATCAATTATTCATGAGTACTCAAAGGTCAAGCGATTGGAGATATTTTTGTGTAAACCTTTTCCTTAAAACTGTATCTTTTGGCAAGGAAATAAATTTTTTTTTCCATGGAAGATTCTTCAATTTTTTGATACGAATCCAACGGTATAAAGAACGTAAAATTCCGGTTGGTATTTTGAAAGTTATAATCAATTTTTCAGTCAAAGGTCAGAATTGAAGCGATTGGAGATATTTTTGTAAAAATTCTTTCCTTAAAACTGTATCTTTTGGCAAGGAAATAAATTTTTTTGTCTATGTTGGGTTCTTCAATTTTTCGATACGAATCCAACGGTATAAAGAACGTAAAATTCCGGTTGGTATTTTGAAAGTTATGATCAATTTTTCAGTCAAAGGTCAGAATTGAAGCGATTGGAGATATTTTTGTGAAAACTCTTTCCTTAAAACTGTATCTTTTGGCAAGGAAATAAATTTTTTTGTCCATGTTGGGTTCTTCAATTTTTCGATACGAATCCAACGGTATAAAGAACGTAAAATTCCGGGTGGTATTTTGAAAGTTATGATCAATTATTCGGTCAAAGGTCAGAAGCGATTCGTGAATCCGCGAGTGAGCTGTTTTCATCGCTCATTTTCTCACTTTTCCAAATCGATTTTTAGAATATTTTCTGATTTAAAAGTGTTTGTTTGCATGTCTACTCTCTTGTGTCAAAAGTTGAGCAAATAACGTTGAGTATTTTTAGAGATGTGCCCTTGAATGTGGACATAGGTCAGATTTGCATTGCAGAATTTTGCTTTTGAATCTACATCGGTTTTTATAAAAACCGATGTCTAAACGCTTGCTTTTAATATCGGTTTTTATAAAAACCGTTGTCTTTTCAACGCAAAATTTAAGACATCGGTTTTTATAAAAACCGATGTCTAAACGTTTTTTTTTTAATATCGGTTTTCTTAAAAACCGATGTCTTTTGAAATTGTAATTTTTAAGACATCGGTTTTTCTAAAAACTGATTTCTAAAAGCTTTTTCAAAATCGGTTACCAAAAACCGATTTCTTTTAGTGATTTCAAGAGATATGAGATGCAACAAAAGAGATCAATTCAAGTAATGATAACACATCTGAGTTGTTTTCCATCGAGAGTAATCTACATAATCTACAGCAGAGAGAGTCCTCAATCACTCAATATTTCAACACTCTCACTAAGTTCTGGCAACAATTGGATATGTTTGAAGAACATAAATGGGAGTGTGTTGAAGATGGAATCAAGTTTAAGAAGTTTGTGAAGCAAAAGAGGATTTTTAAATTTCTATTGGGATTGAACCAGATTCTTGATGAAGTTAGAGGGAGAATTATGGGAATGAAACCGCTTCCAAACATCCGAGAAGTTTTCTCTGAAGTTCGCAGAGAAGAACGTAGAAAAAGGGTGATGATGGGGTCATCAAATGCCTCATCAGCTGCTCAAAATACTGGTTCAGCCCTTGCTACTCGAAGCACCAGTGATCAACGACAAAAAGGGGATGACCATGGTGTGACCACTACCTCAGACCAGGTCACAACAAAGAAACATGCTGGAGATTGCATGGTAAACCAGCAGATTGGAAGCCATCTCGTCTTCCAAGTGATAGGGAAAGCCGCAACAATTTGGTGTCCAACAATGATAACCCGAATGCACATGAATCTAGCCCATTCAGCAAAGAACAGATGGAAATGCTGCATAAATTTTTCAACTAGTCACAACAGAATCCTGTAATTAGAACTGGTTCTTTAGCCCAAAAAGGTAACTTTTGAAGTGCCCTAAATGTAAACAAAGAAAGGTTAAGTCCTTGGATAGTAGATTCAGGAGCTTCAGATCACATGACAGGGGATTCAAGTATCTTTAGTCAATACAGTCCATGTCATAGTGATTTCTCGGTTCGAATAGCCGATGGATCCCTTTCAAAAGTGGCTGGTACAGGTTCAGTTATTGTATCAAACAATCTAACACTTCAATCTGTTTTATTGGTCCCTAACTTGAACTGTAACTTGCTGTCAATTAGCAAAATTACAAAGAAGTTAAATTGTGTTACTAAATTTTTCCTTAATCATTGTAAATTTCAGGACTTAGATTCGGGGAAGACGATTGGTAGTGTTGAGATGTGCTCGGGAATCTACATTCTCAAGGTTTCTAGGTATCCTGAAAAGCAAGCATGTGTTTCTCAAAAGAGTCAGTGTAATACTTATCCAAATTCAATTGTCAAGTATAATAGTGACACGGCAGTTATGTTATGGCATTATAGATTAGGCCACCCAAATTTTATATATCTTGAGAAATCGTTTCCTTCATTGTTCAATAATAAAAGTTTCAAATTTTTTCAATGTCAAGTGTGTCAATTGCCTAAGCATACTTGCACCACTTATCCAAATCAACAATATAAATCATCTCATCCATTCTCCATGATTCACAATGATGTTTGGGGACCATCTAGGGTTAACAATATTACGGGTGCAAGATGGTTTGTGATATTTGTTGATGATCATACCAGAATTTGTTGGGTATTCCTTATGAGAGAAAAATCTGAAGTCAGTAAGATTTTCAAAAAAAATCACAAAATGATCTAGACCCAATTTCAAACACAAATCCAAATTATTCGAACCGACAATGGAAAAGAGTATTTTTTTTTTTTTTTTTAAACTCTACCCTTGGGTATTATTTACTTAATGAGGGTATAACACATCAAAGTTCATGTGTTGATACACCTCAACAAAATAGGGTATCTGAGAGGAAAATTAGACATCTTCTTGAGGTTGCTAGGTCTCTCATGTTTTCTACCAATGTTCCTAAAAGTTTTTGGGGAGAGGCTGTCCTTACAGCAGCTTATCTCATTAATAGAATGTCATCTCGTGTTCTTCGTTTTAAAACCCCATGTCAAGTTCTTCTCCAACATTTTCCTAATATTAGGATTCTTTCTAGTATCCCCACAAAGATTTTTGAATGCACAGTCTTTGTTCATGTCCATAAACAAAATAGGAGTAAGTTTGACCCAAAAGCCATTAAATGTATTTTTATAGGATACTCTCCCACACAAAAAGGATATAAATGTTTCTCTCCTATTACAAAACATATTTACTGCTCTTTGGATGTTACATTTATTGAATATCAGCCATATTTTACCAAAACTAACATTCAGGGGGAGAATACTGATAAAGAATATTAGTTTTGGGATGATTAGTGGCAGTGTCCTATTTCAACCGAGTCTCCTAATCCAATTGAGTCTCCTAGTCCAACGGAAACCATCACAAAACAACTCCCAGAACCTATACCTGAACCAGTAAACACTCTACCTCCTATTTCTACTCAAACTCCTAGTCAAACTCAATCAAAAATACAAGTGAGCTGATTGTGTATACTAGAAAAAGGAAACCTCAAAGAGAAGTAGAGGAACAAGCACCTCTCAAGCCAAACCAAGAAGCTGAACCGAATTCTCAAGTCCTGGAACCCAAACAAAACTCAGACTCCACTGAGGATCCTCAAGGTAATCCTCCATCTTATCCATTTCAGATTGAGAATGAGTTTGTTAATGATGATCTACCTATTGCACAGAGAAAAGGAACCAGGGAGTGTAGAAATCGTCCCCTATGTCCCATGGCAAAATATATCTCATATGTAGGGCTGTCTCCTAATTTCCGAGCATATGTCACCAACTTGACCCAGATTCAGGTCCTAAACAATATTCAAGAAGCCCTCAAGAATGGAGGTCTGCTGTTTATGAAGAGGTTCAATCTTTAGAAAAGAATGAGACTTGGGAATTGTCAGATTTACCAAAAAGGAAGAACCCTGTAGGCTGCAAGTGGATTTTCACAGTGAAGTACAAGGCGGATGGAAGTGTGGACAGGTACAAGGCCCGTCTAGTGGCAAAAGGATTCACTCAATCATATGAGATCGACTATCAGGAAACTTTCGCTCTGATTGCAAAACTAAATACAATTCGAGTTTTGTTGTCCTTGGCAGCAAACCGGGATTGGCCACTTCACCAATCGGACGTCAAAAATACTTTTCTAAATAGGGACTTGGAAGAAGAGGTCTACAGGAAGATCCCTCATGGATTTGAAACACAAGATAATGCTAACAAAGTCTGTAAACTTAAAAAATCACTGTATGGTCTCAAGCAGTCTTCTCGGGCATGGTTCGACAGATTTACAAGAGTATTAAAGAAGAATGGGTATACTCAGTGTCAAACTGATCACACACTGTTTATTAAACATTCCTCTGAAGGGAAAATATCTATCCAAATTGAATATGTGGATGATATTGTCCTAACAGGAGATTACGAGGGAGAGATGAGCAAACTAAAAAGTGTTTTGAAGGAAGAATTTGAAATTAAAGATTTAGGGAATCTCCGATATTTTTTGGGTATGGAAGTTGCTAGGTCTAAAGGGGGCATCTCTGTCTCTCAACATAAATATGTGTTGGATTTATTGAAAGAAACATGAATGTTGGATTGCAAACCATCCGACACCCCTATGGACTATACTTGCAAGCTAGGGACTGTAGAGGGAAGTGCACCAGTAGACAAAGGGAGATATCAGAGGCTTTAGGTAAGCTGATTTATCTCTCTCACACCCGACCAAACATTGGATTTCCAGTAAATGTTGTCAGCTAGTTTTTGAACAAACCTACTGAAGAGCACATGAATGCAGTCTATAAGATCTTGTGATACCTAAAAATGACATCTGGAAAAGGCCTTTACTTCAAGAAAACAGCAAACAGTGACATTGAAGTTTTTTCAGATGCCGACTAGGCTGGTTCGACTATAGATAGGCACTCAACATCAGGGTACTGCACATTTGTATATGGGAATCTAGTGACTTGACGGAGCAAGAAACAATCAGTGGTGTCCCGAAGCAGTGCAGAAGCTGAGTTCATAGCACTGTCACAACGTGTTTGTGAGGGAATTTGGTTGAAAAGGCTACTAGAGGAACTAAAAATTCCATTTGAGAAGACTATAAAGATGTACTGTGATAACCAGGCTGCTATAAGCATTGCCAAAAATCATGTACATCATGATCGAACCAAACATGTGGAAATCGATCGCCACTTCATAAAGGAAAAGATCGAGGAAGGAGTCATAAATCTATTGTACACTCCAACTGCCCACCAGACAGCTGACATCTTAACTAAAGCTCTGCCTAGAACTCATTACGAGGATTTAAGTTGCAAGCTATGTATGATTAACATCTACTACCCAGCTTAAAGGGGAGTGTTGAGATTCTGTGAGATATTAGTCCTAGGTTTTAGGAGTTGTATCTTTAATAAAGAGATTTAGTTGACATTCTCCAGATCTCATTCTTTATTGTTCCTAGTTTAGTGGGATTGTTATCTTTATTAGATAGGTAATCATAATCCCTGATTTCTAGCAGACCTAGTGCGGCTACCCATGTATATATGTATGATCTTTTGTTCTTTTTCATAATGAGAAGAGGAATTATTTTTCTCATAAATCTCTTCAGTCATGTTCTCTAGCGATTTCCATGGAAAAACACCAGAAACTATGTTTTTGTTCAGATACAAGAACTACAATTTGCTGAGAAACGATACGCTTGGAAATGAACCCATGAAAAAATTGTTTCCCAAATCCAGGTACTGTAATTTGGCACAGTTTTGCAAGTCTTCCAAGATTAAACTATATTGGGTTGTGTTAGCATGTGGGTCGTGCTGGACTATTTCCTTAATTGTTGTGTCATGTCATGCCATAGCCTGATAAAACACTATTTCATGTCGTGTTGTACCATGGCCCGACAAAACACTATTTCGTGCCATGTCGGTAGAGATCCTATAGTTGATAGAATTGGGACAAAGTGAATTTCCAGCCATTACCTAAGAGAATGCCATGAACCTAAAGACTCTAGTATTTCACTAGAAAACTGGTTCTCAAACAGCTACAGAGAAATCGGATTCCACAAAGAATCCAACCTTAGACAAGTCGCCTTCAAGCTTGTTCGCTAAGGCATCAAAATTTTGAAGACCGGATATATAGGTTTCGCAATCCAACATAGAGTTTTCTTATCAATAGATTGTTGTAAATCTCGAGCTGTCATAGCTTTTTCTCTCAATTTGTGATGTTATCTCACCAAATAAATTGTTATAAGAGAGCTCCATATTCAAGAGCTTTGTTAAATTTCTGGTGGAATCTGACCTTCTAGGGAGCAATTTGTTAGATAAAGCCAATTCAACTTGTTGAGCTTCACGACTTCTTTTGGAAACTGAGTTGGAAATTATTGTTGCCGAGACTTAGGGAAACCAGATTAGTCATGTTCTCTAGCGATTTTCATGGAAAAATCACTAGAAACTCTGCTTTTGTTCAGGTACAAGAATTGCAATTCGCTGAGATACTATATGCTTGGAAATGAACTTGTGAAAAAATTGTTGCCTAAACCCAGGTATTGTAAGTCTGTAATTCAACACAATTTTGCAAGTCTTCCAAAATTAAACCGTATTGGGTCACTATTTGACTGTTTCTTGTTATAGATAATTCTTGTAAGAATCTAAAAAATGGTTTCAAATAATATTAACTTATTTCATTTATTTATTCTAACTTAAAATCAAAAGACAATAATAAAAATTACAAACAATCAATCACGTCTGACAATAGCATTATTTTATATTTGTTTTACAAATAATATTTCCTTGATTTTATTTCGATTGTTTGATTGCACACTTTAGATTTAATAGTAATTTTTCATAATACATTTATACAAACTAGTCATTAATAGTAATTTTTCATAATACATAGAATACATTTATATACACAATATATATTGACTAAACAATTCAATGTGAGGGTTTGTAAATCGGTATTAGAATATATTAACTAAACAAAAATAGATAAATCCAACAATTGATAGTTAAAGAATTGATTTTAATGCTAGTGTGTACTGAGAAAAAAAAAACTATTTATATATAAAATTTAGCTCGAGCTATAAATATTTCCTGGGTTGAAAAATAAATTAGTACTTGACTGGAGGAGTCAAGCACTCGAGAGTCGAGCCCAATCGAAGTCGAATTCAAAATATACCTCTTCCTAGGGCAACTGTCAAATAGGAAACTGAAAATAGAAACCTCTAATTGACAAATAATAGAAAAAAAGAAGTAGAAAGAAAAAATATTTGACATACAATGATATTAGGGAGAACTTTATAACTAGTCAAAAAATTAGTGGCTTTATTGTTTTTGTCCATGATTATCATTTTTATTGTTTTTGCCGTATTATCCACTTTTGAGACAGAATTACCCTTCAGTGAAAAGAATTAAAAAACAAAACAAAAAAAATAAAACAAAAGATAATAAAAATGAATTAATAAACAAATCAAATAAAAAAAAAGTACAAGAAAAGTTTGAAAAGCAAAGACAAAGTTAAACTGCTTCAGTTTTTGAAACCACAAAGAGAGACCAGATCCGCCGACGACCGACCAACATCAGACGACGACCAAGACAACCAAGACCCGACGACGACGACGAGCAGAAGATGAGCAAGACCCAAGCCCGACATGTGAGACGACGGAGACCCGACCCCGGCGTACACACGAGCGACAAACGAGCAAGATCTAGACCACCGGAGAAAGACGAGAGGCAACCGACACTGACCAGAATCACCGGCGTGGAAGAATTGAGAAGGTTTGCAGTGACCATAAAACTGATTTTAGACTTTCTTTTTTATTTTATTTTTGGTTGCTTAGTGTTTTTTTTTTCCTTTCGATTTTGATTTTGCATTCGAATTCGATTTAGATTTTGCTTTCAATTTTGAATTTGATTTGGATTTGGATTTTGCTTTAGATTTTCAATTTGATTTGGATTTCGATGTTGACCAGTTTTGTTTGTTGTTGGCTTTGCTGATTGGGATAGAGAGAGACATCAATGCAAACAATTATTATATCTAAAAATAAAATGATAGCTTTCCATCATTAAGTTATCAATGAAGTGGTGTGTTCAATTGCAGCTTGATACCATTTAGAGGCTTGTAACTGGGTTGATACCATGTTTAAGTGCAGCTTTCCATAATCCAAACTGATTTTATTAGTATTTTGTTCTGTCCTTTAAAGTTGTGTGTTTAATTATTGGGAATTGTTAATTTCTTCTATGCCAATTAAATTAATTTCTTCGATTTTACTGATGGATTATACGTTATTTCTTTTTTGGAATATCATTCATTTTCGGATTTTGGATGGTATGGGATTGGATGATTTTGTTTCCAGGGCATAGGCTTGAAATAGTTGTGTGTTTAATTGGGTATTGTTGTTGTGTTTAATTGGGCAGTACTGGTGTGTTTAATTGGTCCTAACTGGTGTGTTTAATGGTTTTTGCCCTGGTGTGTTTAATTCGTTTTGCCAAAATATGTTGATTATGGGAGATCTAGCTGCTCCGTTCTTGTCTTTTTATCATTATGATGGAGAATGAAGTTTGAATAAAGGATTACTGCAATTTGTTTGTATCTTATCTGGTTATTCATTGTATTGAATATTGATGTATTGCATTGCAATTTCAGGCAACTTGGAGATCCTTCTTATTTGGTGTTGAGCTAAAATATGTAAAGCACATTCTATGGATTGGCTGCTGTAATTTTGTGTATCAATATTTAAATGGTATCAAATATATCCTATTTGAAAAGCATTATGTAAGACACAAGTAAATTTCATGTATAATTTCTGAAATAGATCAATACAATTTCTAGTTCTCTCATCAACCATTCAGCTTGATTCAAAGTACAAATTAGACTCAGGTAATATCATAGGCACTTTATAGCACTCTAAGTAGGATATTGGACAAATATGTGCCTTTTGGGTATGATGGGTCGATTGAATGATCACAAACTACTCCAGCTTGTCATATAACTGTGATCTTCCTTCCCGCCATTGATGCAGCACCCTAATCAAGAGAAAATAGATAGAATGTGAATTGATTGTTGAAGTTCACATGTTATGAATGTTAATTTCTTGTTTGATCTTTGGAAATTTAGCAGGATGCATTCCATATTCAACTAATATGGTCTACAAAACAGCCAAAAAAGAATAAGGGCAAATTGCACTGAACCCCTTGAGGTTTGGGCAAGTTATACTTAGCTGGAAATGTTTTGTTATTATACACGAACACCTCCAAGACTTAAATTTGACTTTGAAAATACCTAAAATGCCCCTAGTTATATTATTTTATACTCTATTTTATTTTTTTACCTTTTAACCAAAAACTTTATAAACTTTAATAAAATAAAAAAATTAAATAAAAGATATGATTCATTAAATAAATTAATACTTTACAAAAAATAAATAAATAGTTTAAAATAAATAAATAAATAATTTTAATAAAATAAATAAATAAATAGTTTTAAAAAATTAAATAAATAAAGGGTTTAAAAAATAAATAAATAAATGAAAAAAATTAAAAACATTAATTTTTTTAAAAGATATCCATTAATAGGGACAAAAAAAAAGCTTTAAATATCCAAACTTTTACGGTAAGGTTAATGGTGAGAGAAGCTTCAAGGTTCCTAACACTGAGAGTCTTCTTGCCTTCTTCAACCACTTTCTTCAGTGTTGGGAGCCTTGAAGCTTCTCTCACCATTATCCTTACCGTAAAAGTTTGGATATTTAGAGTTTCTTTTGTCCCTATTAATAGATATCCTTAAAAAAAAAATGTTTTTAATTTTTTCATTTATTTATTTAAACTATTTATTTATTTGATTTTTTAAAACTATTTATTTATTATTTTTTAAAACTATTTATTTATATAATTTTTTAAACTATTTATTTATTTAATGAATCATATCTTTTATTTAATTTTTATTTTATTTTATTAAAGTTTATAAAATTTTTGGTTAAAAGGTAAAAAAATATATATATATAAAATAATATAACTAGGGGCATTTTAGACATTTTAAAGTCAAATTTAAGTCTTGGGGGTGCAGTGTATAATAATAAAACTTTTCCAGCTAAGTGCAACTTGCCCAAACCTCAAGGGGTTCATTGCAATTTGCCCAAACAATAATGCCTCTTAATTTTTTACTAGAAAGGCCTATTTCCTCATAATAATAATAATACATAGTTGTGTGTTCATGCAAAACCCTGTGATCAAACCCATAAAGTACTTTTGTTCGTAGTGGGGTTGACGTGGATTTTATTAATAACATATTTTTCAATTGTCATTACATCATGATTGTTAATTAGGTCATTAATTTGTATATATATGTTTGTTCCAATCAGAGCTCTGGTACTGATGTTTTTCAATTTTGATATAGAGATTTGTAAATGTTAGTATATATATTTGGTACACCCAAGATGGGTCCAAACCCAATTCCATAGCTTTGACCCATGAAGCCCAACTCAACACATCTTAGTAACTGATTATAGCAGTTACTGTAGAATAACTGCCCACTCATCCTGTATGTGAGAAAATACAGGATTATGTGATATAAAAAGATGTGTGTCTGTAAGTGGATGAGCAGCAGTACGTGAAATACAGAACAAAGAGAGAAACAGTAAATAGAGGATTCTTATACTGTGGTTTAAGTTAGATTTCCAATTTTATTGGTGGCTCTTTCCTGACCTGTGAAACTTTCTGTAATTGTTCCAAAACCGAAGAAAGGTACAAATTCTTAATCCTTTTCTTCTTATGTTTGAGATGTTATATATAATCTATATCTACCCATGTCAAGATTGTCTCAACGAATAAGCTCGAAAATAACCAAACTCAAAGTACCAGCAAGAAGTGAAGTTTTTGACACTGCAAAAGCACTTACAGAAAGTTGGGACACTAAACAGGTAGGATCTCCTAGAGATGATGGTTATGAAACAGCCGAAGAATCATTCTTGACAGAGACTGATTTCATGGTTACTAAAAAGAACTTGTTCGATGAAGATGATTATAAAGAAGAAGTATCACCAATATTTGATAAAATCATGGAAAGAATAGATTCGCACAAGGGAATGAAATCATATCAGTTGGCTCAGCAGCTATCCTCCAAATGGAGTACTGGAGCTGGACCGTGAATTGGTTGCATGAGGGATTACCCTTCGGAGCTCAGGTTCCGAATTCTAGAGCATGCAAACTTGTCTCCGAGAGCAAGAAGTGATTCTCCTCAGAGTAGATCAATGTTCAACAGCCCGACACCAACTTCACTTCGTAGAGAAGCAGGTGGACTTGCACGCAAAAGTCCTCTTGCTACGGAGAATGTAGCAGTGTCCGAAACAGCAACACACTTAGACATTATTTAGATAAAATTATGATTTCATTCTTGGGTTAGAGAGGATGATTTTGTGTTCATTTCCATACCATTCTTTTACACTTTATTTTATTTTATTTAATTTTTTGTAGATTCCATGGTGAAAATGGAATAAGAATCGAAAGTTTTATTTTGTTCTAATGGAGGAAGAAGAAGATGATGACTCTCCCCTTTCAATTATTCACTTCTTTGTAAAATACACGACACCTCTTACATTTAGAATTCAATTTATTAAATCAGTCACATTAAACAAGGTGCAACCCAATTAAACACACCTGAGAAAATCAATTAAACACACTAATGCAAAATAATTAAACACACCAGGGAAAATCAATTAAACACACCAGAGAAAATCAATTAAACACACCAAGGCAAAATAATTAAACACACCAGGGATAATCAATTAAACACACCAGAGCAAACAAATTAAATACACGAAGGCAAACAGATTAAACACACCAAGGCAAAAACAAATTAAACACACCATGACTAATTAATTAAACACACCAAGGCAAACAGATTAAACACACCACAGCAAAAACATTAAACAAACCATGGCTAATCAATTCAACACACTAAGGCAAACAGATTAAACACACCACGGCAAAAACATTAAACACACCACAGCTAATCAATTAAACACAATATGGCAAACAAATTAAACACACCACAGCAAAAAAATTAAACATACCACGGCTAATCAATTAAATACACCAATGCAAATAGATTAAACACAACACGACAAAAACATTAAACACACCACGACTAATCAATTAAACACACCAAAACAAACAGATTAACACCATGGCAAAAGCATTAAACACACCACGACTAATCAATTAAACACACCAAGGCAAACAATCTTCTTCAACCTAAAATTATCATTTACTGCAAATGAAACAAATTAAATTAAGGTTTCAAATACATACCTCGGAAAGAAAGACTAGGATCATCTCGATTCATCATGAAATGCGAAGCCAAATCCGTGAAATACGACGCCCAAATCCGTGAAAAACTAATCCACAAAATATCTTCTTCAACCTATATGGGTGTTGTGTTCATTACATAGAAAGAAAGATAAAGAAGAAAGGACCAGATGGTATATGGTGGAGAGAATGAAGAGAGGAAATTGAAGACAGAGAGATAACGAAGAGAGGAAATTTCAGAGAAGAAAAAATGGTGATCGTGAAAGAGAGTAAAGAGAGAGAAAGTTGAGAGGCATAAATAGAATAAAGAAAAAGGAATAAATGCAATAAATAAGAGAGAGAATATCTTTTAAGAGAAATAATAAAAATGAATAAATGAGGGGCAATTATGTCTTCACGGCCATTTTGAGGGCAAAAACAAAAAAAAAATTG
This sequence comes from Acer yangbiense, assembly GCA_008009225.1. Taxonomy (NCBI): domain Eukaryota; kingdom Viridiplantae; phylum Streptophyta; class Magnoliopsida; order Sapindales; family Sapindaceae; genus Acer; species Acer yangbiense. The sequence continues at coordinate 32,232,959 of CM017767.1, forward strand.
ATGATGTTGGACAAAAACAATAAGGGCAAATTGCACTGAACCCCTTGAGGTTTGGGCAAGTTACACTTAACTGAAAATGTTTTGTTATTATACACTAACACCTCCAAGACTTAAATTTGACTTTGAAAATACCTAAAATGCCCCTAGTTATATTATTTTATACTTTATTTTATTTTTTTACCTTTTAACCAAAAACTTTATAAACTTTAATAAAATAAAATAAAATAAATAAAAGATATGATTCATTAAATAAATTAATACTTTACAAAAAATAAATAAATAGTTTAAAATAAATAAATAAATAATTTTAATAAAAATAAATAAATAAATAGTTTTAAAAAATTAAATAAATAAAGGGTTTAAAAATAAATAAATAAATGAAAAAAATTAAAAACATTAATTTTTTTTAATGATATCCATTAATATGGACCAAAAAAAGCTCTAAATATCCAAACTTTTACAGTAAGGTTAATGGTGAGAGAAGCTTCAAGATTCCCAACACTGGGAGTCTTCTTGCCTTCTTCAACCACTTCCTTCAGTGTTGGGAACCTTGAAGCTTCTCTCACCATTATCCTTACTGTAAAAGTTTGGATTATGGGTGGACACGGTTCGGTTCGGTTCGGTTCGGTTCGGTTTTGGGCAAAACCGAATTGAACCGAAAATATTTCGGTTCACCCAAAATTGAACCGGTTTAAACCGAATAAGAAATGGTAACCGAACTGAACTAAACTGAACTGATTTTAATCGGTTCGGTTCATTTCGGTTTTGGGCCTTATGGGCCTTATGGGCTTGATGAGTCTTTTTAATATGTTTTGGGCCTTTTGGTGTATTTTTTACTAGTTTCAATTTTATTCCCAAAACTCTCTCTGAAACAGACCACTGAAACCATCTCTCTCTCTCTCTCTCTCTCTCTCTTTTGTTTCTTTCAACTCAACCAAAGATGAAATTACTAATTCCTGTAAATGAAAAATTGAAAACGAAAGGTACCGTGACTACTGTCTATCAACATATATATACACACAAACAAAATATAAACAAATTTACAACACATATTTGAATCACAGATTAGACACAAACATTCACATATTGATACATCAAGTCGATAAATAATTACACATATACAATCATAGATTCAAATTAGACAAACAATCACAGATTGATACATCAAGTCAAAAAAGAAAGAAAAGCTAACTCAATCAAAGAAAGAAATAAAGAAAGCTAAATCAACAACCACGGATGAGCAGATCGGACGAGTTGAAGAGCAGATCGGACGAGTTGAAGAGGAGATCTGAAATTAGAAGACAACCACTAGTCCACATGAGATCTGAAACAAAAAAAGAAAACAAGAAGAAAATTAGAAAAACAAGAAGACAACCACTAATCTGCCACATGAGAAGTGAAAGAAGACAAGAAGACAAGAGAAAGTGACGATGAGATGACAAACCTTGGGTGAGCTCACCAGCAAATCAGATGTTGAGATGAGAGAATAGTCAGTCAAAGATGAGCAGATGAGATGACAAACTTTGGACGAGCTCACGAGCAGATCGAATGTGGAGTTGAGGAAGAGATGAGAGAACAAAGTTGAGGAAGAGATGAGAGAACAAAGTTGACTAGTTGAGGAAGAGATGAGAGGAAGAGATGAGAGAACAATTTCTCTCTCAGTCGGCGAAGAGATTTAAGTGAAAATAAGAACATTAGGTTTTTTTTTTTTTAAACTTATATAGGCGGTTTAAATCGGTTTAAACCGGTTTTGAAAAGCTAAAACCGGTTTAAACCGAAAAATTTTCGATTTTCAATTTTTTGAACCGGTTTAAACCGAATTAAACATACGAACTGAACCGAACACCCTTTTTTGGTTCGGTTCGGTTCCGAACTTAGTGCCCACCCCTAGTTTGGATATTTAGAGTTTCTTTTGTCCCTATTAATAGATATCCTTAAAAAAAAAATGTTTTTAATTTTTTCATTTATTTATTTGATTTTTTTTAACTATTTATTTATTTAATTTTTTTTAACTATTTATTTATTTAATTTTTTAAACTATTTATTTATTTACTAAATCATATCTTTTATTTAATTTTATTTTATTTTATTAAAGTTTATAAAGTTTTTGGTTAAAAGGTAAATATATATATATATATATATATATATATATATATATATATATATATATATATAGGGGCATTTTAGACATTTTAAAGTCAAATTTAAGTCTTGGGGGTGTTAGTGTATAATAATAAAACTTTTCCAGCTAAGTGCAACTTGCTCAAACCTCAAGGGGTTCATTGCAATTTGCCCAAACAATAATGCCTCTTAATTTTTGACTAGAAAGGCCTATTTCCTCATGATAATAATACATAGTTGTTTGTTCATGCAAAACCCTGTGATCAGACCCATAAAGTACTTTTGTTCTTAGCGGGGTTGAGGTGGATTTTGTTAATAACATATTTTTCAATTGTCATTACATCATGATTGTTAATTAGGTCATTAATTTGTATATATATGTTTGTTCCAATCAGAGCTCTGGTACTGATGTTTTTCAATTTTGATATAGAGATTTGTAAATGTTAGTATATATATTGGGTACATCCAAGATGGGTCCAAACCCAATTCGGGTTCAAACCCAATTCCATGGCCTTGGCCCATGAAGCCAACCCAACACAACACATCTTAATAACTGATTATAGCAGTTACTGTAGAATAATTGCCCACTTATCCTGTATGTGAGAAAATACAGGATTATGTGATATAAAAGGCTGTGTGTCTGTAAGTGGATGAGCAGCAGTACGTGAAATACAGTACAAAGAGAGAAACAGTACGTGAAATACAGTACAAAGAGAGAAACAGTAAAGAGAGGATTCTTATACTGTGGTTTGAGTTAGAGTTCCAATTTTATTGGTGGCTCTTTCCTGACCTGTGAAACATTCTGTAATTGTTCCAGAACCGAAGAAAGGTACAAATTCTTAATCCTTTTCTTCTTATGTTTGAGATGTTATATATAATCTTCAGTAAACCAAAACTCTTTTAAATTAATCTTCATCTAATGGATATATTAATATAGTTGTACTATTTCAGCTTCTAGTTTACATATATTTTTGGTTAATATATATGAATAATATTATGCATATATATATATATATATATAACAGTAACTATTTACAATTGAAAGACTTAATTGGATTGTTTACATAGCTAGAAAAATTAATGTAGTTATAATATTCCACTATATGTTACATGTCACAATCCATCCCATGCAAAATCGCATATCCACGTCTAGCTGATTCATGTGGAAATTAACCATGACCGCGTCTTTGTGGAAAATAATTAAACTTTTTTAGAATAATAAAGTTAAATATATGGAGGAGAGTAGGAGACTAGGAGAAGACTTGTCTTTCTATAATTCTATATATATATATCGTCGTTTTTTTTAAGTAGATCGAAAAACAGAATGAACTTAATTTTGACTACTAGAATATATATTACTAGCTAGACTTTGAACGTTGAACGACTCTTGGACTTAAATTCTATAAATTTTAATTTATATGTGGAAAATATATGATGATGATGATGCATGATGATACTTAATTACTTTGAACAAATCTTCCTTTGCTTTTTTGCTTCTTTATCTCTCATGTTTACTAAGTCATCAACCTGATTATCAAAACTCAAATTGTACGTATTAACCCATCTTTTAAATCAATATAAATCATGCATGTCTTTGAAATAGATTGGTAAGATGGATTTGTTTTAATTTAAAATGAATGTTTCCACTTAAAAGCGACATAATTACAACTACTATTGACTTTGAAAAGTTGTTTAGATAATTAATATACATACATATAACATATGATTATTCCTTAATTTGCTTATTAATTTTATGTAGTATATAAGTTGTTTTTAAGGTATCTAGGTCTCCACTCTTTATAAGATTGAATCAACAATTGTCTCTCCCTATGTACAAAGTGCTATATATATGTTTGTTTCTTAGTTAATTTTCCGAACATAATATAAATAAAAAAATTTAGTCGAAAGAATGTGTTAATTAAGATGATCTAAAAAATTATTTCAAGCTATATATTGGATTAGAAAAACATTTGTTCCGGAGGTTTCCATAGTGAATAACGGATTATATGGATAACAATATAACACCAATGTTTTTAAAATTCAATAACCGAACACTAATTATGTGTTAATTGACAGATTGATGGTACACACACCATACACCCATCATAATTAAGAATTATTTTATCATATTAAAAGTTTGAGAATTTGAGATGTAGTATATAGCTATATTCTGTGAATATTAAACTTTTAGTTTTCCTTTAATTTGATAGCTAGTGTGTCCAATCAAATTATAAACAACTAATGGTATATAAATATTACAATATAATTAATGTGCATGCATGCAAGCAAAGGAGTACTATGAATGGGAGGATTAGGAATATACATATTTGAAATTGAAAGTGTTGATCAACAAGAATGAAGAGGACGAGTGTCGGTGGAAATACAAATATTTATATTTGTATTTGTATTTGTATTTTTTGATGATACAAATACATATATACATACGAATGAACTCAATGAAGTATGTATATATATGCATGTCAGATGATGATGATGATGATGATGATGAGTGTCGGTGGTGTGGAGACTGGAGTGGAGAAGAAAGCGCGTTGTACCAAAAAGGTTTGATCTTAAATTGGTCTGATTCTGATTCTGATTCTGTCATTAAACCCATTTGTATTTTTATTTGTAATTTGTAGTTATATTTTGTACGTAAACGTACAGCTGTGTACTCTACAGTCTACACAATCTAAAGTCCAAAGTCATTACTCTCACTCTTTGAGTCTCGTTTATATATAGTCTTTCTATTATCAGTTCGAACTGACAAAAGTTATATCAGTTTCTTGTATGTGGGGCTACTGGATTTAAATACTTTGACTGACAAGTGCATACAGCCAAGTCAAAGTATTTAAATCCAATGGCCCATATGCAAGGAACTGATATAACTTTTGTCAGTTCGAACTGATAATAGAATTTCTGTATATATATATTATATTTCCGTTTGTGCTTTCCAGCTGTAATTATTTTTTTGGTTTTTCTAAACCAATAATATCTTCTCCTTCCCAATCAATTCCCATTAGTCATCTTTATCACTTATTATTATTATTTTAGAAATATGATGCTCTATTTGATTATAAACCGACAAAGAATGTAATTGTGCAACTAAAAAAACATATTAACCAATAAGTATGTTTATAAATTATAATTAGTTTTAAATTTGTAATTTTTTTAATTTTTATTTTTATTGAAAAAAGAAAACTTGAAGTTTTTTTTTTTTTCTTTGAATTAGTGTTTTATAGTAATTTTTCAAATATTTTATATCGAAAATCTTGACAATAATTTTATGAAATATTTTTTTAAAAAAATTGAAAAAAATAAGGGTTTTTTAAACTAGTGTATTCCCAATTTATGTTTTTTTTTTTTTTTTTTTTTTTTTAAAAGGGCCCTATTTATGTTTGTAAAATCAAATGTTTTTTCTTTTAAAAAAAACCCAGACAGGATAAAAAAATTGAAATTGAAATTTAATTTGTTTTATTTTTTTGAAATAATTTAATTTGTCTTATAATGGAGAGTGTTGAAGTTTAAATAAAATAATGAATAGTAAGTAGAATTTCAGAGAAAATAAATAAAAATGTAAACCGAATGGAATTTATTGCAAGAGTATCTGGATGTGGAAAAACAAAATCAAATCATGGTCTGCCACGTGACTTCATCAGTAAAAAAGAAGTCCATAGTACGGTTGTCTGCAGAGTCCAATTTTACTCACCCCTTTCAAGCATTACCCCCTCCTAAAAAGATAAAGGGTTTGGACAAATGGATAACACTTGGGTATTGACCAACTAATGGTTGGTTGTTACGTAACCCAAAGCAAGGATAAAAATGTAAAAAGTTAAAGAGTTTTAACCACATGGTAACACCCCATTAGATAGCTATGGGTGGTCAGTATACTTTGGATACTGACTAGTCAATACTAAGGGATGAGCAAAAGTGAACTTTTGTCTGTATGGGAACACGATAAAGACAGTAGTTACATTGTTGCTTATCTTATTCCACATTTCAGCTCGTGTCGTGAACCCGCGCGATTTTTGTCTAATGAACACACTGCGTGGTTTTCACTCGGTAAAAAACAAGTGGGGATTATCATATTCTCTTGACAGCAGTGATTTTGTTTTGTAGTAGCTATGGGGAGTAGTACTTTTGGTTACAACTACAAGACTGTGGGCAGTGGCGGTGGTCGTTGACTTCACTGTTCCTCCGTTATCTTTCCGACTTTTTTTTTTTTTTTTAATTTCAATCTACTTTTTCTTTTCTTTCCTTTTTTTCCTTAAAAATATGATTTTTTTTTGTTCACTTTTTGAGAAAGGCATGACAAAAAAAATAAATAAATTGACACCGTCTTGGAAAAAATTTGTTTTCCAATCCAGCTCATATGTAAATTGTAACCTCTACCTCTATATATATGATTAGGAATTTTATCCTTTTTTTTTTTTTTTTTTTTTAAGTTAAAATTTTAAATTAAAATAATTCTATAAATCTATAGTTTATTAACATTTAACATACAATTATTGGGTAAATAGCTTTCATATTTTAAAATGTGTATTTTTATCACTAAATAACAAAGTAGCACATCTCACTTATGACATTAAAGTTAGAATTTCCTTATATATATATATATATATATATATATATATATATATAAAGTCGGAATACCTTGATTATAAAACTAATATTTGAGAACAAAAATTTTAAATTATTGTACATCATCTCTTAACGTATGTGGTGTGCACCTATATCTTCACGTTAAAGGTGAAGGATTCGAATCCTATATCAAAACTTTTACCAGCATGTATGGAAGTTAAAATTCTCGATGTTGTATTTATTGAATTCCCTATATTACAAAGAGTTTTATGTGAGAGTAAATATCTTCTAATTTCCTCGGGTATTGTGGGGAGTTTTATGAGAATAGATATCTCTTAATTACCCTTACTTGTTTGGTGTCGTATTTTAAAAATAAAAATAAAAAATTGAGATAATGAATTGAAGATGGTGGAAAATACTTTGTAATTACTCATTCAATCATGAGAAATTTGTATAAAATTTCTATACTTGTATACAAGTCATTTCATGAGAATTATATATATATATATATATATATATAGTAAATGAAGCATGCATCAACCCATCTCTATCAAAAGTTTGAAAAGAGTAATTAAGGATGATTCAAAGTTGGACCCTGCATGTCACAGGTCACCATAAAGCCAAAACATCATTAGTTCAACTAATCCCCAATTAATCAAACATTAGTAATTTTGTGTAAACATCCTTTGACCCCAACAAACACTACATAAATTTAACCAAAAGATTCTCCCCACATTAGTTGAGACAATGACAAGATTTTACATTTCTAAGTTCTAACTACGTGTATAATCCGAATATTTAAGTATCTTAATACGATTAATAAAAAAGAGTAAAAAAGACAGCAGTCAATATATTAAAAATATATATATATATTCTATTTTTTAATGTTTGAAAATAGTCAAAAACACATGGTTGGAAACTTTCTTTCTCTGTGATACGCCACGGTGAATTGGTGATTGGTGCAGCTGCACCACCACCCTCTCTCTCTCTCTGTGTCTCTCCATCTTCTCTTGTCTATAAATAATCAAAGCAAGAATAGCATTAGAGACACAATACGTGTTGTTACAATCTTCACAAACACAAACACAGAGATTGAGAGAGAAATCTGCAAAAGGAAATATCAAAATATAGTAAAAAAAACACACACACACACTCCTTAATTGAAACCTCTGAAAACCACAAACTCACATCTCTGAAACCATCCACATTCAACGCTCTCTCTCACATTTCTACCTAACCTTTTAATTTTCTCCATAACCCTTTCTCTTTCTCTGGTTTTTTAAGGTAAATTTCTTCATTTTCCCTCCATTTCATTCTCTCTTTCTTTCATGTCGGTAATCATTATTATTGTTATTATTTTTTAAAAAAAAAATGTTTTTTATTTTTTTCCTTTATCGTTTGCATGAACTGGGTTTTAAAAAAAAAAAAAAAAAGTGTTAGAAAAAAGGGTTTTCTGGTTTAAGGTTGGTTTTTTTTGTATGTGTTTTTGAAAATTGTTTTCAAAAATGGCTTTGAGTGGATTCTATGAAGTAAAATAAAAAATAAAAAAAAAGTGCAAGACAGAGAAGGGAAATGCTGCAAAATGGCATCTTCAAATCAGCAGCTCCCCAACAGTCAATAGATTTTCATTGATGAATTTTGATTTTGAACATTATAGTGTAAATAGTAGTAATTCTTGAAATGGGTTTGTTTTAATGGGTTTTTTTTTTTTTTTTTTTGGTTCATATTTACAGGCACAGAGCCCTCTCAGGTCTTGTTGATTGAGATCTGGTTTTTCAAGAAACAAGGTATCTGTTTTTTAAGAAAATAGAAATGGGGTTATCATTTTCATGCCCTCTTTCTGATTTTGATGATTTGGATACTGGTTTTGAAGCCGTTCTTCTTCGCAAATCCATCAGCTTTACCGATGAAGATGTTGTTATGACTGCATTGCAATCACTTAACTTCAGTACTGGCCACGATCACGAACCAGCCTCACACGTTTCTGAGAAGAAGAAGATGATAATCCAACCATTTCCAAGCTTTAAAGGGAGAGAATTGGAGACCAATCTCTCATTCGAAACTCCTCCTTCGAGTATGGAAAATCTTGATTTCGGTAGTAATAACCAATCACCAATGCGCGAGAGGCGCAAATCAGGAAATTGCTTATCGAAATTGGGGGATCAAAGAGACCAAGCTGCATTGAAGTTGCAGAAAGTGTACAAGAGTTTTCGAACCAGGAGGCAACTGGCTGATTGCGCGGTTGTTGTTGAACAAAGATGGTATATATCTCCATCTTTGTATGTGCATTGTCTCCAAAATCATCTATTTGTTCATGTTATTAACACTCTTTGTGCTGAATTATTTGTTACACAGGTGGAAGCTGTTAGATTTTGCAGAACTAAAGCGGAGCTCAATCTCATTTTTTGACATTGAGAAACCTGAGAGTGCCATTTCGCGTTGGTCTAGAGCGAGAACTCGAGCTGCCAAGGTAAATTTTTTTATAGCAATGTGATGGATGCTTACAAGAACTCTTATCATATATCTGTGTCGCGATTTCAATTGACCGTGTTCTGCTTCTTTTTCATCAGGTGGGGAAAGGTTTATCCAAGGACGAAAAGGCTCGAAAGCTTGCCTTACAGCATTGGCTCGAAGCTGTGAGTCCCGTTTCTTCGAGTGAATCCATATATGAAACTACTAGTTTTCTTTATCCCCTGTAATGATCATTGTTGTTTTTGGTTGTCACAGATTGATCCTAGGCATCGCTATGGTCATAATCTTCAATTTTATTACGTCACATGGCTCCACTGTGAGAGTTATCAGCCCTTCTTCTATTGGTAAGGATCCTTGAAACAACAACAACAACAACGAAAAATGACTTACGAAACTGATATACGTAAATTTCGAATGTACAGGCTCGATGTTGGAGAAGGACGAGAAATTCATCACGAGAGGTGCTCGCGGTCCAAGCTTCTACAGCAATGCATTAAGTATCTCGGTCCGGTGAGTCTAAGCTCTCCCTTTTTTGCTTTCCTACTTAAAATGTACTTAAAATGACAATAATTTGTAAGATCAGTTGGAAATTGAGATCTACTTCTACCAATAAACACTCATTTTTTGGGTTAAATTTGCAGACAGAAAGGATGGTATATGAAGTGGCAGTGGAGGATGGGAAATTCATCTACAAGCAGAGTGAGAAACTTCTTGATACTACTGGAGGACCACCAGATGCTAAATGGATCTTTGTTCTTAGCACATCCAAGACCTTGTATGTGGGGCAAAAAAACAAGGGAACATTTCAACATTCGAGTTTTTTGGCCGGAGGTGCCACATTATCGGCTGGAAGATTAGTCGTCGTTGATGGTATTCTGAAGGTAGACAAGAAATAATCACCATTCTTGGTTCTTTTAAGATATCATATTCTTCAACTGGGTTATTGACAAATTGATAATTTTTTTTCGACTTGATAGACGGTTTGGCCTCACAGTGGACACTATCTCCCTACCGAAGAAAATTTCCAGGAGTTCATGTCATTTCTCAGGGAACACAATGTGGATCTCAGTAATGTGGAGGTAGAGAGGACTGATAACCAAAACCTTGTTTCTCAGAGTTCATACCGGATTTTTATCTGTTTATTTATCGTATATTAGACAAATAGAAGCTAATATTTTTTCCTAATTTGGTGTGATCAGCGAAACCCAGCAGAATCTGTAGAAGAAGGCATTGCTAAAAGAAGCAACAGTCTCCGCAAACAAGACACTGAACAGATCGATATTGAGGTGTTGGCTGAAGAGATCATGGATTCAAGAACACAAGACTCTGATGCGGCAGAAAATCTATATCTACCCATGTCAAGATTGTCTCAACGAATAAGCTCGAAAATAACCAAACTCAAAGTACCGGCAAGAAGTGAAGTTTTTGACACTGCAGAAGCACTTCCAGAAAGTTGGGACACTAAACAGGCAGAATCTCCTAGAGATGATGGTTATGAAACAGCCGAAGAATCATTCTTGACAGAGACGGATTTCATGGTTACTAAAAAGAACTTGTTCGATGAAGATGATTATGAAGAAGAAGAATCACCAATATCGAAAGATAAAATCATGGAAAGAATAGATTCGCACAAGGGAATGAAATCATATCAGTTGGCTCAGCAGCTATCCTCCAAATGGAGTACTGGAGCTGGACCGCGAATTGGTTGCATGAGGGATTACCCTTCGGAGCTCAGGTTCCGAGTTCTAGAGCATGCAAACTTGTCTCCGAGAGCAAGAAGTGATTCTCCTCGGAGTAGATCAATGTTCAGCAGCCCGACACCAACTTCACTTCGTAGAGAAGCAGGTGGACTTGCACGCAAAAGTCCCCTTGCTACGGAGAATGTAGCTGTGTCTGAAACAGCAACACACTTCGACATTATTTAGATAAAATTATGATTTCATTCTTGGGTTAGAGAGGATGATTTTGTGTTCATTTCCATACCATTCTTTTACACTTTTTTTTATTTTATTTAATTTTTTGTAGATTCCATGGTGAAAATGGAATAAGAATCAAAAGTTTTATTTTGTTCTAATGGAGGAAGAAGAAGATGATGACTCTCCCCTTTCAATTCTTCACTTCTTTGTAATCCTGAATTCAACTTAAAAAGGAAAAAAAAATAATAATAATAATATAGGAATACCAAAAGAGGTACTTGAAAATCATCCTTGTGTTTTGGTGTGCTTTATGTGTCATTTAAGCACTTTTCAAAAGCAGTTCTGAATATAATTTTGTAAAGTTTGATTCAAATCAACAAAAGCACTTCCAGTGCCGGATCAAAACATTTTCAAGTGTTTTCCCAGAAAAGCAATTTTTACTGGAAAATGCTTTCTACAAAAGCTGAAGCACTCCCGAACATGCTAACAAGCGGCTATTCATCAAAAAGACTACAATTCAAGTTTCGTGACACGCTGCCAACCAGCAAACCAGTAACATTCATAGCTAACAGAGAATTGTCTTTTTTTCTTTCATCAGTTAAAATACATTTATTGTTTCTTTGCCTGATCATGGATACAAAATATTTCTTACAAGATACAGATACGACATTAATTAAAAATTATGCAGCAATTTGCCTAACAAACTACAATTTCTCTCTATATCTAAATGTGTGTACATGTGAGTGGAGAAAAGAAAAAGAAAAGGATACACCGAAAATGGGAAAATTGTTGTGCTAAATGAAAGGAAATATCACATACTCAGCATAGAAGAGATTCCATATGAAGCGATAGAATTCAGAGATTGCTTCCTGCATAAGGAGATTAAACATTAATCAGACATCAATTACCCAAAAAAAAACTAAAAAATCTCTCTTTCTCTTGATATCTAACAAACTCATATTAACAATGCCATGATTAATTATCACATTAAAATTAAATCAAAGATTACAAAACCAACATATGTCAAGAACTTTGAAATGTCACCCATTGCAGTCCCCTAAACATGCTTAGTTTTTAACCACTGTAAGAAAATTACTGAAGAGCATAACCAAACAAATCTTCACTGCCTCTCAAAATGTGACCTAATAGGGTGTCTAAAACATCATATAGAATGTTCTGACTAAAAGGAAGGAAAAAAGTAAGAAAAAACATCAAATGGGTATATGATCAATCATTTTGTAAACACATAGGTGAATATAAGTGATATTTTCATCACGCCTACAACCAAGTAGAAAGTTATACTCCTTTGCTTTGGTCTGCCAAGCCATATTATTATATCAAAAACCAAAAGAAAAGTTACGAAAACAAAATAGATGTGTCAATTTCTGCAATGTCCTAAATGAAATACCATTCCGAACTCTTACAGAAATGTAAAGTTGGACTCTTTAGTCTTTGTATTCAAGGTAAATTGCTAAACATGAAGATGAAGACTGAACTCGTCTAAGATTTTGGGTCAAATAAATTTCTGACATTCATAAATCAATAAATGAAAAGAAGTACATCACCAATTTGATCAAGTATATCAACTACAAACATTTCAAGCAACATAAAGCCAGGATTACCTTGGAATATTTCGCTTGTTCTAACACCCATGCCTGAAACCATATTAAAACAACGTATTTCAGAAACAAAAATTGAAAGAGAAGACCATAAAGTTAAGAACCATAGTAGTAATAAAATGCACTGCAGAAATTTATTTATGGAAATTCCAGCTGAAGAACAAAAAACAAGAAGCATATTAGAAAAATAGATTTGACAAATTAATTGAAATTTAACGGATGCAAGATTTTTAGAAGACATCACATCCTGTTTAGTTTAGTTAAAATAATGAAAAATAAAATTGTGATCATAGTGTCAATTAGAAACTCACCTGAAAAATCAAGCATGATGCCAAAATGATATGTGTAGGTATCATTAAGTTACGCCTAAACGCCTGAAAAGCACGCAAGTAGCCTTAGTTTCCAAGCTAATGTAATATCTAAAGAAGAAAACTATCACAAAATATATATTAGAGTGCTTACATACTATTGTTGAGTCATTTCCTATTAGCTTAAGCTTTTGAGTCTAGTGGTTACCGACATGGTATCAGAGATTGGTTTGACCAGAAGCCCGGGTTCGAATCCCTCCACATGCATGTATTTATGTATTTATTCTGTAATTTGTATTTGTATTTAGGCGTGGTCCATGTACCAATCCCATCAGTTTGGCACGTGAGAAGGTGTATTAGAGTGCTTAAATACTATTATTGAACCTTTTGCTATTAGCTAAATACTATGGTTGAACCCTTACCTATTAGATTAAACTTTTGGGTCTTGTGGTTACTGACAATAGGGCGTGGTCCACATGCCAAGCTCGTCGGTCTGGCTGTGGCATATGAGGGGGTGTGTTAGAGTGTTTAAATACTATTGTTGGCCCTTCCCTATTAGCTTAAGCGTTTTGGTCTAGTGGTTACTGACAATACACGGAAAATACTAGACTGATTTGATGAGATTACGAAGAAGCATAAGATCATCGTAAACTGTTCAGAAACCATGTATAAAATCAACAAGACTAATAGACCACGCATCAATCAATAAGACCAACTTCATATAAAAATCCTTCACCTGAGGCATGTAAATTGCTGCCCATATAGCAGCAATATAATTCACCAACAAAAGCCCAGAACCAAGGAAAGCAATATTTCTGACTCCAAGCTTGGTAGCAAATGTTGATATCTGAAATCTATAAACAGAAAATTATATTAGAAAAGTGGGGGCATCTAACAGAATTAGCAGGGTACTCGAGTTAGATTGCAATCCAAACTAGGGTAGATTGTGGGTAACAAAATTAAAAAGTTAGTATTGTGACGAGAAAGATCAGGATAAATAGCTGTAAAAAGGGATAGATTATTTTCTTTTCTTCTTATTATTTTTTCTTGGGAGGAGGGGAGCTCAGAAACACGGAATAATGCACAACATACTTAAAGAGGAAATCAATTGTGTATCCCTAAGAAGGAGTAAAGTGCATATAGATACCAGTGAGCTTAAATGAAAAGGGGAAAAATGAAAAGACAAACAAATAAATTTATGTAAGTATATTAGCAACTTACTTACGATCCCCCTCTACATCTGGAAGATCTTTTGTAACAGCAATTACTAGTGCAAACAATGTCACAAACGTTGTGATGAAAGCCACTGGTGCACTGCAGGTAAAAATTGAACAGACATGACAATTATTCTCAACAGTATGAAAAGTTTACATACAGCTTAAGTACAACTTAATACAAACACTACAAATTACAAAAGTGGGTAATATTGCAGCTCATGTATGTGACGTATCTATTTGAGGGCCCGTGGAAGGTTCCACGGTTAACATACTAAAAATGAAAAATCTAATGCATACCCCAAGCTAGGCACTTGTTGCAGCTTAAGGGGATAGAGAATGGAAGAATGCGGGTTCATATCACTAAGTTTGAACCCCAGTTGGCCAGTTATTGACCAACCAGTTCCTCGAGAAGCACAACTAAAATCCTTTAGAAATGTAAAAGAAGAGTAGAAGAAAGCAACTGAATTTCCAACATTTTTTTTTTTTCAGATTCACTAAAAATCAACCCTAGTGTTATCTACATGATCCCAACCTTATTGAGCCAACCCCAGAATTATGCAAAAGCAGATTCATGCCAATCATGATCACTGACTCTAAATCTGGGGCTGGCAGAATAAAAAAAGATGGACAGTACCCAGTGAAAACTCTGTTAGTAAAAATGCAAGATGCTGGAATCTGGTCTAACAATTGAGTTCGTTGTTTCCCTCTCGGAAACATCTAGGATGGAGATTTAAATATTACAATTAGATGTGGTTTGTTAGGCTAGCCCATATTCAAGGATTGATCCACCAATTACAAAGGTCAAGGCAAACAGTATAGCAAGCCTGTCTATGTAAACCATTGGTTATACATGCAAAATTTATATGGCTGTATCTCACTCAACTATATGAGGATGCAATGAGTAACTAACAGTCACTTACTTCCATTCAAACGAGAGTCCAAGAGCAGCTCTTGTGGCGTAATACACACCAAAATTGAGTAGAAAGCCCCTCACCTGCAGAAGTTATTTTCTGTCATCTTTTTGTCTAACCACCAAACTTTCCAGAGGCAAATGTGGCAACTAAACCTTTGTACCAATTAATGCAAGAGATCATCAACACTATAAAGATAATAATTACTATACAAATAAAACAACCCTTAAAACTCATAAGTTTTATCCAAGAGTTGCATCACACAATCTTTTAACCAAAATGAATAAAATTCAGGCAGCTGTAGCTAGGGATGGAAAACATGAAGTTGACATTAATGTCATCTTCTCATTTACCACGGCTTCTAAAAAATGTTTGTCTCATCCTTATACCACCTAAGCAAATACTTTTACAGGCTTGCACTTAACATATGGTCATTGGTCAGTTTATGATGTGAACTAAAAATCCTATTTTTATTTTATTTTATATATAACTTCAATTTTGAAGCAAACTCGTGCTTCCAAATACAGTGCAATTAAATATTGAAACATTCACTAGGTGTGTCATGACATTTCAATCACCTGTGGTGAACATAACAAACCAACAAAGTTGTTTGATGGATATGGGTGGAGAAGAAGATGAAAATAAACCATACCGTGGCAATTATAAGAAATGCAGCAACAGGGAATCTCTTCATTCTAAATGGAGGAACTGAATAGATGGTTCCCAGAAAAAGACCAAGGGAGTAAAGAGATGTGATGAATGGACCAAAGTTGAGTCCAACAATCACAAGACCAGTCACTGCAAAAAATATGACCAACAACCATGCAGATTGAACTGAAAGATCTCCAGCAGCTATGGGTAAGTAAGGTTTGTTTACTCTGCAAATGAGAAAATAAGGAATTTTACATGCTCATGTTTATCATAAACAATGAAAATACAAAATAGCAAAATATTCAAAGCAAGTTTTCAAAACTTCTATAAGCAATTAAGCAACTTTGCAGTTTAAATTCATGCCTTAACATACTAAACGAGATGAACTGCAACCCATAAATCATAATTTTGAAAAGATTAAAGACTTAAAAAATGAAATTCAGAAGGTGGGCCAAGACCATATTCATGGAACTCTTTTGAAGAATCTTCTTTGAATAAACACCAATTGTCTGTATCCAAATTGTGCTGAGTTTTAAACCACAGAATATGTGTAACATGTAAAAAGTTTTGGAGCTTCGAAATCCAAATTTTGACTTGAAGACTTTATTCAATTCATTTTATTTTTTTACATATTTTATATGGGAACAAAAGAATGTAAAATAATTTCACCGCATACTTGTCAATTCCAATATCATAGATTTGATTGATGCCAACTATATAACCATTCCCACAAAGTAGAGCCAAAAGACCAGAAAATGCCTTCAACACCAGAGACAACTTTATTAGGTTTGAGTTCTCAATCAACGCTCTTGCCACCAAAGCACTGTAAACAAAATAATCAAGTATACCTGTAACTGAGTATAAATAAAAATTAATTTAGCTTTTCTAAATTCTAGCCAGTGCATTTTTTGTTCTGAGAACTTACACAGATCCTAGAGTAGTTCCACGTATGGTATGGGGCCTCAGGAATCTCCAGCACGCATCTCTGAAAGTTGAAACCTTGTTTAATACTGAATCAGATCCAGCAGCTCCACTTTGGGAAGAGGCCTAGCAGCATCCACTTCAACATTAATGCCACAGACAGACTAATAAGTCTCATAGATGACGGTGAATAAAAAATATGAATCCAATTCCAACTCTGTCAATTTAACCACAGAATAATGAGTTGATTAAAATTCACTTTACTTGATTATCAAATTCTCAACCTGTTAATGAATTGATAAGGTCCAGCATAACCATTTCAAACTCTGGTGACCGTTATGTAGCTTTTCTTCTGACAAAGATATAACATAGAATACCAATTATTATTTGTTCTTCTCTATATTTTAACAACAATTTTTGTCATCATAGGTAGAACTTAATGATATCATATAAATTTATCAGCTTTCAACCCCACAAACATATTTTCTTAAAAAAAACAAATCACGTTACTCGCATATTACATTACCAATTAATTAAACATGTATCTCCGATTTCCATAATAACATTACTTTGAATAACATGTAAAGGGAACATAATTACATAAATCACCCGGACACAATGGAGCAGCATACAAAAATTTCCATCTAAGCTAGCTGGTAAATTAGCTGCTTCCCAATAGAAATAACCATTTTCTTTCAGTTAGTTGAAGTTCAAAAATTCAACCAGTTCGGGTTTTTGTTTCCAAAACTGCAATTTCAATTCATATTTGTAACTTGGACTAACACATATAGAGATTAAAAGAACTCGAGAACTTTCTATCAAACCCAAGTCCAGACGCTTAGAAACTTATCAACCAACTTAATCTAAATACGCAAAACATCAAAACATACCCAGATGGAGTTAAGCCTGTAACGCCTCTTCGAAGCATGATCAGAGCAAATTCTTTGACTGTGTAGCCCAAATGAAGACAAATTCTTGGAGCATTTAACTAATAAATCAGAGGACTTGCAAGTTGGCTTGATGGGTATCTTTGTTTGATGAGAAGTGGACTTGCAATGCGAAGCTATAGCTGAGATTCTAATAGAAGAGGAGTGAGAGAGTGTGAGCTCCATGAAGAGAGCTACAGAGAAGAAAGAATGAGGTCAATATTTTTCGACACTTTTCGGATTCAGAATTTTGACATTTTATATTTTCAGGTTCTTGCAAATCTGCCCCTGTAATCTTCAACGTTTTTATTATTGACCCATTCTAATTTTATGTGTTGAGTTATTTTTAGGATTTCAAATATTTGACATGGATACCCTCTTCTCCTTTTTTATAACCTAATAAATAAGGGTGGTGATGCATATTCATATGCATGGTATACATGGATACTAGCATGGGTGGTCACGAGTGGGTCACGTGGTTGACTAAGTCTTTATTGTTTTACTGTCAATTTTATTGTTCTACCGTCAATTGAATAACAGCCCACCTTCCCCTATTTATGTGAACAAACTGTGGAACTTGGGTCCTTGATTTATGCTTATTTGTTGTTAGTTGTTGATGCATGTTTGTTAGTTGCTTTAGTTGCTTGCAACTGTCTTTTTTCTTCTGTATTAGATGGCTATTTAAGGCCTTGTTATGATGAATAAAGGTAGATTAGTTTTAGTAAACTTTGTTATTTATTGGAGAGATTCCAACTAGTTCCCTCAAGGTTTTAGTGAGATTCTAAAATCCTGAGTGTTATATTGTTACTGTTTAAAGTGTTATCAATTTGGTATCAGAGTCTGGTTCCGTTGGCAACACTTCCTTTATGCCAGAAACCAAGAGTGGTCACTCTTACAACATCATGGAACAAAGTTATAACAACCAAACAAATCCAAACACCTGTCCAAACCCAAACACCAACACATCCCAAGTTTCGTCCAGTTTTCAACACTAAATTGGCCAATTGTCCCAAACTCTGAACGTGGTAATGCGCCATTTGGATGCGATGGACGAATGTAGCAGCCGAGAGGTATGATGACCACCTAGGGAAGGACGACACATTCCTAGAGGCAGGGAAGGGATTGGCGACAGTAATGACGAATTTGAGGAAGTGCAGCTAGGCGAGGTCAGACATAGGGAGCCTAGAATTGTTCAAAGACAACCACGCGACGTAGATGCTCGAAGAAACTCCATAGACGAATTGACCAAATGAATGAGAGTTAAGGTGCCACACTTTTTGGGGAAACTCGATCCAGATGCCTTCTATGATTGGATTACTACTCTTGAAGACTATTTTGATTGGTTTACGGTACCTGATGATTGTAAAGTTTGATTTGTTAAGCTCAAACTAAAGGGACCAGCCCGCGCATGGTGGAGCAGCGTGAAAGAATGACTCAAGAGGACTCGTCAAGCCCCTATCACAGAGTGGGATGAAATGAAAGAATTCTTGGAATCAAAATACCTTCCCTTCAATTACAAGCAACTCATTTACAAAGATATGCTTTAATGGAGTCAGAGTGCTAAGATTACGGTGGATCAATATACAGAACGGTTCCATAAGTTGATAGTTAGAAGCAAGTCAACTGAAACCGAAGCCCAAGTGTTAGCTCGTTATCTAAAAGGGCTGAAACCCTATATTCGAAGAGAAATGATGTTCGTTCGCCTTTACAATGTGGAGGAAGCATATCAACTTGCATTGCAACTTGAACGACAGCCATTAGGTAACTCTCGTCGCTATTACAATACTGACTCGGGAAATTTTCATTTTCCAGCTCCTATGAGCTCAAAGCCTTCTATTGAAATATCAAAAGGAACAACGGTTAGTGATAGCAAAGGCAAGGGTAAGGCTTTCGGAGAAGGACCCTAGTGCTATAAATGTAAGGGGTTTGGTCACTTTGCAGTAGTTTGTCCAACACGAGACCAACGAATAGCATTCGTGTGCGAAAAGGACTTGATGTTTGATGATAAGATAGACAACACTCAGGTAATCAGTGATCAAGAGGAGATCGAATATGTGGAGGAGCGGCTACAATCCATAAACTTACCCATTTATGTGATTTAACATGTGTTGACAAGTTGCAAAACGAAGGCGGATTGCTTAGTTCATGACTGGAAACAAACCAATATCTTCCATACCAGAGTCGAACACGGAGGTAAAGCTTTGAATGTAATCATCAACAATGGAAGTCTCACGAATCTTGTGGCGAAAGAAGTTGTTGAACGACTCGGGTTGCCTCAAGAAACACATCCTACTCCATACAAAGTCAATTGGATCAATAATAGTAATTCAGTTCTGGTCCAAACTCGCTGCCTTGTGAAATTCTCATTGGGTAAGAATTATATGGACCAAGTGTGGTGTGAATTGACTGACATGGTACACATGGCCATTAAAGTGGAACAACAATTAAAGAGGAGGGGTTCCACACGGGTTGGGCAAAATTCGAGTTCTTCATCATCATGGAAACCGAATTGGAGCAAGAGAGAGGACCAGCCTAGTTTCAAGGCCAAGGCCAAGACCGAACCTTCCAAAGATCACAAGGCCGGAGGCACATTAAATCAAGGTAAATCAGATTCTCAACCTTCTAGAAACTGTGACATCAAGTGCTTTAAGTGTTTGGGAGCAGGTCATATTGCATCACAATGCCCAAACAAGAGAGTAATGGTTTTGAAGGATGATGGCGGTATCGAATCCGAGGATGAATCTGATAATGAGTCCATGCCACCTTTGGAGGATGCAAGTGACTTTGAATATCCGGTAGGTGGAGAGCTTTTGGTTGCAAGAAGAGCTCTTAGTGCTCAAGCCAAGGAAGATGATGAGGTACAACGTGATAACATTTTTCACACCCGCTGCCATGTTAATGATAAGGTATGTAGTATGATTATTGATGGGGGGAGTTGTACTAATGTGGCTAGCACTACTTTGGTGGAAAAATTGAGTTTGACAACTTTAAAGCACCCAAAACCTTATAGGCTACAATGGTTGAATGATAGTGGGGAAGTTAGGGTGAATAAACAGGTGTTGGTGTCATTTTCAATTGGAAAATACAATGATGAAGTTATTTGTGATGTGGTACCAATGAATGCGGGTCATATCCTTTTGGGAAAACCATGGCAATTTGATAGGCATGTGACACATGATGGATATACCAATAGATACTTATTTGTACTTAATAAAAGGCCAATCACTCTTGTACCTTTAACCCCAAGACAAGTATATGAAGATCAAGTGAGGTTAAAAAAAAAAAAGATGTTAAAAAGGAGAGTGAGAGTGAGAGTTCAAAAGAAAGAGAGACAAAAGATAGAGAGTCTGAAACAGCAAAAAATGAAAAAAAAGTGAAAAAAAAAATAGAGGCTGATGAGAAAAAAAGAGAGAGAAAACGAGTTTTTATGCAAGAGAGAGTGAGATCAAAAAGGCTTTGTTTTCAAATCAGCCAATGATTGTACTTTTGTACAAAGAGGCTTGTTTTAGTACTAATGAAATTGACTCTTCTTTGCCTAGTGTTGTTGTTTCACTTTTGCAGGACTTTGATGAAGTGTTTCCCGAAGATATGCCTATTGGTTTACCACCAATAAGGGGGATTGAGCACCAAATTGATTTTGTACCCAGAGCACCAATTCTAAATAGACCCGCATATAGAAGTAATCCCGAGGAGACAAAGGAACTTCAAAGGCAGGTTGATGAGCTCATGGAAAAGGGGTATGTTCGTGAGAGTATGAGTCCTTGTGCGGTTCCCGTATTGCTTGTGCCTAAGAAGGATGGAACATGGAGGATGTGTGTTGATTGTCATGCCATCAACAATATCACTGTAAAGTATCGACATCCTATTCCTAGATTAGATGATATGCTTGATGAATTGCATGGTTCTATTGTTTTCACTAAAATTGATCTTAAAAGTGGATATCATCAAATTAGGATGAAAGAAGGTGATGAATGGAAAACTGCTTTCAAAACAAAATATGGTTTATATGAGTGGTTAGTTATGCCTTTTGGGTTAACTAGTGCACCAAGTACTTTCATGAGATTAATGAATCATGTTTTGCGTGCTTTTATTGGAAAATTTGTGGTTGTTTACTTTGATGACATTATGATTTATAGCAAAAACTTGGATGAACATGTTGAACATTTAAAACTTGTTTTAGGTGTTTTAAGAACAGAAAAGTTGTTTGCTAATTTAAAAAAGTGTACCTTTTGCACGGATAAGCTTGTATTTCTGGGTTTTGTTGTTAGTGCTAAGGGAATTGGGGTTGATGAAGAAAAGGTTAAGGCAATTAAGGAGTGGCCGAAACCTACAAATGTGGGACAAGTGAGACGTTTTCATGGGTTGGCTAGTTTCTATAGGAGGTTTGTAAAAGACTTTAGTAGTCTAGCTGCACCTTTAACTGAAGTTATCAAAAAGAATGTGGGTTTTAAGTGGGGTAATGAACAAGAAAAGGCATTTAACTTGATTAAGGAAAAATTAACTAATGCACCTTTGCTTGTTTTGCCTGACTTTGCTAAAGCTTTTGAGATTGAGTGTGATGCTTCAGGAATAGGTATTGGAGCTGTTCTAATGCAAGAAGGACGTCCCATTGCATTTTTTAGTGAGAAAATAAGTGGAGCAGCCTTGAATTATCCTACCTATGACAAGGAGATGTATGCTTTGGTTAGGGCATTGGAAACTTGGCAACACTACCTTTGGCCGAAAGAATTTGTGATTCACACGGATCATGAGTCCTTGAAGCATTTAAAGGGACAGCACAAGCTAAATAAGTGGCATGCCAAGTGGGTGGAGTTCATAGAAACATTTCCATATGTGATCAAGTACAAAAAAGGTAAGGAAAACGTGGTCGCTGATGCTTTGTCTAGAAGGTACGTTTTACTTTCTACTTTGGATGCTAGATTGCTTGGTTTTGACTACATTAAAGAATTGTATGTGGAAGATTCTGATTTTGATAATGTATTCAATGCATGTGAAAAAGTAGCATTTGGCAGGTTTTATAGGCATGATGGATTTTTGTTTAGAGAAACTAAATTATGTGTGCCTAAGAGTTCTTTGCGTGAATTGTTTGTTAGAGAAGCTAATGGGGGAGGTTTGATGGGGCATTTTGGTATAGCCAAGACACTAGATGTTTTTCATGAACACTTCTTTTGGCCTCATATGAAACGTGACGTAGAAAGAATCTGTGAAAAATGCATTACATGTAGACAAGCTAAGTCTAGGATTAAGCCTTATGGATTGTATACTCCTTTGCCTATACCTAGTGGACCTTGGATTGATATTTCTATGGATTTTGTGTTGGGTTTGCCTAGGTCAAAAAGGGGTAGGGATTCTATATATGTGGTTGTTGATAGGTTTTCTAAAATGGCACATTTCATTCCTTGTCATAAAACTGATGATGCATCACATATTGCTGATTTGTTTTTCAAAGAAATTGTTTGATTGCATGGCATGCCTAAGACCATTGTTTCAGATAGAGATGCTAAGTTCTTAAGCTACTTTTGGAAGACTTTGTGGGGTAAGTTAGGAACTAAACTTTTGTTTTCTACTACTTGTCATCCACAAACTGATGGTCAAACCGAAGTAGTTAATAGGACTTTATCTGCCTTATTGCGTGCTATAATACAAAAGAACTTGAAAACATGGGAGGATTGTTTGCCGCATGTAGAGTTTGCTTATAATAGGAGTGTGCATTCTGCAACTCATTATTCGCCTTTTGAAATTGTATATGGTTTTAACCTATTGACTCCTTTGGATTTAATTCCTTTACCTGTGAATGAGCATGTTAACTTGGATGGGAAGAAAAATGCAGATTTTGTTAAGCAACTCCATGAAAAGACTCGACAAAACATAGAGAGAAGAACTGAGCAATATGCCACGCAAGCAAATAAAGGGCGCAAGAAAGTTGTGTTTGAGCCCAGAGATTGGGTGTGGTTGCATATGAGGAAGGAACGGTTTCCAGTCCAGCGGCGTTCTAAACTACTTCCAAGGGGAGATGGCCCATTTCAAGTAATTGAAAGGATCAATGACAACGCCTACAAATTAGATCTTCCAGGTGAGTATAATGTTAGTGCAAGCTTCAGTGTTTCTGATTTGTCTCCTTTTGATGTAGGTGACGATTTGAGGACAAATCCTTTTCAAGAGGGAGGGAATGATGAGAATAAGGAAGCTGCACCAAGGGATCCATTGCATGTTCCGGTTGGGCCAATAACAAGGGCAAGGGCTAAGAGATTCAAGAAAGCACTAAATGGCCTGATTCAATACACTTGGGCTGATTCCGAATTATTAAAGTCCAAGATGAGTCCACATGAAGACTAAGGCTTAACTAACGTCATCAAGGCAATTGATTGGGCCGAATAAGAGAAGACATGGGCGTGAAGTAGAAGCTTGGGCGTGTAGAGGAGAGTCAAATTCAGTTCTTTCCTTTTTCTTAGTTTTCCAAAGAATATTGGTTGATTTGTTTCCAAATATTAAGGGGCTGATTTGCTTCCAAATTTCAGCCTTCCAAATAGGGAGCAAGTTAATTAGTTGCTTGTTTTAGTTTATTTTCTTTCCCGTTTGTAAGGCATTAATTGCCAAATATTTATTTCCTTTTAAGTTTTAGGGTTTCAGTATTTAAAGGCCCATTTGATGTAATTTTCGGTAGCTTTGATTTTGAATGCAAATTGAGAGAATTTTCTCTATTGTTCTTTGAGAACTAATTGGAACTTATTAGATTTCTCTGTGGCGTTCCTCCTTGACTTATCAATCGAGTATTCCATCCTTGATTGTGGCGTCCTCCTTCATACCAAGGTTCACATCTCATTATAGGTGTTGGGTCGCGGTTTCCATCCGAACCAGAGGTTAGAATGATCTTAGGCATCAATCGTGATACAATCGACGAGGTTCGTATCATTCCCCCCCTAGGTATGCTTTAAGTTATTTAACTTCGTTTGTATACTTTCATACACTATAGTAAATATACTTTTATTTTTATTTCATTAACTATTTTTGTGTTAGAGCTACTAATTAATATAACATTCGTTGCTTTATGTATTTAAAATGTTTTTACCAGTACAAAACAAACACATGTTGAAGAAAATACTTCTGAAAATGATCCAGACTCTATCCATCTACCAATCAGTGCTTTCAAAGACAAGTCATTCGCCAAAAAAATAAAAAAAGAGGTTAGAAAATTTATTTAGTCAATAATTGTTTACGATTTTTATATTCAAATAAAATCTTGCATTTCCTCTTTTCATTTTTTAATTCAGCGTTGACTATCCCAGGAAACCATGCATATCAAAAGGAAGAAATGAAGCTATATGTGGTGGCCGCAGGATAACAAATCAAACATGCTATATTTTGTGTACTTTAATTACAATATTTTGTGTTTTGTGTTTTCGGATTATAATAATTTTCATGAAATGTGTTGTGACATTATACTTTTAAAATAGCTGTGAAAAGTTGTCTAGGTTGCATGATAACAAAATAAGGTTGTAATATTTTGTGTACTTTGATTATAATATTTTATGTTTTTGGTGTAAAATTTTTTTTCTCAAGTTTCAAGATTTATTCATTGTATACTTTGATTTTTTTCTATATTTCAAAAAGTTGTGTTGATTTGTAAGTCTGGTCCAAGCAAAAAGCCCAAAGTTAGTAGTCTACCTATAAGCCCAAATCACCTTCAGATATACATCAGCTCTCATTCAAAATGTGAACAAATTGAAGACTTGGCTGAAACGGTGTGCTTTGACTAAAGTTTATCAATTCAGATTAGCTGCTGTGTTCACATGTGAGTGAAATCCAATGTGGCGATCATTCATTGGTTGCTGAAGATTTCGGGGTGACTCACTTGATAAGGGTATATATATATGAGTTGGAGAGAGAAAGGAAATCAGAATTAGGGCCTGTCCTGCAGACTGTTTTCAGCCTGTTTTCGTTTTTGTTTTCCAAATACAATTTTGAATTCGCGTTCGGTAACCATTTTTCATTTTATTTTCAAAATACAAAAACAAAATAAAAAATAATACCAAGTGTTAAAAGTGGAAAGTTTGAAAAACAAAAAAAAACTTGTTTTTCTTGTATTTGTTTTTGTTTTCCATATGAGGTGGGTCCCATATCATTAACAATTATTTTTTTCTTTTTTCTCATCCACCAGACCTCATCTTCGTCTTCTCCACTCTCCTTCTTATTCCTTCTTCATTCTTTCTTCTTCAAATTAAAATCAAATTAAAAAAAAAAACACAGATTGTTTAACAAAAAAATTAAATAAAAAAGTTATTTTTTTCCCTTTTTTTTCTCTTGAACGTGAATCTGGATCAGATCTTCTCTTCTCTTCCCATCTTCATCTTCTTTCTTCCTTCATAGCACTAATCTCTCTCTCTCTCCGATCGCCGCCGTTCTCACCATTGATTTGCTTCGCCACTCGTAGCTCACCGTCGATCTACCTTCACCGCTCGCCGTCGAACTGGTCTCTCTCGCCGCTCGCCGTCGATCTGCTTCGCCTGTCACCGCTCGCTGCTGATCTGCTTCGCCTGTCGCCGCTCGCCGCCGATCTGGTCTTCTTCTTCTTCTTCTTCCTCCTCAACTAATCTGAATCAATTTGTTTGTGTAAATTTTGTTTAATTTATAAATTACATTATAATAATTTTATTGGTTAATTATTTAATCAATTTGTATATAATTGTTATAATATTAAACAAAATGTAAAAATTGATATTTCAATTTTTGAAAGTTTTCGGTTATCCTACCAGACGCGTTTTTTCAGTTTTTATTTTTAAAATACGGATTCCAGTAAATGCTACCAGACGAGTATTCAGAATTCAAAAATGAAACCAAAAACACTGTTTTCATTTTCATTTTTCTTTTCGAAAAACAAAAACAGAAAATGGCTTGCAGGACGAGCCCTTATTGTTTTCTGATTTACGGATTCAAATTGCTTCCCTCTCTCTCAAAAGTTCTTTCAAACGCCTCTTTTGTAATCTATGAAATCTTGGTAAATCCAAGTGGTTTTTCTTTGTAATTTGTGTGAGATTGTTGTATTCTAAAATTGCTTTGAGCGTGTACACTTTGTTGTGAGGCTGTGAGATTTCTTTGTTGATTTTTATACAGATCGTGAGAGGTTTTAAAAAGTTGGGTTGGAGATGGTCTTAGTGTTCTATAATTTTGTTGTTGAATTATTTATATTAAAATAAAATGTTCTCTTACTTTTCATTTGTTTTCATTATTTACGGTGTTGTTTAGGCAATTTATGCATTTATAATGTTTTTAAAAATTTGTTTAGGGGATTCATTTAGTAATTTTTAATTTTTTTGACTAACAAAATGAGTTTATTTAAGATGTTATAAACTTAGAATTTCAATATCATCAAGTTCAATATTAAGTTTATGGTTGGTTTGTTTGCTTATTATTTTGTATTGTAAATTGTTATTACAAGAAAATGTGTGTATAAAATCTTAACAACAAAATATACTTTTTTTTTCTTTTTGATTATTTTTTCTAAAAAATTTGTGAGTTTTAAATATTCTTATGTCTTTTATTAGATGGTGATCGACTGATCACTCGTGCTTTTTACTTCCTGTTAAAATTTACTTAGGACCTGTGCAAATAAATAGATAGTAAGTCTGAGTTACTGTGATCGTATTATTACTTACACATGCTACATTGATTCCAAATAGGGACATGTATAAACCATATGGGGACTGTATTGTTTTTGTGATTAGTTTTACTTTGTTGGGTGTAGTATAAATTTTTTTAAGAAATATAATGATTATTTGTTTATATGTATTCATCATTCTTGGATTTTTTTTATTTATTCTTTTCTAATTTTATTCAATTATGCTTATTTAGATATTTGGTGATCCGTACATTTTTTTTGTTGCTTAAATAATATATTTTTCATGGTATTTATAAATTTACATCATAAAAACTAACAATTTTTTGTGGTGTTTAGATTTTGTATGCACTTTTCGTGGTTTTCATATTTCCGATACAAACTCTTTGCAGTTATTGTGCAATTGCTTATTTGGTAAGTTATTTACTATTTTTGATTTCTTTGTAAATCTTAGTATTAATTTATTTATGCTTTTTATATGTTTTTGATGCGTTTTTTATTTTATTTTTTTTATTACCAATTATAATATGGTTATAACAATTGCATTAATTGTTTATCTACATACAAAATATGTTTATTGCTACTTTTATTTCACATATTAATATTCAAGAGATTTGTAGTCAGAATCTCTTAAATAGTTTTTGGTAGATAGATTCAGACGATCTACAAGACTTCTTTAATTGCAAAATTAAAGAAGTCATGTAAATCGTCTGAATCTTTAAACACACACCACCAAAACATCCTATTTGACAAGTGAATAAAAGGGTGTCTAATAAAACATTATGGGCTCGTGGGGTTAGAATGTGTACGCGCTAGGTGTTTCTCTTCGTCTCTGTTCCTGACCGCCGCCTCCTCTGTTTCTTTAGATTTTTCGTTGTGATCTCCTTTCTTTTTCTTGTTTGGGTATGGAGAACCTTGTAAGGATTCCCATATATTGATTGGCTTATTTCGTGGACAAACCACCTGTTGGGGTTGATAATGTAAGGGTAATTTAGATGTTTGAACTTCAAGTTCGAAGGCCCTTTCAAGACCCCAAGGGACAAGCACGCCAAAGGTATAATTTCTTGTGCTTGATTTTTCTTTGAAGAGATTTAGTTAGCACACACTCACTTAGCATACTTGATCATGTGTGCGTACTCTTCACATGTCACTTTACACACTAGCACTTTGATTGTGATATCTTGTTGTGTGTATATGTGCTTAGTAATTCGTTTCCCGATAATGTTCGAAAACGTCCGCGCTCACACGTATGTGTGCTTGGTTTTACGCGAAGACCGCCCACGGAGAATGCCCTTGGCTTCTCCTTGGTTTTCACATTTATTGGTGATCGGCGGTTATGATCGGCGGCCTGGC
Organism: Acer yangbiense; assembly: GCA_008009225.1. NCBI lineage: Eukaryota > Viridiplantae > Streptophyta > Magnoliopsida > Sapindales > Sapindaceae > Acer > Acer yangbiense. The sequence goes on from CM017767.1 coordinate 32,261,565, forward strand.
CGCCGAATGAAACCGCCGTTTCAGTCCAGATTGGTCTGAAGCAATTATGCGGTCACGATCGGCGGTCACGACGGCCGTTCGAAACTGCCGTTCATACCTGATCGATTTTAATCTCTCGGTCTAATTCGGCGGTTGGATCGGCGGTCACGAAACCGCCGAATGAAACCGCCGTTGATGCTCTGTTCTTCACGGGCTCAATTCGACGGTCGTGATCGACGGCCTGGCCGCCAATTGAAACCGCCGAACGGTGCGTTTCAGGGGCAAAATTGTCTTTTCACATGCCCAATTCTTGATGTCTATAAATATCTTACTTTCTCATTCTCTGAAAAAGCTTCTTGAGTTATTAGAACCCTAAACTTCAAAAAGAGATTTTTGAGAAAAAATCAAATCAAGAACTCACCTTTAAACACTCAAATCAAATCCTTTTTGCATCAAAGTTCATCTTGCATTCATCTATGATTGGGTTTGCATCATCACAATATGCTTGGTAAGATTTTGATTAATTTCAACTTATTTTAGTATTTTACTATCAAGCATATTCTCTTTTAATTACTTGTATGTTTTTGATCATATGATAAATACAAGAATAGAGAATTAATTGTGATGAATTGATTGAGTGTTGTTTTGTGATAGCTAATTAGGTTTTTGAATAATCTTGATTAGCTAAGCTATTTGACATGTCATTTAGCAATTGATATCTAGGGTTGATTAAATTGATTATATCATCATCCTAGATAAGCATCTAAGGTTACCTAGCCTTGTTTGTTATTTGAATATTCATACATATTCACATAGGTTGCATAATCTCTTCTTAGAGAATTAAGTATTGAGGTTAAGGTTGCTTAGGCCTCAAGCAATTGGACTAGAGCCACTTTTAAAGGCCCGAGTGGTAGAAGTGGGGGGTTATTGACCGGAGTGTTAGACGAGGTCTACATAGGTTGTAAACTCCATTTCGATTAGTGGATTTCGAGGTCCGAGTGTGGCGCACTAAACAGCCCGTGGTTTTTCCCAGTGGTTGGGTTTCCACGTATACATCAAGTGTTATTTAAATTCTGCACTATATTACATTTGCTTGTATTTTTGACTAGTATGGGCATTTTCGTAAAATTGACTTGCATGCGAAAATTGGGTAATAATAGTTAAAATCTATTCACCCCCCCCTCTAGATAATATTTAGAACACACCGTATTCTTTTCAATTGGTATCAAAGCGGGTTCCTAGATATACTTAGGTGATCCTAGCTCATTTTAGGTGTGTTGTGCATTTGTGTGATTTTTGTTCATTCATACATTTTGCATACATTCCATTCATTTGTTACAATGAGTGGATACGGTGGCAACCATGAGGGTGCTTCAAGCACACGGCCTCCTCTCCTCACCGGTGTGAATTATGCCTCATGGAAAGGCAAGATGGAGGCATATGTGTGCTAAATCCATGATAGGGCATGGATGGCTATTGAAGATGGGTATGCACCTCCTATGATGACTCCCACGGGTGGTGGAGAAGAAGTACTCAAGCCTAAGGCTCAGTGGTCACCTAAAGAGTTTGAGACTTCAAAATGGAATAGGAAGGCATGGCATGCTCTTCTATGTGCAGTGGATGAAAATCAGTACAAACTGATTCAGAACACTAGGATAGCCAAGGAGGCATGGGATATCCTAGAGGTTGCACATGAAGGAACCGATGTGGTTAAGGATTCCAAGCTACAAGTCCTTCAAACGCAATTTGAGTTGCTTAAAATGGAGGAGGACGAGTGCTTCAATGACTTTGAAGTCAAGTTGATGGATATTGTGAATCAAAGCCATCAACTCGGTGATCCTTATTCAGATAGGAGAGTTAAGCAGAAAATTATGAGGTCTCTCCCTACTAGGTTTGAATCAAAGGTGACGGCTTTAGAGGAGAATAGCACTTATAAGGATATGAAGCCGAGCGAGGTTATTGGAAGACTCCTCGCCTATGAATCTAGGAAGGCTCCTAGCATTTCACCTCCTAAAAAGCAAAAAGGAATTGCTTTGAATGCTTCCAAGGTTGTGAAGGAGGAAAAAGGTGACTCGGACGAAGACATGGCATTGTTGCTAAGAAGATTCAAGAAATTCGTCAAGTTCGAGAAGAAAGGCTTTGGATCCAAAGGTCAAGACTTGAAGAAAAAGGCTCTCTTCAAGAGTTTTGAGCCTAGGCAAGAGCATAGTGAGAAGAAAGGGGTCCAATGCTATGAGTGTGGTGGTATAGGTCACATCTCACCCAATTGTGGGAACTTGAAGAACAAGATGGCAAAAGTGATGGCTACCACGTGGAGTGAAAGTGATGACTCCGGAAAGGGAGACAAGTCATCTAGTGATGATGAGCTTACCATCAACTACACGGCATTTGGGGCCACTTGTGTAGAAGATAAAGTTGTTGGTAAAAATGACTTGACTAGTGATCCCATAGAAGAAATAGATGAAGAAGTAGCTCTAGAGGTGATAGGTAAAGCTACTCATTGGGATATGTCTCTTATTGACTCAAGAGACCAAAGTGGAGGTCTAAATAAGGGAAATGACTCTATTAGTGAGAATGAGAGTGGAGGAGATAACTTAAGTGAAGATGACTCCTCATCTAACTCTACAAATGGAAGTGTAGAGAAAATGGATGTGAATGACTTTATAGTCAAGTGTGAAAGTTCATTGGAGAAGAAAAATAGAAAGTTGAAGATTTTAGAGGATGAAAATCTAGAACTTTCAACACACAATGACCACTTAAGTAAACAAGTGGAGGCATCCAAGAAGATTGAAGACAAGCTAAGGGATGAGCTAGCTATGTCTAAGAGGAATGAAGAAGGGTTGAAGAGAGAGCTTGTTGAAGCCATAGAGTCATTGTCTAGGATGACTACAAGCACCAAGAAACTTGACCACATTCTTGGTAGTGGAAAGAACCCTTGTGACAAGAGAGGTATTGGGTATGAAGTAAGCAAGGAGATCAATACTCCAACCAAGACCATCTTTGTCAAGAGTTTGGGCAAGAATGAAGCCTCACCGGTGCACACACCTAGGAAGAAAATTGATCTAGGACAATGCTCAAGAAGTGCACATGTGAAGGAAGCTCCAAGGAGACAACCTCAAGCTCAAAAAGTTCCTCAACTAAACTTCCCTCAAGCTCATATTCATCAAGGGAAGATGCCAATCATGCAAAATGGATCAAGGAAGCAAACGAGACCGGTTCAACAACAAAGAAGATTTGAACCCGCTCAACCACAAAGTCATGGGAAGGTTCCTATGCATGCACAAGGACATGGTATGAATTCTAAATTTATCCCTACATGTCACTTTTGTGGTATTAATGGTCACATTAGACCAAATTGCTTTCATTTCATTAAATTATGTAGAATCAAAAGCATGATTGAAAAGAGAATGACAAGAGCTAGAATGCATGCTAATAGGAAGGAAAATATTCATATTAATGTTCCTATTATTTCTAGTACTCTTGAACCATTGTCCACTAGGAAGAAAAAAGTCATATCTATGTGGATAAGGAAAAATGAACCCGCTTGCTACGAGACTATCAAGTCTCAAATAGGTTTATCTAAGTCAAATGGACTTGAGAGGTCCATAGGACCTCATGACCTTCATTGATGAAAGATGAAATTGACCCCATATGGGGAACTCAAGCAAAGAGAGCTCATGCATACTTGTTGCATGCAAATATTTGAAAAAACTTATGCTTCTTTGTTAATTGCTTGAGTAAGCTTGGTTGCACATATGTATATATGTTTTCAATTCAATAAGTGTGAACCATGCTTGTTTACAATCCATGTCATATTTATGTTCAAACATGCATTTTTGGACTAGGAGATTTACATAGGAAGTATGATTTGAATGACCTATAGTTATCTCCATGACATGATGATTCTTAATGACATGCTTAAAAATTGAAAAGCATGAGTTGTTTTTATAACATGCTAATGACATATGAAAAGCATAAAATTCAAATGACATGCTCAAATGAAAAAGCATGAATTGATGATTGCAATTTATAAATGCAAAACATTGTGTGAAAAAGCTTATGAGACTCAAAATGAATAAAGGATTTTGTATCCGTTCAAAGGAATTTATTTTCCAAATTGTCTCTCTTTCTTTATTTGTTGAACATGTTTACTATCATACGGGTTTCATTCCCGGAAAAATCAAATAGGGTGCAAAGTTGCTCATGACATGTTTGACTTATAAAGATGGATATAGTTGCTCATAAATTAAAATCAATGAAAACTCTATATCCTTGCTTCTCTCATGACATTGGTGAAATTGGTTTGAATTCTTATTAGAAACCTTTGTCATTTGCTTTGCCAAATACCATTGTATTTTGGACTTGAATGCTACATGTCTTGTATGCAAAGCATGTTTTGTTTCACACATTTATTTCCAAATAAATCTCCTTGTTTCTCTCCATTTGATAGAGTTGCATAAAGTGCATTTTATGATTATGCAAATGACTTGAATGCTATCATCTCTCTTTGCTAAGTGACCCGGTTGGGGACTACTCCTTTGCCTATATCATGACAAAAATGGGGAGTAGAATGGTGGTAAGGGGAGTTACAATTATGCATGTTGGGGAGACAATACATTGAGGGGGAGACATTGAGAGGGAGTAACCCTTTGAGGGGGAGCATTGCATTCATCACACATTGCATGATGTTGTGTTTAAATTCTTAGAAATGCAAATGCTTGTATGTGTCCTCACTTGATTAATCTCACTTTTTACTTGAATTGGAAAGAATAGAAACTTTGCTTTCAGGGATTGATTTGTCTACATGAGATTGAAGACTTCAAGTTTATTTTTATATATCTCTTTGTAAAGTAGAAAATCTTAGTAGACCCGTGGTTTCTATTATGATGTAAGAAATCAATGTGAGTGGTGGTTTTGTCACGAAATAGCCAAATGGGGAGATTGTAAGGATTCTCATATATTGATTGGCTTATTTCGTGGACAAACCACTTGTTGGGGTTGATAATGTAAGGGTAGTTTAGATGTTTGAACTTCAAGCTCGAAGGCCCTTTCAAGACCCCAAGGGACAAGCACGCCAAAGGTATAATTTCTTGTGCTTGATTTTTCTTTGAAGAGATTTAGTTAGCACACACTCACTTAGCATACTTGATCATGTGTGCATACTCTTCACATGTCACTTTACACACTAGCACTTTGATTGTGATATCTTGTTGTGTGTATATGTGCTTAGTAATTCGTTTCCCGATAATGTTCGAAAACGTCCGCGCTCACACGTATGTGTGCTTGGTTTTGCGTGAAGACCGCCCACGGAGAATGCCCTTGGCTTCTCCTTGGTTTTCACCTTTGTTGGTGATCGGCGGTTATGATCGACGGCCTGGCCGCCGAATGAAACCGCCGTTTCAGTCCAGATTGGTCTGAAGCAATTATGCGGTCACGATCGGCGGTCACAACCGCCGTTCGAAACCGCCGTTCATACCTGATCGATTTTAATCTCTCGGTCTAATTCGGCGGTTGGATCGGCGGTCACGAAACCGCCGAATGAAACCGCCGTTGATGCTCTGTTCTTCACGGGCTCAATTCGGCGGTCGTGATCAGCGGCCTGGCCGCCAATTGAAACCGCCGAACGGTGCGTTTCAGGGGCAAAATTGTCTTTTCACATGCCCAATTCTTGATGTCTATAAATATCTTACTTTCTTATTCTCTGAAAAAGCTTCTTGAGTTATTAAAACCCTAAACTTCAAAAAGAGATTTTTGAGAAAAAATCAAATCAAGAACTCACCTTTAAACACTCAAATCAAATCCTTTTTGCATCAAAGTTCATCTTGCATTCATCTATGATTGGGTTTGCATCATCACAACATGCTTGGTAAGATTTTGATTAATTTCATCTTATTTTAGTATTTTACTATCAAGCATATTCTCTTTTAATTACTTGTATGTTTTTGATCATATGATAAATACAAGAATAGAGAATTAATTGTGATGAATTGATTGAGTGTTGTTTTGTGATAGCTAATTAGGTTTTTGAATAATCTTGATTAGCTAAGCTATTTGACATGTCATTTAGCAATTGATATCTAGGGTTGATTAAATTGATTATATCATCATCCTAGATAAGCATATAAGGTTACCTAGCCTTGTTTGTTATTTGAATATTCATACATATTCACATAGGTTGCATAATCTCTTCTTAGAGAATTAAGTCTTGAGGCTAAGGTTGCTTAGGCCTCAAGCAATTGGACTAGAGCCACTTTTAAAGGCCCGAGTGGTAGAAGTGGGGGGTTATTGACCGGAGTGTTAGACGAGGTCTACATAGGTTGTAAACTCCATTTCGATTAGTGGATTTCGAGGTCCGAGTGTGGCGCACTAAACAGCCCGTGGTTTTTCCCAGTGGTTGGGTTTCCACGTATACATCAAGTGTTATTTAAATTCCGCACTATATTACACTTGCTTGTATTTTTGACTAGTATGAGCATTTTCATAAAATTGACTTGCATGCGAAAATTGGGTAATAATAGTTAAAATCTATTCACCCCCCCTCTAGATAATATTTAGAACACACCGTATTCTTTTCAAACCTGACTGAATCCTTTGTTTTTTCTGCACAAGAACCCCCTAATACCAGAATGAATGTTGATTTGAGCAAGGATTTGAACAATAGTTTTTCCGCAAAGCGTGCAAGAGCAGAATCAGGATTTTCTGGGCGTGATGATATTGCTGGTATCAATACGCGAAAGGAAAACATGGGAAGTTTCAAATCCAAACTTATGACTATGTCCAACCCAAGCTCCTGGTCTGGTCTTGGAAGCAAAAACGAGAAACTCAGAATTGAGAAAGATGATATACAGATTTCTGAAGGACCTAATGGTCCGACAATGAAACTGTCCCATAGTCTGAAAGAGCAATTACACAAGCCCTGGTCTAATGCTTTGATACTGAAAAACATGGGACGCACACATACTCTGAGTTTTATGTTAACAAAATTAACACAAAAGTGGACTCTTATAGGACAATGGCAACTTACAGATCTTGGGGAAGGATATTTTGTGGCTCGTTTCCAGATGAAAGAGGATCTTGACCATGTCCTTACGGGAGGTCCCTGGGTGATTAACAATCAATATTTGGTTGTTCAGAGGTGGAAACCAAACTTTGTTCCGGGTGAAGATGTTATCCGGAGTATGCCGATTTGGGTTCGTCTAACCAAATTACCAATGGAATGGATGGATTCTGATTTGCTTTGGAGTATTGGAGGTATGCTAGGGAAAATGTGTAAAGTTGACCCAATCACTGTGAACCAAGCTCGGGGGAGGTTCGCTCGTTTGTGTGTTGAAATTGATATTTCCAAACCTCTTTTAGGTGTGCTCCATATTGAGGACAGATCCATAAAGGTGGAATATGAAAGTTTAGGGAGTATTTGTTTCAAGTGTGGGAGATACGGTCATGTTACGGCAAGCTGCAGAGAAGGTATGGTGGATTCGACTCATACAAAGGAAGTGAGTACTGATAATAGTGTGGATAATGCTGAGAAGATTAACTCCCCTTATGGGCCGTGGCTGTTGGTATTTTATGGTAAACAGGGAAGTAAGAATGTTAAAGGAAGATATGGAAGAAATGGGTCTGGCAGCTCTGGTGTGGCTGAGAAAAGTGGGAATAATGGGAAAGTGGTAGGAAATGGTAGTGGAGGACGAACTGTTGGTGGTCTAGAACAGAGTGCTTTAGGTAAGAGCACTAATATGAATCTTGATAAACCGGCCAACCCCACCAGTAAATATCCCTTTACCGTTCACAGTATTTCGAGTGGTTCCAGGTTTAATGTGTTAAGCGATAACTCTGATGATATGCTGACAGATGTTGAAGTTTTAGCTGACAATACTTTTAGTGGTAGTAATTGCCACAAAGGTAAAGTTGTGTTTACCGAAATTACCAATCAACATGGGAGGCTTAGTGGGGAATATGCTAGGAACTTTTTGCCCTGTACCAAAAAGAGTTTCAGAAGGAAAGATAAATCGATCATGGGTTGTAGCCAGTTGGTCAGTGTTCCGAGTTATCACAAGGGAAGTACTAGCGCCAAAGGCAGTGTTCCAAATCCTGTATCTAAACCTGTTGTAGAGGAGAATGTTGATAGTGCCAGTGTGTTAAGACAGCTACATATAGATGTGCAGGATTTTGAAGCTATTTCTGTTGAGAATAATGAGATAACCCAGGATGTGAATCAGGGTGGACCTGATAGCAATTTTGAATTGGTGGCCTCTAAATTAAAAGAGGCTCTCACTGTCATCTCTGAATAGATGTCTCTTTCTCCTTTTTGTCCCATGATTTGTGCCTGGAACATGAGGGGAGCTGGAAAAAAGATGTTCTTTGGGAACATTAAGAATCTTTGTAAGGTTTATAACTTTGATGTTTTGGCGATTTTTGAACCCAGAATTAGTGGTCTCAAGGCTAGGGGTGTCATTAATAAACTAGGTTTTACTAGCAGTTTTGTTGTGGATGCTGAAGGCTTTTCGAGCGGCATCTGGCTTTTGTGGAATGAAGATAAAATCAAATTGCATGTGGTGGCAAGTTCTAGACACAGTGTTACTGCGTTAGTTGATGGGATTAATACTCATTGGGTTCTTACGGTTGTGTATGCTAATCTGTGCACTACGTCTAGAAGCTTCCTCTGGAACTACCTGGATTCTATTAGAAATTTCTTTAGTTTACCTTGGCTCATTGCGGGAGATTTTAATGAAATTACTAACAGCTCAGAGAAGAGAGGGGGCAGATTTAAGTATTCTAACAGTGGCTTTGGTAGCTGGATTGATAGAAATGGTTTAATTGATTTGGGTTTCATTGGTCCTAAGTACACATGGATGACAAGAAGAGGTATCGGTGAGGAAATTTGGGAGAGACTCGACAGAGCCCTCTGTTCTATAGATTGGAGATTAAACTTTGCAGAAGGATATGTTAAACACTTACCTAGAGTTATGTCGGATCACTGCCCTATTCTCATTCATCTGCAAAGTAATCAAATTCCCAACAATAATAACAAAGCTTTCAGGTTTGAAGCGATGTGGATGAAACATAAGGATTTTGCTGGCTTAATTCGTAACAACTGGGGGACGCAGGTAAATTCAGTTACAGATAACATTCAAAATATTACTGATATTCTTAAAGACTGGAACAAAGATGAGTTTGGGAACATTTTTCGCAATAAAAGAAGTATTCTTGCTCGGTTAGGCGGGGTTCAAAGGCGGATTAGTGAGAAGCCTTCGCAGCATCTTTATTTGCTTGAGGAAACCCTTGAGGCTGAGTACCAGGATATTCTTGAGATGGAGGAAACATTCTGGAAACAAAAATCAAGAAATTCTTGGCTCAAGGAAGGAGATAGAAATACGAGATTTTTCCACATGTCCACCATTATACGTCGACAAAAAAATAAGATTGAGGGTTTCAAAAAAGAGGATGGCAGATGGATTGAGGACATTAATGGGATGAAGATTGAAGCTGTTGATTATTTCAAAAATCTTTTTGAGGAGAAACAAAGCAACGGTCTTTTCTCCCAATTACCGTTGTTCTTCCCCAATTTGAATGAGAGTGACGTTGCTTTTCTTTCTTCTAATGTCACTGAATCTGAGGTGAAACAGTGCCTTTTTAATATTGGTGGGCTCAAAGCTCCTGGCCCTGATGGGTTTCCTGCGGCCTTTTTTCAGCAGTGTTGGAACGTTTGCAAATCTGATTTAATAAGGATGGTCACGGATTGCTTTTCCAATGGTTGTGTCCCTACCAATATTAATCAGACCCTTATTACACTTATTCCTAAAGTCTCCAACCCTACCAGCATGTCCCAGTTTAGACCGATTAGTTTGTGCAACACAACCTACAAAGTTCTGAGTAAAATTCTGGTGCAACGGCTTAGAATGTTTCTTCCTGACTTGGTAAGCCCGAATCAGGTGGCTTTTATCCCTGGTAGGCAAATTCAAGATAACATCGTTATTGCGCAAGAGGTTCTCCACAAGTTTAAATCTGTGAAGGGTAAATTGGGGTACATAGCTTGGAAGATTGATCTTGCTAAGGCCTATGATAAGCTGCAGTGGTGGTTTATTAAACAAGTTTTAGAGGAGGTGAGTATTGTTGGGAAACTAAATGATCTTATTATGAGCTGCATCACTAGTGTTCAGTATAAGGTTATTGTGAATGGTGAGTTGTCTGATACTTTTAGTCCTAAATGTGGTATTAGACAGGGTGATCCGCTTTCTCCCTACATCTTTGTCTTATGTATGGAGAAGCTTTCCCATATTATTACACAAAAAGTGTCAGAAGGTGTTTGGAAACCAGTGAAGGTTTCAAGGGGAGGCCCTGCTGTATCCCATCTTTTCTTTGCTGACGACCTTATTCTTTTTGGTAAAGCTTCTAGTCAACAAGCTCACACCATGAGAGAGTGTCTTGATATGTTATGTGAGCTCTCTGGTCAATAGGTTAGTTATCCCAAATCTAGAATCTATTGCTCTAGCAATATTAGTAGTTGTGATGCCAAAGCTTTAGCTGAGATTTGTGGTTCTCCCGTTACTAAAGATCTAGGCTCTTACCTTGGTGTCCCCCTTATTCATGGCCGTATTATGAGGGCTACGTATAGGGCGATTCTGGAAAAAACTCAAAAAAGGCTGGCTACCTGGAAGAGTGCTGCTCTTTCTTTTGCAGGTAGATGTACGCTCATCGAATCTGTGTCTTCTGCGATCTCTGTCTATGCCATGCAATCCATCAAGATTCCTTCGGACATTGCCAAGAGTATTGATAAAGCTAACAGAGACTTTCTTTGGGGTAGTTCTGCAGATAAAAGGAAAATTCACCTTGTTAAATGGGAGACTGTGTGTTTACCGAAGCAGTTAAGAGGCTTAGGATTGAAGAAGACAAAGCTGATGAACCAAGCGATGCTTGCTAAGGTTGGGTGGAGATTGGCTCATAAAAATACTGGTCTTTGGGGGAGATTGCTCAAGCACAAATATCTCAAGGGAGGTAACTTGTCTGTTTGTGATATTTTCAATAAGAAGACATGTTCTAGCACTTGGAAGGGGATTATTTTTTGTGCGAAGCTCTTAATGGAGGGGATGAAATGGCGGGTTGGTAATGGGAGAGGAATTAACTTTTGGCTGGATGATTGGACTCCTGAGTTCGGCAAATTGCAAGGATATGCTACTTGCTCCCTTTCTGGCAGCAGGTTAAATGAGAATGTTTGTGATTATTTTCACAGTAATGAGTGGGATGTGTGGAAGCTGTCTGCTGTCTTACCTTGGAATATTGTTTGCAGAATTATTAGTATTCATACTGGTGATAATCAAGGTGTAGAGGATGTGACTATGTGGGGTTTAACTAAAACTGGTGACTTCACTGTCAAGAGTGCTTATGATTTTCACAATAAGCATGTTGAAAATGTGCCTTGGCGCTGGAATTTTATTTGGAAGCTAAAGGCTCATCCGAGAGTCCTCTTCTTTCTTTGGATGCTGCTTCATGGAAAGTTATTAACGAATTCTCACAGGGCTTGCAGGGGTATTTCTACTGACGTTACTTGTATGCGTTGCAAGGAGGGGTGCGAAGATATTGATCATGTCTTTAGGAGGTGTAGCGTCTCTGTTGGCATTTGGGAGAATAGAAGCAGAGGAGTGACTTTGGATACCTCTTTTCAGGCGGGTTGGAATGATTGGATTTGTGAGAACCTCAACTGTAATAGCTTGATTATGGGTAGAATACCCAATTACCTTTTGTTTGCTGTGACCCTCTGGTTTATGTGGAAGTAGAGGTGTGACATGATTTTTAATCCTACGGCCAGAATCCCTTTTTGCCCTGGCAAGGTCATCTGGAAGTATGTGGATGAGTGGATGAAGGCCAATAATGATGTTGGTAAACCTGCTGCTATGAATAGATGCTTTGTCTCTTGGAGCCCGCCTGAGTTTGACTGGGTTAAACTTAATGTTGACGGCAGTAGAAATCCTGATTCGGGCTGCATTTCTGCTGGTGGTGTCGCCAGGAACCATCTGAAGCAATGGCTGGTGGGTTTTGCTCTTAACAAAGGATCAGGGAGTGTTATTGAAGCTGAAATGTGGGGTCTGTTGGAGGGTTTAAAGCTTGTTTGGAAAGCTGGCTTCAGGAAAGTGGTCGTTGAATCTAATTCGCAGTCAGCTGTGGCCCTCATCAACAATGATATTTCTGCGAACCATCCTCTCTTTCACATCGTTCAAGAGTGCAAAGCCCTCTTGAGAAGTAATTGGAGCTATCGAGTCCAGCATGTGTACAGGGAAAGTAATAAAGTGGCGGATTGCTTAGCGAATTTAGGCCACTCTCTTGACTTGGGGACTACTGTTTTTGAAACCCCTCCGCAGCAGATAACTGAATGTCTGGATCATGATTCTAAGGGTTCTGTTAGCTCTAGGCTTGTGCCTAGCTTTTAATTTCGTTTCTGTTTCCTTTTCTTGGGCTGTTTAGCCCCCCTTTGCACCAAAAAAATAAAAATAAAAGGGTGTTATTCATTAATGGACACGACTCATTACCTGACACAACAATCTGTTTATATTTTCACCGTGAGGGCTCTACTCTCCTCTTCAAAGACATTTTGTTTCAGCTTTCACCGGTTGAATACTAAAACAAAATGTCTTTGAAGAGGAGAGTAGAGCCTTCACATTTCTTCAAGGTTATACTCAATGGTGAAAACTGAAACAAAATGTCTTTGAAGAGAAGAGTAAAGCCCTCACATTTCTTTAAGGTTATACTCAATTATACAATTGAGTATAACCTTGAAGAAATGTAAGAGCTCCACTCTCCTCTTCAAAGACATTTTACTTGATTATCTTTGTTTGTTGGATTAAACTTAGGACATTTGTTAAAATCTAATCGGATTGAATAAATGGAAATAATTAGTTGAATCTAATTGATAAGTTTTTGAATGCACACATTTGTAGTCAAATTGGATCTTAAAATTTGGGTTTGATCCCTAAATTGCAGGAAAATTTATAATCAAAATTCCTTCAATGTTTCTGATTTGAAATTCAATTGCAATTTAAGGAACTAAGTTTGTTCATCAATTGAAAAACTACTAACATGGTATGACAGATTTATTTCAAAATAACAATTCAAACTTCAATAAAGGAGTCAAAAAATGCTAGACTTGCTCATTAAATAATTTAGTTGATGAACAAAGTTTTCTTTATAGTGCAACCAAATTTCAAATCACAAATATTGAAAAAAAAAATTACTGTAAAATAAATCTCAAGTTTCGAGATCCAATTTGACTTGACTACAAATTTATGCATCCAAAAATCAAAAATAAAAATAAGATTCAACTTATTTTATTTCAGTCATTTAGTTTGCTTAGCTTTTAAGAGATATCGTAAGTTTAATATTAAATACATTTAATGTTCACCACACTTACCTATTTAATTAATTAAATTCATTTTAATAGACAAAATATATGTAATGCATGATACTTTTGTTTCAAATTGTTTCTCATATTAATATTCAATACACTATGAATATATTATTTTCGTATTTACATGTATACATATCAATATAACTGATATTTTTATTTGGTATATAATTATTATTTTACTTGGTTATCATTTTATTTTTGATTAATATATTTTTTATATTTTAATTTTGTTTGTTTCATAACCTAGATCAATAAATTTATTAAAATTGAAAATAATATATAAAACGGTATATTACTTCCGTAGCAAAACGCGGGCCATTTTACCGGTGTCTACTAAGACTCGTGTCAAATCATTAACAAACCACTGTATTGATAGCGTGGTCAGGCGCACATTGAATCAAACCCCCCACAAACCCTAGAATCTGCTTTAAAAGTAGAAATCCCAAATTCGCAGCATCTGCTTGAAGAAGTTGTGAGAGCTCTTAGAAGCAGCCGCAGCATCTGCAAAAACCCTCTTTGCCGTCTCTTTGATACAGGTAAACTATGCAGTCTTTTTTCTTTCTTTTTTCTTTTAAATATATTTATATATAGTCGATGATATTTAGACGTGCATATTTCTAGAATGCTTTGTTTGATTTTTTTTTTTTGAAACATAGAACACAGAATGCTTTGTTTAGTCTATTTTAGTAAGACCGGAGTTTTTAGAGATTATTCTGTAGTTTACAGAAATAATTCTTTTGCAATAACAATAAATTTTTTAACCCTGAATCATACTGGGCTGTTAGGTTGAATACTGAATTATACTGGGTACAGGGTTGTTAGATTGAATACTGGATTGTTAGATTGGATACTGTATTGGCATAATTTACAGCTTAATGGGTTAAATAAATGTCTACAATACGCCACAATTACTAAGTAATTTCTTGTTTTTAAAGTCGCTTATTTGAAGGAGGTATCGTTTTATTTGTTAGATTATGTGTTTGGTGTCATCATGGGCATAAAAGAAGGTTAAACTTCATTTCTTTCACTTTCATTCATTGAATTCACTTCTTGTTAAGATCATTAGATCAGAGAGGTGTATGTCTATATCACACTAGGCCAGGAAATTAATAAATGAGAAATCGAAATCTGAAAATCTGGGGGATCAACAATTTATCGAAATTTGTATCATGGACGTAGTTTGTATATATATATATATCGCAGGTATAGTTTGTATTTTTGATCCGTAAATAATTGTTACTCTTCTCTACATATCATTCACATTGCTTTCTTTAAAATTTCATTTAGGTTGCTTTTACATGTACGGTTTGCTTATGTCTCTTGTTATATGTTCATGCAGAATGGATTCTGCGATTAAGCACGCTGTGGTTGTGAAAGTTATGGGCCGTACAGGTTCAAGAGGGCAGGTGACTCAAGTGAGAGTCAAGTTCTTGGATGATCAGAACCGATTCATCATGAGGAACGTGAAGGGACCGGTGAGAGAAGGTGATATCCTCACCCTGCTTGAGTCTGAGAGAGAAGCCAGGAGGCTGCGCTGATTGGTCCAACCCCCTTCATACATTCTTCGGCAAAAGTTTTTGATGTCTAGGGTTGTGGCTGTTGTTTACTTAGCTGGTGAATGACAATGTTATGAGTCTTTTTTTGTTGTTGAGATTCTCATGGTTTCAAGGTTTTTATATCAAGACTTCGATTTTGAAGTAATGGGTTTATATGTATGGGATGGTCAATATCTTTCAATCTTGAAATAGACTTGAGTTTGCTTTTAGAAATTTTATTTTTAAAATCATTGAAAGTTCAAATTCAGATCTTATTTTAAAGATAGAGTTGTTGGGTTGTAATAAAAAATTTAAAATTTTTAAGCACCCGATGATAATTTTTTGATTAACTCTTTTACTGATTTTTTTTTTTTTTTTTTTTTGACATACTTGTTTGGTGGCACGGTTATAATATTACATAATTGACACAGTTATATACCCATCACACTTATTAAGAAAATGGATTTGAGTCATATTTTCTTTTCCAAACCTTGAATTATATGTAACCGTTAAAAGAAAATCTTTTTCTTTTTAATAATTTTCACATAAGATTATTATTATTTTTTATTTTATTTTTTTGGAACTAAGCTAACATTTTATTTAAAAAAAAAAAAAAAAAAAAAATCCAAGTACGGTTATTATAAAAATGAAAAGTTTGTGTAAAAGCATAATTTCATTCAATCAAATAAACCGATTAAAGTTACTCTAACCAAATGTTACTACTAAATCACGGATTCTAAATTGTTTTTCATTTTCCGTCAGTATACACTGTAACATGCATCATGGAACTTCAAAACTACCACTCTTTCCGTCAATATACACTACATCATTTTAATAAAAATTTGTTACAACATTAAAAAGAATAATAAAGGATGTAAAATTTTCAATTATTTACATAATCAAAATAGTTATTGTAAAAATAAAAAATAAAAAATAAAAAATAAAAAAGAACTTTTCTCAAATATACGTGATCGTGTCTGGAATTCTGTTAAAGGGTGGCAGAATAAGTTTTTTTTTACGGGTGGTAGAGAGGTTTTGTTGAAGTCGGTTATCCAAGCGGTTCCTACGTATTCTATGTCTTTGTTCAGGTTACCACAAGGCTTAGTTGATGAGCTCCACCGTTTAAGCGCTCGGTTCTGGTGGGGATCAGAGGAGGGTAAACAAAAGATTCACTGGGGTAGTTGGAAAAAGTTATGTTGTAACAAAGATTTTGGTGGGTTGGGGTTTCGGGACTTATCTATTTTCAATAAGGCGCTTTTGGCCAAGCAATGCTGGCGACTTGTTTGTCATTCCGAATCTTTAGCTGCAAGAGTCCTAAAGCAATGTTATTTTCCTGATACGTCCTTTTTGCTAGCTGATTGTAAATTGTCAAGTTCTTTTCTTTGGAAAAGGTTCATTTGGGGACGTGAGCTCCTTGAGATTGGTTCTCGTTGGCGGATTGGTAATGGTGCTTCAATGTCTATCTATAGGGATTGGTGGATTCCCCGTTCGACCACCTTCAAAATTATCTCCCCTGCAGTTCTTGGTGAATCTGATTCTGTGATGATGCTTAAAAACCCATCGGGTTCTTGGAATGTTGATCTTGTAATGGATTCTTTTTTGAAAGAAGGTGCTGATTTGATTTTGAGTTTGCCTTGCTCTAACTCTACTGTTGATGATTCATTGTTTTGGCACTATGATAAGTTTGGCTCCTTCTCTGTTAAGTCTGCATATTTGATTGGTTGTGAGCAAACTTTGAATCCTAGCTCTTCTGGTTTGAGCTTATCGAATTCGTGGTGGAAATTCTTGTGGAGGTTGAAGGTTCCAGCCAAAGTTAAATTGTTTGTGTGGAGGGCCTGTAATGATTGGCTGCCTTCTTTTGCTCACCTTGTTAAACGTGGATTAAATGTAGATTTTATTTGTCCTCTCTGCTCCAAGTACCCAGAAACTACTCTTCATTCTCTTTGGCATTGCTCCTCGTTGAAGAAGGTTTGGTTTGTGTGTCCATTTATGGTTAAGTTTAGAGTTAATGCTGGAATGCTTTTTATGGATTTTATGATATCTTGTATGAACCATTTATCACTAGCAGAGATGGAGTTTCTTTGTATGATTCTTTGGAGTATTTGGTTTCGAAGAAATGGTTTGATTCATGCCTCAAACACGTTGTCAGATGTTGAGATTGTCCCTTGGGCTGAATCCTATTTAGATGATTTTCGGAGAATTAATTCTCCTTTGGTGAATTCCTGTGGTGCTAGCTTGTCGACAGGTATTTCTTGGCGACCTCCTGATGATGGTCATTATAAAATGACTACTGATGCTGCTATTGATGTAGCTAAAGGAAAGGTGGGGTTTGGTATTATTGTTCGCAATTGTTCAAGTGATGTTTTGGCTTCTTGTGCTCTGTCGGTTCTGGGTGGGTTCTCCCCGGCTGTTGCAGAAGCATTAGCTATCCTTCGGGGTATATCTTTTGCTCATGATGTGGGTCTGTTTCCTTGTTCTGTTGAGTCTGATGCTCAGGTGGTGGTGAACCTCATTAATTCCTCTACCTTTCCACTCTCTGAAATTGGGTTGGTTATTAGAGATATTTGTAATTTTCTTTTTGTTAACCCAGGTGGTTCTGTTGTGTATGCTTCTAGAAAAGCTAATTTAGCTACTCATTCCCTTGCAAAATTGGGTTTGAATTCCAGTTCTGACTGTTTCTGGATGGAGGATGTTCCTCTCTGTGTGGCTCCTGTTATTTTGGGCGATCGCCCTTCTTGTTTGTAATCTTTTCTTTTAATATATTCCATTTTCAAAAAAAAAAAAAAATAGTTATTGTATACCACAATATTAAATTTAATAATAGACAATCAAATATATGTTATTAATCTCTCAAATATATCGTGGAAATAGGGGAAAATATAACTCTTTTTATGTGGACTTTTAAGAGTAACACTAGTTCAATAAGTCAAGTTTAAATGACACCAATAGATAAAAGTATTCTCATCTCCTTCTTTTATTATGTTTTTCCATTTTTAGGGTTTTTTTTTTTTTTTTTCAAAAACCTTCATTGATGGAGGACCAATGGAGATGAAACTGACCTCCAATAGAGGTATGTTCGTTCAACCTCCATTGGAGGTCGATGAAGAAGATGAACAAAAAAAATTGAAAAATTAAAAATAAAAGAAGAAGATTCGCCCACTAATTTCGGTTTAAGAAAGAAAAAAATAAAAAAAAAATACAAATAGAAGAAGAAGAAGAAAATAAAAGAAGATGATCTGCAAACTAATTTCTGTTTAAGAAAGAAAAAAAAAAGTGAAAAATTAAAAATAGAAGAAGAAGATGAAAAAAAATAAAAGAAGAAGATCTGCACACTAATTTCGGTATAAGAACGAAAAAAAATTGAAAAATTAAAAAGAGAAGAAGAAGAAGAGATGAGATCAGCTATGGAGGAGTTGAGAGCTAGAGTGATCGTAAGTTTACATAATTTACTATTCTATTTTAATCATATCCTATGTTGTACCAAACACATGATTACTCTATTTTAATCATATCCCATGTTGAACCAAACACGAGAAACACTATAATTAATCTAATCCTATCCAATTCAATCTAATCCAATCTCATCCCTTAAAAATAGTCCAATCATATTCCACGCACCAAATGCACCCTACATGTATTAAGTATATAGTATAGGAATGACAGTTGGATTGTGCTTGATCTGAACCCAAACCTATGAAGCATTTTTGTATCCGAACTCAACTCGTGAACCCACGAACTTATTCGGTTTTGGGTTTTGACCCATGAATTCGTCAATCCGAATAGCAATTTAAGTTGTACTTTTAACCAAAAATGACATCATTTTGAGTTTAGAATTTTAATTTATTCAAAACGACATTGCTTCAAACAAATATTTTTAAAATTATCGGGTTCGTAGGTTCGTGTTTGCTTCTTTATAATTGAATCTGATCCGATCCGCAACCCGAACAACAAAACCCAAACCAAACCCATGCGGTTTGGGTTCGGGTGGGTGCCAAACGAAATTATTAACTATCAAGAAACGTTTGTGCAATTTGACCTTGAAAACAATTGTTTTTAAAAAAAAAAACCATTAAAATGTCTACATAGCAAATTGGTGTACTAATTACTAAGCCACGTGTCAAATCATTAACAAATTGCTACAGTGGACCGTGCACACTGAATTAATCCCCCCACAACCCTAGTATCTGCTTTAAAAGCAGAAACCCTAATTCTTCAACATTTCAGTTAAAGAAGAGCTCTTTAGAAGCAGCCGCATCAGCAAAAACCCTCCTCTCTTCTTTACCATCTCTTTGACACAGGTGGGTATCTTACTTTTCGCTTACTATCGGCGCCAAGTTAAGAGATTCTCTGTGCTTTTGTGGGATTCAATTTGTTTAAGTGCATTTTGCAGGTAAGATGGCAACCGATGTGGTGGCGCAGGCTCCTCTGGACGCTCCTCAAGCTCATTACGACGTCAAGCTCTTCAATCGCTGGACCTTCGAGGATGTTCAGGTATTCTCTCTACTTTTCGGTTTTTTTCTTAGTTGGATACGGATCTGTTTACTGTTATTATTGTCTTTCTGATTTTTTATATATTTGTTTACGTCTTCTCTATTGATGTTTTCTCGTTTTTATTTGCCAAGTATAATGTTTTATTGGGATTCTGTTAATATAACTGGTGCATACTGTAATTACTCTGTGGGGTTTACACATGGTTATAGATTTGGAGTTGCAACTTTGTCATCAGATGACCTACCGTAAATTTGTGCTAGTCATTCAATAGTATGTTTTGTTTGTAGATCTTCTTTAATGATAGACTGTGGCTTAGACTGTTCTTGATTTCAAAATTTTGCTAATCTCTACTGAAGAATTTGGTGTTGGTATTGAAAGGTCAAATTATATGAACTCTTCTTATCAGCTAAGCAGTGGTCAATTTTTTTTTTATTGAAAAAACATTATCGGGTTTAGGGTTTCTCACTTGATGATGCTTGTGCCATGTTCGTAATATGAGTGATTGGGTGTGTACCCCTGCACACTGAAGCTGACCAGAATGATTGAAATAATAGTTTGTCTAATTGCCACCCCAAAATTAGTGACTATCACATTGCTGATAAATTTATTTTAGGGTTTATCTCTATTAATGTTTATATATGGTATATTTTTATATATTTTTGCTGGATTGAAATCTGTATGCGTCTTTTATTTCCTGCTACCCAGATAACATGCTCACATGTATACGTTACTTTCCCATTTGTATGGTATTTTCAATTGTTTGAAGAATGCGTCTTTACTTATTACTTAAGAAAACATGTAAGCATAATTATGAAATGTATGTACTGTAGTCAGTAGTAGTTGGAATGAACTATAGTTGCCAGCAATGAATCATTATATGGCATTGACTCTTTATGAATGATCTCTTAGGTTAATGACATCTCCTTGTGTGACTACGTCGGCGTCCAAGCAGCCAAGCACGCAACTTATGTCCCTCACACAGCTGGGAGGTACTCAAAGAAAAGGTTCAGGAAAGCTCAATGCCCAATCGTGGAGAGGCTTACGAACTCTCTGATGATGCACGGAAGAAACAATGGAAAGAAATTGATGGCTGTGAGGATCATTAAGCATGCAATGGAAATTATTCACCTTTTGACTGACCAAAACCCAGTTCAAGTTATTGTCGATGCTGTGATCAACAGGTGTTTTGTGTTGTCAAAAACATATCAAAGTAGTTTCACATGTATAATTGGTTCAGTGAAAGCATCCCCATTGACTTATATATCTCATGGCTAATGAGAAGTTGCTTGCCCTTTTTCCTACAGCCTTTTAATAACCTATCTCGTGTATTTTCATGCTATAGTGGTCCCCGTGAAGATGCTACCAGAATTGGCTCTGCTGGTGTTGTGAGGCGTCAAGCTGTGGATATTTCTCCCCTGCGACGTGTGAATCAGGCCATCTATCTCCTCACTACTGGTGCCCGTGAGTCTGCTTTCAGAAATATTAAGACAATTGCAGAATGTTTGGCTGATGAACTTATCAATGCTGCAAAGGGTTCATCTAACAGGTAATCAAAGCATATAATTTCTTTTGCTGTTAATTCTTTATGAATGATTTCATGATCCTTTCATGTGTAAACTTATTTTTATTTTCTTGAATCTTCAGCTATGCCATCAAGAAGAAGGATGAGATTGAGAGAGTTGCCAAGGCCAACCGTTAAAAATTTAATAGAGAAGCAGATGAAGAGATTTTTCATGTTTTTGATCAGTACTTTATAAGTTTGCTGTTTCATCATTCTCAGAATGTTTTGTTGGTCTTTATTTTTGACTATGTGCTTAACTTTTGTTTGGAGTTTTGAATAGATAATGTTAAGGATGCATTTAGTGACTTAAATTGCTTTTGTTGTCTGGTTCGTTATTATATGTATGTGGAATTTAGCAACTTATGCAAATTTTAGATGTTCGTTGTTATGATATAAAATGTTTTGTTTTACACTTTTACTTGATTCATTTGAATTCTTTTGTTTATGTTTTTTTTAAAGGAATGATTGGTTTAATAGGTGGTAACTTCGTTAGTACTTAGGAATTAGATCGCATCCAAGTTCCAAAACATATTTGTTTTACTTGTTCTTGATTCATTGTTGCATACATACTACTGATGTTAGACCAGAGTTTTAACTTGCAGTAATTATATTTAACTGACTGGTTATTCACTTATTTGTGATGTATTCTTGAAGGGATGAATTTAATTATGAATTTAGACAATGCACAACACAAGTGTTTAGTCAGCCTCATTTGAATCGTGATACGGTGGGTTTAAGTTGTAATAGAATTTAGAAATTGAGGTTTTTGATTTTCAGGAATCATGTTTTTATTTTTTATTGTTTATTATAACATCATCTATCTATACTAGGTATTTCTTTTGAAGTATTTTGTCAATGATGAGATTTGAGCCGTTGACGTGAGAGTTATTTGTCCAAACTTCAAATTTGTCCATCCATAAAAAGAACTATATCCCTAGGGACATGTTTTAAATGTGAACTAGTGTCATGCATTTAAAGTTTGCTTGCTTGAGCATAAGTACTAATCTTTAATATAAAAATAATAGTTTTTAAGTATAAATTTAGAATTTAGGGACAAATATGTGTATAATTTGGTTTGATGACAATGTTTCGGGTCACTACAGTTGTGACATATATCAAACGTATCCTATGTAGATGATCGATCTACTATTGATGTGGATTGGGCTGGATGTATACTAGGTCCAAACAACTTGTTGGTAGAACCTGGTCGAAGTGACTTGTCGATTGCTCTTTCAACCTACAAAAAAGATTAGATTAAACTAAAAAATAAAATGAAAAAGGTAGGGACTGTTTCTAGCCTTATTTTGCTTGGGCTGAATGTGATATTGTTAAATATATAGATTCAAACGAAACTGTGGGTAAATTGAATGCAGAGGATGAAGAAAATAGAGAATTTTGGTAGCCTGAGTATCGATTTTGGTAGAATTTCAAACACGCAAGTAAAGCTTTTGTTGTCAGAAAAAATCAGAATCTCCACTCTGTGAAGAGGGGGTTTTATTTATAGGTTTCCTCCCCCTCAACTACGTGATTCATGGAGGATCAAATCCACCTGATCATGCCTGGATTTTAAGGGATATTTCGTTTAAAACCCAGTCAAACTCTCACTTCACTTGTTACTAAATAAGAACTGAATCTAGACTTAGGGGTCGTTTGTTTTTTTTGTCTGAAGACTGAATAGTCCTGAATTTTACTGAAGATTGAATAGTGACTGAAATCTGAATCTGAATGACATGTTTTTTTTTTTTTTTTTTCTTTTTCTCACGTCTGAATGTACTGTCAACATGTTTGTTTTTTAAAAATAAAATTGTCTGAAAAGAAGTAATTTTACATCTATACCCATACTAATTAAAAGAAGTAATTTAACATACGACACTCTTTATAAGATTTTACATGTTCTTTTGCAAACAAAATTTAATTTAACAAAACAAAAAAATTATTCAAGAATATAATTTTGCATGTTATTCTGCAAACAAAGTTCAAGTTCAATTTATTGGAAAAAAAAAAAAAGGTTCAAATTCAATTTTACATATTGTCCAAATATCCAGTATATAATTCTAGAAACCAATTTTTTTTTTTTTTTTTTTTTTTTTTTTTTTTTTTTTTTGTTTCCTGAATCATATGCAACTAGAAACCATTTTTTTTTTTTTTTTCCTAAATCATATGCAACTAGAAACCATTTTTTTTTTTTTTAAAGGTTCCTAGATACCTTTTTATTTTAAATAGGTCCCTAAATTATATACACCGGTACATGTATATATATATATATATAAACAATTATTCTATAACTTCTTTAAGACATGAAATCTACTCAACATCAAATGCAACAACAAAAAGAATATTTGATAAATTATATAACTGCAACTATGACAATCATAACAAATTATCATTTTAGATTATGTTTAAAGAGTTCTATAACTGCCACTACACATAGACACAATATATATATATATATATATATATATATATATATATATATATATTAAAGAGTTCTTACCGGGATTTGGTAGGAGAGAAATTCAATCGTTTAATCCTTAGAAGATTTCAATATGAGAAGTGATTAGGGTTTTTTCTTTCTTTCTTTCTAAAAGCTTTTTAAAATAAGAAATACGTTAACAAAAAAAAAACAAAAAATTCTATACTATATCAAATTAGGATAAATTTAAAAATATATCTTTTTTTTTAAGGATAGACTTGGAAGAAAATATTTTAATTATAATTCAGTGATTTAGAATTAAGTTAAAAGTCAGGATTTCTTACTTTTTTTTTAAAGTTGTTTTTTGATATTTTAAAGTTGTTTGACCATTTAAAAAAATAAACAAAACAACTTAATGAGTTCAATTCAGACCCATTAAATCTTAAGTGGAAAAAACAAACGACCCCTTAGTCAACCGCTGATTCTGTCATGGACTTTAAGGGATATTATGTCTACTGATTGGATCTTGGATCGACCAGTAGGAAACCGCTGATTCTGTCATGGACTTGAAAGTTAGGCCTAGGGCCAGTTTTTGGCTGCCGCACCCTATACTCATACCTCAAGCGAAGCCCAATGATCCAACCTTAATAAACAATAAAATGAAATAAATAAAACTGGAAATAGAATAAAATCAAAAACCCTAAACCCTGCTCTGCTCTTCTCTTCTCCCTGTCCATAGACTGATATATTGTTGAGAATTGTTGTTTCAATTTCGAAATGAAGATTGTACGTTTAAGTAGCATACTCCATAGCATCAAATCTCATCTCATTCTTAGAAATTCGTTGGGAGTTTCCTCCTACTCAACCACGACTGCAACCTCCGAACGAGACCTTACAAGAAAAAAACGGAACGGCTCGATGTGTCATCTTTACCGTAAGATCTCTCCCATCGGAGATCCAACGGTGTCCATCGTGCCGGTGCTTGACCAATGGGTCCAAGATGGTGGAGCCATAGACAAAGAAACACTCCAAGTCATAATCAAGGAGTTGCGCTTCTATAAAAGATTTGCACACGCTCTCCAGGTTTTTCATTCATTCCTTGAGTTATTAAAACTTGTGTTTTATTGACTTGAAAACAGTAGGCCAATTATTATTATTTTGTTTAATAAGAAGGTTTTTGAAACTTGATAGTAAGTTGGATTTGTTAGGTTAATTGAGAAATGAGAGGAAGATAAGACTAAGAGCATGAAATTTTATCATTTATTTTGTCAGTGTTTTCATATAAACTCAATTTGTAGAAAATGTATTAACTTTCTAGTTGTAGAATTGGAACACTCTCTCTTTTTGAACCAGGTTAGAGAGACTTGAATCCAAGACCAAATATAATTTATCAACATTAAAAAAGGTGTTTATTTAAGGTATTGATCTTTGTGTTACTAATATAAAGATGATGGTTTTTGGTTTGTTGTTGTTCAACTCATCCTTAGGCTTTACTATTTAGGAGAAAAGCTGTTATGTTACATTTTTTATAATCTCATAGCTATGGCTTTGTACATTTGAATATTTGATTATGATCTCGCTCTCTTTGATTTCAGATTTCTATGTGGATGACCGACAAACGGTACTTTCAGCCTAGTGCTGGTGATGCTGCCGTTCGGCTGGACTTGATCTCTAAAGTTCAGGGGATAGAACAAGCTGAAAACTTTTTTAATAGCATTTCAAAAACATTAAGGACACTTCCCACTTATACTACTCTTCTAAATTGCTATGCTTATGTAAGAAGTGTGGAAAAAGCAGAGGCCACAATGGACAAAATTAGGGAATTGGGGTTGGCGAATCGGCCGTCGGCCTTCAATACGTTGCTAGGTCTTTATAATAGGACTGGAAATTTTGAGAAACTTGTGAGTCTGATGCACGAAATGGAAGAGAACGGTATTGGTTGGGATAGATTTACATATGGTATCCGTTTGACTGCATATGCAGCTGTTTCTGATGCCGAGGGAGTTGACAAGACGGTAACAAGGATGGAATCGGATACCAGTGTTGTTTTGGACTGGACATGTTATACTGCTGCAGCAAGTGCTTACGCAAAACTCGGTCTGTTGGACAAGGCTCTGGCAATGATGGAGAAATCTGAGGGACTAATAAGTGGTAAAAAAGGCAATACAGCATATGAATGTCTTATCACACAGTATGCAACATATGGGAAGAAAGATGATGTTTTAAGACTTTGGCAATTATACAAGGAGAAGAAGAAGGTTTTAAATAAGGGATACATAAGTGTCATACCCTCTATATTAAAATTCGATGACCTGGAATGTGCTGAGAGGATTTTTGAGGAGTGGGAATCTGAGAAATCACACTATGATATACGGATTCCAAACTTTTTGATGGGTGCTTACTGCAGAAGAGGTCTTATGGAGAAGGCTGAAACTTTTGTGGACAGGATCATTTCCAAAGGGGGAAAGCTTGATCACAAGACATGGTTCTATTTAGCAACAGGGTATCTTCAGAATAATCAACTTCAAAAGGCTGTGGAGAAAATGAAGGAAGCAATAGCGGTTTGTCATAATAAATGGAAGCCACGGAAAGATGTTGTGGCTGCCTGTCTGGAATACTTTAAACACGAAGGAGATGTAGAGGAGGCTAGGAATTTTATAAACCAACTCGGGGACAAGAATATTATCTCGGTTGATGTACAAGACGGACTGCTTAATAATTTTCTACGCGAGGAACCCAACTTAGATGCACTGAGTGAGTTGAATGCTGATGATGCATTGGTTGGAAATGGAGAAGCACTTTCAGAGCCTGAGGTTGATCGCACTAGCGACACTTCAATCTAAAGTTTGTATTCCTAATGGGTTATTTTTTTTGTACATTCTAAATACTATGGCAAAAGGACTGAAGATTTATCTGATGGAACCCCTTCCATGTTCGGATTTTAGAGATTAGAAAGTGTTAACATGTTCAATGAACAAATTTATGCCAATTGTTTTTCAATTCAAAGTTCTTTTGACTTAAACAAATGCGGTGGTGCAACTTGACATTATAGACTAAATGAGTGCTCTTTATCACAAGTTACGTTGAGCGGGTTGTATTGTAATCTAAAATCTAATATTCGATTGAATCAAATTATGACTTTTGAAAAATGGATCAACATTTATCTAGATTTCAAATAAAGAAATAGATATAAATTCAATTTAAAATGTCTGTATAATTTGTCATTATTATATTATTCATAACATTATTTATGGATTTATATGATAAAAACAAGTATTTATCCCATCATTTTAGTTGATTTTTAGGGCCAGTTAGGTATTGCTTTTAAAAAGTTAAAATCAGATTATTTTATAATTTTAATATAAAATGCATCTTTTAAAATATCATTATTATCCTTATGAAATCAAGATAAAATCATTTATATACCTTATTTCATCTCAAAATTAAATATTCTATTTAAATATTGATTTGATTTATAAAATCTTTTAATTGTTCTTATGGAGTTATTTTTTCCAATTTAAATATTCTACTTAAATATTGGTTTATATATATATAATTAATGAAAAAAAAAATGAAATAGAGTCCTAAACTCATGTATATTTTAGTCATTGTAACTAATCTCAGCACTTTTACAGTAAAATTACCAAATAAATATATACTGTTTTTGAGCTCTACAGTAGTTTTAAAAATACAATTGACCAAACATCTGTTGATTAACTTCACAACTGATTATTCTTTTAGCACAGCTAACAATAATTATCATAAAAGTTACAGTAATAGCCAGACCTGGCACGGTTCCGGTTGGAACCGCCGGAACCGGCCGGAACCGGAACCGGAACCGGAAAAACCGGAACCGGAACCGGTTTTCCGGTTCCGGTTCAAGAGTTTGGTCGAACCGCCGGTTCGAACCGGATTGGAACCGGCGGTTCGACGAATTAAATTTTTTTTTTTTTTTTGGGCTGCCGTTGGAGCCCAACGGTCGGCTGACGTCAGCCGACCATTAGGCCCAACGGTCTGCTGACGTCAGCAGGCCGTTGGGGTCCAACGGGTACCCCTTTTTTTTTTTTTTTTCTTTTCTATAAATACCCACCCCCCCCCCCCTTTCATTTTTCCTCACACCAATTTCTTCTCAATTCTCTCTAATTTCTCTCCAACACTCTCTCAACTCTCAACTCTCAAGTGATAAGTCTCTCAATCTCCAAGTTTCTAAGGTTTTTAATATTTATTTCATTTTTTAATTATTTTGTTTGAAATTAATTTTATTTCCAATTTCCAATTTATTTTATTTGCAATTTATTTTATTCCCAATATATTTTATTTTCAATTAATTTTATATCCAATTTATTTTATTTGCAATTTATTTTATTTCCAAATTCCAATATATTTTATTTTCAATTAATTTTATATCCAATTTATTTTATTTGTAATTTATTTTATTTTCAATTAATTGTATTTCCAATTTATTTTATTTGCAATTTATCTTATTTCCAATTTATTTAATTTCCAATTAGCAATTATTCTTCTAAGTTCTAAGTTTCCTATTCTCTCCCAAATTTATTTTTAAATGGCAAGTGGAAGTGGTGGAAATGGAAGGGGTCACGGCTGTGACGGTCCTAGGCGTTCGATTTCAATGAAAGGTAAGGGTCCTATGATCAATAATTTCGATCATAACAACCCCACCTATCATGAATATCTGCAACGTCGGACCTATGCTGAAGACCTAGGCCTAAATATTCCTGATCCCCCTTTTACAATTTATGAACCCGATCCCAATGAAACCACCCCCAACAATTTGACAAGCCAGTCAGAAAATATGCCTGATATTGATACACCTCCGGATTTTGGTTTTGATACACCGGAAGTGGATCTAGAAACGGAGGAAGATCTGATACAGAAGCAGAACAAATCTGATCTCTTCGTCAAACATATGAAGAAAATTAGGAATGAAGATGGAAGCTTTACAGCAGCTTGCAATTACTGCAACAAAGTATATAAATGGAGTAAATCCGGAGGATATGGCACTTATTGGAAGCATATTGAAGTCAAACATCCAGACGCAGTGGTCAGAATGAGGTCACAAACACAAATTCCCAGGTACGCTACTCCTAACCAACAATTATTTCGTTATAGTGATGAACAAAATAGAGAAGAATTAGCTAGGATGGTAGCAGTAGAACATTTATCATTCAGTTTTGGTGAGAGGGTTGGCTTTATTAACTATTGTCGACGAGCATTAAACCCTGCTGCATGCCGTGTCCCTAGATCCACGCTCACACAAACACTTGAAAAGATTTATGTGAGAGACAAAAAAAAGTTAGAAAATTTTTTTGAAAAATATAATGGTCGTGTTACCGTATGTGCCAACATATGGACTGACCATTGGCAAACGCATTCATACTTGGGTGTCACTTGCCATTTTATGGATAATGCATGGACAATCCAAAAAAGAATTCTTGCTTTTAGAGTTTTTGATGATTCACACAATGCTCAAAATATTTTTAGACAGCTTAGAATTATTTTTTCAGAGTATAGTATTGAAAACAAAATTTTTGCAATTGGTTTTGATAATGCTTCTGCCAATACCGCTGCTATTCCACTTTTAATTGATTTATGCAAACCCTTTCTTGGTGGTACATTTTTTCATTAAAGATGTGCATGCCATGTTTTAAATATATGTGTTCAAAAAGGATTAGAAACTCTTCAATGTTTTATTGAACCTATTAAAAAAGCCCTAATGTTTTTATGGAGAAATCCTTCTACAATGAAAGCATGGGCAAGATATTGTAAACAAAATGGTAGACGTGCCATTAAATTTGCTCGTGATGTTCCAACACGTTGGAATTCTACTTATAAATTGCTTGCTCAAAGTTATAAGTATAGGGATTTATTAGTTTCTTTTATTCAATTTCATGTTCCTAACATTCAACTTTTTGAATCTCATTGGGATGCTTGTTACAATGTTTTCAATTTGTTAAGAGTTTTTTATAATGCTACACAAAATTTTTCTAAAATTTATTTTCCTACAACACATTTATTTGTTATTGAGAGTATTAATATTGCTGGTGCATTTTTTTATTGTGAATCTGACCAAGCAATAAAGGAAGCCGTTAGTTCTATGAAGCAAAAATGGTTAAATTATTATACGGAATTTCCAAATATTTATTTGATTGGTATGGTTTTTGATCCACGACACAAATTACAATCTTTGTCTTATTATCTAGATGGTTATTATGGCAAAGAAGGTTTAAATATTGAATATGATATTGAAGCATGTAGTGGTAGAGTTAAAAATTATTGTATGATTTATATGATGAATATGTTACATTTTATGGATCCGGTACTCCGAACGTAGATGTTGCACGAACAAAAACTGCATCTCAGCCTCCATCCTCCTCCTCTGGATTTATGAATTTAGGGTATAGTATGTTCTCAAAAAAAAATAAAAAACCAAGATGTTCTTCATCAAGCTCCGATTCGCATGCCGAGCTTGAATCTTATCTAGCTTCTTCTTGTGATTTTCCTGAAGAATTTGACCTCTTAAAATATTGGAATGATGCTACGAAGTACTATCCAATTTTGGCTATGATAGCCAAAAATATTTTTTCAACACCGGTTTCTACTGTGGCGGTGGAACAAGAGTTCAGCGCCGGGGGCAATATTTTGGATGAAAAACGTTCGTGCTTGACTCCAAAAGCACTACAGATACAGGTTTGTGTTGACGACTGGACGAAAGCGGAATACAGACAACAAGAAATCCAACAAGAACCGACATATGATTTCTTTAACAGCGACGAACCCGAAGCGGGCGAAGGCTCTGGAGTAAGCTGAGCACCGGAACCGTAAATCTGTAAATCTGTAATAAAAGGTATGAGAACTACGTGGCCTTTGATTCCTCTAAACCCCCCTAAGAGGATACGTAGGCAACTTAATTGTGGTAAAAATTAAGTGCAAGGCTAATAACTTTACATTTTTTTTAGTTTTATTTTATTTTAATTTAATTTTGTAATTTGTCATTTATTTATTTTATGTTATTTTTGAAATTCAGGTGACTCAATTTCCAAATACCCAATGAAATGTAAATTGTAATTTTGTTTACTTTTATTTTAATTTAATTTTGTAATTTGTCATTTGTTTATTTTATTTTCGGTTGGATACTCGGATGACGATGATCTAACTTCCAACATCCAATGAACTTATGAACCCAATGAATTTTATTTTGTAATTTGTCATTTATATATTTTATTTTATTCAATTACAATCTACAACTTATAAGTTACAAGTTAGAATTAGAATTTTTTTTTTTTTGTTTGTTAAAAAAAAAAAAAAAAAAAAAAAAAAATCCGGTTAAAAACCGCCGGTTCCTGTAGAACCGGAACCGGTTCAAACCGGTTCCGGTTCCTGTAGAACCGGAACCGGTTCAAACCGGTTCCGGTTCCGGTTCCGGTTCAAACCGGTTCCGGTTCCGGTTCAAACCGGTTCCGGTTCCGGTTCCGAACCGGAACCGGAACCGGACCGGAACCGTGCCACCACTCTGTAATACCATATTGGCCCTAAGTTAAAATAGAACACACACACACACACACACACACATATATATATATATATATATATATACAGTCTTTCTATTATCAGTTCGAACTGACAAAAGTTATATCAGTTCCTTGCATGTGGGCCACTGGATTTAAATACTTTGACTGGCAAGTGCATACAGCCAAGTCAAAGTATTTAAATCCAGTGGCCCACATATAAGGAACTGATATAACTTTTGTCAGTTCGAACTGATAATAGAATTTCTGTATATATATATATATATATATATATATATATATATATATATATATATATCTAATTTTTTATTTTGCTAAGTTTTGATTTTTGTTCAAAAAAAATATATATATATATATATATATATATAACCTTTTAATCTTCAAGATAACCCTTTGAGATACTTTGGTTCCAATTCAAAGTTGAAAAAAAAAAAATTTTTTTGATCAAACGTACTCATACCTCAAGCGACAAGCCCAAGCTAATCTAAATAAACAATAAAATGAAATAAATAAACTCAAAAACCCTAAACCCTGCTCTTCTCCGTGTCCATGGACTGATATAGTGATATTGTTGTTCGAATTTTGAAATGAAGCTTTTACGTTTGAGTAGCGTACTCCATAGCATCAAATCTCATCTGGGTCTCAGAAATTCGTTGGGATTTTCCTCCTACTCAACCACCACAGCAACCGCCGAACGGCGAGGTCTTACAAAAGAAAAATGGAGCGGCTCGATACCCCTTATTTACCGTAAGATCTCTCCCATCGGAGATCCAACGGTATCCATCGTCCGGTGCTCGACCAATGGGTCCAAGAAGGTGGAGCCGTAGACAAAGAAACACTCCAAGTCATGATCAAGGAGTTGCTCTCCTATAAACGATTCGCACACGCTCTCCAGGTTTTTCTTTATTGACTTGCAAATTGCAGGCCAAATAAAATGATTTATTATTACTATTTTTTTAATAACAAGTTCTTGATAGTAAGTTGGATTGGTTAGGTTAATTGAGAAATGAGAGGAAGATAAGATCATAAGACCATGAAATTTTATCATTTATTTTGTTAGTGTCTGCATAGAAACTCAATTTGTAGAAAATGTATTAACTTTCTAGTTGTAGAATTGGAACACTATCTTTTTGAACCAGGTGAGAGAGACTTGAATCCAAGACCTCACACCACAGAATATATATATATATATATATATATATATATATATATATATATATATATATATATATTTACACATATTTGATATACCACATGTGACTCGAATCTGAGAAATTGTCATGTTGAATGAGCGTCCTACCACTCAGCCACGTTGTGCAGTACACCAAAGATAATTTATTAACATAAAGAACGTGTTACTAATATAAAGATGATGGTTTTGCTTTTTGGTTTGTTATTATTAAACTCATCCTTAGGCTTTACTACTTAGGAGAAAAGTTTTGATGTTACATTTTTTATAATCTCATAGTTATGGCATTGTACAGTTGATTATAATCTCACTCTCTTTATTTTCAGATGTCTATGTGGATGACTGACAAACGGTATTTTCGGATTAGTGCCGCTGATGCTGCTGTTCGGCTGAACTTGATCTCTAAAGTTCAAGGGGTAGAACAAGCTGAAAACTTTTTTAATAGCATTTCAAAAACATTAAGGACACTTCCCACTTATACTGCTCTTCTGAAGTGCTATGCTTATGTAAGAAATGTGGAAAAAGCAGAGGCCACAATGGACAAAATCAGGGAATTGGGGTTGGCGAAATGGCCGATGGCTTACAATATATTGCTAGGTCTTTATCATCGGACTGGAAATGATGAGAAACTTGTTAGTCTGATGCACGAAATGGAAGAGAATGGCATTGGTTGGGACAGATTTACATATGGTATCCGTTTGACTGCATATGCAGCTGTTTCTGATGTGGAGGGAGTTGACAAGACCGTAACAAGGATGGAATCGGATACTAGTGTTGTTTTGGACTGGACATGTTACACTGCTGCAGCAAGTGCATACGCAAAACTCGGTCGGTTGGACAAGGCTGTGGCAATGATGAAGAAGTCTGAGGGACTAGTAAGTGGTAAAAGAAGCACTACAGCATATGAATGTCTTATCACACAGTATGCAACATATGGGAAGAAAGATGATGTTTTAAGAATTTGGCAAGTATACAAGGAGAAGAGGAAGGTTTTCAATAAGGGATACAAAAGTGTCATATCGCCTGTATTGAAATTCGATGACTTGGAATGTGTTGAGAGGATTTTCGAGGAGTGGGAATCCGAGAATTCAAACTATGATACACGGATTCCAAACTTCCTGATTGACGCTTATTGCAGAAGAGGTCTTATGGAGAAGGCTGAAACTTTTATGGATAGGATAATTTCTATGGGGGGAAAGCTTGATGAGTTTTCATGGTACTTTTTAGCAACAGGGTATCTTCAAAATAATCAACCTCAAAAAGCTGTGGAGAAAATGAAGGAAGCAATAGCGGTTTGTCATGTTTGTCATAAAAGATGGAAGCCAGATAAAGAAGTTGTGGCTGCCTGTCTGGAATACTTTAAACACGAAGGTGATGTGGATGAGGCTGGGAATTTTATAAACCTACTCGGGGACAAGAATATTATCTCAGTTGATGTACAAGACAGATTGCTGAATAATTTTCTACAGAAGGAACCCAACTTAGATGCATTGAGCGAGTTGAATGCTGATGATGCATTGGTTGGAGATGGAGAAGCACTTTCAGAGCCTGAGGTTGATCGCACTGGCGACAGTTCAATCTAAAGTTTGTATGCCAAATGGGTTAGTTTTTGTACATTCTAAAAGCTAGTACCATATTCAAAACTAAGGAAAAACGACGAACTGAAAAATTATCCGTTGGAACCCCTTCTATGGTTGGATTTTAGAGATTAGAAAGTGTTAACATGTTCAATGAACAAATTTATTCCAATTGTTTTTCTATACAAAGTTGTTTGACTTAAACAAATACGGGTGCGATTCGAACTCGAGACATTATAAACTTAATGAGTGCTCTTTACCATCAAGTTGTATTCAATGGATCATATTATAAATTAATATCTAATATCATGTGTTGTTAATGCTATATAAATAAAAAAAATTAGGTCAAATTCAATTTTAATGACCTAAATAACGTATGATTTGCCATTATTATGTCATTCATTACATCATTTTTGGATTTATAACATTAAAACAAGTATTTATCCCATCATATTGGTTGATTTTTAAGCTAAATGAGAACATATATATTGTTGATGTCGATTTCTAGGAAATCTAGTCATTAGAGACATGTATACAAATCGGCGCCTAAGGTAGTCTTACGAAATGCGATCAATTCACCTCTTTGATAAGTGTATAATTTAACAAATGGATAATTGGTAATTGATGAGGGTAGAAATAGTAATGACATGAGTATTTTTACGTGGATTACTATTTCTACGTGGAAACACTTAACGAAGGGAAAAACCTCGATCGCTATGAACGACAGAGAAAAGATTCTTCACTACGTAGAGGGTGATTACAATTACAAGTGCTGAATTGCTTGAATACTGACTACTCTGCCTCTGTTTTTTTTTTTGTTTGATACATGTGTTTATATATGAGCTATGGTATTGCCCAAGCCCTTGCTGTGCAAGCAGGAAATATTATAGGGTGAAATCCCTAGGGGATTGTATTTTGGTGGGATCCTTGGCTAATCAAATATGTGGGCATTCATAATGCTAATCTGCATTCATTGTGGGAGTTTTTTCTTCATAAATTCGTAGTTATAACTGGATTGATCAACTGCTGGATTGTAGTTGATTGGCTTGCCCAGTATAAAGTTGGGCTTTATGGAGAATATACCCAAATCTTGTTTCATTAATGATGCTTCGTTGTTTGCTGTGGGGGCGAGTTCATGCCAATTCATCCATTTGGTTATCATCCGGTGAATAGCTACTTTCGGTGGGCAAGTTGTTTCTACCTTTCTATTGTCACGCGTGGTCCATCAAGGTAACGTGGGTATTTGGTGCTGTGAATCCCAAGTTTTGTGCTGACGTGTGGAATTGAGTAGAATTAACCCAAATATATATATATTTTCTTTTTCTAAGTTTTGATTTTTGTTAAGCTTATAAGAGCATCTCTAAGGGGTCTAACTACATTTTTGCAGTTCCAAGTAGTCCTTTATAGGGATGGCAAATTCACCCGGCTTACCCGGGTAAGACCCGGACATTCCTTACCCGGCACCAGGTAAAGGTTGTCCGGGTACCCGGGTATACCCGGAAACCCGGTTTTTTTTTTTTTTTTTTTTAATAAACTTTCAAATTTTAAAAAAATAAAAAATCAAACTAATTTTCTTTCCCTGACTCTCTGTCAAACGACTCAAAACTATTCTCTGACAATCTTAGTTTGTCAAATTGTTGAACTTAAAACTAAGTTTGGGACAAAAGCATATGCTTCCCACGAACAGATTAATGCTAGGATAGACTTGTGCTTGCTTGTCTAGTCACTAGAGTTAGTAGGAGAAGAATCAAATACCTATTACAGTATTACTATTGTTCACTTTTGGAATAAATTCATTCTATTTAATTTCTAGGCTAGTGGTGTCACTTTTCTTTCGTCGTCTTTACTGATTGTATTGATTTAATATGTTTGGTTGCAGGTCCAAATCGTGCATTTATCATAGCCACAGCCTAATTAAAAACCCTTTTGTATACTAATGTTTTACTTAAATTTTACAGGTTGAAATGTCTTCATCACAACCAAATATTGATTTCGATGGTTATAATCCATTGAACACTCAAAGTCAAGCTCCAAGTTGTGATATTAATCTGATTGATATGGATGATGCCGAGTGTGAAAGTGGAAGGCAAACTAGTCAAGCTCCTAGGAGGAGTACTAAAAGAAGTAGTTCGGGAGGACCAAAACATACCTCTGGAGCTTGGAACCATTTTAAGAGAGAGATTATAAATGGGGAAGTAAAGGCAATATGTAATAATTGTGGTAAAGCTCTAGCCGGACATCACAAGCAGGGGACTTCACATTTGCTCAACCACATAACTTTGTGTCTTAAAAAAAATGGAGGCAAGAAAGTAGATGGAACTTCCCCTAAACCTAATTTTGGGTCAGTGGATAATGATATTCTACGACAGAAAATCACAAAAATGATAATCATGCATGAGCTTCCTTTGAGTATCCTAAGAAGTTAGTGTTTGATTGTAAAACTAGGTGGAATTCAACATATATGATGCTTGAGGTTTGGGTGAGTGAGTATCAAGCAAAGGAGAAGGGAGGTTTGGGTGAAGGCATTGGTGAGTCCGGTGTAGATTCTAGTTTTATATCTAGTTCATCTTCTTCTTCTATGTGGGATGTGAATGGCTTTGAATCTTACAAGAGGAAACATGGTCGTCAACGTAAATTGACATCCGAATTAGACTCTTATTTGGAGCAAGAAAAAATATCAGGGACCGAAGAATTTGATATTTTGTTGTGGTGGAAGATGCAAAAAGGTAGATATCCAATATTGTCAAAGATTGCTCAAGATGTTTTGGCAATTCCAGTATCTACAGTTGCTTCTGAGTCAGCATTCAGTACTGGTGGTAGAACTTTAAGTTCACATCGCAGCAGACTCCATCTACATACAGTTGAGGCATTGATGTGCACCCAAAATTGGATATGAGCTCAAAGACGAGGTAAAAAATCACTTCAACTTACATTTATCTCATAATATAGTTTTATTTTGTTCTCTTTTTAATTGTTTCAATTTATATTTTTTTGTTAGGTCTTGTTCCTGAAGATGAAATTTTGAGAGGAGAAATGATGGATAAAGATGATGATGAATATCCACGAACTATAAAAGGACTCCTTTAATGACCCTTTTATTGAGGCTCTTGTGAAGCCCACTCTCCTAATTATGGGATGACTTTAGCCTTCCTTAATTAAGTGGGCTCCACATATAAATGATTAATATAGTTTTGGAACACATAAATAATAGCATTATTGTAAATGATAATAATAAGGAGACTCCACATAAAATAATAATAATAAATTATAAATAAGTTTTTTAAAGGAGTATCATTGAAACACAAACCCCTTAATGGCCCCCTACAACTAGAGGTGACCGCGGTTCGGTTACAATTTAGGTTCCCTATGGTTCTGAACCTTTTTCTAGAAAAAAAAAATTAAAATTTAAAATTTTTAAAAATAATTATTAGAAAAATTAAAAGACATGATAAATTAGTTTATTGGGTAACCAGAAATTAAAATAAAATAAATATATGAAAAACTAAAATAAAAATTGAAATAAAACTAAAAAATTTAAATTGGGCTTGCCTTATACTTAATTTTTACCACAATTAAGTTGCTTATCCTTTTTGGGTTTATAGGAATCAATGACCACATAGTTCTCTTACCTTTTATTCAAAGTTTGGTGTTGGAAGTTGGAACCCTAACTAATTGTTGCTAGTGCCTTCCATTCCCATGGTTTGGTTTGGCGTGTGGTAGATTTAAAAAATTATAAAAAAAAAATAAAATTAAAAAAAACTGATCGTTGGAGGAGAATGATGATCAAAATGACCGTTGGGCCCTCAACGACTAAAAAAAAATTTGAAAAAAGAAAAAAAAATGGAATGGAGCAGTTGGTTTCAGACTAGTTCCAAAATATTTAGAATCAAAATCGGATTTTTCAGTTCCGGTTTGGTTTTTCTGCCCACAGTTTCGGTTCAAAATGCCGATTTGAACCGAATCATGGTCACCTCTACCCATAACAACGTTCCCTCTTAAATAAGGGAATCTTCAAGGGATATCCTTGAATATGCTCTAAGACTTTTATATTGAAATCAAAATTATGTAACCAACGTTTTTATTTTTTTTGAATGAGCTAAGTAATTACTTCTAAATCAAAATTATGTAACTCTTTTTTTTTTTCTTTTTTTTCTTTTTTAAATTAACTAAGTACTTCCAAAACTATACAAATGATGTATAGTAGAATAACCGTTTGATTTTCAAAAAAAGAAGGTTTTTATAATTTGGTCCCTACTTAATTGGAAAACATTAGTTTTGTACTTGTTAATTTATTTTTCATCAAACTGGTCCTTATATAATTAAAAATAGTTAATTTCAATCCATTTGACCAAATTTTGGACGGTCAATAGTTACAGAATTAGCTAAAAGTCTATTTTATCCTTAGACTTTAGTTGACTAATAAAAAAATGTATATAAAAAAAAGGATGTTTAAAAATGAAATAAATTTTGAAAAAGAAATTGAAAAAAAAAAAGATAAAAAAGAAGAAGATGTTAAAACAAAAACTAATTATATATATATATATACAGTCTTTCTATTATCAGTTCGAACTGACAATAAATATATCAGGACGAAGAATGTGGACCACAGATTATTGAGAAGTTTTGACAAGTGCATACACTTTGAGTCAAAGTATGTAAATCCAGTGGTCTACATTCTTCGTCCTGATATATTTATTGTCAGTTCGAACTGATAATAGAATTTCTGTATATATATATATATATATATATATATATATATATAAAAGAACTGGTTTTTTTTTTAAATAGGAACTTTTTTTAAGAAATGAAATTAAAAAGAAAAAATAAAGGTTTTTTTTAATTATTTTTTTTAAAGAAAAGAAATAAAAAATTCTTAAAAAAAGAAAAGAAAAGAAAAATTAAAAATTATGGGAGATCGAGATCTAGAGATCTCCATCAATGGAGATCTCTGGACTTTGGATCTCCATCGATGGACTTTGTCTCCATCGCCACCATCGTGATGGAGATGAACTCCATCGATAGAGTTCGTCTCGCCAGTGCGACGATGCTAAGAGCTCCATTGATAGAGTTTGATGATGGCGACATGCCAATAAGCTCCATCGATAGAGTTCGACGATGACGACTAGCTCCATCGATGGAATTCATCTCCATTGCGATGGCAGCAATAGAGATGATGAACTCCATCGATGGAGATCCAGAGATCTCAGATCGCCATAGATGGAGATCTATGGTTTGGACGTGGAGATCTATGGTTTGGACGTGGAGATCAAGATTAGATCTCCACCATCCATCTTCATAGATGGATGTTATTTTTTTTCTTTTCTTATTTTTTAAAAAACTTTCTTTTTAAGTTTTTAATTACATTTCTTAAAAAAAAAAAAAAAAAAAAAAAAAAAAAAAAAAAAAACTTTGTAATTTTAAATAATTATTTAAATGAAAAAAAAATCAATTTTTGTTTTTGTTTATATATATATATATATATATATATATATACAATAATGCTAGAGGACCCAAAAAAGTGACCCAAATTTTGGACCCAAACCTATATGGCAACATCACACACAACATTGACCCACGTCACTCTTCCCAAAGATCCCATGTGATATTGCCACATAGGTTTGGGTCCAAAATTTGAGTCACTTTTTTGGGTCCTCTAGCATTACTCTTTATTATTCTTAGCAAACAATCCATTGAAGAGACAAAATTACCCCCGTTTTCCCTTCTTCTTTCGTGGACTGAAAGATATTTCTTATTTTACTTCTCTCTCTTCTTTTTCTCTCAATTCTTTCTATGAAGCCGATTTTTAAGAATAAGAAGAAAAAAATAAAAAATAAGAAATGGAGATTTCTCCATCAAATCTCCATCTCTCCATCTTGTCAAGAGATCTAGAAAAAATTGAAGTTTTTTTGTTTTTTTGTTTGAAGAGATCTGGAAATCTCTCCAAATATCTTCAAAAACTTTTTAATTTTTTTTTAAGAGCTTTGGAAATCTATCTAGATCTTTCAATGGTTTTTTTTTTTCTTTTTTATGAGTTCTTCAAATATGAAAAATTTTCCAAATCTCTTCAAGCATTTTTTATAGTTTAGTTTGATTGAAGAGATCTAGAAATCTCTCCAGATCTCTTTAAAAAAAATTTGATTTTCTTTTTGAAGAGATCCGAAAATCTCTTTAAAAGTTTTTAAAATTTTTGTATTCAAATCTGGAGAGACATATATATATATATATATATATATATATATATATATATATATATATATATAGAGAGAGAGAGAGAGAGAGAGAGAGAGAGAGAGAGAGAGAGAGAGAGAGAGAGAGAGAGAGGAGAGCTGATGATTCGAAATGTTGGCTGAGGAGAGAGGGAATAAGCGTGAGATTTTTTTTTTTTAATAATATTTGTGGGATTTTGTTGGATTTTGTTGTGTTTAGTGTTTGTGTAGTGTTATATGGATTTTTGTTGGTTGTTGTGGATGAAATTTGTTGAATGAATTTTTTAAAATTTTGAATGAAGATAATGATATAGATGAAGATTATGGGATGTTGAATGTTATTTTTTTGGATTGGAAGAAGAAAAAGAGAAAAATGGCGTGTTTAATCTTGGATAGATTGAACACGGCAAATTTTTTTTTTTTTTTATTAAACACGCGAGGGTTTTGTTGTTGGTATAAAACAAGCTAGAAAATTATTTGTTGGGATTAAACCCACTATGAAATTTTTTGTTGGGATTAAACATGCTAAAGAGTGTTTTTTTTTTTTTTTGGAAACTCACCGAATTCCTTACATAGATTAAACACGATAGAGTTTTATATTTGTTGATGTCGATTTTTGGACAATCTAGCCAACAGTGACACGTATGCAGATAAACGCCTAGTACAACTTGTGAGATGTGATCAAGTCGCCTCAGTGACAGGTGTGTGAATTGATGAACAAATGATAAATGAGAGATAAATGCAAAAATAGTAAAGACACATATTTTTACATGGAAAACACTTAAGACAGAAAAACCATGGTTGTCATAACTACAGGAAAAAGATCTTTCACTATGTTAGAGAGTTTACAATTTTACAAGTGTTGAATTGCTTATGTATCCCATAACCTTTGCTTGATACATGTGCTTATATAGGGGTTAGGGTGTTTTCCTAGTCCTTGGCGTGCAAGCAAAAATTATTATTAGGCAAGATCCTAAAAGGATCGTATCTTGGCGAGTTTCTTGGTTAATCGAGTCTTCATACAT
Organism: Acer yangbiense; assembly: GCA_008009225.1. Lineage (NCBI taxonomy): Eukaryota > Viridiplantae > Streptophyta > Magnoliopsida > Sapindales > Sapindaceae > Acer > Acer yangbiense. The sequence continues at coordinate 32,302,484 of CM017767.1, forward strand.
TTATGGTGCAAGGATCTTCATTCCTTGTGAGAAGATTTCTTCAAATATTTGCATTATTATTGGATCTATCAATCGCTGGATTGTAGGTGATTGCCTTTCCTAACATGGGATCAAGTTTCGTGGAAGATATGCTGAAACCCTATTTTGTTAATGATGCTTTATATTTACTGTGTGGGTGACGAGTTTGAGTGAATTCGCCTATTTGGGGTTTCTTCGGTGAGCAAGTTCCTTTAGTTGGTGATTTGCACTTCGCTCATCAACTCACCATTGTCTTGCATGGCCTGTTTAGCTGATGTGGCCTGATGTCATGGAGCTTTGGTTCCCTGAATTCCGAGCTCTATGCTGACATGTCAAAACGAATAAAACTAACCTAAACAATATTAAACACGCTAGGGTTTTTATTGTTGGGATTAAACATGTTAGGAAATTTATTGTTGAGATTAAACACGCTAGGGTTTTTGTTGTTGGGATTAAACACGCTAAAGAGTTTTTTTTTTTTTTTTTTTATTAAACACACTAGGGTTTTAGATTAAACATGCCAAAACATTAAACACACATGTTTACTTTTAGAGTGCAGATTAACAGATATTAACACCCATAAATATGATAAGCACACCTATATTTATAAGTAAACTCATGTCTAAAATTTAAAATTAAAACATTACTATAAACACCCATCTTAATGCCAATAGTACCCTTGTTTAAATGAATGTTTTAATTTTAATACAATTATTTATAAACTTTCTTAAGTTATTAACACACTCAATTTCATAAATGATAAATTCTTAGGTTCTCCAGGCTCGAAAATACAGAAAATCCTTAAATTCTTAAAATTTGAGAAGCTCTATTTCAAGTTGTCAAGTTCTCTCAGTTTCAAATTATTGACTTCCAAATATTACTTTCACTTCAAGCATTCTCTCACAAACAAAGAAACTAAAAAAAAATTGATTACTTGTTTGATTTACAAGTAATCAAATTTGATTAGTGGTTGTGTTTACTGTTGTTAAGTTAGGTTTGGCTTTTAGGCATGTGGGGTGTTAGGGTTCTTAGTTGCTTTGTGTAGCTGCTTGTTGGCTATGGAAATGGGTGATAGTTGCTTGTGTCCTTTTCCTTGCTTTTGTTGTTGTTTGCAGTCCCTCTCCCCCCCACAAAAAAAAAAAAAAAAAAAAAAAAAAAAAACTTCAATCAAATTTGTCCACTAGCTCCTGCAAAGTCCTTACAACGAAACTTTCCTTTCTCACTGTTGATGTCTCTAAACTTGACATAATCTGTAAGAATTCGAATTCTTATATCAGCAACAACAATTCTCACTAAAATACCTAAAATTTATGCTAAACAGAATGATAATTGGAGATTTTGATACTTGAAATAGAATTAGGGTTTAATTATAATGAATAGTTAAAGATATGGGTGTAATTAATGGGTGTACATCGTATTTGATTTATTTTTAATTAAACTAATTTGTCCTTATTGGTAAATTCCTATTATGATATTTTTGTAATTAAAATTTTTATTAAAATATGGGTGTCAATATCGGCACCCTTACTTTTATATTTTTTAAACTAATTAAAAAAAAACGATATATATATATTTAAATACAGAAGTCTGCGTGAACTCCAATAAAGGTCGCAACTTCCATCGGAGATCACGTAGATCTCAAATATTTTTATTTTTATTCTTAAAAAACATTTAAAATATTTTTTTATTCAAGATTTCATTAAGGACAATGTTGTCCAAAAAGTGGATTGTTTGCTAAAAACAATCAAAACACTAATTCGGGATAAATATAATAATTACACTAATTTTATGGCTATTTATGGTTTTAACCATATACATATATATACAGTATTTCTATTATTAGTTCGTCATGACAATAAATATATCAGAACGAAGAATATGTATCATAGATTATGGAGAAGTTTTGACAAGTGCATGCATACACTTTGAGTCAAAGTATATAAATCTAGTGGTCAATATTCTTCGTCCTGATATATTTATTGTCAGGACGAACTGATAATAGAAAATATATATATATAAATTTCTTAATCTACACCATCTATCTCTAAATGGACGGTGGAGATTAATCTATGTATTTGTTTTTGCTTTTTTAACAATTAAGGGCATGCTATAAGACTAAAATGTCATTTGAATTGTTAAGTTTGACCACGTCTGACTAATTGAAGGATCTAAATAAGCCATTTTTAGATAGTTAAGGACCGGTTTAATGAACAATAAATTAATATGTACAAAACTGATATTTCCCAATTAGGTAGGGAACAAATTGTAAAAAAAAGAAAATTACCGATTAATTTTATTCATATTTTTACTTGTATTTTAGATTGTAACTTTGCGTTTGTGACTCTTTAGGGTGCGTTTGGTACGCAGGATATGACGGGACAATATGAGACAATTTCCTCTTGTTCCACGTTTGATGCATCTTTAACATGAGACATGACGAGACAATATAGGATAAAAAAAAAAACACCAAATTTTGTCTCATCCAAGACCCTATGACAAGGTGTCCCATGCCTTGGGACAAGTGTCAAAAAGATAAATTTACCCTTTAAATTTTTCAAAAATTACAAACATGTCCAATATTATATATATTATAATAATATTATTATTATATATATTATAATATAATACATATTATATATTATTATATATAAATATAAATAATATTATATTATAATATATAACTAGTGTATAACCAGTTCGATGCACGAGCTTTGTTAAAAAATATTTAAAATCTACCTTTACTTTTTTTACTTTTCTCTCAAATGTATATTTTCAATTATTTTTTTCATAATCTATCATGTCATAATATAATTTAGCTATTTAGCTCAATTTAGAATAATTTATACGGACCATTCTCCAGTTAAGATTCAATTAATGTATCAAGTGCACTCATTGATTTTTTAGGTTCAATAAGTATTACATGATAATCTCAATAATTTAGTTGTTTCAAATTCTACTCAAAAGCCATCTAAAAGTCATCCATAAGACCATAAGTATTACATGATAATCTCAATAAATAATTGAGATATTTCAATTCTAATGAAAAGCCATCGTAAAAGCCAAATGAGAAAAATATGAGGATTTTAATTGTGTTTAATGAAGATGTTATTTATGTATTTTTGACTAAGGTAAATATTAGGTATGGAAATAAAGAGAAATGATTCTACATAGTTGAAATATATAAAAAGACAATAACTTATATAAGTTGAAATATATGCACGTAAATTTCTAAATAAAATAAAGTAAGAAGCGTTCAATATTGAAATTAAAAAGAACACAGTGAAATATTTTTGTTTTCATTCTTTGGAAAAAATAAATATTTCCAATAAACGACCCATAATATTCCACAACACCAAGTCGCCAACTATGTACTTTTTCGAGCAATCCACCTTAACCTAAGGATCAAAGTTCAACATAAATAATACAAATAATATCCCGTAACACTAAGTTGCCAACTATGTACTCTTTCGAGCAATCCATCTGAACCTAACAATCAAAGTTAAACATAAACAATACAAATAAATACGAATGTTTTTGAAAAATATAACATTATGTAAAAACATTGAATGAGTTTTGAGTTCATGAATATAGTGTTATTAAAAGACAGCAACTCACATGTTCCAATCGCGTGCCCGGTAACAGATTGATATTTAACCGAAATTGCACAATATAACATAGTCTGTACTTAAAAATAGATAATAAACTGAATTACAACTAATTCAATGCTTGAAAATCCTCGAACGAATTATTCAAATGAGCAATTTAGAACAAATAAAAAGATGTCTTCTCAAAGGAAAAAACTGGCACATAACAAAATATCAAAACCTCAAAAAATAGGAGAAAAATATCTACAGCTTTTTCTTTGAATGACAAATTATGTAGAGATACCGTAGATTCACGAAATAACAACCGTCTGAGTTCTCACCAATAACTCAATTAATAATCATGATTCCTGCACTCCAATGTTAGCAAGAAGTGAACCCAAAATCAAACACACCGTTTCGGAACGAAAAAAATAAGTAAAACACATTCTAACCAGACAATCTGTATCTACAATAGGTGAGGAGTGACAATTTCTCACAATATACCCACTTTTATCAAACACTAATTACTGGAAAAATGGTGGACCAACACTAAGTCATAAACTTCAATCAAATACATTTTTTGTTTTTTGTTCATGAATACAGACATAATTATATATAGACCAATCAATATTGATACATTTGATAGTGAAAATAAAAAAGAAACCGAATTTTACCTGGATATATAGCAGATGTTCCTTTGTCTTCAATTCTTTATGAACTGCAACCCAATCAGCCCTCCTAGGATTCATAATCGTCACCCAAGCAGTTGACAAATCCGACAAATTTCCTTTTTCAGGACATAAGCAGATTATCTGCTTCGGACTTTAAGAATTCGAATAAGAGATATGGAGTGGTGGCCTATAAATACAGAAATATTAGAGAGAAGAGGCAGCCGAAAGTCGTAATGAATTCTTTTAGGGACTCTTCATATCACTGTATATAAATAAGTATATAACTAATTAACAATATATATTAAATAGGAAAATTCATATTATGCAAAGGAGATGAACAAATAAGAGAATTTAATATTGAATTTAATTATGAATAATTAATTGATTAATTCTTATTAATTAATTAATATCTTTTGAGCTTACCAAATATTAATATTTGTAAATATATTTAAGTGTGAATAGAATGCATGTAAAATTTTATTATGATTAATTAATTAATTAATTCTTATTGATTAATCAATGCCTTTTTGAGCTTACCAAATATTAATATTCTTAAAAATATTTAAGTGTGAATTGAGTGCATGTACTATATATAATATTTAATGTTGATTTATTCTTTATAATTTATTTATTTATTTAAGCTTACCAAAAAAATAAATGAATGAATAAATAACTTCATTTATGATTGACACATGAATATATGATTGTTATATTATTATTATTATATATGTAAAACTAAATATTTAATTTGATTACATTTAATTCCAAAGCTCTCATACGACGACATATGGTACTGTGAAACTCTATTATTATATATACTAATTTGTAGCCCGCACGATGTGCGGACATTGTAAAATCTGTTGGGAGATTATAGTTGCAATATTACTTGGTGGATTGGGTAAGGGGAGTTATTTAAAAATGAAGGTTGTTAAAGAGTGGGCAATATGAATTGGGAACAATGGTGGAAATGAATTGATACACAATAATCATTGTTTTTTTTGTTTTAAAATTGCTTCGTATTTTTCAATTTTGACCTTCAAAGCTTTATTCTCTTCAAGTGCCTCGTCAAATCCTCCATTGATTCTATGATAACACCACTTGTAGTATTGGAAGTTAGAGAAGTTGACATCACAAACTTCAAATTTGTATTTCATTTGCAGATAATCAACTGTTTCTTTAGCGGCATCTTGCTCAGACTCAATTTTATGTTTTGAATGGACACTCCAAAACACTCGGGTTTTGAATGTGGAGTCAATATTAAGTTCGATCTCAACGTATGCTTTAAACAATTCTGGACCCTCAACTTCGTATCCGTAGCCGTATTTTCTTATTTTTAATTTGTCCACCACATTATTAAGTAGGCTTTTATAACATATATCAACACACAAAGGTTCCATATTGACTAATCTGCACATGTATAGAGAAAAGATAATCATATTACAATTCATTTAATTAATTGGAAATTTCACAATGTCTACATGTGGAAATGTTATATTAGAATATGTAATTTAACTTCTTCTTTTTTTTTTTTCAAGTTCTATTGTGTTTTTATTTTATTTTATTTTTTTATGGTAAAACAAAATTTGATATTTGGTAGAATTTTTTTTTTTTTTTTTATAAAGAAAAAAATCCATATTACCAAAATATATATATATATATATATATATATATATATATATATCATTACTATAACAAATATAAAAGAGAAGAACATTATCATGTCACTTTTTCTAGAAAAGTTGGGAAAATAAAATAAAGCATAGCTAATTAAGGATAACAAACTACATCACACATTAATCAAACTATTCGTGGTATATATACAAAATGCTCATTTAATATTCAATAAACTGTCAATATTCAATAACAAAATTTGAATGGAAATAAAAGTTAAGCTTATTGTTAAATATTGTTATCTTTATCTACATTTTTTTTTTTTGGTGATTTCTTTAGTTGTTTCTTTTATAATTTTAATGTTTTATAGATTCCAATTGATATTAAGAAAATGTTATACAATATTATACAATATTTTTTTTAAAAACGTAGACATTGATCTCTAAATTTTTTTTTTCTATTTATATTATTCTTTTTTTATAGTAGAAATTTATTATATACTTATAATAAGGCTGCATGCAACACTACATAATATTTGTACTTATTGAAAAAAAATCTAAAAACAATTATATAAAAGAAAATATAATAACAGAAGTACAAATGTTGTTCATAAAATCCAAAATATAAGACAAATAGAAATCAGCAACTGAAACTTTTTTATTTATTTATTTATTTCTTATCTTTATGTACAATTTTTTTTTTTCGATTTCTGTATTTTTAGTTTTTATCTTTATCAAATCTAATCGGACCTTCTTTAAAAAAAAAAAAAAAAAATTAAAATCTAATCAGGGCAGCCTTTGCTAATATGCTTTTTAAAATACTATATACATGATAAGGAGACATCTAAAATTATCATTATCATCCTCCATGAAATGTAATATTTAATATTCAATATACAGTGAATATTCAATCACAAAATTTGAATGGAAATAAAAGTTAAGCTAATTGTTAAATAGCGTTATCTTTATCAACATATTTTTTTTTATTTCTTTAGTTGTTTCTTTTGTAATTTCTATGTTTTATCAAATCCAATTAATACTAAGAAATATAATACGATATTAGTAAATAGTTTTAAAAAAAAAACAGCAAACACCGATCCATAATATTTTTTTTTTAATTTTTTTATATTATTTAAAAAAAACAGAAATCTATTCTATATATACTTATAATAAGGTCGCATGCAACACTACATAATATTAGTTCATATTCAAAAAAAATTTATAAACAATTATATAAAATAAGAAAGAAAGAAATAAGTCCATATCCGAATTGATGCATGCACACACCAACGAATTATATCAAAGAAAAAAAAAATGCCTTTTTCTTATTTTTACTAAGGATTGTGTGAAGAAAAGATTTATTTTCTCCAACTGAAAACATTGAACAGGGACTTATGTTTTAACATTATCTTTATCTTCAATTTTTTTTTAATTTTTTTTTAATCTTTATCTAGAATTTCTGGTTTCAGTTAATTTTTTTTTTTTTTTTTTAATTACTTTGTACTCTAATCTCAATCTAAATTATAAGATAAGTAGATAAAATGATAAATTGTAGTCCATAAAATCTAAATTATAAGATAAGTAGAGATCAACAGCTTAATTTTTTTTTTTTTTTTTTTTTTTTATCCTTGTCTATAATATTTTATTTTTATTTTTATTTTTTGTGATTTCTTTATTTGTTTATTTTGTAATTTCTATGTTTTATCTATTCCAATTAATATCAAGAAAATATTGTACAATATTAGTAAGTATTTAAAAAAAAAAAAAAAAAGTAAACAATGTTCTCAAGCTTTTTTTTTTTTTTTTTATAATTATTTTCTGTTTATATCATTTTTTACGTAGAAATCTATTCTATATTTATATATATTTTTTTAAAAAAAAGTAAACAATGTTCTCAAGCTTTTTTTTAAATTATTTTATGTTTATATATTTTTTTAAGTAGAAATATATTCTATATTTATAATAGGGCAGCATGCAACACTACATAATATTAGTTTATACTTAAAATAATTTTAAAACAATTATATAAAAGAAGATCAAATGTTGTTCATAAAATCCAAATCAACAGTCTTTAAAAAAAAAAAAAAATCCAAATCAACACTGAAATATCAGTAAGTATTTAAAAAAAAAAAAACGTAAAACCAATCTCTAACTTTTTTTTTTTTTTTCTGTTTAAATTATTCTTTTTTAGGGAAAAAAACATAAAACTAATCTCTAACAATTATATAGGTAAAAAAAGTAAAAGAATATACCTTTCTATGTATGGCTGTAGGAACGATATCAATCTGCACAAAATTGAAAAACAATTATACAATTATGAACATATTAAAAAATGGAAACAAAACAAAATCAAAAGAATATGTACCTTTACATAAAAGAATGTATCAATCTATTTTAACATTTACACGTGTGAGGGCTCTTTATAGAAAACGGTGGATATTGAAGAATTATTAGTGCAATTTATAACGTTAGAAAACAGGGAAAAATGAAGAGTTTGGTGGAAATACTGACATCTAAGGAAATGGAGAGTTTAAAATCATTAAATTAGTTAGTTTTGGTGGAAATAGAGAATTAAAAACAACTGAATCCTGTTAATATGAAAATAGAGAGTCAACTAAAACCGACTCAAAGTAAATTAATGTAATAATTGGGTAGCTAAAAATTTGGAACAATAATATTTGGCCTTAATAACAGTGAAAATAGAGAGTCATGGAATTGGATACCTAAAACTTTCCTAAATTGACTCAAGTAGTAACTATATAAAGTAATGCAATAATTGAGCAAATTAAAATTCAAAAACTGATACAAATGACAATAATTGGACAACTAAATAATTCATAAACCGACTCAAGGCAGCTAAAATATTAAAAAAAAAAAAAAAATACTAGTAACGTTAATCAATAATAATAAATCTCCTCCTATTTCACATGCAATAATTGAGCAGCTAAAAAAAATAAAAAACTGACGCAAATGACAATAATTGGATAACTAAATAATTCATAAACTGACTCAAGGCAGCTAAAACATTCAAAAAAAAAAAAAAAAAACTAATCAATTAACGTTAATCAACAATAATAAATCTCCTCCTATTTCACACCTGCTAATCAATAAAAATTAAATGTCAAAGCAAATTTATTCTATACTTATAATAAGGCTGCATGCAACATTACATAATAAGGCTGCATGCAACACTACATAATATTTGTACTTATCCAAAAAAAATCTAAAAACAATTATATAAAAGAAAATATAATAAAAGAAGTACAAATGTTGTTCATAAAATCCAAAATATAAGACAAATAGAAATCAGCAACTGAAACTTTTTTTTTTTTTAATTTCTTATCTTTATGTACAATTTTTTTTTTTTCGATTTCTGTATTTTTGGTTTTTATCTTTACCAAATCTAATCGGACCTTCTTAAAAAAAAATTTTAAAAATTAAAATCTAATAAGGGTAGCCTTTGCTAATATACTTTTTAAAATACTATATACATGATTAGGATATATCTAAAATTATCAATTATCATCAATCACAAAATTTGAATGGAAATAAAAGTTAAGCTATTAAATAGCGTTATCTTTTTCTACATTTTTTTTTTATTTCTTTAGTTATTTCTTTTGTAATATCTATGTTTTATCAAATCCAATTAATACTAAGAAATATAATACGATATTAGTAAATATTAAAAATTAAAAAAAAAACAGCAAACACTGATCCATAATTTTTAAATTTTTTTTATATTATTTAAAAAAAAACAGAAATCTACTATATATATACGTACTTATAATAAAGTCGCATGCAACACTACATAATATTAGTTCATATTCAAAAATTTTTTATAAACAATTATATAAAATAAGAAAGAAAGAAATAAGTCCATATCCAAATTGATGCATGCACACACCGACGAATTATATCAAAGAAAAAAAAAATAACTTTTTCTTATTTTTACTAAGGATTGTGTAAAGAAAAGATTTATTTTCTCCAACTGAAAACATTGAACATGGACTTATTTTTAACATTATCTTTATCTTCAATTTAAATTTTTTTTTTTTTTTTTTATAATCTTTATCTAGAATTTCTAGTTTCAGTTAATTTTTTTTTTTTTTGAATTACTTTGTATTCTAATCTCAATCTAAATTATATGATAAGTAGGTAAAATGATAAATTGTAGTCCATAAAATCTAAATTATAAGATAAGTAGAAATCAACAGCTTAAATTTTTTAAAATTTTTATTTTATCCTTGTCTATATATTTTTTTATTTTTTTATTTTTTGTGATTTCTTTATTTGTTTCCTGTGATTTCTATGTTTTATCTATTCCAATTAATATCAAGAAAATATTGTACAATATTAGTAAGTATTAAAAAAAAAAAACGTAAAACATGTTCTCAAGCGTTTTTAAAAAAAAATTATTTTCTGTTTATATCATTTTTTAAGTAGAAATCTATAATATATTTATAATTTTTTTTTTTAAAAACATAAACAATGTTCTCAAGCTTTTTTTTAAATTATTTTCTGTTTATATATTTTTTTAAGTAGAAATCTATTCTATATTTATAATAGGGCCGCATGCAACACTACATAATATTAGTTTATACTTAAAATAATTTAAAAACAATTATATAAAAGAAGATCAAATGTTGTTCATAAAATTCAAATCAACACTGGAATATTAATAAGTATTTTAAAAAAATAAAAATAAAAAGTAAAACCAATCTCTAACTTTTTTTTTTTTTTAAATTATTCTTTTTTAGGGAAAAAAACGTAAAACTAATCTCGAACAATTATATAGGGAAAAAAAAAAGGAAAAGAATGTACCTTTCTATGTATGGATATAGGAACGATATCAATCTACACAAAATTGAAAAACAATTATATAATTATAAACATATTAAAAAATGGAAACAAAACAAAATCAAAAGAATATGTACATTTACACAAAAGGATGTATCAATCTATTCTAGCATTTACACATGTGAGGGCTCTTTATAGAAAACGGTGGATATTGAAGAATTATTAGTGCAATTTATAACTTTAGAAAATAGGGAAAAATGAAGAGTTTGGTGGAAATACCTGACATCTAAGGAAATGGAGAGTTTAAAATCATTAAATTAGTTAGTTTTGGTGGAAATAGAGAATTAAAAACAATTGAATCCCATTAATATGAAAATAGAGAGTTAACTAAAACTGACTCAAAGTAAATTAATATAATAATTGGGCAGCTAAAAATTTGTAACAATAATATTTGGCCATAATAACAGTGAAAATAGAGAGTCATGGAATTGGATACCTAAAAATTTCCTAAATTGACTCAAGTAATAACTATATAAATTAATGCAATAATCGAGCAAATTAAAATTCAAAAACTGATACAAATGATAATAATTGGACAACTAAATAAATCATAAACTGACTCAAGACAGCTAAAACATTCAAAAAAAAAAAATTACTAATCAATTAACGTTAATTAACAATAATAAATCTTCTTCTATTTCACAAGCAATAATTGAGCAGCTAAAAAAATAAAAAACTGACGCAAATGAGCTAAAACATTCAAAAAAAAAAATTACTAATCAATTAACATTAATCAACAATAATAAATCTCCTCCTATTTCACACCTATTAATCAATAAAAATTAAATATCAAAGCCTCCATAAGACGACACGTGTCGAGGTAAGGTACAATTTTACTATATTATATAGATATAGATATAGATATATATGATTTATTTAAGCTTACCAAAAAAATAAATGAATAAATAACTTCATTTATGATTGACACATGAATATATGATTGTTATATTATTATTATTATTATATATGTAAAACTAAATATTTAATTTGATTACATTTAATTCCAAAGCTCTCATACGGCGACATGTGGCACTGTGAAACTCTATTATTATTATTATTATTATTATTATTATATATATATATATGAGACGATGACATAAAAGAGGATGCACAAAACGATGTATAGAAAACGTAGAAACATAAAAAGAATTTAAAGAAATATGTAATTAAAACAGCAATAAATACTAAAACACATATGCAATTTATTTGTCGAAAATAAAAGATTATATTAATCTCAAAGAACTTACAATGATTGTCAATTCCCAAGATAGAGAAGGTTAGTCGTAGGTACTAGAAGTAAACACTACAATATTTTACAGAGAGTGTTTGGGGTAGGGAGGATTACAGAGAGGATTTCTTCCAAACTAGGAATTGGAACCTGCCTTGCAATAGTCTAAGTTCTTCTTTAATAGAAATGATGAACTCGAGTTACTGATTAAAGTAACTTTGGTTGACTCAACCTTGGTTAGACTTTAATTATTACACTATCGAATTATTGTCTTCTTTTATTGTTGGGGAACTGTTGCTTGTCTGGTACTATTGAGGAACAATTTCCTTTTTGGTTGTTATCTTGTGTCGACGGCAGTTGGATTGATAAGAGCTTCATCAGGAGAGGGACCCTAGTAGGGCTAGATTGTCCAATTGGTAAAAAGTTGTACCAATTTGTCTGAGGATAAGTCTTGTGACGCTAAAGCTTTTGATGGTGCACCAGATCGCATCTGAAACAACTATCTTCATTTGTCAAGAAGTAATGGTTGCCTTCAGTGGGGTCATTTACACTGAGATCGTCTTGTTTCTCTGATCTAGAATCTTTGTTGGAGAAACTGGTCATGGATTCTTTCTTGATCTTCAATAGTTCTTTAGGAGTCTTGGCAGCTGCCATGAGAGCCTGAGTTTGAGATTTGGCTACAAGGAACTCTGATTGGTCAGTTGTTATGCAAGAGCTAGGGTTCTCAAAGAACCACCTTGTAACCATGTCTTTGCCTAGATCGGTGGTGTTCATGCCGCTCCACTATTTGATGTTCGTTTGCCTACCAAAGTAGGGAATGTCTGACGTTTCCAATTAGTTTGTTTTGGATTTTGTATTCAAGCATTAAAATCCAGGTTAGACTGAAATACTTGAAAAACAAGAGTAGATCTGGGAAGAAGGCCCAATCAGATGGTTTGTCAAGGTTTTGAGTCAATAGTGGTAGCCTTCCTTGACAGCATGGGGAAGGAAATCAATAGTTGGTCCATACTTGTCCCACCATTCGAGAAACCAAAATGGCAAACTCAAAGGGAAATCTTTTTTGAAGTAAATAAACCAAGACATGGAATTTCCTGGGTGGTTTTGTCTATAAATCACTTTGGTCCAAGCATCCTTATAATCCCAATAGGAGAATTCGAAGATATGAAAAGGTCAGGAGAATTTTATTGTCTTGTTGGGGTCACCAGGTTAACTTTTAAGAAAATCAGTTTGGATTGGTCATATTTGTCAAAAACTTCTAATATGAGTACAGAGTCTGTATCAACCATAATAAATTCATAGAAAATTATTCTTTTTACATTGTCTTTAGGGATCCTATGAAACTTGGGGTTAATGACCGCGTCAGAAAGTTTCTTTAGTTCTCTAAGGTAATTGTCTATTAGAAATGGCATTTCTAGAGGAAAGAATCTATTAAAATAGGGTTTGTCATGATAGGGAAAACTCTAGGAGTTAACCCTAGGGAAAGTCTGTGAGGGTGAATGAGGGAGAACTCTCTGTTTGACACGGGTGGTTATTTTATCTTGCTTTTTTGAGTGTGGGCTAATGTGTGAAGAGGCTACACATTTGAAGGATTCTATTTTGAGGGGGGAAATTTGTTGGTTACTGATAGTGGACTTGCAACTGGAGTGGGCTGTCTAGGTGTTCATACAATTGTCATCGTTCCTTATGAGGGTGATATTGGTTGGATTGGGCTGGGCCGATATCTAAGAGAGCTAGTGCCAGGTTGGGTTGCAAACTGGGGCAAACTTGTCAGATTTGTCGCTATTGAATATTTGTCTTTGTGACTAGTTTTTACTTTTTAAGCTTTGTCGGGCCGCTTGATTGTCAGGAATGGTTGTCATTTTGTCAATATTGGGCATCGGTCCCTGATGCTGCTTTTTGTTACTCATTTTCCCCCTGTAAAAACTCTCTAGTCAAGAAGTCTGGTAGACTGTTATTGTCACCTTTGATTTGTTCAATTTTAAAATCAAAGCTAGAAAGCAAAGCTTGCCATATGGCAAAATTATGTTTCGAAGCTAGGTTTTTAACATCTTTTGTCAAAATATATTTTGCAGACTTGCAATCGACCTTTAAAACATATTTTTGGTTTCCTAAGTCATCTTGAAATTTTTGTATTGTCAAAACAACGGCTAAAATCTCTTTTTTAACCGTGGAATATTTTTGTTGGGTATCAGAACCTGAAATATCTAACTAAACAATCTTTTCCATCTATGATCGGTTTAAGTATTCCACCATATCCTAAATCTGAAACATCGATTTCTACAAATTTAGGGGCAGTAGGATGGCAGATTGTCAAACATGATAGTTTTTTAACATAGTGTATCCACCTGTCATAAAATTCTTTCTGTTTTTTATTGGAGTATTTATTTTCATATTCATTGCGCCTCTGTGTGTGAATTGAGTAATGATATTCATTGTGAAGAAAATCATATTCAATCCTTGGTTCAATAGTTTTGTCTTGGACATTTAGTTCACGAATTTGAGGTGTTTGAACCTCAGATTGGATATGGGATTGCGTTGGGGAAAATTGTTCACTTTCAGATTCATAGGTTTGGTCTTCAATGTAGACAGGATGAGCAATTTGGTCTTCTATCTTAATGACTCTGGTGATATGAGAGAGAGGTTGGGTTGAGGTGGAAGGTCGGGACTCCTTAAAGTTGTTTATTTGCCGTCTTAAGCCAGTATGCGACCTAGTGTGCGTTAGGCTTTGGGCTAGAGATTGTCTAGCATATCGAAAGTCGTCGTCAGAGGCTTCAGTTTCTCGATCATTGATTGAGAGTCTGCTGCCAAAGCTTAATCCTAAGGTACCATTGTTATAACTTATAAGTGACGCTGTTTAATTTCTAAGACTTCTGGTGGGAGGCCTGGTAACAACAGGTGCAACCTTTCCCTTTAGCCAAGAATCTGGAAGACTGATGTCTTTCTAGTGTAGTGGTTTAAGAACCATTACATTGACTGCAGGAGAAACACTATAACAAATGGTTTGTAACTGGGGATTAGTCCAGTGGTCAACAATCGGTAATGAATTCTATATACGAGTTTGTAAGGGCTGGATCCCTTTAAGAATTTGTAATTATGAGTCTGGATGTCTACAACTAGACATTTTTCTTTATATTCGTCAGCATTCAATGCTACTGTAAAGTTTGGGTAACATTGGAAACAAATTGGTCCATTACTGAGACTAGTTTCAGCAATTCCTAGGATTGATTCCTTATAGTAAGTTATTATACTGTCGCGAAGACAAAATAGGATTCAATTATTTAATCCAATTTTTGCCAAAGGTTTTAGTACAATTTGCATACTGCCAATGTGAATATCATTAAAACCTAGTTTCTTGAAATGTTTAACGCTGTGTTTATTTAAAAGATTTGTCGAGTAAGTTGTTTCTTGAAACTTAACAATCATTTCTTTAGTTTTTTTGGCCAAGCATGGTTCCAAAATTTAATCTTCTAATCTTATAAATGCTTTTCTGGTCAATATTAGGTAGTTGCCAATTACACAAATCTTTGTCATCCCAATTTGTTTCATAGTTTGCTTAGATTGTCCTATGATACTACTTTCATAGTTGGGTTTTATTTCAGATCTTGAACTAAAATACATGGTTAATAATTATTAGTCAGATTTCAACCTAGGTTTTGACTCACGGGATTGGACTGTTGGAGGACTTATGGATCTTGCCTAAACGCTTTCCTAGCTAACGACTATCTCACCTCTATCAACCGACTTTTGCACCTAGAATTTATTCTAACTATTTCCTTCTTAAACAAGTCTCAAGGCTCTATACCAATACATAAAACATAAAACGATGACATAAAAGAGGATGCACAGAATGATGTATAGAAAACGAAGAAACATAAAAAGAATTTAAAGAAATATGTAATTAAAACAACAGTAAATATTAAAATAGATATGCAATTTATTTGTCAAAAGTAAAAGATTATATTAATCTCAAAGAACTTACAATGATTGTCAAAATTATAATAATATATATATATATATATATATATATATACATACATTATTGCATGAATGCTTTGAGTTTGAGATGAACGTAAATTATTCTGGAATATACATATAAGAGGGGCACTCTGGTCATTTGAACCCCTTGTCCCGTTCTGTTCCAACCATACGCATAACAGTATATTTAACAGTTCCGTTCTAGACATTCCAAACACAATATGAAACAACTGTCTTGTCATGTCCTGTCCCGCCATGTTCTGTCCTATCCCCGTAACAAACGCACCCTTAAGTCTGGCAAAAAACTTGGATAAAACAAGATGCACCCAAGAACTTCTCCTTAGGTACATATGCTCATGCTCATCCATATATATATATATATATTCAATCTTGACGGTTGCCGAGACGCTAGGCGACGGTCGGCCAAATTGAATTAGGCCAAAATAGGGTTATTAGGCGGTCTGGAAAAAATCGCCCGACTTGGTCAATTAATCGGGTCCGGGCGGAGTCAAAGCCGTTGACTCCGCCTAGACCTTTTTTTTTAATAAATTCGGCTTTAAAAAAACGACACCCTAAAACAGAGACGTATTGGATTCTTATTATTTTTGTCCAAAATTCCCTTTCAATCGCAAAACACAATTCGAAGAAGCCCATCTCAAATCGACTCTCTCCTCT
Source organism: Acer yangbiense (assembly GCA_008009225.1). NCBI lineage: Eukaryota > Viridiplantae > Streptophyta > Magnoliopsida > Sapindales > Sapindaceae > Acer > Acer yangbiense. The sequence continues at coordinate 32,319,102 of CM017767.1, forward strand.
CAATCGCCAACCAAACCAACTTCCTCTTGTCGCCGCCAGTTGCCAAAAGCAGCCTGCGTCGTCGCCATCTAGGGTATTGCATTAATGCTTTGAATTTGAGATGAAAGTAAATTATTTTGGAATATATATATATATAAAGAGGGGCACTCTGGTCATTTGAATCCCTTGTCCCGTTCTGTCCCAGACATTCCAAACACAATACGGAACAATTGTTCTGTCCTGTCCTATCCCGTCCCGTCCCGCCCCGTCCTGCCATGTTCTGTCCTGTCCCCATACCAAACACACCCTTAAGTTTGGCAAAAACTTGGATGCAACAAGATGCACCAAAGAACTTCTCCTTAGGTACATATGCTCATGCTCATGCTCATCCATATATATATATATATATATATACATATTTTCTATTATCAGTTCGTCCTGACAATAAATATATCAGGACGAAGAATGTGGCCACTAGATTTACATACTTTGACTCAAAGTGTATGCACTTGTCAAAACCTCTCCATAATTTGTGGTCCACATTCTTCGTCCTGATATATTTATTGTCATGATGAACTGACAATATAAAGACTGATATATATATATATATATATTTATATTTATATATATTTTTTTATTGTTTTTATCACTTTTGACCACTTTAGGACAAAATTATCCCTAAATTTTACTTCACCTGACATGTAATTTGGTTACATGCCATTTGATTCCAAGTTACATGCGAGTTGATTTTTCAAGTTACATGTCAGTTAAGTCTTAAATTACATGTCAATTGACTTTCAACTTACATGTCAATGATTTTCAAGTTACATGATAGTCGATTTCCAAATTTTTTGGTGGGTTAAGTAAAAACTAAATGGAGGGCAACCTTGTATGTTCAAGGCTAAAGCCTAAAGGTGATAAGTATAATAAAATATAAATTTATGGCTAAAAACAATAAACCAATAAATTTTTGATTACTTCATGCAATTTACTCATATATATATATTCGGTCTCGGCTGCCAACGAGACGCTAGGCGATGGTCGGCCAAATTGAATTAGGCCAAAACGAGGTTATTAGGCGATCTGGAAAAAATCGCCCGACTTGGCCGATTAATTGGGTCCAGGCGGAGTCAAAGCCGTTGACTCTGCCTAGACCGTTTTTTTTTTTTAATAAATTTGGCTTTAAAAAAACAGCACCCTAAAACAGAGACGTATTGGATTCTTATTATTTTTGTCCAAAATTCCCTTTCAATCGCAAAACACAATTCAAAGAAGCCCATCTCAAATCAACTCTCTCCTCTCAATCGCCGACCAAACCGGCTTCCTCTTGTCGCTGCCAGTTGCTAGAAACAGCCTCTGTCACTGTTCGTCACCGGCGTGCTGTTAGTTGTCGCCGTCTATGGTTTGTTACTTTGTTTAGTTTTCTTTTTTAGTTTTATTAGTTCAGTTCGATACTTCTTCTATTACTATTTTAAACTTTTAGGGTTTTTCTTTTGAGATTTTAGTTTGTTGATACTGTCAAATTGGCGAGTTACGACTCTTTGAGACTGTCAAATTGGCGAATTGCTGCTTGCCTACTTAGTGCTTAGTGCTTGCCTATTTACTTATTTAGTGTTTACGAATTACTTATTTACATGCCAATTTGTTATTGTTATGTCAGTTTGTCACTTTGATTTTATGGATTTGTGCTATACTGCTATTTGCCTATTTAGCTATTTTACTTGCACTGTTAACTGTTTTAATTTTCAAATTACTAAATTAGTCAATTACAAATTTACAATACATTATACATGTCACATACACACATTGTAATTACTAATTGCTGTCGTCATATTTTGACTATACATTATACATTATACATGTCATATACTCATATTAAATTCACTACAAGAAAAACCATCATAGTTGACAGTTTTTTTATGACGGTTTTACAAAACTGTCAACAATTATAAGTTTGTTTACAGTTTTGTAAAACCATCATAAAAAAATTGTCAACTATTTTCAAAATTTTTATTTATCGTTAATAATTTTTTTAAATTATTACTTTCTATTTTCAACACCAAAAAAAAATCTCGATATAAATTTATTTTACAATAAGATATCAGTTTTTGGACAAACTGATATTGGATAAGTAAAATTTTAAATTTAATAAATTTATTTTTAAATCATTTATTTATTTTTAAATTAAAAAAAAAATTAAAAAAAATTGTTTATTTATTTTGCACCCTCTTGTTTCATACTAATAGACACGTTAATAATTCAATTACCCATATAAATTAGTAATCTGAGTCTTACATTTGTTCATTAAATTGCAAGATGCATGTTGAGAAATATCTCCTCTGTAGTGAGAGTTGTATTCCAAATCATGCTTATTACAATTGATGTCACGAGTCTCCTATAGGGCATGTTTGGTTGGATGGAATGGAATGGAAAGAAAGTCATTCCATTCGTTTGGTTTATTAAAATGCAATGGAATGGTGATTCCATTGGAATGGGCATTCCATCCAAAAACCAATGGAATGCCCATTCCATTCCAAACTAAAATTTATATTCCATAAATACCCTCATATGCCCCAACTCCATTCCAAAAATACTCTCCTTTCCAATAATAATATATTATTATTATATATTATATTAATGATATACAAATATATATTATAAATTATATATTATATATTATATATATATATATATTGTATTATATTATATAATATATGTATTATATATAATATATAATTTATATATATATATATAATATACTTTTTTAGTTTATTATTATTATCCATAATATATTATGTTATTATGAATGTTTTATAATTAGGGGTATTTTGGTCAAAATATAGTTAACTCCATTCCATTCCGTTGTTAACCAAACAAAATAATACTGATACAGAGATTAATTCTAAAGTTCTAACCAAACAGAAAACTTAATTTTCCTTTCCATTCCATTATCATTCTCATTCCCATTACCATTCCGATTATCATTCCAACATGTAACCAAACGTGACCATAGAATATTGACCAATAACTTGATTATATATGTTTTAAAAAATATAATTTTATTAAAAGTTTCAATAAATATTTTTTAATATATTTCTGTCGTAGAAATTGGAATTTTGATTAGTTGAATAAATTTAAATTTATCTAACAGTTATTTATTTATTTATTTTTTTTTTTTTTTTTTGTAACAACTCATATAGGTTATATATAAATATTGTTCAATTGTTAACACATCAAGTCTTGTAGTCAAGTGGTAAAGATTTACAATTTCTGACTTGAGGTCGGTCTCAACTTCAATTATCACTAATGACAATTAATTGTCATTATTATCAGAAGTGGCCGGAGACGGTGGCGGTTGGTGGCCGGATGGACAACGATAGAGGTTGTCCGGCGGCGGCGAAGGTGATGTATAAATATAAAAAATGTTATTTAATTAAATATTATAATTTAATATTTAAATAATGAAAAAAAATTAAAAAAATTATAAGCATATCAAGGAAAAAAAAAAAAAACTGTCAGGACTTTTCTTGACATGGCTTTGTTGACAGTTTTTAAAACTGTCAATAATACTTTTCTTGACAGTTTTGAACTTTCAACAAATCCACTATTTTCTTCTAGTGATTATTTTGTAATTGCTATCATATTTTACAATACATTATACATTACAATATGTAAATTTGTAATTTCTATTTGCCTATTTGCCTTGTAAATTTCTCATATTTTGATTGACTTATTTCGTTAACAAACCACATTTGGGAATGATTTTGTAATGGGTAGCTTAGGTCATCGATGACAAGCTTCCAAGCATCTCTGCGACTTCAAGAGTAAGAGCGAAAGGTAAATCACTTGACTTGCCTCTTGAAGAGATTAGTTGCACACACACACTTACCTGCATTTGTATTGACATGCATTTGTGTTAATTGCTTTTTTTGTATGCATCTTTTTCACATCTCACACGTGCACTTGATTGTTAGATCTAAGCATGGTTTTGTGTGTTGTAATTCGTTTCCCAATGTTTGATCGGAAACGTCCGCGCTTGTACATTGGTGTGCTTGTTTTAGCGCAATGAGTGACCTCCGAGATGGTCCTTATGCGCAGGTCCTTGTTTTTGCAATTGGTTTTTATAATGGTTTTGCAATTGGTTTCCCCACTCCAATTTCCTCCCAATTCTCTCTAATTCCCATTTCTCTCCCAATTCCCAACTCTCCAAGTTTCCAATTCCCTCTCAATTACTAAGTTATTAATATTTATTTTATTTACAATTGTTTTATTTCCAATTTATTTTATTTGCAATTGTTTTATTTCCAAGTTATTAATATTTATTTTATTTGCAATTACTAAGTTAGTAAGTTTCCAATTTATTTAATTTGCAATTAGTCAATTACTAAGTTTCCAATTTCATTTATTTGCAATTACTACTTACTAAGTTTCCAATTCTCTCCCAAATTTATTTCCATCAATTTTTTAACATTTTTTGTTCAAGGAATTTTACAATTCAATTTTTTAAATGGCAAGTGGAATGGAAGAGGCGAGGGTCCTAGGTGTTCCATTTTGATGAACGATAAGGGTCGTATGACGGATAATCTCGGTCATGACGACATCGCCTATCATGAGTATCTGCAACGCCGAGTCTGTGCTGAAGACCTAGGCCTAAACTCTCCTCAACCCTCTCTAACAATTTCCGAACCCAATCTCGATGCCACCCCGCATTTGACAATCCAAACAGAAAATATGCCTGATGGCCCTAATCCCCCTTTAGATTTTGAATTTGATCTATATACTGATGATATGGAAGAGGAGTTATAGAAGCAGGTCAAATCTGATCTCTTCGTACTCCATATGAAAAAAGTTACGCAAGAAGATAGAAGCACTATAGTGGTTTGCAATTAATGCAAAAAGGTATACAAGTGGCACAAATCTAGAGGATATGGCTCATACCGGAAGTATATAACGAACAAACATCTAGACGCAACGGCGAGATCGAGTACACAAACCCAAAATCCCAGGTACGCTACCCCTAGCAATAATTATTTAAATACAGTGATGAAAAAATAGGGAAGAATTAGCTAGAATAGTTACAGTAGAACACTTACCTTTTAGTTTTAGTGAAAATGTTGGTTTTATTAATTATTGTTGACAATCATTGTATCCTGCTGCATGTCGTGTTCCTAGAGCCACGCTCATATAAACACTTGAAAAGATTTATATCGAAGAAAAAAGAAGGTTGGAAAAATATTTTCAAAAATATAATTGTCGTGTTTCCGTATGTACCGACATATGGAGTGACCATTGGCAAATGCATTCATACTTGGGTGTCACTTGCCATTATATGGATAATGCATGGACTCTCCAAAAAAGAATTTTTGCATTTAGAGTTTTTGATGATGCACACACTGCTTTTAATATTTTTAAACTGCTTAGAATTATTTTTGTAGAGTATCAAATTGAAAACAAAATTTTTACAATTGGTTTTGATAATATTTCTAACAATAACGCTGCTATTCCTGCTTTAATTGATTTATGCAAACCTTATCTTGGTGGTAAATTTTTTCATCAAAGATGCGCATGCCATGTTTTAAATTTATGTGTTAAAAAAGGATTACAAACTTTTCAACACTTTATTCAACCTATTAGATATGCCTTCTATTTTTTGTGAAAACATCCTTCTGTAATGAAAGCATGGGTAGCATATTGTAAACCCGAAAGGGTAGGCATATCGTTAGATTTCTTCGTGATGTTCCAACACAGTGGAATTCTTCTTATAAATTGATTGCTAGAAGTTATGATTATAGGGATTTATTAGTTACTTTTATGCAATATCTTATTAGTCACATTAATCTTTATCCAATTCATTGGGATGTTTGTCACAAAGTTTGTAATTTGTTAAAAGTCTTTCATAATGTTACTAACAATTTATCTGGTGTTTATTATCCTACAACTAATTTATTTATTATTGAGAGTCTTAATATTGCTGGTTCCTTTGCTCATTGTGCATCCGACCCACAATTACTAGAGTCCGTTACTGCTATAAAGGAAAAATGGTTACACTATAATAAAGAGTTTCCAAATATTTATTTGATTGCAATGTGTTTTGATCCACGTTGTAGATTAGAAAATTTGTTTGATTATCTAACTGCTTATTATTCACAAGGTTTACAAATAGAGTATGATGTTGATATGTGTTGTGATAATGTTAAGACATTATTGTATCAGTTATATGATGAATATCTTAGAGTTTATGGTCAATCACTAAACATAGATGTTCCATAAACTCAAAATGTATCACATTCCTCATCATCCTCCGGATTTATGAGTTTAGGGTATAATCTGTCATCCAAAAAAACCAAAAAATTACGATGTTCTTCTTCATCAAACTCCACCACATATTTCGAGCTTGAATCTTATATAGGTACCTCTTTTGAGTTTATAGAAGACACCTAAACTAAAAAATTTGATGTCCTACAATGATGGAAAGAGTATGAAAGATACTTTCCAATCTTGACTATGATAGCCAAACAAATTCTTTCAACACTAGTTTCGATGGTGGCGGTGGAACAACAGTTTAGCGCCGGTGGGAATATTCTGGACGCAAGACGTTCACTTTTGAGTCCAAATCAATACAGATGTAGGCTTGTGTTGATGATTGGACAAATGCGCAAAACAGACAACATGAAATCAATCAAGACGAACTGTACAATTTCTTTAAAGATGACCAACCTGAAAGTGGAACGGATGATCATGACAATGATTCGTCTACATCATCACCAAATCTACAATAAAAGGTAAGAGAACTACGTGGTCTTTGATTTCTCTAAACCCCAAAAAGATACGTAGGCAACTTAATTATGGTAATAATAAAGTGCAACACCAATTTTACATTTTTTTTAGTTTTATTTTAATTTTTTTTTTAATTTGTCATTTATTTATTTCATTTTATTTTTGGGTGACCCAATAAAATGCATTTACAATTTCACATGTCTAATTGTTTTGTTTTGTTTTTAATAAATAAGATTAAATAGAAAGGAAAAAAAAAAAAACCCAGCACACCACCTACGCAGTGTACTCAGGGTGTTTTTCCAGGTCTCGGTGCACCGGTAACTTCGCTAGTAGTGCGCTAGTCCTACTCACACAGTGGCATCAGACTATTTTTCCAAGTCCCAGTGCGCTGGTAACTTCGCTGGTAGTGCGCGGGTCCATACCCGTGCATTAAACTCGCGTAGTGTCCAGTTTCAGGCCTATCTTTCTAAAACGGCGTAGTTTCAATTAGGCCTTATATATATATATATATATATATATATATATATATATATATATATATATATATATATATGTCATCTTCTCTTCACTTCATTTTTTAGAGCTTAAAAACTGATTTTTAGAGAGAGAAAGATTTCCCTAAGAGAGAGAAGCTTCCAGAGTTGTTCTTTAACTCTCCAAACCCAAAATCCATCATCTTCATTCATCATTAAGCATTCTTAGGCATGAGTCTTCATCATTAAGTTGACTTGGTAAGTTGAACAAAAACCCCATCATTTTTATTTGTTCATACCTTCCAAGATTGTGTTTTTATTGCATTTATTAGTTGATTAAATACTAGGACTCTCTTTATTTCATATTTTTATGAGTTTTCTTGTTTGGTTGAGTTTTTATTGTGATAGCTTGCATTTACGATATTTATGCCCTCTAGCTAAGTCTATATGCTTTTCATTTAGACATTGTTGATTATGACTCATTGATTGCATTTCTTGATTGTATTTATTGCCCTTGTCATGTTTAATGACAACTTATGTTGATTGGCTTTTTTGTTTGATGACTAGATTTTAGATTCTCAGTCTTTATGAACATTCATATAGACATTTTGATATTTATGATTGCTTTATTTGCCATCGTTTAATCTCTAAATAAGCATTTAGTATAGCCTAGCATTAATTGCATTTTGAATATTGACATATGTTATATGTAAAATTTGTCAAAGAAGACACGTCATCAAAAAACGTAGACCAATATGGCCACGTAAGCAAAAAGTTAAAAGATCAGTCAAATGGAGACACGTTAGCACCCCACGTGGATAGGCTACTCGGCACCAATGCAACAATATTAGAAGACAACACCAAATAGAGTCGAGCAAGTTGAGTAGAAGGGTAAAACCTGTTCAGCCCTACTCGGTACAAACATGAACAATTACATAAAGCCTTATCCACCACCTACAAGGTAAACAAGCAATGATAGGCAATCACAAGTCAACTACAAAATGGTCACCTAGAGTCTAGCAATGAGACAAACAGATCCTCTCATATACTTTAGGTAATTAGAGTCCAAAGTGGATTCGGATTCAAAGGCATTAAACACAATTTGGTATCGAATAGGAAAGGAATCCTAAAACCAACTCTGTAATCCCCTACTTGTACGCCACGACATCAAACCCTAGCGGCACCCAAAACCCTAGCCGTATCATGTATAAATACCCCTGCAAAACATAGTAAACAAGGTAAGAAACCTTAGCTAGAGAGAGAGAGAGATCAGAGTGTGTATCATTCAAATAATTATAGTGGATTCGACTGAGTTGCTAAGGCAACAACCCGTGGACGTTTCTCCGATCACCGAAGTTTTACCACGTATTTCGTTTTTGTCATTATTTACAACTGTCAAGTTCTTTATTGAAATATTCACATTTACAGGTTTTCACTAACCCAAACTAATGACTTGTTGACCGTCGAGAAATCATTGTCAACAACATATATTCACTTAGGTTGCTTAAACTCTTCATTGAGTCAATTCTTGTGACTAAGAGTGTTATTGCATAAGCAATTGGTCTAGAATCACTATTAAAGGTCTGCGGGTAGCAAAGACAGATTAGTAATCAATTAGGTGTGATGTGGTCAACCTAGATTGTAATCGTTTTTGCAATTAGTGGATTTGAAGACCGTGTGGCTAGTTGGATAGACTCTGAGTTTTACCCAGTTTGATGGTTTCTCACGTAGATCAATCAACATGTTATTTATTATTTTCCGTAATTTATTTACGTTGTTTGTATTTCATTGTATTGGGTTAATTTTTTTAATATTGACTAATCCGAAAAGTTGGTAACTAATCGGATTAACAACCTATTCACACCCTCCCCCCCTCTAGGTTGTTTAGACGCACGTTTATATATTTTCAGAGACTTGGAGTTGCTTCTATTTTACTTGCCATGTTTTAGTGTTTTACTTTACTTTTACTGTTTTTTAAATTGTAATTGCAGTCATATTTTGATTTCAGAGAATTGGAATTTTCTCTTTAGAGCTTAGAGTTTAGACATGACTTTAGAGCTCAATAGTAATACCGTCCCCAATAACATTGGTAATTCATCTTCGGCTGCCTCTAACACCACTTCAGGAATCAGAAAGAAACGGAAATCAAATAATGTTGGGTGGGAGTTTGGAGTTTTGATTGATGAGAAGAAACAAGATAAAGTGAAGAATAAGAAGAGTTACGAGCTGTGGCGAGTATTGGTTGTGAAGAAGATTTAGAGGAAATAGAAGGGTTAAGGCCAAGGAAAACCCCTAAGTTTCTTGGCCCTATGGATAAATTTGTTAATCCTATCAACCCCAATTCCTCCGTCTCTGGAAAGACTATGAAGTAACAGTCTCTCAACAATACCATCTTTAAAGAGAGGACACATACTACTCAAAGATATGTAAGCCAATGGGTGTATCAAGCAAGCATTCCTTTTAATACAATTGATAATGATTGTTTCTTGCAAATGGTAAAGTTGATTGGTCGACTTGGACCAAGTTTCGAACATCTAAGTCAATGGCAATTGAGAGAACCACTACTAAAGGAGGAGTTTGAAACAACCAAAGAGGCACTCAAAAAACAAGAACAATTATGGTAAGTTAATGGGTGCTCAATTATGACGGACGCTTGGACGGATAGGAAAAGGATGAGCATTATGAATTTGCGTGTGAATTGCAAGGAAGACACCACTTTCCTTTCTTCCAAAGATAGCTCCATTGAGGCATATACATGTGAAAACATTTCTTTGTTGGAGAAAAAAGATAAATTGAGGGCAATATTTACTAGCACCGATTGGGAGAAATGCAAATGGTTGAATAGTGTTAAGGGGGAAGCGGCCTACAACAGTGTACTGAGGACAGTGTCTTGGAATGGTGTGAAATATTGCTTGAGAGTTTTTTCTCCTTTAGTAAGGGTGCTTCGACTAGTTGATAGGGACCAAAAGCCATCTATGGGATTTTTATATGGGAAGCTATAAAAAGCCAAGGAAGAGATTAGAGAGAGGTTGAAAAATGTTGAGAGTAATTATCAATCAATCTTTGAGATTATTGATGAGAAATCCAAAGGTTGGCTTGATTCTCCATTGCATTTGGCGGCCTACGTAGTAAATCACTACTATTTCTTCAATGGGCCAACTTCAAGCACTTATACTAATGAAGTTTCTAGTGGGTGTTGTACTTTTGCTTAGATTTTATATCTCGATGACCTCGAAAAGCAAAACCTCTTCGCGAATAATGAGTTTGGGAAGTATTTAAACAAAGAAGGTCCTTTCGGAAGGCCATTGTCGTTGAAAGGATGTGAGAAGAATGATGAGTTCTACATTCCATGTAAACAACATAAATTTTAATTGTTTCATTTGTTTTTACGTTTCAGTATTCAGTTTTTTTTTTTTTTTTTTTTTTTAAAAAAAAAAAAAACTTATGTATTTTACTATTTTTGATGTAGTAACTTAGTGGACTAACTTTTGATATGTTAAGAAAGCAAAAGCAAACCTAGTAACTCATGGCCTCATTATGTTCCTCTTCCTTGTAAATGTCCTAATTAATGCCAATGTCTTGTGGTGGGCATAAATGAAGATAGTGAAACTCTTGGCTTCCTCAAGTGTATTTTTGAACTTTGGTAGTTTGCCAATACCTTTAAGCATGAGGTTAGTGATGTGAGTAGCACACAAACTCCAAAATATATATGGCATCTTCACCTTCAACATCTTTGATGCGGCCATATTGTTGGAGGTATTGTCGGTCACCACTTAAACAACATTTTCAAGGCCAAAAAATTTGCAAACAATAGCAAAAAAGATCCTCTCCTTAATAACTAGTTCATCTGGTTGTGAAAGAAATTGGAGCACGTTTAAGGGAGTAAGTTACTATATTAGATTTATAGATTATTTGTATATTGAATATTGATAACTACTTAACTAGGAAGTTACTTTTAATTTTAAATATATATTTATTTTACTTTGATGTAGATACATACAAAGAAAAGGAATCGCGACTAGATACAAATCGGTTGAACAATCTAGAGTACGTCCAATTTAATTCTATACTGATGGACAAGAGAAAAAGGGGGACCAATAAAAAGATAGTTATACTACTAGCAAATGATGCTAGTAATGCACAAGGATGGATTGTTGATGATGGTGATGATGAAATCAAGCCCGGTTTGAGGTTAGATGATGGTGAAATGAGAGATCTTGAAGATTTTCAATCCGACAATGAGGCGGTCGAAGAAAATATTGAGTTTGAATCTAATGATGATGTTGTCTTTCAATCAGAAGAATATGTAGTAGAAGACGAAGAATTAGAAACTCAATCTTAGCTAGTTTAATTTGATTTTGATTTTTGTTTGAAACTTTAAATGTTTGATACTTTGTGATTGGATTTCATTCGGTTTTTGTGGATTTGGACTATATTTATTAATTTATGATTTTGTTGTTACAATATTGGATTGTGAAATGTGAATTGTGAAATTGACAATTTCTGATTGGATTCCATTTGGTTTTTGTGTATTTGGACTAGATTTTGATGATTTTGTTGTTGGAATATTGGATTGTGAAATATGAATTGTGAAATTGATAATTTGTGATTGGATTCCATTTGGTTTTTTGTGGATTTAGACTAGATTTTGATGATTTTGTTGTTATAATATTGTATTGTGAAATGTTAATTGTGAAATTGACAATTTGTGATTAAATTTCATTTGGTTTTTGTGGATTTGGACTAAATGTTGATGATTTTGATTGAATTTGGTTATATTATGAGTTTTATCATTGGTTTTATAGGTAGGATTGTAGGAAAGACAAAAAAATAAATTAAAAAAAATTCTGGCCGCCTAGGCGCTAGGTGCTTGTCTACCAGCCGACCATAGCGCCTACCATTTACTAGAACACTGATATTTATATATATACGATGGTTTTCCTATCAGTGCGCACTGATGTATTTATATCAGTACATTGTATTTGAGCCATTGATTAAATATAAGTGAATGTTAACTTATGCAAAGTAGTTGAATCTAATGGCCAATATTTAGGAAACCGACAAATATATATATGTAACATACTGATTCATAGCTTGTCGCTTCATTAGGGTCTAATAATGACAATATAAATACAATGGATCCTATAGCCTGAACACACACACACATATATATATATATATATATATATATATATATATATATATATATATATATATAGTCATTTTCTCCCCAGCGTGTATTGATGTATTTATATCAGCACATTGCATGTGAGTCATTGATTAAGCATAAGTGAATATTGATTGAGTCAAAGTAGTTAAATCTAATGGCTAATATTTAAGAAACAGACAAATTTATATTAATGCACACCGAGGAGAAAACAACTATATATATATGTATGTATGTATGTATGTATGTATGTATGTATGTATGAATGTGTGTGTGTGTGTGTGTTCAGGCTATATGATCCATTGTATTCCTATTGTCATTGTTAGACCCTAATGAAGCAACAAGCTACGAATCAGTTTGTTACATCATTTGGGTAAGAAATTTGGACAATGTACAATTATTCTATAAAGTATTATAAGTAGAGATGGGTGTAGGGCCTATCCCTCTCCTCCCCCTAAAACCCATTTGGGGGAATTAGGGGTGGGGCCATTTGGGGGGAGGTTCCCCCACCCTACCTCCAAACCCCATTTCCCCCCATCTATCATTTCTTTTCAGTTTTAATTCTAATTTCGTAATTATCAATCTGAAAATTGGAATTCATAATTTGGAATCCAACCATCCCAATCTCTAGTTTGATCATGTTAAAATATAGGGAAAATCGTATTTTAGACCCTGTAGTTTGCCTTAATCTGGGTTTAGTACACGGTTTTTTGGTATTGTAACTTTCAGTCCATCTGTATTCTGACAATATAGATTCCAGTCCCTATCGTCCAATTCTGTTAGGGTTCCGTCAAGTCAACGAGGGTAAAAAGGTCAAGTAACATAAGATATTCTAGAAGCTTATATAACCAAAGGGTATAATAGTAATTTACAAATTAATTTTAAAAAAACAAATAAATATTATTAAATTAAATTATTATTATTATTATCAAACAATTAAATAATAATTAAATTTTACAATATTAAATAATATTAAAACGGTATTTTAAAAAATATTTAAAAAACTGAAGAATTTTTTTTTTAAAACACAATTAAAAAAAAAAAAACAAAAAAAAAAAATCAACAAATCTACCAGTGCACCACCACCCATCCCTTTTTTTTCCTTCCCTTTTTTTCCTTCTCTTCTCTTGTCTTCTTCCTCGGCGAATGATCATCAACAATTTCTTCAATCAATCATCATCAATAATTTTTGCCACAGTCGACGACGGAGATGGGTTTGGGTCGCTCGATCTGGACCAGATCACGATCGACGACCGTCGATCTGCATCCTCACCGCAAATCGCATGGGTTTCGAGCAAAAAACCCACCGGAACGATGACGTTGACCAGAGAAGGAAACCGGGTCTCTATTCGTCGTTCAACAGAACATCACGATTGAACTTGAACAACGGATAAACCTGATTTGGGTTATGGTGGTATTTGGATGTTGTGATTTGGGTGGCCGCCGACGAGGAGTTGATGAATGATGATGATGTATGTGTACAAATGATGATCCATGTAACAACAAAATCTACCTCAACTTTATTTCAATGGTTTTCCAGTTTTCAAAAATTTTTCAACAGGAAAGGTTCATTAGCGGATATGTTACAAGTACAATGATTTTGATTTTGAATTTCCTACGCCAGCAACAGTAGGGATGTTGATGATTGTGTTCTAGGTTTGGGTTTTATGTTGATGATTGTGTTATAGGTTTGGGTTTGGTGTTGATGATGACTATTGTTGAATTTATTTGCTTAAAACACTCTCTTAACATTTTTTAGTTTTGTTCAACAAAAATTTTCCAGATCTGCAATTTTTCTTCCAGATTTGTTCTCTTGTTCATCTTATCTGCAGTTTTCGAAATCAAATGGTGGAGGACATTGGTTTTTATTTATTTTTTCCTTGGATTTTGTTTGAAATTTAGATTTTCTTAATTGACTGGTTTCTGGTTTTGAAGTTAGAAATCTGGGTTTTTGGTGAATGATGATGATGATAATGGACGGTGATGGTGGGGATGGTGGTGTTTGGGTTGGTTGTGTATTTATTTATTTATTTATTTATTTTTAAATCTGTTATATGTATTATTAAATCTTTTTTAATTTATAATCAAGGGTAAAACGGTCTTTCAAAGGGGATCAACAAGTCTTAGGGGCATTACAGTCATTTCATTGGTCTGACATGACAGAATCTATCTTTTGATGGATTTTGTCACAGAAGGACTAAAAGTTACAATAAAAAAAACCGTGGACTAAACCCAGAATAAGGCAAACTACAGGGACTAAAATGCAATTCTCCCTAAAATATATAATCCAAAAAGTAATCAAAATATCTGTTCAAGAATATATAATTGGTTTAAAGAAATCCAAAATAAATACAAATACTTCTAATAGAGTATTATATAATAAAAATCAAAACGAATTTAAGTTTACATCCATCCAAAATACAATACAAGAAAGCACACAACATCTAGGCAATCTCAAATCTCAACTAGTTAAATTTTTTTTTTAAAATTGTTTAGACTTTAGATTTAAAATAAAAATAAAAATTATATATATATATATATACATATATATGGGGGAAATGAGAGAATGGGGGTGGAGTGAGCCCACCTCCCCCATTTATAAAATAGGGGCCAAGTTTGCCCCCACCCCCACCCCCACACCCACCCCCAAAACCCATTTGGGGGTAAAAAAATTCGGGTTATTATTAAAAAACCACAATGTAGTTTGAGCTCTAGTTTCATTATTGGCCAAAAGCCATCCTACTTTTTAATTTATTAGCTAAAAACAACCTTATGTTAACATTTTAAACCAAATATACCATTTTACCCTTATATTTAAATATATATATAAAGAAATTTACATTAAAAAAAAAAAAAAGATATTTCGAGATGGATCTTCAGACCTACATCATCTTCACCACCAGACCACTATCAACGACTCTTTCACTTTCCCAACCACTCAATCACCATCTCGAAAAAAAAAAATCTCAACCAAATCCAAGATAAAATAAAGTCCACAGAGCAATTTCAATAGACCACCATCACCATCGCCGCCACCACCACCTTCTTCACCTTCCCAACCACCCAACCACCCAAACACCAACACAAACCAACACTCAACACAGATTCCACACTCATCAAACATGAAATCATCACCACCACCTAAACACAAACACGAAATCGGCACCACTACCAACCCAAAATCCAAACCAGTCAATCCACCACCCAAATCCAAACACACCATATGCCGCCATCCCTACCACCCAGGTTCCCTTTTCGTGGCGAACAACCCCCTTTTATGGTGAACGAAGATGCCAACTGTTCTCCCACTGGCCCCGTTCTTTGCCATCGGCCACCACACATTTGCCTTCATAAATACCAATGCCAACCACCACATAAAAACCCAGCCACCACAGATTGAGAGAAATAGTGTTGAGGGAGAGAGAGTGATAGAGGGATTGTGAGAGAATGGAGAGAGATATTTATTATTAGTATTTGAATTAAAATATCATAGAAAAAGAATGTGTATGATAGGTGGGAATTGGGAGGTGATGACAACGACCATCATAGCTACTTTAGTTTGATTTTTTATATTAGTTTCTTATTAAATAATTTTTTTATTTCAATTAATATTTTTTTTAATTCATTAATTGCCATTTACTATTTTAGCCTTTTAATATAACAGAAAATTTTGAATCTTTTAATGGAAAATTAACGGTAGTGTGGTTTTTGGCTAATAAATAAAAAAATATGATGGTTTTTGGCCAATAACATAATGAAACTTTAGGGTGGTTTTTGACTAAAAATCCAAACTAAAGGGGTTTTTAATAATATCCCAAAATTTTCCCCTATAACCCCAAGGAGGTTCCTTATGGAAACGCCCATCCATAATTATAAGTGCAATTGTGAAAAATTACTTATATAATTTCTGTACTTTTTGTTTTTTTTTATCATTTGATGATCAAAGTGGGACTCGAACCCTCTCATATAGTGGGAGTGTGGGACAAACATCTATACCAAAGTTAGCGTGTTTCTGATATTCACTCATATAGTCGTATTCCACCCATGAAACTTGTTTGCAATTGCATACCCAATCTTATAGTCTAGGGATGTCTATGGTACGGGTCGGGTATGGGTTTTCCAATACCATCCCCAGTACCAATTAGTATGAGAAATATCATCCCCTATGAACATCTGTCTTAAAATAAACGGTGCGGGTACGGAGATTCCCATTCGGGGATTGGTTTTTTACCTCATACCATCTCCATCCCATTAATGTATTTTTTTTAAATGACTTTTTGATAAAAAAAAAATCATATAAATATTACTGAATAATATGAAAATAATAGTGTGGGGTATATTATATATAATGATTTGGAATGGAGTAGCGTTTCAATGGAGGGAAAAAATGGGAGGGAAAATTATGTTAGAGGGAAAAAATGAAGGAAAATTATGTTTTCTGAAGACAATAGTCACGGTACTATTTTTTTTTTTTTTTTAAGAGTTAATTCCAAATATATATATATATATATAATAGGATACGAGGACTTGAAATCCCGTAACCGTACCGAAATTAAATCGGGTATTAAAAAAAATACCAGCCCTATACCGTAACTTAATTGGTACGGTTAAACCCGCCCCTAACGGTTCAGGTCCCCACAGATCCCCGGACCAATGGGTAATTTTGACATCCTTATAGTCCTCGCTATAACGTTTGCTCCAACATTAGTATTAATCTTTTAATACAAAAACAACTTATTATTTATTTTTTTCAAGTAAAAATTTGCAATTTGAGGGAGGAATACAAACTTGAACCCACCATATAAAAGTAGGTATGAGTCACCTAAATTATTATTATTATTTTATATAAATCACAATCGTTAATTATTTGCTATCTATCAAAAGTTGTAATCTAACATGACATCGGTAAGCTCGTTAGAGCTTCTCTAATTAAAAAACAAAAGATTACATTTCAATAATTGTTTTGATATGTCAATAATATTGAGAGATTTGCTTTCTATGTGACATAGATTATACTTGATAGATAGCCAAATAAAAAATCTGTCTCCAATGGTTCCTTTGAAAATACAATTTATCTAGTTATTTTAACTTTTATTCTTTTTTTATTTTATTTTTAACTAGACAAATTGTTTAACGGTTTTTAAATATTTATCTCTAATGCTGAGTCAACCTATAAAATAGTTGTTTAATAGAGCCTCTGGAAGTAGACATTCGATTTGACAATGTCTAAATTTTTTTTTTGCCACATTAAATTGACATTGAGTAGTAATAATTGCATTGGAGAGACATATATTAACACAATGTCTATTTTCATATGTGGCATATAATTTTTTTCACAATTCATTGTAGCATTAGAGATGCTCTTACACTCATGTCAATATGATTTTGAGTTTGAGTCATATCTCCTCCTTAAATTATAAAATTGTAAATAATTTATTTTTAAGAAAAAAAACTAAAGAAAACAAAAAGAAATACATAAACTAAAAATAAAACCCACCCAATGTGGCCGGATAGTAAAGACAACTTATTCTTTTTTCTTTTTCTTTTTTTGAAATATTACATAAATTTAGGGTTTTTTTTTTAGAAGGAGAGGACTTGAATCCTCAATCTCATGGTGTAGGTGTGTGGGGTTTTACCACCGGACCAATATCCTCTCGTCTGAAAATAGCTTATTCAATATAACAATGTATTTCATATATATATATATACAGTTCTACAACTATCAACCATTAGATTCATGTACTCCAACTTAGTCAAACTCTTCTTAAACTTAATCAATGACTCACAAGTCTCGTTTTAATCTTAAAAGTTCAGTTTGGTTTTGAGAAGAGAAAAACTATATATATATATATATAAGAGGGAATTATCGTTTTGATCACTACGATTTTTTGAATTATGATTTTTTTTAACAATCTTTACCCTTTTAGTTCCCGTGGTCCCTATGTTTTCAAAAATCAATCAATTTGATCACTCTAACAAGATTTTTGATGCTCAACAATCACAGAAAACATTGAATGACTATTTTACCCCTATTTTTGTTTTATATAAAAAATTTTAAAAAAAATCTATTTTTGTTGTTGACACATGGCATATTCTTGATTTAAATACAAAATTACCTTTGAAACTATTAAAGTTGACTAACTGAGTGACCAAATTGATGGATTTTTGAAAACATGGGAATCATGGGAATTAAAACAGTAAAAAGATAAAAGTAGTTTTAAAAGTCATAATCCAAAAAAACATAGTATCAAAATGGTAATCTCCCAAACGTACCATACCTGCAGTCCAAACTCAGTGATCCAAGTATTCAACCTTAGCATCTCCAACAATTTACCTTAGAGACTCCCTTAAATAAGGGTGAATGTTGATGTAAGGGGCCATTAAGGGAGTATGTACTCCAACAATACTCCCTTAAATGGTCCCTTTAATAATTTATTATTATTATTTAAATGTTAGATGTTGTGTAATAAATGTTAGATAGAGTTTTTAATAAATAAAATAATCTTAAATTGGTGGAGCCCACTTTAAGGGGGTCTAAAAACACCACTTAATTAAGGGAGTGAACTCCACTTGAACACAATTAAGGGAGTCATTTAGAGAGTTGTTGGAGTTACAAAAATACACATACTCCCTTAATTAAGCTAAGGGATGTCATTAAGGGAGTCTATCGGAGATGCCCAATATCCCTTTCCAAAAAAAAAAAAAAAAAAAAAAAAAAAAAAAAAAAAAAAAGAAGGTATCCAACCTTAATAAAAAAAATCAAAAAATCAAAAATCAAAAACCCTGAAGTCCTAAACCCTGCTGTCTTCTCCGTGTCCATAAACTGATATCGTTGAAAATGAAGCTTGTACGTTTGAGTAGTATACTCCATACCTTCAAATCTCATATAGGTCTCAGAAATTCGTTGGGCGTTTCCTCCTACTCAACGACCACAGCAACCGCCGAACGGCGAGGCCTTACAAGAGAAAAATGGAGCGTCTCGATGCATCGTATTTACCGTAAGATATCTCCCATCGGAGATCCAACGGTATCCATCGTTCCGGTGCTCGACCAATGGGTCCAAGAAGGTGGAGCCGTAGACAAAGAAACACTCCAAGTCATGATCAAGGAGTTGCTCTCCCATAAACGATTCACACACGCTCTCCAGGTTTTTCTTTCATTCCCTTTTTGTTGAGTTGTTTAAACTTGTGTTTTATTGATTTGAAAACTGTAGGCCAAATGAAATGATTTAGTATTATTATTTTTTGTTTAATAAGAAGGTTTTTCAAACTTGGTAGTAAGTTGGATTTGTTAAGTTAATTGAGAAATGAGAGGAAGATAAGACCATGAGATTTTATCATTTATTTTGTTTGTGTTAAGTGTTTGCATAGAAACTCAATTTGTAGAATGCATTAACTTCCTAGTTGTAGAATTGGAACACTCTCTCTTTTTGAAACAGGTAAGAGAGACTTGAATCTAAGACCTCACACCACAAAAGATATATATATATATATATATATATATATATATATATATATATATATATATATATATTTGATATACCACATGTGACTCGAATCTAAGAAATTGTCATGTTGAATGAGCATCCTGTACCACCCAGCCACGTTGGGCGGTACACCAAAGATAATTTATTAACATAAAAAACCGGTTTATTTAAGGTATTGATCTTGTGTTACTAATATAAAGATGATGGTTTTTGCCTTTTGGTTTGTTATTATTAAACTCATCCTTAGGCTTTACTACTTGGGAGAAAAGTTTTTATGTTACATTTTTATGTTCTCATAGTTATGGCATTGTACAATTGATTATAATCTCACTCTCTTTATTCTCAGATGTCTATGTGGATGACGGACAAACGGTATTTTCGGATTAGTGCTGCTGATGCTGCCATTCGGCTGGACTTGATCTTTAAAGTTCAGGGGATAGAACAAGCAGAAAACTTTTTTAATAGCATTTCAAAAACATTAAGGACACTTCCCACTTATACTGCTCTTCTGAAGTGCTATGCTTATGTAAGAAATGTGGAAAAAGCAGAGGCCACAATGGACAAAACCAGGGAATTGGGGTTGGCGAAATGGCCGATGGCTTACAATATTTTGCTAGGTCTTTATCATCGGACTGGAAATGATGAGAAACTTGTTAGTCTGATGCACGAAATGGAAGAGAATGGCATTGGTTGGGACAGATTTACATATGGTATCCGTTTGACTGCATATGCAGCTGTTTCTGATGTGGAGGGAGTTGACAAGACTGTAACAAGGATGGAATCGGATACCAGTGTTGTTTTGGACTGGACATGTTATACTGCTGCAGCAAGTGCATATGCAAAACTCGGTCTGTTGGACAAGGCTGTGGCAATGATGAAGAAATCTGAGGGACTAGTAAGTGGTAAAAGAAGCAATACAGCATATGAATGTCTTATCACACAGTATGCAACATATGGGAAGAAAGATGATGTTTTAAGAATTTGGCAATTATATAAGGAGAAGAGGAAGGTTTTCAATAAGGGATACATGTGTGTCATACCATCAGTATTGAAATTCGATGACTTGGAATGTGCCGAGAGGATTTTCGAGGAGTGGGAATCCAAGAATTCACACTATGATACACGGATTCCAAACTTCTTGATTGGCGCTTATTGCAGAAGAGGTCTTATGGAGAAGGCTGAAACTTTTATGGATAGGATAATTTCTAAGGTGGGAAAGCTTGATGAGTATTCATGGTACTTTTTAGCAACAGGGTATCTTCAGAATGATCAACCTCAAAAAGCTGTGGAGAAAATGAAGGAAGCAGTAGCGGTTTGTCATAAGAGATGGAAGCCACGGAAAGAAGTTGTGGCTGCCTGTCTGGAATACTTTAAACACGAAGGTGATGTGAAGGAGGCTGGGAATTTTATTAACCTACTCGAGAATAAGAACATTATCTCAGTTGATGTACACGACAGATTGCTAAATAATTTCCTACATGAGGAACCCAACTTAGATGCACTGAGCGAGTTGAATGCTGATGCTGCATCGGTTGGAGATGGAGAAGCACTTTCAGTGCATGAGGTCGATCGCATTGGCGACAGTTCAATCTGAAGTTTGCATAACTGTATGCCAATTTCGAAGCCAAAATTGTTCTAATTTGCTTTCTTTCTTGCTCCCCAGCTTCCCCTTTCTGATATCAAAATCGTTTATCTGTCACTCTGTCCTTGACTTCACTAATTTGGATTTCGAAATAATTTATAGTTGAGGACAGTAAATTTTTGAATGCTAACTAATTGATTAAATGATTTATGAGGAAATTTATCATGATTTATGTAAATTTTCATCTAAAAATTTTGCATTTGTTAGATCCGGCTATATTTTCTCCCTTTCAATGTTAATGAATAGATGAAATCTCTGGCTTTTTAGATATGGAAGAGAAATGAAGAACTGAATTCTAAAACAACTTTTGTAATTGTGGCTATCAAATCTAGAGTTGCTTGAGATTTTGAGTAAGAGTGAGCGGCAAAGGTCCCTTTTCGTGCATGTCATATAAGGTCGTTGGCTTTCATGATCAGGAGTTGATGGAGCTTGTGCAAGTGAGAAACCAGGGAACTCTTGCATCTACTCATAGACATAATGCTTAGGTAATTAGGTGATACTTCCATTTAATGAAATACTGTTGTATACACTGTTTTAAATACTACATAACATGGTGGTGCTGGAGATAATAGCAGTAGGAGATCGTATAAACAAATGTATTTGTGACCAATTGTAAGGATTACATGGTATAAACACATTGTCAATGTTTTCATTGTTGACAACTATTAGTAATAGGTTTGGACAAATATCTATTAATATTTGTGAATGATCTTATTTTTGGCTCTTCATGTAAATTTGATTCTGTGTGGTGGTGCTTGCAGGTGAGGTGCAAAAGGATAGGGCTGCTGAGCTTCTTAGGTTTGCGTCCATGTGGTTTTAGACCTCAACACTCCAGCAAACTTGGGGAAATGAGTCTCATAACTATGACCCAGGAATGAGACTACGAGGGTGGGAACAAGAAAATTGACTAAATTTTTCTCTCCACGCTAACGTGAAAGGTAGCCGCAATGAACTTTGCTTTTTTAATATTCATAATTGAAAAGATGTACAGGTTAGTACATTGTAATTCAAGTTGATTAGCTTTAATGTTCATTAATGGCAATATAAGTTTTATAGAATGATCACAATGTGTTTACAACAATGAATACCAAAATCATATATACCGAGTAAGAATCGATAATAGTCATCAAATTTTAATCAATGATAGTCAGCTTAGCTAACTTAAGCTGACTAGATTGCCAAGTTAGCAAATTCTGTTAACCACCGGCTATTTAGTAGTTGGACTTGATGATCATCTCAGTAGCTAGTAGAGACTTCATTGGAACCTTTAGCGTCATCGATTGCAATAGACATATTAACAATGTGGACTTCTGCATAGACATATTGAACAACTAGAACACCAACTACTATTTTTACCAAGTGAACATCTAATTTGGTATGCTTTGTGCAAGCATGAAAATTCATTCATTAGTACTCAGTTGATCATCTAGTCAGACTATCGGGGAGAGAAACATAATTTGCTAAGCTGACAAGTTTGTCAGCTTATGTTAGTTAGGACTTAGAATCTATGATTATTCTATGAAAATCATTTAATAATGTCTATTAATCCTGGACCAGGTATTTTTTGAAAGCTTTCGCTGTTGGTAGGATTCGAGCCGTTGATTTGAGAGTCATCGGTAGGATTAAAGTTAAAGTTATTGTTTTTATTTTTAATTATAAAATGAAGTTAAAAGTTATTGTTGTAAATACATTATACAACTATTCTATAAAAATCATATCATATTAAAACATCTCCAATGTTACGGTATTATGCATTTTCAAGTTTCTCAAAAGTGACATATCAGCATTTCTCTTGAATATGAATCCATTTTGGCAAAATCAAATAATAATAAAGAAATGTATATTTTCATCTCCAATGTAATTATGTAAAAAAAACTATGCATCCACTTTATGACCAAACACCATAGAAAAATCTTGGTGAGTTAGATAATTACATTGAAAATAGTTTTTTTTTTTTTTTCTTCTTTTTCTTTTCCCCTTAAAGAAGTCTATCCCATGTGGTAAGAAATTTTATCCAAATACAAAGTAAATGCATAATAGCATTAGAGATGCTATGTAATGGTAAATAAATTTTCAATTCTCCTATTAATGAACTTATCAACAACAACAAAATCACATCTTCACATCTTTTCATGATATTTCAGCAGAGCAATAAGCAACAACAAAATTATAAACAAAGCAGAACATAATTAATTTATATCCTTAAAAAATATACACTTTTAGTCTTTCAGGTACCTCTGTGTAGACCTGACACGGTTCCGGTCCGGTTCCGGTTCCGCGGTTTGATGGAACCGGAACCGTCAGTTCCGGTTCCGGTTCCGGTTCCATTGGAACCGGCGGTTTTGAACCTTTTTTTTTTTTTTTTTTTTTTTTTTTTTTTAAAAAAAAAAAAAAAAAAAAAAAGACTTCTCTAATAAAATAAAATATATAAATGACAAATTACAAAATTAAATTAAATTATAAAAAAAAATTACAAATGACAATTTATGGGTTCTTATGGATGCTTAAACCATGGTTGCAAAAGAAAAACACAAACTAAACTAGCCACTAAAGCCACATTCAATACTTGTATAATGTTTCAAACAAAAACTATAAGTAGTATAAAGGATTTTTTAAAAACGTGTCCATTTACACAAGGCTTGATGTTAAAGTAATTCTCCGGACCAAGATGGGCACGGATGTGGTGTGGGATCGGGAGGAAAAGGTTTCTTACTAGGTTTAAACGAGGTTCGAAATAGACACAACACTTAAAAACACTTTTTTTTTTTGATGAAAAAGGGGTTTTTAGGGCTCAAAAAGTGGCCACAAGCCCTCTGGACTTGCTCCCATCGCATTCCTTGCATCATTCTATGTGATTTCAAAAAAAAAAATTACCTGATTCGGACATCCGAGCACAAAGTTATGGCATTTCAAAGTTTAAGGCATATATAAAAAAAAATTTACCGCAATTTTTTTTTTTTAAAGGCAAATTTTTTCTATTCTCTCATTGGAGAGAAATTAGAATTAGAGAATTCAGAAGAAATTGATGTGAGGAAAAATGAAAGGGGGGTGGTATTTATAGAAAAAAAAAAAAAAAAATTATTGTGCGAACCGGCGGTTCGAATCGGAACCGAAACCGGAACCGCCGGTTCCAATCCGGTTCGAACCGCCGGTTCGACCAAATCATAGAACCGGAACCGGAACCGGAACCGGAAATCCAAATCCAGTTCCGGTTCCGGTTCCGGTTTTTCCGGTTCCGGTTCCGGTCGGTTCCGGCGGTTCCAACCGGAACCGTGCCAGGTCTACCTCTGTGAGATAAGACTTTGGTTTCCAATTTTTTCAGGTACCTCTATGAGATAAGACTTTGGTTTCCAATTTAAAGTTGTGTATATAAAAAAGAAAAGGGTGCGGATATTGCTACCCATAAAACTAATTAGTATACATATGTCTAAAATTTTAAAAAATAAATATTATTATAAGCATCCATCATAATGCCAATAGTACCCTTTTTTAAATGAATATATTCATTTTAATACATTTAATTTATAAACCATGGGGTAAATAATTAACACACCGATTTATATAAAAAAAATAATCATATTATTTTTAGAATCAAATCCTCTTCTAATGATGGATTAATTTACTTTTGGAAATGTTTCGAATGTAGGAGCTTTATGAAAGGGAAGATGTATGGGGTCAAGACATTTTCAATTTGGAATTCTCTTATATATATATCTTAAAAAAAAAATCATTGATATTTTGTTTATCAATAGAGTTCATAACTAGACATAAAAGAAATACAAAAAATAAAAATAATACATACCTCTGTATGATCAAAGTCCTCTTTTTCCATTACTTTATTATATGATAATCATGTGATGATGAGAATGTTTGATACTTTAAATCAAATTAAAGTTTAATTAGGGTTTATCATAAGTTTAAAAAAAATAAATAAATAAAGAGATATAGTTAAAGATATATGTGCAATTAATGAGTGTACATAGTATTTAATTTATTTTTAATTAAAGTAAATTGTCTTTATTTGTAAATTTCTATTTTGATATTTTTGAAATTAATTTTTTTAATAAAATATTAGTGTGCTAATTAGTTTTATGGGTGACAAAACTGATAGTATCGGCTCTCAAAAGTAAAAATAAAAAGAAAAAGAACAAATTTGTAACCTTTGATAGTTTGATCAAACGTACCCATACTTCAAGCCCAAGCCCAAGCCCAATAAAATGAAATAAATAAAATCAAAAATCAAAAACCCTGCTCTGCTCTGCTTTTCTCCGTTTCCTTATACAGATATTGTTGAATTGCTGTTTGAAATGAAGCTTGTACGTTTGAGTACCACACTCAATAGCATCAAATCTCATCTCTGTATCAGAAATTCGTATGTAGTTTCCTCCTACTCAACGACGACGACATCAACCGCCGAACGAGGCATTACAGGCAAAAACTGGAACGTCTCGATGCCCCTTATTTACCGTAAGATCTCTCCCATCGGAGATTCAACGGTATCCATCGTGCCGGTGCTGGACCAATGGGTCCAAGATGGTGGAGCCGTAGACAAAGGAGCACTCCAACTCATGATCAAGGAGCTGCGCACCTATAACCGATTTGCACACGCTCTCCAGGTTTTTCTTTCATTCCTTTTTTTTTTTTTTTTTTGAGTTATTAAAACTTGTGTTTTATTGACATGAAAACCGTAGGCCAATTATTATTTTTTAAATAAGAAGGTTTTTAAACTTTCGTAAGTAAGTTGGATTTGTTAGGTTAATTGAGAAATGAGAGGAAGATAACAGCATGAATTTTTATCATTTATTTTGTTAGTGTTTTCATAGAAACTCAATTTGTAGAAAATGTATTAACTTTCTAATTGTACTGTTGGAACACTCTCTCTTTTTGAACCAGGTTAGAGAGACTTGAATCCAAGACCAAATATAATTTATCAACATAATAAAATAAAATTAAAAAAAAAAAAAAGGGTTTATTTAAGGTATTGATCTTTGTGTTACTAATATAAACTATAAAGATGATGGTTTTTGGTTTGTTATTGTTAAACTCATCCTTAGGCTTTACTATTTAGGAGAAAAGTTTTTATGCTACATTTTTTATAATCTCTTAGTTATACTTGTGGCATTGTACATTTGATTATAATCTCGCTCTCTTTATTCACAGATGTCTATGTGGATGACTGACAAGCAGTGCTTTCGGCTTAGTGCCAGTGATGCTGCCGTTCGGCTGGACTTGATCTCTAAAGTTCAGGGGATAGAACAAGCAGAAAACCTTTTTAATAGCATTCCAAACACATTAAGGACACTTACCACATATCCGAGAATTCACTCTATGATATACAGATTCCAAACTTCTTGATTGGCGCTTACTGCAGAAGAGGTCTCATGGAGAAGGCTGAATCTTTTGTGGACAGGATAATTTCCATGGGGGGAAAGCTTGATCAGAAGACATGGCACTTTTTAGCAACGGGGTATCTTCAGAATAATCAAACTCAAAAAGCTGTTGAGAAAATGAAGGAAGCAATAACAGTTTGTCAAAAGAGATGGAAGCCACAAAAAGAAGTTGTGGCTGCATGTCTGGAATACTTTAAACATGAAGGAGATGTGGAGGAAGCTGGGAATTTTATAAACCTACTCGGGGACAAGAATATTATCTCGGTTGATGTACAAGACAGATTGTTGAATAATTTTCTACACAAGGAACCCAACTTAGATGCATTGAGCGAGTTGAATGCTGATGATGCATTGGTTGGAGATGGAGAAGCACTTTCAGCCAGAGGTTGATCGCATTGGCAAAAGCGGCAGTTCAATCTGAAGTTTGTATGCCAAATGAGTTATTTTTGTACATTCTAAAAAAACTAGTATCATACTCAAAACTAAGGAAAAAGGACCGAAGAATTAACGGTTGAAACCCCTTCCCATGGTCGGATTTAAGAGATGCAAGTGTTAACATGTTCTATGAACAAATTTATTCCAATAGTTTTTAATTTAAAGTTGTTTGTCTTAAACGACTCGAACCGAGACATTACCAGACCAGAGATGACAACGATACCCGACCGTTCGGAATTCCCTTGTAAATTTTTACCCAGCATTGGCTATTAATATCCATACCGGGCATTGTATCGGACGGTATGGATATATTCAAATACCTGACGGTAACCCTAACTATTTATAACCAAAAAAAAAATAAAAAAATGCTAAACCCATCTATTAATTTCAGTTGGAAATGGCTGAATCTCCCTAGTTCCTTCATCCAAACATTTTAAAAAAATCTCTAATTTGTAAATAAACCCCACTTAATGTCAAAAATACATATTCTTTAATTATACTGTATTGTATTTTTGTAAATACACACCACCTCTGACTATTATTATGTTATTTAATCAACTTTATTATTATTTCAAATTTTGTTGTTACCTTTAATTCTCCTACTATTCTTTCTCTTCCCTATTTCTTTTCTTTTCTTGGTTTTTTTCAAAATCAAACGATTTATTTTATTATTGAAGAACCATTTTCTGTTTGAGAGAGTTGTAGGGATGCAAAATTTGTGTCATGTCCCAAGTGATGTGGAAGTAGATAGGTGTTAAATGATATTTCAAAAAAAAAAAAAAAAAAAAAAAAAAAGATAAATGTTCGATGAAATTGAAGAACATCTAACATTTTTTTTGACAAGAAAAAACATATAATATTGATAAATAAATAAAAATCTAAAGTTTGTTGGAAAGAAATAAAAAAAATATAGATAATATAGTTAATTTAAAAGTCTGTTTATAATTTTATATACATAATGATTTTATTCTTCTAATAAAAATTAATTTAAAACTTTACTTTTTCACAACCAAATTTGTCTCATGATTTTGATTCATTTTTCCATATTTAGTAATCAATTTGTATTTCCTTAAAAGATATTGAAAATATATTTTTAAAGAGAATCTAGGGTTTATTAAAATGGAAAGAGTTTTTATGATATATGTTAATATCAAACCATTAATAGGAAAAAATACAAAAGATTAAAATATGAAACTAATTAATAATTATTGGTGGGTGTACTAACAAACAATTAGTCATTTTAGTAATTTTACTCAAGGACATATAATTTTTAAGAGGTGTAAATATCGCCACTATTTGAATTTTTAGGTTCGAATTGCTATATTGTAGGTTCGAGTCCACATACTCAAGCCCAAGCCCAATGATCCAAAACCTGCTCTGCCCAATAATAAAATCAAAAACCTTAAACTCTGCTTTGCTTTGCTCTGCTATTCTCCGTGTCCATAGACAGATATTGTTGAATTGTTGTTTGAATTTTGAAATGAAGCTTGTACGTTTGAGTAGCATACTCCATAGCATCAAATCCCATTTCGGTCTCAGAAATTCGTTGGGAGTTTCCTCCTACTCAACCACCACAGCAACCGCCGAACGGCGAGGCCTTACCCTTACAAACAAAAAATGGAGAAACTCGATGCGCCTTATTTACCGTAAGATCTCTCTCATCGGAGATCCAACGGTATCCATCATGCCGGTGCTCGACCAATGGGTCCAAGATGGTGGAGCCATAGACAAGGAAACACTCCAAGTCATGATCAAGGAGTTGCGCTCCTATAAACGATTCGCACATGCTCTCCAGGTATTTCTTTCATTCAAATAAAATTATTTGTTATTATTATTATTATTATTATTAACAATATCTTGATAGTAAGTTGGATTTGTTAGGTTAATTGAGAAATGTGAGGAAGATAAGAGCATGAAATTTTATTATTTGTTTTGGTAGTGTTTGCATAGAATCTCAATTTGTAGAAAACGTATTAACTTTCTAGTTGTACAATTGGAACACTCTTTCTTTTTGAACATCGAACCTGATGTGAGAGAGACTTGAATCCAAGACCTCACACCACCAAAGATAATTTTATTTTTTTGATATACAATCAGTGTTGATGCAATTCGAATCCGAGAAATTGCCAAATTGAATGAGCCTATTTAGGAGAAAAGTTTTTATGTTACATTTTTTTTTTTTTATAATCTCATAGTTATGGCATTGTACATTTGATTATGATCTCGCTCTCTTTCTTTTTTACCAGATGTCTATGTGGATGACTGACCAACAGTTCTTTATGCCTAGTGCCAGTGACGCTGCCGTTCGGCTGGACTTGATCTCTAAAGTTCAGGGGATAGAACAAGCTGAAGACTATTTTAATAGCATCCAGAAAAATTAAGGGCACTTCCCACTTATACTGCTCTTCTCAACTGCTATGCTTATGTTAGAAATGTGGAAAAAGCAGAGTCCACTATGGACAAAATCAGGGAATTGGGGTTGGCGAAACAGCCGATGGCTTAAAATATTTTGCTAGGTCTTTATCATTGGACTGGAAATTATGAGAAACTTGTTAGTCTGATGCATGAAATGGAAGAGGATGGCATTGGTTGGGACAGATTTACATATGGTATCCGTTTGACTGCATATTCAGCTGTTTCTGATGTGGAGGGAGTTGACAAGACCGTAACAAGGATGGAATCGGATACCAGTGTTGTTTTGGACTGGACAAGTTATGCTACTGCAGCTAGTGTGTATGCAAAACTTGGTCTGTTGGACAAGGCTGTGGCAATGATGAAGAAATCTGAGGGACTAGTAAGTGGTAAAAGAAGCAATACAGCATATGAATATCTTATCACACAGTATGCAACATATGGGAAGAAAGATGATGTTTTAAGACTTTGGCAAGTATACAAGGAGAAGAGGAAGGTTTTCAATAAGGGATACATAAGTGTCATACCCTCTGTATTGAAATTCGATGACCTGGAATGTGCTGAGAGGATTTTTGAGGAGTGGGAATCCGAGAATTCACTCTATGATATACGGATTCCAAACTTTATGATTGGCGCTTACTGCAGAAGAGGTCTTATGGAGAAGGCTGAAACTTTTATGGATAGGATAATTTCTAAGGGGGGAAAGCTTAATGAGTTTTCATGGTACTATTTAGCTAAAGGGTATCTTCACAATAATCAACCTCAAAAAGTGGTGGAGAAAATGAAGGAAGCAATAGCGGTTAGTCATGTTTGTCATAAAAGATGGAAGCCAGATAAAGATGTTGTGGCTGCCTGTCTGGAATACTTTAAACAAGAAGGTGATGTGGAAGAGGCTGGGAATTTTATAAACCTACTCGGGGACAAGAATATTATCTCGGTGGATGTACAAGACAATTTGCTGAATAATTTTCTACACGAGGAACCCAACTTAGATGCACTGAGCGAGTTGAATGTTGATGATGCATTAGTTGGAGATGAAGAAGCACTTTCAGAGCCTGAGGTTGATCGCATTGGCGACAATTCTATTAAAAAGTTAGTACTGATTGGGTTATTTTGCACATAACAAAAACTAGTTTTTTTTTTTCTTAATAAAAGAGCGATTTATTAATAAAAGATAAGAAATAAGTGCTCCTTACAAAACTAGTACCTTACTAAAAACCAAGGCAAAAAGATTGAAGAATTAGAACCCTTTCCATGGTTGGATTTTAGAGATTAGAAAGTTAACAAATTTATTCCAATAGTGTTTCAATTCAAAGTTGTGTTGTATGTCTTAAACAAATGCAGCGGTGACTAAATAAGTTTTCTTTACCACCAAGTCACATTGGCGGACTATGTAAACATATATGGATCGTATTCTAATCTAATATAAGATCGAATTAAATTATGATATTTGCTTCACAGCCCATAAGCATGATTAATTGGGTAGTGTTAATCTGTGCCACGTGTTAAAACTATAAAAATTATTATTAAAATAAAGTCAAACACTGCATTTATGTGTTGTTTCAATAAATGAACTTTCATACAAAAATACTTTTTATGGTTTTAACATGTGTCCCAAGAACACAAGTTACTAGACCAAAAGTTATGAATGAGCAATGGATGAAGCTTGGGATGAAAATCCCAAGTCTTTAGTTCTACTCTTGACAATTGCATTGTGGCTAGCCATCAAGGCGTTAGCTCAGCCGATGGAAGGTCAAGCTTAGGGCACGGGTAACTACTAAGTTAGCTGTTCGAATTATACCCAGGCAAAGGCGAGTTCTGATTTACCCGTTTGTATCTTTGTGTGGTCGGGGGTGTGGGCTGGGGTTTCCTATCTGTTCTACTCCACGATCCAACATACAAGGCACGGCGAGTCACGCAGTTGGGGGAGGACAAGCTGATGGATGTCTGGACGAAGTCCGAGATCCTTGATACCCTAAAAAAAAAAAGGATCTTAAATTATATTTCACGTTTTAAAAAAAAAAAAAAAAAATTTCCACATTAAACATTTTTCACGTATTTATAATATTTTTCACATTTTTTTTAAGTGAAACATTTAGAAAATCAATTTCTTATCCCAAGTACCTGGATCAACCGAAAGTTCGATTCTATCTGAACTACTTATTTTCAAATAATATCTGCATTGTTCACAAATATTCATTTTTGACTTCAAAATTTTCTTATAATTTAATCCATAACAATTTTCACATTGAACCCACAAATGCCTATATTTTTGAGTTACATCGAGATTATTCGAACTTTTTCTTATAGTTAAATCACTACCATTCATACTAGTTTTTATATTGGAACTTTTGCTTTCACTACTATTTCTACTTTCACCACAAATATAATTATAAATGTAACTATCACTGTAATTGTTACTACTACTTAAAATATGACTATCAATACAGATTTGAGACAGAAGATAAGAGTCAACAAAATTATTAATGTGATTATTCCAACTCGATTTAGTATTATAGATGGAAGGATCATAGTCGGGATCGTCACTTTTAGATCCATTATTCCTATAATAATAATTACGAAAACCATAAATAGAATCTAGTTCACTCAGGAAAGAAAGTTTCACATTTGTTTATTATAATGAGTAATGATAATGCTAAGTCGTTTCTTCAATCGCCCAATATTTTTCTTTTCCATTATTCCAGTCAAATCCATTGTAAAGATTAGAAATCAACAAAAGAAAAAGTAAGTGGACCTAACCCATTGAATCATGGCTATATCCACTATGTTGATATTAAAATTTAAAATTAGATAGATATGAAATTGGAACCGGATTATTTTCTTCTTATTTTTCACCAAAACCTCACACAATTTATCAATCAACACAAAACCTTGATTTTCTAATAGTAACAGTGTAATAGTGTAATACTTAAAAAATAAAAATAAATAAAATTAAAAAAAGGGGAGAGGAAGGAGATTTATATGTGATGAGGGTATTTTTATAATATTTTAATTATGGATTGAAATGAAATTTACCTATGTGATTATTAACGATCATAAATTTCTAGAGAGAAATTCATAAGTAGCCATAACACTTATCATACTTTTGTTTTTAACCACTTTTGAATTTTTAATTGTTAATAACCACTTTTTTAAAAAAAATTCAATTTAGTACCATGAATTACCAGAGTACCCTTGAAAATAGTATTCTTTAAACCTCGAAACAAACTTGAAATCACGACTAAATTGAAATACACAAACTTGAAATCATGCCTAACTGGAAATATTAAAACTTGAAATCATGCCTAAAATAGAAATATTAAAACTTGAAATCTGGACTAAATTGAAATTAGGATAAGTTTTTTTTTTTTTTTTTCCCTTCTTCTTCCTCAAATTCGAATTAGGGTTAGGTTTAATTTTCAGAAGATCTGGTCGACCACATCGCCGGCACACCCTGCTGCCGGAAGACACCCGGTCGTCGCTCCAACCAGCGACGGATGAACCAGCGGCGCACGACCCCCGTCGCGGCATCGCTTGGTCGTTCGTGGTCGTCGCTGGTTCGTGCGACCGACCAACCAACACCTGGTTCGTGGTCGACGCTGGTTCGTGGCGTGGCCCAGCTGCTTGTCGGCGCTCGGCGGCCGTCAACCATGCCGGCGAGAGAGAGATCACGGAGAGAGAGGGAGATCGGTGAGAGAGAGAGAGAGCAGAGCAGAGGAGAGGAGAGAGAAAGAAAAAGAAAAGAAAGGAGAGAGAGAGAGCTGATTTGGGGGTTTTTATATGAGGGCTTTTGAGTAATTTCTCAAAAACATGGTTAAAAACAATTAAAAGTATGGATGTGGTTAAAAAAGAAAATCCCATAAGTAGATGGATCAGTTTTGGCAATTTCCACTAAATTTCTAGGTGGTAACCGGTAATAAGCAAATTCCACTTTAGCTAACTATTATAAATTTTTATGTGATCATAAACAAATTCCGCCCTTGACTGGTGGCTATTTTTAGCAATTTTCACTAGTGGTATACAGGAACAGGAATACAGGATTATGGATTTTGTAAAAATAGTTTAGACATTTAGAAACGAAACGACGCCGTATAGTATATCCCGTAACTGGATTTTGTAATCCTAGTTACCAACACACTAGTACATTCTTTGCCAAAACCCCTCCACTTTTCATTTCACGAGCTAAACAAAAGAAGAAAAATGGAAGAGCTGAGAGTAGACAACTGCCCCAAAAACGACGACGTCGTCGAAGACGACGACGACCGACCAATGCTGAGCTCGCAAGCTTTAGCAGCCCTACAAGAGTTCTTCGCAGAGCAAACACAAGCCGTAGAGACCGATAGAACAGAAACAGAATCGGAGACAGTGACCTTGGTATCGGAAGATTGGAGGCTGAGCCAGTTCTGGTACGACGCCGAAACAGCGGAGACTGTAGCCAAAGAAGTCGTCTCTCTCTGCGGCGGTGCCGACTCCGACTGTCGCGTCGCCTGTATCGCTTGTCCCACTCTCTACGCCTATTTGAAGGTTTCTTTTATTTTTAGAATTTAAATGAATTGGTAGTTTTATATATGATTTTCTAAATTTTTTTTGAAAATTTGATTGCAGAAAATTGGTCCTGATGTGTCGGCCCAACTTCTTGAATTTGACAAGCGTTTTGAGCAATATGGAACTGATTTCACGTTTTATGATTACAACCTACCAGAAGATTTGCCATTGGAGCTCAAGCATACTTTCAGTATAATAGTTGCGGATCCTCCTTATCTGGTCAGATATTATACTTTTCTATATTTCTGAAACACTGAGTTTGTTGTATACTTGACATGTTACATTGGTTCTATCTTGATGCTGCTTTATTTTCATTTTTGCCTTGTGGTTTAACTATTGGGTTCGTCTCCGAATCCATGACAATGTAACTTGTATTTTGACATCTCCTTGATGTGTTATATCTCTGGCTTACTTAAGTTCTTTGTTATGGACATCTGTTGTACTTTGTGTCATGCATTAGACAAAGCAGCTGTGGATCAATGGGGTGTCAGTTTTTCTTCCATATTTAGCAAAACATTATAGGTTACGGGCATATCTTTTGTGTTTTTAATTAGTTATAGTGCCCATTATACATGTTATTGACCTTTTTATCGAGTCACATATGGTGGGAAACAGAGCTTTTACGAATTGAAAGAACTCTGTTTTATATTACAAAATTTAACTAACATACAACACTCACACTTGTATACACCATACACCTTACTCTATTCACTCGTCTACCACTCAATGCACACATTCATTCACTCACATACACTTTACACACACTTGCACTCAAGTGTTTGTTATTTCTTTTGCACAAGGGATGAATCACTCGGTCCCTATATATATATAGATACCTAGTAAGTCGGTTAGTTTGCTGACTTCGACATTTCTAGATGTCTCTAACCAATTGTAAGTTGGCTGAAATTTTTACAATGCAAGAGATGCTTCTAGAATGTCCGAGAAAGTCTTGCAAAAATCTTCAGCAGCTTGAGTAGATTCAAGAATGTTACAGAGAGAGAAAGTGTTGACTCTCAACAACATATGTTACAAAGTTGCCTCACTTCCTAGGTAGCAAGCAACACTAGGGACAGTCAGGTGAATGTAGACTGCCCCTCTAGCACAGTCACTGCTCTTATAGTGAGCCATGTGTACGAGTTTGGTTTTCACTGCCTGTCACTCATTCAGTTAAAGTGAAGAACACTCTTTTATCTTCAATTTACAAAATCTCCATTCAACAAACATTTTTAAACTTTCAATCAGTACATAGAAATAGTAATACCCTTGCCTCGATTTCGAACCCAAAACTGTTCTAATTTGCTTCTTTTCCTGCTCCATGGCATCACCCCTTTTCTTATATCAAAATTGTTTCTCTCTCCTTGATTTCACTAATTTGGAGATTGAGAGAAATGTTAAAGAGTGGGCTGCACTTTTGTTCACAGTTGAGGACAGTCAATTTTTCAATGGTAACTTGAATTGATTAACTGATTAATGAGGAATTTTTCATCCAAAAATTCTGCAGTTGCTAGTTCTGGCAGTATTTTCTTCCTTTCAATGCTAATGAAGAGATGAAACCTCTGGCTTTTCCGATTAGGAAGAGAAATGAAGAAAATTAAGAACTGAATTCTAAAACCCATTTTTGTAACTATGACTATCAAATCTAGAGTTAAAGAGTTTTTGAGTAAGAGAGAGGGGTAAAGGCCATGGCTTTTTCATGCATGTCATATAAGGTTGTTGGCTTTCATGATCAGGAGTTGATAGAGTTGATAGAGCCTGTGCAAGTGATATGGCTGAAGGATATGGTAGGCAGAGAGCGAGAGGGGGGAAGGCTATTTTGTAATGTTGGTAATGGTAGTTTTGTAAATAATGTAGAAGAAATGAAGAATATCCTTAGAGATAAAATGAAATGATCTATAGACGTGGCAGACTGGCAGCTAATAAGGGTACTGAGTGTACGGGTTAGCTGCTTTGGCGACTGATGCCTAGAAATTTCCCTTTTGTAGATGCATCTTTGGGGGTTACCCACTTCTCGTTTCTGGGATCATGTGAATATTGCTTTTAGTTTTGTTTTCAAATTACATGCTTTTTAATTGTAACTAATGATAATAGACTAATATGTATGGTGGCAGAGCAAGGAGTGTTTGGAAAAAGTTTCTCAAACAACTTCATTTCTTGCAAGACCGGGGAACTCTTACTTGCTTCTACTCACAGGTGAACATTGATACCTCATCTTTCCATGTTGACATAATGCTTAGGTAGTTAGGTGGTACTCCATTTAATGAAATACTGTCGTATACATTGTTTTAAATACTACATAAAATATGGTGGTGCCGGAGATAACTGCAGGAGGAGATTGTAATTGTGACCAATTTGTATTTGACAATTGTAAGGATTACATGGTATTAAAGAGTGAAAAAAATGACACATTGTTAATGTTTTCATTGATGACAACTATTAGTAATAGGTTTGAACAAATATCTATCAATAATTGTGAGTGATATTATTTTTGGCTTTTCATGTAAATTGATTCTGTGTGGTGCTTGCAGGTGAGGTGCAAAGGGATAGGGCTGCTGAGCTCTTAGGTTTGCGTCCATGTGGTTTTAGACCTCAACACTCCAGCAAACTTGGAAATGAGTTTCGTCTGTTCACAAACTATGACCCAGGAATGAGACTAGGAGGGTGGGAACAAGAAAATTGAGTGCATTTTTCTCTCTATACAAACTTAAAAGGTAGCTGCTATGAACTTTGCTTTTTTAATATTCATAATTGAAAATATGTACAAGTTAGTACAATGTAATTCAAGTTGATTAGCTTTAATGTTAACATAAGTTTTATAGAATGATCACGATGTGTTTAGAACAATGAATATCAAAATCATATATACCGAGTAAGAATCGATAATAGTCATCAAATTTTATATCAAATGTCTTTAAATCTAGGATCTTAACTAACTTAAGCTGACTAGATTGCCAAGCTTAACTAACTTAAGCTGACTAGATTGCCAAGCAAGCAAATTCTGTTAACTACAGTCTATGTAGATTGTAGTAGTTGGACTTGATGATCATCTGAGTAGCTAGTAGAGGCTTGACTACTTGATCATCAATGACTTTATAACTTGAGAGCAAATACTTGATCATTTGACCTTTAGCGTCATCATTGCAAATTTGCAATAGACTTGCATTGAATCACAACATCAGCAAAGCTATAAGCAGCAGCAGAATGACAGTCTTAATTTAAGGGAGTCTGTTCTAGAATTAAATGACTATTATTATCCTTAGTATGCATATAAAGTTCTTGTATTTAATATTTATTGTTGTAAACACATTATATGATTATTCTATAAAAATCATATTACATAGTTTCAATTCTTCTATTAATGAACATTGAATCTTATCAACTTCAACAAAATTATAACCATAGCAGAACATAATCAATATATATCCTTAAAAAAATATACGCTTTTAATCTTCCAAGTTACTCTTTGGGATAGACTTTGGTTCCAATTTATAGAGCCAAGAATGTCACACTGGTTTTGGTATCTAACATTTGTGAATTATGGACCACAGATTTAAGATGAGCCTGTTTCAACTGCAACAAGGATGATGGTGAGATGGGGCCTCTTCACTTTCAAGTTGCAGTCAATGGAAATTTCTGGCCACACTAATTGTTGTCAATGCTTATTCTGAAAGGAAAAATGAGAAAAGCATGTTTTTGCCAATTTTTCTTGTAACTTTTAGGTGTCTGTTTCCTCTTTTTATATTATTAAGTTTAACCTCCTTTTCACTCAAGCAAAATTTGTTTTGCAATTTTGGACCTGTAAATTATTAGTTGTGGTTATGAGATGATGGAGTTGTGTGTTTTTGATTTGACACTACTTTACTTAATTTTCAATTAATCTGATTATTGAAATGAAGATTCCTAATCGTCCATTCCTTTTTGCTTATTCTCAAGTTTACTAATTATTGGACAAGCATTCACACCATGGCAACAAACGAGAACACTTTCAGTCATGCAGTGAGTTAGCTGTATGATGATGCACTAGTAAACCTCACTAAAATCAACATTTTTTTCCATATGAATAACTTTCAACTTTACATTTGCTTTATTTTATTTTTTAATTTGTATATCATTCATTTCTGTGAATTTAAAAATTATAATATATACGGAAATTATCCTATCAGTGCATCCTGATAGAATTATATAAGGATATTGAATGTGAGTCACTCGTTTTACATACTTTGACTTGGTATGTATGCACTTGTCAAATCACTGTTATAAATGAGTAGCTCATATTCAATATCCTGATAAAGTTATATCAGTGCATCCTGATAGGATCGGGACCGTATATATATATATATAATTTTTCTACTGTCAATTCGTTTGGATATAAAATATATTAGGACGAAGAATGTGGACCATTAGATTTATATATTTTGACTCAAAGTGTATACATTTGTCAAAACTTCTCCATAATCTATGGTTCACATTTTTCGTCTTGATATATTTTATATTAGGATGAACTGATAGTAGAAAAATTATATATATATAATAATTTTTAAATTCACAAAAATGAATGATATACAAACTAAAAAATAAAATAAAGCAAATGTAAAGTTGAAAGTTATTCACGTGGAAAAAAATGTTGATTTTAGTGAGGTTTACTGCATACATTTTGAGTTAAAGTATGTAAATCCAATAGTCCATATTCTTCGTCCTGATATATTTTATATCAGCTCATACTAAAAATAAAAAGACTATGTATATAAATAAAATTAAAGTGTCAATCAAATCAAAACTTATTAATAAGTTGTCTAAACTAGATTTGGCTATTATGCAGTGAAAAAAAATCACTTCATGATGTAGTGATTTTTTTGGTAAAATTTAAGCCATTAGATGAAATAAAATTTGATCCAATGGTTTATATAAATATTTAATAAGAGAAATCATTTTAAAACAAAATAAAAATAAAAATGGGAAACCTATTAGATCGGTAATATCCTGCTCTTCTTCCCAAAGCCTCTCTTTCTCTCTCTCTCTCACTATTCTTCCCAAAGCCTCTCTCTCTTTGCTCCTCCTCACCCAAAAAACCCTAGCGATCTCAGATCCAGCAGGAGCCACTCTCTCTCGTCTCAGCTTATCTTCCCATTCTAATTTCCAATCATGGCGGATGTCGATCTTGAGGTGGCCATGGCGGCGCAGCCGACGAAAAGAACATTCAAGAGGTTCAGCTTCAGAGTTTTTGATTTGGATGCATTTCTTGACAGTTTACTCTTTCTCTGTCTCTCTGCTCCTCCTCACCCAAAAAACCCTAGCGGCCTCAGATCCAACATGAGCCACTCTCTCGTCTCAGCTTATCTTCCCATTCTAATTTCCAATCATGGCGGATGTTGATCCTGAGGTGGCCACGGCGGCGCAGCCGACGAAGAGAACATTCAAGAAGTTCAACTTCAGAGGTGTTGATTTGGACGCACTTCTTGACAGTCTACTGATGAGCTTGTCAAGCTCTTCCCTGCACGTGCTCGCACTTGCTTTGGATCTCCCTCTCTCTTGCCAGATCAAGCACTCAAACCTCGCAAGGTACATCCACTGTTGCTCGTCCTTTTGTTTTTCACTCTTTTTTTTAGAGTTCCACTTAAATGGCTTTCTATCATTTATTGATGATTGAATATTTTATATTGTTATAATTAGTGAGTCATTAATTACTCTTTACTATGCTTGATATCTTTTTTATTTTTTTATTTTAAAATTGTGGTTCAAAATGATGTATCAATTTTGGGTTTGAAGTTCTTATCTACATTTCCTTGGTATTGAAGGATTTGATCGCTTCTGGGTTTATTTATACGGAGTCGTATTGTGCGAAACTTTATTTATTTATTTTTTTTTTTGTAGCTGCAAGATCTCTTTAGGCAAGATGACGATGATTGACAAGCCGCTGTACCCCATTGCCGTTCTAATTGATGAGTTCAAGAATGAAGACATTTAGCTTCGATTGAACTCAATTCGGAGACTCTCCACGATAGCTCATGCCCTCGGGAAGGAGAGGACTCGGAAGGAGTTGATCTCATAATCTTTTGCTTGATCCTTCTGTCCGAGTAAGGATCACCAAGTTAATGACTTTGGTTCACAATGTCTATTAGCTTCACTTGGAAGTCATTGAAACGCTCACCTTTCTCCATCCTAATGGTCTCAAATTGAGTTTAGAGGACTTGGAGCTTGAAGTCCTTGACCACTTCGGTTCCCTCATGTGGCATTTCTAGGATGTCCCACGCCTCCTTGGCTATCCTAGTGTTTTGAATCAATTTGTATTGATTCTTGTTTATGGCACATAGGATGGCGTGCATCGCCTTCCTATTCCGCTTAAATGCTTCAAACTCTTGCGCATTCCATTGCACCTTAGGCTTGAGTACATCCTCCCCTTCACCCGTATTAGTCATCATCGGAGGAGCGTAGCCATCTTCAACCGCCATCCAAGCCCGGTCATAAATTTGGCATATGTACCACTCCATCTTGCCTTTCCAAGAGGCATAATTCACTCCGGTGAATAGAGGAGGTCTCGTGCTAAAAGCACCCTCGTTACCACCACTGTTTCCACTCATAGTGTTTATGAATGAATGAAATGAATGCAAATGTATGAATGATCAAAAAATGTAGGGAAAAATACCGTAGTACACGTAGTGGAAGCGAGACTAAAAATAGATTTAGTATGTTTTAAAATTTTTCATTTTTATGAACCTTAACCCTTTAATTAATTAACTATACATATCAAGTAACAAAAGTATAATACCTTTTGTCGCGTGATCCGATTGACTTACGTCGATGGTAATCCGCAAGATCTTCAATCCTAGCACGAACGTGAATCACCTAGGAGCGTGGTCTCCATTTTCTTTGAATTGAAAACCTGAGAATGGACAAACAAACTTTTCTTTTTCTTTTGTTAGTCACAAAACAATCAAAAGAATACAAAGATTATTCCGGTCACTTTTGAGTTCTCAATCTAATGATCGAAACTCGCGTGAACCTAATTCGATGTTGTACACACAAGCTTAATGATGAACAAGCAATTAGTGTACCATCAAAAGATTAATCTCCTCTCTCTTTTATGTCTTGATAGAATAATTAAACACTTTCTTTGAGTTTAGAAGAAGAAGAAAAATTGATTCAATGAACAAGTCAGTTGGCCGAATTCTATAACAAGTGTTATATAGGGTGGCCGAAATTTCTTCTCCTTTTTCCTTTAAGGTTGGCCGAAATCTACATGTGGTCCAATTAGGGTTGCCGCAATTCCTTTACAAAAAAGGATTTGTGTTGCACCCTAATCCACATCAACTTTAGACTTCTAACCCTAATACAACTCATAAATATTTTTATTCTATTATTGACTATAATAAAAAGACTTCTTATTTGATTAAATAAATAAACTTAATTATTTATTTTCTTACCAAACAAGTCTTTTAATTTTAGTATACACATAGTATAACTCTAGGAAACATATTTCCTAATCAGAAAAAGATTTTGTTTCTTAATTAAATAATTAATTAATAAATTAATTAATTAATTAATTAATTCTCATTTAATCAAACAATGAAACAAAATAATATATTTGGTTAATATTTTAACCTTGCCGCCCCACATGTATAAAATGGGCCATATATTATTTTCTTATTTCATTTAATCCATTGGACTGTAAATAAAAAGCCCACATGTGAACCAGACCCATTCTTACTAAAAAAAACAAGCCCACATGCCTTTTATTAATATATTAATATAATTGATCAGCCCATTAAACAAATAATGTGCAAATTATATTCTTAATATATTAAATGCAATTCTAGATGGACCCATAAATTGGTCCGGTAGAATATATCAAGTGATCCATGCAAGTCCGTGTGGATTGGGGATCTTGGCGGGCTATCTAAATTTAAGCTTCAATAGACATAACCTAATCACAATCAACAAATGATTCACTTAGGTCCGATCCATTAATTTTAACTCATTCCACTAAAGAGCTAAAATTGAACTCTTAAATAAAGATAGAATAAGAAGATGTTCCTCATTCATACCCTAGACAATTATGTTGAAGATAGTGTATCCTCGTTATTAATATCAGTAATCGCCAAGAGTTCATAGATCGCCTATAACTCTCCAAGTTACCATATTTACTCATATGACCACGTTTTGAACTTGGATATTTTGACTTGTCCAGAAGCCATGTTTTCAATAGTCACTATCGAAAACTCAACGTTGAGATTTAATATCCAATTACCTCAAAACATCCATATGATGATATTATACTCTCATTTAATAAATGGAGCCACGATGTCCATATCTATAAATGAAGTCCTCTATCGATTAACAAATGAATATCACCAAACTATCGAGGATAGACTATGCTATATAATCGTACTCATTGATAACTCAAATGATATCACTTGCAACCATAAGTCAATCATTTATCTCAGGATTAAGATAGACTCTCCGATTGTCCTGATAATGAAAAGACTATTATCTATTGACGGTTCTAGATAAAGCTTTTCATTGTGATCCAGTTCAATGCACCCAGTGCACTAGATTCTTTTACTCGAAGACACTCCGATGATTTTAGACTCATCATATCTCATTTGATCCCACTCAAATGCTAGCAAAAGAATTCTATAACTTTAACAAGATAAAGGTGCCCAACCTTTAACTTAAGTTGTGAACATTATTCAAGACTAACTAAAGAATTGTGTCTTCCTCATACATATCCAGATGTACGAACAATTCTTCTTTTCTCATAGTCTTTTGACCTTATGATTATTTACTTTGACAATTATAATATTAAACTATAAATGCTATAAGATTTGTTAAACCAAAAATCACTTTATTAATATGAAAAAGATTGTCAATTACAATATTATACTCTTGCTATTGAGCATAATCCTAACAATCTCCCACTTGCGATATAGCAAATGTGTCATATCTCTCATGCCCATGTTCTCTAGATGCCCATCGAAACTCTTCTGAGGTAGAGCCTTTGTGAAGGGATCCGCTAGATTTTCTGCTGACGCAATTTTGGTAATCGTCACATCACCTCTTTGAACAATCTCCCTTAAAAGATTATACTTTCTTTCAATGTGTTTTCCTCTCTTGTGACTTCTTGGTTCTTTCGAATTAGCCACTGCTCCACTGTTGTTACAGTAGATAGTGATCTGCTTATTCGCACTAGGAACCACTTCCAAGTCAATCAAGAATTGGCGGAGCCAAACAGCCTCTTTGGCAGCCTCGCATGCAGCAACATACTCAGCTTCCATGGTGGAATCAACAATACAAGATTGCTTGATACTCCTCCATATGACTGCTCCTCCTCCAATAGTAAACACAGCCCCTGATGTGGATTTTGTGGAGACAGAATCTGATTGGAAATCAGAATCTGTATACCCAACGGGAATCAAATCCCTTCCAGAGTATACAAGCATATTATCTCTCGTTCTCTTGAGATACTTGAAAATATGCTTGACTGCCGTCCAGTGATCAGGACCAGGTTTCGATTGAAACCTGCTAACTATGCCAACAGCAAAACAAATATCTGGTCTAGTGCAGAGCATTGCACATGAGACTTCCAACTGCCGAGGCATATGGAGCTCTACTCATGAATTGCTCTTCATGCTCATTCTTAGGAACTTGTTCCTTAGAAAGCTTGATTCCATGTCTGAAAGGTAACATACCTTTCTTGGAATCTTGCATGGAAAACCTAGACAAGATCTTGTCTATGTATGAA
This sequence comes from Acer yangbiense, assembly GCA_008009225.1. Classification (NCBI taxonomy): domain Eukaryota; kingdom Viridiplantae; phylum Streptophyta; class Magnoliopsida; order Sapindales; family Sapindaceae; genus Acer; species Acer yangbiense. The sequence continues at coordinate 32,363,144 of CM017767.1, forward strand.
GCTTGGATAATGCAATCGTTTTATTCTTTCTATCCCTTATTACTTGGATACCTAGAATAAAACTTGCTTCTCCTAAGTCCTTCATATCAAATTGTTTTGCTAACCATTCTTTTACTGATGTCAATACACCTACATCGTTTCCAATGAGTAGTATATCATCAACATAAAGAATCAGGAAAACCAACTTGTCGCCCTTAATCCTTTTGTATACACAAGGTTCGTCAGGATTCTGAATAAATCCAAAACCTTTGACAGCTTGATCGAACCTTATGTTCCAGGATCTGGATGCTTGCTTTAATCCATATATGGATTTCTACAACTTGCATACCTTTTCCATTTGGCCCTTTTCAATGAATCCTTCTGGTTGCATCATGTAGATGCTTTCGTCAAGACTTCCATTAAGGAAAGCTGTCTTGACGTCCATTTGCCAAATCTCTAGATCTAAAGATGCTGCAATGGATAAGAGTATCCTAATGGATTTAAGCATGGCCACAGGAGAGAAGGTTTCCTCGTAATCGATACCTTATTTCTGTGTATACCCTTTAGCTACCAATCTAGCTTTAAAGGTTTCCACCTTTCTATCCATACCTATTTTCCTCTTGTATACCCATTTGCACCTAATGGGTTTTATCCATTTAGGCAAGTCTACAAGGGACCAGACTTTGTTATCGAACATAGATTCAATCTCAGATTGCATTGCCTTTTGCCAATGGCGACTATCAACATCCTCCATTGCTTCCTTATACGTGTAGGGATCATCGTCGTCCAGGAGATTCTCCACTGATTCTCCCAGACCGATGTATCTTTCGGGTTGTGTTCTCACCCTCCCACTACGATGAGGAATGGTAGGTTGTTGATCTTGTGTTGGATCGGAACTTACAATTGGGTTAGGTTGTGTAACCTCTCATGGAATTGTATCTCCTGACATCTCATTCAGGACAATTCTACTTCTAGGCACAAAATCATTCATATAGTCCTTTTCCAGAAATTTAGCATTTGTCGAAACAAATACTTTAAGATCTGAAGGACTATAGAAATAATATCCTTTAGTTTCTTTTGGATACCCTACAAATATACATGTTTCCGAACGGGGACTCCATCTTTTCTGTCTTTCCTTTTAACACATGCGCAGGACAACCAAATATCCTTAAGTGTTGTAAACTAGGCTTGCGCCCAGTCCACAACTCATGCTGTGTTTTAGGAACGGACTTAGATGGTACATCGTTTAGAATGTATATAGCAGTTTGTAAAGCATATCCCCAAAAAAAAATATGAAGTGTTGAATAACTCAACATAGACCTAACCATATCCAAAAGAGTTCTATTTCTCCTTTCTGCTACCCCATTCTGTTGAGGTGTACCTGGTGCAGAAAACTGAGAAACTATCCCATTATCAATAAGATATTGCTGAAACTCACCAGATAGATATTCTCCACCACGATTAGATCTCAAGATTTTTATGTGTTTCTCAAGCTGATTTTCTACTTCAGCTTTGAATGCTTTGAACATGTCAAAAGCATCTGACTTATGTCGCATGAGATACACATAGCCAAATCTCGAGTAATCATATGTGAAGGTGATAAAGTACTCATATCCACCTCTAGCTTGAATGCTCATAGGTCCACATACATCAGTGTGTATCAATCCTAAACATTCAGTGGCTCTTGCACCTTTGGCCGAGAACGACCTTTTGGTCATTTTACCTTCTAAACAAGATTCACAAGTTGGTAGATCATCAACCTTTAAGTCACTTAAAGGTCCGTCACATACCAATCTTTTAATCCTATTAAGGTTAATATGACCTAGGCGTAAATGCCATAGGTAGGTTTCATCTATTGATAATTTTACTCTTTTATGATCAGGTTTCGTTAATTCTGTGTCTAACGAGTGAGAGATATTTCTATGCAAAAAGTATAGACCATTTTCCAATGTACCTTGGCAAATAATTTTGTCATTCTTACTAATAATAAAAACTTTATTAAAAGTAACCGAATATCCAAATTTATTCAAACAAGAAACTGAAATTAAATTCCTCTTGAATTGAGGTACATAATAAACGTCTGTCAAATCTAAATGCCTTCTAGAATCCAAATAAACTCTAATATCTCCCACTGCACTTGCAGACACTAACGTTCCGTTGCCCAAGCGCAAATTGATTTCATTCTTACTCAGCCTTCTCCTTTCTTGGAACCCCTGCAAGGAATAACAAACATGATTAGTGGCTCCAGAGTCTATGATCCAAGAATCAGTAGAATCTGCCAGAAAACATATTTCAAGATAATTAACATTACCTTCTTCCTTCTTGTTCTATGACTTTGGGCAATTTCTTTTCCAATGTCCCTTTTCACCACAAAGGAAGCATTTCCCTTTGATCTTGGTTACTTTCTTGGTCTCCTTCTTGGTAGGCCAAAGTTGCTTTTTCTTCTGTTGTTTCTTGACCTTCTGACGGGTCTTAACAGTAGCAACTTTACCAACCATATGAATCTCTTGACCCTTGCCTTTCACAAGGATCTTTTCAGCACTTTGAACATCTTGCATCAGGCCTTGTAAGGTGTATTCCTTTTTGTTCAAAGTGTAATCCAATTTGAACTGATCAAAGGAATCTGACAATGAATTGACAACCATATCAATTTTTGTCTCACCATCTATCTCAGCGCCATGCAGTTCAGCAATGTTGAGATGTGCTATGACTTTCATCATGTGATCCTTCACAGCCTGTCCAGGTTTCATTCTAAGATTCATAAAAGCAGTCACTGCCTCTCTCTTAGTCGTCCTGGACTTCATAGCAAACATCTCCTCTAGAGACATCATTATATCAGCAGCGGACTCCATTCCTTCATGCTGCTGTTGCAACACGTCGGAGATAGTGGCCATAATGTAACATTTGGCCATATCATCTGAAGTCTTCCACTGCTCATACTCATCTCTATACATTATGCTAGATTCATTATTAGGAGCAGGTGGTTTAAGAGTAGTTAGAACAAACTTATGTTTTTCACTTTGCAGCAACAACCCAATTTTCCTTTTCCATGTGACATAATTATCTCTGTAAGGATTCCCTTTTGTTGATTGGTTTATTTCGTGGTCAAACCACAAGTTGGGGTTTAGTTGTAAGGGTAGTCTAGGTGATTAGTTGAAGATCAAGACCCTTTCCAAGACCTCAAGGTTGATAAGCACCAAAGGTAAACTTCTATGTGCTTAATTTGCTTTGAAGAGATTAGTCGCACACACACATTCACATCTCATGCATAATTCATTCTCTTGTATGTTGTGTATGTGTTGTTATTTTGTGCTCATTAATGCTCATTAACATCTCTTCTTGCATGCTTTACATGATTGCATCTTGTATGACCAATGCCATGCCATGCATGTTCTTAAGATTTCATACATAGTGACAGGCGCTGTTGGAAGCGTTGTTGGAAGCGCTGTTCGTACAGCGCCCATCCTGACCTGGTCGAAAATGCATTTTTAAATGCATCAGGTCTGATGCAATTTTGGAAGGCGCTGTACAGGCGCTGTACAAGCGCTGTACAAAACGTTGTTCGTACAGCGCCCCTCTGTTTTCCCGTGAGAACAGAGTAGGGGCGCTGTACAAGAGGCGCTCTACGTACAGCGCCCAAGGCAAAAATAGGGACAACTTTTCAAAACGACCACACTTTGGTTTGTCACCCTATATATATGCCACTTTGACTTTAGGTCAATTAAGTGAGTTGATTTTCTGATTTCATACTTAGAATATTTTTCAAGTAAAGAAAAATACAAAGAACTCACCTTTAACCACTCAAATCAAATCCTTTGTGCATCAAAGTTCATATTGCATCTTCTATGTCTAGATAGAAAGCATCCATGATTGGGTTTGCATCATCACAACTTGCTTGGTAAGATTTTGATTAAGTTCATCTTATTTGAGTATTCTTATTATCAAGCTATTCTCTTTAATTTACTTGTATGTTTTGATCATATGATAAATACAAGATTAGAGAATTAATTGTGATGAATTGATTGAGTGTTGTTTGTGATAGCTAATTAGGTTTTTAATTAATCTTGATTAGCTAAGCTATTTGACATGTCATCTAGCACTTGATATCTAGGATTGATTTAAATTGATTATATCATCATCCTAGATAAGCATCTAAGGTTCCCTAGCCTTGTTTGTTAATTGAATATTCATACATATTCACATAGGGTTGTGCATCTCTTTTGAGAGATTGAAGTCTTGTGTGATTGACCGGGATTAGGTCGGACACCGAGAACAGGTGGTCACACAAGCAAATTGGAATAGGGTTGCTAATAAAGGCCCGCTGGGTAGAAGTGAGGGGTTACAAACCGGAGTGTTAGACGAGGTCTACATAGGTTGTAAACTTCATTTCAATTAGTGATTTCGAGTTCCGAGTGTGGCGCACTAAACAGCCCGTGGTTTTTCCCAGTGGTTGGGTTTCCACGTAAACATCAAGTGTCATTTATTATTTCCGCATCTTATTACACTTGTATGTATTTTTGACTTGCTAGGGGTATTTTCGTAAAATTGACATGCACGCGAAAATTGGGTAATAATTAGATAAAATCTATTCACCTCCCATCTAGCTTTATATATTAAACACACCATAGAACATTGAATTCCTTTCAATCTCCAGTTAAAGTGTTATCTTTCAGGATGTTCATAAGTGATGGGGTCATAATTTCTGAATAAAACAAAACATATATAAGTAAATAATCATGATAAAGCACTTTTAAATATTTGTCTTGAATTAAATAAATAACTCAATCATAAAAATTCAACGGTGATCCAACACCCATAAACGTTACGCATCCCTTGGGAGTTCGCACCATTTACTAGTTAGACTAGGTCCCACCTAATTGTTAACATAACAACCAGCGTTTTCAATTTTAGCCTTGCAATTTTTACTGACAAGAACTCTTGGGAGGATATCAATAAAATTACATTGAGTGTGTTACCAAGATATCGACCCTCAATTTTCTCTCACAAAAATCCCTCCTTGGGGAGTAGATCTCGTTTGAGTCCATTGTCTAGTCTATCCTTGTAAGGAAGTATGTTGCTAAATTCCATTCATGGACGCCCCTTGGGGGGATTACCATAAATAATAAAGCTCAACTAACCTTGGAGGCCATAGGTGTTACAAAAACACCTTCTCCCACTCAATTATTTAAGGTGTGTGATTAAATCCCATAGAATGATTTACCAAGTTATCTAGATGCCAATTTAGATACCTAAATCATTCAATGTATGTTCATACCAAAAGAGATATATGAGTGGCACTCCTATTCTATATGTCATGTTATCATACAATAACAAATATTGTAATATTTATGCAAAAAATAAATAGCATCAATTTTGGTCCATCCTAGAAAAGCAAGTAAATTACAATTGTTTAGGAATACAAGATCTTCAAGTGGCCATCAACCATACGCTCATCCCTCGGCATCCTCCCATGGGCGAACACACCCCATAACCCCACAAAGGGGCTGCTGTGCGCAGCCCATGAGGCCACATAGGGCTGCCGTGCGCAGCCCACCAAGATTTGGGCTTGCCATGCGCAACCCAATCCACTCCTAGGGTGCGCACAGTGCTCGTTCTCGGTTCCGGTTGCTTCCTTTTTCTTCAAGTCTTCGAATCTTCAATACTTGAACATATTACAGCAGTATTTAAACTAATAAAATACTGCAGTATTTTTTTTTTTTTTTTAATCACTGCAGTACTTTTTACAAAAAAAAACTGCACTTAAATTAAATAAAAAACTGCAGTAAAATACTGCACTTAAAATTAAAATTAAAATAAAACCTAGCAACTACCAAGAAGGAATTATGGCGATGATAGACTACCCTTCTTGTTACAATTCCATAACAAAAATACATTGAAAATCTAGGACCAAAATCGAGCAATAACAATCCACATAATAACATATATAAAACCATACATCCACATGTAATTATATATGCGAATACCTAGAGTGCCATCTCTTTCTAAACATGCATAATCACAATAAAAAGAAATAGATTCACGTATATATACGTTAATTAATTAAAAGGGTTCAACCAAGGCTCTGATACCAATTGTAGGGAAAAATACCGTAGTACACGCAGCAGAAGCGAGACTAAAAATAGATTTAGTATGTTTTAAAATTTTTCATTTTTATGAACCTTAACCCTTTAATTAATTAACTATACATATCAAGTAACAAAAGTAGAATACCTTTTGTCACGTGATCCGATTGACTTACGTCGATGGTAATCCGCAAGATCTTCAATCCTAGCACGAACGTGAATCACCTAAGAGCGTGGTCTCCCTTTTCTTTGAATTGCAAACCTGAGAATGGACAAACAAACTTTTCTTTTTCTTTTGTTAGTCACAAAACAATCAAAAGAATACAAAGATTATTCTGGTCACTTTTGAGTTCTCAATCTAATGATCGAAACTCGCGTGAACCTAATTCGATGTTGTACACACAAGCTTATTGATGAACAAGCAATTAGTGTACCATCAAAAGAATAATCTCTTCTCTCTTTTATGTCTTGATAGAATAATCAAACACTTTTCTATGAGTTGAGAAGAAGAAGAAAATTGATTCAGTGAACCAGAGGGGTGGCCGAATTCTATAGCATGTATAATATAGGTGGCCAAAATTTCTTCTCCTCTTCCTTTAGGGTTGGCCGAAATCTACATGTGGTCCCATTAGGGTTGCCGCAATTCCTCTACAAAAAAAAGGATTTGTGTTGCACCCTAATCCACATCAACTTTAGACTTCTAACCCTAATACAACTCATCAGTATTTTTATTCAATTATTGACTATAATAAAAAGACTTCTTATTTGATTAAATAAATAAACTTAATTATTTATTTTCTTACCAAACAAGTCTTTTAATTTTAGTATACACATAGTATAACTCTAGGAAACATATTTCCTAATCAGAAAAAGATTTTGTTTCTTAATTAAATAATTAATTAATAAATTAATTAATTCTCATTTAATCAAACAATGAAACAAAATAATATATTTGGTTAATATTTTAACCTTGCCGCCCCACATGTATAATCGTACTCATTGATAACTCAAATGATATCACTTGCAACCATAAGTCCATCATTTATCTCAGGATTAAGATAGACTCTCCGATTGTCCTGATAATGAAAAGACTATTATCTATTGACGGTTCTAGATAAAGCTTTTCATTGTGATCCAGTTCAATGCACCCAGTGCACTAGATTCTTTTACTCGAAGACACTCCGATGATTTTAGACTCATCATATCTCATTTGATCCCACTCAAATGCTAGCAAAAGAATTCTATAACTTTAACAAGATAAATGTGCCCAACATTTAACTTAAGTTGTGAACATTATTCAAGACTAACTAAAGAATTGTGTCTTCCTCATACATATCCAGATGTACGAACAATTCTTCTTTTCTCATAGTCTTTTGACCTTATGATTATTTACTTTGACAGTTATAATATTAAACTATAAATGCTATAAGATTTGTTAAACCAGAAATCACTTTATTAATATGAAAAAGATTGTCAATTACAATATTATACTCTTGCTATTGAGCATAATCCTAACAAAAAACACACAAAATGCAAAACACACCAAATTAAGCAATGATCACCTAAGTGTATCTAGGAACTCGCTCTGATACCAATTGAAACAAATATGGCGTGTTATAATATTATCTAGAGGGGGGAGGGTGAATAGATTTTAATTCGATAATTACCAAATTTTCGTGATTAGTCAATTTTACAAAAATAACCCCAATCTAGTCAATATAATAAATCAAGTGTAAATTGCGGAATTTAAATGACACTTTATTTTTACATGGAAACCTTCAACAAGGAAAAACCACGAGCTGTTATGTGTGTTAGGATTATGCTCAATAGCAAGAGTGTAATATTGTTTTTGACAATCTTTTCATATTAATAAAGTGATTTCTGATTTAAACAAATCTTATAGCATTTGTAGATTGAATATTATAATTGTCAAAAGTAAATAATCATAAGGTCAAAAAACTATGAGAAAAGAAGAATTGTTCGTACATCTGGATATGTATGAGGTAGACACAATTCTTTAGTTAGTCTTGAATAAAGTTCACAACATAAGTTAAATGTTGGGCACCTTTATCTTGTTAAAGTTGTAGAATTCTTTTGCTAGCATTTGAGTGGGATCAAATGAGTTATGATGAGTCTGAAATCATCGAAGAGTCTTCGAGTAAACAAATCTAGTGCACTAGGTGCATTGAATAGGATCACAATGAAATACTTTATCTAGAACAGTCAGTAGATAAAAGTTTTTTTCATTATCAGGACAATCAGAGAGTCTATCTTAATCCTGAGATAAATGATGGACTTATGGTTGCAAGTGTTATCATTTGAGTTATCAATGAGTACGATTATATAGCATAGTCTATCCTCGATAGTTTGGTGGTATTCATTTGTTAATCAATAGAGGACTTCATTTATAGATATGGACATCGTGGCTCCATTTATTAAATGAGAGTAGAATATCATCATATGGATGTTTTGAGGTATTGGATATTGAATATTAACGTTAAGTTTTCGATAGAGTCTATTGAAACATGGCTTCTGGACAAGTCAAAATATCCAAGTTCAAAATGTGGTCATATGAGTAAATATGGTAACTTGGAGAGCTATAGGCGGTTTATGAGCTCTTGGCGATTACTGATATTCTTCACGAGGATACACCATCTCCAATAAGATTGTCTAGGGTACGAATGAGAAATATTTACTTATTCTATCTTTATTTAAGAGTTCAATTTTAACTCTTTAATGGAATGAGTTAAAATTAATAGATCGGACCTAAGTGAATCATTTGTTGATTGTGATTAGGTTATGTCTATTTGTTAGGATTATAGTTTGTGTTGGCATAAATTCCATATCAAAACGTGTTTCTCTTGTAATGTTTAGTGGTTTATATATTGAAGATTTAAGAAGACGAAGAATGTCTCAACCACAATTCTTGCAAGAAGCCGGCATTAAAGAGATATGTGCATCATTGATCATCAAAGGTAATATAAGACCTCATATCTCTTACAAGGCTAGGCACACACACACACATGGCATCCTTGTGTGTTCCTTCATGGTTAAACATCATTGATATAACACATTCACATACTTGATAATATATGCTCATGCATTTATACTATCTTGACAAACTTTGCTTATTGCATGTTCTAGGACGATGTCTAGGAAATAGCATATGTGTGTGTCTTTGTGTTTGTATGTTTTCGTAATTTTGTATTTGGACTTGAATATGTTCTATTATGATTCCTTATTGAGTTCCAGTCGTTTCGGTTACTCATTCATAAGATTTCGAGTCCAAACGATGTAGCTACGCTATTTTTCGTTCTCATTCATTGAGTTGACTCCATCGTCATTTTCCGAGATGATTTCTCAACCATTTTTCAAAGTTGTGTAGTTGTCATCGTGCGTAAGAGAGTCACGGTTCGTAATCCAAAAACAGATTCGAAATCGGAGTTTGGATGCCCAAGATACGGCTGAAGAACCGAGGGAGCACGCGAGAGAGGTAAGTGGCCGTGAGGCCACTTGGCCCACACCGTGGGCCCCACGGCCAGAGGGGCTCTCTGCCCCCGTGAGGCCCACGCGCCCCCCACGGCCTAGGGTGACGTGGCCTCACCTGATTGGCCCATTTTGCCCCTTCTCTCTCCTCCTTTAAATTCCCTCCTCTCTCTCCATTTGATTTTCAAGAAGAAAAATTCCAATATTCCCGTCAGTCTTCTCCTCTGAATTTTCTCATCTTCCAAACATCATATCTCCCTCATCCGGAGTCGGATTTGAGTGATTCGAATTGGAGAACATTCGTAATTGAGTCCTCTATCATTTTCAAGTGGTTTGGTGGCTGTTTGATCGAGTTTTCTATTGGTTCCACACAGAAATCCGAACCAGCTGTTGAATCAAAGGTATTGGACTTATCTTTGGGATTTCTTTCTTTTTAACCTTCAATTTGCTTGGGGTTTCTTCTTCTATATGTATGTTTATGTTTGGTAAAAGCTATTGAGAAAGATAGCTTCATAATCATTCTAATTGAAAGTCAATTTATAGACAAATGTGGACTAGTTTCTATGATTCTAGGTTTTTCACATGTTTGTGAGTTGTATTGTGATTAGAATGGCATCTTAGGTTGTTTGTAACTTGATTGAATCAATTTTGTGATAAATGACCTTGAGATTTGATTTGATCCTTTGATTGATGAAATCTAGGATTATTGAATTTGTTTGTGTTTTAGAGCAATCTAGGATTTGATTGATTTATATCTTGAATCCTTGCTCTATATTTTTTGCTAGAATATTGATTGATTAAATCTCATATTTCTAGCATTTTATTGTATGTTGATTGCATCTTGAACTTGTACTTCATGAATATATTTTGATTTAAGTGTTGTATGTGTGAATGAGACTTTGAGCTTATGTGTTTGATGTTTCACATGCTTTAGGTTTTATTCTTGTATTTTGCATCTAGACTTTATTACTTGTGGTATCACATGTTTAGGTCTATTTGTACTATAGAATATATTGATCACATGTTCTATGTTGATTTGATTGTTTGCATCATTTGCATTCACATGATCACACTAGGAAGTCCTTGTAAAAGGCATGAAGTCTTGGTTAGAGTCGGGATGACTCGGATAGCCAAGCAAGAAGACTTGCCTAGAGTCGGGATGACTCGGATAGGTAAGCAAGAAGTCATGGCTAGAGTCGGGAGGACTCGGATAGTCATGCATGGGAGGCTCCCTAGAGGCAAGAGTGCCTTGGATAGGGAGTTGGCTATTATATTGGTAGGCTTAGGCGTATGGTTAGACATAGACTCCAAAAGAGCGGGGTACACAGGAGGTGTATGCACTCTTGAGGAATTTCTAATCTTCCATCAATGTTGGTTTTGTGTGTTGTCCAATATATGGTGGTTTCACATCATTGAGGGATCTCATACTTTCCAATAGGGTTGGGTAGACTTAGACTCCACTAGGTTGGGTGAGCTAAAGATTGGTCACTTTGTGGATTCTCTATTTTTATCATCCAATATATATAGTACCCTAATGGTTGTATTTCAACCCGTAGATGTTTCCTCTTTGGAGGTTTTACCACATTAAAAAATCTCTTGTGTTAATTCTTCCTATCTCTATCTTTTATATTTTATTTGTGTATGTTATTATCTTGTTTCATATTACTCACTTATGATGTATATTGAAGTAAGTATTTGTAAAGTGTGATTTATGAATTCATTCTTTAGATCATTTTTGTATATTTGATTCTTTTGTATATTGTAATTTTTGTATAGTGATATTTGATCACTCTTGTAACTAGTTGAACATCTATTGAAATACAAGCTTTATTTGTTGTTGTGTTTATTTGTTTTTATACCTCACACAACTAGGTGATATACTTAGACCTTGTGCACATGATTATATTCTCATATTGTCCATGTATGTCTTTCTTGGTTTATTTTGTTGTGTGTAAGGCTACCTTAAGGGACAAACGAGAGTTTGTTTAAGGGATTGGAAAAAGGTGTAAAAACCTATTCACCCCCCCCCCCCTCTCTCTCTCTCTCTAGGTATGCCTTAAGCAATTTAACTACGTTTGTATACTTTCACTATTGAAGCTTAAATTTAGATAGCCCGCCAAGATCCCTAATCCACACGGACTTGCATGGATCACTTGATATATTCTACCGGACCAATTTATGGGTCCATCTAGAATTGTATTTAATATATTAAGAATATAATTTGCACATTATTTATTTAATGGGCTGATCAGTTATATTAATATATTAATGAAAGGCATGTGGGCTTGTTTCTTTTAGTAAGAATGGCTCTGGTTCATATGTGGGCTTTTTAATTAAAGTCCAATGGATTTAATAAAATAGAAAAACAATATATAGATATATTAATGGCACATGGCCGAGATATATATATGATATTATATTGTTTTATTTTTATTATTTGATTAAATAGAAATTAATTAATTGATTAATTAATTATTTAATTAAAAATCAAAATCTTTTTCTGACTAGGAAATATGTTTCTTAGTAGTATACTATTGTGGTAGTATAATAAATATAAAAGATTTTATTTGGTAAGTAGATAAATAAGGGATTTATTTATCTAGTCAAATTAGGAAGTCTTTGATATAGTCACAAAAACATTGAAGAGTTGGATTAGGGTTTGGAATTCTAAGGAAATCTACCTAGAGTTAGGATTTTGGTCAAAAGGCAAAAATCATATTTGGTAGAGGAATTCGGTCACCCTAATTATGATATGCAAGTTGAATTCTAAGATATATATATTATATATGCACGTTTAATTCGGGCAGCTATATATAATATATATACAAGTTGAATTCAGGTGCAAGATATATATAGCAAGATATGCAAGTTTAATTGGTGCAGCTATATATATTATTAGATGGCAAGAAGAATTTGAGCAACATATATATATTATTATTATATGGCATGAAGAATTCGTGCAGCAGAGATATAAAGAATATATATATATGAATAATATGACAAGGGGATTCGCATATAACTATATATATATATATATTAGTTGGAAAAGAGAATTCCGTCTATGATATATATATATATATATTCTACAAAGAGAATTCGGTAACCCTAAAGGCTTGCTTGAGAGTTATTTTTCTTTAACTTGAAAAATAGAATCCAACTCTTAGATTAGTGTGGTTTTTCGGCCAAGAGGAATAGAGAGAAAAATTTGTTCTTATTTCGATAGTGCACTAGTTACTTTTACATCAAAAGGTTTTGTGCATAATTTCGAATAAGGTTCATGCGAGTTTCAATCTAAAGATTGTGAATTCAAAAGTGACCGGAACATTCTTTGTTGTCCCTTGGAACTTGTTGTAACTAACGAAAAAGAAAAAGTTTTGTTAATCCATCCTCAGGTATACAATTCAAAGAGAAAGAAGACCACGCTCCTAGGTGATTCACGTTCGTGATTGGATTGGAAGATCTTGCGGATTACCATCTACGCAATGTCAATCGGATCACGCGACAAATGTATGATATCTTTAGTATTATATGTTAATTAATTAGAGGGTTAAGGTTCAAATTATGGAAAAATTTTAAACTATACTAAACTCGATTTTAGTCTCACTTCCGCTGTGTGACTGTATTTTTCCCTACAATGTGCACCATACACGATCCTCGAAATCACTATTTGTAATGATGTCCACAATCTAGGTTGACCTTAACCATTCTCGGTCACTAACCCACCACTACTACCCGTAGGCCTTTAATAGCAACCTTAGATCAATTTGCTTGCGCACTAAGCCACCTTAGCCACATGACTTACTTCTCAATGAAGAGATTAAACAACCTATGTGAATATGCTAAGATATCCAAATATGCAATTAATGTTAAGTTTCACTAAATACTTTTTAGGATTATAAAATGTCAATTAAATCAATATTAGATATTAATTGCTGTATGTCATGGCATAAAGCATAGCTATATAAGATAAATCAATCCTAGGTATAGCTATCACAACACAACACTTAATCAAAACAATACAATAATCTCTATCTTGTATAATAGAATATGATCTAAGAACATAAAAGTAATTAAAGAGATTTCTTTTGAAGTAAAACACTAAAATTAGATGAAATTAGTGAAAAACTTACCAAGATATGTGTGTTGAGTAAAACCCATGCAAGAAAGCATCCTAGATAAGCTAGATGATGCTAGATGAAGTTTGATACATATGAAAATGGTTTTGAGTGTTTAAAGGTGAGTTCTTGATTGATTTTCTCTCAAGTATATCTCATTTTCTCTTTAGGGTTCTTGGAGTCAAGGAACTAACTTCTGATAATGAGATAATGATGTATTTATAGACATCAAGAATATGGCAGGTGAAAAGTCAAGTTTGCCCCTGAAATGCGCCATCGACAATTTCAAAACCACCGATCCAACCGCCAAATTGAACATGAGAGAATAGGGTAACAATGGCAGTTTCATTCAATGGTTTCATGGCCGTTGAATCCAACCGTCGATTTAAGACCGAGATATTTAAATCAATCAGGTCTCATCGGCGGTCGGGGCCATCGATCATTACCGCAGAATCACTCTAGAATCTTCTGGAATCAAACGGTTGTTCCATTCAGCAGTCAAGGCTGTCGATCAAACCGCAGTTTCACCAATTGTGGTGAAACCAAATGAGAAGCTAAGGGCATTCTCCAAAGGCGATCCTCGCGCTAAACCAAACACACCATCGTGCATGAGTGGACATTTTTGAACAATATTCGGGAAACAAATTACTAGACACACTAACACACAACAAGATACAACAACAAAGTGCAAGTGTGAAATGTGACATGTGAAGAGAATGCACACAAGAGTAATGTACACATATGCAAACATGATAAGTGTGTGTGTGCAACTAAGTCTCTTCAATGAAAACTAAGTACAAGAGATATACCTTTGGAGTGTTTATCATCTTGAGGTCTTGAGATGACATTTGAGCTTGATCACCAATCACCTAAGCTACCCTTACATTTCAAACCCCAATTGTGGTTTGTCACCGAAATAAGCCAATCAAATTTTGAGGAACTTACAGTTCAAATATAAAAATTAATAGGGTTTTATTGAAAAGTAACCCTTTTTGGATGGTGAAATTGAAAACTAACTCATTTTTGAAAAAATTGCAAAACTAACTCATTTTTTAAGCATAAGTACCATTTTACCCTTACTTACTCAATTTTATCTTCTACTCATTCTATGTCTATTAATCCTCTCATTCTTTTCCTTTACTCCTTTACTCACTATTTTCTCTCCTCACCACACACACCTTCGACAGCCCCTACATTTCTCCAGTCAATTTTTTTTTTCCTTTTGTTCTCTCTTCCTTCATTTGTCGAAATTAATCAAATCCAACTCGAAATTACTCTATATTGTGTTGAAAGCTTTGGTTCATCATCAACCACAAAGGTTCCTTCTTTGAAGCTTTGAGGTGAGTTTTGTTTTTGAACTTTTTACTTTATATTATCTTCAATCTTCGATTTAGTTGATTGTGTGTATTATTTTTGTGAAAATAGTTTACATTTACATAATAAAGCATGGGTTATTCCTTGGTACAAACTAAATATCCACTAAGCATCACTTCATTTATTATTATTATTTTGTTTCCTCTTTTTCAAATTGATTTATAAAATATAGTAATTTGTTATTAGTTCAATAAGTATGTTATTAACTACGGTAATCAAATTGGGTCCATAGCTCAGTGGTAGAGCATTTGACTGCAGATCAAGAGGTCACCGGTTCGAACTCGGTTGGGCCCTTTTTTATTTTTATTTTTTTTTTTTAAAAGGGGAAATTGCACAAACTTACCCTAACGTTTCCCATTATGGCATAATATTCAACTAATGCCTTTAATTGCACAGACAACCCCTCATGTTAGTCAACTTTGTTTAAAAATAGCCATTGACCATGATTTTTTTTTTTGAAAGCCCAAAATTACCACTGCACTTTATTACAAAAAAAATATTAATTGCCCTTTATTTAAAACATTATCTACTTTAAATTATTATAATATAAAAAATAAATACTAAACATAATCCTTTTTAAATAAAAAAAAAATTCAAAAATAATATATTAAAAAAAACAATTTAAGAAAACGTTATTTTGAGAAAATACAATTTAATAATATATTAAAAAAAACGTTATTTTGAGAAAATATAATTTAAAATTATGCAAGTCCAATATGAATAGTGGTAATGTGTTACATATTTTTGAATTTTTTTTGTTTTTATTATATTATTTTTGAATTTTTTTTTATTTAAAAAGGATTATGTTTAGTATTCTAAACACAAATATAAATCAAATCATCAAGAGTTTGAAATAAAAATATGATCATTTGTCATAATAAAATACAGTAGCACCGAAAATTTGTTCAATGTTTATCTTTATAAGACAAAATAATTTGACTCAATATAAATTACGCATTATATTTTGGTTCAAAAATTTTAAAAAATATATACTAAACATAATCCTTTTTAAATAAAATATATATATATGTTTTAAATTTTAAAAATATGTAGCACATTACCACTATTCATATTGGACTTGCATAATTTTAAATTATATTTTCTCAAAATATCGTTTTTTTTTTGTTTTTTTTTAATATATTATTAAATTGTATTTTCTC
Organism: Acer yangbiense; assembly: GCA_008009225.1. Taxonomy (NCBI): domain Eukaryota; kingdom Viridiplantae; phylum Streptophyta; class Magnoliopsida; order Sapindales; family Sapindaceae; genus Acer; species Acer yangbiense. Next base: position 32,379,341 of record CM017767.1, read on the forward strand.
AAAATAACGTTTTCTTAAATTATTTTGTTTTTAATATATTATTTTTGAATTTTTTTTTATTTAAAAAGGATTATGTTTAGTATTTATTTTTTATATTCTAATAATTTAAAGTAGATAATGTTTTAAATAAAGGGCAATTAAGATTTTTTTTGTAATAAAGTGCAAGGGCAATTTTGGGCTTTCAAAAAAAAATCATGGTCAATGGCTATTTTTAACTGAAGTTGACTAAAAGGAGGGGTTGTTTGTGCAATTAAAGGCATTAGTTGAATATTATGCCATAATGGGAAACGTTAGGGTAAGTTTGTGCAATTTTCCCTTTTTAAAAATATCTTTATAATTTCCAATTCTGAGTGCAAAGCTGTCTGTTTTTAGAAGTCGAGTAAAGGTTTAGGGAAAAAACCATTTAGTTGTCAATTAAAGTTTTAGGGAAAAAACTATTTAGTTGTCAATTAATTTTTTATTTTAATATGTAAATTGATTTTTAATTCTAGGAGTAGAGCTGTAGAGCTATCTATTTTTAGAAGTAAAACTTTTACGAGCTTTTGAAAAAAAAAAATCATTAATCGTCCAGTTGTCAATAAAGAACTGTTTTTTTAATATGGGCAAATTAATTTTTAATTTTTAAAGTAGAGATATCTTCTTTTAGAAATAGAGTTTTCACAAGTAGACATTCTTATGTTTTAGGAAAGAAATAGTCCCTCAGAAAGTGTTTTCAATTAGGAAAAGGTAGGAGGCTTAGCTATTATACAAAAAGTAAAGTAGAAAATGATGCCTAATGTCATAACCAAAGCTCACTATAATGATTTTCTACTCATTAAATCATTCAACAAATCATCTCCATAGTTGATGATCATACATGAATGAATTATCAAGATATCATAACTTCAGATTTAACAATCATGAGTTACGTTTATTCTATTTTTGGTTAACCATAACCTGTAGAACTTCAAGGCCAAATCGAATGATCTTTTGCTCTGAATCCTTCCAACCATGTATGGTGCATGTGCATCCAAGTGAACCCCTTCGAATCACCATCAGCCTGAAACCCAGAAATTAAATCATCTCTATGAGCATTATTCAGCACAACTTAAATGGGAAACTCTAATTTAACTCGTTTTACCTTTGAACTCAATATTATGGTGCACATGGAACATTGCTTCTCCTCACCTACAGAGTTAACCTAGTCAATAGAGAGAAGCAGCAAATGTCACCACACATAAGGAGGTAAAAGTAAGACCCATGGAGGCTAGAAATATATTGAATGGTTTCCCACTTCTTGTACTAGTATTGGCAACACGGTTAATAATGCATATATAATTATCAAGTTCGACACTATAAAAAAAAATCAGAAAATGAGACAAATTAAGGCCTGTGAGCCTGCTAACAGTAACCTAAAATTTTGAGTGATAGGAAATGAATCAACAATAGCAGGGAGCTCATATCCTGGAAGCAGTTTTCACAACTAAAGTAAACCCAGTTTACCTACAATTGTAAAAAAATCTATGAAGTTATTTTTAGCTTTCTTTCTGGCTAAGTGGACAATTGAAGTATTCGTCTCAACCAAGAAATCAATTATTTGGACAGCGCAATAGCATCAAAATTTTCCAAGACAACTTCCAAATTTAGCCCTCACGATTCTATATGTTCTTTTTCCTCTTTTCCTTATACCACTCTACAGTAAATAAATTTTCATAAAACCATACGAAGTAGGAAAACCGATCACTTGGTAAATTCACTAAAGCTAAGTTGATCTCAGTTTAACAAATGAAATGGCGACCCAACCAAACAGACAACAGCAAGTCCACAGAGAAGCAGATTTCTATTCTGCAATAACCATGAACTTTAAATCATATGCATCGTGGATTAATAAACTTTTAGAACAATTCAATATGATTATATACGGTTCTGTCGAACATCCTTTTCTTCCATATACAAATGAAAGTTAACAAGGACCTAAAGCAAATAAAAAGGGTGCTTGGGTGCATTGATATACTTGCTTTAAATGGTAATTACATACTAAAACATGACCACAAATCACAAAAAGAAATTTAGCCAAACCACATTACACTAGACCAGAAAATTCTACAGTCCCATATATGATACCGCTACACATAAATCAACTTTCTAAAATGGATAGAGCATCAACAGAGTTCAAACCATATGGCTGGCCTAACACCTAAATAATGCAGCCATTGTTCTAACTTCTGAGTTCAAAATATCATCTTCTATTTTATTAAATCCTCACCGCAATTCACTCTGTGGTCCTAAAATTAAGTGCTAAAGGCCTCAACCCCAGTTTATAAAGGAGATACCATATTTGCATCCTAATGTTAATGCATGTGTCAGTGCGTGTGTATACCACCAAAGAGGATAAAAAATTCAAGATCCAAATCTGAATCAAATTATGTCTCCAAGCAAAAATTAAATAGTTTTCAACTCTGAAAATGATTATTACTTTAATCCTTTTACTAAATTCTCCATGGATAACTAATGAACAGCTACAGTAAGGTCTGTCATGTTCCAACAGTCAGGCATCAATAATTTTACTCATTTAAGAAATTAGTTAAAGGCTATATCACTTTCAGTTAAAGACCATTCATGGCCTCTGCTAATCAAATACAGAAGAACGGATAAAACAAACACAAACTCAGTCATACAGAGAAAAATAAATTCGATCTAACAATGTTCTTTGGATGAAATAGAACTGAGAAAGTGAACAAGAGAGAGAATAGGGAAAAGAAAAGGAGTAATAAAAAACAAAGAGAAAGGCCACCTCATCTCAGAAAAGAAATACACACACAGTCTTACCAAATGACTCCCATCTATCAAACTTCACTAGCCATGTGTCTGCACCAATCTGTGTGGCCAGTACTCGATCCACCCAGACCTGAAACTGTTTTCCCTTTTTGTCTCCATAGCTTTTCCTCAATTCATTTAAGCCGTCATTAAGAGACAGCTCAACACCAGATGGATGCACATAGACACCAGCTGTATACTGACAAAAGAAAAGATGAGTAATTAACCAGAACAGTACATTAGGACTTCAGAGGCACATAAAAAAACATTGATATAAACGAAAGGAAAATGAGATTCCTGATCGCATGTCTGCCCCACGTGATGAGGGAAGCTTAGAGAACATATTTTTCTTAAAAGATATACATATACATAAATATTAGTACATATATAAACATGGAAGGGTGCTGCGATTGCATTAGAAGTTTTGACCAAGTGAGAATCCAACAGAGTCAATCTCTAAGTAACACTTCATTTAGTACTCAATTGACCTTCAAGAATGACATATAATAATCTTTAGCTCCAGAAAGCCCATAACAAATAAGAAATTTATCTCACTTTTTTTCCATATCAAAGGAAGAGGAGCTTTTTTCAGCAGAAATCAATTAGGGAGTTTGAACATAAAGGATCCTGAATGTTGCACAAAAGTGTGACATTTAAAAACATGCAAGACATAGGGCATCTCTCCTTTTGAGAAAGAGGAAGAACTGCTTCACTTTGGATAAACGTAACATGCAAAAATCACGAGTGAAGGGGAAAGAGACCGTCAACTTACATAAGAAGCTTTCACACTTGCAAGATAGGTCTCACAATTCTCAACCTGTGCACACCTCCATCTCTCATAGAACAAGTAAAATTTCACTACATCATGCCCAGGATTGACATTTTCTAACTCACTGTCAGAAAAGTCTGTAACATCTCTTGGAGAAGTACTTGGACCTAGATTAAAATCACCAATGGCTTGTATGATACCAGCAGCACACCTTTCCGTTGCATGAATTATTTTAGGGTTATCTTTAGCATTTTCAGCATGCCACTGCAACAGTTCTTCTTGGGCATTGCTAACCTGAATTAAGAAGCAGAATAGGCAACAAATTACAACCTAAGGTTACCAATATGGTTATTACTGATAAGGATAAATTACAATGAAGAATTAGCCAGACTACAAACCATGACTCCATAAACGTCAGGAATGCTGAATAGTTCAGCATCATTTCCGGAATCACCACAAACAAGAGTGTTAGTTGGTAGTTTTCCCTCACTCTTAAACTTCTTGAGTAAATATGCAAGGGCTTGTCCTTTGCCAGCACCTTGTGGTAATATATCCAAATCTATTCCTCCACTGTAAATTATTTTAACATCCAACCGGCCACAAACAAAGACAAGTTGAAGATTAATGATGATAATTACAATACTTTAGGACCTGAAAACAAAATACACTTCTACTTTCGCAAACAAATATATAATTTCATGCAACATCATTAAAAGTGAAAATTTCTATCTTACCCCACGTTGTTTCAAGATCTCTGAAAGTTCTTTTGTGACTGTCTGAGCCTTGACCTTGTCAACATAAAAGCTAACCTTGTGTGGTCGTAGCTCTGTCTCAGACTGCATTACCCCTCAACTGTCAGACTCCAAATACCAAAAATGATGTCTGCTTTTTCATTTCAAAATCTCATAAATTCTTTCACATTATTTTGCAGAGAAAATTAACTCACAAAACTTAGACTTACATAAACTACTACAAACCAAACACCATTATCGATTAATTATACCTGAAGTTTAAGTTCAGAAAACTTGCTTGCTTCCTCTCTGACTATGTTTTGACCCCATTTCTGATTAAGAACTTCAACCCAACCATCATCTGGAACCATTGAGTAGCCATATGTTATCTCGGTTCCCACAGACATTATGGTTATGTCTGGAGTTAACATGGGTTTCTCTTTCCTCAACTCTTTGTAAAGTGTGGGTGACCTTCCAGTTGAGAAAACTAGAAGAGAATCATGACGGTAATTATCTTCCCATAACGCATTAAACCTAAGCAGGGAAAGGTTCTCATGATCATGATGATCAACATGCATGAGCACTTTTGTCAAATAAAAGTTGTGACAGCATAAAAGATCAAACAACACTAATAGAAAACAAGAAACAATTAGAACTTACCATTGTATGATCAAGGTCTGAAACTACCATGAAACGTGCATTAGTGCTGAGTCGATCCATGATTATATTACCTCCCTTTTAAATCCTGTAAGAAAATCAGAGATAGCTATGACCACAAGCATCCATTGAAGAATAAACAATCAGTTTAGAGCTATAACAATAAATTCTGGAAACTTAAGTTGGTGTTATAACAACTATGCATAGTCAGTTCAGTTGATGTAACAGATTGAACTCAGAATCATAATTATATTACTTCTGCTGTTATTAAGATAACAGTGTCACAAAAAAAATACAGAATCAATCCCGGAAATGGATAATAATTCCTCAACGCTATCAGTTAGCAAACTTTGGAGCTTCTATATTACAAAGATAGAAAAACCAAGCCAATTGATTTCGTCTACATATGTAAAAACCATTACAAACTAATAAAAGGTTCATTTGATTCATTTTCATCTGCTGAGAATAGATTAAATTATATAGATTGCAAACAAAACGATAACCAAAGCACCTAAATCAATCGATCGAAACTTGCAAAATCACGGCAATTTCGCGCAACCAAGTTATGCAAAATCATGAATGAATCAAAGATATGTATAATCATGTAAAAAAAAAAAGTTGTAGATTTGGGAATTTAGGTATGAGAAAAAAAAAGAAAAAGTGAAATGATAATGCAAAGGGGAAATTAAATGAAACCAGAAATACCTAACTGAAATTCCAAATTCCAAATTCCAAATTCCAAATTCCGTGGCCTTTGAAAATGAGTGTGTTTTGATGAAGATTGAAGATTAAAGATGAGGAGAGAATTGGATCCAAATTCGTTGGCGCTTCTTTTGTCTAAGTGAAAAGGAATGGTGAGTGAGTGACAAAAGGCGCCTTAATAACTGGTTTTGGACACTTGTACCGAATCCCTGAAGGCCACATGTGGATGTGGGGACCACCTTTGGGCCCTGGTCGTGGATTCGTGTGATTTTGTTCGCAAATCAGATAAAAATTGACAGTGGAAGCACAAAAAAATAAGCATATTCTTAGGCGGTACCTTTCTCTTACGGGTCTGGCTACTGTACCCAAAAATTTGTAACCACTTTTTGGCTGATTTTAATCTGAGAGTGGTTTCTAAAATTCAATGTGGTTTCCAAATTGAATCTTGAGTGGTTCCTAAATTTTAGTGCTACCATACATATGTGGATACAGTAGCTATGGTAGCTAAAATATGGTTTTAGGCCTAATGCTTGGGCCCACATTGACTCTACTAATGGATCCGGATCCGGATCCGAAGGGGAAAGGTCGGCCCAATGCCCAACTAAACTAAGCTCTTCTCTTAAAAGACGCCTGATCAAGTCAAACAAGTTATTTGATAGTGATAACTGTCAGTTAACACGTTTGACTTGGCTGTTGTTATCAGATCCCATGTAACTCGGTCCTGATTGAAGGGATATGATCGAAGGGATCGCGCTATAAAAGTATCCATTTTATACCCCTATTTCATATTACTTTGTGCTTGTTTCTCCGGTAAAATCAAATATTTAATGGTTTAAATAAGTGTTTTAGGTAAATAAAAGAATTCAGGGGCAATTATGTCATTTTGGCAAAATAAGAGGTCAAAGTGTAAAGATGGAGCAACTACTGAATATTCTATAAATAAGGAAATGTGAGAGGTCCAGAAGGTAATTCACCAGCCAAAGCAGACATTAGTGCCACGTCATTAGTGAAATGACAGTGTTTTGGGGCGTTTCCTGCGTCAGCCTAGCGTCACATTCATCTTTAACCTTCAGATGAACGATCATGCCATGAACCAGACAAAACCCTAAGTTCGTGCCGGCACCGATTCCGACCACGTCGAAATTCCTTTCCACCGCCATTCAAACCAACGACTCTGTCCGGTCATAATGCACCATTTCAGACCCTCCATGTAAGGTATTCTCTGTCCTTCAAATATCTAAGAAGCCATGGCCATTCAAGCTTCAAGCTCACCACCAACGGCCTTATTCCCGCGCACAAGACATTCCAAACTGGTGGAATCTCATGACTTTATGCCGAGAGAAAGAACCAGCGGACCAGAGAGTATGAACCCACAACCAAACTTCCAGAATTCACCACGACTTTGTGCCGCTGGAATAAACCTGCGAAGCAGGGGTTTCAAACCCGTGGGCACACCAATTTCAAAGGGAGAAACTTGTCCTTTCTCATCCAGACATAGTCCTAACCTTTTCCTCTATAAATACACCTCTTTTGTCATCTTAAATGCTATCCCTAATATCCACAATAACTTAGAATAACCTAGAAAACCCTAAAACAACACAAACACACCTTAGTTCGTTTCTAGCTCGTTCTTAGTTTTATAACTTCCATTTTCACACCAAATCATCACCCAACCATCACAAAACCAAGATCAACTCACCCCCTAGCTACATACATCCATTAGACATCGTCTTCATCACCTTTCACCATGGTTACATGTTGATTTCGAGCTTGGGAAGAACAAGAGGAGCTTGATCTATTGTGAAGACTTCACCAAGATATTGGGTTGTCTCTCTTTCTCTTTTATTTCCTGTAGCTTGTCATTATATGTGTAACTAAACCATTGATGTTGGGATTTGGTGTACTTGTAATATTATCTATGAGATTGGTTGAGTATCTACGTTTGAGCTTCAATTTATGTATATGTTGATTTAATTAACCAATTGATTCACATATAATACAAATTAGATCATACATGAATGACCATTGATGTATGGGTCTTTATTTAAGGTTTAAGACCAACTTATGTGCTTAATTGCTATCAACTTGTTAATTGGATGATTGAACTTTGTACATCATTTCCCTAACATCTCCATTTCCATACCCATACCAACTCACTCATTATCGCTCTTGCATAACCATTGCATTAGTTGGTAATTAGTTAGTTTAGTTATTGTAATTTAGTTAATTGTAGTTGTAAGCTTAGTGATTAGTTAGTTAATTGCCTAAGGGAACGACAACCCTTAGTGTAGTTGGATTTAGTGTTAACTTAGTTGTGTTTTGATTGACGCCATCTTAGTGAATTAGTTAATTAATTTGCTTGTGACAATCTCTATTTACTTTTCTTGCATGTATTTAGTGTAAATATATTGTATATATTATCTAAGACCTATAACCGATTTAAGGTACCATACCTCTTTGTGGGAATGAACCAGTACTTACTACTACGCGATCGTAACGATCTGGACACTTGCGGATAAACAAGCATGCTCACATATTTTAGGGAACCGTCCTGAGCATGTCAAAGTTTTTGGCACTGCTGTCGGGGAGACATAACGTTTACCTTTTGTTAGTTTTAGTCTTATTTTTATTTTTGTATTTTTAGTGTTATTTTTACTTGTTCATATTCTATCTTGTTCGAATTGATTCTTGTGTAGTTGTTTGGTTGTTTCAGGATTACAGATCAACATGGAAAGGGGTAATTCGACTTTAGTCACTTAAATGGCCAACTTAAATAGGAAAGTGAGGGCTTTCACGACACACTTTAGGCAGCCACCGGCTGCGGTTTATCCACCTTTTGGGTGGAATGGACACACAGACTTTGGTCCGTAAGGAGAGCAATGGTCGGGAATGAAAGAAGTACAACACATATATCCGTATAAACACTACAACCATCAAGCTAGCTATGATCAAGAGAAGCAAGACCACCAATGGGGCAACTTTGATGAAAAAGCATACAAACATGCCATTGACCAATGACTAATTAGCATAAAAGAACACACATAAAGGTGTAGAAATCGGTTGGAACAATGTGTGGAAGACTCCCAAGAGCAAGCCAAGGAAGAGCCTCAACAACTCCACAAATCGACCAACCCCTATTTTTGTCTCACTATTGGAGGAATCAAACCGGTGGATTCCTCAAGTAGCTCGGAATGCGACCTTGGTGATGTTTTGCTAAGGGATGAAGAAGAGCTAAAGGTAGAAAAGGAAAGAAAAGAAGTTGAAAAACCGGTGGAATCCTCAAGAAGCGTAAATGATTACTTAGATGAGCTTTTGCTCATATTGGATGAGGATGAGGATTTCAAAATTGATAAAGGAGATAAAGAAGAAATGGGAGTAGAGGTTGCCCAAGAGAACTAGGAATCGATAAGTCAAAATAAAGACTTAGTATTGAAGATCAATTCACTTGAGAATGAGAGAGACTCGACATTGAAGGAAGCACAAGAACTCTCCAAATTGGTGGTAGAACAAGAGGAAGAATTTGCTCAAAAAGTGAGGGAAATGCAAGTGGAAGCCGAGAAGAAAGACAAGGCATTGGAGGCTATGAGTGAAAAATTGAACAAGACCGACAATGCCTTGAAGGTAGCACAAATCTTGATATGTGACTACATCATGGAGTTAGACAAAGTCGAACATCCAATCAAGGCTTTGGAAAAGAAGGGGACCAAACGAAGATCAACCAAGAAGCCCCTCACTACCCAAAGTGGAGCAAGCCTTCCAAAGGTTGCCCACGAGAAAAACGAAGCAACGGAGAAACACAACAAAGGTAGTATTTCTAACTTGTCTCCTACATGTTATTTTTGCTATATTAGGGGTCACAAAAAGACCCAATGTGCTAAATATGTTGAATTTTACAAAAATAGAAGAAGCATGCTTAGGAGGAAAGTGAGAAAAGTTAAGGAAGTTTGGGTCCATAAAGACAAGTTAGACCAACTGAACGAACTCCTTTTGTTGCAAGAAATGACACACCTAGTAATAAGGTGTAGGTAGTGAAGAACCACGATGAAAATCATACTAAATTGAAATTGCCTTCTAACTTCCATAAATTGCATGATCATTTTTCAAGTGAATTACGTGTTTTATTACATGTATGAACATTTTTAATGTGTGCTTACATGTGAAGTTGCTATAGCTTCTAGAGGAAGCTCATTTTTAGAACTTTTATTATTTTTAGGATTAGTTTAGTGTTAAGAGTCTTGAGTTTATATTTGTCCACTTATCATGTTACAATTGTGCATAATGATAAATGATGAGATGCATGGAAATAGATAGGTTTTGGGGGTTTAGACTCCTTACTTATATACTTGTATAGCATGTGCTTATGATGTTATTTTTGTGTGTAAAAGGGTTAGAATAAAGAAGAAGGGTTAATAGGTTGATGTATGCCTACTGTGGGATGATATCTATAGGAATATGCCTGTGCAACATAGCCATGCATTTCGCTGGAAACCTTACGTGTGATACATCCACAGGAAAGAACCTGCGCACCAGAATGCATGAACTCGCGTAGAGCTCTAGGAACCTCCGTGGGAAAGAGCCCGCTCACCAGAAAGTATGAACTCCCGCGAATTCCTGATAATTGTCCATGAGATATATCCGTTGAAAAGAGCCTGCAAGCCAGAATACAAGAAGTCGCAGAATTCTCTATAGGAGACCGCGACATCAGATCCGCGGGAACATACCCACGCCACAAAAATGCACCATTAAACCATACCACAAAGCCACAACAACCTATGAATGCTAAATCTCAGGTCCAATCTCTTACTTTTGAGCTTTTACTTCAAGTTATATCTTTTGTTTAGCTTAAGAGTGTGAATTGATTGTGTTTGCCTAGTGAGTGGGATTTGTTGTTGTAATGTGATTAGTGGTGGATTTTAGGATTGTATATATGTGTTTACATGTTAGTGGTAGATATTAGGATTGTATATATGTGTTATTGTTGTATTTTTATTTTTCGTGTTTTATTTCAAACCTTGTGAAGTGACATGTTTTGAAATTTTGAGGCGAAATGTTTTTTGAAATTTGTACTAATTGGTGAAGAAATAAATTATTCCACATGTGCTGTATTCATCTTTTTTTCGATACGATTCTAACGGTATAAAGAACGTAAAATTTTGGGTGATGGTTTAAAAGTTATGAGCATTTCTTCGACCGAAGGTCATGAACGTGCCCTGTTTTCAAAATTCTGCACGTGACCTGTTTTCGATGTCTGTTTTCACACTTTTCATATTTGAATTTTGAAATATTTTCTAAATGAAAAGTGTGCAATTGCATGTCTTTATTCTTGTGTCAAAATTTAAGCAAGTTTTATTTAGCATTTTTGAAACTACACATGAAAGAGCAAACATTGTTTGATTTTGAAAGTTGACAGTTTTTTTGAAATGTTGCTCCCCATGTTTAGATGCTTCTTTCACATAGTGTTTTTGTTATTTTGTTTTTAAAATTTGTGTTTTGTTATACATGTTGTATGTATATGTCATTGTAGTATAGTGGTGGGTTTAGTTGTACATAAGTGTTAGTATGTTTGTGCCCGAATTTCCAAATCATGAACTCTTTATCCATGTTCTTTAATTTTTCAATATTGAGAACAATGTCGAGTTTAGGTTTGAAGGTGTGGACACTAGTGTCATTTATGTGAAGTATGTGTTGTGAATATTGTGTTATTGTGTTTTTGTCAAAATTTTAAAGTTTTTGTGAATTGAGCCATCTTTGAACAAAGTGTTTGAATGAGATATTTTATGTTGTGCTATTGAGGAGTCTTTCGCATATGTTAATTGCTGAATCTTGGCTAACTTCTTATCAGTCTAGGAATTTTTTACGCATGATGTGAATTTAGTTCCATTCTCTTATTGTCTAAGTGGACGAGACTATGTGCTCGATTGGTAGGATTAATAGTGGGGACTGACCGTGAATTTTGTGTCTTAGCATTCATTTTGAGGGTAAATATGTTTCTATTCTTAAACACTCTTCAAAACAGTTGTGCTTCAACTATGATCTCATTCGCATTATAATTAATTGATTGCCATAGAACATGAAAATTATATAGACTGCTTGATATAACTTGTATTGCCTTGTTAGATAGAATTTCGGAAATGATTCTAGTTATGTTTGTGCTTAACTACTATATCTTGCCCAAACACTGTTCTTGTCACTTATGTGAGCTCCAATTGCCAATTTGAGGCCAAACACAAACCATTTATTTCATCACCCACATAAATATCCATATACATTAAACACATGGAATTCCTTAGTTGTTGGGTTATGCATAAGTTATAAATGCAAATATTTGGCTTAAATTTGTAAATAGCGTGTACTCTGACAATGATAGAAAATTGTGCAATTTAGAGGCTAATTGTAAAATGTTAAAAATAAAACGCTTAAGCCACAGTAACCAATTGAAAACTACTCGAATCTGAGTACCAATTAGCAAAAATATCAAAATGTGAATCTTAGCATAGACGCTTGTAGACATATATATGATGAGCTAGTAGTTAAATTGTTTATTATGATCAATAACTCTATAATTTCACTAAATTCCTTCCATTCACTCTATATTACCCTTGGCCCCATTACAACCAAAGGAAAGCCCTAGTTGATCTTTTAGAAAGTCTAGCTTAGGAGTGAGTCAAAGCATGTTCTATTCATGTTCATGGTAACTCAATTCCTTCATGAGATCAATTCACTTAAAACGTGCTTTATTTCGAATACTCACATGTGTTACATATTTGATTGCCATTTACATAACTTCCAAGTCACATGTGTTTGATAGAGAGTGTGCCTAGGATTATGAGAGAAAAATTGAGTGAAATCCAGTGAGGATTAGAGTCAAGTCGAATTACATCTAAAGCATTTGGGTGTGTTGTATTTGATGATATGCCATTAAGAGTGTGGGATTTGCTGTTAGGATTATGCTCAATAGCAAGAGTGTAATAGTATAATTAACAATCTTTTTCATATTAATAAAGTGATTTCTGGTTTAACAAATCTTATAGCATTTATAGTTTAATATTATAATTGTCAAAGTAAATAATCATAAGGTCTAAAGACTATGAGAAAAGAAGAATTGTTCGTACATCTGGATATGTATGAGTAGACACAATTCTTTAGTTAGTCTTGAATAATGTTCACAACTTAAGTTAAAGGTTGGGCACCTTTATCTTGTTAAAGTTGTAGAATTCTTTTGCTAGCATTTGAGTGGGATCAAATGAGATATGATGAGTTTAAAATCATCGGAGTGTCTTCGAGTAAAAGAATCTAGTTCACTGGGTGCATTGAACTGGATCACAATGAAAAGCTTTATCTAGAACCGTCAATAGATAATAGTCTTTTCATTATCAAGACAATCGGAGAGTCTATCTTAATCCTGAGATAAATGATGGACTTATGGTTGCAAGTGATATCATTTGAGTTATCAATGAGTATGATTATATAGCATAGTCTATCCTCGATAGTTTGGTGATATTCATTTGTTAATCGATAGAGGACTTCATTTATAGATATGGACATCGTGGCTCCATTTATTAAATGAGAGTATAATATCATCAAATGGATGTTTTGAGGTAATTGGATATTAAATCTCAACGTTGAGTTTTCGATAATGACTATTGAAAACATGGCTTCTGGACAAGTCAAAATATCCAAGTTCAAAACGTGGTCATATGAGTAAATATGGTAACTTGGAGAGTTATAGGCGGTCTATGAACTCTTGGCGATTACTGATATTAATCACGAGGATACACTATCTCTAACATGATTGTCTAGGGTATGAATGAGGAACATCTTCTTATTCTATCTTTATTTAAGAGTTCAATTTTAGCTCTTTCGTGGAATGAGTTAAAATTAATGGATCGGACCTAAGTGAATCATTTGTTGATTGTGATTAGGTTATGTATATTGAAGCTTAAATTTAGATAGCCCGCCAAGATCCCCAATCCACACGGACTTGCATAGATCACTTGATATATTCTACCGGACCAATTTATGGGTTCATCTAGAATTGCATTTAATATATTAAGAATATAATTTGCACGTTATTCATTTAATAGGCTGATCAATTATATTAATATATTAATGAAAGGCATGTGGGCTTGTTTCTTTTAGTAAGAATGGGTCTGGTTCACATGTGGGCTTTTTATTTAAAGTCCTATGGATTAAATAAAATAAGAAAATAATATTTGGCCCATATATTCCATGTGGGGCGGCAAGGCTAAGTTTTTAGTCAAAAATATTATTTTATTTTATTGTTTAATTAAATGAGAATTAATTAATTTATTAATTAATTATTTAATTAAGAAACAAAATCTTTTTCTGATCAGGAAATATGTTTCCTAGAATTATACTATTGGTAGTAGTATACTGAAAGTAAAAGACTTGTTTGGTAAGAAAATAAATAATTAAAGTTTATTTATTTAATCAAATAAGAAGTCTTTTAATTAAGTCAATAAAAAGAATAAAAATACTTATGAGTTAAATTAGGGTTAGGAGTCTAAAAGTTGATGGGAATTAGGGTTGAATTTCGGTCACCCTATATAAGTGAGGTGATGAAATTCGGCCAACCCTAATACAACAACAAGTAGATTTCGGCAACCCTAAAGGAAAAAGAGAATGAAATTCGGCCACCCTATATAATAGACCTTATAGGGTTCGGCCACCCGAAGTGTGTTTACTGAATCAATTTCTTCTTCTTCTTCTCAACTCATAGAAAAGTGTTTGATTATTCTGCCAAGACAAAAAAGAGAGAAGAGATTATTCTTTTGATAGTACACTATTTGCTTATTCATCAATAGGCTTGTGTGTATAATATTGAATTAGGTTCACGCGAGTTTTGATCATTAGATTGAGAACTCAAAAGTGACCGGAATAATCTTTGTAGTCTTTTGATTGTTTTTGTAACTAACAAAAGAAAAAGAAAAAGAAAGTTTTGTTTGTCCATTCTCAGGTTCGCAATTCGAGGAAAAGGGAGACCACGCTCCTAGGTGATTCACGTTCGTGCTAGGATTGAAGATCTTGTGGATTACCATCGACGTAAGTCAATCGGATCATGCGAAAAAAGGTATTATACTTTTTGTTACTTTATATGTATGGTTAATTAATTTAAAGGGTTAAGGTTCATCAAAGGAAAAATTTTAAAACATACTAAATCTATTTTTAGTCTCGCTTCCGCTGCGTGTACTACGGTATTTTTCCCTACATTTGCGTTGTGTGTTTCATTTAATTTGAATGACTTTAGATTATCCTCCACTCAACGGTTTTCACATGTGTTACTCCTCATATGCAAAACTCTTTTGATATCTCATTTTGTATGCTCTTCGTAAATTGTTTTGAATTGTAGTTTTTAATTTTTAACTTTGCGTTTGTGGGTATCATAGCAGTAAACCCTTAAGAGACTATA
Source organism: Acer yangbiense (assembly GCA_008009225.1). Lineage (NCBI taxonomy): Eukaryota > Viridiplantae > Streptophyta > Magnoliopsida > Sapindales > Sapindaceae > Acer > Acer yangbiense. The sequence goes on from CM017767.1 coordinate 32,394,426, forward strand.
CTCCTCCTACTAGGAACACCTATAAGTTTAAAAGGCTTGTTGCACGTGCTAAGTTCTATCGTTTCTCCCATGAAAGTGAACTAGCTTAGTTTATGTTTATTTATGCTTTAGTGTTTTGTTTATTTGTTTTTTGTTTTTTGTTTTGCTCGAGGACTAGCAAAAGTTAGATTTGAGGGTTTGATCACGCTATAAAAGTATCTATTTTATGCCCCTATTTCCTATTACTTTATACTTGTTTCTCATGTAAAATCGGGTATTTAATGGTTTAAATAAATGTTTCAGGTAAATAGAGGAATTGAGGGGCAATTATGTCATTTTGGTGAAATAAGGGGTCAAAGTGCAAAGATGGAGCAATTATTGAATATTATATTAATAGGGAAATGTGAGGGGTCCAAAAGGTAATTCGCCAACCAAAGCAGGCATCAACGCCACGTCATTAGTGAAACGGCAACGTTTTGGTGCGTTTTCTACGTTAGCAACGTCACCTTCATCTACAACATTCAACTGAACAATCATGCCACGAACTAGACAAAACCCTAGCTTCATGCTACCACCGATTCCGACCACGGCGAGCTTCCTTTCCACCACCATTCGAACCAATGACTCTGTCCGGTCATAATGCGACCATTTCAGGCCTTCCATGTAAGGTAATCTTTGCCCTTCAAAGATCCAAGAAGCCATGGCCATTCAAGCTTCAAGCTCACCACTAACGACCTAATTCACGCGCCCTAGACGTTCCAAACCTGTAAAATCTCCACGACTTTATGCTAGAGAAAGAACCAGCGGACCAGAGAGTGTGAACCCACAGCCAAACTTCCAGAATTCACCGTGATTTCGTGCCGCTGGAATTAACCCACGAAGTAGAGGTTTCGAACCCACAGGCACGTCGATTTCAGAAGGAGAAACTTTTCCTTTCTCATCCAGACCTTGCCCTAACCTTTTCCTATATAAATACACCTCTTTTGTCATCTTAAACACTATCCCTAATATCCACAATAACTTAGAATAACCTAGAAAACCCTAAAACAACACAAACACACCTTAGTTCGTTTCTAGCTCGTTCTTAGTTTTATAGCTTCCATTTTCACACCAAATCATCACCCAACCATCACAAAACCGAGATCAACTCACCCCCTAGCTACATACATCCATTAGCCATCGTCTTCATCACCTTTCACCATGGTTACATGTTGATTTTGAGCTTGGGAAAAACAAGAGGAGCTTGATCTATTGTGAAGACTTCACCAAGATATTGGGTTGTCTCTCTTTCTCTCTTATTCCCTTTAGCTTGTTATTATATGTGTAACTAAACCATTGATGTTAGGATTTGGTGTACTTGTAATATTATCTATGATATTGGTTGATTATTTATGTTTGAGCTTCAATTTGTGTATGTGTTGATTTAATTAACCAATTGATTCACATATAATACAAATTAGATCATACATGAATGACTATTGATGTATGGGTCTTTATTTAAGGTTTAAGACCAACTTATGTGCTTAATTGCTATCAACTTGTTAATTGGATGATTGAACTTTGTACATCATTTCCCTAACATCTCCATTTCCATTCCCATACCAACTCGCTCATTATCACTCTTGCATAACCATTGCATTAGTTGGTAATTAGTTAATTTAGTTAGTGTAATTTAGTTAATTGTAGTTGGTAAGCTTAGTGATTAGTTAGTCAATTGCCTAAGGGAACGACAACCTGATGTGTAAAATCGTGTTATAAAAACCTAACTCGCAAGTGCACGAATCGTGAGATAAGTACAGCGACAAGTAGGGATCGTTCCCACGAGGAAAAGTGATTTACTAGTTATAACTAATTCTAATTAAAGCTAAGCAATTAACAGTCTCCAAGAGATTTGAGATTGATTGATTGATTGATTGAGTATCGATTAACTAAATTAAACTAAGAAAACAATTAACAAGAATATGTGAATGTGATCAAGAGGTGAGAGGACTGGGTCATCAATGCTCCCTAACTATGTTTACTCAATGCTTCGAATTGACTTTGATAAAAGATGTAACTCAAGTTAAGGATTCGTTCTTATCTTATTTATGATTGTTACCATATGATCCTGGGATGAATCAAGTGTTCTCAAACATAATTTACCCATAGATCAATGGCGCAAATTACAACTGAGAACCCATTAAGTGCAAGAACTAATGAACCAAAACCTACTTGCATAGATCAATGCTAAGATCAGTTTTACTCATTCAATTGAATATTAATTAAGGTTACGTGTAAATCAACACTCCAAACTTAATTGTTAAATTATCAAAACCCTAAATTCATGCCAACGTATGATCATGCATTAACACAAATAAAGAATTAAGACTTAGAATGAATTGAATGAATCAAAACTTGAATTAATGGAAATATAGTCAATTCTAACAAAGAGTATTCATAGAGGTTCACATTGACTCCCTAGTATGGAGTTAGTTACACATATTAGAAACAAAGAAACAAGAGGGGAAAAAGATAAAACCCATTAAACGTCTTCAACAAATTCTTCAAATCTCCAATGTTGGCAACTCCTTCGTCTTCGAATCTTCTATGTATAAAGATGAATGATGGTGATGGGGGACGGCCCCCTTGGTGGCTTGGGACCTCCCTTGGCTGGCTCTCTAGCTCGTCTCCCGAAATTAGGTTTCAAAGGGGGTTAAATAGGTGTAGATACAAGGCCATGACCTAAAACAACAAGGAAATCTATTCCCTTTGAGAATACAAGCCTATTTGGAATTCTATTTCTTTCCTAATCCATCCAAATTGATTACTTATTGAAGGAAGATAAGGATTAGATGTCTACTTGCTTCCCAAGACTCCCACACATGTCCAAGAAGGTAATATTTCCCGTTTCGACAACTTGCGAAACAAATCCCGAAAGTATTCGCGGATTTTATGATTGACTGATCTGACCTTTGGGCACTTAAACGGGCATAACTTCTTCTAAGAAATTTGGATTGACAAGCCGTAAATTAGGTTGGAAACTAGACTTCCGGGGCTTCAAATCCATAGGTGGCAGGATACACAGTTCAATCGGAGCTAAGAGATATGGGCCCCGCAATATTGATGATCTGCACTGTGGCGGCTACCGCTGCGAAAGCCAGAGCGGTTCCGCAACGGTATACACTGTTTTGCACCGCTTTGTGTGTCACTGTGGGAAATTGACAGCGGTCTTTCATGATGGTTGATGGCCATTTGCATAAAAGTCCCTTAAATCTACCAAGATCACCTTTTTTCTCTGAAATACTTCAAACATATCAATTGGATCCAATAACCTGAAAAATGCTCAAACACACAAATTAAATCCCAAAAAGACTCGAGAAACAAGCAATTGATTGGAGGAATGGGGATCAAAAACATATACAATAAATGACCGAACCATTGCATTAGTTGGTAATTAGTTAATTTAGTTAGTGTAATTTAGTTAATTGTAGTTGGTAAGCTTAGTGATTAGTTAGTCAATTGCCTAAGGGAACGACAACCCTTAGTGTAGTTGGATTTAGTGTTAACTTGGAACTTCTATATCAATTTAGTGTCTTTTTTCCTCTCTCAAAGCAACGACGAAAGGCTATCATATTTGTTAACTAACAAATCATTTTGAGATATATTTGGGGTGACTGCACATGGTTATTGGTATTTGGTTCGGTACCTACTATTCCATCACTGACGAAACTCATTTTAGTTTCTAAATCATATTAACCTAATAACCTAATTAAAAAAAATTGCAAATATAACAGGTTAAATGTTTAAAATCTTTCCATATTTTTCCTATTCAATTACTTGCCATATTACATCTTTGGAAATGCTAGAATTAACAACAGTCACTTGGTTGATCCTTATAGCTGAACTCTTACTATGACACATGTATCAAAAGTGATAGTTGACCTAATATTTTAGTATATATATATATATACACACACACCAACATATTTGGTCAATTACGTATTTTATAGCTTTTGCAAAAGGGTGCCAACCATGGCCAGACGCAAGATGAAGCTGTTAGGATTATGCTCAATAGCAAGAGTATAATATTGTAATTGACAATCTTTTTCATATTAATAAAGTGATTTCTTGTTTAACAAATCTTATAGCATTTATAGTTTAATATTATAATTGTCAAAGTAAATAATCATAAGGTCTAAAGACTATGAGAAAAGAAGAATTGTTCGTACATCTGGATATGTATGAGGAAGACACAATTCTTTAGTTAGTCTTGAATAATGTTCACAACTTAAGTTAAAGGTTGGGCACCTTTATCTTGTTAAAGTTGTAGAATTCTTTTCCTAGCATTTGAATGGGATCAAATGAGATATGATGAGTCTAAAATCATCGGAGTGTCTTCGAGTAAAAGAATCTAGTGCACTGGGTGCATTGAACTGGATCACAATGAAAAGCTTTATCTAGAACCGTCAATAGATAATAGTCTTTTCATTATCAAGACAATCGGAGAGTCTATCTTAATCCTGAGATAAATGATGGACTTATGGTTGCAAGTGATATCATTTGAGTTATCAATGAGTACGATTATATAGCATAGTCTATCCTCGATAGTTTGGTGATATTCATTTGTTAATCAATAGAGGACTTCATTTATAGATATGGACATCGTGGCTCCATTTATTAAATGAGAGTATAATATCATCATATGGATGTTTTGAGGTAATTGGATATTAAATCTCAACGTTGAGTTTTCGATAGTGACTATTGAAAACATGGCTTCTGGACAAGTCAAAATATTCAAGTTCAAAACGTGGTCATATGAGTAAATATGGTAACTTGGAGAGTTATAGGCGGTCTATGAACTCTTTGCGATTACTAATATTAATCACGAGGATACACTATCTCCAATATGATTGTCTAGGGTATGAATGAGGAACATCTTCTTATTCTATCTTTATTTAAGAGTTCAATTTTAGCTCTTTAGTGGAATGAGTTAAAATTAATGAATCGGACCTAAGTGAATCATTTGCTGATTGTGATTAGGTTATGTATATTGAAACTTAAATTTAAATAGCCCGCCAAGATCCCCAATCCACATGGACTTGCATGGATCACTTGATATATTCTACCGGACTAATTTATGGGTCCATCTAGAATTGCATTTAATATATTAAGAATATAATTTGCACATTATTTATTTAATGGGCTGATCAATTATATTAATATATTAATGAAAGGCATGTGGGCTTGTTTCTTTTAGTAAGAATGGGTATGGTTTACATGTGGGCTTTTTATTTAAAGTCCAATGGATTAAATGAAATAAGAAAATAATATATGGCCCATTTTATACATGTGGGGCGGCAAGGTTAAAATATTAACCAAATATATTATTTTGTTTCATTATTTGATTAAATGAGAATTAATTAATTTATTAATTAATTATTTAATTAAGAAACAAAATCTTTTTCTGATTAGGAAATATGTTTCCTAGAGTTATACTATGTGTATACTAAAATTAAAAGACTTGTTTGGTAAGAAAATAAATAATTAAGTTTATTTATTTAATCAAATAAGAAGTCTTTTTATTATAGTCAATAATAGAATAAAAATACTGATGAGTTGTATTAGGGTTAGAAGTCTAAAGTTGATGTGGATTAGGGTGCAACACAAATCCTTTTTTTGTAGAGGAATTGCGGCAACCCTAATGGGACCACATGTAGATTTCGGCCAACCCTAAAGGAAGAGGAGAAGAAATTTTGGCCACCTATATTATACATGCTATAGAATTCGGCCACCCCTCTGGTTCACTGAATCAATTTTCTTCTTCTTCTCAACTCATAGAAAAGTGTTTGATTATTCTATCAAGACATAAAAGAGAGAAGAGATTATTCTTTTGATGGTACACTAATTGCTTGTTCATCAATAAGCTTGTGTGTACAACATCGAATTAGGTTCACGCGAGTTTCGATCATTAGATTGAGAACTCAAAAGTGACCGGAATAATCTTTGTATTCTTTTGATTGTTTTGTGACTAACAAAAGAAAAAGAAAAGTTTGTTTGTCCATTCTCAGGTTTGCAATTCAAAGAAAATGGAGACCACGCTCCTAGGTGATTCACGTTCGTGCTAGGATTGAAGATCTTGCGGATTACCATCGACGTAAGTCAATCGGATCACGCGACAAAAGGTATTCTACTTTTGTTACTTGATATGTATAGTTAATTAATTAAAGGGTTTAAGGTTCATAAATATGGAAAAAATTTAAACTTTACTAAATCTATTTTTTAGTCTCGCTTTCGCTGCGTGTACTACGATTTTTCCCTACAGAAGCATGAGTTGATTTCCAATGAATCCAAAAGGAAGGTGAGTTTCAAGAAGAGAAAAGGTGGTTTGCTGAAAAAGATGAATGAGCTTACGACTCTCTGTGGGATCATGGGATGTGCAATCATTTACAACACTTTCGATAATCGGCCAGAAATTTGGCCTTCCCCACCAATGTTGACCTGTGTGCTCGACAGGTTCATTGAATCGCCTGAGGAAGAAAGAGAAAGGTACAGAGTGGATCAAAAGACCTTTCTTGGTAGACACATTTCCTGGTTGTCAAATGCGCTAGAGAGGGAAAGGAAGAAAAATCGAGGGCTTGAGATTGAACTAACATTAAATGAATGCTTAGCTGGTAAAAGCATGCAGGATCTGACGTGCTTGGAAGATATCAAAGAATTACAACTTCTATTGGAAGAAAATATCAAGTGTTTCACCGATAAGATTGAAACAACGGGTCTGGATTCTGAAAATGACAATAAAAAATAGATTCCATATATAGAAAAGGGGTTGTGAAGAAAATGATATTTTTAGTTTGTTATTGAATAAAAGTTCCCTTTTTCTTCAACATGAATTCAATTATTTTTAGGCAAATGAGTTGTTCTTACCACACAAATCATGAATTCAATTCATTTATGTATCACGTCATTTGAGTTGATTTTTAGACTAAGTAAAAATAATATAAATGTTAAGGCTTGAATATTAATTTTATATTATTTTGATATAATTGTAATAACACTACCCACCATAGACACTATGTAGCAAACCCACATAATTTCACGGGTTCGTAGGTGGTGTGGATGTCAAAATAGGATGTGGGTGCGAGAATTTAATAAACTCATCTGAATCTGGCCATTGCCATCCTACTTGGAGCATTTCTGATGTGTTGCACCAAAGTTTATACTATTTTATTGTTAAAAGATAATTTATATATATAGAATATACTTACACCAAATGTTTTTCACTCCAATATATTCTACAACAATATAATGTAAAAAGAATCTTTTTTTTTTTTTTTTTGATTTAAAGAATATTTTTTCAATAAATATTTATATAATATTAATTAATTTCTATTACTTACGGGGGTGTATTGGATTAGGATTTGTAAAGACTTTTAAAGACTTTTTTTAAGTGAATGACTTTTGTAGACTTTATGGATTTTTAATGACTTTTGTAGACTTTATAAAAGTATGAAAGACTTTCATAGACTTTTATATACATTCATTTTAAAGACATTGATGAACTTTCAAAGACAATTGATAGACTTCCATTAACTTTGACATCTAAAAATAATATTTGACAATAGATGCACAGACTTGGCTGCATAATCTATTTAACAATTGATCATATTCATTCACGGATATATGAGAAGACAATCTCTCGAATGTATCTTGGTGAGATTGTTCGACGAGTGCTTTTGAAGATGGCCGAAGCAAGTGGATTGTTCGGCAAATCTGTCCCTGAAAAACTAACAATGCCTTTTGTACTTAGGTAACTAATACTTCCAATTTTCTATGGCATAACTAATTGATGCTGAAGAGTACATGAAGTTGCCTTTAAATCAATCAAATTGTAGATTGGAGTGATGTTTAGGGGTTTTTGTGCTGTTTTCTTGCTGGTGGGTGGTTGGTTGCCGCTGCTGTTGTAGGCTGCTAACCACTGTTGTTTCTTGTTTCTTTCTGTTGTTGCTGCCCCTGTTCTGGGCTGCTTTTCTCCTTAATAAAATTGCATTTTCAAAAAAAAAGAATTCATTCAATAAATTATAAAACCAACAAAATATAAATTATTATAAACCCAACAACAACTACAACACAGTGATGATAAATACATAAAAAACAATTAGATAAATAGATAAACAAAATACCAAGTTTTTTTTTTAAACATTTCATTGCTAACTATCCACAATGTCTTTGATGAAAAAAAAAATCTCTAATGTTCATTATTATCAATATGTCCAACATCACTCCACATATCAGCAGCTATAGCAGTCCTCCATGCATTAGCATTCTCTCTTTGTTGTTCTTGAGTCTCAAAAAATGGTTCAAAATCTTCCTCTTGATTAACTAATAATGATGAAGCTTCATCATCTAGTTCAACTGGAAATTCATCGGAACGACACTCCTTGCGAAGGAAGTTGTGTAATCCTGCACAGGCTAACACTAGCTCTGCTTGTGTACTGTATGGAAATGGAGGAGTTGTTTTGAAAATTGTGAACCGCGATTTAAATATAACAAAAATCCTCTCAACTACGTTCCTCAAGGAAGCATGGCGAAGATTGAACAACTCATTTGCATTTTCTGGGTCACGACCTTGACCAGTAAAATCTTGAAGATGATAGCAGACACCTCGAAAAGGAGCAAAGAATTGGCGTCGATTTGGAAATCCACAATCCACCAAAAAATATTTACCTGAACATACAATACTTATACAAATAGTAAGCAATGTATAACCTTTATAACAAAATCAAATAAGTGGCAATAAAAGTTAAAATAATAAGAATAAGAATAATAATAAGTGGCAATAATAATATAAAAAATACATACCATGTGGCACTTTAAGTCCGTTCCTCCTTGATAAAGCATCACTTAACACTTTTGAATCATGAGCAGATCCCTCCCACCCACTAAGCACATATATGAATTATAAATCAAAGTTACAAGCAGCTAAAACATTTTGTGAAATTATCCCTTGTCGATTACGATAACCACTTTTATCATGTCCAATTACACTTGCCGGAATATGAGTGCCATCAATAGCTCCAATGCAATCCTAAAATTTAAAAAATAATAATAAATGTGAATAATAATATTAATAAATAAATAAAGCTTCATTAAAAAAAAAATTATCATTACTTTAAAGTAAGGGTAAAATCTTGTGCTTTCCCTTATTTTTTCCGGCGCTGTGGATCCAGGTTTGACCATCATATCTACTGCAATTGTGTTTAATGCCTTCAAAATCTTGTTGAAACTTCGGCTAGTACTGAAATGTGATCGACTAAATGTTTTACGAATTAAGCAATATCGAGAATTTTGACCGACAGTGAGTAAAAATGTTGCAAGCATTTCTTCAACACAAATAAACCTTGTATCCTGTAAAAGTGTTTTTTCTCTAATGATGTTGCATAACTTTATAAACACATCAGGATACATTCTATAAATTTGACGAAAGTGGGCCGGTTCCTCATTTAAGATTTTATGCATATAATCATATCCACCTCTAGTTATTGGTCGCCTAGTTAGGGGACGTTGGACACGTTCACGACGCATCTCATTTAGCACATAGAGAATTGCTTGAATTGCCATCAATGAACACTTAATAATTTCTTACAATTCTTCTTCCATCTCCTCTTCTTCTTCCATTTCTTCTTCCTCTACATCATCTTCATGCGTGTTGGAATGAGACATTATATATAAATGGAATCACCTGGAGAAAAAAAAAAAAAAACAAAAAAACAAAGCAATAGAACAATCAATATTACACAGACCTTATGTACCAAAAAACATTGCTCTAGGTTATCAGAATAAATTAATGGTCACTACATTTCAAAGTCAAGACAAACTATCACTTGATACACCATCATATGATTTAAAAGTGGGGCACTATCAGTATATAAAGACAAACCCATAAAATAGCAAATCACATGCATTAAATCCTTGATGAATTCCATCTTGCCGCATTCTATATCATGTGCAAATTATTATTTTTTGACCCAACGGCAACATCATTTTATCAAAATTTATCTATTAAGCACTATTAGCAGTCTAAAAGCAAAGATCCCTAATTATAAAAGGTCTCACAAAACGGGTGATCTCTTTCAATTTCAATTAGTTGCAATATAACTTGAAACTCAGCAAATTAAAAAACAAGAATATGTTATATTAAAATTTGAAAAAGATGTGAATCAAGGCCAACAACTTATAAGAATGAAAATTATCCCAAAAAAAATCTTATAAGAATGACAATTAAAATAACAAAATAGAATAACAGAGCCATCAATTTTAACCCAACACAAGCCCTCACAGATGCCAAGCATAAAAAAATTGGAATCTACTCTACACACACACAAAAAAACAAAAAAAAAAACAAAAATTTGCTCTACTCTACGCAAAAAGAAAAAAAAAATAGCCAATATATATATATAAGTTCAAAATTAAAGAAATTAAGGTTAACGTGCAGATAATTTGAACCCGGGATCTTCCAAGAAAATAAATTCAAGTACTACTTTTAATTGAATCCTCTTTCTTTTGCATAAAAATTTATTTAATTTAATGTTTAAATACATACTTGAGCTAAACAGAAAAGAAAGTGGGATACCTCATTATTGAAACAGACAACAAGAATTTGGTAAGCAACTGCACTTCTGAGTTGCTTAGTACGATTATCAACTCCTACAATGCAGTCTACAGTTCGCAAGCAATTCAAGTCTCTAGGGACCCTATGTTGCAATTGTTACTCTACTCTACGCAATCACTCAAGCAAACATATATATATTTTTTAAGGAAAATAAAAAGAATAGTAAACCTATAACACATAATTATTCATCAAATAATCAAGGATGGAAACCCTAATTAATGAGAAAAGGGAATTACCAAGAAATCAATGATGATCAGTTGTGGACGATAGGGTTGAATGGAAGCTTTCTCCGGTTGAAACATTATTTGTTTTTTCCTGAAAAGTGATGAGTTTCTTCTTTTCAAATAAAAAGTCTTCAAAAGTTTCTTGGTAGAGTGGGAGAGAATTTGTGAGGTTTGGTATTTATACCTCTAACCCAAAAGTCTACAAAAGTCATTGATTGTATGAATTCCATAAAAGTCATTAACATTTTGAATACCTATAGACTTTTATGGACTTCTAAAAAGTCTTGATTGAATACCCCATGACTTTTATAGACTTTTTAAAAGTCTATAAAAGTCTATATTAGTCTATATTGAATACCTCATGACTTTTAAAGAGTCATTAAAAGTCTGTATTGAATACACCTAAACTTTTCAAGTCATTAAAAGTCTTTAAAAGTCCTAATCTAATACACCCCCCTTAGTGTTATAGGTAAAAGTAGCCTTTTAGGCGTGTCACCACCATAAGAGGCCACATAAGCAGAAGTGAAGGGAAATCAACCTAAGTAGCAAAAACCCAAGACAACCCAACCACAGACCAAGGAAATCGGCTCGGGCGAACATAATCTACTCAGGCATACTCGAGGTTCAGCTAGAAAGATAGTTGCGAAAACTCACTCCCCAAACATACCCAAACATATGGGTAGAATCAGCAACTAGCACCTCTACAATAAGCTACAGCGCAACTGCTCAGAACTCACCAAGGAAACAAGAAGGTTTCCCGTAAATAAAGGAATAAGAATCCTGTCCAAATTATGACTCAGCAAAACCAGAAGATACGCTACACTAAAATAGGAAAGCAAGTCCTTTTAGGACTGAGAAAACTCCCAAAACCTAGGGACCACGACACCAAACCCTAGTAACACCCAAAAACCCTAAACAACTATGTATAAATACCCCTGTAAAACATAAATAAAGGGGACGTGAGAATAGAAGAGGAGAGCAGAGTGCGTATTCAATTAATAGTTTTCATAGTGAATTTGTCTTCGTTGCTTAGGCAACATCCCGTGGATGTTTCTCCGACCATCGGAGTTTTACCACGTATTTTTATGTTCATCATTGCTAATACTTTGTTGTGTTAATTTCAATCATTCTTGTTCGTAAAACTGATATCAAATCGTTTGTTGAGTAACTATGAAAAATCACCGTCAACAATTGGCGCTAGAATGAGGGGGGAATAAAAAAAAACTTGTGAAGCAATGGCCAGCGAAGGAGATGGTAGCGATTCTAGATACAGTCCACGATTACCAATTAACGAGTTGGAGGATGACTCCACCCTAAATACTGCGGATGTAACCTTAGCAACTACAGACCAATCAACTGCCCTGGCCGGTATCCAGCGTTTCCCTCCAACTAATGAAGAAATCGTGCAACGATTCCGGGCCTTTCTACAGCAACTCATATCTGACGCAGCAAGGCAAGGGGTTGATCTTTCCACTACGGAGGGTTTGACTTCACCTCACAACCTGTCCGCTCCACATCAAACAACAAGATTGCGCTCCACGGTGATGATACCAACACCTTACGCACCTTTAAAAGCAAGCCGAGACCTTACAGACAGGCTAGAGATTTTATCTGAAAGGCAAGCCAGGGATAGCAGGGAGCATAGAGAGGAAGGATATTCAGAAAGAAGGTACGATCCAAATCGAATGGGGCGGAGTCGGGACCAACCCAAGAAACATATTCACCGGAGAGATCGGTCATCGTCAGGGGAGAGTGAGCAGTATTATCGTCACAAATGCCATAAGGGCACAGTTCGATTACATGGCCTAAACCGAGAACACAGGGAGCAGGAACCGGAGGAGAGAGGCCAGAAGTTGACCATCAGTCAAAATTTCAATGCGATGGGGGAACCAGAAGGAGATAAAGACATACTCATACAAAGCCTGACTCGGGAGGTGCAAAACAATCGTCGACAGATGGATGCTTTGGTCAGACGGTACGGGCGCAATGAATTGTCGGATGATGAATCCGGCAGCCCTTTCACCCATGGAGTTCTAAGGATGCCTTTCCTGAAGAGGTTTAGGATGCCACACGTAGAGCAGTTTAAGAAAGATACCGATCCAAAAGAACACGTCCGGAGGTATAGAAGCGCCATGGCCCAATATATCCACAATGACGCCTTGCTATGCTTGAACTTTCCGTAGACTCTTGGGGATCTAGGTTCTCGGTGGTTCGGCAGATTACCAGCAGCAAGCGTAAGTAGCTTCGGCGAACTAAGCAAAGCTTTCTCAAGGCAGTTCCTTAGGAATGTACACAGGAAGAAGTCAGTGGCTCACTTGTCTCAGCTTAAGCAAGGAAAAGATGAGTCTCTGAAGAAATACTTGGGGAGGTTCGGTCAGGAAGTATCAGAGATCGGGAGTGCAAACGATGAAGCCATCATTGCAGCATTCATCAACAACCTTCAAAACAGCCAGCTATCCTTTGATTTAAGAAGAGCTCGCCTAACCAATTATGCCGACATGATGGACATGGCTGGGGGTTATGCCTTAGCCGAGGAAGAAGAAATTGCAACAATAGGTTACTTTGTACATGGTGGTCGTCCAGAAGGAGCCAAAACAAAAGATCAAGGCAAGGTACCAGACACTAAAGGTGACAAGCAAAAGAACAAAGCACGAGATGGACGGGATGGACGGGATGGTCGCCGGGCTTATGATCCAAAAACCGATCAGCTGTGTCAAAAGTTCCAGGGCAGATACACAAATTACACCCCGTTGAAAAAAGACCAGGAGGAGATATTAGCTATCTTGGAAGAAAAGAATATGTCCAAAGAGCTGCATAAGCAGTCGACTTATGCTCGAAAGGACACCACCAAATATTACAGATTCCATAAAGAGAACGGACATGAGACATCCAAGTGCTTCCAGCTAAGGGATCACATCGAGACCCTCATCTGAGAAGGGCACTTAAAGGACATTGTCCTAAAGAAAGCCGATAAGGCAGACGAACAGAAAGATAGCCGACAGGGGGGACGAGAAAGGAAGCTGAGTCCCAAGAGAGCTGGGGATGAAGTAGCAATCAACACCATCTTTGGTGGGCCAACAACTAGTAAAAGTAATAGGGAGAGAACCCAGGAAATTCGGGAAGCCATGGAAGCCCGAAGAGACCTCGACGTTAACTCCATTGAACCTGACCCGAAAAGGATCAAGGAAGGGTGGGTTCCAATCGTCTTCACAGAGGTTGATTCTCACGGAGTAGATGTAAAACCAAATGATGCGCTGGTCATCAGTGCTCGAATTGGACACAGGGAGGTCCACCGGATCTTGATTGATAATGGAAGCTCAGCGGATATCTTAAGTGTAGATGTGTAAGATCAGTTGAGGTTAGATAGAAAGGACCTACAGCCCTTTCATACCCCACTCAGAGGATTTGGCGGAGCATAAGTGAGGTCACTTGCCACAGTAAAACTACTAGTGAATATCGGGAAGGCCCCTTGTCAGAAGACAGTATTGCTCGATTTTGTGGTTGTGGATACAGAGAATTGGTCATACAACGCCCTGCTCAGCCGACCATTCCTGAATAAAGCGAAGGCAATAACAGCAACGTATGCCCTCATGATGAAGTTCCCAATTGAGTATGGGGTAGGCGTGGTCAAAGGATCACAAGAGATAGCATAAAGGGCGAATCTATCAGTCTACAAGGATAGGGAATTACACCAAAGGACTTTGAGCTAGACCCCAGGGAAGAGCCTGAAGCCAAAAAAGATGAGCCGACCAAAGAGGTGGCGTTAGACCCAGATGAGCCGAGTAGAACAGTAAAGATAGGAGCAAGCTTAAGTGAACACATCAAAGCCAAACTCATCACATTATTAAGGGATTACAGGGATGTGTTCGCTTGGAGTCATAAAGATATGCCCGGGATAGATACAAAGGTGATATCGCATTATCTCTCCATCGACCCGGAGTTTCGCCCAGTTGTACAAAAGAGAAGATTGTTCAATCCAGAGAGAAGCATCGCAATCAAGAAAGAGGTAGAGAAGTTGCTTTCTGTAGGGTCAATAAGGGAAGTCAGATACCCGGAATGGGTGGCCAATGTAGTATTGGTAAAGAAGAAGAACAATCAATGGAGGATGTGTGTAGACTTCACGGATTTAAACAAAGCTTGTCCGAAAGATAGCTTCCTACTGCCAAGAATTAACCAGTTGGTAGATGCAACAGCAGGACACGAACTACTGAATTTCATAGATGCTTACTCGGGATATAATCAGATCCGGATGAACAAGACAGATGAAGAAAAAATAGCTTTCACCACAGATCAAGGATTGTATTTTTACAAAGTGATGCCGTTCGGACTAAAGAATGCTGGGGCAACGTACCAGAGGTTGGTAAATAGAATATTTTCTCAGCAAATTGGGAGAAACATGGAGGTCTATGTGGATGACATGTTGACTAAGAGTATCACGGCGGAGAAACATTCAGAAGATTTGAAGGAAACTTTCGATGTCCTGAGAAGGTATAAGATGAAGCTCAACCCAAGTAAATGTGTGTTCGGGGTACCGTCGGGAAGGTTTTTAGGTTTTCAGGTACACCAAAGAGGAATCGAGGTAAATCTCGAGAAGATTAAAGCATTAGAAGAAATGGCTTCACCAAAAACATTGAAGGATGTGCAGAGGCTAACAGGGATGTCTTGCTTCACTCAATCGGTTCATAGCAAAATCAACAGACAAGTGCGCCCCATTCTTTAGGGCAATAAAAAAGGGAAAATTGCTCTAATGGAGCGAAGAGTGTGAAACAGTCTTTCAGGAGTTGAAAAGGTATTTAGGACGAGCACTCATTCTTTCAAAACCGGTGGTCGGAGAAACTCTGTATCTGTACCTCTTGATCACAGAAGTGGCGACAAGTTCGGTACTGATTCGATTAGAGGAAGGAGTACAGAGACCGGTGTATTACACAAGCAAGGCATTGCTACCAGCAGAAACCAGGTATTCACCAGCTGAGAAAGTAGCGCTGGCCCTGATCACAGCAGCAAGGAAATTAAGGCTGTATTTTCAAGCACATGCAATAGAAGTGTACACGGACTGCCCGTTGAAACCTATCCTACAAAAGCCAAAACTGTCAGAAAGATTGACTAAGTGGGCAGTGGAACTGAGCGAATTTGACATCAGGTACACGCCAAAAGCAGCAATCAAAGGGCAGGCAGTGTCGGATTTTATAGCAAAATTCACTGAGCCAGATGCCAAGGTAAGAAGAATGATGGAAGGTGAACAGACGAATGGGTTCCAATGGAAGTTGCATGTAGACGGATCATCAAACACACATGGCAGCGGGGCGGGAATAGTCATAACAACGCCGGAAGGAGACACTATAGAGTGTGCCATGAGGTTCGATTTCAAAGCAACCAACAATCAAGCGGAGTACGAAGCTTTATTGGCCGGCTTGAGGGTATGTATAGCATTGGGAGCAGATGAATTGGAAATTTACAGCGATTCGCAGGTTGTGGTTAACCAGGTACTAGACGAAACCAGGCGAGGGATGAGCACATGATAACTTACTTGGACATTGCAAAAAGGTTGCTCAGAAAGTTCAAGATGTACAAAATCTCTCATATCCCCCGGAAAGAGAATGAAAAAGCAGAAGCCTTGTCCAAATTAGCTTCAGCCACCACGAGTATCAAGTCCAAAGCAATACCGGTGGCACACCTGACCAAGCCGAGTACTGCAGAGTCTGCAGAAGTTATGATAGCGGAGATCCAACCAGGCCTAGGCCTAGGCAACTGGACAATCCAACTCAGAAAGTACTTAGAGGAAAACATATTGCTGGAAGACACTGTGGAAGCTAAGCGTATCAAATACAGGTCAACCCGGTACACAATTCTGAGAGGTGAATTATACAGAAGATGGTTCTCAAAAGTACTGTAAAAGCGTGTTGCTGGCGAAGAAACCAAAAAGATCCTAAAGGATGTTCACAGTGGGGTATGCGAGAACCATACCGGGGGTAAGAGCCTAGCACATAAGGTACTTAGACAAGGATTCTACTGGCCGACTTTGTTTGCAGAAGCGCAACGATTCACGGAGAGCTGTGAGACATGCCAAAAGATAGCAAATGACATTCGACAACCCCCAGAGTTACTCAGAAGCTTAACCTCACCTTGGCCCTTTGCCATGTGGGGCCTCGACCTAATAGGACCAATGCCCACAAGAACTAAAGGAGGTGCGAAGCACGCTATTGTGGCAGTGGATTACTTTACCAAATGGGCAGAAGTAGAGGCACTCGTGCACATCACTGAGGCAAACACCACTAACTTCGTCAAAAAGAACATAATATACAGGTTTGGGATTCCGAGCATCATCATAACAGACAACGGGACCCAATTTGACAACAGCAAATTCAGGGAGATGTGCGAGGAATACAAAATCGCAAATTATTACGCATCGCCCGCTCATCCTCAAACCAATGGTCAGACTGAGGCAGTAAACAAAGTGATCAAGCACACGCTGAAAGCGAAGCTGGAGGCAAGGAAGGGTTGTTGGGCAGACAAGCTGCCTAAGGTACTATGGGCATACCGAGCAACTATGAGGTCATCCACAGGGGAAACTCCTTTCTTATTAGCATTTGGAACGGAGGCTGTTATCCTGGTAGAAACAACTTTCACCTCTCCCAGGGTTTGGTTATACAGTTCAGAGCACAATGTCAACATGTTGCAACAGAACTTAGATGAATTGGAAGAAGTTAGAGATGCAGCACAAGTAAGGAATGTAGCGTACCAGCAAAGAGCTGCGAGGTACTACAATTCTCATGTTCACGTGCGCAAATTCCAACTCGGAGATTTGGTGCTGGGGAGGGTATCCCCAAACACCAAAGACAAATCAGCAGGATCTCTCGCTAATAAATTGGAGGGACCGTACGTCATTCAAGGAGTCGCTGGACATGGAGCTTACATGATAGCCCGACCAGAGGGTAGCCTAGTGCCCCGACCAGAGGGTAGCCTAGTGCCCCGACCATGCAATACTCAGTACCTCAAAATCTTCTATCCTTAAAAAGGAACCTATCCCCACCTTTTGCTTTAGTTAGTTTCAAATTTCATATTTTTTTCGTATTTTAATTTTCAGATTGTCATTTTGATCATTTAAAAGTTAAGTCGCTAATAAAAAAATTATTTGCTGAAGTCAATGAATTCACCGTCAGAAAGGAATAGCAGCCACTCAAAAGTCGACCAAATAAACATTGAAAAAGAAAAAATTTCAGGCGCTATAAGGCTGCGAGAGAGCGGACGAATAGTGCTCGAAGGGCGAAAAAGCTGAAGTAGCGTGCCCGCCTAGTTAAGATGGTACAAACGCACCTCTTAGCAAAAAGGCGAATCCGAGGAACCAGGATAACTGGAAAACTGCTCGAAAGCGCCGCCAGAAAGACTGGTGAGATGCGCATCCGTGTTAGCCTGTACATAAATACCCCAACGATTCGGCGAAAAACCTTGCACAGACAAAACCAGGAGACGTCCTAGGTGACATGTGCAAGGACCTTGGCGTATGGTTGTGGTGAGCCTCAACGTAACGCTAGGGCAAAGTAACTTCAAACATGAGGCTGGATTAATTAGTTGCCAGTTAATAAGATACTCGGCAGAATAATCTCGCTTATGCCAGTTAAATAAGATACTCGGCTATATTAATTAATTGTCAGTTAATAAGATACTCGGTTGTATTAATTAATTGCCAGTTCATAAGATACTCGGCAGAATAATCTCATTTATGCCAGTAAATGAGATACTCGGCTAGACCAAAGGATTCCGAAAATCCTTAAGATCAGAGACAGCCGAGTACAGGCTATTAAATAAATTGTACTCATACTGGTTTAGTTCGTTCCGTTTATATGTATTTATCATACAGGGAGTCAGAATAGAAACAGCGGAACAGCATAAGAATAAAAATTCATATAGATATAAGTGAAGGTGCATACAAAAGTCATTACAAAAATTAAAAAATAAGAGATCAAGAGGATGGCGCTGGGGGGGTCAGGTTCCATTACGTACTCGCTCAGGAGGCTATCATCAGAAGGCCACACGACCACATCTTCTTCTTCTTCATCCATCCAGACACTATAATCAGTCCTAGGGACAAGCCCAACATCAGGATTCTCACCGTCGATCCCCGCTTTCTGACAAGCACGAAAAGTAGAGAAGGAATCGGCAGTAGGAACCCCCAGATGCATGGGATGTGGCACCTTACCTTTACTCCGGCAATACGCTTGCCACTCTTTCATCTGGATCCGAAGAGACTCCAGAGACGTATCCACATGCTTCTTAATTGAAAGGCTCCAGTTGGCCCTAGCCCGGTCAGTCGCCTTATTCTTCATTTTGAAGAACTCTCCAGCCAAGACCATCCCCCATTAAAACTCCCGGAGAAGCAAAGCATCATAGGCCGGAGATATTTTAAAACGATGAACACCCTGAATCTCCAATTCTAGCCTAGCTTCCTTCGATAGGGACTTGACTGTCAAGGCCTAACGCTCCAAGTCTTCGATTCGGCGCTCATAAGATGATTTAGCGTCTTCAGCATTCTGCTCGGCCTGGAGCAAAACATCCTGAGTAGATGACAACTGATCTTGCAAAGTCTTGACCTCCTCAGCAGCGAAAGATGCCTTCTGCTCAGCCTCCATCTGACGTTCCAAACACTGATCCAGGAGCACCTGATTTGACTTGGCTCCTTACTGACAAGCCAACTCAACCCGAGCGCAGCGATCTTCACTCTCCTTTAGTTGGGCCTCTAACCGCCTTATTCTTTCTGCCTGGGCTTCACTGGCTTGCCAAGCCTCGGACATCTCAGCTACCATCTGCTGCAAATCAATAGTGAATAACAAAGTGAAGCAACAGTAGCAAAAGGAAATACACAAAATCATACGTATAGTTGAGGTGTCACTCACATAGGAAGCACTGTTGAAGAAGCTGCAGAGTCAGTCAGACGAAGTACCAACCCTAAAGCAACTCCAATGATCCTCCCCAATGTAAGCACGGCCCGAGGACATGGCTCTCAACATGGACTGGGGGTGGGACCACTAGGTTGGCTCGGCATCCCCGAACCACCGACACCAGCATCGGGCATAACAACAGATGTTTGAGCTGGGAGAAAGAGCTAGTAAAATTTCTAGCCAGAGTCTCAGCATGGTCCCCATAGGGGGTAGGAAAAAGACTCTTTTCAACTCTAATGCCAGTCTCCTCATCACCCGAAAACGAGTCCACATAGGCAACCACCCGAGGAATCTTTGGGGCAAGACGCCCAAGAGAAAATGAAGCTTTCCATTTTCTGGATTGCCTCCTACGAGTGTCGAGGTTGGAGGCAGGATCATCCACCTCAACATCAATCCCAACCTTAGATAATAAGGGGACAGAAGTTGGTACAAAAATCGGAACCACAACAAGTGCAGTACCAGAAGGCCCTCCGACCCCGTCGACGCCTTGGGACACAGCAACCGCTTCATCAAAAGCAGGACCCCTCAGATTGCCCTGATTTTCAGGCAAGCAGTCCCACTCACCCACACTGTCTATAGCCGGGGCCGAAGTAACACTAGCAGAAACTGAAGCTGCCCGCCCAAGTTCTTCAACCTCAGATGGCTCCCCAACCTTCTATTTCCCCTTAAATGAAAAAGTGCCCGCCTGATTGCCCTTCTTAGCAGCAGCCTTGTCTGCAGCAAGGTCCCCTAGATCGCCCATATCTTCGGCCAAGTATGTCTCCATTTCCTGACCATGAGTCTCCCCATGCGTATAATCAGGCACGTTCCCTTCACCATCCTCATCGGGAAGATCCTCAGGAGAACTCTCATCATAATCAACTTGCGGAGGGGCTACCCCAGTATCCCGCTGACGAATAGCCTCTTTTCGGCTCGCCTCCACGATACCTTTCATCCGGCGCGCATGAGCATCACAAACGATGTAGATTTTCAAGTTAGTAAACCGACTAGGAAAGAGAACAGTTAATAAAGTTCTATGAAAACTTACGGCGTCGTCGGTGTGTAGTAATCTCAGGAAAAAGGCGAGCCCTAATCATTTTCTTTTCGTCAAAGAGATAGGGTTTCCCCATCTTCTCCAAATGACGAACGGCCGCCCGGACCAGAGTTTTAAGCTCCTCGTCAGTAAAATAAAGAGTCGTATGATTCCACTTATCGGGCGAGCAAAAATACCGAGGGACCTTGCGTGTCACCCGGGTACCATTAAGATCGAAGCTAATCGACTGGCCCCAGCGTTTACCTACGAATAACCAACTGTTCTTCCAGAATTTATTTAAAGAAGGGAAGCCCCAAACAAATCCCTTCATCTTCTCATCCGAGGCCAGTTCGACTTCACCCTTGACCATTACGTCTTTTGGTATCCAGTTCTCGGGTTGGGTCGAAAGAAGGAAATAAATCCCATATTTCCCCAGAGGCCTCAACGAATAAAAATGGCTAATTTCGCGAAGGGTGGGAGGTGGCCGTTTCATCCTATGCCATATGTGCCACATGTACATCAAAATCCAATAGCTATTCGGAATCAGCTGTGCCGGGGCAAGCTGAGCCTCAGTTAAGAACCAAGTAATGAAAGGCTGGAGAGGAAGAGTAACACCACAAGTAAGCATCGCCCCATAGATTGCCACTTGGCCAGGTGGGGGGTTCCATACAGCTTGGCCGTCAGTAGGACTTAGTGAGATAACGCCGCTGTCCAGATCAAACCGTCGTTTGTATTTGTTGATCTTCTCAGGACCGATCACATTTAGCTCGATGTCATAAGCACACACCCGCTTAGGAGAGAAAATAATGCGAGCCCCCATGTGCTCTTCTTCAACGTCACTCTCAACAACTCTCTGGGTCCCGATTCGGCTCTCCCGGGAGTAAGAATCCTTGTAGATTTTGCACTCACTCTTCTTCTTCCTCATTCGTTTCCACAGCCGAGTATCGCCACAGACGGAAACAGAAGAATCTGACTGAGCTTTGGGTTGATAAGACTTGGGTTTTGAAGAGTCAGAAGAAGCGGAGGGAACTTCAGAAGCAGGTGGAACTTCAGAAGTAGTAGGGACTTCACGGAAAAGCCCGGAAACGTCGGCGTCTAAAAAGCGAGGCTGATCGAAAAGAGGATCTCCTAGTAACCTGTGAACAACCGTGGCAGTGAGAGCATCGTTTCGTTCAATAGCAATCATACCAACAGTAAAAAGACGGTGCCTAGCTACAGAATCCATGAGAACTAACCTTGGTATATCGGAAAACCGGAGATACACGAACTGTAGAAGAAGGATCTTCAAACAAGGGTCTGGGGGGTTGAAACTGAGTATCTCGGCAAAGCAAGACCAAGAAACATCTAAACTCAAAACAGGTTGAAGAGCAACGGGCAGTCTTGATGAATTTCCCCAGAAATATAACACACATGCGAATTTTTCTCGAAGATAGAAGAAAATGTTTCTATTTCTCCAAAAGTACAGTTTATATAGGCGCGATATCGGTTTCAAAAAGAAACCAAAACCCTAGGAGATATGCGAAGAAGCGGGAAAACAGAGGGGCGTGGGTTGTGACGTGGGCAACGCACAGGCGAGCAGAAGGGTCATGTCTCATAAATGCCTCGTACCACGACCAAGCAGGAGAAGACAGATGGCAACCAAAGAGCGCCTTGAGCCGTCGGAGAGCCAAGACGTCACCATCAAGAGATTTTTAAATGAGTAGTAAATTGGGTACATGCGGACGTAATTAAGACACGTCATTCAATGCTTCGAATCAGACGAGGATACATTAATACAGAAAACGACGAAGACAAGTTATAATAAAAGGGAGTATACGAAAGTTAAATATTTGTCCCGAGAAGACCTGATTCGACACAGTTGGCTCAAATATTTAAGGGGGTATTGTTATAGGTAAAAGTAGCCTTTTAGGCGTGTCACTACCATAAGAGGCCACATAAGCAGAAGTGAAGGGAAATCAACCTAAGTAGCAAAAACCCAAGACAACCCAACCACAGACTAAGGAAATCGGCTCGGGCAAACATAATCTACTCGGGCATACTCAGGGTTCAGCTAGAAAATTAGTTGCGGAAACTCACTCCCCAAACATACCCAAACATATGGGTAGAATCAGCAACTAGAACCTCTACAATAAGCTACAGCGCAACTGCTCAGAACTCACCAAGGAAACAAACAGGTCTCCCGTAAATAAAGGAATAAGAATCCTGTCCAAATTATGACTCAGCAAAACCAGAAGATACGCTACACTAAAACAGGAAAGCAAGTCCTTTTAGGACTGAGAAAACTCCCAAAACCTAAGGACCACGACACCAAACCCTAGTAACACCCAAAAACCCTAAACAACTATGTATAAATACCCCTGTAAAACATAAATAAAGGGGACGTGAGAATAGAAGAGGAGAGCAGAGTGTGTATTCAATTAACAGTTTTCATAGTGAATTTGTCTTCGTTGCTTAGGCAACATCCCGTGGATGTTTCTCTGACCATCGGAGTTTTACCACGTATTTTTGTGTTCATCATTGCTAATACTTTGTTGTGTTAATTTCAATCATTCTTGTTCGTAAAACTGATATCAAATCGTTTGTTGAGTGACTACGAAAAATCACCGTCAACACTTAGCTTATACGATATTAATTAATTTCTTTTGCATAATTAATATTGGTGTCATTTTAAAGATTTCAACGATATGAGATATGACTAATTTTAGTCATATCTCCCATATTTGTTGCTTGCACGGGATGAGATTTTTTAAGCTCATGTAAGCAACTTATCCCACATTGGACCACTTTATACGTTTTGTTTTTCTTTTCAATTTATTTTATTGTTAATGTGATTAAAATACAAATATCTTTTAATAATTAATAAAATATTTTATTTTAAACATTTTAAAAATAATAATTTTCAATATTAACAAATAAAAATAAATATAATTTTGTTTAAAATTGGTTTAATAATATTTAAATTATTTTTATTATTTTTTCAAAATTTAATTTAAATAATTATTTTAACCAGTCCAATTATATACAATCATTTTATCCGGGTGGGGAAGGACTATTTAGTCCCATGTTTTAAAAAAATTCTTCTTCTTTTACCTTTTTATTTAATTAAAAAATGTTATTTCCTTTAATAATTATTATTTATTTTTTTGAAGTATTACATTTATAAATATCACAATAGGACAACCGAGATCTGTCGAGATCATACAATATATGTGCGGCCCGGATAACTACTTCCATAAACTGGGGAAAACTCCCCACACATGCTTGTAAAATGTGCGTAGTGGGACTTGAACCTTTACCACCAGATATAGAAAGGAGGAGCACTACTCTGTGTATTAATTTATTTAAAATTAATTTTATTTTATTTTATATTATCTAATTTCACATTGTATTAAATATATAACAAAATAACTTTTTTATCCAATCTCATACTACACAAAAAAAAAAAAGACATAACTATTTTTATCTAATCTCATACAGCACCAAACACACCGCAATATTAATCTAATCCAATTCAGTCAAATCCAATCACATCTCATTTAATTCAATCCAATTTAATCCCATAAAAATAATTCTATCATATCCGCACACCATATGAGCCTTAATGGTAGTATGGTACACGAGCTTAAAGACCAACTAGTATACTAGTGCAGTAGTGTTCTTTCACAAAAAAAAAAAAAAAAAACTATTATACTAAAGTCCAAACATGATGCCGGAATTGTACTAGGCTATGACCACAATTATCCGATAATATCATTCAACCCCCCGGCATACATCTTTTGGTGCAAAATCACTTGGGCAGTATTATTAGCATTATACATTTTTTTTTTTTTTTTTTTTTTTTGGTAATTACCCTAGTGACCATCAACTTATACCACCACTATTAAAATGGCCATCAGATGAGGAATTGGTTTCAAAATGGCCATTTTTGACAAACACTGTTACACTAATGGTCATTCCATCCAATGAGTAGCATTTTAGTAAATAAGTGGATGACATTAATTTATTTTAGATATTTTTTGGAAATCAATTTTTTTCTTTTGTTTTTTGAAACAGATAATTATATTTAGTATGTGTATATACGTATAGCATATCTCAAACATATATATTTTGAAAAGATTAAAATTGAAAAGAATTTTATATATATATATATTTGAGATATGCTATACGTATATACACACATTAAATATAATTATTTGTTTCAAAAAATAAAAGAAAAAATTGATTTTCAAAAAATATCTAAAATAAATTAAGGCATTCTCTTATTTATCAAAATGTCACTCATTGGATGGAATTAAATGGAAATTGATGGAATTTGATATAATGGCTATTAGTACAACAATGTTTGTCAAAAATGGCTATTTTGAAACCAATTCCCCATCCGGTGACCATTTTGATAATGGTAAACCGGTAGCATAAGTTGATAGCCACCGGAGTAATTACCTTTTCTTTTTTTTTTTTTCTTTTTTTTTCTTTTTTTTTTTAATCATGTCCGAAAATCGAAATTTGACTATCTGAGAAGTGGGTCGGGGTGTCACTTTCCATTTTCTGTTAATTGTGGGGTCTTTCCTTGTTCCATAGACATCCAAACCTTTTTATTTTTATTAATATCGTTTCCATATTTCCATTTCCACTCAAATTTGTCCGTCTCACCTCATTTATGCAGAGCATCATGGTTTCGAATCATCCACCACTCACTATCCAAACCCAAATCCACAACTCATATTCACCGACTCTAATTCCATAACATGTCTCTCTCTTCCTCTCCCTCCCCCTCCATCTCAGAATTGAGCTCCACCTCTTACAAGCCCTGCAGCTTCAATTCGGGGTTTGCTGATTCTCAATGTTTTGTCCACCGCAATACTGTACAGTTTGGTACTTGCATACCCAGAAGCCAAAACCAGAGCTTTCTCTCTTTTGAACATATCAAAACCTTTGCTTTCAACGATTACAAACTCAGTAACATGGAACTGGGTTTGAACACTATCTCGCAGGTGGGTAAATTCAGACTCAGAAATGGAAAGGCCGGTCTTTTATCTAGAGACTTATTGAATACCTCAAATTTTGTTTACAAGTTAGGGAGTGTTAAATTGGGTTACGAGGCATATAAGAGGAATAGGGATTTTGTTTTGATGTCAAGATCAGTGTTAACTGCAAATAACATGGTGGAGACAGAGGGAAATGGAGGAGTGGGTAGAGAGAAGAGTTACTATGACGCAATTGTTATAGGATCAGGTATTGGGGGATTGGTAGCAGCCACACAGCTGGCAGTTAAGGGAGCTAGGGTCTTGGCGTTGGAGAAGTATGTGATTCCTGGTGGAAGCTCAGGTTATTACCAGAGAGATGGATATACTTTTGATGTTGGGTCTTCTGTGATGTTCGGTTTCAGCGATAAGGTCAGTGTTTTTGTATCATTTGAATTCCTTTTGTTTGTTCTTTGTTGCATATTATTTGACAGTAGTTAAAACTTCAGGGATGAAACAGTGATATGTGTCATTTTGATGTTGAATGCTTCAATGGTTATCTGGTACAAGAGAAAGAGGTGTGATTGAGGCCAATGGTATCGTGCAGTGACTGAAGTACATTCTGTTGGATATGTGATTCATTGATTAACTAATAAACATAATATCACTTAGTAATGAATAGATTATCATTTGTTAGGCAATACAACATTGACTTTATCACTTATTAGTCCTGAAGTATTACTCTTTTTTGTTATCATGTTCTGTTTTTCAAGTCGTTAGTCTTTGGCTCTTTGCAAGGTCTTTATGATTGATAATTGCCTCAAATATGCTCAGGGTAATCTAAATTTGATAACCCAAGCGCTGGCAGCAGTTGGTCGTGAGATGGAGGTGATACCCGATCCAACTACTGTCCATTTCCATCTACCCAATGACCTTTCTGTTCGGGTACATAGAGAATACAGTGAATTCATTGCAGAACTTACCAGTAAATTTCCCCATGAAAAGGAAGGAATCCTCGCATTCTACGGTGAATGTTGGAAGGTATGTTCTGATTGAGGTGACTGTAACTTCTTATGGGTGTTTTGGCCTTTACTTGTGATTCTTAACTTAAACTTGTTAATGTGTTTGGTAGATCTTCAGTGCCTTGAATTCATTGGAACTGAAGTCACTTGAAGAACCAATCTATCTTTTTGGACAATTCTTTCAGAAGCCCCTTGAGTGCTTGACACTCGGTAATTGTTTTCCTCTGAATATTTTAAATTACTTATGCTATGTGAAATTATGGTCATTACTTCTGATTAGTCATCAGAGATTGTGTCCTTGTCGGTCATGTATACTTGTTTATATTCATACTTCAAGTCACCATAGATTAACCAAAACTGAAATATTCCTGAATCTTGAACCTACATGACCTGAATTGTTATCCTCTGTAGCTTTTTATCTGCCCCAAAATGCTGGAGACATAGCACGGAAGTTCATAAAGGATCCTCAGTTGTTGTCCTTCATTGATGCAGAGGTGTGCCAAACTCATCCCACTTATCATATTAAAGATTCTTCTTTATTGAATTCAGGTTCCACCTAAAATGATGTCCTTCAGTTTCAGAGAGGATTTTACCTGTGTGTTTTTTCTGCAGTGTTTTATAGTGAGCACAGTTAATGCTTTGCAAACACCAATGATCAATGCTAGCATGGTAAGTGTTTGATTAGCTTCTAAGCCTTCTTGTCTTTAGACATATCTTGATTCTCACATATAGTTTGCATCAGGTTCTATGTGACAGGCATTTTGGAGGGATAAACTATCCTGTTGGTGGTGTCGGTGAGATTGCGAAGTCCTTAGCAAAAGGCCTGGTTGATCAAGGCAGTGAAATACTCTACAAGGCGAATGTAACTAGCATTATACTTGAGCATGGAAAGGCTGTAAGTTAGATCGCACTTTTGGATAATTGATCATGAAATTAATACCCTTATGTACAACTGTTTATTTTTGTCAATTACATGAAGTTAGTCTGAATTTTGAAGGTAGGAGTGAGGCTATCAGATGGAAGGCAGTTTTTTGCCAAGACCATAATATCAAATGCTACTAGATGGGATACATTTGGTGGGTTTCAACATGGAGCTTATTGCTTTAATTGACTGCAATCTTCTATTCTTTTAACTGTTTTCCTCAATTTCCTTCAACAATAATTAAATAATAATACATGGTTTGTAGGGAAGTTATTGAAAGGAGAAAAACTTCCAAAAGAAGAAGAAAATTTTCAGAAAGCCTATGTCAAGGCTCCTTCTTTTCTTTCCATTCACATGGGTGTTAAAGCTGAGGTGCTGCCACCAGATACAGATTGCCATCATTTCATGCTTGAGGTATTTTGTCATTCTATTAGTTTTATTTGCTTGGACCCTTTGAAGGCCTTTAATTTGAGATTTATTAGGATGGCTGGACAAGATTAGAGAAGCCTTATGGAAGTATATTCTTGAGCATTCCTACTCTTCTTGATTCATCATTGGCTCCGGAAGGACACCATATTCTTCACATATTTACAACATCTTCCATAGAGGACTGGGAGGTAATTTCAGCATTACAATAAATCATAAAATTACTTCTGATCCCCTTTCTTCTCAATTTTCAGTCCCTAATATTGAATGTGGTAACTTAATGTTGTGTAAATTAAAATTAACTGAGTTGCTTCTAATTATAATAGGGACTGCCTCGAAAGGACTATGATGCAAAGAAGGAGCATGTGGCAGATGAGATAATTAGCAGATTGGAGAAGAAACTATTTCCAGGGCTTAAAGAATCCATTGTTTTTAAGGAGGTACAGTTCATACCCTCCTATTACTCAACGATAATGTGAACTTTGGCAACATCCGGTGAATTTTGGCAACATCCGATGTCGTTAAATTTAATTTCAATCACAATAGAACCACAACATATATTTTAAAATTAAATATTTCAAGTTAGACGCCTTTCAAAATTTCAAATGTTTAAAATTTTTAAATTTCTTAGTCACTCTCTTCGGTAGATTCACTCTCTTTCAAAATTCTATATGTGCCTTTTCCAGCTGTCACATGGCACATGGGTAGGTTAGACTATCACACCCTTGCTTCTCTCTCAAATACTTGTTGCACAAAAGGTCCCAAAAATAAGGGGATTTTGGTGCCCCCGTCTAAAAAAATAGGTGGGAGGTTATCATGTGGACCCCATATTATTCTCTTCATTCTTTTACTCCCTTTTGATGATCGTTTAGGGTTCCATTAAGGAAACATTCCTAAAAAAGTCAAAGAATCTGACGTGTTTTTATTGTTTTCCGCTCTTTAATTACATTAATTGCTTGTTTGTTATATTTGGGAATTGTGAAAATTGATTAAGTCGAAAAGTTGGTAATTAATCAATTTAAACCTATTCACCCCCCTCTAGGTTAATTTAGACACATATTATTTATTTTCAGTTGATAAAGTGGTTGCCATCATATGTGAGAAACAAAAGATAGGTAGGGTGGGAGAAGGAAAACCCTTAGATAATAAAATGCATGGAGTGTAAGAGGCATAAATGAAATCATATGGCAGCATTTTGTATGTATACCTGAGACAGGGCAGGGACAGTATAAACCTGCTCCTGGTCTGACAGGAGTCTGGATCAGTTTCCAATACCATAACTACCCTAATCCTCATATAAATTGCCTTTCTTGCCTATATCTTTATCTATTTTCTACATATTTTATTCTCATTTTCATTTTTCTAAATTATTTTGCTTTCTAACTTAGTAGTTTTTCAACTCATGGCAGATTGGGACACCAAAGACACACAGGCGGTACCTGGCTCGGGATAAGGGTACCTATGGGCCGATGCCTCGCAATACTCCTAAGGGCTTGTTGGGAATGCCATTTAATACGACAGTGAGTTAAATAAAAATTATGTTCTGTATTTGGTAGATTCTAACATTTTAAGTTACCGAATGGACATGGTCTTACAATAGTGATATTTGCAGGCTATAGATGGTCTTTACTGTGTTGGAGATAGTTGCTTTCCAGGACAAGGTGTTATAGCTGTTGCATTTTCAGGAGTAATGTGCAGTCATCGAGTAGCTGCTGATATTGGTATGTACTCCTTGCAATCTTGTTATGGCTCAACATTGACTGGAAATAATTCTTTTTTTTTCTTTCTTATTAACATAAGTAGTAGAAATGTATTGCTAGTAGTCGAAACTGGATATTGTTTAACTCCTTGATGTCTAACGACAACAACAATGCTAATTTACTCTAATAGTTTTTGGTCAATTTCTTATCTGTTCTGATTTCAAATGGATTATTTTGTTTCTTTGCAGGGCTAGAGAAGAAGTCCCCTATATTGGATACTGCCCTTCTTAGACTGCTTGGTTGGTTAAGGACATTGGCATGATATATCCCATGGAAAGTAAATAATGCAGCCTGGTTGTTTGGCTGGAGAATCATTGCTTGCTTCCTAAATAGAGCTGTTATCTACAGCTGGTTGAGGTTCAGAATAATTGTCATAATTAGGAGGCAGCCAGTCATTGATGCCAAGGTATTTTACAACACTGGATATTAAGAAATTATGGCACATTTAATTGTCTTATGTTCTTATTTGTAACTGTAGGAAAACATTGAGTGGTTTCACTATATTTCATGTGTTGATTTCCTTACTTAATTCGGATGTTGATACTCTGAAGAATTTTTCAAATCATCTATATAATCAAATTTCAAGAATTCTCAAATCCCTTAGTCATGCACATCTCCGCGTTGGTTATAGTCGAAAGGCGTTAATGTCATTAATTCAAAAAGATAAACATGTGAAGTAAGTCGAGGAATGATCTTTCAATGTCAGATCAAGATTTTTGTTGGCATATTCTGTGAATCAAAACACTAGATGGGCTGTGTCAAATCCCTGCAATTTGTAAATCATATGAAGTGAGTAATGTAAAAGGAAAAGTCTGTACTGCTTGATTTTTGTAATTACTTCCTGTAATTTATCTTTTTTGAAAGTTTCACATGTAGAAAAATGTTCTCTCTTAATTTTTTGTATTCATTGTATGATTAAATTGAATGCATTTGATATAAGAATCAAAAGTTGGATGCAAATAAGTTAGAAATCTTAAATTGATGGTAAATGTGATACAATGTATTTATCCTTCATCTAAGTTGTCTAGAATTGATCTTAGAACTACATGATTTATAATTTTAATGTCGCGACATTCCAATGAAATTCTCCTTGTAGAAAAAGCCATGGACATGTCTAAAATCAGATTGGACATGTCCTGTTAACGCTGAGTGCTGTAGATGCAATACATGGAGAAATTCGTAGATGTGGAAAATCAAAAGTTCAGGACCTCTTATCATTGCTAATTTGTGTTTACTCGGTGCAAGAAACTCAACTCTTCCCGATATAGTTCTTGGAGCAGTAAAATGTGAAAGCCATGGCTTCTAGATGTTCCCTTGAAAATTATAATGTGTCTAAGCTCCTGATTGGAGCTTCATTCTCCTTAAAGAAAGGTATGCTAAGAGACGGTATCCGAAAACCATAGCTACTAGGGCACCGACTTCTGCTAAACCACTGTCTGTTCTCATCCCATTCACCATGGGTGTGATGTGTTCATACTGCACCTTGAGGAGAAGCTTATAAGTATGATAGTTGAAAGACAAATAGCGGATCCAAGATATGAAAAACGAACTCTCTGCAAAATTGAATACCATGTCGTTAGATGATGGGCAGCTCTTGAAAGTAAATTTTTGTGGTGCTAAGGTATTGTAAGTGATATAATGTTTACACCAGACTAGAGAAGAGATTCATATTGAGAGTCTGAGAGATTACCTTAACAAAGTAACCACCAGCCAGCATGAATGTCATCACAGTTACTGAAGCCAGAGTAGTAGCCTTTTTCAAGTCCATTAGTGTAGCCCCAATAGCTAATCCAAGCCCCTGTGACAGCAGCCAGATTTAGATGATTATGTCTAGTAATAATTTTTATACATTCTTCTCAGTTAGAAGTTACAGAGGGGCATACCTGAGCTGCAACAATGCTGAGAAAAACTATAAGCATGCTTAGAAAAAAGGGAGCAGCACTCAGTCTCAAGCCTGCCATGAAACAGACTACAAG
This sequence comes from Acer yangbiense, assembly GCA_008009225.1. Taxonomy (NCBI): domain Eukaryota; kingdom Viridiplantae; phylum Streptophyta; class Magnoliopsida; order Sapindales; family Sapindaceae; genus Acer; species Acer yangbiense. Next base: position 32,426,292 of record CM017767.1, read on the forward strand.
AAGGAAAAGTACTGGCAGTATCAGATCGAGCGAAGGTCACTTGTCGTCCTAGCTAGGAAATATGCACTTAGTCTATACATGTCAGCTGCTCGTTCCTTACTCAGCATTGCTCTTTCTTGAGGAAATGCGAAGATTCCAGTGAAGACAGGAAAGAATCCCCAGAAAACAGCGATGAAGAAAAGCAGCCCTGCCTGCAATATAGGAAGCTTAGTTTCTCTGTAGGTACATCTATAGTAATTATGCGTGTTGGAGTTAGGTTGTTACAGATTATTATTAGTTTTATTTATTTATTTAGATAATAAGAGATATGAGTGTTTCACTCAATCTCATATTCTCATCAGGATAGAATTCTATTGTATTAGTAATTATCTTAACTAGTTGAGTAGTAGAGTCCTAGAGAGTATGTGATACTGTCCTACATGTATTTAGTTTGTTATTCTCTTCATTGTGAGATTAAGTGAAATAAACTCTTTATTCTCTCATTTCACTCTTCATGGTATCAGAGCCTGGCTCTATACAATCAAAAATCAGATGTCATCCCCATCGGATACTGCCTCCTCCTCAAATACGGAAGCTGCCGCTACAAACAATAATGGTGGCGGTGGCTCCCATAACCCAAACTTTCCTCACCTAGCCATCACCAGCCATAAATTAAATGGACACAATTATCTTCCCTGGTCCCAATCTGTCTCTATGTTTATCTGTGGGAAAGGGAAAGATGAGTATATCACCGGAACTATTGTATCACCTGCAAAAGAGGATCCAGCCTACAAAAAGTGGAAGAGTGAGAACAACATGGTTATGGCATGGCTCATAAATTCCATGAATAATGATATTGGGGAAAACTTTCTCCTCTATGAAAGTGCCAAAGAAATATGGGACGCAGCAAAGGAAACATACTCTAGTAGTGACAATACTGCCGAGCTATTCGGAATCGAAAGTGTTATCAATGACCTACGCCAAGGCGAATCAACGGTCACCCAGTTCTTTAGTTCTCTCACAAGACTATGGCAGCAACTAGATTTATTTGAGAAGTATACATGGTCCTGTACGAAAGACGAATCCCTGTACAGGGAGATTGTGGAGCAGAAGAGGGTTTTTAAGTTCCTCCTAGGCCTGAATAATAGCCTGGATGAAGTAAGGGGACGGGTACTGGGAACAAAACCTATTCCTAGTATCCGAGAAGTTTTCTCAGAAGTCAGAAGGGAAGAGAGCCGGAAGAAGGTGATGCTAGGGTCCTTGGTGAAGACAGAACCAAACTCTAATGTCACCATAGCAGACAGTTCAGCATTAGCAGTCAAGGGACCACAAAACAACAGCTTTGAAAATCGACCTAGAAGGGGCAGACCATGGTGTGACCACTGCCGGAGACCTGGACATACTAGGGAAACCTGCTGGAAATTACATGGTAAACCAGTGGATTGGAAACCTACCCGTTCTTTGTATGACAAGGAAAGCCGAGGTAACCTTGTTACAGGGAATGAGGAGTCCAGGCTATTTAGTAAAGAACAGATGGAGTTACTGCAAACACTATTTCACCAATCATCAAATCCAACATCATCAATCATTGGATCCGGATCAGTAGCTCAAGCAGGTAATTGCTTATCTGCATTCAATGTTAATAAAGAAAAATTCAGCCCTTGGATCGTGGATTCTGGGGCCTCAGATCATATGACAGGTGACCCTAAACTCTTTCACACTTACACCTCAATTCAAGGTAATTCATCTGTTAGAATTGCTGATGGATCTTTATCCAAAGTGATAGGTTTAGGTTCCATCAAAATCTCTGAAAAACTCACTCTTAATTCAGTACTTTTGGTCCCACAACTAGACTGTAATTTGCTATCTGTTAGTAAACTCTCACAGGATTTGAATTGTTTGGCTAAATTCTATCCAACTCACTGTATTTTTCAGGATTTGGATTCGGGGAGGATGATTGGCAATGCTAGTATGTGTGCAGGACTTTATTTACTCAAAGTGGAAACCAATTCTAAAGAACAATCTCAAACCGGAAATCTTGGTGGTTGTAGGAGTCTGTCAGTTTTTCAAAATTTGTCTAGTTTGTCGGTTAGGAAAAATAAGGATAGTGAAGTGCTATTATGGCACTATCGCTTAGGGCATCCAAGTTTTTTGTACCTTGAAAAATTGTTCCCAGAGTTATTCATCAATAAAAAATCTCAGTTTTTTCAATGTGAAATTTGTCAAGTTTCCAAACATACCAGACAAGTTTATCAAAATCACACATACAAACCCTCAAAACCTTTTTCCATGATCCACAGTGATGTCTGGGGACCATCTAGAGTCAAAAATATAACTGGCGCTAGATGGTTCGTTACATTTATTGATGATCATACAAGACTCACATGGATATTTTTAATGAGGGAAAAATCTGAGGTAAGCTCCATATTTAAAAAATTCTGCAGAATGATAGAAAATCAGTTTCACACAAAAATTCAAATTCTTCGAACCGATAATGGAAGAGAATATTTCAATTCTATTTTAGGAGAGTTTTTGTCAACCGAGGGAATAGTACATCAGAGTTCATGTATAGAAACCCCACAACAAAATGGAGTCTCTGAAAGAAAAAACAGACAAATCTTAGAAATCACTCGTTCCCTCTTGTTTTCAACATACGTTCCTAAACATTTTTGGGGTGAGGCTGTCTTAACAGCTGGGTATTTAATAAACAGATTACCTTCAAGGGTTCTAGGTTTTCAAACTCCGTGTCAAACTCTACTAAAATGTTACCCAAATACTCGGCTGCTATCTAATCTTCCGATTAGGGTTTTTGGGTGTTCCGTTTTTGTACATATCCACAAACAAAATCGGAGCAAACTGGACCCTACATCAGAAAAATGTATATTTCTGGGATACTCACCAAATCAGAAAGGGTATAAGTGTTATTCTCCGGTGTCTAGGAAATTTTATGTCTCTATGGACACTACCTTTGTGGAAAACATTCCATTTTATCCCAAAACCAATCTTCAAGGGGGGAATCAGAGTCAAGAATCTTATTTTTGGGAAACAATTACATTTGATCAAGACATGATTGATCCAGCAGTGTATCCCACTAAAAATCCTCATGTTGGGCCGGTTATGTCTCCCAGTCAAAGTCAAAATCTATCTCTTCCCTCCTCTCCTATTCAATCTGAAATTCCTCAACCTATAGAGCCTGATATTAATAAATCACAGCAGCCTATAGAGTCTGAAATTAACAAGTCACAGCAGCCAAGTCCGGAAATTATTGTTTATAAAAGAAATCGGAAAAAACAGAGAGAAATAGAGTCTCACGCACATACAGAGCAGCACCAAGAATCTGAACCGAATTTACAAGTCCAACAACTTGAGTCAGATACTGAAATAGACACAGCAGATAACCCTAGTCCGATTTCCAATGAAGAAAATGACAGCAAGCCAATTGCCTTAAGAAAAGGGGTAAGGGAATGCAGGAGCAGACCAATGTACCCATTAAGCAATTTTGTATCATATGAGAGGCTTTCACCAGAGTTCCAATCCTTCACAGCCAATATATCACAGATTCAGATTCCTAATCGCATAGAAGAAGCTCTCAGAATTCCAGAATGGAAAGCTGCAATCCAAGAGGAAGTCAAGGCACTGAAAAAAAATGGAACCTGGGAACTGGCGGATTTGCCAGAAGGAAAAAATCCGGTTGGGTGCAAGTGGATATTCACTGTGAAACAAAAGGCTGATGGTAACATTGAGAGGTTTAAAGCCAGGTTAGTTGCAAAGGGGTTCACACAATCCTGGATCGACTACGAAGAAACATTCGCCCCTGTTGCAAAATTAAATACCATTCGCATTCTCCTATCATTGGCTGCAAATTTGGATTGGCCTTTGTTCCAACTAGATGTAAAAAACGCCTTCCTAAATGGAGACCTAGAAGAGGAGGTCTATATGGAGATTCCACCTGGTCTAGTGACTAATTCAAATGCAAGCAAAGTGTGCAGACTCCGAAAGTCACTGTATGGTCTTAAACAGTCACCTCGGGCTTGGTTCGAGAGGTTCACCAAAGCAGTTAAAAAATTTTGGTTCACACAATGTCAATCCGATCATACCTTGTTTGTCAAGCATGCACCTGGAGGTAAAATTACTGTTCTTATTGTCTATGTAGACGATATTATACTAACTGGTGATTATATAGAAGAGATGCAGAGGTTGAAACAGTTTTTAGCAAGGGAATTCGAGATAAAGGACCTAGGAAATCTGAAATATTTCCTAGGCATGGAGGTGGCTCGGTCAAAGAAGGGAATAGTCGTCTCTCAATGGAAGTATGTCATAGATCTGCTGCAAGAGACCGGAATGGTGGATTGCAAACCGGCAGAGACTCCTATGGAACACACCACAAAACTGGGTTCTATAGAAGGCAGTACACCAGTTGAAAAAGGCAGATACCAACGCCTAGTTGGAAAATTAATATATTTGGCTCATACACGGCCAGACATCGGATTCTCAGTAAGTGTGGTTAGTCAGTTCATGAACAACCCCACAGAGGAGCATATGAATGCTGTTTTCAGAATTCTTAGGTATCTCAAAATGACTCCAGGAAGAGGGCTGTTTTTCAAGAAGAATTCAAGCCGAAATATTGAAGTTTTCTCAGATGCTGACTGGGCTGGCTCAGTTACTGACCGTAGGTCCACCTCAGGCTATTGTACATATGTTTGGGGGAATTTGGTTACATGGAGAAGCAAGAAACAGTCGGTTGTGTCAAGGAGCAGTGCCGAATCAGAATTCAGGGCAATGGCACACTGCATTTGTGAGGGAATTTGGCTTAGGAGAGTTCTAGCTGAACTAAAAATTCCTATGGAGAGTCCGATGAAGATGTTTTGTGACAGTCAATCTGCGATTAGCATTGCTAAGAATCCGGTGCATCACGATCGAACTAAGCATGTAGAGATTGACAGACACTTCATCAAAGAGAAAATTGAGGAAGGAAGTGTCAAGCTTATTTATACTCCTACTGCTGTTCAGACAGCAGATATTCTAACAAAAGCACTGCCTAGAATTCATTTTGAAGATTTATGTACCAAGCTGGGCATGGTTAATATTTACTGCCCAGCTTGAGGGGGGGTGTTGGAGTTAGGTTGTTACAGATTATTATTAGTTTTATTTATTTATTTAGATAATAAGAGATATGAGTGTTTCACTCAATCTCATATTCTCATCAGGATAGAATTCTATTGTATTAGTAATTATCTTAACTAGTTGAGTAGTAGAGTCCTAGAGAGTATGTGATACTGTCCTACATGTATTTAGTTTGTTATTCTCTTCATTGTGAGATTAAGTGAAATAAACTCTTTATTCTCTCATTTCACTCTTCACAATCCATGTAAAATAGACACTTAGATCCTCCGAACTAGAATGTAGTTTACAACCTTACATGAGAAGTTTCTATGATCAAAATTAAAATGTAAAAAGAAAATTTCTTGGTTTTATTTTTTTACTTTATATTAATATATAGTCAAACTCTTTATAGTTCCAACCATGAATTTAGGATTCAAATCAAAGATTAAGAAATCCTTAAGAGGAATAAATCCTTACATGAATTTAGTAAAATGTGTTTATCGTCTATGCTTTTAAAGCTATTATATGAAGGAATGGTACTACATTAGCATAGCATAAACTAGAAATCATGATGAGGTAAATATGCATTGTTATTTGTTTTCTAATCATCTATTGTGATGTGATCGAATTGTGGTGTTTTGATAGCAAGTTGAGAATGATTGTATACTAGTGGTGAGGCAAGTTTTATGCTTCGACAAAACAACTATTTACCTGGTCTTGCAGGCCTTTGGGGCTTTTACTGTCTGACTGCCACCAGAGTAATCCCAAGATTATTGCAGTAGAGAGAACTTGAGTGATCCTCAACCAACCAAAATATTCATGTCGCCGTTCTTTAATTCCTCTGCAGAACAATATGGTATATTGTTCCCACCAGCTTGCCCCCCATTGTCATTTTGGACATGACACTTTTGCCTTAATTTCTTCATCAAGGGGAATAGGAACCATAAGTTTCTTCTTCTCCTTTTCCGCAACTCTTGTTTTGTAGGCCTCCTCGAGATACTGCTTTTAGATTTAAACGTCAGTTGCAGATAATAGCTTAAGGTGTTGCAACATGAATCACAAGTGCATTTTCATGTTTGGTTGCTTATTGCATTTTGGTACATTTCTGTTATTTAAATGGTTTTGACTCTTGACACCTAGCTCTTTAATTGTTAGGAAGAAAGACTAATATTTGAAGCATGAAAAGTATAGAATCGAAGTGCACGATTGCTGGAGATGGTTTCTCATTTCTTGGTTCATTTTCTGAGTTCTCCATTTGCATCTTATCTTGTAGTTCTGATGGTACAGAACATCATTTATGTTACCATTTGCAAGGTCTAGCAAGAACTCTGCTGGATTCATGGCAATTAGAGGAGAACATCCTATAGACTGAAAATAGATCATTGCTTCGGAAGCTTTTCCGAAGTAGAGCAAACTTCCTTTCCCGAGAAGGATCAACTTGTCAAATCTGTGGAAGAGTCTGCTTGATGGCTGGTGGATTGTCGTTATTACAGTTTTTCCACCCTGCCATGAATTGCAACTGGTTAGTAACATGACAATTCGATAAGATGGTAGAATTCATTTTATTAAACCAGGGATGTCAAACCTCTGCAATGTCTTGTAACATCTGTACTGTCCTTAAGGCAGTAGTAGAATCCAAGCCAGAAGTAGGTTCATCAAGAAACAGAAGGGAAGGGTTGATTATAATCTCATTGCCAATACAAACTCTCTTCCTCTCTCCACCCGACACTCCACGAAAGAAGGAACCACCAATCATAGTGTCTTGGCACCTGTATGCATCAAATATTTGTCACTGATGAGCTGTTGTTGCCAATCCAGATGCAAGTATGTATTAGTAAGCAAAATAAGAGATTCTACCTTTCCAGGCCTAGCTCATAGATTACATCAATGGCTTTTTTTTCCTTCTGTTGTTTTGCCAATGTCTTTGGCAATCGTAGGAGGGCTGCATATGTCAACGTTTCTTTCACCGTGAGGTGAGGGAACAGGACATCGTCTTGGGTCACAAATCCTATCCTGCCATACATTGATTCCATGTTATTCTATGTTAATACTTGTACATTTATTGTGTAGAGTGTAGATATACTTGCTTTTCAGGGACTTCAAATATGGCACTGGTCATTATAAGTAATTGAACCACCTACAGTAGGCTGCATTATCCAGCCACCAAGCAGGTTCAGGAGAGTAGTCTTTCCTCTTCCAGACGGTCCCATAAGCACCAGAACTTCCCCGGGATTAACCGAGCCAGTTATCCCATTCAAGTTATCCTTCTCCTCAGTACTTGTGATTCCTTTGATGACCACCCTGTATGACACATCTTTGAACTGCATATTACAGGACAACCGTTGGAAACAATGTTGTGTCATGTTGTAAGACAATGTTTTATTTGGACATGATCACTAAAAATGTAGACTCTGATGACTTGGAATGTATCAGATGGGAGAGAGTCTTGTACAATAATGTCATATAAGATGAAATTGATGTACAAGACTGAACCTGGGGCATGTGTTATATTGGTAGGAAGGATAAGCCGGATCGCAAGAAATATCGCCATCCTTGCCTGTCCAAGACCATTACATTAACCAGTTAATGCAGTTTTGGACGCCTAAACTGGTGATTGATGAAGATGCATGCATGCCTTTGATGAAATGAACAACAAATGTGCAGTCAAATTTAATTGCCTTGAGATAAATTGGCAAGGTGGGTTCTGTTTGAAACTTCGGTTTACGTGTGCCTGCTTCAACATCCTCCGCTGCAACAATCATGCATAATTCTTTTAAGCTAAACATCGAAATCTTAGTAAATAAATCAATAATTTCTAATAATTATTCAACTTTTCGACCCATGTAATGAAATCTTAATCAAATGAGTAGTCTGATATGAGACCCTATTAATCCAATAATTTGCTATCCTGAATAATGGCTTGGGACCCACGTGTCACTACTTGTCAAAAGTCACTACTGGGTTCATGTTCACATTTAATTAAAAACCAGTCAAACAACAGATAATATCATTAAATTATATTATAATGGAGTTCGAGTGTTGGGCGCACTGAGACAGCCCACTAACAAGGAAAATGGAAATCAATGAATGTATGAAAATTTGGTGAAAGGTAGTCATTTTTTTTCATAAATCACCTTTTTTCTAAAGTTAATTTCCATGAGAGCTACAATCGAGTTTAGACAATTATACAGGCTTAACATTCTGAGCTACTTGTGAAACACGCATTTCTTTTTTCCATTTTTTTTTTAACAAATGAAACACACATTTCTAATTACCTTGTTTTCAGCATTATGACTACATTAACTATAGTTATAATACAGCTTCAGAAATATTATAAAACGACAGTGCAGCATCAATTTTGAATCCTTTTATAATATCAGATGATTTAAGTGAACAAGTAATTCAATCAATAGGACACTTAACATAGAACCTCCGAAAGCTGGACCCACTGCTTTGAATAGGGACATAGCTGACATAGAGATACCATTCGCAGCTCCTCTTTGCTTTTGTGTCTAACATTAAGAACAAACAGAACAGTTGATAAGGAGTGGCTAAAGTTAAGACTTGAGTGTGCGGTGTGCCACTAAAAGCCTAAACGTACATTAGAAAGTATATGTAGAGAAGAAGAGAGCCATGTTACCACTGCTCTGTTCTGCAAAAGGAACAACTCTGTCGTGATTGATACCTGAATATGTTAAATGATGACAATCTATTGTGAGAACAACGGACATTTTTCCATAATCGCAGTGAATGTTTTCTAACATCTATTTAATCGCGTAAGTCTTATCTCACAAGCCTATGCATAAATCTATAAACTGCTAGTTCCTACTTGAACACAAACTGTGTATTGATTAAGAGAAACTAAAGAGCATAAGCACTAACATCAAAATGTTAGTAGGCCTCTTTCTTCTTCAGAAATGTTTTTTTTTCCTTCAACATGCATCAAATCTTTACAAGTTGGCTACACTATAAAGGGAAAAAGATAGATAGATAAAGAGAACTTCATGATTTGAACACATGTATATTAACTAGACAGCTCAGCAAGTAAATGAGCTTGGATTTATATATTTTGTGGTTGCATCGGTGTGCAACAAGTAACATCACTGAAGAAAGTTAAATTCGTATCAGATAATTTGAGATTAAATTTGTCGGTTGACCATGTTGTCAAGTCTTGTAAGTAACTACCACCAATACCTTCTCATTTATACTCAATCTACTTCATTTGTTGTTAGAAATTGTAATTCTACAGATTGCCAACAAAAGAATGTGCAGATGCAATAATATTGATTTACAAAATAGTAGTTTTCAAATTTCATGAAGTTGTATATCACTAAGAAATCATTGAAAATTTTAAACAGAGACAAACCATTAAAATGTTCCAAAATCATTTAACCAGCTATTTTAGCATAAAAAGCTCTAAAACACAACTCAAAACAATTTTTCACACCCATTAAAAAACAAATAAGCTTTCACCAATGGTGCTAGAGGAATGTTCATAACATATGCTATTTAAAATACAACTGATGTTTCTAGCACCAGTGATCTAGTAATCCAGGTCAGTATATGAGTACATATTCTCAAAATGATATAAATAAGAATTGTTTTGTAATGACCAGGAGTTCAGCATGTGAAGTGTCAAAGCTTGCTGAATAAATGGAGTAAATAAGCAACGCTCTCTTACATGAACATGTTTGACAGCTAACCAAACACAACCCCAATATTACAGCACCCAAACACTTACATATTAAGCGGGGAAAACTCAAAAAGAAGAAAAACTTGTCAGTTTAAACATGCACTTACACAGAGCACATTCTTCAGCATAGATGCACAATTGACCAAATAGTGTGAGGCTGCGGCCCTTCAGCATAGCTATTAAGAGATAGCAGGAAGACCATATGAAACACTTGGAAGAATAGAAAAATGAAAAATAAAAATAAAAAATTGTGATCAAATAGAAAGAACAAATGTTAATTTATAAAATGTGTTGATCATTCATAAACCAAACAAACCAAACCAACTCAGAACTCCACAATTATGTCCCCGAATTAAAAGAAGCTGATGGAGAACCCACACCAAATTGGGAAAAGTCAGTTTGATTAAGTTTGAAGTATAGATTTATCGGTTAAGCCCAAAAATAATGTTTCCAATTCCAAGTAAAATTTTGTAATATCATCCACCATTACATTCAATTCTCTGCATAAAATCAAAGAAACATACTTCCATTCAGAACAAATACCCATCATCTCCAAATAGTTTCACACTACGCAATTTCAACTCAAAATAAGATAAACCATACAAACATGGACAAGAAGTAACAAAAAAACCTTCTTCAAAAATAAAGATAGTGATTCAGCAAAGTATAAATCACTGAAACTCTACACAACCCTTCCTCCACTCTTTCTTCCAAGTGAAGTCTTCACTCAACAAATAAAACTAGTAAACTAATACAGTTTCAATGGTTTATTCCTCAATATGTCTTGATTGGTTCTTTGAGACTTCTTCTCAGCTAACCTCTCATTCCTCGGTGACATGTCCATAGGATTAATGGCTTTAGGGATAATGAAATCTTTATCTGTAAAGTCGATACCCTTATCGTAGTCGCCCTCAATAGGGTGAAGGAAAAGGTCTTAATAAATATCCAATGTTCCTCCAGCCTCCATTGCATCCAGCAATGTCTTGTAAAACAGAGAAGCCTCCATTCTACCCCTAGTGAAACGATATCCCGCAAGGGCTGACAGTTTGAGGCCCGTCTTTCTAGCGTAACTATCAGCACGTATTGATGTACGGTTCTCGTCCACCAATAGCAAGGGAAATCCTTTGAATTTTCCTGATTTCCTAAACTCATCCATTAGTGAAACCACAACTCCAACGGTATCCTTATAACCTTCAACTTTCTTCTGAGCCTCCATTGCAATTGCAACTCCAGTAACAAATCCAATGGCGACAAAACCATCCTTCAGCCGGTTGAAAGGATAATTTGAACATAACTATAGAATCAAAGAATGGGAAAATTAGATGGTTGAAAATATTTTTAAAAAAAAAATAAGCATAATCATATAAAAGTTCTATAACCAAAAAGAATAAAGATAAATTCTTTGAAAAATATAGATTTTTGTTAAAAGATAATTGGAACATAACTATAGAATCAAAGAATAGGAAAAATCAGATGGTTGAAAATATTAAAAACAAAGATAAAAAACATAATCTTAGAAAAATTAATAGAACTCATGATCTATAAGATAATTGAACATAAATACAGAATCAAAAAAATAGAAAATTTAGATGGTTGAAAATATTAAAAACAAATCCTTTCAACAAACATTAAACACAAAGAGAAAAACATAATCATAGCAAAATTAATACAACTTAAAGATCTATAAGAAAAAAAAAATTAATTTGTCTGAATAAAAAAAATATAGAGAGAGGATCCACACACAGAAAAAAGATGAGATAAATTCTTCGAAAAATATAGATTTAAGTTACAAGATAATTTTTCCATGAATATAGAAGGAAAAATATAAGAAATTTAGACGGTTGAAAATATTAAAAACTAAGAAAATAAACATAATCATAGAAAAATTAATAGAACTTAAGATCTATAAGAAAAAAAAAATATCTGAATAAATAACTAAAAATATAGATTTAAGTTACAAGATAATTTGAACATAAATAAAGAATAAAAAAAGTTGGAAATTTAGTTGGTAAAAAATATTAAAAACAAAGAAAAAATTAATAGAACCAAGATCTATAAGAACAAAAAAATAAAAATAAAAATTGATCTGAATAAAATATATATATATATAAATATGTAAGAAAGAAAAAAAAATTTGGGAAATTAAATAGTTGAAAAAAAAAATGCAAAAAGAAAGAAAAATTACATCTTAAAAACAAGATAAGATAAATACAGAAAGAAACAAAAAAGAAAAAAAAAAAAAAAAAAGCAGAGAGCAGAAGATATGAGAGAAAGGGGTAAATTTCTGATGATAAGAGGCAGTTGATTGGATCGTAGATAACATACATATATATATAGTCGTCAAACTAGGGTTACAAACCTATAAGACTTGCAACTTGTCAACATTACTTTTTTGTTTTTTCTTGTTAAAGCCGCCCGAACCTATTAAACTTGGGCTAATCAAGCCCAAACCTAATTATGCTTGAGCCAATATGCTACCGGGCAAAAGGTTTGAAATCGAATCCAACGTAGTTGGTTCATATTTTAAGAAAATCGAAATTTTCGGCTTTTGTCCGGTTTTAGTGATTTAAAAAGAAAACCAAAAACAATTCAAAAATCTTGTTTTTCCAAAGTGAAAAATAATTCAATAAAACTAGGTTCTTTCTGAAAATCTTTCTACTGTTAAGGAAAATATTAATGGTACTATATATGTAAACCTAATAATTGTATAATTGTATTTGGATTAATTTCAATTTCCATCACACCTCTGACTGTAATCTTGTATAATTAATGCATCTACTGTAGAAATAAAACTGTGGGTGGGAATCTTTCTTTTTCTTTTTTTTTGGCTCACATGGAAACATTTATTTAAGCTTGCATTTATATCTAATATGATTAGTATTTTTGGTTGCTACAAATGTACAATCTTACTGTTTTATGATATGTTTTGAGAAATCTTTTTCGTTCCAGCTGGAAAATTAAATTTTGAATTTTTGGTTTACATTGATAACTTACTGACTTTGTTATATATATTACCCAAGTTTTCTACTTCGACAAGCACATGTACAATGTCATGGAAGTGAACGAGAGCAATTATAAGAAAGGGTTCAAAAAAAATTTTGTCACTATTTGGGCCTGTTTTTGTAAGAATATCACAACTTTACTAATTCAAGTTTAAAAGGCACTTATTTAGGTAATCAGACAAAAATACTCTCATTTTGGCAGTTTATGTCTTTTCAAACGTGGAGAGAAAAAAGTTGAGAGAGAGAGAGAGAATAGTGGAGAGAGAAAGCTTCGGTGCAAGAAATTTGGCTGTAAATCTCACAGCGAACTCACCGGCGGTGGGGCTACAGTCCTGAAGTCGATGAGAACCTACAATCTCATGGTAAGGTTATGTTTCGATTTCGTTTTTGTTATTGATAAATTTATGTTGGTTGTTGTTTTGATTTGTTTTTGTTGTTAGTTTATGTGTGTTCGATTTAGTTTAGGTTTAGATTAGGGTTTGAATGTATAAAAACTTATGTAGAAAACGATGAAGATCTGGGTTTTCGAGCCTTTTAAAATGATGTTTGAGCATTTTATAACGTTTTTTGAGCCTTTTCGAGTCTTTTAAAACGTTTTTCGAGACTTTTAAATAGTAATCTGAGCCTTTTAAGAAATATGAATAGGTTTGTCAATTTTGAATCTTCGAGCATTTTAACACGTTGTCCGAGCCTTTTTAAACGTTGTCCGAGACTTTTAAATAGTAATCCGAGGTTTTTGAAGGAATAAGTATAGGTTTTTCAATTTTGAATCTCCGAGACTTTTACCAAATATGAAACTCCGAGACTTTTAACACTGTTTTCGAGCCTTTTCATACTCTGTTCGAGCCTTTTCATACTCTGTTTGAGCCTTTTCATATACTCTCCAAGCCTTTTAATGAACTTATATGTTTTTTTTTTTTTCTATGAATATGCAGATGAGGAATCAGCTCAAAGATTTGCTTAAAACTCCAGAGGATGAAAGGTACTCGGGAAAAATAACTTGGCATGACCATTTCGATGACCTTACAGATATCGACACCGCACTTAACAAGGTACCTAAAAATCTTACGGTCGAAGAACAACATCGGTATACTGAGTCGTGTTTTGACTCATAAAAGAAATCCAAGTGTATCAAGAATAATCATCAACAATTGTTAAGAAATAACGAGCTCCCGAATGAGAATTTATTTGATGAGGACCTCAAATGTCATAATAAATTAAATCAAAAGGTGCTACATAACTTATTGAACTAGATGGAAAGGACAAACAGGTTTGTTTTTTTCTAAAGGACAGACATCACAAAAACACTTAGAATCAAAAGTAATTTATGGGTTGGTTTTAAAAAGTGCCTGAAGTGATGCTGTTGATGGATGCCCCAAACGTTGATGCCATAAGTTAGGGTTGGAATTGGTGTGATGAACTAGGTGCGGTTGGTGTGAGATCTAAGGTAATATAGACCATTAAGTTGCTTGCCCAAGTCAATCGTCTTCCTCGTAGCCATGTCCTGCATCACACAAAAATCAGGAAAAAAAGGTCATACTACAACCCAATGCTCTAGTGAGTTTGCCAACTGATAGTAAATTGACTCTAAATTTTGGGACATAAAGAACATCATTTAGAGTAATGTTATTTGACAGCTTAGTAGACCTAGTACATTCAATCTTGGCTTGACCACCATTAGGTAACTGAATTGTATTATGTCTAGCAGTTGTCTTATCTTTTGTTTGTTGGCAATATATTATAAACATGGTCTATATCTCCACTATCTATAATCCACTCGGCACAATAAGGGGATGAATAAGTACATGTGGTGTTCACAAAAGGTAAGACATTACCATTGTTCTTCCGAAGTAGTACCTTAAATTGGTTGTACTCTTCGAGAGTGAAAGTGGTGTTGGTGAAGCTTTGTGCATCAAAATTTTCTTTAGTTGTGGAGTTGTATGCATTGGGCCTTTTCCCTCTTGGCTTTACATCCTTGCCATATAACTTGTGACCGGGTGAAAAACCATGAAGAAAATAGCCTCGATCGGCGGTGTGATAATCCTTGTCACAATGAGAGAAAGTTTTCTTGACTTTCCCAGCAGCAGTTGACCGATCCTTCTCCTACGATTGACTGGATTCTAGTGAATTTCTAGAGGTTTGCATTGCTGCATATCCTATACTTTCACGTCGAGCAACCACATCAGTCTGTTTTTCTTACTGAAGCACCAATGCATGAACCTTGCGTGTGTCCGGGAGGGGACTCATCGTAAAAATTGAACCCTGCACAGTGGCATATGATTCGTTGAGTCCCATCAAGAACTGCATGACCTTTTCCTTCTCCTCATGTTCAGCAAAACCTTTGATAGCCCTGCAACTGCAAGAAATTGGGTTGTGATAGGAAGCCAACTCATCCCAAAGCAACTTCATCTTGGTTTAGTAGGAAGAAACTGATTGTTAGCCTTTACGTAATCCCACAATCTCATCCCAAATTTGATAGATTCGGGAATCATTCCCTTGTTCAAATCTATCCTTCAAATCTCTCCACACTTCATTAGCAGTATCTGCATAAATAATACTACTAGCAATATTAGGTTGAACTAAATTCAAAATCCAGGATAATACCATATGATTGCATCATTGCCATGCCGAAAATTTGGGGTCAGTTGATGGCGGTGCTTGTATCGTCCCATCGATGAATCCGATCTTGTTTTTAGCACTCAAAGCAAATTGCATCGCGCGGCTCCATTGTCCATAGTTGTCTCCTTCAAGTGGTTCCAAAACCAAAACGAGACCCGAGTGATTCGAATGGTGTATGGTGAAGGAATCCATGTTGTCTGTCATCTTCTTCATAGAAACAATCTCGTCTCCTTCTTTCTCTTGTGCAGCGGAAGTCATGTTTAGAACCGATGGCTTTGATACCATGATTTGATAATGGTTGAAGAAAGAAGAGAAAAGTGTAGAAGAAGAAAATCGGAGAGAAACAATAATTATGTATTTCTTATGTGTTTCTTTTTCGGATCTCGGGGAACTGACTAAATGGTATCAGAGCCAATTAGACAAGAGGGCTATAAACCGTCGAAAACATGAGTAGGGGTTCTCGCCTTGAGAGGCGTGGCGAATCTTGGACTCTTACCCTACCATGTCCTGCCAAGGCTAGCCACCTGGTGTAGGTTGCACACTCGAGAGGGTGATGCGTAAAATTGCCTCTGAGGTATCTTTAGTTGCCACCACAGATCCCCCTAAGCGGATCTCGGGGAACTGATATATATATATATATATATATATATATATATATATATATATATATATATAAGTTAATTGCACAAACGTACCCTCTACTTATCTAATAAAGCAAATTTTCAAACAAATGCCCTATTCAAACACAAACATCCCAATTGGAATGTGCTTGGGGTATAGAAAGTCAATATTGCCCTTGGGTAAAAGGGAGAGGTTATTTTAGTGGGTAAATTTCACAAACAAACCTAAATTTAGGTGTAATTGTATAAATATTCATTTTTTTTTAATAATTAAATAAATATACCTTATCGTCATTTGACTTTTATTAACTTTAACATTTAACCACATTTGTATCCCGAAATGACTAAACTATCTTTGAAAACTTATTTATTTTTTCTTTTATTATTTAAAAATATTAAAAAATATTTACTTAAAAAAATTGAATAAATCTGTACATTTTTTTTTTTTTTTTTGCTTTTCTTTTATTTTTTTTTCTATCATTTTTTTTTTAAACATTTTCTATGTCCCCAAACACCAAAATTTCAGATTTCAAAAACCAACTTTATCACCAAGACATTCAATTTCATACTCATCAACCCACAAATAATTTCATTTCATCAACACAATCAAAACCCACAAATAATTTCATTTCATCAACACAATCAAAACCCACCAACAATTACATTTAATCAACAGAATCAAAACCCACAAAACTCACTAAACACAATAAAAACCCACTAAACACAGCCATTTTTTCAGTTTTGTGGGTTCTAACTTCTAATTATGTTCAAAAAAATGATAGAAAGAAAGCAACAAAAAAATTGTACCGATTTTTTTAATTTTTTAAGTAAATATTTTTTAATATATTTAAATAATGAAAGAAAAGATAAATAAGTTTTCAAGAGTAGTTTAGTCATTTCAGGATACAAATGTGGTTAGAGGTTAAAGTTAATAAAAGTCAACTAACGATAAGGTATATTTATGTAATTATTAGAAAAAAAATGAATATTTATACAATTACACCTAAATTCAGGGTTGTTTGTGAAATTTACCCACCAAAATAACCTCTCCCTTTTACCCAAGGGCACTATTGACTTTTCATACCCCAAGCACATTCCAATTGGGATGTTTGTGTTTGAATAGGGCATTTGTTTGAAAATTTGCTTTATTAGATAAATAGAGGGTATGTTTGTGCAATTAACCCTATATATATATATATATATATATATATATATAATTACAATCAATTAATCAATTTTAAGTCTGTCAATCAATTCTAAGTAATTACAATCAATCAATTCTAAGTCAATGCAATGCAATAATAACAAATTGATTGATTGTAATAATAAAGAAGATTAGTTTCCTATTTTGACAGAATTTACACGCCATTGTAGAAAAGAAAAAGTGAAAAGCAAAAAGAACATATTCTTAAGAGTCTGAAATCCTTTTTAAAGGTGTTTTTATATGTTACCGTTTCAACATTCCTAGTAACATTTGAATTATACGAAATTAATTTTCTAAAATTGCAAATTGGTCATTTTTCGGTCGAGCAATGCACCAGGCGATTGCTAGAGGACAGCAGCTCCCTTGAAGCCAAGTGTCCATTTCTTTTTTTTTTTTTTCTAGCAATTTTGTAAAATAAAGACAATCTCTACTCATTATTTAGATTGTAGAATTAAAATAATATGGTAGTTGGTACATCTTTTTTTTCTTTTTCTTTTTTATTCGTGGATGTCCGGACTAGCTTGCGTGTACCTTAACTAATCCCACGAATAGTTGATACATCTCATTTTTTATAAAACCGTATTTTAATTTTAATAATTCAATTGGTACTTTGTTTATCTCATTTAAGGAATCACTATAACCACTTATCAAATTTATCATAATAGTCACTTTAAAAAAAAAAAAAAAAAGCTATAATAATAGTCATTTCAATATATATATATATTATAATGTGTTCGTGTAAAAAACCAACCAAACTAAACTGAAAAAAGGGAAACCGTTGGATTCAGTTTTACTTATTTATTAGGTTCGGTCTGGTTGCATTGTTTAGGAATTCGGTTTGGTCCAAGAATTGAACAAAGAAAGAAACTAAAAAAATAAAAAAATAAAAAACCTTAAACTTAACACGAGTACACGACCACTCTTTTGTCTCTCTTTCATCTCTCATTATCTCACTCTATGTCATGTCACCATCAAACACTATATAAAATCGATCAAATGCGAGATCAACATTGATAAAATCGAACCAATTTTAAGCTGTTCAGTTTCATGACCTCTAAACGTTTCAGTTCGATTTATTAAAATCGAAGCTAAGTTTGCCCATCATATACTTAAATACATATTTAAACAATTTAAAAATAAAACAAAAGTTGTAAAGAGAAGATAAAAAGGTGTAAATATATGAAATAGGAAGTACCTGCAGATAAAACAATAATGAAGATACAGAGGAAAAGCTTGAAAGGAAGACCACGGTCGATTTGGTACTTGCAACCTGGGCAATTCTCATAATGATTCTTCTTCTTCTTCGGTGACATTAATGTCTGTCTGCCGTTTCAATCAATTGCTTTCTCTTCTTTTATTTTCTTACGATTCTAGAGCAATTACAGTACAACTATTCTCGGTTGCACCTACCACTCTACCAGTCAGTCCGTCTTTCAACTTCATGACACGTGTATCACATGATTCCCTTGTGAATATTATATATTTTAAATTTGTTAGGATTTATCCATTTAAATTACTTTATATTTTAATATCTAAAATTCTAAACTTCACATTCAAGTTTCAACCGACCTTCTTTATTACACTGGAATATTTTATAAGATTGGATTAGAATCTGATTCGAATTGAATATTATATAATAGAGTTACGATATTTGCACCCCTGCAAACTGTATATACATCCTAAATTATTATGTTTTTAAAAATTCAATAATACTCTTATTAAAAGAACTAATTGTTTATTAGTACACCTACAAATAATTATTAATTAGTTTCCTATTTTAATCTGTTATATAAAAAAAAAAAAATTCCTATTAATGGTTTGATAGTTTGATATTAAGATATTTATCATAAAAACTCTTTCCATTTTAATAAACTCTAGATTCTCTTTTAAATATATTTTCAATTTCTTTTAAGGAATACAAATTGATTGCTAAATATGGAAAATGAATCAAAATCATGAGACAAATTTGGTTGTGAAAAGGTAAGTTCTAAATTAATTTTTATTATTTTTATTAGAAGAACAAAATCATTATATATATAAACAGATTTTTAAATTAACTATATTATCTATATTATTTTTTTCAAACACACTTTATACTTTTTATTTATTAATTAATATTACATATGTTACTTCTTATAAAAAAATAAATTATTAGATGTTCTTCAATTTCATGAACACCTATCTTTTTTTTTAAAAAAAAAAATATAATTTAACACCTATTTACTTTCACAACAATTGGGACATGTCACGAATCTTGCATCCATACAACTCTTTCAAATATAAAGTGGTTCTTCAATAAAATAAAAAATAAAAATAAATAATCTTAAAATGGATTTTTAATGAAAAATGGAGTTTGATTTTGAAAAAACCGAGAAGAGAAAAGAAGTAGAGAAGAGAAAGAATAGTAAGAGAATTAAATTTAACAACAAAATTTGAAATAACAATAAAGTTGATTAAATAACATAATAATAGTTATAGGTGGTGTGTGTACATACAAAAATACAATACATTATAATTAAAGAAATAGAGCTTCTTTTGATAATCTATTTTTTTTTTCTTTTTATATTTCTTTTCTAAAGACACTCCATTCTCAAAATTTAAATAAATAAATAAAAATTTAAAAACACTTCATTTTGTTCAAAAATTATTCTTTTTATCTTTTGGTACTCATATTCTAAAGACATTCCATTTTAAAAAATAAATTTCTAAAGACACTCTATGTTATTTTAATAAAAGTTAGGACAAACCATCGTAGGCTTTGGATTCATCCGATAAGTAATCTTTTTTGAATTAAATTATAATAAAAAAAAATTATTTCTCATAAATCATTAGATTAAATATTACATATTAAACATTCTCTCATAAACTTTTAATTACCATATTAAACTCTTTCTCTTCCAATACATATCTATAATTTTCTATCTTCATTCTTTCTCAAGCAAGACTAACAGTTAAGAAAAAAAAAAAAAAAAAACTTACGGATAAGCTTGATTTTTAGGAACCGTATATATGTATATATTAAAGAAAAAAAAAAAACTCAAAAAACAAGTACCTTGCTTTTTTTTTTTTTTTAAAAAAAAAATTGAAATATAAAAATGTTTTTTGTTACTTCCATAGATATGTGATTGTCTAGAGAACTTTAATTCTTTCATTAGTCTTAAAAATTCTGAGTTTAATCGAATCTAGTTACAACAAATTAAGTTTTCTTATATCTTTTTTTTTTTTTTTTTTGAAAATTGACTTTTTAATATATCTGTTAATAAAAAAACAAAAGTAGTCATAAGTTTTTTTTTCTTTAATTATTAATTGAGAAAATATGGAGATAGGATTTTTATTTTATTTAAAAAAAAAATGGAGAGATAGAGAGAGAGAGAGAGTAATTAGGAGAGAGTGTTTAATATGGTAATAACAAATTTAGAAGAGAGAATTTAATACGTAATGTTTTATCTAATGATTTAAGAGAGAGAATTTATTTTTTTAATCATTTAATTAGTTTGTAGTGTCTTTATAATTTTTCTTTTATCTTGTTTAGTAATTTTAATTCAAGTTAAAATTGTCATTAATAAAAATAAAATTAAATTAGAGTGTAAATAGATATTTTATGGATTGTAAGAAGAAGTTATCTTAAAGAAAGGGTATTTTTGGTATTAAGTGGGTTTATTTACAAATTATAGATTTTTAAAAATTTTTGATGGATGTGATTACGAAAGTGGTGTAGATACAGTTTTTAAGGAATGTTATTATCGCCACTCTATATATTATTGTCTAGGGGCAGATCATGTTGGGGACAAGGTTCTCATGGGCTGGGCTAGTGTAGCCCAATCATTGTGTTCGGCCCAAATATAGATGATCAAACAAGAAAATATAGCTAATCCAAATCAAGAAAACAACTTGAGTTAATGAAATCGAAAAACAACTAATATTAATAACACAAAAAAACAAAAAAAAACAAAAAAAAAAAAACAAAGTCTAAAGCACGTTTGAAAGAAAAGAAATAATTACAAATATTATAGAGAAAACAATTTATAATGATTTTGTTTTTCTAATAAAAATAAGAGTGATGCTATTGACACCTCCACTATTGAACTATTTATGCCTTACTTTTTTTTTTAATTTTGATTTAATTATATAAAATTAAATGCTTTTATTAATTTTTTTATTTCCAGAATTACCCTTTTACTTATTTTTCAAACTTAATACACTCCATATATTTTTCAAAAGAAATAAAAAAATAAAAATAAAAATACACTTCATCTATAATCTTTATATACAGTTTTCTCAAATCCATTCACATGGCTTGTTTTTTCCTCATATTTCATGGTAAAACCATCCTTATTAAATGCGATTTTTTTTTCCCATGTAGTTGATTGGATTCCTGGTGGTAGATTATGAGTGTGATATTATTGATCGTCTGATGATTTTTTTGAACCCTTGAATTAGGGTTTTGGTGTGGTTTCGTTTATTCAAAGATTAAGCTTTCTTGGTTGCGATTCGTGGTGCGATTTCGTTGTTATTGTTGTAAATAATATTAAACTAACTTTGGAAGATCCGGAATAAAATTTATAAAAGAATTCATACAAATCATAGTATGCTTGGAAGATCTGAAAGAAAATAAATCGAGAGGAAAAAAAATAACAAACATGGATCTAGACTTTGAAAAGAAAAACAAAACAAACGTGTGAAACAATAAAATCAATAAATACTAAACATAGAAAAAAAATGAGATCGAGATCTGAAAGAAAATATAAACAAAAATAGTAAACATTCATCGATTTGAAATAATCTATGTCATTAGGGTTTTGAAATCAGGGAAGTTGGGTTTTATTAGTTTTACTTTGTACAAGGTTTTTTTAATAAAAATGGTATGTCTCTTTAAGTAATTTGATAAAGGGAAAAAAAAGAATACTAAATAGTTTAAAAAGTGGGGTATAAATAGTTCAGAAGTGGGTGTGCCAATAACACCACTCTAAAAATAATTTAAAACTTGTTTTTTTTACAACCAACTTTGGAAAATTTTGATTCATTCTCTAGTAATCAATTTGTATAACTTTAAAAGAAATTGAAAA
Organism: Acer yangbiense; assembly: GCA_008009225.1. Taxonomy (NCBI): domain Eukaryota; kingdom Viridiplantae; phylum Streptophyta; class Magnoliopsida; order Sapindales; family Sapindaceae; genus Acer; species Acer yangbiense. The sequence continues at coordinate 32,448,578 of CM017767.1, forward strand.
TATATTTAAAATGGAAAATGGAAAGAATTTTTAATGATATATGTTAATATCAAAAGCAAATAATTAAAAGGAAATATATTTTCTTCCAAAAATATTAAAATTGGAAACTAATTAATAATTATTAGTGGGTATGCTTACAAACTATTTAGTCTTATTGGTAATTTTATTAAAGGGTATTATTGGATTTTCAAAAATATACTAATTTAGGGTGTACATACAGTTTTTGAGAGACGCAAATATTGCCACTCTATGTTTTATCACATGGTTTGATATGAGTAGCCAGAAAATATCCAGTCAACATGTGTTATTTTCATCAAATCAAACTGGAATGAAAAATGAAAGTAGGACGCGCTGGACACCTAAAGTTACGAAAGGTGACGGTAAAGAGGATAATGGAGAAATAATCAATGGGCAGTGTTAAAGGTGGCAATTGGGGCCGGGCCTGGCCTGCCCAGCCTGTTAAGGCTTGCCAAGTAGGCAGGCTGTGCCTGTCATGACACGCTACTGTAGCAGTGTAGAGTGCCTAGACTGGCACGGCACGATGGCATGTGCCGTGCCGGGTCGACCACCATGCCGGGACGCCTCGACACCCTAAGCCCAATGACTAGCATGTGTTCTGGCACAGCCTCGGCCTGCCAGACTTTAAAAAAAATATAAAAAATAAGAAATTGAATTGGGGTCGACCTGTTAAGGCCTGTTAGGCCGACCTATTAGGGTTGCGCCCATAGGCCGTGCCTGGCACGACATGGCTCCTTTGCGTGCTGGCATGGCACGATACGACACGACACGCTAAGTCATCATGGCCTGAAAGGACGGGTCTTAAGGGGTCGTGCTGACACGTTTTTACAGCTTTAAGCAGTGTTAACCTATAGGTTAAAAACATAATAATTACTATAAGAGGAAGCAAGACAGTGTATTCAATAAATACATTTATTGAATTTATAAGGGTATTTTGGTGATATTAAAACAAGGGGAGAAACATATAATAGTTTTTTTTTTTTTTTTTTTTTTTAAGTATTACAACTATTACAATATGATCACAATACATGTACGGTTCGAATAACTACTCTCGTAAATTGAGAGAAAACTCAGCACACATGCTTGTAAAATACGTATGGTGAGACTTGAAGCCCCTCATCATCATGGATTTGGATCCCCTCCTCACCATGGATTTGGATCCCCTCCTCACCTCACTTTGTTCTCACCTAAATCAATGGTCTAGATTAATTCTATCTTTTAGTGGAGTAAAAAGATATAAAAATTAATAGAAATAATCCAGACCATTGATTTGCTATATTAAAGACATGGTGATTTAATCATGAAGGTGCGGACAAGGTGAGGATTGAGGAGAGGATTCGGATGTCATGGGGATAATAGTGCTTTTTATTGGACGACAATGATAATTTGCCTTAGAGTATCACCAAAATACTCTTCAAATAAGATATTTGTTAAAGTCAAATGAGTCACATTAGCATATTTGGCTCTAACAGACTTTTCAAATGATATTCTTCAAATGAGATTTTACTTCTCTCTTCAATATTGAAGAGCAACTTTTATCTCTTCAATTATTATTATATTATTTTTTATATTACATCATCATTAATATTTGATATATATATCCATTTTATCCTTTTTAATTAAATTCAATTATATATATAATAAATTTTAATTTATAAATTTTATCATCATAAAAATTATACCATTAGAAAGGTTTTATATAGATCTTTAATGAGACTAATATTGAATATTTAATAATAACATATTAATAATATAAAAAGTTATTAGTTCTAACTTGAAAAAAATGGAGGGTAACTAGATTTATTGGTGGGGAGAGGGAATTTGAGTGCTTTTATTAAAATAATATAAATCTATTTCTAGTTGAAGAGTCTTTTGGTAGTACTCTTCTTTTTTCCGGCTACCACATAGGTAAACAAATAGACATTTGAAAAGCGAAAATAGAATAGTTTTTGTTGATGCTCTCGCTTTTATGTTAGGATCCCTAATGGTGACGTGTGAATCATCATTCTCCTCTAGGAAATCATATTCTTATGATGAAAATATTTTAGGGGTAATTACCTTGGTGGCCATCAACTTATACCACCATTATCAAAATGGTCAACGGATGGGGAATTGATTTCAAAATGGTTGTTTTTGGCAAACACTGTTACACTAATGGTCATTCCATCCAATTCCATCCAATGAGTGACATTTTGGTAAATAAGTGGATGACTTAATTTATTTTAGATATTTTTTGAAAATCAATTTTTTCTTTTGTTTTTTGAAACAAATAATTATATTTAGTGTGTGTATATACGTATAACATATCTCAAACATATATATATTTTCAATTTATCTCAAATATATATTTTAGAATTTTTAGATTTTGTAGCCTTAATCTTCTAAAAAACGAATATATATATATATATATATATTTTTTTTTTTCTTTTCAACTTATCTCAAATATACTTTTTAGAATTTTTAAATTCTATAGCCTTAATCTTCTCAAAAAAGAATATATATATATATATATATATATATATATATATATATATACCACTTATCTCAAATATATTTTTTTAGAATTTTTAGATTTTGTAACCTTAATCTTTTCAATATATATATATATGTTTGAAATATGCTATACGTATACAATACACAAACTAAATATAATTATCTATTTCAAAAAACTAAAGAAAAAATTGATTTTCAAAAAATATCTAAAATAAATTAATGACATCCACTTATTTACCAAAATGTCATTAATTGGATGAAATTGGATAAAAATTGATGGAATTGGATAAAATGACTATTAGTGTAATAGTATTTACCGAAAATGGTTATTTTGAAACTAATTTCTTTTTTGGGGGCTATTTTGAAAGTGGTGGCATAAGTTGATTTCACTTGATAATTATCCCAATAATTTAATTAGAGATAGTACGCTCAACCAGTGGAGGGCTCATCAAAGCAGACATCCCTTGCGACAACAATCGTTGAAGAAAATGCTGAAGCAGACATTTGGAAGGAGAGGTGTGGCAAAAGAGAAGTTGGACTGCGTGGTGATTGGAGCTGGCGTCGTCGGAATTGCGATTGCCAGAGAACTGGCTCCCAAAGGCAGAGAAGTCCTCGTCCTCGATTCAGCTCCAACCTTCGGTACCGGAACCACCTCTCGCCATAGCCAAGTCATTCACGCCGGCATCTATTACCCTCTCAATTCTCTCAAGGTACTTTTAGACATAGCTTTAGTCAAATTATGAAAATCTCAACTCTTTACCCTTGTTCTTATTATCCATCATTTAAGATTTACTGCAAGGTTGAGTTTTACGGTTTATGTTTAAGTAGTTCATACTTCATCGGACAAGATGTTTAACATATTGTATTGGAGAAAAATTGTTGCAAAGCTCTTGCAGTTTGAATTGGATGCAGCAGCATGACTATGGAATGTTTAACACTTCTGTTTGTTCTATTCTTTGCAATGTTTGTTAAGTCCACATGTGCTGATATTAAGTTTGCTGGAAACAGCCATGTTTGTTGTGCCTTTCCATAAAATGGCTTTAAAATAAGGTTGCTTGCCTAAGCGGAAGGTTTCATGTAGGTCATACTAACACGAGGAAGTGTGGTTGTTTTAGTACAAAAGTGGGATTTGGTTGGTGTCCAAATGATATGCTCATGTCTGCAAGTGATCTTGATTTAAGCTAATATAGGTTGTGTTCTTTGGATTTTTGTTATAAAAAATCTGATAGTGTACTTTTCCTTTGCTTATTCTGGCATGGCCTCTGAACATCTGTGTGGATTTTTGTCTTTGAACTTTGCTTATAAGCTGTTACAGCTGTTACGGCTGTTACTTTGCTTTAGGAATTTTCATTCATTCATCAATCATGAACTTTACTATTATCCTCTCCCAGTTCCCACCCAAATGGGATGTCCTTGGCTCTTTGAAAACATTACTAGTTTCCAGCATATGGAAACTCTCCATACACACTATTTGGGTAACTGCTGAGATAAATCCTTGTTTGTGGGGCCAAGGTGTTGGCAGTTTATTCTCTCTTGTTTACAATTTTGTTTGGCGATTTTATATTAATATTGTCAATGCATTAAACAACATTGTGCAGTAAACTGAAAACCTATGACTTTGGGAACAAACATATTATCTTATAGCCATAAACATATCATCTTATAGCCATACTCAATATGAAGAAAGCAAAACTTACTAAAATATTAATCTTGAGTGGCACATTGTATAGGTATAGAGTGTCTGGAAGGGCTGTGAATAATATTAACTGCATTAATTGCAGGAGATGTTAATGGCCTTCTTTTTTGGAAACAACTGTCAGAATGAGCTTTGAATTGGTGAGGATGGTATCAATTTATAACATTAATTTACTAGATGACACTTTGTGCAGGTGAAGGAACTATGTACTTATGTTAAGGATAGAGATAGGATCTAGAGTCAATTTATTTTGATGGTGATTTTTGTTATGTTTATTTTAGAAAAATGGAGATTCTTTCTTATTTGTATTGGTTTATGTTTCATAACATGAGTAGAACTGTTTAGACTTATTATACTAAGATTTGTGTGTCCTTCTGGTAATGAGTTGGCCACCATAATCAATCCTTGTGTTATTTTGTTTCAACAGAAACAATTGTTCTCTTTAGTACCTCCCCCACCTCCCTAATATATTTCTCTTTGTTTTTAATTTTATTCCTACGTCAATAGTATTGAAATTTAATCAGCATCTGGTTGTCACTAAAATAAAAGAGTTTGAAAGGATTCAACTGCTTTAATTTGATGAGATTTTGTTGGTGAAACATGAGTCATGACAGTAAGACCATGAGTCACTTATAAACACGTCTTGAAGCTTTTGTCCAACTTGTGAATTTTTAGCCCTTTATCATTCGGCTAACATAAATCTATTTCAGAAACTCTTGCTGTATGGTTGAGACTTGATTGCACCGTGTGTTTCTTGGTTTTTGTATAGATTAAGGCTAAGCTGAATTGAGCTTGTAAACACTCACTCCATTATGTATTGCTAACATATGGTGGCCTCTCCTGCTATTTCCAAGCCTTGTGAGAGAAATTTATCTGTTAGAAGTTAGAACAAAATGGTTGCATAAGAATCTGGAGTGAAGATTTTAGTATTATTGATTCTATGGTTTTTCAAAGATGCAATGGAACACTCTACTTGAAATGATTTAAGAAAAGAATGGGTTCCTTAAAGTGTAAAGGTGCTATGTTGGAGACGGTAGATAAATTTTATTCCTACTGCATCATGAATTGTGTTTGGACAGGGATTAGATGTAATCCGTGAGCATCTACCATGTAAAAGAGTTTGATTTAACTATTACCTTGCATTCTGATATATTCTTTTTATTCCTGGCATGTTTGTATAATTTAATGTCACTTGACACTTCCTCACAAATTTAACTCGTTAAGGTCCTCATTCCAGGTTTGACTATTCTGTAAATGCAAGTCATGCTGAAATGTTTTATACAGAGATAAGAAAGTACTATCCAGTACTATCCATCACTGAGGGATGGATCTCTAGAGCCCGGTTATTCGGGGATTTGACCAAAGCTATCTGGACCTGGACAGTCTCTTGTTGATTTTGTAATACAGGTTATTTCTTGCACACTCCATTCTACCTGAACTATTACATATAATACATAAGCTTGACTAGCCACATTAGCTGGGTTGTATAATTGGCTGGAAAGCAGATGCTCCTTGTGGAGAATTATGAGCTGAAATGATGCAATTATTCTTTTGTTACATGTATTTCATGTTTTCTTACTTCTTAGTGATGGAGATCAAGAAATAATATATTTTAGCGATTTTATTGCTTCAATAGCATTATGATTTAATTAGCAGTTTTCTTTTATTTTGAGATTGTAGGGATTTTGCTGTTTATATCAGTTTACTTATTTGAGTGGGTTTAGGTTTCTTTTTCTGATTTGAAGTATATTAGGTTTAGTTACCTATTAATTGGCCTCTTACTATATTTGTTTTCTTTTCCAGAGTTGATTAATAAATTAAATTTCAAAATCTCTATCCTCTGCCATTTACTTCTGTTTCTTTCTCTTTTATGTTTCTCTCCCAGCCCCTATTCTTTTGAATTGTCTTTCCTTTCCTCTAAATTTCTCCCCATTCTATTCTGATAACTCCTTCTATTTTTCTTCCCTATCCTACATCATTTAACCAAAATATCAATAATCATCTTGTTATGTTAACGTGGCTATTGATTTTGCACGCAAAAAAGGCTGCAGTTATTATAGTAGGCTATATGTTTCTGTATGACAAGTTCCCCAATTCCTGTAGCATAAATGTTGGATCAACAGGCAGGCCTGTTGTGATGCATAGCTGAGCTTGTGCCTCAATTCTTAAACTCATGGTACTGGTGGCACTAATGCCTTCTTCTGCAAAGAAATTCATTGGATTGGAATTCAATACTTCCCCTGTGCCTCAAAAATGAGATCAGTGGGATATGTTTGAAGATGGATACAAGCAATACTTAGATAAAGTGTGAACTTTAGACTAAGTGACACTGGTATTTCAAGGCAAATTTGTGTAATGACTAATGACATTACATCATATGGTGCATAAAACTAGACGAGGAAAGTGTGGCTGGGCATTAGTTGTGTATTAGCTATGCATTGGCTGTAATATTTATATTTTCCTTCTCTAGTCTTCTTCTAGGTCTATATAAAACATGTAATTCTCTTATAGTAATATACACTTTTCTTCTCTTCCTTTAGTCTCTAATTTATTCTCCTTCTCTCTGTTAATAAGATGACAATGAGGCATTTACAGCCTCGCATTCTCTCCCTTATCTCATCTCCTGCTGAAACTTACTAACTCTAGTATTAGAGGTGAATTCCATGATTTTCAAGTCACATCATGGTCTCTTTGCCTCAGCAAAGTGTTGCCAGGTAAAAGAGAGTAAGAAAAAAGAAGTAAACATTTGATTTAAAATGTCCTTACATCATTATTTTTTTATGCATTTAGAGAGGTATCAAAATTTTAATTATGTAATGTTAATTTCTTGTCAATTTATACATTTGATTAGGGGAGTCAGATTTGCTGACATTTGTTGTTCAACTATTGCAACCTCAATTATGCAGGGAGAGGAGACTCATGGGGTGCCTGGCCTTGTAAACCTTTTTGGAATTGAGTCACCAGGTCTAACGTCAAGCATGGCAATTGCAGAATACGTAGCTACCAGATTCTTGAGATGATACACAGCCATGCTTTCACTTAGATACCTGGTATGAAACATAACCACCCATTTATGAAGTCTTCAAGGTTGATGAATTTGAAGATCTCTATTCTCCTTTGGATATCAAGATACACTTGTATAATGAGACCGATATTATCCTTTATAAATGTCTTAATCCAGAAATTCATTTTAATGTTATATTCAAACAGTAAATCAGTGGGACCAAAAGTTGACGTTTCATTTAAGATGTTCTAATGGGGGCATAGAGTTCTTCCTTCAAAATATGGAAATCTTATTGTTCTTGCATGAACCACTTGGCTGCTGAGCTCTTTGTATAGTGAAGGCAGCAGTTGTATATTGAGAGTCTATTTGGTTTCTTGTTCATTTTCAGGACTGTTTCTTTAAGTTTTTCTGCTGCTCCTCCGGTGGATCTTTAGGCTTATAGCTTTGTTTGGTCTTGTTTTGTAGATTTCTTCAGCACCTTCATGTTGTTCTATGTTAATTCATAATCTCGAGTAAAGTACCTTTGAAGCTAGGACTTTTGTGTATATTTGAATTATGAATCAAATTGTTAATCTACAAAATGAAAGTTTTATACATGTTATTTAATTTTGCTTTGCCCCTGTTATTCATAGCTGCTTCATGGTGTTAGTTTGAGTTGATTGATGATAATATATCTGTACATCAATATGAAAGAAGTAGTTGATTAGTTTTATAACTGGCAACTTTTGTTTGATAATAGTTTGAAAACAAAATTATTTAGTTTGATTTTATTAAAAAATGATTTTAGTTACAATCTTAAAGACTAGTTCATCATTGGTTAACAAGAACAAGTTTGTCTCTGATATTTTATGCATAGTTAGTGTTCTATGAACAAATTTATTCCAATAGTTTTTCAATTTAAAGTTGTTTGTCTTAAATAAATGCGGTGGTGCAACTCGAACCGAGACATTCGGAATTCCCTTGTAATTTTTGGGCACCGGCTATTAATATCCATACCCGGCACCTAACTATTTATAATAATAATAAAAAAAAATAAAAAAAAGCTAACCCTATTTATTATTTTCAGTTGGAAATGGCTGATTCTCTCTAGTTCCTTTGTCCAAACTATCTATTATTTTGTGTTACCATTTTAGGTTCGAGTCGCTATATTGCTGGTTCGAGTCACTATGTCTGTTGTATGAGTGGCGATATTTGTACCCCTCTAAAATCGTATGTACACCCCAAATTTATATATTTTTAAAATTTCAATATTACCTTTAAATTAAATTACTAATATTTTAGTTAAAACAGATAATATTATTTATAAATATTTTACTGTTTTGAATAATTAACTAACTCAACCAAATTAAAAAAAGAAAAATAGTAACGAAAAAAATCCAACACCTGAACACAAAGAAAATATTGATTTGAAATTAAATGAATTTCTCTATATCTCATTCCAATCTCAGGGGCAATTGTTAATATTTCACTGTTTTTGCAATAAAACAGTGTTCTTCAAAGCCTAAATTTTTTAGACAATAGGACAGTAAACAGGAAAAAAAAAAACCGAAGTCATACACAATCTGGAAATTCTTCCATCCAAAAGTTGTCTTCATCACTGATTCACTAGACAGTGCCTCCTCCATTTATCAATTTGTTTGTGTAACAATAATAGTGTAAAACCTCATTTATTTCTATGAGTTTAGAGGTCTCGAACTCAATGCTATGAATTTAATTATATATATATATATATATATATATATTTTTTATAATTTATCTTTTAAATATTAAAAGGGCATAATGTGGGGTGCGCTTACAAAATTTTATCTTTTAAATTTTTTTCAAGGTGGTGTTAATACGAGAAGGGGTGAACATACAGTTTTTTAGGGGTGTAAATATCGACTATCGTCACTCCTGCTGTTTATGTAACCTTTGATCAAACGTACATACTCAAGCCCAAGCCCAATGATCCAAAACCTGCTCTGCCCAATAATAAAATCAAAAACCTTAAACCCTGCTTTGCTTTGCTCTTCTCCGTGTCCATAGACAGATATTGTTGAATTGTTGTTTGAATTTTGAAATGAAGCTTGTACGTTTGAGTAATGAGTAGCATACTTCATAGCATCAAATCCCATTTCGGTCTCAGAATTTCGTTGGGAGTTTCCTCCTACTCAACCACCACAGCAACCGCCGAACGGGGCGAGGCCTTACCGTTACAAGCAAAAAATGGAGCGACTCGATACGCCTTATTTACCGTAATATCTCTCCCGTCGAAGATCCAACGGTATCCATCGTGCCAGTGCTAGACCAATGGGTCCAAGAAGGTGGAGCCATAGACAAAGAAACACTCCAAGTCATGATCAAGGAATTGCGCTCCTATAAATGATTCGCACATGCTCTCCAAGTATTTCTTTCATTCAAATAAAATTATTTATTATTATTATTATTATTAATAACGATATCTTGATAGTAAGTTGGATTTGTTAGGTTAATTGAGAAATGTGAGGAAGATAAGAGCATGAAATTTTATTATTTGTTTTGGTAGTGTTTGCATAGAATCTCAATTTGTAGAAAACGTATTAACTTTCTAGTTGTACAATTGGAACACTCTTTCTTTTTGAACATCGAACCTGATGTGAGAGAGACTTGAATCCAAGACCTCACACCACCAAAGATAATTTTATTTTTTTGATATACAATCAGTGTTGATGCAATTCGAATCCGAGAAATTGCCAAATTGAATGAGCCTATTTAGGAGAAAAGTTTTTATGTTACATTTTTTTTTTTTTATAATCTCATAGTTATGGCATTGTACATTTGATTATGATCTCGCTCTCTTTCTTTTTTACCAGATGTCTATGTGGATGACTGACCAACAGTTCTTTATGCCTAGTGCCAGTGATGCTGCCGTTCGGCTGGACTTGATCTCTAAAGTTCAGGGGATAGAACAAGCTGAAGACTATTTTAATAGCATCCAGAAAAATTAAGGGCACTTCCCACTTATACTGCTCTTCTCAACTGCTATGCTTATGTTAGAAATGTGGAAAAAGCAGAGTCCACTATGGACAAAATCAGGGAATTGGGGTTGGCGAAACAGCCGATGGCTTAAAATATTTTGCTAGGTCTTTATCATTGGACTGGAAATTATGAGAAACTTGTTAGTCTGATGCATGAAATGGAAGAGGATGGCATTGGTTGGGACAGATTTACATATGGTATCCGTTTGACTGCATATTTAGCTGTTTCTGATGTGGAGGGAGTTGACAAGACCGTAACAAGGATGGAATCGGATACCAGTGTTGTTTTGGACTGGACAAGTTATACTACTGCAGCAAGTGCGTATGCAAAACTTGGTCTGTTGGACAAGGCTGTGGCAATGATGAAGAAATCTGAGGGACTAGTAAGTGGTAAAAGAAGCAATACAGCATATGAATATCTTATCACACGGTATGCAACATATGGGAAGAAAGATGATGTTTTAAGAATTTGGTAAGTATACAAGGAGAAGAGGAAGGTTTTCAATAAGGGATACATAAGTGTTATACCCTTTGTATTGAAATTCAATCACCTGGAATGTGCTGAGAGGATTTTTGAGGAGTGGGAATTTGAGAATTCACACTATGATATACGGATTCCAAACTTTATGATTGGCGCTTACTGCAGAAGAGGTCTTATGGAGAAGGCTGAAACTTTTATGGATAGGATAATTTCTAGGGGGGGAAAGCTTAATGAGTTTTCATGGTACTATTTAGCTAAAGGGTATCTTCACAATAATCAACCTCAAAAAGTGGTGGAGAAAATGAAGGAAGCAATAGCGGTTAGTCATGTTTGTCATAAAAGATGGAAGCCAGATAAAGATGTTGTGGCTGCCTGTCTGGAATACTTTAAACAAGAAGGTGATGTGGAAGAGGCTGGGAATTTTATAAACCTACTCGGGGACAAGAATATTATCTCGGTGGATGTACAAGACAATTTGCTGAATAATTTTCTACACGAGGAACCCAACTTAGATGCACTGAGCGAGTTGAATGTTGATGATGCATTAGTTGGAGATGAAGAAGCACTTTCAGAGCCTGAGGTTGATCGCATTGGCGACAATTCTATTAAAAAGTTAGTACCGATTTATTAATAAAAGATAAGAAATAAGTGCTCCTTACAAAACTAGTACCTTACTAAAAACCAAGGCAAAAAGATTGAAGAATTAGAACCCTTTCCATGGTTGGATTTTAGAGATTAGAAAGTTAACAAATTTATTCCAATAGTGTTTCAATTCAAAGTTGTTTGTCATAAACAAATGCGGCGGTGACTAAATAAGTTTTCTTTACCACCAAGTCACATTAACGAACTATGTAAATATATATGGATCGTATTCTAATCTAATATAAGATCGAATAAAATTATGATATTTACTTCACACTTGCATCTTTGTGTGGTCGGAGGTGCCTAGACGAAGTCCGGGATCCTCGATACCTAAAAAAAAAAAAAAAGATCTTAAATTATATTTCACGTTTTTTTTTTTTAATATTTTCCACATTAAACATTTTTCACGTATTTATAATATTTTTCACATTTTGTTTTAAGTGAAACTTTTAGAAAATCAATTTCTTATCCCAAGTACCTAGATCAACCGAAAGTTCGATTCTATATGAACTACTTATTTTCAAATAATATCCGCATTGTTCACAAATATTCATTTTTGACTTCAAAAATTTCTTATAATATAATCCATAACAATTTTCACATTGAACTCACAAATGCCTGTATTTTTGAGTTACATCGAGATTATTCGAACTTTTTCTTATAGTTAAATCATTACCATTCGTACTAGTTTTTATATTGGAACTTTTGCTTTCACTTCTATTTCTACTTTCACCACAAATATAATTATAAATGTAATTGTCACTGTAATTGTTATTACTACTTAAAATGTGACTATCAATACAGATTTGAGACTAAAGATAAGAGTCAACGAAATTATTAATGTGATTATTCCAACTCGATTTAGTATTATAGATGGAAGGATCATAGTCGGGATCGTCACTTTTAGATCCATTATTCCTATAATAATAATTACGAAAACCATAAAAATAACTTCATATTTCACTCAGAAAAGAAAGTTTCACATTTGTTTATTATAACGAGTAATGATAATGCTAAGTCGTTTCTTCAATCGTCCAATATTTTTCTTTTCCATTATTCCAGTCAAATCCATTGTAAAGATTAGAAATCAACAAAAGAAAAAGTAAGTGGACCTAACCCATTGAATCACGGCTATATCCACTATGCTGATATTAAAATTTAAAATTAGATAGATATGAAATTGGAATTGGATTATTTTCTTCTTATTTTTCACCAAAACCTCACACAATTTATCAATCAACACAAAACCCTTGATTTTCTAATAGTAACAGTAACAGTGTAATACAATTTTTATAATATTTTAATTATGGATTGAAATGAAATTTTCACGGTCATAAATTTCTAGGTGGTAACCGGTAATAAACAAATTCCACTTTAGCTAACTATTATAATTTTTTATGTGATCATATACAAATTCCACTTTAAATGGGGGCTAGTTTTAGCAAGGATAACACTTGGGTGCTGGTCAGTACCCAAGGTGTTGACTAACCATTGGTTGGTTGCCAGGTAAATCAAAGTAAGGATAAAAATGTAAAAAGTGAAAGAGTTTTGGTCACGTGGCAATACCCCATTGAGAGGTTATGGGTGGTCAGTATGCTTTGGGTACTGACTAGAGTCAGTACCCAAGCATTTTCCTTTTAGCAATTTTCACTGATGGTATACAGGAACAGAATTATGGATTTTGTAAAAACAGTTTGGACATTTAGATACGAAACGACGCCGTATAGTATATCCCGTAACTGGATTTTGTAATCCTAGTTACCAAACACACTAGTACATTCTTTGCCAAAACCCCTCCGCTTTTCATTTCACGAGCTAAACAAAATAAGAAAATGGAAGAGCTGAGAGTAGATAACTGCCCCAAAAACGACTACGTCGTCGAAGACGACGACGACCGACCAATGCTGAGCTCGCAAGCTTTAGCAGCCCTACAAGAGTTCTTCGCAGAGCAAACACAAGCCGTAGAGACCGATAGAACAGAAACAGAATCGGAGACTGTGGCCTTGGTATCGGAAGATTGGAGGCTGAGCCAGTTCTGGTACGACGCCGAAACAGCGGAGACTGTAGCCAAAGAAGTCGTCTCTCTCTGCGGCGGTGCCGACTCCGACTGTCGCGTCGCCTGTATCGCTTGTCCCACTCTCTACGCCTATTTGAAGGTTTCTTTTATTTTTAGGATTTAAATGAATTGGTAGTTTTATATATGATTTTCTAATTTATTTTTTTTGAAAATTTGATTGCAGAAAATTGGTCCTGATGTGTCGGCTCAACTTCTTGAATTTGACAAGCGTTTTGAGCAATATGGAACTGATTTCACGTCTTATGATTACAACCTACCAGAAGATTTGCCATTGGAGCTCAAGCATACTTTCAGTATAATAGTTGCGGATCCTCCTTATCTGGTCAGATATTATACTTTTCTATATTTGTGAAACAAATACTTGATTAACTGAGTTTGTTGTATACTTGACATGTTATACTGGTTCTATCTTGATGCTGTTTTATTTACATTTTTGCCTTGTGGTTTAACTATTGGGTTCGTCTCCGAATCCATGACAATGTAACTTGTATTTTGACATCTCCTTGATGTGTAATATCTCTGGATTACTTAAGTTCTTTGTTATGGACATCTGTTGTACTTTGTGTCATGCATTAGACAAAGCAGCTGTGGATCAATGGGGTGTCAGTTTTTCTTCCATATTTAGCAAAACATTATAGGTTACACGCATATCTTTTGTGTTTTTAATTAGTTATAGTGCCCATTATACATGGTATTGACCTTTTTATCGAGTCACATATGGTGGGAAACAGAGCTTTTACGAATTGAAAGAACTCTGTTTTATATTACAAAACTTAACTAACATACAACACTCACACTTGTATACACCATACACCTTACTCTATTCACTCGTCTACCACTCAATGCACACATTCACTCACTCACATACACTTTACACACACTTGCACTCAAGTGTTTGTTATTTCTTTTGCACAAGGGATGAATCACTCGGTCCCTATATATATAGATACCTAGTAAGTCGGTTAGTTTGCTGACTTCGACATTTCTAGATGTCTCTAACCAATTGTAAGTTGGCTGAAATTTTTACAATGCAAGAGATGCTACTAGATTGTCCGAGAAAGTCTTGCAAAAATCTTCAGCAGCTTGAGTAGATTCAAGAATGTTCCAGAGAGAGAAAGTGTTGACTCTCAACAACATATGTTAGAAAGTTGCCTCACTTCCTAGGTAGCGAGCAACACTAGGGACAGTCAGGTGAATGTAGACTGCCCCTCTAGCACAGTCGCTGCTCTTATAGTGAGCCATGTGTACGAGTTTGGTTTTCACTGCCTGTCACTCATTCAGTTAAAGTGAAGAACACTTTTATCTTCAATTTACAAAATTTCCATTTAACAAACATTTTTAAACTTTCAATCAGTACATAGAAATAGTAATACCCTCGCCTCAATTTCGAAGCCAAAACCGTTCTAATTTGCTTATTTTCCTGCTCCATGGCTTCACCCCTTTTCTGATATCAAAATTGTTTCTCTCTCCTTGATTTCACTAATTTGGGGATTGAGAGAAATGTTAAAGAGTGGGCTGCACTTTTGTTCACAGTTGAGAACAGTCAATTTTTCAATGGTAACTTGAATTGATTAAATGATTTATGAGGAAATTTTCATCCAAAAATTCTGCAGTTGCTAGTTCTGGCAGTATTTTCTTCCTTTCAATGTTAATGAAGAGATGAAACCTCCGGCTTTTCTGATTAGGAAGAGAAATGAAGAAAATTAAGAACTGAATACTAAAACCAATTTTTGCAACTATGACTATCAAATCTAGAGTTGAAGAGTTTTTGAGTAAGAGATAGGGGTAACGGCCATGGCTTTTTCATGCATGTCATTTAAGGTCCTTGGCTTTCATGATCAGGAGTTGATAGAGCCTGTGCAAGTGATATGGCTGAAGGATATGGTAGGCAGAGAGCGAGAGGGGGGAAGGCTATTTTGTAATGTTGGTAATGGTAGTTTTGAAAATAATGTAGAAGGAATGAAGAATATCTTTAGAGTTAAATGAAATGATCTATAGACGTGGCAAACTGGCAGCTAATAAGGGTACTGAGTGTACGGGTTAACTGCTTTGGCGACTGATGCCTAGAAATTTCCCTTTTGTAGATGCATCTTTAGGGGGCACCCACTTCTCGTTTCTGGGATCATGTGAATATTGCTTTTAGTTCTGTTTTCAAATTACATGCTTTTTAATTGTAACTAATGATAATAGACTAATATGTATGGTGGCAGAGCAAGGAGTGTTTGGAAAAAGTTTCTCAAACAACTTCATTTCTTGCAAGACCAGGGAACTCTTACTTGCTTCTACTCACAGGTGAACATTGATACCTCATCTTTCCATGTTGACATAATGCTTAGGTAGTTAGGTGGTACTCCATTTAATGAAATACTGTTGTATACATTGTTTTAAATACTACATAAAATATGGTGGTGCTGGAGATAACTGCAGGAGGAGATTGTAATTGTGACCAATTTGTATTTGACAATTGTAAGGATTACATGGTATTAAAGAGTGAAAAAAAAAATGACACATTGTCAATGTTTTCATTTATGACAACTATTAGTAATAGGCTTGAACAAATATCTATCAATAATTGTGAGTGATTTTATTTTTGGCTTTTCATGTAAATTGATTCTGTGTGGTGCTTGCAGGTGAGGTGCAAAGGGATAGGGCTGTGGAGCTCTTAGGTTTGCGTCCATGTGGTTTTAGACCTCAGCACTCCAGCAAACTTGGAAATGAGTTTCGTCTGTTCACAAACTATGACCCAGGAATGAGAATAGGAGGGTGGGAACAAGAAAATTGAGTGCATTTTTCTCTCTATACAAACTTAAAAGGTAGCTGCTATGAACTTTGCTTTTTTAATATTCATAATTGAAAATATGTACAAGTTAGTACAATGTAATTCAAGTTGATTAGCTTTAATGTTAACATAAGTTTTATAGAATGATCACAATGTGTTTAGAACAATGAATATCAAAATCTTATATACCGAGTAAGAATCGATAATAGTCATCAAATTTTATATCAAATGTCTTTAAATCTAGGATCTTAACTAACTTAAGCTGACTAGATTGCCAAGCTAGCAAATTCTGTTAACTACAGTCTATGTAGATTGTAGTAGTTGGACTTGATGATCATCTGAGTAGCTAGTAGAGGCTTGACTACTTGATCATCAATGACTTGATAACTTGAGAGCAAATACTTGATCATTTGACCTTTAGCATCATCATTGCAAATTTGCAATAGACTTGCATTGAATCACAACATCAGCAAAGCTATAAGCAGCAGCAGAATGGCAGTCTTAATTTAAGGTAGTCTGTTCTAGAATTGAATGACTATTATTATCCTTAGTATGCATATAAAGTTCTTGTATTTAATATTTATTGTTGTAAACACATTATATGATTATTCTATAAAAATCATATTACATAGTTTCAATTCTTCTATTAATGAACATTGAATCTTATCAACTTCAACAAAATTATAACCATAGCAGAACATAATCAATATATATCCTTAAAAAAATATACGCTTTTAATCTTCCAAGTTACTCTTTGGGATAGACTTTGGTTCCAATTTATAGAGCCAAGAATGTCACACTGGTTTTGGTATCTAACATTTGTGAATTATGGACCACATTTCAACTGCAACAAGGATGATGGTGAGATGGGGCCTCTTCACTTTCAAGTTGCAGTCAATGGAAATTTCTGGCCACACTAATTGTTGTCAATGCTTATTCTGAAAGGAAAATTGAGAAAAGCATGTTTTTGCCAATTTTTCTTGTAACTTTTAGGTGTCTGTTTCCTCTTTTTATATTATTAAGTTTAACCTCCTTTTCACTCAAGCAAAATTTGTTTTGCAATTTTGGACCTGTAAATTATTAGTTGTGGTTATGAGATGATGGGGTTGTGTGTTTTTGATTTGACATTACTTTTCTTAATTTTCACTTAATCTGATTATTGAAATGAAGATTCCTAATCTTCCATTCCTTTATGCCTATTCTCAAGTTTACTAATTATTGAACAAGCATTCACACCTTGGCAACAAACGAGAACACTTTCATTCATGCAGTGAGTTAGATGTATGATGATGATGATGATGATGCTGATACACTTGTAAACCTCACTAAAATCAACATTTTTTTCCACATGAATGACTTTCAACTTTACATTTGCTTAACTTTATTTTTTTGTGAATTTAAAATTAAAATTTTTGGAAAGTCACGTTATATATATATATATATATATTCAGTCTTTCTACTTTCCGTTCGTCCTGATATATTCATATCAGGACAAAAATTGTACACTTTGAGTCAAAGTATGTAAATCCAATGGTCAACATTCTTCGTCTTAATATATTTTATATCAGGACGAACTGACAATAGAAAAACTATATATATACAGTTTTTCTATTATCAGTTCGAACTGATATAAAATATATCAGTTCCTTGAATGTGAACTAATGGATTTAAAAGATGCTTTGACAAGTGCATGCAGCCAAGTCAAAGTATTTAAATCCAATGATCCACATGCAAGGAACTGAGATAACTTTTGTCGGTTCGAACTGATAATAGAAAAATTGATATATATATATATATATATATATATATATATATATATATAGTTCAAACTTATATAAATGTGGGTTATTGGATTTAAATGCTTTGACTTGGCTGCATGCACTTGTCATAGCATCTTTTAAATTCAATGACTTACACGTAAGGAACGGATATATTTTATATCAGCCCAAACTGATAATAGAAAGAATCAATATATATATATAATTAAAGTCTCAATCAAATCAAAACTTATTATTAAGTTGTCTAAACTTATTACAAAGTCTCCGCCAAGCCAAGACTTTTGTGACTTGTCACATTAACAACTTAATTATTCCATACATAATTCGACCCGGTTTAAAAAAACCGTGCCGTTAGCCCGGTCCAAACCCGAAATCAAAATATTTCGAAACGTCGAGAACGAGGAGCATCCTCGAAGATGCCATTGACCGGTAAGAATATAATGCTTGGGTTGTTTGAAATGAAGTCATCCCCAAACCACTTCCGATTCTAACTTCAGCAACATGAGACCCAACATTGTTTCCGAGGTAAGCTCAGATCTGAACCAGACACTTCTTCTTCTGTTTTGTTTTGTTTAGCTAGGGTTTCTTTATTTGAAGAATCATATCATTATTGCCTTTAAGGTCTTTTGGTTGCTGAGAAAATGTCACAAAACTAAATAATTTGTTCTTTGTACTAGTACTACTCAACTTTGTAACATTCTAGTGTTTTTCTACTTTTTCAAAAACGAAACGGTTTTCTTTCTTCCTGTTCCTCTGTAGCGACCGAATGGATAATTAGGGTTTTTGGCTTCTTCTTTTTCTTCTTGTTGGAGCTCTTGAATTGAAAATAAAATTAAATAAAATGCGTGGTTTAATGAGGAAAAAGTTATTGTACTTCTGCTGTTAATTTCGTGGATGTTACTGTTCTTGTTAGGAAAGTTATTGCAGGTTCCTATTCTTTCTTATGTCAAAACAACAAAAAATGAAAAAATGAAAAGAAAAACAAGTGTCTCATTTTCAAAAATGAAATTTGCAAATGTGGTAGATAGCTAAGAACCAGTAATGGAGTGTCTTTTGAATGTATGAAGAGTACGGTTCAAGGTTTTGATGTTATCAATTATGTTCTTTGGCTTAGTTCTTCTCAGTTTAAGTTGCTTCTTTTGTGTTCTGAAATGTTTAAGTTAATTATGAATTCATTTATCATATATAACGATATGCAGTTTTTAGCACTAAAAGAACTGATTCGTTCACGTTTCTTTTGCATGATGCTGCACGAGCTTTCATTTTGCTCTTCTTTTTCCTTTTTTTTTTTAAGAATAAATAAATAAATAAATTATCTAGCAATTCAATTTTCTCATTTTAGTATTTGACAAAATGGTCATTAATGCCTCATTATAAGTAAAATTCCATTGCCATGACAATAAGAATATGTTTTCCTTCTGTCAGTACAATAAACTCAACAAGAATATCAATTTGGTTAGTTTGGTATTGATGTTTCAATTTAATCGTAGTTTTTTTTTTTTTTTTTTTTTTTTTTTTTCCACTGGTCTATAGGCTGGGTTGTCTACCAGAGCGGGCCAATGGTGGGAGGGTATTCCATTCTTTACTTCGGCAGTGGTCATTGTTTGTGGGACGATTTACTTGGTCTGCCTCTTGACAGGATATGATTCCTTCTATGAAATATGCTTTTTGCCATCTGCCGTTATATCACAGTTTCAAGGTATGCTGATGAGGTCCTAATAAATCATGCTTTTATCATCATATTGTAAACTGTAGGTCTCTGTCTCTGAGATGCATATGTTGTTCCCATTTTAACTGTGATTCTGAATCACTTTAAGTATATTCTTCATTGGGAATAATATAAGATATATATCATATGCATACCCCATGTGTTATAACTTGTTATCCATGGGTTTCTAACCAAGGTTTTAGGGTCCAGTGATAGTCCCCAATTTAGATCCCGGAGAAGAAGGAAAAGTAGGATAATTTCTAGCTATTGAAGAGAAAATTTGGGATACTTTGCTTCTTTAATTAATCATCTATTTATTTTCCCTGTAATTCTCCTTGAGGACCTTGCTTTTTTACTTCCTTTCCGCTGGATTATCATGTTCTTCCAAATAATTTTTATTTTTTCTAGTGAAATGATTAAAAACTTTGACTTTGGCACAAAGCATTGCATGGATTGATTAGCTTTTCAATTTTGAAGATTTTGGGGTTTATTTTGAGTAATGTTGGAACAGAGCAATGAATATTCAGTCTGAATTATGAATCTGAATACTAAAGCCCATGGCACAACTCTTTAACATTTCTGAGTTCGGCCAATTTGGAATAAATTATTGCCTGGTCATCTGAATAATTTACATTTTGAATTATAAATCAAATCATATCAGCTACTTGTTTATTGGAAGTGGAAAATGATCAGAATGAGCTTTTTGAGGAATGAGGATAATAAATAGCTATGTTAATTTGATGTAATCATTTGATAGACTTGTTATGTAAATATGTAGTGTATACTTTCTAAAATTAATGATCTTTGCACTGAGGCTATTCCCCTATCATGGGTACGCAGTAAACAATGTGCTGTCCAAGTGCAACATTTGCTAGATGTTAACTTATTTTCTTTTTAAAAAATTTGTAATTTTTTTCCATCCTTCAGAGAAATAAGGTAGGATTGCTTCACTATATGCCCTCCTCTTCACATTTGATTTTTTTGGGGTTATAATCATTTGTTACAGGATCCTTTTGAATGTAGTTTTCTTGCTTTACATGTAAAAGTTTATGACAGTAGTTTTTCAATGTTCAAGGATGTGTACTATTATGAAAGAGATGTAAAGTATTCTGCATATTACTTTCAAATAAGAAGGCATCCTCCAGGATAGCCTCTTGTTAAATTTAGTCTTGGCCTTTAGATGAGTAAGGCCTACCAGACTCTGCATGAATTGCATTTGGATACCAAAACTTTCATTTTTCAGCCTGCCCGAGGTTTTAAGGCTCATCACTGTTATTTGTCTGGTTGGCCTGTTTGAAGCATTTCATTCCAGAGAACTTCAACATTTTTTATAACTTCTGATTACCAAAACCTGATGACCGGCCAGGAACTTGTACTAGAATTGTTTGGTATAAATTCATTTCTTTTAATGTAAAGGGAAGAGAAATGAACTTATTGTAAAGGGACCCATGAGGGTTATCAGAATGGTCAAGCCTGTGGTTTGTTCCCTCAAGGTTTGGGGTTCGAATCCCCTCATGGGTACCTTACATGACCAAAGGCCATAGTTTCCTGTTTCCCAAAGATTGTAGGGTTCGGCAGGTGCCGAAGTTTTGAACTTGGGTTCACTAAATGGGTTCAAGGGATTTCTAGGTTATCAAAAAAAGAAAATGTAAAGGGACATTTTTTTTTTTTCACTTTTTTTTATGCTTTGTATTATGTTTGGGTTAATTTTCCAAAAAATTTATTCTGAATTTGATTCCATTTTGTCGTATGGTCATTAATTCTACTCTTTTATCTTGCAGTTTACAGGATATATATCTCCATTCTTTTTCATGGTTCACTGCTACATGTTCTTTTCAACATGATGGCATTGGTTCCTTTGGGTTCTGAACTAGAGAGAATCATGGGCTCCATCCGCTCGTTATACACAATAATTTTGTTGGCTACTACCAATGCTATTTTTCATCTTGTTATTGCATCATTGGCAGCCCACAATCCTTTTCGTCCTTTTCAGTATCTCATGAACGAGTGTGCGATAGGCTTCTCAGGAATTATATTTTCTATGATTGTTATAGAGACAAGTTTGAGTGGAGTACAATCTAGGAGGTTTGTTTTTCTGACATCATCTCTATTGTTCTTTTTCTGCCTATTTTGGGAGTATTAGATGTGCAATGTAGTGTGTACATACTCCTAAATGTCAGACACATGCACAAACCTTTTCTTTTACCACCTGGTAATCTGGTATGCATTGTAATGATTTCTTCCGTTTGTGGTCACTTTTCTGGTTGTTGAGCTGACTTGCAAATTCATTGTTTTGTTCTGCAGTGTGTTCGGTCTCTTCAATGTTCCAGCTAAACTGTAAATTCGATTACCTTCTTTTGAAAATTTTGATTAACTCTATTTATATTATTTATTATTTGTCATGGACATGGCATTTAACAGTGGAGAATATTTGCTTCAGGTATCCATGGATCTTACTGGTCCTGTTCCAGCTTCTTATGTCAAATGTCTCATTACTTGGGCATCTATGTGGCATTCTGTCTGGATTTGCATGTATGTATTCCTTATCTTATTTGAAAAATACCCTTTTCTTCGCTTCTCTGTTGCACTTGGTGCCTATATATGTTTTTATAATTTGAGGAAGTCGCTGAACTTATTCATTTGTCTTTACATTTTCAGATACCTATGGCTTATTCAACTTCCTTATACCTGGAACATCCTTTTATTCTTCCATTGAGGCATCCTCTTGGCTTGTAAGTGTTTTAATGAAACTGGTTTGCAATAATGGACGGATTTTCGTTTCCGTATAGTATATTTTTTTCTTTTTTTAAGAAAACATTTTTACATTAAATATAAATCAAACCCCTCCCCACCCCGGTGTGTTAACCCAAGACCTTTTTTACTAGAAGAAGACACGTTACCAGCTAAGCTAGTACTCACAATTTTGGTTTAATGCTTGTCAAGGGAAGGCTCTATATAATGTGTTGTTCCCCATTGGGATCCTTGCTTGCTGTGATAGACCTAACAGCACTTCGTTTTCTAGCCATAATCTCTATACAATTTTCAGCCACTCGTACACATCAGATGGGCCATTAAGATCTCCCAACAAAACTCTTATCCCGTTCTTGGTGTTGTTATACTAATCCTTGCTTGCTGTGATAGACCTAACAGAACTTAGTTTTCTAGCCATAATCTCTATACATTTTTCAGCCACTCTTGTACACATCAGACGGGCCATTAAGATCTCCCAACAAATACTCGTATCCCGTTCTTGGTGTTAGAAAAATCCTTTCTATATTTGACTGTATTTGGGTTGAATCCTGTATGTTATCAAGCCTTGTTGCATCTCTGCATTCTTTGTTACACTTCCGTTGTCCTTATTCTCATAGCACTTTTTTAAGAAGTAGACCTGGTTTTAGAAATCTTTTTGTGTTATATCTTACATTGTGAATTTCAGTCCTCTTGCACAAGACGGCCTAAGTTTATCTTATGCACTGGTGGGAATCCTTCTGGCCACATTCCTACATATTCTGGCCAGAATACAAATTCTAGGTAAACATTGAGCTCTCAGCTCTCTATACAACAGTTTTACCTTTACCCATGAAAGGTATCTAACTCGATGAGTTTTTAACAGTGGATTATTTTCTGGAAATATCTGGAGAAACCTGTCTACATGGATGCCACAGAGGGGAGCATCATCTCAGGTATTCAATTAATCAAATTTAGAGGTTTTTTCACAATGGTAAATACATTATTTAATACATTGCTGTTACCTGGTGTTCATCCAGCCAAAGTGGTTAAGATGAGATTGTTTGGATATGATTTTGATTTTAGATAAACTTGAACCTTGTGCTTCTGCTCAATCTTTTACACTTATTTTCCGAAGATGTAATCATCAAGCTTGATGGAGTGTATTACATCTGGTTGTGAATGACATCAAATCATGGTTCTTGAACTGTTTGTGCCTTGAAAGAAATTCCAATTTTGTTTTTGAGTGTATTACGCACCAAAGGACATTAGAATACAGTGGAAAGGATTGTGTGATGGTGTTGATTCCTTGCCTTCTGTTGTTCATGTATTCCTCTAACCCTGTCTGGAGTGTGTAACGTTGGTCCACTCTACTTTGTTTCTGTTCTTTGGCATCCATGTAATTATGTAAATGTCGAAATCTCAAATCTTTTCTCAAAATGAGATCAAATCACTAAAATTGCTTCTAATAACATCCAGCCAACACAAGACAGCCGGTTCCCTGGAAGTGGAAGGACCCTTGGTTCTGGTCAACTTCCTGTAAATTCAGATTCAAACCTAGAGGCCAGACTTTTGGATAATAGCAGCCCTGACCACCCTGCACCAGCAATTGGTACAAGAGAGCAGCTATCAGATAGAAGGTATCAGAAGATCTTTTAATGCAGCTTGAAGCTAATGGATCAGTTATTAGTGTTAAGCTCAATAGTTCTTAATTAATATTATCAGGTTCTTCTATGTGCAAATGGCAAATTTTACACTTCTGCTCTTTACCTTATTGTTATTCTAGTGTCGAAATCTTACCAAGCATATGTAGGTCTTGAATACACTTTTATTTCTATAAGCTGGATGAATCTTATTGGACTGTTATTTATGTTCTATTTGGAACTTTAGTCATATATCTAGCCAGAGCCAACCATTGCTCCTCGGAAGACAAAATCAAACAATAACAATAATAGTAGCAATACTGTGCTTAAATTTGTGGCCTGAATTTCATTTGTCACTTTGGAGTAAACCTTTCTCCAACATGAATTCTGGTTTGTGTTTTAAAATTTTGAAAGATGAAATATACCCTGATTATCAATAATACTTCCTTGATATCTTCTTTTCAGAGTCCCTTGAGTTCTAGAAGCAATTGTTAGGCTAGAGTTTTTCCATGAAGAGACCACTTTTAGTCAGTTGTGGTGCTTAGACCTGTAATTATGATTTAGTATATAACGTATACTAGTCAGCTGTGGTTTGATGCCTTCTAAAACACTGTATGTATTCCTTTCAGGCAGCCAGCAGTGGATAATGCAGTTGCAGCTTCCAGAGGCCCTGCTGCCCATCAGGTTTTTCCTTTCTTCAGTTTGGAAGTTGGATTTTCCTTTTTCTTTTGTTGTGATCCCTCTAGTTTACATTCTTTGGTTTTTTTGTACACCGCAGGTCTCAATTGCATCTGATGCGGAAATCCAACAACTTGTTTCTATGGGTTTTGAAAAGGTAAAGATAAACACATTCTATATATATATATATATATATATATATATATATATATATATATATATTTATGCATATGTTTCATTAGATGACTTTAGTCTCTTGCTCTGTAACTTTTACCTTGGGGGAGCTCAGTGGATTAATTGTTCCCTATTAAAATACGTCGTGATTCATTGAGACAATGAAGTATCAGATGATAACACCTTAAAGCATATTTTTTTCCAGACACAAGTAGAAGTTGCTCTAGCGGCTGCAGATGGGGATCTTAATGTAGCAGTGGAAATTCTCATGAGCCAGCAGGTGTGTAATTGAGAGTTTATCATTGTCCAAGCATCATGTATATCATCACCCTTTGTTCTAACCTGTTCCGTTCATGGATATTTTTATATGCAGGTGTAATTTGTAAAGCAATCACATCCATCTCAGTTAAAAATCTTCTCCAATTACATTTCAATCTTCCTGGTTTTGTCTACCCCTACAATGTCTGTATGAAGTCTGGTATTGAGGGTACTGTATAGTTTGCTCTGACACGAATAGGATTTAGGCAAGAGACCGAGCAAAGGAATATTTGTGGACAGCAACACTTGTACTAATTTCTGTTCAAAGGAAAGATACAAAATGTTTTGACCTCAGGAACCTTGGATCTCAATTAAAAAAAAAAGTGTCGTCTTTGTTTTCCGGAGGAATCTACCTCATTTAGCATGTTGTTGTGCTTGATATTTCCGATATTTGTTTCCAGAAAGTTGAATTATGATTGTACTTTTTAAGCAATTGAAAGAGCCTGCCATTGTATAAGCAGTTGGTGCTGCAGGCTTTAGGAGATTTCGAAATTGTTCTCTATAAAAATCTCTGGAGTTGATTAGCAAATCTGATAACTAATTGGCATCTGAGTTTGGAATGGGTAAAATGATAGAAAAGTATAATAATTGTTGTATAAAGTCAGTATATATGCTTATCTACTAATTACATTGCAATTATGTTATGTATGAGCTGATTCTCTGATTGGCTTAAATGATATACTAGAAAACTGTGCAAGGATTGGACCCTATTTTGTAAGATGGGACAGGAATCAATCATTGTAAAGTGAAGTGTTAATATAAATCTTACATGGGGCATATATAGATTGGATTATGAGAAAGGTGTCCAATGCCACCCAAAAAGCTAATTGTTTGGACTAGTTGCACTCAGGGATGGTAAAATTATCCATGGGTACAGATATCCGTAAGAATCCGTTCAATTTAAAATAGGGATTGATATTATTATTCCGAGGATGGAGCAAGGATAGATATCTTCCTAATATCCATTTTATTTTCGAGGACAGAGATAGATATCGTTTATGGATATCTATCTCCAATCGGATCCATTATAGATTTTAATATTTTTAAAATATAAAAATTATTATGTAATTATAAATTCTAATTATTATTTTTATTTGACCTTTATTGGATGTATTTGTTTCTCCCTTTAAATAGGACAAAATGTACTATTACAAGTGTTAATCACATTTTTCTCTTGTAAACTATAAAAATTTACATTTTTTTTCATCGGACAAGGATATAGGAGTGAGGATGGATATCTCTATCTCAATTCGGAGATTATCCGAATCCGCCCTACTCACTTAGAAATGGAAATGGATATTAGGATGGAGATACATATCTCAAATGGATACGGGATGGATATTGAGATATCCATCCTCAATCCGATCCATTGTCATCCCTAGTACTTGCAGAGTTCCTACCCAACTGACTTAATAAGTTATAAGCTTGCACCAACTTAATAATTGATTAGATTGAGTTTTAATCGCACCAAAATAATGAAACCTACCAAAATACCCTTACTTAACTTAAGTCAGCAATTTTTGTGTACGTGTATAAAGGGTATTTTTGTCACAAACACATTTTTAGTGTTATTAAAACTCTAGTGGAAGCTAATTACACAACATGCACCAATAGATGCTATAAATTACAAGAGACCTCTTTTATCACAGAGGACACATAGTTCCCACCTTTAAGTTTCTCACTAAGAGAGGATTTCAACTGCATCTGCTTGCAGTTTCTTAAGCTTGTGGATGCATGAACATCTACACATCACTGATGTTATTATAACTGTTGAAGACACCTATGCTTCCCCTTTCACATGGTACATTAAGTTCTTAATGTAAGGACACCCTAAGAAGCATATGCCGATGTAAGAGAAATCTGTTGATCTTCTACTACACATGTTGCAGGTGCCATCTAAACCTGATCACTGGCTTGATTTCCCCTTGTGCTTTACAAAGGTTATAGGGTTTAGGCTTAGACTCTTACTAGTTTTCTGGTTTCATTATGACTTCTTTCGGCAGTTGATAATATATAATCAGCTCTCTGCCATACTGCAAACAGATAACCGCTTTTAGTTTTCTTCTTACAAGGATTATGGAACACTTCGTGTGTATGCATGCAGGTATGCTTCTGTGTGTGTGTGTGTAAAATTAGACCATGGATATCAGTTGAATCAACCTAAACGAGTACTGCATCTTCGCGCGTAATGACCTTCTTTTCCACATTTATAGCATACAATAGAGGATTCTGTGTCCCAAGGGACTCTACGCGACTTTATGCATTCCTGTACATCATAGGCTTGATAAGATGGGTGATGTAGTTATGCAATCAATTTGTTACAGGAAACATAAAGGCTTTACTGTAAACAAACAGAAAGTAGGACTTACAGAACCCATATGACCAGACTCCCCACAGTTGTAACAGGAAACTTGTTTTCTACCCATATTTGGAAAGTAGACACAACATAGATGACCAAAATTCTTGCACACGTAACACTGAATTGCCTGCCCATGAGAGAAGAATTATTGTTAAATAGCAAGCAAGAACCACTTCGATTTGGGTACATATATTTCAATTGTAAGTACATGTCAACTTTTTATCCCAACTTTTGAATTCCAACTGAGGTGGCAATCAAATTATATTAACAAATGGTTAGTGAAATAATGTCATAATTAACATGTACTCCCATGTCATTAGCTTGATGTGAAGCATACTTGACAAATTAAAAATAAAAAAAAATACTAAGAGAAAGACTAGTAAAAGTGAAATTAAAATATAGAAATACCTTGAGATCATCAGCGGGGTAATCGGCCATACATGAAAACATATCATGTCCCGGATCCCCACATCTTAAGCAAATATTAGAACTCAAATTGTTTCCCAAGTGGTTTATTCCTTGGTGAACAAAGCAATCCTTGCCCTATTGAAATATATATCAAAGAGGCCCTTCAATGAGTAATAAGATATCAATTTTTTTGTAACAATCCATATTTATTGATCCCGTATGAAATCAATGAAGAAATCTCTAAGAAATAAACAATGGAATACATTATGCAAACTTGCTAAACCATATATAAACTTATTATTTTTTTCAAATAGTCTATTATGGAGTTTATATCATTATTTCTATAGCATCTTTTAATATTTGTGGACATCGTCGCAATTTCAGACATTTATAGTTTGGAAATGTATGGACACTAAATTAGCACTCACCCCCTTGCTATTGGCAGTTTCAATATAAAACCTATGAAATTCAGTTAGCCGACCGGCAAATCTTTGAGCATCTAAAATCCACCTACACTAGGATATTACAGTTTGTTATTGATAATATGTGATGAGTCCCCTCTAGTCTCTAGAATGATGTTTTCAGGTTCCGAGTGACAGATAAAAAGACTGGCCACTTCATTTGTTCCAAGACTAAGCTTCACATATTCATAAAGGTAGATCTTGACAGTGCAATAGACAACATTCTCACTATTCATTTGGTAAAGTTAAGAAATTACATGTTCTAGAGAATTTATTGAAATAATGTGCACCCTGATTAAGAGCAAACTGGGAGTCAAACAAAAAGGATTCTAGAAATGCTATAACCTGTCTACAGTACTTCCAAATGTGATCGAAACTACCACAGATGAAGCATGGCTTATCTTGCCTTTGTACTTTGCAACTTGCTGCTGTATGATTTTCTTTTCCACAATTTGAGCATGAGCCCCCATCACAATTGGGAGGATCAAAATATCTCGGTTTCCGCTGAAAAAGAAACGAAGACAAGATAAGAGATTACTTAGAAAGGTAAGAGATTTTTAATCAGACATAAAAATGCAAAAAGTTTCAACAAGTACTTCAAATATTGACAATTTAACTCACACGAAGCATTCGGAGTACAACATTATCTTTAATATTATTTTCTTCCTTTGCACCAACATCAACCTAAATTCACAGAAACCCCAATTGTCATTTGAAGCAACAGAATAGCAATGTCTCATCATGTCTTATAGAAGTAAAGTGGCATATCTTAATTCAAATAGAAAGCATTTAATTGTAAATCATGATATGCACAAAGGCTCACCAATATAATTAAAATTATCTACAATAAGAAAGAACAACACATTATAAAAAAAAATAAAAAATAAAAAATAAAATGAATAGGAAACTAGCAAAGGAAACAAATTCTCATTGTAGTCCTCCCCTAACCTCATTTATTTTTTTCTCTTTCCCATTTTCAGAACATTAGAATTAAAATTCCTTCCAAGAATGACAACCAAACAGGTATCCATCCTACGCCATGACATTGAACTTCTTAATTTAGCATAATAAATAAATAAATAAATAAATGGGAGGCACCGATGATAAAAGGTTTTGAAGATAGCATCCCAGAATCTTTGTAACGCTGTAAATAAAGGGAGCAAAAGCCTTTGTGTGCGTGTGTTTTTCTTCTAGTTTCAAACATGTCTATTTTCACATATATCAGTTTTTACACAACAACAGTGTTGAAGAAGATTTAAGCACCTTACACAGGCGTAAGTATGAAATGAGTCAATGACAAGTATATCAACAAATATACCATATCTTTTTCGGTGATTTTTACCTTCTTTCTCCTCCTCCTCTTCTTCTTCTTTCCCTTTACAACAGTCTCTGCTGGCAATGTATCCTCAACACCTCTCTGTAAGCTTACATCAGAAATTGTTGCATCATCCTCTAGAGATGACAAACACCTGTTAATTACTTCTATACAATCTACCGCATCACCAGCTCCTATTACCATCGTGGTTTCCACAGTTTTAACAGTGTCTGCGTCCTCCTTTTCCTTTGCAGCATCAATCTAAAGCACACCAAACACGTAAATTAATTCATTAATGATAATAGTGACCAGTATGATAATATTAATTTGTCATCTTCTTAATGGTTGTAATGATATTCCTTTCAATCATGTAGCA
Organism: Acer yangbiense; assembly: GCA_008009225.1. Classification (NCBI taxonomy): domain Eukaryota; kingdom Viridiplantae; phylum Streptophyta; class Magnoliopsida; order Sapindales; family Sapindaceae; genus Acer; species Acer yangbiense. The sequence continues at coordinate 32,478,709 of CM017767.1, forward strand.
AAAACAAAACCAACCAAAAAAGAAAAGCATCAACCTCCACTAGAAATAATAGACTATCCATCAGAACACATAATTATCTGTTAATATAGTGGAATTTTTTGCAGTAACGTTCGACTATTGAAAATGAATTTAGAAGCATAAATAAACAGTAAAACTCACTACAAGATTTTGGGGCACATCAATTTCTGATATTTGAACTGATTCTGCATTTGATACTTCAACTATTTCAACTGCTTCAACTGCTTCATCTATGCCTAGTTGTCCTTTCTCCTCTGCTGCTTGTTCCTAAAACCACTAAATAGTCAAAACAGAGCTTAGGTAGCAACAGATATCTAATATGTAGCTCAACAGAAAGGGTGAAACAAAAAGAAAAGGAAAAAACTTATATCCTTAGCTTGATTTAAATCAATCAAAAGAAACATAAGAGGCCAAATTAATTGTCACGTTAAATCAACAAAAACATTGATCCAATAGTTCGAAACTCATAGCTTATATAAGTATATCTCTCCAAAATAACTTTCCTTTCTTTAGCTCACTATTTTCCCAAAAACTAAACTGAAAAGGAAAAGAAAAACAGTTAAAGAGAAAAGAGAAACAAACTCACGTACTGTGACTTCCTCTTGAGCACAAAACACAACATTTCTCTTCTTTTTACTTCTCTTCTTCTTGCTGCTTCTCATCTTTCTCCACATAAAAACCTCTGCCTCGGTCATATCTTTCAAGTTGTCGAAGCTAATCGAGTCAGAAATCTCTCTAAACTCATCAAGCTTAGATCTTTTAGTTCCCTCACATTCCCTCACATTCTCATCATACTTGTGTGAAAATTGCATAATTACTTCTATACAATTTACCACATCACCAGCTCCTATTACCACCGTGGTTTCCACAGCTTTAACAGTGTCTGCATCCTCCTTTTCCTTTGCAGCATCAATCTAAAGCACACCAAACACGTAAATTAATTCATTAATGATAATAGTGACCAGTATGATAATATTAATCTGCCATCTTCTTAATGGTTGTAATGATATTCCTTTCAATCTTGTAGCAAAAACAAAACCAACCAAAAAAGAAAAGCATCAACCTCCATTAGAAATAATAGACTATCTATCAGAACACATAATTATCTGTTAATACAGTGGGATTTTTTGCAGTAACGTTCGAATATTGAAAATGAATTTAGAAGCATAAATAAACAGTAAAACTCACTACAAGATTTTGGGGCACATCAATTTCTGATATTTGAACTGATTCTGCATTTGATACTTCAACTATTTCAACTGCTTCAACTGCTTCATCTTTGCCTATTTGTCCTTTCTCCTCTGCTGCTTGTTCCTAAAACCACTAAATAGTCAAAACAGAACTTAGGTAGCAGCAGATATCTAATATGTGGCTCAACAGAAAGGGTGAAACAAAAAGTAAAAGGAAAAACTTATATCCTAAGCTTAACTAAAATCAATCAAAAGAAACATAAGAGGCCAAATTAATTGTCACGTTAAATCAACAAAAACATTGATCCAATAGTTCGAAACTCATAGCTTATATAAGTATATCTCTCCAAAAGAATTTTCCTTTCTTCAGCTCACTATTTTCCCAAAAACTAAACTGAAAAGGAAAAGAAAAACAGTTAAAGAGAAAAGAGAAACAAACCCACGTACTGTGACTTCCTCTTGAGCACAAAACACAACATTTCTCTTCTTTTTACTTCTCTTCTTCTTGCTGCTTCTCATCTTTCTCCACATAAAAACCTCTGCCTCGGTCATATCTTTCAAGTTGTCGAAGTTAATCGAGTCAGAAATCTCTCTAAACTCATCAAGTTTAGATCTTTTAGTTCCCTCACATTCTCTTCTTTTCTCTTCGCTTTCATTTCCCTCTTCTTTCTCTTCACTTCTTGTTGTCAAGACAACGGGGGGATCCATCATAATTTCATTACATAATTGACTTGCCTCAATATTTCTCTTATTCTTTATCCTCAAGAAAGCCTCTGCCTCTATCATGGCTTTGAGGTTTGGGGAGCCACTCAGATTTGAAATCTTTTCATACTCATCAAGCTTGGATGTGGTTCTTCTGCTCCGTTTTCTCTTTTTTGCTTTGGTTCTATTTCCTTCTTCTTCCTCTTCATTGTTTGTTGTCAAGATAACTTGTGGATCCATCTTAAGTTTGTTATGTAATTGACTTGCCTTTCTCTTATTATTTCTCTTCATGGATGCCTCTGCCTCTATCATAACTTTGAGGTTTGGGGAGCCACTTAGATCTGCAATCTTTTCATACTCGTCAAGCTTGGGTCTCGTTCTTCTGTTACTATTTTTTCTTTTCCCTTCCCTTCCATTTCCTTCTTCTTCACTGCTTATTATCAACACAATTGGATTTTCCTTTTCCTTTTCCTTTATAACGTCAGTCTAAAGCACAGCGGACACATAAAATTATACATTAATGATATCAGTGACTAGTATGATAATATTTATTTTCTTATTTTCTCAATAATTGTAATGATATCATTTCAATTTTCTAGCTAAAAGAAAAAAGAAAAACCCAAACAAGCAAAACAATCACCTTAACCGGAACAACACTTATTATCTATAAAAACCCTAAGTTATTATTCTGAAAGAGTGTGAGATTCAATGCAGAAGTCAGTGGTCAGCCATTGAAAATGCATTTAGAAAGCATAACTAAATAGTTCAACAATTTTGGGGTCATCAATTTCAGATATTTGAACTGACTATGCATTTGATATTTAAAATATATATATATTGATCACTTCATCTTGGCCTAGTTACAATTTCTCCTTTGTGGCCTTTACCTTAAATCACTAAAATATAACAAATTGAATATGAATTGAAGGTCAACAGAGAGGCAAAAAAGAAGTATGAAAAAGCTTATAAGCAAAGAAAAGAAACAAGAGAGTCAAAATTCAAGAGTTTTCCTTGCTTTAGCACATTATTTTCCGAGGAACCAAACAGAAAAACAATTAAATACCTCTTGAAAACAGATGTCAACATCTGACTTGTTTTCGACTCTCTTATTGTTTCTGCTCCTCAGCAAAGCCTCGGCCTCCATCATAGCTCTTAAGTTGTTGAATCCAATCAGATCAGAAATCTCTCTGTACTCATCAACCTTAGACCTCGTCGTAGTAGTAGGAGTTCCATTTCCTACTCCTGCTTCTTCTTCAACTTCACTGCTTCTTCTTCTCTTCTTCTTCTTCTTCCTCATCATGAAAGCCTCCGCCTCTACCATGGCTCCGAAATTCGGGAAGCAACTCAGATCCGAAATGATTTTGCGCTCAAGTTCTCTCATTCCATTTCCTTTTTCTTCTTCATCGCTGCTTGCTACGATGACGATGATCGGATTCTCCATCTTGACTTGGCAATAATGCAGTTGGTTCACTTGCTCATTTTCATTTTCTCTCTTAGAGTCGTAGTTTTGCCGGAAAATACACAAGTCGAATATCGAGGTGTGCCTGTAACCAGTCTCTCTCACTCAGTGATAGGCAGCGAAATATACACGACATTAATATCGGATATTTCCATGTAAAGATTATAAATTTATAATCATATCATATGATTCATATGAAGTTGAAAATAACCTTTCAATCATCAAATAAGCCTATTTATACTAGTACATACCGTACAGTAGGACCCTCTAAATTAATATTCTTGGAACCTACCTTGAGTGTTAATTTAGGGAGGTTATTAATTTAAAGAGTTTTAGGTATTGTTTGGATATATTTTTAAAAACTGTTTGTTGTTTTTAAAAATAAAAAATGATTTGAATGTTGTTTGGCTGCCCATTTTACAAAATTGTTTTTAAAAATAAAAAACAACTTTTTAAAAATTATAACTAAAAAGTTAAAAACAACTTTTTATTGTTTTCTATTGTTTTCAAAACAGATTTTCAAAATAAACCATAAATTTTCCCTCCAAACAACTATTTTACTTATTTTAAAAATAATAACCAAACACTTTTACATCGTTTTCCGTTTCAAAAAACTACTTTTAAAAAAAACTATCAAACACATTACATTTTTAAAAACATCATTTTTAAAACATGATTTCCATTTTAAAAAAAGTTTTCAAAAACACCATTTTAAAAACGATACCAAACGCGCATTATTTTGTCTTGGAAAATGTGTAGAAATGTGTGGAAGTTGATTTTCTTGTTTATGGAAGTTTCCTTTTTGGGATTCCTTGTTTAGTTGGTTTTCTTCTTTGGGAAAAATTCCTTTTCTTTTTTTTTTAGGATTCCTGATCACAATTGCACTACCCATGGCAAATCGAAAGGTTTTGCTTCTCTTTGACAATTGCACTGCCCATGTACCACTTATAGAGCTACATAATCTCATCCAACTCAGAACACCACAGTGACGCTGGAATAATTCAAAACTTCAAGGCGTATTATCGTCGTCGCTTTGATTGTATAATGCTCGAACATTTGGAATCCAACACACATGATCCTGAAAAGATTGATAGTTTAGAAGCCATTCGTATGGCTACTACAACATGGACATTTGATGTTAAGCCCAAGATTACCACTAATTGTTTTCTTCATTGCAAAATTCGTACGATCTAAAGAGAAACCGAGGGAGACAATGAGGATAGTGGTGTTATGAGTGAATTAGAACATCAAATTCAAAGCTTCAACTATAGCAATTGGCGGGTTTGGTAAAATCCAAACCCAAACCCAAACCCACAAAATTTTGTGTCTATCAAACCCGCCCGTAAACCCGCGAAAATAAACGGGTTCGGGTTTGGGTTTTGCCCGCTGGTTTGGGGGACACCCAAACCCGCCCACGAACCCGTGAAACAAGCGGGTCCACGGGTAAAACCCACAAACCCGCGAACCTACCAATTTTTTTATTTTTTTTGAAAATTATTTCTATATTATTTAAATATATGAAATATTATAATTTTAAAGAATAAAAACACTTAATATATTGAAATGTTTACATTTTATTCTCTATATAATTAAAAAGTTTTTATTGAAGTTTAAATTTATAATATTTTAAATAATAAAATATTATATAATTTTTATTGTTCGCGGGTACACGGGTTCGGGTATAGATTTTTTTCCAAATCCATACCCAAACCCAAACCCAAACCCAAACCCAAACCCAAACTCGAACCCGTGACGGGTACAATTTTCAAACTCAAACCTGCTCATGGGTACACTTATCCCAACCCAAACCCTCTTTAAGCGGGTTGGGTTCGGGCGGGTCACACGGATTCGGGTTTAATTGTCATCCCTAATAGCAATCCTATGTATGTCAATCGTCTACTTAACCATCCCGAGGAATAAGAAATGTGTTACACTCCAACTAAAAAGGATATCATCAATGATATCACAAGGTAGAATAATGATGATGTGGTTGAGATAGATGATGAGGACGACGATAGTCATGCGATACCTAAAATCTCTACAAGTAAGGCTGTTGAAATGATAAATTTAATTGAAACATTTTGGCTACAGCAAGAAGATGGTCACAATAACTTCTTGAGGACAATTCAAAAGATGAAGGATGAAGTCTGAAGTCAAAAATATCAAACATGGTGACCTAATGCAAACTAGCATCTTGAAGTACTTTTGTTCTTGAATAATATGCAATATGTCTTGTACTTTTATAAAATTATTAATTTATGTGACAGTTGTGATCGAAATTATACACTAGGTTTCAAAAGGAAATTATTAAATATTACAATAGAGGGGTTTATTAATTTTTTACACTAATCCAAGTCGGGACCGAGATTTTTTTATTAATTTAAAGAGGATATTAATTTATAGAGAATTAATTTACACAGATTCTACTGTATTTATACTCATTCATCAAATAAGTTTGGTATCTAGTGAACATGGCTATGGAGATTTTGGGATTCCACATATTTTCCTATTTTTGGACACCGGACACATATCGAAAAGAAATCAATAAGCTTACTTGTGACATGTTTCAAATTCTATATAATGGTATTAATATTTTATGAATCAAAATGATGAACAAATTATGTACTTGAACCACTTATGTATTCCTTTGGGTATTAAGAGAAATTTTCACTTATGTACGGCTTGTATGTGTATTATATTCATATTAATACCATATAGTTAGATATTATGTGTTTTTTTGTTATATTATTTAATAAACGTTTTATTAAAAAATTTCTATGTTTGTTACAAACTATTTGTACTTTTGTTAATTTCCGTCAATATTTTCATCAAATCATAGTATTGATATTTCTGTTGATATTGATAATTTCATTCTTCTTTTGTACGGAGTGAGTCTTATTAGGGTTCAACTTTGACATCATTTCGATTATATCTTACCATTAGTCCATTAATAATAGATCATACCATTTATATCTAATATCATCATCCAACATATATAAATTTCTTTATGGTCTTAAATTTTATTTTTCACATTTTTTAATATTTTATCATATCAATTTTTAAAGCATTCCAAAAAATATAAATTAAATCATTGGAGAGCATTTTAACTGACATATAAACACTACAACAAAAAATGGCTATTGGGACAAAACTTTTGGGGACGAATTTTTTTCGTCCCAATAGAATGTCTATTGGGACGAATTAAATTATTCGTCCCTAAAAATCGTAAACTTGACGAAACTTTTAGGTACGAAAAAAATCGTCTCAATAGGATGTCTATTGGGACGAAATAAATTTTCCGTCCCTAGAAAGTGCAAACCTGACGAGATTTTTAGGGATGAAAAAAATTTATCCCAATAGGATGTCTATTGGAACAAAAAAATTATTCGTCCCTAAAACTATAAGCAATATTGAGTAAGGACTATATTTTTCGTCCCAATAGAAAACCTATTGGAATGAATTATATTTTGTCCCAATAGGTCCTTTATTGGGACAAATTAGTTTTTGTCCCAATTTTTTTTTTTTTCCTTATTTTATTTAAAATTATTTAGATTTAATAATTATTTAATTTTATTGAGATTCTTAATTAATTTTATTCACATTTTTTTATTAATTACTATTGATGAATTCATATAATATATATATATATTCTTTTTATTTATAAATATAATAGTAAGAATCTAAAATATGTTGAAAAAATAAAATAATAAATGATCAACACCTTTATCAAAGTATATGGACATTTTCCCTTCCTTTTTGTAATAAAGATTCAAGTCCAACTTTAATAATTAAATCGCAGAGATATGAGGAGAAATCTCTTCTATAGTAAAAATTGCATTCTCGATTTTTTTTCGTTGTTACTTGCAGATCAATGTATTGAATTATCTTTAAAAAAACATGAAAACAACAACATGCAGCTTCTTTTATCTTTAAAAAAATAATAATAATAAAAATAATAAAAAACTATTTTTTCAATCACCAAACAAATCAATTTTTTTCATTTACAATTTTTTTATAAAAAAAAAAATCATCCACCAAGTTTTTCGGTTTACAAACCAATTAAATTAATAAAAAATTATAATTAAATTAAAGTAAAGTGAGTGATGAGTTGTATTTGATTCCATATAGACTTGATCGAGTTCTACAAGACTACAACCATTTAAAAAAAAAAAAAAAAAAAGTTCTACAATATTACAACTGCAACAATTTTTTATTCAATCACAAAACAATAATAAAAATGAAAGTAAATATACATGAATGCATTTAGAATCCATGAAATCAATCATTTGTTCATCCATTCTTTGACTATATGTGAAAAAATATATATTATATTTTCTTATTGATGTTGGGTTTGATTAATTATATATTATTATGGTTTATTTTGATTAGGTGTCAACTTATGGGTATAGGAAGTAAATTTAATTTTCAATTATAAAGCTATGTATTTTAAATAATTAAATGTAAATGTATTTTAGAAATAAAAAAGTTTCATTAAAACATGGGTATAAGAAGACATTTCGTGGTTGACAATAGAGCCAACCTATAATATATAAAGCTATATATTTGGAAGCGCTAGGCAGGTTGCCTCAAAGCGGCACCCTCAGTGCCGGCCAGATTATATGTAACTTGCATTTGGTGAAGTACAATGAAAAAAATATACGGCCATTTGCTTCCTCTTTTACGTATTGTCGTATTACTATGAACATTGTTAGGCGGGCGGAGGAAACTGTAATTTGTGTCCCATTTGTTTATGATTATCTGACAGATACTGCAAGAGAGAAAACATTAATTTCTTGTTAATGGTCATTATATATATAATTTAAATCTTCAAAGTCCAAATTAGCTTTAATTAAGAAGAGAGAGTTGCAGAGCTACCTACGCATGCATGGCGCCTAACAAATTTCTCTTCTTTATAATTGCTTTATTATTGTCCCTTGAAATTCACTCCATCTATGGCGTTACAGACACTAACGATGGTAATTATTATCTTATTCTTCTTCAATGTTACTGTTACTTTTATGGAGAAATTTAATGTCAAACTCCAATAATAAAAGCTTTATATGTTAAGTACTTTTCTAATAATATTGTAAAGAGAGCAATGCACATGCACATGAACTGTTCTTGGAAATGGTTGAGGAATACTCTTGAGTGTTTGCAGCTGCGGCTCTCCAATCTCTGAAGGATTCATGGCGAAATACGCCACCAAGCTGGGCAAAATCAAATGATCCCTGTCAGGACTGGGAAGGTGTTTCATGTAATAATTCAAGGGTGACGGCTTTGTGAGTATTATCTATGTTTTCACAAAACTGATTAGTTCTACGATTTCGATATCGTCAGGTTCCTGTCTTTGATTACCATTCATGGCTTGCATATATATTATGTTTTCAGGGGATTATAAACCATGAGTCTTGAAGGGATATTAAGTGGAGATATTGGAGGGCTAACAGAGTTGACATCCTTGTAAGTTACCCTTATTATTGAGTTCCCAGCAGAATTTAGATTGTTTTACGACTTACGAGCACCCGGATAAATTATTTTGCAGACATGAAAATCATCTCTGTGTTGTTTTGTTTTGTTAATTCAAAGTTTATGAATTTATATCACCACAGGGACTTTTCTTTTAATAAAGGCCTTACCGGTTCCTTATCTCCGCGCTTAGGGGATCTGCAAAAGCTCAGTGTCCTGTAAGATCCTAACCAGGCTTATGAGCTTATCTGCATTGCATACTGCTAAACTGACAAATTTTAACATTTTTTGATCTTTCAGAATTTTAGCAGGCTGTAGTTTCACTGGTAATATTCCGGATGAACTGGGAAACTTGGCAGATCTATCTTTCTTGTAAGAATTGCTGTGATAATAACATTAACAGATATTTCAATGAGGGATATTTTATATTTGTTCATTATGTTGAAAACTTCCCTCATTTTCAGGGCTCTGAACTCAAACAACTTCAGTGGTAGAATTCCTACTTCTTTGGGTAAACTCTCAAAATTGTATTAGCTGGATTTGGCAGACAATCAGTTGACAGGATCTATCCCAGTTTCAACATCAACCTCCGCAGGATTGGATCTCCTTAAAAATGCTAAACACTTGTGAGTACTTTTTGTTACAAGTCCCTCTTCCCAAGTGAAAATAAGGAACCTGTGACTTTCGATGAGTTAATTAAGCTTATATATACCAAACTTTCAGAAAAATAACTTAAGTTTTTATGAATATGCAGTCATTTCAATAAGAACCAGCTATCAGGTTCTATTTCGCCACAACTTTTCAGCTACGATATGGTACTAATACATGTGTAAGTTGATATCCACTCACCCTTTAGTAGTTTAGTTATTATTATTATTGTTTCATCTTCCGACTGTTAATAGTTTGTCAATGTCAGATTTTTAGATGGAAATCAACTTACTGGTACTATACCGGACTCATTAGGAAGCGTTCAGACTCTTGAGGTTCTGTGAGTAAAAACTAAAAACTCCTCCAGTTCATCTTCCTATTTTTCTTTTTACATTTTTGTTCTCAAATTCATCAAATTGAACACTTTGTCAATCTGCAACAGTCGGCTTGATAGAAATGATTTGTCAGATAAGGTGCCATCAAATCTCAATAATCTTACCAACCTCAATGAATTGTGAGTTTTTGTTTTCTTAAACATATTTGTTGCTGTTTTAGTATGATCATATTAATGGTTAATCAAATTTCTTCCCCGTCTTATATAACATTTTGCTTCAGGAATTTAGCTCACAACAATTTCACAGGCCCTATTCCAGACTTGAGTCTAATGAATTCCCTCAATTATGTGTGAGTCTAAACAAGGGACTAAATATTTTTTTTTCACTTCAATTAACAAAACCTTTTCTTTTATAGTAGTGAAGAACTCTGATCAATGATTTTATTTTTTTTTCTTTACAGGGATCTTAGCAACAATTCATTTGATCCATCAGAGGCTCCGATTTGGTTCTCAACTTTACCATCACTCACCACTTTGTAAGTCTTTTTATCTGTCACTTTGAAAGAAGCCTAAAAAAGTTGTTGAATTGCCTTCTTAGCTTCATATTTGTAACATGTCCAGGGTGATGGAATTTGGATCACTTGAGGGACGAGTTCCAGAAAAACTCTTCAGCTTCTCACAGATACAGCAAGTGTGAGTTCTTGATAAAACAAAGAAGACCATTAAAAGTTACAATGGTATAATTCTCAACTCATTTCTTCTGAATTGTTTACAGGAAACTAAGGAACAATATGTTCAATGGCTCATTCAGCTTTGGAGACAGCTTCGGTTCACAATTGTCGCTTGTTGATTTGGAGAACAACCAAATTACATCAGTAACATTGAGTTCTTCATATACAAACTCATTAATGTGAGACAATTTATCAGCCTTAATCTTCACTGTGAATAATGATGCTGTGTACTTACTATTTTTCTAATTTGTACTTCAGACTTGTCGGAAATCCGGTGTGTACAGCCCTCCCAAATACTAGTTTTTGCCAGCCTCAGCAACAATCTACAAGGCCCTAATCTACCAGCCTGGTTCAATGTGGAGGAAAATCATGTCCCGCGGATCAGAAGCTGAGTCTACAGAATTGCGAATGCGCCTATCCATACGAAGGGACAATGTATTTCAGGGCACCCTCCTTCAGGGATCTGTCCAGTGTCACTTTATTTCATTCAATTGAGATGAGTCTATGGGTGCAATTGAACCTCACTCCTGGTTCAGTTTTTCTTCAGAATCCTTTCTTCAATACTGACGACTATCTCCAGGTGCATCTGGCACTATTTCCATCTCCTAGAAAAAATTTCAATGAGTCAGAAGTTGAGAGGATTGGGTTGCAATTGAGTAAGCAAACCTACAAGCCTCCCAAGGAGTTTGGTCCTTACTATTTTATTGCTTCTCCTTATGCTTTTCATTAGGAGGAAGAGCAGCAACACGAGAAATAACACTTACTTGATAACTTCATCAAAAAGCATGTAATTGTTTTGTAAGACCTTGGGATTTCTGATAATTGAAATAATGGTCAACTATTTCTAATAATTGAAGTGATTCGATCTGCATTTGATACTGAACTAATTTCGACCGCTTGCCTGACTGCTGTTTCTGCTTTGAGAAATGCTTCAATAAGTCTGGCGTATGCGCCCAACCCAAAATCATGCAATGTGATATGAATAACCAATCACATAGTAAATGCATGTTACATAGCACAATATAAGTAGGTTGGGCGCATATGGCCATGGCACCGGAGCATTTCTCTTCTCATTTTCGCCATTTGACTCCTTTTAGTTGATGCTAGACATTCCACCTTGATCGCAACTAATGATGCGGCTATTTGACTTATATGACATGTGACAAGCGAATTAAATCATCATTAATTAATGTATATCAATTTATCAATTGACATATAATTAGTTGGAAATTGAGATCAATGTGAGATATAAAGATGAGATGTGTAACGACACGACACGATATTTATGGTTTTGGGTTAGATACTTATATTTTATTGGGTTCAAATCGCTAACGGATCAACACATCCTGTTAAGTAAATAGTCGTATTTGGGTTGAACCTCTCCTAATCCGCTACCTCATTTAACACAATTAAATGACAAAGATAAATTTATAATTTATTATTATATAGAGATAAATAACTATATTTACATTTAAATTGCTTACAGAAATATTCACAATTAAAATTTCTTGTTTCGATCAAAATTCTAAATTTTAAACTTTTAAATTCTTTTCATAGTTTAATCAGACTTTTGAGTTTTACTATGAACCTGACTATTTAAAATTATTTTAATAAATAAATCCTAAATACTTTATATGTAAATGGATTGATGTAATTGTGATTTATCATATGTCTTATCGGATCCCGTTAATTTAATGAGCCGTGTTTGAGTTTCGACTTATAACATGATAAGCGTAATGTGTCGTGTTAGGGTTGAGTAAAAGATTAACGGGTTTGTGTTCGAGTTGATACAAACAAAACACGATAACCCATTCTAGTCAAAAAGAAAAGTCAAGGTTGCAACTTTGTATAAAAGGGTGTGTGCAACACATATTATAAATGCCCACCCCACCCCTATCCCTTTCCAGATCTGGATCATCTTGTATTGTCTCGTACCCGTTATAGCAAGCACATCATAAAAAATTCTTCCTTATTGTTCACTAAAATATGCTAATTTGTCAAGTTACGATTAAATTAAATTATTTTTCCTTTTTGTTTAAAAAAATCTGAAGAATTTTCAATGGCAGGACCATTTAGTTCTGCACTGCAGTCTGCAGTCAATTAGTCAATCAGAGTTTGAATATTAACAACTTGACCCAGAAAGAGAGAGATGAATTGATCTAGGTCAGAGAAGACACTGTGAAGAATCCATTTAAATAACTTGTTCTTCACAAACTACAATGACAAAAAAACATAAACCACAAGAATATTTCTTGTATCTTGTTTTTAGCTTGATCAGCATCTTGCATTTGTCCACAGCTTCCCCATCCCAACTATTCCCAACTGATATTTTTTAAAATAATTTTTTTATTATCTTAATAGGTAAAGTGGGACCCGTATAAGATGAGGTCGACTCGGTTAGTAACTAAGAGTTTGAGTCATACTCTTATCCTAATCTCAAAAGAGTAATGTTAGTCTTTCAAAATGATGTGGTACGTAAGTTGTCAACATTACATCACCCACAATATATCTTGAGTAATGCTAGACCGATAAAATGACATGGTACGTGAGTTGTTAACATTACATCACCCACAACATATCTTATAATTTGTTGACAACTCACTTACCACGTTATTTAAGTATGAATTTGGATAAATATTTAGATGAAATAATTTAATAGTTAGAAAAAAAAAGGAAGTTTCAAAAAAGAAAAAAATTAAAAAAAAAAAGTAAAGTGGGACCCATATACAACTACTATCCAACTATCTGACAAAGTGACAATGAATTGCTTAGTGGGAAAATTATAATAATGAAGTAAGGAAGAAAGTGTGTATAAATATAGGCATTCTTGAAACACACTCAGTATATATGATTGGGCCATCCAAAAGATGCAAAGCCGTTTGCTTGCTTAGTTTATTAGTCATCATTGTTTGGCAGGCGGAGGAAACAGGAAAATATGTGCCATTTGTTTAATCTTTATTTGACAAAGACCTGTGGTTGTGCAAACATGTTAAAAAAAAAAACCATTACTAGAGACCAAAGAGAAAAGGAAGAATTATGGATTATGTGAACAAAAAGCTATGATGATTGCATTGGATAGTTAGTGGAGAGAGGAGATAATGGCTTTAGATTGACTTTCAAGACAAGGAAAATCAATCCCCTGTTCATATTTCTTCATGGTGGTGTTGGTGGTTGTGAGGTGATCATCTTTTAATATTCAAATTGACATGAGAGAAGTTGAAGCAGGAGGCATGGCGCCTATTATCAGATTGCTGCTCTTCTTCATTGCTCTCTTTAGCTTCCAAGTTCACTTCATTTATGGCATTACAGACCCTCGTGACGGTAATGTTACATAGCTTGTCAACAATATCTAGCAAAATTTTATTATGTCAATGGAGAAATATGAAAATTTTTGATGTCAAACTACAATTAGTAATTGCTTGGTTTTGTTAATGTTAACTCACATACATTTTTCATATGAACATGTCTCTTGATGTTGCAGCTGCTGCTCTTCAATCTTTGAAGGATTCATGGAAAAATACACCACCAACTTGGGGAAAATCAAATGATCCCTGTCAAGACTGGGAAGGAATTATGTGTAACAATTCAAGAGTGACAGCTTTGTGAGTCTATATTTTTCATAAATTTCTATATGTTAGAAAATTAGATCTGTTTGATTAAATTTTTGTTTTATCTCTTTAAATTATGCTTTCAGGGGATTATCAACCATGAGTCTTGAAGGGAAATTAAGCGGAGATATCGGAGGGCTAACAGAATTGATATCCTTGTAATTAAGTTTCCTTCTTGTTTTTTTTTTCTTGAAAGTTTTCTATGTGTTGCATCAGCATTGTTGGTTTGTCTCATTTGTTATGAATATAAAGTTTATGAATTTATTTCATCACAGGGATCTTTCTTTTAATAAAGGCCTAACCGGTTCACTCTCTCCGCGAATAGGAGATCTGCAAAAGCTCAGTATCCTGTAAGATCCTAACCCGACTTTGTAAATAAGCTTGCATGATTTGATCAACTGTAATGTTTTGTTTTTCTTTCTTTCAGAATTTTAGCAGGCTGTAGTTTCACTGGTAATATTCCTGATGAAGTGGGAAATTTGGAAGAACTATCTTTCTTGTAAGAATTGCTATGATAATACACACAATTCAGGAGGCTTTTAACATTGTTCACTTTACTGAAAAACACCTACATTTTCAGGGCTATGAACTCAAACAACTTCAGTGGTAGAATTCCTCCTTCTCTGGGTAAACTCTCAAAATTGTATTGGCTGGACTTAGCAGACAATCAGTTGACAGGATCAATCCCAGTTTCAACATTAACCTCCCCAGGATTGGATCAACTTAAACATGCTAAACACTTGTGAGTACTTTTTGTTACCAGTCCATCTTCAAAGTGAAAATAAGGAACCTGTGACTTCTGATGAAGTTAATTAAGCTTATATATACCCCAAACTGAGAAAAATAAGTTTAGTTTTTATGAATATGCAGCCATTTCAATAAGAACCAGCTTTCAGGTTCCATTTCGCCACAACTTTTCAGCTACGATATGGCACTAATACATGTGTAAGTTGATATCCACCCACCCTTTAGTAGTTTAGTTATTATTATTATTGTTTCATCTTCCGACTGTTATTAGTTTTTCAATGTCAGATTGTTAGATGGAAATCAACTTACTGGTACTGTACCGGACTCATTAGGAAGCGTTCAGACTCTTGAGGTTCTGTGAGTAAAAACTAAAAACTCCTCCAGTTCATCTTCCTATTTTTCTTTTTACATTTTTGTTCTCAAATTCATCAAATTGAACACTTTATCAATCTGCAACAGTCGGCTTGATAGAAATGATTTGTCAGATAAGGTGCCTTCAAATCTCAATAATCTTACCAACATCAATGAATTGTGAGTTTTTGTTTTCTTAAACATATTTGTTGCTGTTTTAGTATGATCATATTAATGGTTAATCAAATTTCTTCCCCGCTTTATATAACGTTTTGCTTCAGGAATTTAGCTCACAACAATTTCACAGGCCCTATCCCAGACTTGAGTCTAATGGATTCCCTCAATTATGTGTGAGTCCAAACAAGGAACTAAACATTTTTTTTCACTTCAATTAACAAAACCTTTTCTTTTATAGTAGTGAAGAACTCTGATCAATGATTTTTTTTTTTTTTCTTTACAGGGATCTTAGCAACAATTCATTTGATCCATCAGAGGCTCCGATTTGGTTCTCAACTTTACCATCACTCACCACTTTGTAAGTCTTTTTATCTGTCACTTTGAAAGAAGCCTAAAAAAGTTGTTGAATTGCCTTCTTAGCTTCATATTTGTAACATGTCCAGGGTGATGGAATTTGGATCACTTGAGGGACGAGTTCCAGAAAAACTCTTCAGCTTCTCACAGATACAGCAAGTGTGAGTTCTTGATAAAACAAAGAAGACCATTAAAAGTTACAATGGTATAATTCTCAACTCATTTCTTCTGAATTGTTTACAGGAAACTAAGGAACAATATGTTCAATGGCTCATTCAGCTTTGGAGACAGCTTCGGTTCACAATTGTCGCTTGTTGATTTGGAGATCAACCAAATTACATCAGTAACATTGAGTTCTTCATATACAAACACATTAATGTGAGACAATTTATCAGCCTTAATCTTCACTGTTAATAATAATGCTGTGTAC
The DNA here is from genome assembly GCA_008009225.1 of Acer yangbiense. Lineage (NCBI taxonomy): Eukaryota > Viridiplantae > Streptophyta > Magnoliopsida > Sapindales > Sapindaceae > Acer > Acer yangbiense. Next base: position 32,494,924 of record CM017767.1, read on the forward strand.
TTACTATTTTTCTAATTTGTACTTCAGACTTGTCGGAAATCCGGTGTGTACAGCTCTCTCAAATACTAATTACTGCCAGCTTCAGCAACAATCTACAAAGCCTTATTCTACCAGCCTGTCTCATTGTGGAAGCAAATCGTGTCCTGCCGATCAGAAGCTCAGCCCTCAGAGTTGCGAATGTGCCTATCCCCACGAAGGGACAATTTATTTCAGAGGGCCCTCCTTCAGGGCATTGACTGATGTCAATTTATTTCATTCGCTTGAGATGAGTCTATGGGTGGGATTGAAACTCACCCCTGGTTCAGTTTTTCTTCAGAATCCTTTCTTCAATATTGATGACTATCTCCAGGTGCAGCTGGCACTCTTTCCTTCCCCCGGAAAGTATTTCAACAGGTCAGAAATTCGGAGGATTGGGTTCGAATTGAGTAATCAAACCTACAAGCCTCCTAAGGAGTTTGGTCCCTACTATTTCATTGCTTCTCCTTATAATTTTCCAGGTAATTTAAACAAACTCATATTTACTATCAATGTAGAGCATATTAGAGTACTTAAATATTATTACTGGGTCATTTCCTGTCAGTTTAAGCTTTTAGGTGTTACTAACATGTATTAGAGCTTTGCTTGTCGGTCCTAAGGGTGAGTTAGAGTGCTTAAATACTATTGTTGGTCTTTTCCTATCGGTTTAAGTTTTTAGAATGATGAATTGACAATAAAGACACAAATACGTTTCAGACGCCGGTAAAGGCGCTGCTATTAGCACTGGTGCAATAGCTGGAATATCTGTTGGAGGTGCTGTTCTGTTTCTAGTCCTCGTGGGACTTGGCATATATGCTATTCAGCAAAAGAAACGTGCAGAAAAGGCCATCGGGTTGAGTAGACCATTCGGTAATTTACATTTCGAATCATCGTTCTCTCGTAATCTAAATTTAGTAGGTAATGATGCAGGCATCAATATGTCAGGTTAACAATGAGTAATTTTTCTCTGTTTTGCAGCTTCCTGGGCACCAAGTGGAAAAGATAGTGGTGGTGCACCACAATTGAAGGGAGCAAGATGGTTCTCATATGAGGAACTTAAAAAATGCACAAATAATTTCTCTGATAATAATGAGATAGGTTCTGGAGGTTATGGCAAGGTAAAAATCCCAGCTAAGATTCTGATATTTCTAATCTTGATACAGCATCTAAGTTTTGATCAACATTTGATCTTTTTCCGGCTCTCCAGGTATATCGAGGAATGCTCTCCGATGGGCATGTAGTGGCTATCAAAAGAGCTCAACAAGGATCAATGCAGGGTGGGAATGAGTTCAAGACAGAAATCGAATTGCTTTCCAGAGTTCATCATAAGAATCTTGTCGGCCTTGTGGGATTTTGTTTCCAGGAAGGAGAACAAATGCTTGTTTACGAGTATCTGTCTAATGGAACACTTAGGGAGAGCTTGTCAGGTAATAATTTGAACTGTACTTGAACTAGCCCAACAGGCAGGTTTTTTGTGCTTGTTAACTTGAGACCATGGTGTTGTTTTGTATGGTTCGTAGGGAGATCCGGCATCCATCTTGATTGGAAAAGGAGACTGCGCATTGCTCTTGGCTCGGCTAGAGGATTAGCTTACCTACATGAGCTTGCAAATCCCCCTATTATCCACAGAGATGTTAAGTCCACCAACATTCTGTTGGATGAGAACTTAACAGCTAAGGTCGCGGATTTCGGCTTGTCTAAGCTTGTATCAGACAGTTCCAAAGGACATGTTTCAACTCAAGTGAAAGGCACATTGGTAAGCATAAGCTCAATCAACATCTCTTATCCATAATTTGGTATGTTTGGATCAGAACTAACTTCTAGATCTACAACTTGTTTGTTAATTAATGTCTCCAGGGTTATCTCGATCCTGAATATTACATGACACAACAGTTAACTGAAAAAAGTGATGTGTATAGTTTCGGAGTAGTCATGTTAGAACTCATAACAGCAAAGCAACCAATCGAGAGAGGAAAATATGTTGTTCGCGAAGTAAGGACGATGATGGATAAGAAAGATGAAGAGCATTATGGATTAAAGGAGATTATGGATCCAACTATTAGAAACATGGTACTAATAGGTTTCAGAAAGTTTGTGGAATTGGCGATGCAATGCGTTGAAGAATCAGCCTCAGAGCGCCCAACGATGAGCGAAGTGGTCAAGGCAATCGAGACGTTTCTACAAAACGATGGGATGAACACGAACTCAACTTCAGCATCATCTTCTGCCACAGATTTTACTGGTTCAAAAGGTGTTTTAACACAGATTTACGGTGATGCTTTGCCTAAAAAGGAAGCCAATGACTTTGACTACAGTGGTGGATACACAGTTACTGCTAAATTGGAACCCAAGTAGCTAGCCTAATAAGCTTTTCTTGTCAAATTTTTTCTTTGATTTTTGATTTGTTAGAGAAATTTGTGTTGATGTACAAGAGAAATGTTGTATGTTTATGATGTATTGAGTATGAATGTTTGTCAAGAGGCAAAAAAATTATTTTGCTGTGGGATAAAAAGATTTAAACATCGCAGTAAAGTCATTAGGCTTTTTTTTATTTTTATTTTTATTTTTTATGGTTGTTATATAATATATACTAAAAGGTATCAATGGCAGGGGGTGTTCAGAATTCTGACCAACCAAATTGATGAAATCCCACTAGTCCAATTCAAATGATTCAATTTTTGTTGGGTTAGTTGATGAATTAGCTAGGCAGAATGAATTGGATTTCAACTTCTAACTTTCAATGCAAGTAATCAGACAGTGATCATTTATGGCGTGCTACACAAGTCAATCTTATATGTATATATATTGTTGGATGAGATCGTTAAAACTAGTAATCAATTGCATGGAAAATGGTACACAAGTTGGATTTGGTGAGGCTGCATGCACTAGGCAAATCCTTAATACATAAAAGAGGCATAAAGGGGCTTGAGTGTTCAACAAACAACAACATGACATACATCACAAACTTTCCTTTTGTAAGTTAACACAACTACTTATTATGCTGCTTTGGTGGCTTCACAATAACAATGGGACACACTGCATGATGCGCACAGTAGTCACTTACACTGCCCAGAAATGCTCTGCCAACAACAAATCAACAATGTTAATTAATGAGCAGAAGGATAGATATGGTGAACGAGTTGTTAATCAATCACCTTTTGATCTTGCCGAGGCCACGGCTTCCTACAACAAGGAGATCAATGTGCATTTGTTCTGCAAGCTCACATATCTTGTCCTTTGGATCCCCTTCAACTATCAGAGTTTCTGCTTTCACCTGCACTTTTTTTTTTTTTTTCCAAATTATCTCAATCATAATATACCCACAACTTTGATCTCTATAAATATCTAATTACTTTTTTTTATTTGAAGCTTTTTGCTATCAGTAGGATTCGATCCGTTGACTTGGGAGTCATTTACCAATATTGCACATTTGTATTTATCATCCATATATGATAAAACAAATAAAAATGGAATTATGGAAATTGGGAAGGGTTGTAGTAAGTTACCATCTTATCCTTGCACATTTGTAAGGCCCTGGCCAGTAATGCTGCAGCCATTTCTTCTTTGGCTTTTCTGACAGATTCCACCACTGTAAACGCTCCTCCATAAAATGCTGAATGTACAGCCATTTTTTTATATTTACTAATTAAAAAGAATTAATAACAATTCTACCAATATTAACAAATCAAATAGTTAATAGCTATGTGCAGAATTACTTACTTATTGTGACTCAACCATGGAATAAATTCATTACTTTCAAATAAATATGTTAAAATTCAAATGGCAGCAGCATTAATATTCAATTGAATAAACCATTAAATTTAAAAGCTTCCAACATAAAGCTGGAGTAGCTCAGTTGGTTAGAGCGTGTGGCTGTTAACCACAAGGTCGAAGGTTCAACCCCTTCCTCTAGCGTTTTTTTATTTTTTTAAACAAAACTTTGAATTTGAAGAGAAAAACAAGGTTCAATTACAGGCTTACAGCTACTATACAGGTAATATATATAGTTGTTGCCTTGTTGGATTAGTTTTGATTTGTTGGATTTCAGTGAAATGATGTGCAAAAATCAAAGATTTAAAAAAAGATACTGACTTGCAGGACCTGGTCCAGCAGGGAAGAAATATTGTTGAAAAGGTTCCTGTACATGAACCATCGTCAACATGCCGGCTTCAGGTACTGCTCCCGCTATACCGTACAGATTATCCAGGACCCACTTGAGCGCGACGAAACTCTCCTCGCTGTCATCAATGGCCACCATCACCTTCATCCTCATCAACGGTTGCTGCTGCATCGCTGCACTTGCATCTGTCGTCTCCTCCATCACTATTCACCAATATATATATATATATATATCACCACCCAATTTCTATCTACTAAGTATATACTAAGGCTTGCTCTGCTTGCTCACAATAATTGCCTTTATTATATTTATATTCAGATATATTCAAGTGAATTCTTGATTCGAAGACGTGTAAAGTATTATGTATTAAGGTGTTTCGGATTGACACGTGGCATCCATGCAAATTATACGGTCCAATTGTTGCATGCAAATATGCAATTCAGCGGCACCGCCTTTTATTTGTGAAGTTTCGAGCTGTCAAATTTGGAATATGGAGTGACAAATAAAATATATATTATTAATTTTAAAATGGAGGAGATCTCACGGCGAAATTAGCGCCCCCCACTCCCCAAAGAAGAAAAAAAGTTCTAAAAGTTTAAACTTGAACTGGCTCTCACTTAGTTGTAATGGTTTCCCCAAAAGCGGCCTTAACCCAGCGGTTTAAATAGGGTATTTACAGAACAACACCATAGAAACAGATAAGGATCTTGAGCCAAAAAATCAACATCTTTATTTCTGATGTGTAGGATCCTCAACTAGAGGCAAGCACAGAGCATACTTAGATTATTACAGACTGTTAATCCTTTCATAGAGAAATATCGAAGAAGAAGATAGAAAGCCATGATAGCTATTAAACATAAGCTAGTTTTTATTGATAATTTTGCTTCTGCCTATTACAGCGGGAGAACTCACTACAAGAAAAATGACTTTTAGCAACATTAACAAGACAACGCGCATGCTGCGCGTGTTGCTAAAAGTGGTCTATCGCAACATACAAACAATACACGTTGCTAAATGTCATTTATCGCAACGTGCAAAAAATGTGTGTTGTAAAAATCACCTATGGCAACATACAAACGAATGTTGCCAATAATTGAACACATATCGCAACACATAAAAATTGTACGTTGTCGTAGCTACTTCATTACACTACGCACATTTTGTGCACGTTGCTATAAATATGTTTTTAGCAACTTACAAATGTGCACGATGTTGAAAACTAATATTTAACAACACACACATCATGCACGTTGCCGTATGTGTCTTTTTAGCAACATACAAATATGCACGTTGTTGAAAAGTGAAATACATATCATGCATGTTGCTGTATGTTGCTTTTTAGCAACATACAAATGTGCATGTTGTTGAAAAGGTAATGTTCAGCAACATGCATTATGGATGTTGTCCTAGGCCTTGCGCGTTGCGAAAAAGTCTAACATTCCGCATCACACATATCATGCACGTTGTCGTAGGTTTCTTTTAAACAACTGTTGGCTTGCATGTTGTTAAAAAGCTAATATTTTGCAACTCATTTATCATGCACGTTGTCGTAATATTCTCTTTAGCTACAACTGATTTGCTTGCATGTTGCGAAAAGCTAATATTCGGCAACACACATGTTATGCACGTTGTCATAGGAGACCAATTAGCAACTGATTGCTTGCGCGTTGTAAAAAGTAAATATTCAATAACACATATGTTATGCATGTTGCCGTATGTGTCTCTTTAGCAATTATTTTCTTGTGCATTGCGAAAAAGACTAATATCCCGTAGCAAATATATAATATACATGTTGGCATATGCGAAATTATTGACTTGTGTGATGCGAAAACGCTAATATTTGGCAACACATACATTATGGATGTTGTTATCGTAATTATTAAAATGCACAACTATCATTAGCAAAGTGATGCAATTTCCCTTCTCTTTTCTGAAAATGATTTAATTTCTACTTTTTCCCTTTTAAATGTAAAATATGGAGCCTTGTCTCATATAATAGGAGTTGTATTATGAGTCGTGTGTTTGTAACGATTAATATCATTAGGTTTCGATAGACCTTTAACCCCATTGTTTTTTTATTTCAAATAAAATGATTTAGCTATTATACATGACATGTATAGTTACATGAGTAATTATGATAGAAAGTTATTTTATTTTTAAATATTTAACTTTCATAGATCATGGTAGAAATCAAATGACTAACAATTTAACTTGTAAATATATGGAACATTTATAGTAACTAAGCTCTTTAATTAAATGATGGGATAAAATTTTGATAATGTTTAATTGTTAATCATAAAAATAATTAAAATGATTATCATAATGAGTTAAATTTATCAACTAATAATTATTGAATTAATTTTTTTTATAACATATATATGTTATATATAAATAAGTGTGTAATTATATCAAAGTTAAACTCACAGCAGAATGGTAAAGTCTCTCATGGGGATGGTGTTTGTCTTAGGTTCAAACCCCCATATGAACAATGTGTGTATGATTAAAATACAAGGGGTCTGGGGATAGATAGTGATTGGGCCTAATGGGGGGTAGCCCAATGGGGTTTAAATTTTGTTTATTTTTTTTTTCTAAACCTAAGACAACGTACAATGCACGTTGTGAAAATTGTCTAATGCAACCTACAATGCACGTTGCGAAAACTACCTAAAACAACGTACGGAAAAATTGTCTAACACAACGCACGGTAAGACAACATACATCAAACGTGCATTGCGGTAAATGTCAATGACAACGACAACAACAACGACAACGCGCATAGTACGTTGTAATTGTTCTATGACTACATATATTGCACGTTGTGAAAAACTTTGGAACTTTTGGCAACAGGTGTATCAACAACATACGCCCGCGCGTTGCCAAAACTTTTCACAACGCATTTTGCGCGTTACGAAAAGCCAAATTTCTTGTAGTGACTCCTCTTATATAGAGGAAGAAGGGAGAAACAAACAAGCTATCTTACAAGGACATGCGAAACGGGTGGCAGACAAGATCAGATTATGATTACAAAGATAAGATTTGGCCTAACAGGTGGCTGACAACTAGGGCAATAATTACAACATAATTATTAAAGCATACAGGAACAAGATAAGGATAAGGTCAAGGGCTGCCCAAGTTGCAGCAAGTGTGATTTTCATCATTTGAGTCGAGGGCTCCACATATAAAGCAAGGCCAGGAGTTAAGAGCCATGAGGTCCTGTGAATCAAATGGGACGGAATCTTGGAAATGATGCCAGCTCTGAGAAGAGTCACTAGGTATTTCTGGCAAGATGAAATGTTCGTCAGTAAAGACACCATTAACGTCGCACAGGAAGTTGAGGAGAGATGTCTGGAGATTATGTGGATAAGATTTTGGATAGTCATAAGTGGTGTGCCATTCATAGCTGATGTTCGAAGTCAACAGAAGTTTTTTGTGGGGGTTATAACGGTAAGGTCTGTGAAGTATCCAGATACATGATATTGAAGAGGTCGATTCATTATCAAGTTTCCATAAATTATACTATCCCATGAGCTTGGTGAGCTCATCTTTCCAGTTTGGCAAAGAGTCAAACCATTGCAGGAAAGTCCACAGAAGAGAGCTCTGTTGAGAGGGGTCATAGAGATGGACATATAGGGCCTGAAGAGGAAAAACAATGGCATGATGGTGAATAACTGATAAGCACCATAGAAACCATAGAACATAGGACGTGAAATAATAAAATGGCGGTATTAGAAAAGGATTAAGGAAAGGTCTGGTAGAATCAATAAGATCATGTCGACATCCTTGACCTTGGAGTTGTGACAGGTAGACCATGAGATGAGACCTGACAAAGTCCTGTATTTGAGCAAGAGAAGGTTGATGATTTTGAGGGAGTGTTTCTAGGAGTTCTGGAGGATAGGTTTTTTCGGTGATGACTGAATGACATGGTGAAGACGAGGAGGAAGATGCTGCTGAGGTTGCCATGAAAATAAAAGGGACACGACCGGAAGGTGTGATGAGATGAACCGGTGGTGGTCTAGTGAGCATATCTGCAATTATATTATTGTGTCCCTTCACGTGCTTAACAGTAAAGTCATATCTGGAAAACTAATCTTTTAATCTCAACAGTTGAGGATTATGAGGAATCTTATTGCAGAACTCGAGGATTTTTAGGAAGGATGAGTTGTCCATTTCAACAATAAAGTTTTTTATCCTAAGATGAAAATCAAACTTTTGGATTCCATATTTGACCGCAAGGATTTCCTTGTAGATAGTATGGTAGTGCTGTTGGGCATCTTTGAATTGTCCACTAACATATCCACGGTATCTTCGTTCTCCTTCTTTGTCTTCAATCAGGATGGCCCCCTAAAATTTGTCACTAGCATCAGTCTGAAGAATGAGTTGGCCAGTGGATGGAATAGTGAGGGCTGGTGGAGACTGTGATATTTCTTTGAGTTTAATCACTGCATCTGTGTAGCATGAACTCTAGGGCGGAGGATTCTTTTTTAAGAGGGCTGAGAAGGCCGAAGTATGGCGGCTCACCTGAGGAATAAAATCCTTGACAAAATTGACTATCCCAAGAAATTGTTGAATTTATTTGTGAGTCAAATTTGAATCAGGAAATCATAATAGCTGTTGGGCTAGGTGAGGACTAGGATGGTATTGTCCATTAGAAATGTGCATTCCGAGGAATTCTATTTCTGGACGACCGATCATACTTTTCTTTTCAGAAAGCATGATACCATACTTATCAATCAATCCATGGAATTGTTGGAGGAGTTTGTTGTGAGAGTCTTCATTTGAAGAGAACAGCAAGATATCATCAATGTAAAGTAAAGTCAAGTGTAGGATAGGATGAAAGATTCTGGTGATGGCCTTTTGGAATAATGAGGGAGCAGTCTTCAAACCAAATGGTAGAACCGTCCATTGGTATTGGGCGTTTGGAAGACAGAAAGCTGTCTTATATCGGTCATCAGGATGAATGCCTATTTGCCAAAATGCTTCTTTAAGATCAAACTTTGAAAAGATGGAGGCTCTAGGGAGTTGTGAGAATAATGTATTAGGTCTGAGAACCGAAAATTTGTCATCTTGGAGGAAATGGTTGAGAGGTTTGTAGTCAACGACTAGCCTCGTTTTTCCTCTGACTTGTTCTGAATGCTTTTCAACATAAAAGGCCTGACATGCCTATGGAGAGGAAGTTGGCTCTAATAAGCCTTGTCGAAGAAGTTTGTCACATTCTTCATTGGCCAGTTTAAGATCTGTGGGAGTTATTCCCATGTGAGAAGCTTTTGTAGGATTGGCTTCTTCATTAAGCTTGAAGGGAAGCCTAATAAAGAAATCTGGGTTCTTCCATAGGGATGATGGATGTCTAAAATCAGCATGACTGTTGGCACAAAATTGCAGTAATCTTTGTTGCACATGTTGGAACGGGGGTTGTATTATGAATAGTGGAAAGATCTTTGGAATGGTGGAAAAGGGCTTGAAATCTCTCTTATATCTGATTCCAGTGGGGAGGATTCTGAGAGATTTACACTGGCAGTAAATATCTCAACCAATCAGAATATCTTTATCTGGTAATGGCGTTCCGATGACACAAACCCAAAGGGTGTAGGATGGGAAGATCTTGATACCAATCTTATTTCTTGAAATCATATTAGTAACAAATATCTGACCATCAACTGCTTTAAAATAGCGGACATGGGACTTCCAGGCGTTAGGAGGAAGGATTTTGGGGTTCATCATGGTGTTGTGTGAGCCAGTGTCGAAGTATGCAATAGCTTCAATTGGTTTGGCATACTTTTCAGACATGATTTGGATTGGGACTTGAGGGCCTGATGGAGAATCAATATTTGTTGCCTGATAAGAGTCCTGAATTGCATCGGATTCTGAAGAGTCAAAATAATCGGAGCTAGAAACAGAATCTAAGTCTGAGTCTGAGTCTTGAAGCACAAAAGTAGTGTTCTTATTAACACCTTCTTATTATGAGAAAATGGATTCAATATCTACGTCAGATGGGACTTCATCTACAATTTATTTCAACTGTTGGACAAGCTTGGCCGATTTTGCTTTCTTGTGGGGACATTTTTTTGGCATAATGTCCTATTTTCCCACAGATGAAGCATCTCTGAGACTTATTCCATGCCCTCATAGCTTTCTTTTTATAGTATTTGAACTTTTTTATTTTTCTTCCGTTTGAAAGAGTGAAAGTAGTGTTTCTTCTTGGTCTTACAGGTACACATCTCTGCAGACTTGCATTTGATCTGGTGCGAGGGCCTTCGGCATTGTGATTCGTACTTCTTTCCTTCTTTGAACATCTTGGAAAAGACTTTCTGAGTGGCACAAAGTTTTTCCAGCGCACCCAAGGTAAACATGTGAATTTCGCCCAAAGTTATATCATGGAAAGCTCTGCCTGATGTGCCTATTCGTCTTTGTAACTCATCCTGTAGTTCAACTGGAAGGGAATTGACATAAACATGTTTGAGGCTTTGATCATTGATTCCACCAAGAATGTGGTATCGGCTGGACATTCGTTTATAGTGGAAATCAATATCCTTTTTTCTGAGTGAACAGCAACGCATTTCAAAAAACTCTTGTCCGGCTTGTTTGTAAAATTGGTCAGGATCTCCAAGAAATTCTCATAAGATGATACCCATCGCCTGTGAAGTAGAGGGAGCTCGGACGAATTGTACTTGGCGATATTCTTCAAGGGTTTGGTACCAATCTCTGAGGGAACCGGTGAACCTAGAAACAAATTCTCTCAGAATTGTTTCAAGATTTTGTTCGGATTTTACTATTTGTAAATCAAGCCATGCACTCATCTCAGAAATCTTGTTTCTCCAAGAATCTAGGGATGAATCATCTAGGTTAAACCAAGGACCATTGGTTGGCCTAGCGTTCTGAGCTCGACCATGAATATTATCTTCCTGAGGCTCTTCAACAAAAGGTGTTGGACCAGTTGACGCTTCATCAGGAGAGTCATAAGTTTAAGCGGACGGTTGGAGATCTGTCCTGGATGCCATGAAGACTTGAGTCAAGTCGGTAATCGTTTCTGAGACCGATCGATATGATGGAGTGGCAGGAGTAGAATCCCAAGAGGAAGGGAAGGAATCACTGGAGGCTGGTTCTGATTCAGTGGTTGAGGAAGGTGGAGTGTGCCGAGAAGTGTATAGCACTGGTTTATAGTGGTCATGCAAGGGTTGTTTGTCTTTTCGTGAGGACGAGGATCTATTGGTTGGTTTCTTGGGTGGAAAAGATAAAGGAGGATACTTCCGGAAGAGTTCTCCAGTTGACTTAAAATAATGGGAGGAGTCAGGAGGTCTGGTGGAAGATGAGTAAGGAAGGGATGTAGGAAAGATCAATGATTGAGCGTAAGGGTATGGTTTTGGTACATATGGAGGTGGTGTAGTGTTCAGGTGATCTTTGTTCATTTGCTCCAGTTGTTCTCTGAGTCGTCTGATCTCTTTTTCTTTTCTGTCAAATTCTGGACCGAAATATCCATGATTGATATATCGGTGAAGATCAGCATCTAATTTGGAGATTCTGGATTGGAGGTCAGTAAATAGGTCTCTGAAAACCGTTTCTAGGCTTTGTAGATGATGTTCATGTTAGGAGACATGGTGAGTCACCCGATCAATTTTCTGATCAATAGAGTTTAGAACTCTATTCTGTATCCTGGCGTTATGGGATTGCCAGTTGGGGACCTGTTCAGCTTGTGAAGGATGTTTCAAAGATCCATCAGGGAGGACTTCAGTAGTTTAGACAAAAGGTCTGGAAAATCGGTTCTTGTCAGGGTTGGAAAAGGGTTCTAATGGAGGTGAAAAAAAATAATAAACGTGTCCTAAAGTAATCTAGAGGGGGGGTGAATAGATTTTAAATAATTTTACCCAATTTTTCGAGATTAGTCCAAATTACGAAAAAGCCCCAATCTAGTCAATATACAAAAAACATACAAGTGCGGAAATTTGAGGACACACAATATTTACGTGGAAACCCACACGGGGAAAAACCACGGGCTGTTATGTGCGCCACACGAGAACCTCGAATCCACTATTTGCAACTACGATTACAAATTAGGTTGACCACATCACACCTAAATTTACTAATCCGTCTTTGCTACCCGCGGGCCTTTAATAGTGACTCTAGTCCCTTGCTTGCAAACTACCTAAGAGGTAAATACAAGACTTGTCTCTAAAGTGAAGAGATAGCACAACCTAAGGTGAATATGTGAAATACTCAAGATGCTAAAAATGCAAGGTTAGACATTTTAAGCTTATCTAGGCAAGGATGAACATGTTAGACAATCCTAGATATCATATTACTAGATGACATGCATAAACCAACACTAAATAAGCAACCAAAATCTTATATGCATTATCTATCACAATACAACTCACAAACCACAATAAAACAATCTTGAAACTAAGTCAAGTCATAAAGATGCAATCTTGAATCAATTCAAGTGATAAAGAAACTATCTTGTAAAGCAAGAACATATAGATATGAGAATGATGTTCTAGATACAAGTCATGTGAGCAAAACTAAAAACCCTAGATGAAATCAACCTAGAATTATGCTAGATGATAAATGAAAGATACAATATGAAGGGTTTTGTGATTTGGAAGCTTAAAGATGAAGTCTTGATACCTTGGCTTGAAGATACTCAACCATGCTCTCAAAAGTGTAATTTTTTGCTCTTGAAACCGAGCCAAGACTATCAAGACATATATAAATGGGATCCAAGTGAAGTGACATCGTTTTTAAAAAAAACGCTTCAGATTCCCGTCAGCTGCGCTGGTTCAGCGCTGGACGACCAGCGCAACTCACCAGCGCACGCCCTTTAACTGGCAAGGGCGCTCGACGAGAGGTGCGCCTCAAGGGCGCAAGACCAGCGGCAACATTCTGGACGAGATGCGCTGGTGGTGCTTGCGCTGGTGACGACCAGCGCACCAACAGCGACAACCTACTGGAGGAGTTGCGCTGGAGGAGAGCGCCGGTGCAGACCAGCGCACGACCAGCGGTAGTCCACTGGACTAGTTGCGCTGGTCAGCTTGCACTGGTGACGACCAGCGCATGACCAGCGCACACACTCCCTTAAGCACACAAACAAAAGTGCAAGGGTCAAAAGAAATGCATCCTAAGCCTAACTAGATATGCCATTATAATCACAAGATGTAAGAAGAGAGATTTAAATACCCAATGATGCACAAAAACTTCAAACACAACATACAAGTAAGAGTTATGCAAGTGTTGTGTGTGTGTGCAACTACATCTCTTCAAAGTAGAGTAAGTCAAGAAATCTACCTTCCTTGAAGCTCTTGATCATGCAATGAGGTTTTCTTCCATCCTAAGCTATCCTTACATATAGAACCCCATTGTGATTTTGCCAATGAAATACGCCAATAAAAAATGAGGCACTTACAGGAGGGAAATCTTGGTCATAATTGGAGGCCATGTAACATGGTATTAGTGGAGGTAAAAATGGAACGGCTTTTTCTGTTTCCGTGGGTAAGAGTCCTTCGGATTTCATGATTTGTAGAGCCCTATCATAAATTGGCAGTGGTTTGTTTTTGATAGGTCGTAAACCTATCCAAGGGCTATCTGGGTCATCAGGTCTGCGAGGTTTGCGTAAGGGTTTACAATGGGACTGGTAACCCTTCAAACAATTTCTGCATTCGCAGTCTGCATCACACATGTTAGGATCAATATCCCAAATGAAGTGACCATTGATTTTGTCGGTATATACTGGGGATCCATCAGCGTCGAAGCTATGGATGGGAATGTCATCTTTTTTGGTAACTAGCCGGATCATGAGTGCTTGGAATATATGAGGGGTATCAGAGGAGGCTCCTGAGTCTGAGAGAGGCTCATAAATTGTTCTTATAGAACCATCTGCTTCTTTTTCATACTTTGTGTCAGAAGCAATGACTGGAGTGGTTGAAGTATTTGCCATGAATTTGGAATTCTTCCCTTCAATTATATATATATATATATCTATATCTTATAGGTAATTGTTCCTCTTGCGGTCAGTTTTGATTTTTATTAAAAGCATTGTGATTTGTGAATTAAGGCTGAACCTGTTATGTATGTATTCCTAAATTAATAAATATTTTGGGTTTTTTTTCAATTTGTTTTTATATTTTTTATTTTCTTAGACTATTAATATAATTTCTTTAATGAATTCTTCTTTCAAAAAAAATATATGATTTTGCTACATTTATTTTACTAGTTTGTTATTTAAATGTTTATTCATTTAAATTAGTTGAATTTTTTTTTATGTGGTCTTTATATGAGAAAGCCATCGACAATCGATAGATTTTTCAAAATAATTAAAACATATGAAGCCGATTCATCTTTGTCAATATATAATATTAATATTCCAGTTTTTGAAAATCAATCCACGGAATCTCCAACAAATGATATTAAACGAAATAATAAATCTTTAGAGCTTACACATATGATTACGTCGACAAATATAAGATTATCCCGTCATTGAAGGTGATGAAATTTGTTGACCTTATATTAAAGTTGGTCCATTCTAACACATTAATTCTTGACCATCATAAAAAATATGGACAAGATTTAAAAGAGCGACGAGTTCCATTTTGATTTATAAAGCTAGTGTCTATTTTATTTATTAATTTATTTGATATACCATTATATATGAGACTATATGCTATTACATTTGTTTTTTTTTTTTTTAGTAACTTAGTTTTTAAATATTAATATATTTGTCTAGCGTTAATTTGAATAAACGATGAGGTTGATCTGATAGTAAACCCCTCACACCTACACTACGAGGTTGTGGGTTCAAGTCCTCCTCCTTCCCAAAAAAACCCTGAAATAAATTGTAATACTTTAAAAAAAAAAAAATGAATATATTTTTTGGTCTCGGCCCCCCCAAAGCCGAAATCCTGGCTTCGCCCCTGTGTGTGAGAGACTTACTACTGAATCAACCTCATTTTGTCTTTTTTCTTTTTAATTTAGCATGTCAATATATGACTTTTTTATTATTAAAAAAATGTGTGGGTGTGAAAGGTTTTACCACCGGATTAACCTCATCTTATTGATAAAACATAACATATGAACAGCTAAAACGATGCAGCTTGTACGTATTCTATACGTATTAAACATTAATATCATAATTAAATCATTCAATCTATCTATAACATTTTTCCTTTAAAATTTTAAATTCTTTGGTCGAGAATTTAAGCCATTATCAACGAACAATTTCACCATCTCTTGAACAAAGCAGAGGACTAAAATACAAGTCGCATTTCTCCATAATGATATCTTTGTCTGTGTGGAAATTAAAGGCCCATTTGTCAACCTTATTGAAACAAATTTTATTTTATTTTTTCTCATTTAGATGTTTTATAAAAGACCCAAAACGCATACCTTGGGCTTTTTTTAAAAGGCCCCGTCAAACTGGCTAATAAAACCTTGATTTCTGTAAATAACCTACTGCATTTCAAACAAAAAAAAAAAAAAAAAAAAAATCCATCAAAAATTGATGGCATAAATTTCTCACACAAAAGTAGTAACAAAGTCTATTTCTATTTTCTAAACAAGAACAAATATGTTTGTAATTGTAAGAGTTATTTGATGAAATCTAAAAAGATGATAACCCTTTGTTTTGTAAGTTTAAAAACTCAAAGGGCTCGTTTAGTGTGCGGAATATGATATGATTATTTTTATGGGATTGGATTGGATGTGATAGGATTGGATTAAAATAAGTAATGTGATGTGTTAAAAGATAAATCCTAGACTAATAATATGATAACTCCAATGATCCAATTGTTGAATCAATTGATACCTGTAATAATTTCTAGCAGAAAAAAATAATTATTTAGTAAAACATTGGTTTTTGCTTTCATGTATTGTATATCAACAAAGGAAAATACCTCAATTACAATTTCATTTAATAAATTATTGCTTTTACCAAAAATCCTTGTCACTTTTTGAAATATATATATCTATAGTCTTTCTTCCGTCAATTCGACCTAACAATAAAAAAAAAAAAATTAGGGGGAATTGCACAAACATCTCTTGAGGTTTGATAAAATTGCACAAACATGACAGTGTTGGCTATATACACACAAACTTCTCTCAACATTTGAAAATTGTTGCATAAACATCACTTGCCGTTAGATGGATCCATTACTCAATGGTCAAAAGTGTAAAAAGTCTAAAATATCCTTTATTTTAATTTTAAATAAACTACAAAAAAAAAAGATAAGATAAATGAATAAATAAATATTTTAGATAACATGAATGTATCTTAAATCTGAAACCTGGAAAAAAAAAATCATCTTTACAAATAAATAAAAAAAGTTCTTAAAACAATTTAATAATAAATAAATTTTAAATTTTAAATTTATTTAAAATCAAGGGGGAATTGCATAAACTAATTTTTTTATTTTTTTATTTTTGAAGATGAATTTTTTTTCCAGTTTTCAGATTTACAATACATTCATATTTTCTAAAAAAAATCAATATTTTTTTATCTTATTTTTTAATTTTTTATTTGTTTAAAATAAAAATATAGGGTATTTTAGACTTTTTACACGTTCTACCATTGACTAAGAGATTCATCTAACGATAGGGAATGTTTTGTACAATAATTTTCAAATGTTGAAGGAAGTTTATGCATATATGGTCAAAACTGCCATATTCATGTAATTTTATCAAACATCGGGGGTTGTTTGTGTAATTCCCCGAATCTAAATTAAGAGGAACCATCATAACCTTTGGATTCATCAAAGGGATAAATTTTGTTTTCTTTGAATTAAAATATAAAAGCAATTTAAAATTATCTCTCATAAACATTAATTACTGTATTAAAGCTTAAGATTGTTTTTTCTCTCTCCTCTAAAGCCTATGACCTATAGTTCTCTCTCTCATAACTCTCAACTCTCATTCAGATTATCTATGTCAAATCTGAGTGATTCTTTGGCAATCTCCAACAAATTCTTAAAAAAAATTATGAATTCTTAAGAGAAAAGGAGGAAAATGAAAAAAAATATAAAAAATGTCCACCTGCAAATGAATTTCAGCACACAAATAGCAAATTATCAATGAATATGTTTTCAAAAATTCACCATGTTAAATTTTTTAGGGGTAATTGCTCAAACATCCCCTGAGATTTGATAAAATTACACGAATATGATAATTTTGGATATATACACACAAACTTCCCCTGACTTTTGTAAAATGTTGCAGAGACATCCCCTATTGTTAACTTTATATTGTTAACTCTTAACAGCTGATGTCAATATTGTCCTTTTCACAAGATTAAATTTTTAAAAGATATAATTTATTATTTTAAATTTTTTAAAAAAGAAAAATAAATAAATATGGAGATTTCTCAACTTATTTTAATTTATTAAAATAACTAAAAATTATAATTTTTTTTTAAATCAAATAATTAATAAATTAATTAAAATCTTCATCTACTTTGTCTAGGAAAAATGGGAAAAAAAATCATAAAACCACACCATTGAAAAATATATTCTTAATTTTCTAACAAGAAAACAAATAATCAAACGTGACCATCTCCAAATCATCAAACATAACCCAACCCTTCATCAATCCATAAAACAAAGAAAATAAAAAAGATTCATCTTCATCAATCGACCAAAAAAAAAAAATCATCTTCATCAATCCACAAAACCAATAATAATAATAATAATAATAAATCAACTTCATCTTTTTCAACTTCCACACCATATCTTCTTCATTAATTCCATAAAAAATAATTTTCATTTCTCCATTTTTTTTCATTCACAACTAAATCCAACACAATACAAACACCACAATCATCATCCAACCTCATCTTCATCAGATCCACCAAAATAAGAAAAAAAAAATTATACTGCTTCATCAAGAACAGTCTAGTAAGAGATGAAGTTCTTCACGGTGAGTAGATTTGTGGCATTAATGGCTAGGCTTTGTTGTTCGGCAACTGGCGAAGCATTCTACGTCCACGGTGATGGCCAACTCATGGCGGCGGACGTTGGCACACCGGTCAATGCATGGTGGGCTGGATGTGATTTGGGCTAGCTAGTCTCCATGTCTCCATCAAGAAGATTTTTTGATTTTATTATAATTTATGTAGATGGTTGGATGATATTTGATGATTGTTAGATTTTTGTGGTGTTTTCATTGTTTGTGTTGTGTATGTTATTTGTTGAGTGAATTTGGATGAGAAGTTAGATGAGATGAAGATAATTGAAGTTTTTTTTTTTGTTCTTCATGATCTTAGTCTTTTTTCACAGATTTTCTAGATTTTTTTTTTGTTTAAATATTTTATTTTTATATTTTAATGATTTTTTTTAATTTTAAAAAATAAAATAAGGGTATTTTAGACTTTTTATACATTTGACCATTGACTTTTATAAGTTAACGGATCCCAACTAACGGTAAGGGATGTTTGTGCAATATTTATCAAACGTCAGATAGGTTTTCTGTCAATATACTCAAACTGATATATCTATGTAATTATCTCAAATGTCAGGGGATGTTTGTGCAATTACCCCAATCTTTTATCAATTCAAAGGGGAAATATCAACACAAATACACAATTACAAGCCTAGGTTGGTCCGTAAATCATACAATTTACGAACCATATACAAGTCTCATAGTTTTTGCGTTTAATCTTATTTAATATATTTAAAAAAATTATTTATTGCTAACTACAACTTTAATAAATGGACTATTAGTTCTATGGATTGGGCTTCTCTATTGACTTGAGTTATTTCCTGACCTATGTCGACACGTGGGCATTAAAAACATGGATGGCTGAGATTGTTTTTACTTTTTTTTTCACTCTTTAGTGCCAAACGATGTCATCTTCCTTATCAAAATACATGGCCCTAGAAATATGAAACTACACTTCGCCATTTCCTGCGCCGCCCAGCCCGCCATTTTTGTTACTCTCACCTTCTCAAACATACTTTCTTAGTTTCACCATCGAAAGCTTTTCAACAACAATAATTCAAAACTCCGTTGACAGTGACAGTAGGGGCAAGAACTCTTTCAGAAGCTATTCTTTCATTTTCTAGAAATTTAAAATGCCCACTCTTTATAGTTAATTAAATAGTGACCATAATTAATTCATTGACATGTAATGGTAACTAAAAAGGAAAATGTTTACTTTTTATATATAAAATTTAGATTTTATAGCAAAAAGTTTTTGAGTAAAATCAACCATAACTATAACCATAATTATGTTTCAGTGGTGTTGCTTTTCTTTGGTCTTCTTAGGTTTTCTTTGGGGCTTCCGGGAGTTTTTTATTTTGCTTGTGTTGTTGTGTTTCTGGTGATTTGTTTGCCAAGCCTTTGTTGATTTGTTGGGGCCTTGCCATGTTTTCCTCTGTTTTTCAATATATTGAGCTGTTAAAATTAAAAAAAAAAAAAAAAAACCATTATTGATTGTTTGTCTCAATGAGAAGGTTGTCGTCAAGCACGTGAAGCTACTGTTTTAGCTAATTGGCTTGAATCAACACAAAACTTTTTATGAGGTGAGACCTCTTCGATATATGTTTAGTTATCCTCTAGTGACTTTGGACATAAATAGAGTGGTCCTAATGACTTCAATTTTACAATTTGACAACTAATTCTTGTTGTGTTTGAAAATTCAATACATTTGTCTTTGGACCAAATTTTCTGTATAATTTTTTTAGTGGGTTATTTTATGCTTATGATATATACATACTTTCATAAACCTGATTACCTCTTGAAGAGGTCAATTGGATGATGATATCAATTCAGGTTTGTATATGATGATAGTTGGTGGTATTGCAAGCCGGTTATTTGAGAGTTTTGCTAGTTTTATCACTAAAAGTTTATTACATGACCATTTATTCCATGTCTAATGGATCTGTTATAAAAATTGAAGCATTCATTTTATATTTTATTTTATTTTGTAACTTGTTATGCCCAAAATATGGGTCTACTGCTATTAAGAAGGCTTTTAGAATAAAGATGGCCCAGATGCAATAGCCTATAAAAATCCCACCTAGATTGAAGACATTTTCAACGCAAATACGAAACTTAGGAATTGGGTCGAAACCCAAGTGTTTGGTAACCTGAGAGGCCTATTTGGAAGAAACAAACCCCATAAAAAAGTACGTCTCGGGTAATGCCATACGTAGAACCAGGACCAGATTTCAAGTCCATGAAGGTTGGCATTTTGGTTTTGACATATTCAACCTACGTGTCACCCAACCAACGGTGCAACAACTTCGAGACAAGTCATGTCTCAACCGGGCATACGACCAACACAAAAGCAAGTGTCAACTAGGCTTTCGGCCACCCAACTAGTTTGATGGCGTCAACCAAAACACTCAATTATAGGCACTTAGGCACGTTTCCGCTAATATAAATATGAGACCCAACCTCATATTATGAGAGATTAGGGATGGCAACGGGTTAGGTTCGGGCGGGTTTTGCAAAATTCAAACCCGTGAAAATAAACGGATTCGGATTCGGGTTTCACCCGCGGGTTAGCGGGTTCACAGGTCACATCTACCAACCTGCAAAATATATTAATTTATAAAAATTTAATATATTAATTATAATTTTTTATATATACAATACATAACTCCTCTTTATTTATAATATATTATAGAGAATTACAAATACAATAATATAAAGCACTTCCAAGTAAAACTCTAAATGGATCTCCAAAGGCAAAACAAATAAGCAAGCACGATGTTTTATAAGAGTAAAACCAGCAAGTTTAACCTATCATTAACTATATATAAATGAGAGTTGAGAATTGTAATTCTCAAACTTAGAATGAGTGAAGTTTTTATATTTTATTTTCTATATGGTTAAAAAGGTTCAATTGAAGTTTAAATTTATGACATTTTAAATAATATATATTATATAATTTTTATTTATGCGGGTTCGAGTGTTCACCCGTGGGTTCGTTTTTCCAACCACACCCGCACCCGCACCCACACCCGAACCCGCTGGATTTTTATTTATACAGGTTCATGGGTTTACGGGTCATAAATTCACCACCCAAACCAGACCCTACAGAGTCGAGTTTGGGTGGGTGCCCGCGGCTGCAGGTCAAATTGCCATCCCTAGGAGAGATTGGATTTGGTATTACACTTTTTAGTCAGGCCATTTCTCTAGATTCATATCTTCTAGATTTGGTTCTGACCTAGGCATCATCCCGAAACCCGCTTGAACTACCTGAGTAGTCTGAAACATACCTCTAAGACCAAAGCACATACAAACTTAGCAAGTCTTCACTTTCTTTCGTTGACTAGCTGATCAAACGACCTATGTGAAAGTTTGACAATTGTTTACCGGTTTTACCTGTAAACATTTGGCGATAGAATGAGAGGCTTATACTCAACTTTAAAGAAATCTTGAGAATCTAAGCCCATGAATCCACCAGATCAAGCTAACGAGAGTCAAATTGATCTCACGGCTGGCATGACCACCGGAACCACTCAAAATCTCGGGTTGCAGAGCTTAACACCCCGCAAATCACTTTGACTCCACCTTTACCTAACACGTGGACTCGCCCGAGTCTCTCAGCACAAAGGTTGTGGGAAGCAAATACACATCTCCAGCAACTCGTGGGAATCATAGGGGGAAGTTTCCAGCTCCCCCATCTCATCTATCAGACTCCAAGAAGTCAGATGATCTTAGCTCCATATAGCGTACAGACTGAAGACCCCTATGTGGAAGTCAGAACTAACACGGGAAAATCAATAATGGAAGAACATAGCAAGCCACAGTCCCAACAAGGTCATTTGGATAAAGAAAGCTCTCGTTCAACTCAGTCAAAGAGAAAGAGCCATATAATAACAATTGATTCGGACAAAGAGGATAGTGACACCCCAGGTGACGTAATAGACGATGTGGCCGAACCTCCCGAAGGGCCTAAATACCCCATCAGGGAAACACACCTATCCTTAGGGAGAATAGGGCCTCAGATAAGAAAAGGAGTCCCTCCGCTCTCTGACGCCTTAATTTCGGGCATTCAACCAGGAAGGATCAAGAATACTAGGAAGAAATGCAAAAAACCAGGGATGGCATGGAAATGATGGAGAAAAATCGACATGAGACACGAGGTTCGATACGGCTACCCGACAGCCATGTTGGACCATTCACGGAAAAGGTATTAAGAAAACCCTTCTTGAAAAGCTTCAAGATGCCAAACATCGAGCAATATACAAAAGATCAGGACCCAATAGAGCATGTCAACCGGTTTGTCACCTTAATGGCAATTCAAACTCGGGACGACCACATCTTATGTCAAGCGTTTTCAGTAACTTTCAAAGATTTGACAGAAGCTGGTTCAGACAGTTGCCCGAAAACAGCATTAGCAGTTTCAATTAACTTAGTCAGGTTTTCATCCAGCAATTTATGGGAAGCCTCCAACAGAAAAAGTTATTAGCTCACTTGTCAATTTTGAAACAAGAGAAGACATAAGCCATCCGAGAATATCTAGCCCGTTTCATCAAAGTAACAGTCAGGATAGAAGATTTCAACAACATAGCAGCCATCAACGCTTTCACCAATGGCCTTCAAGGTGGTCCCTTTTCATTTTAGCTGAGGTGACAAAGGCCCACCACTTACCCAGAAGAGTACGCTTGGGCGGAGGAAGAAGAGGTAGCTTAAGGAGGTTTTTTAGTTTACGGTTCCCGACTTGAAAAATGGGAAGGATTGAAGACCAAAACAACAAAATCAAGAAAGATTGATCAAAAGGAAAAGTGACTTGACAAAAGCAGAAGTAAACGAAGAAACGATAGTCAGGACGGTAGAGATTATCTCAAGAGCAGATATTCAACCTATACGCCACTCACTCGGGACGTGGAAATTGTCTTTTCAATAGCTCGGGAAAATGGAATACTACAATGGTCGCAAAGAATGAGTGCTTCGCCACATAAGCGAACGACGGAAAAATACTGTCGTTTTCACAAAGACCATAGGTGAAACCTCGAAATGTTTCTAGCTGAAGGAACACATTGAAAGCTTAATCAAGGAGGGTCATTTGAAGGTATACATAGTCAGAAAGGAAGATGACGGGGGCCCAAAATCCAAAAAAGGAAAGATTCATCCCGGGGTAGGCAGAAAAGTCCCCACAAGGAAAAAAGCAATGAAGAAGGAAGTTGGAAGGATAGCCTAATCCACATAATTTCAGGAGGGCCAAATAACAGTCACAACAATCGAGAAAGAAAGGCCGAGATAAGAGAGGTCTCAAGAAAAGAAGTCAACTTCGCTAAACAGGAGTGGAAGAAATCGAAGGAGGGTTGGAGCCTAATTTCATTTCAGCCACAAGATGGCAGCAGATGCAATGTTCGACCCAACAACACCATCGTAGTTGAGCTTCGAATAGGCCATAAAGACGTCTGAATGATTTTAATCGACAATAGTAGTTCGGTTGATATCCTAAACGAATTGGTCTTCCTCCGATAGTTAGGGTTCAAAGAAAAAGATCTCGAACCTTTCAATACTCCCCTTAATGCTTTTGGGGGATTTGAAATACGACCACTTGGGGCGATTAGGTTACCAGTCAGAATTAGGCAGCACTCTACTAGACGGACAGTATTGACCGAGTTCGTAGTTGTCAACATTCTCAAATGGCCCTACAATGCATTGATGAGAAGACTCTTCCTCAACGAAATACGAGCGGTTACTGTCACCTACTGTCTAAAGGTAAAATTTCCAACCGAGCTCGGTACGAGATAAATCAAATGCTGTCAACAAACTGCCAAAAAGGCCAACCTCTTAGCATTCAAAGGAAAAGAGATAGAAGAAGTTCTTCAGCTAAACAAACCATCAAAAGTTGAAAAGAAAAAACAAACATGGAAGGAATCAATCGAGCGAAATAGGCTAGTAGAAGAAGCGGCTGAAACCCCAACAAAATTTGCCCTGGATCTAAGGGAGTTGACGGGTAGAGAACATGAAAGAGAAATTGAGCCGACAGAAGACGTCTAGACCTAAAAAAGTTGTCAAGATAGGAAGCCACCTGGACCGTCAGGTAAAAGCCAGCCTTATAGCTTTTCTGGTTGAATACGTTGATGTCTTTACTTGGAGCCACAAAGACATGCCGAGTATCGATCCAAGTATAATCACCCATAGTCTTTCGGTCAAAAGAGATGCTCGACCGGTAACTCAGAAAAGAAGGTGTTTTAACGTCAAAAGAAATGCAACCATAAAAAAAAAAAGTGAAGAAACTCTTGGCAACCGGATCTATTTGAAAAGCCACGTATCCAAAATGGATAGCCAACGTGGTATTAGTAAAAAAAAAGAATGACACTTGGAGGATGTGTGTGGACTTCACGGATTTGAACAAAGCATGTCCGAAGAACGGTTTCCCTCTTCCCATAATAAACCAGAGGTCTCGGGCCGACTAACAAGATGGGCTATCGAGCTGGGAGAGTTCGATATCGAGAACAAACCAAGGTTGTCCATCAAGGGTCAGGCTATATCGGACTTCATCGTGGAGTTCTCAAAACCTTCGGTTGAAATCAGAGGAGTCGAATCATACTATTCGAAAGAATGCTAACTTTGGAAACTCTATATAGACGAATTGTCAAACACACATGAGAGTGGGGCAGGAATAGTGGTCACAACCCCTGAAAATGACTAGATAGAGTGTGCCCTCAAATTCGATTTTAAAGCAATAAATAACCAAGCCGAGTATGAAGCTCTTTTGGCAAGAATGAAGGTTGTCACAACTCTCGGCGCAGACGAGATAGATGTGTTTAGTAACTCTCAATTGGTAGTCAACTAAGTCTACGATGAATACGAGGCTAAAGAGGAAAGGAATGATGGCTTACCTAAGAATGGCAAAGCATGCCATTCGGTGTTTCGAGGCCTTTTGGATCACCCAAATCCCTTGGGCCGAAAACAATCATGCGGACGCACTCTCTAAATTAGCATCCACTACAAATGTGATTATCACTAAAATGATCTCAGTGACACCTACAATAGCCGAGTATCTACTCAAACAATAAACATGAGATTACCGAGATAAGCCCTCTGGAAACAACTTGGATGACACAATCTGATTCTTGGTGGATGAAATAACTCTCGGGGATAAGCTTGAAATTAGGAGACTCAGATATCGTTTGGCCAGGTATATAATATTTTTTTATCGAATTATACATGAGAGATTTCTCAAGGGCATTACAACGATGCATTAGTCCAATAGAAGCTGAAAGGATCCTGGCAGAAATTAATGCGGGTATATGCGGGAACCACACTAGTCCACCAAGTCTAGCTCACGAAGTCATGAGGCAGGGTTTCTACTGGCTGACAAATTTTGACGATGCTAAGAAAGTGGCAATGAGTTGTGATAAATGCCAAAGGATAGCTGACAACATCAAGCAACCTCCTGAGTGGCTTCAAACAATGGTGTCAGCACACCCATTCAACCGATGGGAAGTTGATCTTATAGGCCCAATGTTAACAACAAATGGTCGGGCAAAATACGCCATTGTCGTGGTAGATTATTTCACAAAGTGGGCCGAGACAAAAGCACTAGTTCGAATATCTGAACCTAAAACAACGGACTTCATAAAAAAATCAATCATCTATCGTTTCGGTGTCCCGAACGCTGTAGTTTCAGATAACGGAACACAGTTCAATCGCAAACTTACGAAAATTCTACGATGAGTAGAACATCAATTGTTTATTTGCCACCCCGGCACACCCATAAACCAACAGGCAAGTCGAGGTGGTAAACAAGATAATCAAACACAACATCAAATCAAAATTGGATGTGAGAAAGGGATGTTGAGTAGATTTATTGCTCGAAGTATTATGGGTGTACAGGACAACCTCACGAACCTCCACTAGAGAGACCTTTCACAATGGCATTCGGAGTTGAAGCTGTCATTCCTGTAGAAACTGAAATAGCATCCCCTCGGATTAGGTTTTACGACTAAGACAACAACATTGATCTACTAACATCCAGCCTAAACAAGTTAGAGGTCCGAAGGGATAGAGCTCAAATCCGAATTGCCACTTACCAACAAAAGGTGTCATGTCATTAAAACAACAAAGTTTGACATAGGGTATTTCAGATAAATGACTTAGTCTTATTAAGGGTGATGCCTAACACCTGAGACAGGGCAGTCAGAACACTTAGCGATAAATGGGAAGGGTCTTACCAGGTGGTTGGAATATCTAGGCATAAAGCTTACCAGACAACAAAACCAGGAGGTGGAATCATACCGCGCCCATGGAACGTCCACTATTTAAAGACCTATTACTAGTAAAAGGGAATTCTACATCTTTTGAGCCTTAACAAAACTAGGAGGTGGAATCATACCTCGCCTATAGAACACCCAATATTTAAAGACCTATTACCAGTAGAAGGAAATTCTACATCTTTTGAGCCTTTGGGCATCAATATGTCAGCCTCCAAGCGACATCGTCTTTTAAGCCTTCGGGCATCATGCCAGCCTTTGGGCGACACCACCTTTTAAGCCTCCATGCATCAATGTGTCAAGCCCGAGCGAGTTGGTCTTTTGTAAGCCCTTCGGGCATCAACATATTAGGCTTCGGGCCACATTGTCTTTTAGCCTTCGGGCCATAAATAAAATATCTATTCAGACCAAATTCAAACTTTCATCTGTATTAACAGTCAAACAACAAAAGCCGAAAAGGCTAATATCTGGCTTACGACAATTAAGGTTGCCGGGTTATAACCAATAACCAAATATCATTAGAGCAGTCAAGAAAAGACTGAATTAACAACTTAGTCGGAAAAATTTAACTTACAAAGGTTATGGCTAAAATGGATCATAACCAACAGCTAAAAACCATCAGAATAGTTAAATAAAAGTCGAAAAGAATTATCAAAAACAAGAGATAAAATTTATATTATAAAGAAAAACGTGCGAAGAGGTCGGACATACTCAATACCCCAAAAGTTAAAACCAAAAGAGTAAAAATACAAAATATTTCTTATCGACATACAAAAGTTCGAACAAAAACCAAAACTTCAAACAACTTTGGATCCAAATCTAGAAGAGTTAAAACTAAAAGGCCAAAAGCTTCGGCTGATACGATGTAACATTGGTCTTTCCCTCTCTCATCCTAATCTCCATCTTCTTCTCCCTTTGTTTCACCTTCCTCGGCTTCCTCACTTTCATCTTCATTAGACTCTGGATCAGGACCACAATCAATGAGAGGATCCAACCACATATTACCAAGTCGTAAAGTCCCAAAAGTACAATCAGATCGAGCATCTAAATCAATATGCATATCTAACAGAGGCAGATGTCCGTTCTTTTGATCCATCTCCCACCGATGGACTTGAGCTTTCAAGTTTTCCTCCGTTTTCTCGAGGTTCTCCTTCATAGACTTCTCGATCTTTTCGGCAACGACATGATAGTCTAAATCCCGAACAAGGTCCTTACAAGCATCAACCCATTTTGCGAACTCTCTATAAGTATAGGCATCGAAGGCAAGTGAATACTTGAAAAGATCAACTGCCCGAATCCCGATTTCATCTCGGGTCGACTCGAAATCTGACTTAAACTCTCCGAGGTGAATTTCGAGGATACTCTTCTCCTTCTCCAACCCAGCAACCCGTTGTTCGGCCTCCTCACGCCTTTTTATCTCTTCAACAAGGGTTGTTTTATTGCTAGTCAAACTGGAAATCCTGGTTAGAAGTTTTGAATTTTCAGTCATGAATTTGGAATTATCATTCAAGAGTTTCTGCTTATCCTCTGCCGGCCTAGCCATTTGGCCGATAAGACCATCCCTCTCCTTTACGATAGAATCACACTTTCTCAAAAGTTGTAAAAAAAAAAAAGCGATATAAAAATAGTATATTGAGAGCTATATTTAAAAATATAAGCAAGAGGAAGTTACAAAGCATACCATGGAGAGAAAGTGAAGACCTTGTCGACCATGTTCAAATATGTCAATCACCTCAAAAGCTTTATAATCCTCCGGTGAGCCAAAAGTTAAATCACCCACTAAAGCCAGTTTCAATGCAAATGAAGGGTCCAAAGGGTCCGAGCATGACAAAACATCCCTTTTAGTATGTGCATGTTGATAGAATCCTTCATCCGTGAAGGAACCATAAAAAAACGGCTGAAAGACAAATTTCCCTAGGAATCTGAAGACTTTCAGGAGGATCTAAAGAAGCAGTCTCTCGAGCTATAATAGAAGAAAAATTCACATGGCTATTCTCGGGCTCATACCCCGGAATCGAACCAAAAGTGTCTGGAATAATGCTACAATGATGGCCATTATCGGTTCACTCGCGATCATTTTCCCTCGAGATTGAGGGGATATTCAGTTTCTGCGAAGTTTTTAAAAATCCTAGACGAGACAACATATTTCCTTTTCTTTTAATAGGTGGGTCAGAGTATTTCGATTTTCGTGGACCTGACCCAGCACCTAGCCCGGTGCATAACCCAGCGGCAGCAAGATCCGGATCATCAGGACAAGTATTCCCTTGTTGTTTGTTTTCCTCTTCGTCATGACAACTGGTGTGTTGGACAGTTTTCAGTGCCCTCACAACCTAACCACATATCAGATTTGATTCCGAAACTACCAGAAGCAAACCAAAGGTTAGGTGTCTTCCTAAAAACGATTTATAATTGGATTGGAAAGAAAACACTCACGACGTTTTCGGTTATTCAAGAGTTCTGGAATGAGCTCGTATGATTTCAACTTCTCTTTAGTCACCAGCGTCTTGTAATTTCAAATGGGCATTTCTGTCTAGACTACTTGGGAAATCCGATTCACTTCATCATGAGTCAGCTTGGGAGACTCTTTGTAAGTAACTACCAAAATATAAATTATTACAGATAACTTCAGAATATACATATAAACCAAATAACATGATCTTCGAGCAAGATTTGATCAAATACAAAGCGAAACTAAAAGTGAGAACACTTACTAGCATCACAGATGAGATAGGGAACTGAAAACTCTTCGCCAAAAGAACTGCCCAAGGAGTTTCTTCCCCACTCGCCACCGACGAAGAACTAACTCCCTTTCCAGTATTTGTTGGAACTAGGCATGCCCCAAATAATGCCATTTTTCTTCTTCTCTTCCTCTTTGCTCGGAAGATAAAGTGTGCCGTCTACCCTTTTCCCATCCTTTCCAATAGGCATCCATCTGGAAGGATGAGAAGAAGCTAAGTAGTAAGAACCTAGCTCATTAATGGACTGGCGAAGGACGAAACAATGTTTTATTTCATTAACGAAAGGGACACCAAAATTTTGATCTCGCAAAAGGCAATAGAGACCCAACAAATTGCGATATGCATTAGGGCCTTAGGGGTAAGCTGCATCGGCGCACACTTAACAGAACTCAAGTAACGAGCAATAAAATAAGGAAGGAGAAGACCAATCCCGCAACTCAGCATAAAACCATAAATTGCCACATATCCACTAGACGGGTTTCATGCAGCCCGAGTGTCGGGAAACAATAGTTCAACGAGCGAAGATAGCCGAAAATACGTCCGATAAGATTTCGAATTGTTTATCGAAACAACGTTAACCTCACTGTCATCAAAAGAGGGTTCCTTAACAGAATATCGAATTTGAACCTCTTGATGGGATTCAACGTCGGAATCTGCGATATCTCCTTGATTCTTTAATTGGGATGGAACCTTCGACGTCTTAACAACCATTTTGGCCAATTTGAAACCAAAGCCAGAAAAATCTAAGACCAAGAAATCTGGGTCAGTATGTTGGTCCGGCAAAAAAGGAATTTCGGGCAGTTTCTGAACTAATGGTCTAATGAAAACACCAACACTTCTCTGTTCAACTGTCCTCAAAAGTGAAAGGAACAAAAAAAAAAAAACATGGAAAAATTTGAAATGAGAGAAATCCATATGAAAAGAGAATGAACTCACCAGATGAAGAGCGTGATTCCGTCACCGAGCGGCCTAAAAACACAAAGCCTCCTTATAGAGAGAAAGAGCTACGACATTTTTTAGTGTGAGAAAATGAAAATTTTAAACAGATAAATGGTTAAAGAAAAGAGGCCCATCGCTATTTATAGAGAAGGAAAAATTATCCCAGCCATTGATCTCATCAAACGATCATGAAAAGCCTTGGAGATTATGGCCATCATGACAATGTCAATTAGATCTAGAAAAGTCAAATGGCGAACCTATCATTAGGTGACACGTGGCCATGAGATAGTGTTATTGTCAAATCCACCGCTGCATGCTTTTCGACTCTTCCAAAAGACACCGTTGTCTATAAAAAAAAAGAAGATTTCAAACAACCAAATCATTTAAACGTTTTAACTTTTATGAGTTGGGTTGTTAGAATATGGAGCACACGGCCCGAAGAAGAAACAGAGACCAAAAAATAATTATATAGTTTTATATATACATATATCATAATATTTTTCAAACATAATAATGGCTCTACTACCAATGTAGTTATGCGCGTTCACATGTGGTATTTGACTATTTGTCAAAAGCCTTCAAAGACTTGGTTTGGAAACAATCAAACATTTTTAAAATAAAAATATGAAGAAAATTAGAATATGTCTATTTCGGCCAAACCAAAAATCTATTTCAGCTAGAAAAATGAGTCCATCAGATCAGTGCCTAACGAGAAGCAGGCTTCGGGCAACCACAAGGCTACCTAACAGAAATGAATTTCGGGAAATCAGACTATTAACTGACAAAAAGCAAGCATAATGTAAAGTCAATGCTTTGTCGATAAACGAGAGCTCCAGGCCACTTCAAGTCTTCCATAATAATTCTTTTTTCCAAGAAATTATCAGACAAGATTGGGAGTTGATGTTATGCCCAAAATATGGGTTTATTGCTATTGGGAAGGCTTATAGAATAGAGATGACCCGGATGCAAGAGTCTATAAAAAGCCCACCTAGATTGAAGACATTTTCAGTGCAAATACGAAACTCAGAAATTGGGTCGAAACCCAAGTGTTTGGTAACCTGAGAGGCCTCTTTGGAAGAAACAAACCCCATAAAAAAGTATGTCTCAGGTAATGCCATACGTAGAACCAGGACCAGATTTCAAGTCATCGAAGGTCGACATTTCAGTTCTGACACACTCAACCTACGTGTCGCCCAACTAATGATGCAACAACTTCGAGACAAGTTATCTGTCAACCGGGCATACGACCAACACAAAAGCAAGTGTCAGCTAGGCTTTCGGCCGCCCAGCTAGTTTTATGGCGTCAGCCGAAACACTCAATTATAGGCACTCAAGCATGTTTTTGCTATTATAAATATGAGACCTAACCTCATATTAGGAGAGATCGGATTTGGTATTACACTTTTCAGTCGGGCCATTTCTCTAGATTCATATCTTCCAGATTTGGTTCTGACCTAGGCGTCAGCCCGAAACCCACTCGAACTACCTGAGTAGTCCAAAACATACCTCTAAGACCGAAGCACATACAAACTTAGCAATTCTTCACTTTCTTTCGTTGACTAGCTGATCAAACGGCCTATATGGCAGTTTGACAATTGTTTACCAGTTTTACCTGTAAACATAACTGTATGGTTGTCAATGACATTGGTTTAAAGTGTTTGAATGAAAAGCTTAAGCCTATATGTGGTTTGGAGTTTGATAGTAAACAATTGGCCTATGATTTCTATAATGCATATGGGCGGAGTATAGGATTTAGTGTTAGAAAATACACTTCGGTAAGAATAAGCGTACTGGTAAACTCACTTTAAGGATATTTGTGTGCTGTAAAAAGGGTTTTCGAGCAAAGATAAGCGAGATTGTCACTACCTAAAATCCAGATATGTGATTAAAATATTATAATTACATAAAATGATAGGTAAATCTAGCATTCTCTTCTTCTGTAGATCATTATCTCAATAAATGAGGTTCTTACAGAGTATTTCAAAAAAAAGCTTCCTCTGTTTATGGAGCAATCCAAATATTTGTCACCTGATAATAGTTACATCAGTTCCATATAATAACTTCATCTATAAATAAATAAAAGTTTAATCACTCATAAATTTCAAATGTTACTAACAAATTTCCACCCAAATCTATTGAGTTCAATAAGCTAAACTCTAAACCCTATGATTATACGAACCATTTATAAATCAGAGAATTTTATTTCAACTAGGCAAGACCGTTAAGTCTACTTAGTTATATTTCTCAGAGCGTTATGTGCTAACATGCCTTATATAATTTCTTTAGCATATTTATTAGCGAATATACAACGGCCATCGGATTTTAAGTCGTATATAAAAATACACATATAGTCATTCCTCATTACCCGACATCACCCCAAACAAGGGTGTTGAAATAATATCACTCATTCCACATTACAAACCCAATTCACAGTTCATTAATCCGTTATGACTTTAAACAAATACAAACCACAACATACTAAACATTTATTTCTCACCTCACACCACCTTTCGAGTTTTAAAACTATGAATAATGTTAATAAATAGCATTTTAGGAAAAATAGGGTAGTTTTGCAATCGATTTTGATTTTTTGGCACATTTGCAAGTGGCTCCCTAAAATATGGCATTTTGCTATTTTTTTATTTATTATTTTTTGGAAATATGATACCAAATAGGACAATGATCTATTCTCATGAGATTTAGATTTTTACGGCTCGGATATATAATCTCATGACCGTGAGATTTTCTTATAAAACGTGCATAATGGGATTCAAAATTTCCAAATTCCACATTACATTCCCACCAATAACTTAAAAAGGGAGAGGCACATTTAAAATTGAAGGTAATATATATGGTTATTAATATATATATATATATACACACACAATTTTTCTATTGTCAGTTCGTCCTGATATAAAATAGATCATGACAGAGAATGTGGATTATTAGATTTACATATTTTGACTCAAAGTGTTTGCACTTATCAAACTTCTCCATAATCTATGATTCACATTCTTCGTCTTGATATAAGGACGAACTGACAGTAGAAAGACTGTATATATATATATATATATATATATATATATATATATATATATATATATATATATATATATGTATATTAATTATCAAGTGAGGAATCCCTTACTTTAATTTCGGTAAGAATCTTGATGAAATCATATTGATTTTTATGAATTTTTGATCTGATTTTTTTTGTAGATGATAAATTTAATGAAATCTACCTATGAATAAATTTGAGAATTTTTCAAGTACTAAATCCGAGTGAGTGAGGTAACTGCCAATGGCCATGAAAAATTATCATCTTGTTATTGATCAGATCCAGATTGATATGAAATTAAAAAAAAAAAAAAACATCATCAATCAAATGAATTTGGTTATTTATTTATTTATTTATTTTAAAGGGGGTGCAACACGAGAACTTCACAAGAGATCATCCATGCAAGTATTAAATGAATTTGGTTATTAATAGTGAAGATAAATATATTATCTAATAACAAGACTTTATTTTAAAAGTTTTGCTTATGACTAGGAATGGCAATGGGGTGGGTTCGGGCGGGTTTGGCAAAATCCAAACCTAAACCCGCGAAATTTTGTGTCTACCAAACTGATCGGACTATTTTATACCTATTTGAGGTCCCCCATTTCCGATCGTTTGTCTCGTTTTCGAGCGTATTTTTGTATATAATGTTTTGTTTGAGCTATGTGTAGGTACATATTCCCTACAATAGGTGTTTGAGCATAAATGAACGTTAGGGAAGCAAAATGAGCCAAAAACGGATCAAATGGAGTATATGTTGAGTGTCGTGCCTCTCCGTCGACACAGACAACGGCGTGATCTAAGCCTAGCCGTACCCACGGTTGATCCGTCGTCGAGATAGAATGCGACAACGAGACTGCGGCAGAACCCCCTCGACATTCCAGCAGCTTACGGATGAAGTGTAGAAATCCAAATTCGGCGGTCAACATCTGCGGCCAGGCCGCAGAATTGAAACCGCAGATCAACATCAGTGAGTCCAGAAGCAAATTCGGCGGCCACAGTTCAACCGCCGATCAATTCCAGAATGTCATTTTTCCATTCTGCGGTTTGTAATCTGCAGCCAGGCCGCCGATTAAACCGCCGATCGCCCAGCGAGAGGCCGATTTTGGGCGAAATGAGAGGGGCAAACTCGTCAATTCATCCCCATTTCAGCCCTAAAACTCCCAACACTATATAAACACCCTTTTTGCCTCATTCTTTCAGAATCCACACTTCCCACCACTTCCTCTTCTTCTTCATCTTCATCTTCTTCACCTAATAAGAGAGAGAGAAGCTTTCTAGAGCATCCATGGAGGTTTTTCCTCCATGGATGCTCCCCACTTCATCTTCTACCCATCATCCACCCATTTATGAGTAGATTGCAAGGAGAAAGGAGGGTCTTTGGACCAATTTCGAGCTAGGGTTTCATGGAGGACTTGGAGGAGGTTTTCTTCAAGGGTTGTCTCTTTTAACTCATCTCTTTGTATTTCTTGTTTTCTTAAATGTGTAATCCCCACTTGGGAATATTTGTAAACCTATTTTATGCTCAATATATATATGGTTGTTTTTATATCCAATTTGTGTTTTGATTCATTCTTGATTGTTATTGAATATATCTCTTATCTTGAAATGCATGTTTGTGGATGATTGGAAATTGATATGTGTTCATGGATGGGATTAGGAGTAGATTAACTTAATTGTAGGAGTAGTTGTAATCAAATATCCCATTTGTGTATGTATGTTGATGGAAGGTCGAAATTGCATGTCATGAATTGGTTTGAGTGAATTAGAGTTAGGATTGTGCTTTTGGAGGGGCTCTCCGGGCATAGTTTTGGCTAATTAGCTAGGAAGAGTGGGTGAACCTATAAATTGTCATATTAGAAGGGTTTGGTTCATTGTTCTTGTAAACAATTGGACTTTAGCTATTTCTCACTCTAGGGGCTCTAGGTGAGTCATGGTTAGAGTTACAATTATTGGTCTTTGGCTATTTCTCATGCTAGGGGCTCTAGGTGAGTTATGGTCGGAGATACAATCACTCTTTCCACATTCATTAGACTTTCACGTTGCCATTTTACATTACGAATCTATTATTGGGGCTCAATGTAGTTTTGTTTGTAGAATCGGTTCACATATGTTGGTTGCGGTTTCGTGTTTGAGAGGTTCTCGGCACACTCTTCAACCGTTAGCTCTATGAGTGGGTATAAATCGGATTGAGGCAAGAACGAACCCTTAACTAAAATTGGATGTCCTTAATGTCTAACAACCAACTATTTGTGCACTTATGTATGGTGAACTTGTTGAACCTTGTGTGGCCATTTTCATGCATCTCTCCTATCCATCATTTTATTTATCACTTTAAACATCATTCTCACCCTTCCATATTCTCTTTGTTTTGATTTATTTTCATTTTCATTTTTCTATACACACACACCGCATTGTACATACATTTCACACACATCATTCTTACCTTTCCACATTCTATTTACATGCTTACAATAAACTCTAGAACTTGATATGGTTGACGAATCACACCTCCCTGCGGAATGATACCCTCGCTTACCGCTTTACTAGTCTTTTGCTAGTTTAGAGCACATTGCGTAGGAAACCCCTTTTTAAATGAATTAATCTTTTGATCCTTGCGATTTCTTAACGACGGAAAAAGTGAGTACCAAAATGGCGCCGTTGCCGAGGAGGCGTATTCGTTGATTGTTTCTTGTTTTAGCATAGGTTCTGTAAATGTTTAGATTTAATTGCTTTGCGGATTATGTTTAGATATGTTGAAAATAAACACTTGTTTTTTATATTTTTCTTTATAGCATATGCGTTTAATGTTGTTTGAGTTGTGTTTGTGCAAGGAAATGATATTTTCAGGTCAAATGGACCACACAACTCAAGAGAACCGTAAGTTTGCGCTTATTGCACCGCAACAACTCCCAAGTGAAACGGCAATGCCACAATGGCCTAGTTGGTTGTAGCCATAAGAGGTATCCTCTGAATTTTGAGTTTAAATGGAGCACTTGTGGATTAGTTGTTGATTTAGGCGGAAATTGCCTATGAGCTTAATGTTAAAATGATATGTTTGTAGTGTTTGTAACTTTTATTTTTGTTTAGATCTAAGAGTGGATTTGAATTGTGCTTAGATCTTAGGATTTGTTGTGTTTTGTTGTTAGTTTTTTATTTTCGTTCTTATCACCGAATCATGCTAAACATTGTCCATATTTTATGATTTGAACAACATTGTGGACAATGTTGAGTTTAGGTTTGGGGGTGTGGACACCTTCGTTGTTTATTTTTATTTTTTATTTTTGTTACATTTAGAAAATTTTCAAATCTCTGCACAAAACGATCAATTTTAAATTTTTATGGAAATGAGTCCATTTTGTTGAGTTGTTTTTCTTCGTGTTCCGGTAGAGACACATGTATGCTTTTAGCTCCGTGCGTCGCTTAAATTTGCTTGTACAGTGCCAATCTTTTGATGTTGAGGTGGATGAGACTTCTATGTTTGTTTAGCCTAGGAAAATAGTGGAGACTACCCGTGAGCTACATTGTGCCTAAATTACGAAAATTTGAGGGTATATTATGTTTCTACTCTTTAAACACTCTTCGATTTTTTTTTTTTTTTTTTTTTTTTTTTTTTTGGTTTTGTTAATTGTGATCTCATTGTACATCAGCTTTGCATTGATTGCCATAGAACATTCATGTGGACTGCTTGTTGAAACTTGTATTCCCTTGGTAGATGGACTTTTAGAAATGATTTTGAGCTTGAGTGTGTGCATAAACTACTAAAATAGCCTAAACACTCCCATACCCCTATATTCATTGCAAATTGAAGCCAAACACATATCCATTCCCTAGTTATTGATCATGTTGAGGTGTATAGCTTAGGAGAAGCTAGCTCTAAATTTTGTAAAAGCGTGTACTTGGGCGAATATATGTAAATTGTGCTAGGAAAAGGCTTGCAAAAAGAAAAGAAAAGAAAAAGAAAAAGAAAAAGAAATTGAATAAGTGTTGAAATATAAAACACTTAAGCCTTCTAGTTCTTCAATGGTAAAGTTACTCACTAATAAGGGTACAAATGTAGCACAAAGCCTAGACGTTTGTATTGTAAATATGTAATAGAGCTAATTTTGTTATAAAGTGTAATGTGTAAACACACCTTAGCATGGTTAATAACTTTATCCTTCCCGCTCCCACCATCTCTTCCATCCCAAACACTACCACAAATCACCTTGGCCCCAATAAAAGTGAGGGAAAGCCCATTTGATCTCTTAGGAAGTCTATCTTGGGAATGTGAGTCAATGCATGTCTTTCCACGTTCGTGGCATTTCAATTCCTTCCATGAGATCCATTTTCAGAAAATGTGCGTCATTGGAAAATACTCATATGTGATTATATTTGATTCCATATACCTAAACTCCAAATCACATATGTTTGCTAGAGAGTGCGCCTAAGTTCTGAGTGAAAATATGACTGAAATCCGGTAAGGATTAGAGTCGAGGCGAATTTTATCTTGGGCATACGGGCGTAGTTGTTTTGTAAACCGAAAACATCCTAAGTATTGGCATACTTGCATTGTGTGATGCATTGTTATTAATTGGTATATTTGAGATTCTAGCATGCATGTGTAGTCTTTGCTTGGTATGTGCGGATTTGCTTCTCAACTTTTATTGCAGAGTATACGTTTGTGGGTGTCGTAGCTGTAAACCCTCAGGAGACTATAACTCCTCCTCTAGGGATCGCCTAGTGGTTTAAAGGCTTGTGGCACATGCTAAGTGCCACCGTGTTTCCTACGGAAGTGGACTAGCTTAATTTTTAGTTTTTTTATTTATAAGTTTTTTTTTATTTGTTATTTGTTATTTGTATTTTTGTTCTTTTTGTTTTGCTCGAGGACGAGCAAATGATAGGTTTGGGGGTATTTGATCGGACTATTTTATACCTATTTGAGGTCCCCCATTTCCGATCGTTTGTCTCGTTTTCGAGCGTATTTTTGTATATAATGTTTTGTTTGAGCTATGTGTAGGTACATATTCCCTACAATAGGTGTTTAAGCATAAATGAACGTTAGGGAAGCAAAATGAGCCAAAAACGGATCAAATGGAGTATATGTTGAGTGTCGTGCCTCTCCGTCGACACAGACAACGGCGTGATCTAAGCCTAGCCGTACCCACGGTTGATCCGTCGTCGAGATAGAATGCGACAACGAGACTGCGGCAGAACCCCCTCGACATTCCAGCAGCTTACGGATGAAGTGTAGAAAATCCAAATTCGGCGGTCAACATCTGCGGCCAGGCCGCAGAATTGAAACCGCCGATCAACATCAGTGAGTCCAGAAGCAAATTCGGCGGCCACAGTTCAACCGCCGATCAATTCCAGAATGTCATTTTTCCATTCTGCGGTTTGTAATCTGCGGCCAGGCCGCCGATTAAACCGCCGATCGCCCAGCGAGAGGCCGATTTTGGGCGAAATGAGAGGGGCAAACTCGTCAATTCATCCCCATTTCAGCCCTAAAACTCCCAACACTATATAAACACCCTTTTTGCCTCATTCTTTCAGAATCCACACTTCCCACCACTTCCTCTTCTTCTTCATCTTCATCTTCTTCACCTAATAAGAGAGAGAGAAGCTTTCTAGAGCATCCATGGAGGTTTTTCCTCCATGGATGCTCCCCACTTCATCTTCTACCCATCATCCACCCATTTATGAGTAGATTGCAAGGAGAAAGGAGGGTCTTTGGACCAATTTCGAGCTAGGGTTTCATGGAGGACTTGGAGGAGGTTTTCTTCAAGGGTTGTCTCTTTTAACTCATCTCTTTGTATTTCTTGTTTTCTTAAATGTGTAATCCCCACTTGGGAATATTTGTAAACCTATTTTGTGCTCAATATATATATGGTTGTTTTTATATCCAATTTGTGTTTTGATTCATTCTTGATTGTTATTGAATATATCTCTTATCTTGAAATGCATGTTTGTGGATGATTGGAAATTGATATGTGTTCATGGATGGGATTAGGAGTAGATTAACTTAATTGTAGGAGTAGTTGTAATCAAATATCCCATTTGTGTATGTATGTTGATGGAAGGTCGAAATTGCATGTCATGAATTGGTTTGAGTGAATTAGAGTTAGGATTGTGCTTTTGGAGGGTCTCTCCGGGCATAGTTTTGGCTAATTAGCTAGGAAGAGTGGGTGAACCTATAAATTGTCATATTAGAAGGGTTTGGTTCATTGTTCTTGTAAACAATTGGACTTTAGCTATTTCTCACTCTAGGGGCTCTAGGTGAGTCATGGTTAGAGTTACAATTATTGGTCTTTGGCTATTTCTCATGCTAGGGGCTCTAGGTGAGTTATGGTCAGAGATACAATCACTCTTTCCACATTCATTAGACTTTCACGTTGCCATTTTACATTACGAATCTATTATTGGGGCTCAATGTAGTTTTGTTTGTAGAATCGGTTCACATATGTTGGTTGCGGTTTCGTGTTTGAGAGGTTCTCGGCACACTCTTCAACCGTTAGCTCTATGAGTGGGTATAAATCGGATTGAGGCAAGAACGAACCCTTAACTAAAATTGGATGTCCTTAATGTCTAACAACCAACTATTTGTGCACTTATGTATGGTGAACTTGTTGAACCTTGTGTGGCCATTTTCATGCATCTCTCCTATCCACCATTTTATTTATCACTTTAAACATCATTCTCACCCTTCCATATTCTCTTTGTTTTGATTTATTTTCATTTTCATTTTTCTATACACACACACCGCATTGTACATACATTTCACACACATCATTCTTACATTTCCACATTCTATTTACATGCTTACAATAAACTCTAGAACTTGATATGGTTGACGAATCACACCTCCCTGCGGAACGATACCCTCGCTTACCGCTTTACTAGTCTTTTGCTAGTTTAGAGCACATTGCGTAGGAAACCCCTTTTTAAATGAATTAATCTTTTGATCCTTGCGATTTCTTAACGACGGAAAAAGTGAGTATCACAAACCCGTCCACGAACCTGTGAAAATAAACGGGTTCGGGTTTTACCCGCGGGTTTGGGGGACACCTAAACTCGCCCACGAACCCGTGAAACAAGCGGGTCCACAGGTAAAACCCGTGTACCCGCCATTTTTTTTTTTAATTTTAAATTATTTATATATTATTTAAATATATGAAATATTATAATTTTAAAGAATAAAAATACTTAATAAATTGAAATGTTTACATTTTATTCTCTATATAATTAAAAAGTTTTTATTGGAGTTTAAATTTATAATATGTTAAATAATAAAATATTATATAATTTTTATTGTTCGCGGGTACGTGGATTCGGGTATGGATTTTTTTTCAAATTCATACCTAAACCCGAACTCGTGACGGGTACAATTTTTAAACCCAAACCCGCTCACAGATACACTTATCCCAAACCCAAACCCAAACCCAAACCCAAACTCTCTTTAAGTGGGTCCCAGGGGTTCGGGTGGGTCCCACAGGTTCGGGTTTAATTGTCATCCCTACTTATGAGGGATAAAGTAACTACAAGTCTACAAACCATAGTTTTCATCACATTTGTCAGCATTTGATTGAAGAGATTTGTTCATCATAAATACCAACTTTATTTGATTTACAGATATTCAAGGTAAGAATGGAACAATTAAAGCTTATTAGTTTTGCTTTCAAAAAATAAAATCAAAATTAAAGCGTGTTAGCCAGGCAAAGGTATAAACGAAAAGAAGCTATATAATTATTAAAAGGTCAAAAAGGAGAATTAACATAAAAAAAAATATCGAAAATATAGCAGTAAAAAAAGAAAAAAAGAAAGAAAGAGTACTACTAGGAAAGTAATATACTATATTACTATGGATTGTGTTTTGTGTCACCGACCTCTCCACACTCCAGACGCACGTGACCCTAAGAAGCCGCCACGTCAGTAATTCGTTCGTCAACATAACTCGTCCTCCCAGTTGTCTCATGGCCATTGGCGGTTACCTCACTCACCTGACAAGATCTCATCGATCTATTTCCTAAATTGCCCACAGCTTTTATGAAATTGACAAATATATCCATCTCTCCAAGTTAATCTCTCGCTCTCTCTTTCGCTTCTCTCTCTCTCTCTCTCTCTCTCTCAGCCAGTTTTTTTAGGGAGTGTCTCTCTGTTGTTGCAGTGCTTCTCTTCTCTTTTCTTCTCTTCTCTTCTCGTCTCATCTCTCGTCTCTCTTTCTCTCTCTCTGTTTATGCACGCAGACGCTCACACGTTCTCTGTCTCTCTTCAAATCTCTCTTTTCGATTTTCAGATTTCGCGATCGGACGCTTCCAATCGCTTCACTCATGACTATGATGACTCCTCCACCGGTCGATGTAAGTCCATCACTCTCTCTATCTCTCTCCGTCTCTCGCTTTTCGTATCTATACGTGCACATACATATACGTGTTGATTGTTTCTTTACCGTTGTAACTATTTAAAGATCGTTTAGGGTTTTGTGCTTGGATTGACTTGAATTTCGATGAAATTTTATCTGTGATTTGTATTTAGGGTTTTTGTTGGAGTCAATTATGTTTAGTTTCGTTTATTTAACTTGACAAGTTCTTTTATTTTATTGGATTTTGTTGTAGCAAGAAGAGGAGGAGATGCTTGTGCCTCATTCGGATTTAGTCGAGGGTCCTCAGCCTATGGAAGGTTTATTTTAATAATTCACCTGTATTCTTGTTTTGTTTTGCTTCATGTTATTAATTTGATGTGATTAAGTTGATCCTGAATTGTTTTCCGATTGGTTATGGTTATTGCGGTCCTGAGTTTTGTTTTGTTTATTTGATTCTGGAATGTTTAGTGGTGGCACAAGTGGAGCCAGCTGGTGCCGTTGAGAATCAGCAAGTGGAGGATCCTCCTTCTATGAAATTCACATGGACTATTGAGAATT
The DNA here is from genome assembly GCA_008009225.1 of Acer yangbiense. Classification (NCBI taxonomy): domain Eukaryota; kingdom Viridiplantae; phylum Streptophyta; class Magnoliopsida; order Sapindales; family Sapindaceae; genus Acer; species Acer yangbiense. The sequence continues at coordinate 32,536,847 of CM017767.1, forward strand.
TCTCTAGATTAAACACTAAGAAACACTATTCTGATGTGTTCGTTGTTGGCAATTACAAATGGTAATCAATTGATGAAATACCATATCTTACTTATTAGATTGTTCGATTGTGTATGCAGTGCAACATGTGCGTGTGTTGTAATTAGTTTGAATGATTTCTACAGGCGGATACTTATCTTCCCGAAGGGAAACAATGTGGACCACTTGTCTATGTATTTGGATGTTGCGGATTCTTCAACATTGCCATATGGATGGAGTAGATATGCGCAATTCAGTTTGGCTGTGGTTAATCAAGTCCATAATAAATATTCAATCAGAAAGGGTATCTTCTTTAACCATTTGTATTGTTGGAATTTATCATGATAAAAAATTCTGAAAGGGTATCTCCTTATCCTTTCTTTATTGTCAGAATTTCACTGTTAATGTGTTTTTTTTTTTTTTTTTTTTTGGGTTGGTAATTTATGGCAACACCCTTTTAAATTATGAAACTAATGATTCTTTCATTATTATCATGTGTATGCTTTCAATTCCTTGGCTTTTATGTTGTAAGTTTCTTTTGTCCCCAGAGTAGTATGGAAAGTTTTTCAAAGTTACTATTTTTCAAGTTTTTCTATGGTGCAGAACTAGAATTATTGATTGTGTGTATATTAATTCTTGGTTAATTAATTCATTTGCTTGTTCATTTCTTTTTGAATCAGTGGCAATGCATTCTTTGCTTTCCAGATACATCATACATGCATTTAATATCTGATAAAAACAAAAGATGCGTGTATTTATTATATTGACAGCTTCATTGTAAGAAATAAATGCATATTTGTGTAATGATGTCCTAGATTACTTATACTGCTAGTCAAATGGAGAGGAGTCACAAAAGTACTAAAAGCAATGTGTGCGAGACAATAGTTATTTTTGTGATATATAGTTCACAATCTTGTAATTTGTATGCGATCCTTTTAGTAAGGGTGAATTTCAGATTAGTATGCCAGCTTGGTGAAATTTATATGTGTAATAGAGAAATATTGTTAACATTCCAAAGAAATATAATATAAAATCAATTTGGTTTCTATAGGTCCTGGAAGCTAACCTAAGGTATCCTTAGGTTAATTGTGTTGATTTGTCTGTCAAGAAGCTAAATTTAAAGCCTTATTTGTATCAAGAAGTCTGGTATTTTTTTAGATCAAGTGAGGACAAATTTTTTGGTGACAAACTGAAGGGATTTTATCTCAACCATCATATCAGATTTTGGGTGTATCGTGGACTCAATGTCATTATGACCTAATGTTTAATGAATTCTGCAGACACACAACATCAATTTAATGCAAGAGAGAGTGACTGGGGTTTCACATCTTTTATGCCTCTCGGTGAACTTTATGACCCTACTAGAGGATATCTGGCTAATGATTCAGTTATTGTTGAAGCTGAGGTTGCTGTTCGTAAGGTTCTGGATTATTGGTCATATGATTCAAAAAAGGAGACAGGTTATGTTGGACTGAAGAACCAAGGAGCGACTTGTTACATGAACTCTCTTTTACAAACTTTGTATCATATACCTTATTTCAGAAAGGTGAGTATGTAATCTCAGCTTTCAGATGTGATCTCACCTTGACTTGTGTCAATGTTTTGTTTAAGATGAAACACCTCAAGTGGAAAACATATTTCAGGCTGTGTACCACATGCCAACAACCGAAAATGATGTGCCCACAGGAAGCATTCCTTTGGCTCTGCAGAGTTTATTCTATAAGCTTCAGTATAATTACACTAGTGTTGCAACAAAGGAATTAACCAAGTCTTTTGGATGGGATACATATGATTCTTTCATGCAACATGATGTGCAAGAACTCAACAGGGTCCTGTGTGAAAAACTTGAAGATAAAATGAAGGTATTAGTGATTCATCAAGTTTACTTTCTTGTGCTAGTATGTTTATTTTTTTTAATCTGAAAAAATTTCCTGTATCTGTATGTGAATGTTCATGCATGTTATTTTATTTTGGTTATTGTTCTGCTGGATCAGGGAACTGTTGTTGAGGGAACAATACAGCAACTTTTTGAGGGTCACCATATGAATTACATTGAATGCATAAATGTGGACTACAAATCTACAAGAAAGGAATCATTTTATGGTATCTATTATTTACCAAATTTTAAGTTGTTTGGAGTTGAGTTTTATTTTGTTGATAGTGCATGATACAGATATGTCTTTATTACATGGCAGATCTCCAACTTGATGTCAAAGGCTGTCGGGATGTCTATGCCTCTTTTGACAAGTATGTGGAAGTTGAACGGCTAGAGGGTGATAATAAATACCATGCTGAAGAACACGGTTTGCAGGTCAGTTTATTTCTGCATATTGATAGCAACCTAATATTGAGGTGTGCAGCAATCAGTTGGTATATGTTTGATTCTTCCAGGCTTTGTACTGCGCAGCTTAGGGCTTTTGTGAGAACATAAATTTGCCAGATTAGTTACGTCATTCATTCTTGCATTTTGACTGGCGTTTACATGTGCAACCATGTTTGAGAGAAATCAAAGAGAGAGTTGCAACCTTTGTAGTAGGCATTTCACTGTTAATTGTATATGGTTAACAATGAGTTAACATTTTGAGGTTTCCCAAACGGATTATGACATTTTAGAAAATTAGTTTTTTGATGTACACTATGTGTTACTTCATGTAGATCCAGATGTTATGTGGTTTGTATTTGTGATTGTTTTCTGGCCCTATGGGCATCAGCTCTATATTATTAAGAAAATTAGGCATTTCTCACTGAAGCTCCTAGACTAAATAACACTATTTTGACTGAGAGATCATTTGCAGAAGCAAACAGGACATATTATAATTTTCCCTAACTGCTCTATGAATGTTTCTTATAGATAATATAATAAGCTGATTTTCCTGTGCATCACTACAGTAAATGTTATTGAAAATTTTCTATTCAGAGGATGGTTTTTGAAGATAGATCATAATTCATATGCTCCAAATTTGTTAAAATCAGGATGCTAAGAAGGGTGTGTTATTTATCGACTTCCCTCCTGTGCTTCAACTTCAACTGAAGCGGTTTGAATATGATTTTATGCGGGATGCCATGGTTAAGGTAAGTTTGCATGTATCTCCCAACCCTCTGATTTTTTGATTATCAAATGTATAGACTAAATATTTTATAATGAAACATGAATTTTATTTGAGAGGAAGTACTATAATCTTCCAAGTCATTTAAATGTTCCTGCTCTGTGAACTACCTGATGACTTCCCTAGATGATGTACAAGTGCTTTTACTGGTATGAATGCTAAAGGTGTAGCCTGTTACATGAATTGTGAGTGAGAACTTTGTATCCAACTGGTTACTTATGTCCCCATGAATTACTGTTGCATATATTGCTCTGTTGCAATAGCTTCTGTTACATGAATTGTGAGTGAGAACTTTGTATCCATCTGGTTACTTATGTCCCCATGAATTACTGTTGCATATATTGCTCTGTTGCAATAGCTTCTGCTATTTCCCTGATATACCAAATAATGGTTTTTCCATAGGCTGTCACCCATTATGTTTGTTTTCTGTGCAAGAGTAGAAATTAGAGTTTCTGTTGGTATAGTAAAAATACAATTATTGTTGTTAACAAAATGAAAATTGTTTCTGACTGTGATTTACTTGGTAATGATAGATATACAGATTTTGGATAAAGGATCTAAAGCAAAAGATTGAACGCCTGATTAAAAAGATGATTGATCAACACTAAAACAAAAAAACACATATCTATACATGCTTATATGTGGCTTGTATCGATACATATTTGTGCGAATATTTGTGCGAATATGCATCTAGCTACTATTGGTCAAAAGATATGCATTGAGTCTTATTATTATTTGATTATGGCATTCCATTTCTTTTTGGTTAAGGGTTCATTTCCATGTCTTCTTAGTCAATGAAGTGTGTAAAACATTAAATTGATTTATTATCAATTCTTCTATTCTTAGTATATTCTCTTTTATTTGTTTTGTAGATAAATGACCGCTACGAGTTCCCTCTTCAACTCGACCTTGACAGAGAGAATGGGAAGTATCTATCACCTGATGCAGATAGGAGTGTTCGCAACCTTTACACGCTTCATAGGTGCTAGTCTTTGCAATGTGTTTGTCCATGGATATAGTTCTATTGTAGGATTATCTGATGGTTTATATTGAGTTTGTTGACTATCATCGTGGAATTATTTTCTACAATTTTCAACTGCTAGTAATCTTGTTTGCCAGTTGAATAATTTGTTTACTGCCCTCTGCATTGACTGAAATTGATGAAATGCTAGCTCTTTGTTTGCTTCGTTATTGAACCTTTTTTATAGGTTTTTCATGTGTTTATAATTTTTAAACTTTTGTTATTGGGTCATTAGTCACTTATCATTTTATTATCTCTTGCTCTTATTAACATTTACGAGAGTATCATTCTCCATATTCTCCTTTTGAAGTTAGTATAACTTTAATAATCACAGGAATGATTAACTTAGTAGGACAAATTGTGTGATTAAACATCACTAAACCAGGCTTAAAAAGTAAAATGATGAATTTACAAACTCTATTTGGATGTTGGATATTTATACCTTTCTGTTTCATCTCCTTTCTAAAGGTCACAAGATCACAAAAACCAAATCTTTCAAATTTGCACAGCTTTGTATGTCCCATGCCCTAAGTCTGTTTATAATGTACTTGTATGAACTTGAAAGAAGATGAGAGTTGGAGGGTTTTCGTGGTTTATTTGTCGTGTCTGATAATATACTTGGATGGATGTGTCTATAATGTATATGTAATTTATAGAATGCTCACATGTTCACATGTTATCGTTCTCTTACAGCGTCTTGGTTCATAGTGGAGGGGTGCATGGTGGACACTATTATGCTTTTATCCGGCCAATCCTTACTGATCAGTGGTATGCATCAGCACTGCTGGTTCACTCCCTTTCTCAGACCTTTTATTTTCTTTTTTAATTTTCATAACACATTGCGAGTTACTTTACTTGTCTTGCTAATTTGTTTTTTTATAGGAAACAAGAAAAAAAAAAAACTATCAATGAAAAGGAAATTATAAAGTGAACCAGCAGCCCTTTCGATAATCAAAAAAGGCCCTTCTGTGGATAAACCATAAAGCTATATATATAGAGAGAGAGAGAACTAAAATTATCTCAAACACAAGAAAGCAAACCAAAATTATCTCATGGCACACTCCTAATTAATCTGAATGAAGATAACAAAGTCTTATGGAATTCTTTTAGTAATTGAAGGCAATAAGAGGCTACTTTTGACTTGCCAAGTTGAATAAACAGAATTGGCCAGGAATTATTTTTAGGAAGGATTGTGCCAGACCATGTGATGTCATCTTTTATTTTGCTTTCTTTTTCTGTTTTTTGTTAAAAAATTGATAAAAGTCATAAACTGTTTGGTTTATATTTAAAATTAAATTCTATAATTAATTGGTTTCAATCGTTAAAGGTTGTTTTATGTGTTTTGTATCGGTACATATTTAAATACTAAAAAATTAAATTGAAGAACATATCACAAGGCGTGATACATATATTAAAAAACAAAAGTAATGTATAAATTTGAAATAAAAATTAATTAAATGATCTTATTAATTAATTTATACAACATAAAATTATAAAAAAAAAAATGAGTAAAAGGATGTTTAAAAAAATGAGGGGTCCGTGCGTCCTCCATTAAAAAAATATGTTAGAACTTTAATTTGGGGGGTAAATGGAATTGAATAGAATGATTTTCTGAACTCAAAAGTCAAAACTCTAAATCCTATTTAGAAAAGTTATTCCTTAAATTGGTAAGACAAAAACACCGAAAGGGATCCTAAATATCATTCCCCATGAATGTATACCTTCAAAAGTGGAATGTTTTGAGATTCACTGCTGTAGTACTTATTACCATGAAGTTTCAAGTATATATTATCACTTTAGTCGTTATACTTATTTAGCTTCTGAAAATGTTATGTATATTGCTATGCGTGTACATGTATTCAATAATTATATGCAAATTTATTTATCAGCTAGTGATTTGTTATTCTTAGGTACAAATTTGATGATGAACGAGTCACTAAAGAAGATGTGAAGAGGGCATTGGAGGAGCAGTATGGTGGTGAGGAAGAGGTAACTAAAGTTTTATAGCATCACTCTTATGCTTTGTTTACTTGTATACATAATATGATCATGAACTGACCTTGCCTTGTTCTGCTGTGTCCAACAGTTGCCACAGACCAATCCTGGCTTCAATAATACTCCTTTTAAGTTCACAAAATACTCAAATGCATACATGCTTGTGTATATACGTGAAAGTGATAAGGACAAGATAATATGTAATGTTGATGAGAAAGATATTGCTGAACATTTGAGGGTAATTTCTCATTCTTTTTTGTTGATTTAGACTCTATTGCTTTATATCTCTGTGTATTTGCAAGTTGGCGCAGTTTTGGAAATATTGACACACCAACATCTCTATCCAGATAAGGTTAAAGAAAGAACAAGAAGAGAAGGAGGACAAGAGAAGATATAAAGCACAGGCCCATCTTTATACAATCATTAAGGTTATTGTTTCTTATATTTTTCTTTTTCCTCTTTTTTATTTATTTATATGTATATATATTATTTTTTATGTGTTATCCATTTAGTAGTGGTTATCATATGTCCTCAAAAGCTAGCCCAATTGTTTAGATCCCTCAAAGTGAAGCATAAGGTTTAGGGATCAATTCCTCTGATACCAATCTTGGTGGGAAATTTGGTTATTTTGGTTTTATTTGTGCATGGGGTCAGTGGGATTGGGTTTGCTAATTTTTTTTAAAATTTTATTTATATTGTTTTTTAGCTTAGTGGTTACTCAATTTATGGCTAAAGCAATTGATTCATGCATCTAGGTTGCACGAGACGAGGACCTTGCAGAGCAGATTGGAAGGGATATATATTTTGACCTTGTGGATCATGACAAAGTTCGTAGTTTTCGTATTCAGAAGCAAACGCCATTTATTGCTTTTAAGGTAGTGTTTACCTACTTAGTTTCAGTTATTTTCAAAACTTTCAATGTCTATGTTTGTGGATAAGGTCAGTAGTTTAACAGATTCTGTGCCATTATACATACGTGTGGTAATTTCATGGAATTGTCACGAATCTTATTCTTTTGTAAACTTGTTACACATTTAATTTTTATGTGGTTAACAGGAGGAAGTTGCCAAAGAATTTGGTATACCAGTGCAGTTTCAGCGTTTTTGGATCTGGGCAAAGCGACAAAACCACACTTATCGTCCCAATCGACCATTGTTACCACAGGAGGAAGCACAGACCGTAAATATTTTATATTTCACTTCTTCTTGGCAATATTTATTCATTTCTTATATTGAAAATAGATGCAGTATGCTTTAGGTTACGACTTATGGGAGCATTATGAATACCTGAATGTGTAATTCCTTCTCTCCACCGTCTTACTTGGAATTTTTTTGAGGAAAGTAGTTTGTTAAAAAAAATGTTGAAATGGAAACTGCTTTTTGCAGTCTTGTAAACTTGATTTTGTTCAGAGTTTTAGAGGGTTGATTTTCCTTAATTTGGTTGGTTGAAGTGTGGATTTAACTAATTTGCTTTGGGCATAATCACTTTGTAATCACATCTGTTTGAAAGGTGAACTTTCTTTGTAGTTGCACTATTTGATGAATGGAATATTCGAGTGACATAATGTTAACCAGCTTTGTGCTCTGTGCCGAAAATGCATTGATGTGGAGTTTTCTAGTTACATTGTCTAAAACTTGTCCTTTTGGCAAAGGATTGAGATGGTGAAGCACTGAAGCTGGTATTCAGATATATCCTAATGTAGGAAGTATCTGGCTAACCTTCAGCGTTACCATCATTCCCCCTGCCATCCTTTTGCTTTTTACCTTGTGCTGATTGGAAATTATATATACTTGGGGAATTTTACATTTTGAACTGATATATTTTCATTCCAGGGGTTAATTTTGGTTGCCTAAAAACTTGCATTTAGTATTTGAAATGTTTGGCATGTAGCAGAAAATTCCTATTATTCTGCTAGGATTTGTCCTGGCTGTTGTTTAAATTGAGACTAGAAGTTAGCAGGCTCATTGTTGTTGACAATATCTTTCAGAAGTTTCTGATAAATCCTCAGTATCCATTTGATAAATTTTCTTCTGGCAAGTAGTGCCATTTTATCTTTCGGTTGGTACTTTGGCTGCATATTGGGAAAAGTATGATTTATGAATGAAAAATAGTTTGTTAATGCCCCCTGGTGCTTTAGAATTTCTTTCTATATGCAAGCTAATGTTTGCCACTTGCCACTTGTAGGTAGGACAGTTGAGAGAGGTGTCAAATAAGACACACAATGCAGAACTGAAATTATTTTTGGAAGTAGAGATTGGGCCGGTAATGTTGTCTTAACGAGATTTTATTAGATCAATGGTGCATGTGATTCTCTGGAACCAATATACATGTATGTTTCTTTTCATTTACTGGTTTATTTCAGGATTTACGCCCTATTCCTCCACCTGACAAATCTAAAGAAGACATTCTGCTCTTTTTCAAGCTTTATGATCCTGAGAAAGCTGAACTCCGGTATCTAACAAGACTTTTTATTATTATTAGTTTTATTCCCGGTTGTTTCATGGTTTTCTGACACTTTAGTTTCTTTCATGTTTCCAGATATGTTGGTAGACTCTTTCTGAAAAGCTCCAGTAAGCCAATAGAAATCATAGGGAAGCTAAATCAAATGGCTGGCTTTGATCCCGATGAAGAGATAGAACTTTACGAGGTAGTTTTCCATCCGGTTTGTTTAACAAAGTTTCCTTTTTCTGTATTCTCTGTTTTCACTTTAACATAATATTTTTATGCTGAAATCTGTATTCTATGTATTCACTTTAACATAATATTCTTATGGAAGAGATATAATCCGTTGTTTTACAATGCCCAGGAAATTAAGTTTGAGCCCTGTGTAATGTGCGAACATCTTGACAAGAGAGCCTCATTTAGGATAAGTCAGGTGGGTGTTATTTTATTTTCTGGTGTACTTGCTCTTAGATGGCATTTCATAATGTAATACCTTTGTTGCTTTGCTTGCAGATTGAAGATGGGGATATCATATGCTTTCAGAAAATTTCTCCTCTTGAAAGTGAAGAGGATTGCCGATATCCGGATGTTCCTTCATTTTTGGAATATGTGCACAATCGACAGGTAGAGTTATGCTCAAACTTTCAACTAATCATTATAGTGATAATGTGCAATGTTTCTTGTTACTTTGTTGCTGTCTGAATCCTGATTGAGTTTGAGAGGAATGTTGTGTGTTCATGGCAAAGTTGAAGTTGTGCATGATCCACATTGTATTTTTTATATTTTTTTTGTACTGTAAGATGAATTGGTAACTAGTAATTAAGTGTTAATCACTTAATTGAAGATTTAAGCCGCTCCAAATTATTCCTCTTTTTTTTTTTTTTTGTTTTGTTTTATCTTTTTTGAGGAATTTTGTTCCTGGTTTCTAGGGCTTCCAGGTAGAATGCACCTATCACCCAGCTTTCTGTGGACCTAGTTGAAGTTGTCTTTGTTTCATTAGTTCTTTTTGAATTTTGATACAGCTATGGTGAGGTTGTCTCCTTTCATCATCAATTCATCATAGTTTCATTTCCAAAGTTCCCTTATGCTTCATACAGTAGGATGAGTAAAACATTGTAGTTGGATCATCTTTTTCTGAATATGCAATTTCAACTTCAAATCCTTCTTTCATGTGATAACCATAACCTGATAAGCTGTTTTTGTGATATAGTAACTTAACCAACATTTCCCCTCTTTGTTAGAATTCAGTTATTGGATGCTGTCTTTGATTTGACTTTGAACCTAACTCTTTCTGTGATTTTGATGCTTATAGATTGTTCGTTTTCGATCTTTGGAAAGACCAAAAGAGGATGATTTTTGCCTAGAGTTGTAAGTATTTCCATTTCAAACTCTTGTTCTATCAATACGAGAATCCTTAATTATCATCACTGTTGTCATCATCATTTTCGTTTTTTCTGCTTGGTATCTGTAACCTTTTTTCTTCTATAATATTCAAGGTCCAAGCTACATAGTTACGATGAGGTTGTGGAAAGAGTGGCTCGTAAAATTGGTTTGGACGATCCATCCAAAATCAGGCTCACTCCGCATAACTGCTACTCTCAGCAACCTAAACCTCAACCCATTAAATATCGCGGAGTAGAGCATTTGTCTGATATGTTAGTTCACTATAATCAGGTAGTCATCTAACTCTTCCATGTTTACCTTTTTTCATACTTGTACACCTTGGATGATATCTTCAATGTTTTTTTTCTCTGTTTACAGACCTCTGACATTTTGTATTACGAAGTTTTGGATATTCCTCTGCCAGAATTGCAAGGCTTAAAAAATCTGAAAGTTGCATTCCACCATGCTACAAAGGATGAAGTATGTTTGAATTCTATAGCCATCTTCTCTTTCCCTTGTCTTTGAGCTGTGCAGTTTTCTGTTCTTTTGGACTATTGTTATAATCTTGTTCAAATAAATTGTTTTCAGGTGGTAATTCACAATATTAGATTGCCAAAACAGAGCACGGTGGGAGATGTGATTAATGAACTTAAAACAAAGGTAAGGTTTGATTACTTATTGTTGCATTGCCTTGGAAATTCTTTTTCAAAATGATGGAAACATTTTTTGCATTCTTATTGATAACCTGGATCGTCTATGTCTATGTGAGAATCTTTATTGAATCCTTCCAATTTTAATGTTGGTCATTATTTTTTATATTATTGTACAATGTACATAGTTTTCTATATTCCCACATAACACCAGCGTACTAGCGTAGTATTTATATTCTGAGGCAACTGTTATGTACCTTTATTTTATTGAAGAAATGATTTCAAATGCAAAGAGTTTTAGGGGAATTTACATTATATTGATATTTAGTAGATTTTGAGATATGAATATAATTTTCAAAGCAAGTGCTCCATGTATAATTTTCTATGTAGTATATTTATGTGCGTACTCTTTTAACCCTCCTTTTTATGTATTATCTTTTCTAGGTGCAGATGACTAACGTATTGTTTACTGTAAAACAGGTGGAGCTGTCTCACCCAAATGCAGAGCTAAGATTGCTTGAAGTTTTCTATCACAAGATCTACAAGGTACATTCTCATTGGAATTTGATTGCAATGAATATAGTTGTGATTTTAGCTGCTGTAGACAGTATATACTTCTTTGCGGTTCGTGAGGCAGAACGATGGTTCCTGTAGGGTTACATTTTTGCTGATATATGAATCTCATTTCGAGATTAATCCATTTACCTTTTTAAGATTCCATTCGGATCCAATCACGTGATTTCCTTTGTTGCGCAACCCATAATTCTGCTATATGATTCATGCAGATCTTTCCACCCAATGAGAAAATAGAGAATATAAATGACCAGTACTGGACGCTGCGAGCAGAGGAGGCAAGTCCTTTATATTCTCTTTTTATTCTATTTATAAGTATGGTGTTCCATATTGCTTAGTAACCACATGGTCGTATAAGCACTATTGCATGGTAACAGTATTGAGATGGTGAACACAAACAAATAGCAACTGAAAATCTTAGCGGCTGTATTCACTCAGATTTGGAATGATTGTTAATAGGGAATTGGTATAGTACTTGCAAAAATTTAGGAACTTCATCTGTTGATTGAGAGATGAAGAAAATTACTACGTTTGAATATCTAGGAATCAAGGAATTCTACTAGACTGACCAAAATTTCATTATTGTAATATTGAACCCAATTAGCAATAATCCTAGCTGAATGAGGTATCGTAATAAGAACTTTTATCGAATTTGTGGATTTGAAAATAGTTAGAAATTTGGGCATTATGGCACAATGTTTATGCTTTTAAATTAATTCTTCAGTTGATAAAATTAGTGGTAGTTTCAACAAGTTTTCCCATTAATTGTCTTGTCTTACCATATCTATGAATTCGTGTCCTTAAGTTTGGCGTGGTATTATTCCATTTAGAGTAGATTTTATTTTAAGGATATGAATTGATTCATGCAAAATATTGTGGTGGTGTATCTCCTAACCACTCTTATTTTTATCGATGCAGATCCCGGATGAAGAGAAGAACCTTGGTCCCCAAGATCGATTGATTCATGTTTATCACTTTACAAAAGAGTCTGCTCAGAATCAGATGGTATTGAAATGTTTATAAATCGGTTTTAGTGCATTCTGTATTTGAACTGTTTGATTGCTGTGTGCTTGGAATTGGTTAAGTACTGCAGAAAACTTTTAAGATACTCATATGCTTTTAATCTCTTTTGACAGCAAGTACAAAATTTTGGAGAACCTTTCTTTTTGGTTATCCATGAAGGTGAAACTTTAGCTGATGTTAGAGTGCGCATACAGAAGAAATTGCAGGTCCCTGACGAGGAGTTCTCTAAGGTATCGTTTCTTAGTGCTCTTCATGTCACATTGCTCGGTAGTTTAGTCTTTTGTATTTTATCATTTAAATTCCACATTGTTAATTACCTGACCTTTTGTTACATATCTGTCCTCAGGGAATATTTTTTCATTTGAATTGTATTGTCAATAAATAAATAAATAAATAAATAAATATATATATATATATATATATATTGGGTATTGTTTGTCTTTTCCTGACCCTTATATCGACATTTTTATCTGTTGAATTAGTGGAAGTTTGCTTTCTTGTCACTGGGTCGTCCAGAGTACCTGCAGGACACTGACATTGTGTTCAACCGTTTTCAGGTTTCTGACAATTTGCTTTTTTATTTATTTTCCTTTCCTTGGATGCCATCTGTTATTTTTATTTATAATATTTCCTGTGTGGAATCTGTCTTGCATTACTCCCTTCAGAGAAGAGATGTTTATGGTGCTTGGGAGCAATATCTTGGGTTGGAGCATTCTGATAATGCTCCTAAAAGGGCTTATTCTGTAAATCAGGTAACATACTCTAATGCTTGAAATCTTTATAAGTTTAGTTTTTTCTTATTAATGATTACATGACAAGTAGTTCAGCAAATTGCAAAGAATCTTTAGACAGGTCTCATCCCTATTGGTGCTTCCAACAATCCATCCGATACTGTTGTCAAGTTGCATTTCATATAGTATAAAGCTTAACCAGTGCATATGATCAGAATAGAAAGGATATTAATACGAATATTTTCATCTCTCATGTTGGAATTGCAGAATCGTCACACATTTGAGAAGCCAGTCAAAATATACAACTAGTGCTAGAGCTGATGATCCACTGGCGCATTCGCATTAAATGTGAAGAAAATCCTTGAATGCCTTCCTCGGCATTACTGGAATGGGAGAGAATGAACGGTGCAGTTGAAGGAGGAACAAATGAGGCTCACTCTGAGGCTTCTGTAGGTTTCGATTGTTGGTTTGTAGGGCTATATATATTTTTTATTTCTATTTATGGAATGTGAATGGGCAAGGGATGAGGTCATAGTTTTAGATGGTAGTGTGTTATAATTATTGACGCACCCTTGTGTTACTTTTCTGGCCTTTTTTTTTTTTTTTTTTTTTTTTTTCTTCTTTTAGGAAAGCTCCTCCATAGATTGAGAGGTTGGTGGCTTTCTGTATACAGCTCCAATGCAGTGTATTTTAGCAGTATATAAGAAGATTTTGACGGGGATGTATACTGAGTATAGTAGTTTGATGTAGTTGATTTTTGCTCTTTTCCCTTTTCCCCCATCTTTCCTACTATTCTGGGTTATGTAAAACAAGTGTACTGCCCTGCAGTCCAAAATGTTTCTTTTAACGCCTCTTCTTCCAAACCGCCTACCTCTATCAACAGACAGACATTGGAGTTTTGATAAATCTTTGTTTTAAATAACAAGTCATTTTATGTTCAGTTGAGAAGCCTTCGAATTATAGGTTTGTATTCTTAAGTTAAAATACAGAATGGACTTTTGGGTTCAGTTTTACTTTACCCCCATCATTTTTAAGGGTTAATAAAAAGGCCAATTATGGTTTTTGATTTTTTTTTCAAACTACTTACCTCTTTTTTAAATGAGTAAAATTTCTTTTATAATGTTGGCATTAATTTTTTCGTGTACAAAGTAAAAAAGTTGTGGCCTTTTAATTTGAGAAATGGAAAAATTATAGAATTTTTTGTTAAATTTGTAGCATTGACTTAACTATATAGAGCAATCTGTGTAGTATTTGTCCGATGGAAAACTGATAAGAACTATATGGATCAAGTTGTGCAATATTTTTTGTCCAATTCTATGCAGTCGCAGAGAAAACAATATCAAATACGGTGCCAAATCAAATTGATTCAGTAAATTTTGATGTCAAACCATAATGACCTGAATTGTATTACTAGATTAGGAGACAACTCGATAGGATAGCACTCCATCAATTGTTTCCACAACCAATTTCTTTAGACGCACTAGCAGCAGCAAATATGATCTTGCTTTATGTCCTGGAACAGGAACAAACAGCAGCAAATAATAACTTTTTAGTGACCGATTAAAAATCAAAATTCTGTCAATATTTACTACTTGTTTTTATAGGAATTTTACTATAATGGAAAGAAGTTGGCTAAATAAACATACCCAACCCCAGGGATTCAATTTCATCTTGGTGGAAGTAGTTGAATCCCCTTGTTTTCTCTTTATTGCTCAAGCTTGAGTCAATCTTCTCAACAGCAGCCATCAGATCCTGCAACTCAAAATCCCAAATAAGGCTGTTCAGATTCAAGGGGATAATACTAGTGTTCTGTTTTCACACACAAAGCAATTGTATTCCAACTAAAACCTAAATTTCTAAGAAATTATGCTAATTGCTAAAGAACTTAGAGCTGATGAAAATTCATGTTTTTTTTAGAGAAATTCATTGTTTTTACCCAGTTGAGCACAGAAGCCTGGCTATTTCTATTGTATGCTCAATGAGATGAAAGACAACCTATTAAATAAATAATATTTTAAGAAACATAGCAATAATTTTTAGTCTTAACAAATATCTACATGTAATTCAAGTTTGAAAAAGATTTTTGACAACTTAACATGAAGTTCTAATAACGCAAAGCCTTGAATCACAGAGAAGCATTTGAATAAATCGACAAGTGTGTTATGTATTTTTTAAATGTTAATCCAACAATATGGGAGCTTTAGCCTGTGGAACAAACATCTGACAAGGGGGTTCGCATATCATTAACATTTGCCTAAATTACGCCTCAGGGTTTCTTGAGTCATAATCAATTCAGAGCATAAGCCTTAGAACAAGCTTTCTTAAACTCTAGTGCCAAGACAACTTCCAGAACTTGCACATTAATGAACATGAATAGAACTATTCCATAAGTTCCGAAATTTCTTTCAAACATACCAAAGTTTATATGGCGTCCACAAAGAAATATACCTATCTCTCAGCACACAAGGATGAGTTTCAGAGGTTTAAATTTGTGTTCAAGACAGATTTAAGTATTACCATCTTATGTCTTCAAATGCAAACGGAAAAACCTTCACTTTATCAACCCACAATCTATTTACAGGACCAATTTCTTTTGAAGCAACTGGAAAACATTCAAATCCATCTAAAATAAAAACATAAAGAACTTCATACCTCCCATGGAGCTAAGCTTTTCATGTAGGAAGGAATGCTTTCATAATCATCCTTCGATACCCTTACTATGGGACCAGAAAATTCAATTGACTCCCCATCATCTTCCAACTCCCCTATGTTTCACAATAAATGATAACTGATTATGACTCAGAGTTTCACTATCATCGAACTTCTTAAACAAATAGGTGCCTTCTACCTTCATTTGTAGCAGCAGGTTGAAAAAGAACTTTTCTACCATGCGGGTTGTTCTCATAACATCTAAAATTGAAATTAAAAAGTATGCATTAGGAAAATATTATGACAACCTTGAGCAACATAAGGAATTCTGAAAGCTTAAGTTAGGACTTACTTCGTTGGTTCTTGCAAACTCGGGTCATCAAGCTTATCATTAACTGTTGACAGAGAAAGATAGCATACTAATAAGCATCATTCTAGATAGTAAAAGCTAATTGTGTGATATCCAACAACAAATGCTTTGAAGTCACCGACCTTCAGATGCTAAAGTGGCAAGACAAACATCCGATATACCAAGATTCTTTAAACTCAATGATTCATCGAGTCTAAAAAAAATCAAGAAAAACAAAAGATTTTCAACTGGTATAATAAACTACATCAAAATGCATAGCAAATGCATGAAACCAGTTCAAAATTGTAAGACAAGGATACAGAGGGTCGTCTTCGAAGCTCTTCATGACTGAACGAGGGAGAGAGACTGGCGATGGCAAGTCCAATCCGTGCTTCAAGTCTGAGGCATAAGGAGTCGATAAGCTGGTACTTTCATCTTCATCATCCATCTCAAATTCTAAACACATTTACCCCGCAAAAACAAAAATCAATGACACTAACAGAAAGTAGACAGATTTAAAATACCCTCTGAATACCCACATGCCCCATTTGTGATTTTAACTGATTTGTTAAAGAATTACCAAAAAAACTAGATAATTTAAGCATTTTCAATTGCTTCGTAATAATAATAAGAAAGCGATACATGTAAAATCTTAAAAAAGTTGAAAGATAGAGAAAAAAAAAAAAACCCGGAATGTAATTGAAAGTCTTGAGATGATCCTGTAATTGAAGAAGATGGGTTTGATTGTTCTTGTAAACTTCATTACAATGTCCCAATAACTCTTCAAATGAGACAGTACCAAACGACATTGACTCCAACAAATTGAGATCGCTGCTAACGCTTGTCACACGCCGATTCAAGCATTGTATGAATGTGGATGATGCTGAGTCTAGATTTTGAAAAAACAAAACAAAATTAAGAAAAAAGAATGGCAATTGGTTGAATAAAGAGATTAAAAAAAAAAAAAAAATAGTACGAAGAGGGATTGGGCGGCGCTGGAGAGATTGCTTGAGGGCATCGCAGGTGTTGTCGAGATGGTTGCAGAACCATCCTAAGCTTCTACAAACATTTACAATACTTTCGTCCATTTCTCAATCACCCACTGCTCTTCTACTGATTGAGATATCAATTTCAAATGTGAAAGGCAAATCACTCCCGCGTATTATTTTGAATTTGGAATACCCACCTATGCTTGTGAACCAAAAAACAACATTGCTAATATTTATAATGTAGATGCAGAAGACTGTCAATTGAGCGCCTGTAGGCTGTAGCTCGGTGTATAAAGCGTCTGTTTCTTAAGCAGATAGTCGTTGGTTCGACCCCTTTCTGGCTTGTCCGTAATTTGATTTTTTTTAACTTATAATTTTTTCTATTTTTAAATTGTATCCTTTTTTTTTTTTTACAATGATATTTTTTTATAATTTAATTTATATTATAATATATATGGCTTTTCCACTTAGTTGACTACTTAATATACTTTACTTAGTCACTAAGCAAATCCATCCATATAGCCACGTGGTCAGTTGTTAGCCTATATATATATATATGATTGTCTCATTTGTAAATGGTTACTGAGAATATCAATTATCAAAGACATCTCAAAAGTAAGGACCCGTCCTGCAAGCCATTTTCTGTTTTTATTTTTTGAAAAGAAAAATGAAAATGAAAATGAAAATGAAAACAGTGTTTTTGGTTTCATTTTTAAATTCCGAATACGCGTCTGGTAGCATTTACTGGAATTCGTATTTTGAAAATAAAAACGAAAAAAACGCATCTGGTAGGATAACCGAAAACTTTCGGAAATTGAAATATTAATTTTTAAATTTTGTTTAATATTATAACAATTATAAATAAATGATTAAATAATTAATAAAAAAACATTTTGTAATTTAATTTAGGGTTTACAAATTTTAACAGTTTAAGAGGAAGAGGAGGAAGAAGAAGACCAGATCGGCGGGAAGCGACGCAGATCGGCGGCGGGAGGAAGAAGAAGAAGAAGAGATCTCGACGGGAAGAGGAAGAGGAAGAGGAAGAGGAAGAGGAAGAAGAGGAAAAGGAAGAAGAGGAAGAAGAAGAAGAAGAAGAGATCTCGGCGGCGAGATGCAGAGCAGATCTCGTCGGCGGGAAGAAGAAGAAAAAGAAGAAGAAGAGATCTCGGCGGCGAGATGCAGAGCAGATCTCGTCAGCAGGAAGAAGAAGACTGCTCGTCGGCGGGAAGAGGAAGAAGGCTGCTCGTCGGTGGGAAGAGGAAGAGGAAGAAGGCTGCTCGTCGGCGGGAATAGGAAGAAGAGGAAGAAGAGGAAGAAGAAGAAGAAGAAGAAGAAGAAGAGGGAGAAGAAGAAGAAGAAGGAAGAAGAAGTCAGTGAAAAAAAAATTATTAAAAAAAATATATATTAATGATATGAGACCCACTTCATTTGGAAAACAAAAACAAATTCAAGAAAAACAAGTTTTTTTTGTTTTTCAAAATTTCCACTTTTAACACTTGGTATTGTTTTTGATTTTGTTTTTGTATTTTGAAAATAAAATGAAAAACGGTTACAGGACGCGAATTTGAAATCATTTTTAGAAAATAAAAAAAAAAACAGGCTGAAAACAGCCTGCAGGACGGGCCCTAATTCTCTACTTCTCTCATCTCTCATCTATTTGTTAATCTCTTCTCTCACTCTCTCGCATCTCTCATCTCTCATCTCTCATCTCTCTTTTCATTTATTATTTATTCACTAAATTATATGTTCTTCAATTGATCTTCACATGTTCTTCATCTATTCCTTCATTTTTTTCATAACACGTTATCAACACGATTGCATGTAAGCAAAAATGATCCCCTGATGGATGATTTACTTACATCTCAACACTTTGGACCTATATACAGTTTCGTATAACAATATGGCTTATGCTGTCAACGAATATTTATTTATTCTGTTTAAATATTTGTATTTAATTATACGCAATATATGAGACTGACTTATGCTGTGTCTCGGGACTGGCTTATACTGTGTCTCTAGATAAACTGTTTAAATATTCAGTATTTATTTTTATGCAATATATGAGACTGGCTTATGCTGTGTCTCTGGACTGGCTTATGCTGTGTCTCTAGATAAACTGTTTAAATATTCAGTATTTATTTTTATGCAATATATGAGACTGGCTTATGCTGTGTCTCGGGACTGTCTTATGCTGTGTCTCGGGATAAACTGTTTAAATATTCAGTATTTATTTTTATGCAATATATGAGACTGGCTTATGCTGTGTCTCAGGACTGGCTTACGCTGTGTCTCCAGATAAATTGTTTTAATTCATTATGCTCTTTAATTATATTCACACTAAATTAAATTTACAATTTAATTTACAGAAAAAAGAAGTTGTAAGCATGGCTAAACTTGCAAATCTTAAGTTTGATGCACTCCAAGTTTCGAGAGACAATTATATGTCTTGGGTTATTGATGCGGGGTTATACTTAAAATCCCAAGGCCTGTATTATACCATTGATGATGATAGTGAGGCTAATGAACAGGACAGATCCACAACGATGGTGATACTTCGTCATCACTTACATGAAAATTTAAAAGCTCAGTATCTTACTGTCACAGAACCTGAAGATTTGTGGCAAGAGCTAAAAGATCGTTATGATCATCAGCATGATGTAACATTACCAAATGCTAGATATGAATGGCAGCATTTACGATTTCAAGACCATAAATCAGTTTTTGAATATAATTCTGCTCTGTTTAGAATCACCACAAGGTTGAAATTATGTGGTCAAGAGGTATCTGAAAAGGACATGTTGGAAAAGACTTTCACAACTTTCCATGCCTCAAACATAATATTGCAATAGCAATATCGAGAACGCAAATTCTCAAAATATTCAGAACTGATCTAATGCTTTTTAGTAGCAGAAAAAAATAATGAGCTACTGATAAAAAATCATGGATTACACCCGACTGGTTCTACAGCATTCCCAGAAGTGAATGCTAATACTGTCGAATATCGTGGTCTTGGTCGTGGTCGTGGTCGTGGTTGTGGTTGATGCCGTGGGTATAATCATAATTCTGATCATGGCCGTGGTAATGGTTATAATCCTAATCGCGGTCGTAATCTTGGCCGGGGCCGTGGTCGTAGTTTTAAAAGAGGGTGTGGCAATCCTGGATTAGGTGGTTATAATCAAAACTCTCAGCAGAAGTGGAATGTTTATGAAGCCAAACAGTATAATGGAAAAAATGTTCAAAATAGACCTAATGCGAATGACAGTGTTTGTTTTAGGTGTGGGTGTTTTAATCATTGGTCAAATGAATGTAAAACACCTAAACACCTGGTGGATTTGTATCAAGCACCAATCAGTGGAAAGGGAAAGAAACCTGATATTGAAACAAATAATAGCACGGTGTATATAGAGCTATCTAGAGAGGGGGGGGGGGGGGGGGGGGGGGGGGGTGAATAGATTTTACGCTTTTTACCCAATTTTTCGTGTTAGTCAAAATTACGAAAATACCCTCAAGATAATATAAACAAGCAAGTGTAATATGGTGCGGAAATTAAAACAACACTTGGTTTTTACGTGGAAACCCTCACGGGAAAAACCACGGGCTATGTAAGTAAGCCACACTCGAACCTCGAATCTCGAATCCACTAAATGTGCAAACGATTACAACCTAATCCCGGAAGTAATCACACACTTACCTAATCCCGGTATGAGTGAACCTAGTCCAATTTGCTTGCATTCTAAGCAACCTAATCCCGGATGCTACACACAAGACTTACTTTCTCTATGAAGAGAATACAACCCTAAGTGAATATATGTGAATATCCAAAATGCAACATAGAGCAAGGGAACCCTATATGCTTATCTAGGATGATTAATTTGCAATTAAGAACAATCCTAGATATCAAAACTAAATGACATGTCAATTAGTTTAGCTAATCAATATTAAGCACAAAACCTAATATGCAAGCACAATATAACTTCTCAAACATACATCATACTCATCTCAATATTGTATCCAAAGCATACAAAATAACAAACAAGTAATTAATTGAGATTGCTAGATAAGAGAAACACAAAACATGTAAGATATTAGTGAAAAGCTTACCAAGCAAAGTATGATGAAGATTCCATGCTAGATGACATCTAGATGATCTAAGATGATGCTAGATGATGATTGATGATCATGAAAAAGTGTTTGAGAATCAAGAATTGAGTTCTTGGAATTTTTCTTCTCTTTGAAAAATATTCTAAGTATGAATTCTGAATATCAACTCTCTTAATTGACCTAAAGTCAAAGTGGCATATATATAGGGGGCCAAATCAAAGTGAGGTCGTTTAAGTAAGTTTCAAAGAAACGCGCAAATCGGCGGTTTCATTCGGCGGCCAGGCCGCCGTTCATGACCGCCGAATTGAGCTCGTGAAGAACAGAGCATAAACGGCGGTTCATTCGGCGGTTTCGTGACCGCCGATTCCAACCGCCGAAACAGAACAGAGAGATCAAAATCAACCAGGTATGAACGGCGGTTTCGAACGGCGGTTTCATGCCCGCCGTTTCAATCGCCGAATTAGACTGAGAGATAAATCAATCAGGTCTTGAAACGGCGGTTTCGAACGGTGGTCGTGACCGCAGATCTTAACCGCAGAAATGCTTCAGACCAATCTGGACTGAAACGGCGGTTTCATTCGGCGGCCAGGCCGCCGAACATAACCGCCGATCACCTAGATAGGTGAAAACCAAGGAGAAGCCAAGGGCATTCTCCATAGGCGGTCCTCGCGCTAAACCAAGCACATTCTCGTGCATGCGCGGACGTTTCCGAAAGTTATCGGGAAACGAATTGCACAACAACATGACACAATTATACACAACAAAACATAATAAATAAGTGCAAGTGTGAAATGTGACAAATGAAGAGAATGCACACATATGCAATGAATGTTAAGTGTGTGTGTGCAACTAATCTCTTCAAAGAAAAGTAAGCACATAGAAATTTACCTTCGGTGCTTATCAACACGAGGTCTTCAAAAGGCTTCGAACAATAAGACCGATATTTAGGCTACCCTTACAAAGAACCCCCACATATGGTTTGATCACGAAATAAGCCAATTAAAAACAACGGGAATCCTTACAATCTCCCTCTTTGGCTATTTCGTGATAAAACCATCACTCACATTGATTCCTCACAAAAAAATAGAAACTACGGGACAACTATGATATACTACAACACAAAGAGATAAGAAAATAAAACTTCAAGTCTTCAATCTCTTGTAGAATAATCAAGCCCTGAAAAGAGTTTCTAACATTTCCAATACAAGAAAAGTGTGAGATTAATCATGTGAGAACAATACCAAGCATTTACATTTTTAGAATATAAGCACAACATTACCAAATGTATGCAATGAATGATAAATGCAATGCTCCCCCTCAACGGGTTACTCCCCCTCAATGTATGTTCTCCCCAAAGTGCACAATAGCTTCTATATTTTGCACCTCCCCTTACCATATCCTACTCCCCCTTTTTGTCATGATATAGGCAAAGGAGTAGTCCCCAACCGGGTCACTCATAGCAACGAGAGATAGAAGCATGCAAGATATGCATATACATATAAGTCACTTTATGCACTTCAATTAATTTGAGAGAAACAAGGAGATTTATTTTGAGAAAATGTGTGAATCCAACATGCTTTGCATACAAGACATATAGCATTCAAGTCCAAAATACAATGGTATTTGGCAAAGCAAATGACAAAGGTTTCTAATAAGAATTCAAACCAATTTCACCAATGTCATGGGAAAAGCAAGGATATAGAGATTATTGATTTCAATTTAAGAGCAACTATATCCAACTTTATAAGCGAAACATGGCATGAGCGACTTTGCACCCTATTTGATTTTTCCGGATAAAATTATCCGTATGATAGTAACCATGTTCAACTAATAAAGAAAGAGAGACATTTGGAATGTAAATTCCTTTGAATGGATACAAGATCCTTTATTCATTTTGAGTCTCATAAGTTTTCACACAAGTTTTGCATTTTAAGAATATGCAATCATCAATTCATGCTTTTCATGTGAGCAAGTTTTATGAATTTCATGCTTTTTCATTTGACATTAGCATGTTATTAAAGAATCATCATGTCATGGAGATAACATAGGTCATTCACATCATACTTCCTATATAAATCTCCTAGTCCAAAAATGCATGTTTGAACATAAATATGACATGGATTGTAGACAAGCAAGGTTCACACTTATAGAATTTGAAAACATATATACATATGTACAACCAAGCTTACTCAAGCAATTAAAAGAAGAGGCATAAGATATTTCAAATTTTTTTGCAAGATACAAGAATGCAAAATAGCTCTCTTTGCTTGAGTTCCCCATATGGGGTTAATCATAGAACATCACTCCACAAGACATACCCCAATAGATCTACTAAGAGTTTTAAATCGAGTAGCATCTAAGGGTTTAGTAAATAGATCCGCAAGTTGATCATTAGTACCTACATGTTCAAGTACTATGCATTTATTTTCAACAAGCTCTCTAATGAAGTGATGGCGGATGTCAATATGCTTAGTTCTAGAATGTTGCACCGGATTCTTGGAAATATTAATGGCACTCATGTTATCACAAAAGAGAGTGAGAGTACCTTGGTTGAATCCGTAATCCACTAGCATTTGCTTCATCCACATAAGTTGAGTGCATCCACTCCCCGCGGCTATGTACTCGGCTTCCGCCGTGGACAAGGAAATCGAGTTTTGCTTCTTGCAAAACCAAGACACCAAGTTGTTGCCTAGAAAGAAGCAACCGCCCGATGTGCTCTTCCTATCATCACAATTTCCTGCCCAATCCGCATCACTATATCCTACAAGACTAGGATTAGTGTCAAATGAGTACCAAATCCCATAGTTGGAAGTCCCATTCACAAAGCGAATGACTCTCTTAACCGAAGAGAGATGGGACTCCTTGGGATCGGATTGGTACCTAGCACAAACTCCTACACTAAATGATATATCGGGCCTACTTGCGGTCAAATAGAGCAAGCTCCCTATCATGCCACGATATAAGGTTTGGTCCACACTTTTACCGCTAGCATCCTTGCTTAGCTTCAAAGTGGTGCTCATAGGAGTGTCACAATGTTTGGCTTTTTCAAGACCAAACTTCTTCACAAGGTTTTTGGCATATTTGGCTTGGGTTATGAAGATCCCATTATCAAGTTGCCTAATTTGCAAACCTAGGAAGTAATTAAGCTCACCAACAAGACTCATCTCAAATTCATGAGACATAACATCAACAAATTGTTGGACCTTGGTGTTGTTGGTGGAGCCAAACACTATGTCATCGACATATATTTGAGCTATGAAAAGCTCATCATTGTCTCTCTTGATGAATAGTGTCTTGTCAACACTACCTCTTGTGTAGTTATTGTCAACAAGAAATTGAGTGAGGCGCTCATACCAAGCCCTCGGTGCTTGTTTCAACCCATATAGTGCCTTCTTGAGGCGATAGACATGGTTGGGGTGGTGAGCATCCACAAACCCCTTGGGTTGTTCAACAAACACTTCCTCTTGCAAGAAGCCATTGAGGAAGGCACTCTTGACATCCATTTGGTGCAATTTGAACTTGTGCACACAAGAAATGGACAAGAGAAGCCTAATAGACTCTAAACGGGCAACGGGAGCAAATGTCTCCTCAAAGTCGATACCCTCAATTTGAGAGTACCCTTGTGCTACAAGTCTAGCCTTGTTCCGCACTATGTTGCCATCCTCATCGGATTTGTTCCTAAATATCCATTTAGTGCCTATGACATTAGTGGTCTTAGGCCTAGGAACTAGAGTCCAAACCTCATTCCTTTCGAATTGGTTTAGCTCTTCTTGCATGGCAAGAACCCAAAATTCATCATGTAAGGCTTCTTCAACCTTTTTGGGTTCAATTTGAGAGGTGTAGCAAGTATAGCTAATAAGATTAGCAAGTTGACGTCTAGTCCTAACACCCTCATTTACCTCTCCAATGATATCTTCTTTATCATGGAGTTTCCTAACCCATGGAGCGGGTTCTTTAGAGTCCAAGAGAGGAACTCTAGCAATAGGTTGTGTGTCATCATTGTTGACATTAGATGTCCCAACATTAGGAGGCACCACAACCTTCTCCAAAGGAGAACCATCACTAAAAATAACCTCCTCCTCATGATTATTAGACTTGAGCCTAGTATCATCAAATACGACATTGGATGATTCCATAACACTTAGAGTCTTTAAATTGAAAAACTCTATAGGCTCTACTATTCAAGGCATAACCAATAAAGATACCCTCATCACTCTTAGCATCGAATTTGCCAAGTTGATCACGGTCATTCAAAATGTAGCATTTGCTTCCAAAAGTGTGGAAGTAGCTAACATTTGGCCTCTTGCCTTTCCATAACTCATAGGAGGTATTTCTAGTACCGGGCCTTAGGAAAACACGATTCCCTATATAGCAAGCCGTATTGACGGCTTCGGCCCATAGGTTCCTAGGGACATTGTTGCTAAGCAACATCACACGGGCCATCTCTTGAAGGACCCTATTTTTCCTCTCAACAACTCCATTTTGTTGAGGTGTCCTAGGAGCCGAAAACTCATGGGAGATACCTAAACCATTACAAAAGGTTTCAAAGGTAGCATTCTCAAATTCCCTCCCATGGTCACTTCTAATCCGTTTTATGCTTTTAATTTTAGAGTTCATTTCATTTTGAAGTTTATTACAAAGCATTTTAAACTTATCAAAAGTTTCGGATTTTTCTCTAAGAAAATATGTCCATGTGAACCTAGAGAAATCATCAACACATACAAAAATGTATCTCTTTCCACCCAAACTTTCGGTTTGCATGGGACCCATGAGGTCCATGTGGAGAAGCTCAAGAGGCTCCTTGGTGGTGAGATACTTACCCTTTTTGTGCATGCTTTTAGTTTGCTTTCCTTGTTGGCAAGGTCCACAAACACCATTGGCTTTCTTCCCAAGCTTAGGGAGGCCACGCACACACTCGAACTTTCCAAGGGTCCGTAGATCCCTAAAGTTCATGTGGCCAAGTCTTTCATGCCACAACTCAATTTGCTCATCCATGGACACATTGTTTGAGACTATTCTAGCTTCAAGACAATAGCAATTGTCGCTAGATCTCATACCTTTCAATAAGGTTTGTCCATCGGGCTTTAGGATCGAGCAATCATCTTTACAAAACAAGACGGAATATCCTTCATCACTTAGATGTGAAATGCTTATTAAATTGGCTTTCAAGCCATCAACAAATAAAGCATCGGATAAGGAGGGTAATCCGGGAACGGAAATGGTTCCTTTCCCTACTACTTTCTTTTTGGATCCATCACCAAAAGTGACATATCCACCTTCCTCCATAACAAGAGTCTCGAAGAAACTCTTGTTTCCCGTCATGTGCCTAGAGCACCCACTATCTAGATACCAAAAATTAGAAGAATTTGCCTTCAAGGCTATTTGAGCAACATGGCAAACAATATCATTCTTTCTAATCCACCTAGAAACAATCTTAGCTTTCTTAGTGGTCTTTGGTATATGGGCTCTAGATGTCCTAGGATCATGCATAATAATATTATCATTCCTAGGAACATGCATCATGGCTCTTTTCTTTTTTCTTCTCTATCATGCTTCTAGTTTTGCACATTTTTATATATCGAAAGCAATGTGGTCTAATATGACCATCAAATCCACAAAAATGACATATAGGAGTGAAATAAGGAATCATACCTTGTCCTTGTCTTTGTGGATGAAAGGGTTCAATCCTTTTTCGTTGTTGAACCGGTCTTGGTTGCTTCCTAGCTTGAGGTTGCATGATAGGTCTCTTTCCTTTGTGAGCCATTTGAGGAGGAATGTTGGCTTGAGGGACCCTAGGGGGTTGAGCTTGAGGTTGCCTTCTTGGCCCCATCTTCACTTGTGCATTAGAGCATTGTCCTACTTCTAATTTCTTTCTAGGAGCTTGCACAAATGAAGTTTCTTCTTCTTCAAGCTCTTGACAAACACGGTCTTGTTAGAGGTAGAGATCTTCTTGTCATCTTCATACCCAAGACCCCTCTTGTCACATGGACTCTTTCCAACACCAAGCATATGGTCAAGCTTCTTGGTGCTAGAATCCATCCTAGTCATAGAATTTCTAACTTCTTCAAGCTCACTCTTTAGACTTTCTTCATTCCTCCTAGATAAAGCTAACTCCTCTCTTAGCTTATCTTCTATCTTCTTGAATTTTTCAACTTGTTCACCTAAGAGGTCATTATGAGATGCAAGCTCAAGATTTTCTTCTCTCAACATCTTGATCTTTCTTGTGCTCTTGATTGCTAAATCATTAAACTCGGCATGGCATTTAGCAAGCACCTTTTTCTCCACAAAACTACTTATGGAGTTAGACGAGGAATCACTTTCTTTTTCACTTGAGTCATTTTCCTCTTGACTCATTTCCTCTTTCTCACTACCACTTTTGCTCTTATGTGAGGAGGCAAAAGCTAGGAGGTTAGCCATGAGTTCTTCTTCACTTGAAGACTCATCTTCCTCATTGGAGTCATCACTACTCCCACTCCAAGTGGCGGCCATCACTTTGCTTTTCTTTTTTTCATTGTGATTAGCACATTCGGGGGCAAAGTGACCAATCCCACCACATTCAAAGCATCGGACCCCTTTCCTTTTGGTCCTCTCTTGTCTAGGCTCAAACTTCTTGAAGGAACTCTTTTTCTTCAAATCTTGTCCTCTTGACCCAAATCCCTTCTTCTTCTTGAACCCCATAACCTTGTTGAACCTTTTCACAAATAAGGCAATGTCTTCATCCGATTCATGCTTTGCCTCCTTTGCATCCTTAGATGCTTTCAAAGCTATTCCTTTAGACTTCTTAGGAGGAGTAGTGGTGCTAGGAGCCTTCCTAGACTAATATGCAAGGAGACGCCCAATCACCTCACTTGGCTTCATATCCATGTAGCCACTATTTTCTTCTATGGCCGTCACCTTGGATTTAAACCTATCGGGAAGAGATCTCATAATTTTTTGCTTGACTCTCCTAACCGAATACGGGTCTCCGAGTTGATGGCTTTGATTTACAATGTCCATCAATTTGATTTCGAAGTCATTGAAGCATTCATCCTCTCCCATCCTTAGTAGCTCAAACTGAGTTTGGAGGACTTGAAGCTTGGACTCCTTCACCACCTCGGTTCCCTCATGTGCAACTAGAAGGATGTCCCATGCCACTTTGGCAATCTGAGTATTCTGAATAAACTTGTACTGATTCTCATCCATAGCACACATAATGGCATGCATAGCCTTCTTATTCCACTTAGAAGCCTCAAACTCTTGCGCGTTCCATTGCGCCTTAGGCTTCAAAACATCTTGTCCTCCACCCTCGGGAGTCATCATAGGGAGATCATATCCGTCTTCCACCGCCATCCATGCACGGTCATGAATTTGGCATATGTAGGATTCCATCTTCCCTTTCCATTGGGAATAGTTCAATCCGGTAAGAAGTGGAGGCCTTGTGCTAGAAGCTCCTTCGTGGCCACCACCATTTCCACCGTTTCCACTCATAGTGTTTATGAATGAATGAAATGAATGCAAATGTATGAATGATCAAAAATCACACAAAATGCAAAACACACCAAAATAAGCAAGGATCACCTATGTATGTCTAGGAACCCGCTCTGATACCAATTGAAACAAATAATAGCACGGTGTGTATAAAGCTATCTAGAGGGGGGGTGAATAGATTTTACGCTTTTTACCCAATTTTTCGTGTTAGTCAAAATTACGAAAATACCCTCAAGATAATATAAACAAGCAAGTGTAATATGGTGCGGAAATTAAAACAACACTTGGTTTTTACGTGGAAACCCTCACGGGAAAAACCACGGGCTATGTAAGTAAGCCACACTCGAACCTCGAATCCACTAAATGTGCAAACGATTACAACCTAATCCCGGAAGTAATCACACACCACCTAATCCCGGTATGAGTGCGTTCTAAGCAACCTAATCCCGGATGCTACACACAAGACTTACTTTCTCTATGAAGAGAATACAACCCTAAGTGAATATATGTGAATATCCAAAATGCAACATAGAGCAAGGGAACCCTATATGCTTATCTAGGATGATTAATATGCAATTAAGAACAATCCTAGATATCAAAACTAAATGACATGTCAATTAGTTTAGCTAATCAATATTAAGCATAAAACCTAATATGCAAGCACAATATAACTTCTCAAACATACATCATACTCATCTCAATATTGTATCCAAAGCATACAAAATAACAAACAGGTAATTAATTGAGATTGCTAGATAAGAGAAACACAAAACATGTAAGATATTAGTGAAAAGCTTACCAAGCAAAGTATGATTAAGATTCCATGCTAGATGACATCTAGATGATCTAAGATGATGCTAGATGATGATTGATGATCATGAAAAAGTGTTTGAGAATCAAGAATTGAGTTCTTGGAATTTTTCTTCTCTTTGAAAAATATTCTAAGTATGAATTCTGAATATGAACTCTCTTAATTGACCTAAAGTCAAAGTGGCATATATATAGGGGGCCAAATCAAAGTGAGGTCGTTTAAGTAAGTTTCAAAGAAACGCGCAAATCGGCGGTTTCATTCGGCGGCCAGGCCGCCGTTCATGACCGCCGAATTGAGCTCGTGAAGAACAGAGCATAAACGGCGGTTCATTCGGCGGTTTTGTGACCGCCGATTCCAACCGCCGAAACAGAACAGAGAGATCAAAATCAACCAGGTATGAACGGCGGTTTCATGCCCGCCGTTTCAACCGCCGAATTAGACTGAGAGATAAATCAATCAGGTCTTGAAACGGCGGTTTCGAACGGCGGTCGTGACCGCCGATCTTAACCGCAGAAATGCTTCAGACCAATCTGGACTGAAACGGCTGTTTCATTCGGCGGCCAGGCCACCGAACATAACCGCCGATCACCTAGATAGGTGAAAACCAAGGAGAAGCCAAGGGCATTCTCCATAGGCGGTCCTCGCGCTAAACCAAGCACATTGTCGTGCATGCGCGGACATTTTCGAAAGTTATCGGGAAACGAATTACACAACAACATGACATAATTACACACAACAAAACATAATAAATAAGTGCAAGTGTGAAATGTGACAAATGAAGAGAATGCACACATATGCAATGAATGTTAAGTGTGTGTGTGCAACTAATCTCTTCAAAGAAAAGTAAGCACATAGAAATTTACCTTCGGTGCTTATCAACACGAGGTCTTCAAAGGGCTTCGAACAATAAGACCGATACTTAGGCTACCCTTACAAAGAACCCCCACATATGGTTTGATCACGAAATAAGCCAATTAAAAACAACGGGGAATCCTTACAATTGGTATCAGAGATATTACACATCTCAATGTTACAGTTTTCTTTCCAGACCCGAAAGACATGCCAGCTGCTTCAATTGGTGATGGGAATGTCCATACCAATGAAATACTACTTACAGTAGTAGTATTTTGTTATTTTGTTATTTTGTTGATGTAAAATATTTCCAATGCAATATATATACTTTTTGAATCACTTTGTCTGATATGCGTTTTATTTTTCTTTATGAAGCATACAAAATGAATCCAAATGATAAATTGGGGGTTATTGAAAAGCTAGAAGCAGAAGATATATATTTAGTTGATAGTGTAACAACTCATACAATTCTGCGGAGCCAGAAATATTTTATAAATTTAACTTTACTCAGAGAAAATGTTAATATAGTATCAGGTCCAGCGGATCTGGTAGAAGGCTCTGGAAGAGCTATGATATTATTACCAAACAATACTAAAATATGTATCGATGATGCATTATATTCAAGTAGATCCAGAAGGAATCTGCTTAGTTTCAAAGATATACAGAGGAATGGATATCATATTGAAATTATGAATAAAGATAATATTGAATATCTGTGCATTACTTCTCATGATTCACTCCAGAAACTCATTATAGAAAAGCTGCGTGCTTTATCTTCTGGACTATATTACACTATTATCAAAAGTGTAGAAGTTTATGCAGTTGTGAATCAGAAATCCTCAGATCCAAAAATGTTTGTACTTTGGCATGACCGTCTCGGTCACCTAGGATCTACAATGATGCGTAGAATCATTGAGAATTCTCAAGGGCATCCATTAAAGAACCAAAAGATTCCTTTATCCCATGAGAATTTATGTATTGCATGTTCCCAAGGGAAATTAACAATAAAACCATCTTTTTCTAAAATTGGCTTTCAATCCCCATCATTTTTACAAAGAATTCAAAGGGATATATGTGGACCTATTCATCCACCAAGTAGACCATTTCGTTATTTTATGGTTCTAGTTGACGCATCTGTCAGATGGTCACATGTGTGCTTATTATCAACACGTAATGTTGCTTTTGCAAGATTACTTGCACGGATTATCAGGCTTCGGGCTCATTTTCCCGATTTTTCAATTAAATCCATACGCCTTGATAATGCTGGTGAATTTACTTCCAAGGCATTTGATGAATATTGCAAAGTGGCTGGAATTGATGTTGAACATCCACTTCCACATGTTCATACTCAGAATGGATTAGCAGAATCACTCATTAAACGTGTCCAGATAATTGCAAGGACTTTACTATTGCGAACGCAATTACCAATTTCTGTATGGGGGCATGCAATTTTACATGCCACTGCATTAATTCGGCTTCGGCCCACTACTTATCATCAGTATTCACCAGTACAACTTGTACTTGGTCATCAACCAGATATATCCCATTTACGAACATTTTGGTGTGCGATATATGTCCCAATTGTACCAACAAAAAGAACTAAAATGGGACCCCAAAGGCGTTTGGGAATATATGTTGGTTTTGATTCACCATCAATTTTTAGATATCTGGAACCCTTGACTGGTGATCTTTTTACAGCACGGTTTACAGATTGTCATTTTGATGAAACAAATTTTCCATCATTAGGGGAAAGAAAAATTTCTTCTGAAGAGAAGAATGAACTTTCCTGGAAAGTTCCTAGTCTAATTCATTTAGACCCATACACATCTCAATGTGAGAATGAAGTACATAAGATAATACATCTTCAAACAATAGTAAATCAGTTACCAGATGCATTTACAGATGTTACTAGGGTAACGAAATCATACATACCAGCTATTAATGTACTAGCACGGGTGATTATTCCAGAGAAACAATCTAAACAAATTATATCAAAAGAATCATCTAATGCACGCCAGGAGCGTGGTAGACCGATTGGCTCAAAAGATATTGTTCCTCGAAAAAGGAAAATAAATAAATCTACTTTCTCTAAGTTAACTCCAGAAGAGTTAAATGTCCCTGAAGGGACACAAGTTACTAAAGTGACAAAATCCCCTGTGGAGGAAAGAATCTCTGAAGAGATACAAGAATGTAGAAATGAAGAAATTTCTATAAATTATACAAGAGAATTGTGGAATTGTGAAGAACCAATCATCGATGATATATTTTCATACAGAGTTGCAACTGAAATTATAAATGATGATTATGAACCTCATAATCTCGATGATTGTAGACAAAGGTCTGATTGGCCTAAATGGAAAGAAGCAATTTAAACAGAGTTGACTTCAATGGCCAAACGTGAAGTATTTGGGTCAATAATCCAGACGCCTGAAAACGTCAAACTTGTTGGGTACAAATGGGTTTTTGTACGAAAATGTAATGAGAAAAACGAGGTTGTGAGATATAAGACACGACTCGTAACACAGGGTTTCTCACAGAGACTTGGCATCGATTTTGATGAAACATATTCACCAGTGATGGATACAATTACGTTTCGATATCTAATAAGCATGGCTGTCTTGGAAAGACTTGAAATGCGTCTAATGGACGTAGTGACTGCTTATCTATATGGTTCACTAGATTCAGATATTTACATGAAAATCTCTGAAGGGTTCAAAATGCCAGAATCATGTAACTCAAGACCTCGTAATTTGTATTCGATAAAATTACAAAGGTCCTTATATGGATTAAAACAATCTGGACGGATGTGGTACAACTGTCTAAGTGAATATCTGATAAAGGAAGGATATATTAATAATCCTATATGTCCATGTGTTTTCATTAAGAAATCAGAATCTGGATTTGCTATCGTAGTAGTTTATGTTGATGATATGAATTTAATTGGAACCCCTGGAGAACTTCAAAAAACTGCTGAATACTTGAAAAAGGAATTCAAAATGAAAGATCTGGGAAAGATAAAATATTGTCTCGGCCTTGAGATCGAGCATAGATCAAATGGAGTGCTTGTCCATCGATCAACATATACTGAAAAGATTTTAAAAAGATTCTATATGGATAAGGCTCATCCATTAAGTAATCCTATGGTTGTTAGGACTCTTGATCCTAAAAAGGATCCATTCCGCCTAAAATGCTGAAAAGATACTTAGTCCTGAGGTACCATATCTTAATGCGATTGGTGCTTTATTATATTTGGCTCAGTGTACTAGACTAGATATTGCATTCTCTGTGAATGTACTGGCTAGATTTAGCTCAGCACCAACTCGAAGGCATTGGAATGGAATCAAACATCTTTTCCGTAACCTTAGTGGAACGAAAGATTTAGGATTATTTTATACAAAGTCTAACAATTTTTCAGGTTTACTTGGTTATGCTGATGCCGGGTATTTGTCTGATCCCCACAAAGCTCGTTCACAAACGGGATATGTTTTTACATATAATGGCACATCAATATCATGGCGCCCCACAAAACAGAATTTGGTTGCTACATCATCTAATCATTCTGAAATCATCGCACTTCACGAAGCAAGTCGAGAATGCGTTTGGCTAAGGTCAGTTATTCATCATATTCAAAATACTTGTGGATTTTCATTATCTATAGAAATGCCAACACAGATATTTGAAGATAATACGGCTTGCATTGCTCAAATTAGAGGGGGATATATCAAAGGAGATAGAACCAAACATATTTTTCCTAAATTCTTCTATACTCATGAGCTTCAACAGAGCCGACAAATTGATGTTAAGCAAATACGGTCTACAAATAACCTTGCAGATCTGTTTACCAAATCATTGCATACATCAACTTTTGAGAAGCTAGTATATGGAATAGGCATGCGTCGACTTTCTAAATTACAAGATTAAATGCTGAAGTTTTATGAGGGGGAGCGTTCAATTAGGGGGAGCAAAGTTTTGAATGGACATATGTGCACTATACTCTTTTTCCCTTCGATCAGGTTTTTTCCTACTGGGTTTTCCTGACAAGGTTTTTAATGAGATAGTTTTTAATGTCCAACCCCCACTAGATTCAGAAGGTCATTGTATGTATTTTAACTAGGTTTTGTCCCAATGGGTTTTTCCTAGAAAATTACAATTCAAGTAGTGGAAAATCCAAGGGGGAGTATTATAATATATATGGCTTTTCCACTTAGTTGACTACTTAATATACTTTACTTAGTCACTAAGCAAATCCATCCATATAGCCACGTGGTCAGTTGTTTGCCTATATATATATATATATAATTGTCTCATTTGTAAATGGTTACTGAGAATATCAATTATCAAAGACATCTCAAAAGTAATTTTCTACTTCTCTCATCTCTCATCTATTTGTTAATCTCTTCTCTCACTCTCTCGCATCTCTCATCTCTCATCTCTCTTTTCATTTATTATTTATTCACTAAATTATATGTTCTTCAATTGATCTTCACATGTTGTTCTTCTATTCCTTCATTTCTTTCGTAACAATTTAAACTAATATTCCCTTTTTAAAATATATATATATATATTTATTTGATTCAAAAAATATTTTGAACTTCTCAAAGTCATACACCATCAAATTAAAAATCTTTTAACTATTAATTAGTAGCAACAATGATAGTGTTGATTTTGTTTTTGTTATGACTTGATGATTTTATATTTTGAAAAAAATATTGTAGTACCATAATTATTTTGTTTTGACAATTTTGTTGATGCTTTAATTACTATATATTAAAAATAACTTATTTTAATTGGACTAAACATTATCGGATCAAACTGAATCTTGGTATAGAACTGGAACATGTCTGATTTAATTTCTTTGATCCAAAGGGAAGGATTCTGAATCCTGTAAAATCCAACGGATCTAATTTCTTTGGTATGATAGTCGCCGTCACCGTAGATGTTATATATATATATATATTCATAATTTAAATGAATGGATTAGAGTGTTACTATATCACTGAGCATCAAATTTGGACAAAGTAACATTGTAATGCTAGGTGTCCCAATTTTTTTTTCCCAAATTCTGTCACAAATGACGTGGTATGTGAGGTGTCAACATCTTATAAATCATGAGATTATATGGTGACCGATATGATGTTGACAACTCACGTGCCACATCATTTGGAAAAAAAAATTGGGACGTCTAGCATTAGTAATATATATATATATATATATATATATATATATATATATTGTTATAAAAGAAATGAATAAATAGATGAAGAACATGTGAAGATCAATTGAAGAACATATAATTGAGTGAATAAATAATAAATAAAAAAAGAGATGAGAGATGAGGGATGCGAGAGAGTGAGAGAAGAGATTAATCAATGGATGAGAGATGAGAGAAGTAGAGAATTACTTTTGAGATGTCTTGATATTTGATATATTCAGTAACCATTTACAAATGAGACAATCATATATATATATAGGCAAACAATTGACCACGTGGCTTCATGAAAGGATATGCTTAGTGACTAAGTAAAGTATATTAAGTAGTCAACTAAGTGGAAAAGCCATATATATTATAATACTCCCCCTTGGATTTTCCACTACTTGAATTGTAATTTTCTAGGAAAAACCCATTGGGACAAAACCTAGTTAAAATACATACAATGACCTTCTGGATCTAGTGGGGGGGTTGGACATTAAAAATATCTTATTAAAAACCTTGTCATGAAAACCCAGTGGGAAAAAACCTGATCGAAGGGAAAAAGAGTATAATGCACATATGTCCATTCAAAACTTTGCTCCCCCTAATTGAACGCTTCCCCTCATAAAACTTCAGCATTTAATCTTGTAATTTAGAAAGTCGACGCATGCCTATTCCATATACTAGCTTCTCAAAAGTTGATGTAGGCAATGATTTGGTAAACAGATCTGCAAGGTTATTTGTAGACCATATTTGCTTAACATCAATTTGTCGGCTCTGTTGAAGCTCATGAGTATAGAAGAATCTAGGAGAAATATGTTTGGTTCTATCTCCTTTGATATACCCCCGTCTAATTTGAGCAATGCAAGCCGCATTATCTTCAAATACCTGTGTTGGCATTTCTATAGATAATGAAAATCCACAAGTATTTTGAATATGATGAATAACTGACCTTAGCCAAACGCATTCCCGACTTGCTTCGTGAAGTGCGATGATTTCAAAATGATTAGATGATGTAGCAACCAAATTCTGTTTCGTGGAGCGCTATGATATTGCTGTGCTATTATATGTAAAAACATATCCCGTTTGTGAACGAGCTTTGTGGGGATCAGACAGATACCCGGCATCAACATAACCAAGTAAACCTGAAAATTGTTAGACTTTGTATAAAATAATCCTAAATCTTTCGTTCCACTAAGGTAACGGAAAAGATGTTTGATTCCATTCTGTAAGGATTCCCGTTTTGTTGATTGGCTTATTTCGTGGTCAAACCACATGTTGGGGTTTTGAATGTAAGGGTAGTCCAAGTGTTTAGTGTTGAAGATCAAAGGCCCTTCCATGACCTCAAGATTCAAGCACGCCAAAGGTATAATCTCTTGTGCTTGTTTTTCTTTGAAGAGATTTAGTAGCACACACTCACTTAGCATTCTTGCTATGATTGCATACTTGCTTATTTTTATGTGCATCTCTTCACATGTCACTTTACACACTAGCACTTTGGTTGATATATCTTGTTGTGTGTATATGTGCCTTATAATTCGTTTCCCGACATTGTTCGGAAACGTCCGCGCTTGCACTAATGAGTGCTTGGTTTCGCGCGAAGACCGCCTATGGAGAATGCCCTTGGCTTCTCCTTGGTTTTCACCATTGTTGGTGATCGGCGGTTATGATCGGCGGCCTGGCCGCCGACTGAAACCGCCGTTTCAGTCCAGATTGGTCTGAAGCAATTATGCGGTCAAGATCGACGGTCACGACCGCCGTTCGAAACCGCCGTTCATACCTGATCGATTTTAATCTCTCGGGTTTGATTCGGCGGTTTGATCGGCGGTCACGTAACCGCCGAATGAAACCGCCGTTAATGCTCTGTTCTTCACGAGCTCAATTCAGCGGTCGTAATCGGCGGCCTGGCCGCCGATTGAAACCGCCGAACGGTGCGTTTCAGGGGCAAAAGTGTCTTTTCACATGCCCAATTTTTGGTCTCTATAAATACATCCTTATCTCTGGTTCAGAATACAAGTCTTTGATCATAAGAACCCTAGAGAGATATTTAGAGAGACTTGAGAGAGAAAGCTTAAAGATCATATCTTTATCTCTCTAAACCCATCCCCACATGCATAAATCTTCATCTAAGCATCATCTAGGATCATCTAGCATATGCTAATGCATGGGACTTCTTCAACACACATGGTATGATTTGTTGAACACTTTTATCTTACATAATTAGTGTTTCTACTTATCAATTTTATCTCATATTTTACTTATATGTGTTTAGATTAATTTCTACATATAAGATTGAGATTATGTGTTGATTGGGTTTTTATTTGTTAGCTAGGCTTTAATGTTCATATGCCATCTAGCTAATTGATCTCATTTATTGATTGGGATTATTTTTCATAGCTTATTTGATTAGGTCATTATTGCCTAAAAGCTATGCCATGAACATTCTTGTGTGATGTATTGATAACTAGGTTGATAGATTGTTTTTTAATCAACTAGTTAATCCTTTGAATGTTTATGGGTTTTATATGATAGCTTTGTATCTAGGATTGGTGATCCTTACTTAGCTAAAGTTATATGCCATGTCATATAGCTATATGTGATATCTAGGATTGATTATATTGTCATCTTATAATCCTAGGTAAGCATTTAGAGTACCCTAGCTCTTATTGCATTAATTGAATATTCATACATATTCACATAGGGTTGTTTCTCTTCATAGAGAAGTAAGTCTTGGGGCTAAGTGTGCTTAGGCCTCAAGCAAATTGGACTAGAGCCGCTATAAAAGGCCCGCGTGGTAGATTAGAGGGTGCTCACGCCAAGAGTAGTGTATCAGGGGATATCACTAGGGATTGAACCAAGAGTGGCGATTGGTAGTGTCCATAGCCTGAGGTTATCTAGGGTGAGGGTCCGAGAATCACTTGAGGGTGTAACCGTCTTTTCATATAGTGGATTTCGAGGTCCGAGTGTGGCGCACTTAACAGCCCGTGGTTTTTCCCAGTGGTTGGGTTTTCCACGTATTCATCAAGTGTCTTTTACTATTTCCGCATCTTATTACACTTGTATGTTTTGTTGACTTGCTAGGGGTATTTTCGTAAAATTGACATGCATGCGAAAATTGGGTAATAATTAGATAAAATCTATTCACCCCCCCTCTAGCTTTATATTGATAAACACACCTCGAGTATTTTAAGAACTTTCAATTGGTATCAGAGCGGGTTCCTAGATATACTTAGGTGATCCTAGCTCATTTTAGGTGTGTTGTGCATTTGTGTGATTTTTGCTCATTCATACATTTTGCATACATTTCATTCATTCATTTGATACAATGAGTGGATTCGGTGGCAACCATGAGGGTGCTTCAAGCACACGGCCACCCCTCCTCACCGGCATAAATTACTCCCAATGGAAAGGGAAGATGGAGGCATATGTGTGTCAAATCCATGATAGGGCATGGATGGCCATTGAAGATGGATATTCGCCTCCTATGATGACTCCCACGGATGGAGGAGAAGAAGTGCTCAAGCCTAAGGCACAGTGGACACAACCTGAGTTTGAGTTGTCCAAGTGGAATCAAAAGGCGTGGCACGCCCTCATATGTGCAGTGGATGAAAATCAGTACAAACTGATTCAGAACACTAAGATAGCCAAGGAGGCATGGGACATCTTAGAGGTTGCACACGAGGGAACCGAAGTAGTGAAGGACTCCAAACTTCAAGTCCTCCAAACTCAATTTGAGACACTTAGGATGGAGGAGAATGAGTGCTTCAACGACTTCGAGATTAGGTTGATGGACATTGTCAACCAAAGTCATCAACTTGGTGACCCTTACTCGGATAGAAGGATCAAGCAAAAGATAATGAGATCGCTTCCCGAGAGGTTTGAGTCTAAGGTGACGGCTTTAGAAGAAAATAGTGATTTTAAGGACATGAAGCCGAGCGAGGTAATAGGTAGACTTCTCGCCTACGAGTCTAGGAAGGGTCCTAGCTCCACTCCTTCAAAGAAGCAAAAAGGGATTTCTTTGAGAGCTTCCAAGGTTGAGAAGGAGGACAAGGATGACTCGGATGAAGACATGGCACTTTTAATGAGAAAATTCAAGAAGTTTGTAAAATTCGAGAAGAAGGGTCATGCATCCAAAGGGCAAGAATTGAAGAAAAGGGTTCCTTTCAAGAAGGTTGAGCATAGGCAAGAGAATAGTGAAAGGAAAGGGATCCAATGCTATGAGTGTGGTGGCATAGGTCATATCTCACTAGATTGTGGGAATTTGAAGAACAAGAGAGAAAAAATGATGGCCGCCATTTGGAGTGAAAGTGATGACTCCGAAGAAGGAGATAAGTCATCAAGTGATGATGAGCTTATCAATAACTTCAAGGCATTGGGTGCCAATTGTGAAGAAAATGAAGTTGTTGGTAAGAATTCCGTTGCTAGTGATCCCATAGAAGAGAAAGTCGAAGAAGTAGCTCTAGAGGAGATAGTTGTTGCTTCGCATTGGGATATGGCACTTATTGACTCAAGAGATCAAGGTGAAGGTCTTGATGAGGAAATTGGATCCATAAGAGAGGAGGGGAGCCTAGAAGATGACACTAGTGGAGATGACTCCTTATCTAACTCTACAAATGGAAATGTAGAGAATATGGATATGCATAACTTTATAGTCAATGTTGAAAGCTCCATGAAGAAGAAAGATAGATTTCTAAGGATTTTAGAGGAAGAAAATCTAGAGCTTACAACATACAATGACCTCCTAAAGAAGCAAGTGGAGAAAATGGATCTTAAGGACAACTTTGAAAGTTTTGAAAGCTCTAAGTTAAAGAATGAAAAAGAGATTCAAAGGTTAAAGGAAGAACTACTTAGGCTTTCAACACAAGTTGATCACTTGAATGATGAAGTGATAAGATCCATGGTGGAAGAAGACAAGCTAAAAGATGAGCTAGCTTTGTCTAAGAGGAATGAAGAGGGTTTGAAGAGAGAGCTTGTTGAAGCCAAATAGTCATTGACTAGAATGACCACAAGCACCAAGAAACTTGACAACATACTTGGTGTAGGAAAAAGCCCTTGTGACAAAAGAGGTCTTGGATTCGAAGTGAGCAAGGATTGCTCTATTCCTAAGAAGACCGTCTTTGTGAAGAGTTTGGGTAAGATAGAAGCGTCACCGGTGCAAACTCCTAGGAAGAAGTTAGAACTAGGACAATGTTCGAAAAATGCACAAGTGAAGGTGGTGAAAACGAGACAACCCCAAGCTCAACGGATTAGAGCCTCTCGAGTCATCTCTCCTCAACAAATGACTCACTATGAAAAGAGGCAAAACATGCTACCTAATCCAAGGAGGCAACCCATTCCGGTTCAACCAAATAGAAGACATGAACCGACTCAACACCAAAAGAGACATCAAATGCATGATGAGTCTCCAATGACTTCACAAGAACATGGTATGAATTCTTACTTTGTACCAACTTGTCATTATTGTGGTGTTTATGGGCATATTAGGCCTAAGTGCTTTAAGTACATTAACCATTGTAGGATTGATAGCATGATAAAGAAAAAGAGGCTAAGAAGAGCCCATTTGCATGAGCCTAGGAAATCTTTTGTCAATAATCCTAGGTTAGTGAATGACATGCAACCTTTGTCCACTAGGAAGAAAAATGTTATATCTATGTGGATAAGGAAAAATGAACCCGCTTGCTACGAGACTAACAAGTCTCAAATAGGTTCAACTAAGTCCAATGGACTTGGTAGGTCCATAGGACCTCATGCCCTTCATTAATGAAGGATGATACTAACCCCATATGGGGAACTCAAGCAAAGAGAGCTATTTTTGCATTCTTGTCACTTGCAAAAAATTTGAAAAATCTTATGCTTCTTGGTTGATTGCTTGAGTAAGCTTGGTTGCACATATGTATATATGTTTTCAATTCAATAAGTGTGAACCTTGCTTGTTTACAATCCATGTCATATTTATGTTCAAACATGCATTTTGGACTAGGAGATGTATGTAGGAAGTATGATTTGAATGACCTATGATTATCTCCATGACATGATGATTCTTAAATAACATGCTAATGTCTTATGAAAAGCATGAAATTCATGTACATGCTCAAATGAAAAAGCATGAATTGATAATTGCGTTCTTAAATGCAAAAACTTGTGTGAAAAAGCTAATGAGACTCAAATGAAAAAGGATCTAGTATCCATTCAAGGATTTTACAATCCAAATGTCTCTCTTTCTTTATTGGTTGAACATGTCTACTATCATACGGGTTTCATTCCCGGAAAAATCAAATAGGGTGCATGTTGGCATGTTGCTCATGACATGTTTAGCTTATAAAGTTGGATATAGTTGTTCTTAAATTGAAATCAATGAAATTTCTATATCCTTGCTTCTCTCATGACAATGGTGAAATTGGTTTGAATTCCTATTAGAAACCTTTGTCATTTGCTTTGCCAAATACCATGGTATTTTGGACTTGAATGCAATATGTCTTGTATGCAAAGCATTTTGTTTCACACATTTTATCTAATAAAACTCCTCGTTTCTCTCCGATTAATTGAGATTGCATAAAGTGACTTATATTGATTATGCATATACT
Source organism: Acer yangbiense (assembly GCA_008009225.1). NCBI lineage: Eukaryota > Viridiplantae > Streptophyta > Magnoliopsida > Sapindales > Sapindaceae > Acer > Acer yangbiense. The sequence continues at coordinate 32,578,783 of CM017767.1, forward strand.
AGAATGCTACTATCTCTCTTTGCCTTGAGTGACCCGGTTGGGGACTACTCCTTTGTCTATATCATGACAAAAAGGGGGAGTATAATGTGGTAAGGGGAGGTGCAAATTGTTGTAGCAATTGGTGCACATTGGGGAGAATATACATTGAGGGGGAGTAACCCTTTGAGGGGGAGCATTGCATTCATCATACATTGCATGATGCTGTGTTTAATTTCTTAGAAATGCAAATGCTTGTTTATGTCCTCACTTGATTCATCTCACTTTTACTTGAATTGGAAAGTATAGAAACCTTGTTTCAGGGAATGATTGTTCTACAAGAGATTGAAGACTTCAAGTTTTATTTTTATATATCTCTTTGTATTGTAGAAAATCTTCATTGACCCATAGGTTTATTTTTGTTGTGAGGAATCAATGTGAGTGGTGGTTTTGTCACGAAATAGCCAAAGGGGGAGATTGTAAGGATTCCCGTTTTGTTGATTGGCTTATTTCGTGGTCAAACCACATGTTGGGGTTTTGAATGTAAGGGTAGTCCAAGTGTTTTAGTGTTGAAGATCAAAGGCCCTTCCATGACCTCAAGATTCAAGCACGCCAAAGGTATAATCTCTTGTGCTTGTTTTTCTTTGAAGAGATTTAGTAGCACACACTCACTTAGCATTCTTGCTATGATTGCATACTTGCTTATTTTTATGTGCATCTCTTCACATGTCACTTTACACACTAGCACTTTGGTTGATATATCTTGTTGTGTGTATATGTGCCTTATAATTCGTTTCCCGACATTGTTCGGAAACGTCCGCGCTTGCACTAATGAGTGCTTGGTTTCGCGCGAAGACCGCCTATGGAGAATGCCCTTGGCTTCTCCTTGGTTTTCACCATTGTTGGTGATCGGCGGTTATGATCGGCGGCCTGGCCGCCGACTGAAACCGCCGTTTCAGTCCAGATTGGTCTGAAGCAATTATGCGGTCAAGATCGGCGGTCACGACCGCCGTTCGAAACCGCCGTTCATACCTGATCGATTTTAATCTCTCGGGTTTGATTCGGCGGTTTGATCGGCGGTCACGTAACCGCCGAATGAAACCGCCGTTAATGCTCTGTTCTTCACGAGCTCAATTCAGCGGTCGTAATCGGCGGCCTGGCCGCCGATTGAAACCGCCGAACGGTGCGTTTCAGGGGCAAAAGTGTCTTTTCACATGCCCAATTCTTGATGTCTATAAATATCTTGTTTTCTCAATCTCTGAATAAGTTTCTTGAGCAATTAGAACCCTAATCTTTCAAGAGAGATTTTTGAGAAAAAATCAAATCAAGAACCTATCTTTAAACACTCAAATCAATTCCCTTTTGCATCAAATTTCATATTTGATCTTCTATGCCTTCATAGAATTGATCCATGCATGGTTTTGAATCATCACATCTTATTTGGTATGTTCTTCACTAATTTCATATTACTTTAGTGTTTTTCATATTAATACATCTCTTTAATTACTTGTATGCTTTTGATTATATGCTAGATACAAGTTAGAGATTATTTGTGATGAAAATTAATTGAGTGTTGTTTGTGATAGCTAATTAGGTTTTTAATTAATCTTGATTAGCTAAGCTATTTGACATGTCATTTAGCAATTGATATCTAGGGTTGATTAAATTGATTATATCATCATCCTAGATAAGCATCTAAGGTTACCTAGCCTTGTTTGTTATTTGAATATTCATATATATATTCACATAGGTTGTTTCTCTTCTTAGAGAAGTAAGTCTTGAGGCTAAGAGTGCTTAGGCCTCAAGCAAATTGGAATATGGTTGCTAATAAAGGCCCGCTGGGTAGAAGTGAGGGGTTACAGACCGGAATGTTAGACGAGGTCTACATAGGTTGTAAACTTCATTTCAATTAGTGATTTCGAGTTCCGAGTGTGGCGCACTATACAGCCCGTGGTTTTTCCCAGTGGTTGGGTTTCCACGTATACATCAAGTGTTATTTAAATTCCGCACTATATTACACTTGTATGTATTTTTGACTAGTAGGGGCATTTTCGTAAAATTGACTTGCATGCGAAAATTGGGTAATAATAGCTAAAATCTATTCACCCCCCCCCCCCCCCCCCCTCTAGCTTTATATTGAACACGCCTCGAGTATTTTAAGAACTTTCACATTCCAATGCCTTCGAGTTGGTGTTGAGCTTAATCTTGCCAGTACATTCACAGATAATGCAATATCTGGTCTAGTACACTGAGCCAAATATAATAAAGCACCAATCGCATTAAAATATGGTATCTCAGGACCAAGTATTTTTTTCATCATTTTCTTTTAGACGGAATGGATCCTTTTTAGGATCAAGAGTCCTAACAACCATAGGAGTACTTAATGGATGAGCCTTATCCATATAGAATATTTTTAAAATCTTTTCAGTATATGCTGATTGATGGACAAGTACTCCATTTGATCTATGCTCGATCTCAAGGCCAAGACAATATTTTGTCTTTCCCAGATCTTTCATTTTGAATTCCTTTTTCAAGTATTCAGCAGTTTTCTGAAGTTCTCCAGGGGTTCCAATTAAATTTATATCATCAACATAAACTGCTACGATAGCAAATCCAGATTCTGATTTCTTAATGAAAACACATGGACATATATGATTATTAATATATCATTCCTTTATCAGATATTCACTTAGACGGTTGTACCACATCCGTCCAGATTGTTTTAATTCATATAAGGACCTTCGTAATTTTATCGAATACAAATTACGAGGTTTTGAGTTACATGATTCTGACATTTTGAACCCTTCAGGGATTTTCATGTAAATATCTAAATCTAAATCCAGTGAACCATATAGATAAGTAGTCACTACTTCCATTAGACGCATTTCAAGTCTTTCCAAGACAGCCATGCTTATTAGAAATCGAAGCGTAATTGTATCCATCACTGGTGAATATGTTTCATCAAAATCGATGCTAGGTCTTGTGCCTTATATCTCACGACCTCGTTTTTCTCATTACGTTTTCATACAAAAACCCATTTGTACACAACAGGTTTGACGTTTTCAAGCGTCTGGATTATTGACCCAAATACTTCACGTTTGGCCATTGAAGTCAACTCTGTTTGAATTGCTTCTTTCCATTTAGGCCAATCAGACCTTTGTCTACAATCATCGAGATTATGAGGTTCATAATCATCATTTATAATTTCAGTTGCGACTGTGTATGAAAATACATCATCTATGATTGTTTCTTCACGATTTCACAATTCTCTTGTATAATTTATAGAAATTTCCTCATTTCTACATTCTTGTATCTCTTCAGAGATTCTTTCCTCCACAGAGGATTTTGTCACTTTAGTAGCTTGTGTCCCTTCAAGGACATTTAACTCTTCTGGAGTTAACTTAGAGAAAGTGGATTTATTTATTTTCAAGTGGATTTATTTATTTTCCTTTTTCTAGGAACAATATCTTTTGAGCCAATCGGTCTACCACGCTTTTGGCGTGCATTAGATGATTCTTTTGGTGTAATTTGTTTAGATTGTTTCTCTGGAATAATCACCCGTGCTAGTACATTAACAGCTGGTATGTATGATTTCGTTACCCTAGTAGCATCTGTAAATGCATCTGTAAATGCATCTGGTAACTGATTTGCTATTGCTTGAAGATGTATTATCTTACGTACTTCATTCTCACATTGAGATGTGTATAGGTCTAAATGAATTAGACTAGGAACTTTATAGGAAAGTTCATGCTTCTCTTCAGAAGAAATATTTCTTTCCCCTAATGATGGGAAATTTGTTTCATCAAAATGACAATCTGTAAACCGTGCTGTAAAAAGATCACCAGTCAAGGGTTCCAGATATCTAATAATTGATGGTGAATCAAGACCAACATATATTCCCAAACGCCTTTGAGGTCCCATTTTAGTTCTTTTTGTTGGTATAATTGGGACATATACTGCACACCCAAATGTACATAAATGAGATATATTTGGTTAATGACCAAGTACAAGTTGTACTGGTGAATACTGATGATAAGTAGTGGGCCGAAGCCGAATTAATGCAGCGACATGTAAAATTGCATGCCCCCATACAGAAATTGGTAATTGCGTTCGTAATAGTAAAGTCCTTGCAATTATCTGGACACGTTTAATTAGTGATTCTGCTAATCCATTCTGAGTATGAATATGTGGAACTGGATGTTCAACATCAATTCCAGCCACTTTGCAATATTCATCAAATGCCTTGGAAGTAAATTCACCAGCATTATCAAGGCGTATGGATTTAATTGAATAATTGGGAGCCTGAAGCCTGATAATCTGTGCAAGTAATCTTGCAAAAGCAACATTACGTGTTGATAATAAGCATACATGTGACCATCTGACAGATGCGTCAACTAGAACCATAAAATAATGAAATGGTCCACTTGGTGGATGAATAGGTCCACATATATCCCCTTGAATTCTTTGTAAAAATGATGGGAATTCAAAACCAATTTTAGAAAAAGATGGTTTTATTGTTAATTTCCATTGGGAACATGCAATACATAAATTCTCATGGAATAAAGGAATCTTTTGGTTCTTTAATGGATGCCCTTGAGAATTCTCAATGATTCTACGCATCATTGTAGATCCTGGGTGACCGAGACGGTCATGCCAAAGTACAAACATTTTTGGATCTGAGAATTTCTGATTCACAACTGCATAAACTTCTACACCTTTGATAATAGTGTAATATAGTCCAGAAGATAAAGCACGCAACTTTTCTATAATGAGTTTCTGGAGTGAATCATGAGAAGTAATGCATAGATATTCAATATTATCTTTATTCATAGTTTCAATATGATATCCATTCCTCCGTATATATTTGAAACTAAGCAGATTCCTTCTGGATCTACTTGAATATAATGCATCATCGATACATATTTTAGTATTGTTTGGTAATAATATATTGGCTCTTCCAGAGCCTTCTACCAGATCTGCTGGACCTGATACTGTATTAACATTTGCTCTGAGTAAATTTAAATTTATAAAATATTTATGGCTCCGCAGAATTGTATGAGGTGTTGCACTATCAACTAACATATATCTTCTGCTTCTAGCTTTTCAATAACCCCCAATTTATCATTTGGATTCATTTTGTATGCTTCATAAAGAAAAATAAAATGCATATCAGACAAAGTGATTCAAAAGTATATATATTGCATTGAAAATATTTTACATAAACAAAATAACAAAATACTACTACTGTAAGTAATATTTAATTGGTATGGACATTCCCATCACCAATTGAAGCAACTGGCATGTCTTTCGGGTTTGGAAAGAAATCTGTAACATTGAGATATGTAATATCTCTAGGATATGAATCTTCAATGAAATGAGTTTCAGGTTTCTTTCCCTTTCCACTGATTGATGCTTGATACAAATCCACCAGGTGTTTAGGTGTTTTACATTCATTTGACCAATGATTATCACACCCACACCTAAAACAAACACTGTCATTCGCATTAGGCCTATTTTGAACATTTTTTCCATTATACTGTTTGGCTTCATAAACATTCCACTTCTGCTGAGAGTTTTGATTATAACCACCTGATCTAGGATTACCATGCCCTCTTTTAAAACTACGACCACGGCCCCGGCCAAGATTACGATCGCGATTAGGATTATAACCATTACCACGGCCATGATCAGAATTACGATTATACCCACGGCCTCAACCACGACCATGACCACGATATCCGACAGTATTAGCATTCACTTCTGGGAATGCTATAGAACCAGTCGGGTGTGATCCGTGATTTTTTATCAGTAGCTCATTATTTTTTTCTGCTACTAAAAGGCATGAGATCAGTTTTGAATATTTTGAGAATCTGCGTTCTCGATATTGCTGTTGCAATATTATGTTTGAGGCATGGAAAGTTGTTATAGTCTTTTCCAACATATCCTTTTCAGATACCTCTTGACCACATAATTTCAACCTTGTGGTGATTCTAAACAGAGCAGAATTATATTCAAAAACTGATTTATAGTCCTGAAATCGTAAATGCTGCCATTCATATCTAGCATTTGGTAATATTACATCATGCTGATGATCATAACGATCTTTTAGCTCTTGCCATAAATCTTCAGGTTCTGTGATAGTAAGATACCGAGCTTTTAAATTTTCATGTAAGTGATGACGAAGTATCACCATCGCTGTGGATCTGTCATGTTCATTAGCCTCGCTAACATCATCAATGGTATAATAGAGGCCTTGGGATTTTAAGTATAACCCTGCATCAATGACCCAAGACATATAATTGTCCCCCGAAACTTGGAGTGCATCAAACTTCAGATTTGCAAGTTTAGCCATGCTTACAACTTCTTTTTTCTGTAAATTAATTTAGTGTGAATATAATTAAAGAGCATAATGAATTAAAACAATTTATCTGGAGACACAGTATAAGCCAGTCCTGAGACATAGCATAAGCCAGTCCCGAGACACAGCATAAGCTAGTCTCATATATTGTATAAAAATAAATACTGAATATTTAAATAGTTTATCTGAAGGCACAGCATAAGCCAGTCCCGAGACACAGCAGAAGCTAGTCTCATATATTGTATAAAAATAAATACTGAGTATTTAAACAGTTTATCTGGAGACACAGCATAAACCAGTCCCGAGACACAGCATAAGCCAGTCTCATATATTGCGTATAATTAAATACAAATATTTAAACAAAATAAATAAATAAATCCAAAACTATATATGTATTTCATTGACGGCATAAGCCATATTGTTATACGAAACTGTATATAGGTCCAGAGTGTTGAGATGTAAGTAAATCACCCTTCAGGGGATCCTTTTTGCTTACATGCAATCGTGCTTATAACGTGTTATAAAAGAAATGAAGAAATATATGAAGAACATGTGAAGATCAATTGAAGAACATATAATTGAGTGAATAAATAATAAATGAAAAGAGAGATGAGAGATGAGGGATGCGAGAGAGTGAGAGAAGAGATTAATCAATGGATGAGAGATGAGATAAGTAGAGAATTACTTTTGAGATGTCTTGATATTTGATATATTCAGTAACCATTTACAAATGAGACAATCATATATATATATAGGTAAACAACTGACCACGTGGCTTCATGGAAGGATATGCTTAGTGACTAAGTAAAGTATATTAAGTAGTCAATTAAGTGGAAAAGCCATATATATATATATATATATATATATATACAGTCTTTCTATTATCAGTTCGAACTGACAAAAGTTATATCAGTTCCTTGTATGTGGGCCACTGGATTTAAATACTTTGACTGACAAGTGCATACAGCCAAGTCAAAGTATTTAAATCCAGTGGCCCACATGCAAGGAACTGATATAACTTTTGTCAGTTCGAACTGATAATAGAATTTCTGTATATATATATATATATATATATATATATACAGAAATTCTATTATCAGTTCGAACTGACAAAAGTTATATCAGTTCCTTGCATGTGGGCCACTGGATTTAAATACTTTGACTTGGCTGTATGCACTTGTCAGTCAAAGTATTTAAATCCAGTGGCCCACATACAAGGAACTGATATAACTTTTGTCAGTTCGAACTGATAATAGAAAGACCGTATATATATATATATATATAATTTGATTTAAATCAATCTTTGCACCCTTTTTTTTTTTTCCACAAATAAAGAAAATTTTAAAAAGACCTTTTGAAACGAAAAAAGACAAAAGGAGAAAAAATGGTGAGGTTATTATGGTCAATTCAGTCACCACTTAAAAGAAGTCCGAACTAAGAAACGACGTCGTTGTCTCCACCCAGAGTCCTCTGATAGTCTGATGTTCTTAACGGCGTCTCCTCCAAAAACATAATTTTCTATTTTCAGTTTGTGACCGGTTCTCCTCTCGCTCTCTCGGATTCTGCAAAACGGTAACGTTTTATCTTCTCTCTTAGTTTCACGCTTCTGATATATTTGTATACTATATTACTATTATCGAAATTCATGCCAAAATGTACTTAATTGCTTAGAAATTGAACTGATATCTGATAAATAAAATGTAGTGTTGTTTTGGATGTTGTTAGGTTGAATTGGTTTTTGATATCACTCACAAAAAAATGAAACAATGTCAAACTCGAGCTTCAAGTTTTTATCTTTTTGGGTTTTTTTGTGCATGTCTTGAATTGAGCTTGAGTTAGTGAAGAAGGAAGAAGTGTGTGTGTGTGTGTGTGTGTTTTTTTTTTTTTTTTGTTAATTGCTGAAAATAACAACACTTAGCTTACAAAAAAAAATACAGATTGCATTTTTAAACACGGATAGAACATGTTAATACCGGAATGATTTGTTAAACCCGGAAAGAACATGTTAACAAATTGCATGATCTATACACTTTTAAGTTTTGTCTTGACACATAACCTAATTAACATACTTTTTTCTAGGGATATGGGGAAGATTGGCTTGTTAGTGAACTATGATGGACATTGGGATGGTGCACAGTTCCTGGGTTCAAGTCCTTTTGGAGTTTGTGTGTCCATGGAAGAGAAACACGATCAGCTGTTGGAGAAGATATACCGGCGGGTTGGGGTCAATAGGGATAGATTTAAGCTCAAATTAAGTACAATGGTTAACACAAAGACGGGGAAAAAAATATTACCTATTCTGTGCGATGGAGATGTTGAATTTGTGATTGTTAACACTAAATGTACACCGGAAGTTTTTGTTGAAGTGGTTGAAAGACCTGTAACTGCATTGGAAACTGTACATGTACATCAAACTCCAATAGAGGCAATACCCATGCATCCAACATCATTTTCAAAGGATGCAGAGGACAAAGCTGGTGGAGGAAATGGGAAGGAAGCTGTAGGAAATCCCAAGCGTGATGCAGATAAGACAACATTCTGGACATACTGTCCCTCTTGTGGTATTAGGTATCAGTACCACAGGACTCATGTAAATACATTATTACTTTGTCAGAGTTGCCAACAGTCCTTCACTGCTTATGATCTGGGTTCTCTGGAAATTTCATCAGCCCATCCTTTCAATCGGTCTCTGAATCAAAATGGGGTTCCAAATCCAGTGTTTCAAAATAGGTTTCCGAATCCAGGGCCCTCTAAAGTGCCCTCACAAAGTATTCATGGAAACTCTTCTGCTATGGCCCAAGAGAAAGTAGATGGTCACATGAAAGGGATGGAAGGTGTAAGAATGCATAAGCCTGATGTAGAAAATTGGAAGGAAGGTCTAGGAAAGCCCAAACCTGATGGAGGAAAGCCTAGTGAATGTGGAACTTCAAGAAATGCCGACAAGAAGAAAAAGAGAATGCCAGTGGGCGAATCCAACGAAAGTTATGAGGCTGGAAATGGTGATGAAGACAAGGATGTGGTTCTTGCAGCACAGGCCCATCTTTACAGAATCATTAAGGTTATAGTTTCTTATATTTTTCTTTTTCCTCTTTTTTATTTATTTATTTTTATTTATTTTTATTTATTTTTTATTTTTTTTATCTATATTTTATTTTTTGTGTTATTCATTTAGTAGTGGTTATCATATGTCCTCAAAAGCTAGCCCAATTGTTTAGTTCAATTTATATCTAAAGCAATTGATTGATGCATCTAGGTTGCACGAGACAGGGACCTTGCAGAGCAGATTGGAAGGGATATATATTTTGACCTTGTGGATCATGACAAAGTTCGTAGTTTTCGTATTCAGAAGCAAACGCCATTTATTGCTTTTAAGGTAGTGTTTACCTACTTAGTTTCAGTTATTTTCAAAACTTTCAATGTCTATGTTTGTGGATAAGGTCAGTAGTTTAACAGATTCTGTGCCATTATACATACATGTGGTAATTTCGGTAATTTCATGGAATTGTCACGAATCTTATTCTTTTGTAAACTTGTTACACATTTAATTTTTATGTGGTTAACAGGAGGAAGTTGCCAAAGAATTTGGTATACCAGTGCAGTTTCAGCGTTTTTGGATCTGGGCAAAGCGACAAAACCACACTTATCGTCCCAATCGACCATTGTTACCGCAGGAGGAAGCACAGACTGTAAATATTTTATATTTCACTTCTTCTTGGCAATTATTTATTCATTTCTTATATTGAAAATAGATGCAGTATGCTTTAGGTTACGACTTATGGGATCATTATGATTGTAATACCTTCTCTCCACCGTCTTCCTTGGAATTTTTTTGAGAAAAGTAATTTGTTTAAAAAATGTTGAAATGGAAACTGCTTTTTGCAGTCTTGTAAACTTGATTTTGTTCAGAGTTTTAGAGGGTTGATTTTCCTTAATTGGGTTGGTTAAAGTGTGGATTTAACTAATTTGCTTTGGGCATAATCACTTTGTAAGTGCATCTGTTTGAAAGGTGAACTTTCTTTGTAGTTGCACTATTTGATGAATGGAATATTCGAGTGACATAATGTTAACCAGCTTTGTGCTCTGTGCTGAAAATGCATAGATGTGGAGTTTTCTAGTTACATTGTCTAAAACTTGTCCTTTTGGCAAAGGATTGAGATGGTGAAGCACTGAAGCTGGTATTCAGATATATCCTAATGTAGGAAGTATCTGGCTAACCTTCAGCATTACCATCATTCCCCCTGCCATCCTTTTGCTTTTTCCCTTGTGCTGATTGGAAATTATATATACTTGGGGAATTTTACATTTTGAACTGGTATATTTTCATTCCAGGGGTTAATTTTAGTTGCCTATAAACTTGCATTTAGTATTTGAAATGTTTGGCATGTAGCAGAAAATTCCTATTATTCTGCTAGGATTTGTCTTGGCTGTTGTTTAAATTGAGACTAGAAGTTAGCAGGCTCATTGTTGTTGACAATATCTTTCGGACGTTTCTGATAAATACTCATTATCCATTTGATAAATTTTCTTCTGGCAAGTAGTGCCATTTTATCTTTCGGTTGGTACTTTGGCTGTATATGTTCTGAACTTATATTGGGAAAAGTATGTTTTATGGATGAAAAATAGTTTGTTAATGTCCCCCGGTGCTTTAGAATTTCTTTCTTTATTCAAGCTAATGGTTGCCACTTGCCACTTGTAGGTAGGACAGTTGAGAGAAGTGTCAAATAAGAAACACAATGCAGAACTGAAATTATTCTTGGAAGTAGAGATTGGGCCGGTAATGTTGTCTTAACAAGATTTTATTAGATCAATGGTGCATTTGATTCTTTGGAACCAATATACATGTATGTTTCTTTTCATTTATTGGTTTATTTCAGGATTTACGCTTTATTCCTCCACCTGACAAATCTAAAGAAGACATTCTGCTCTTTTTCAAGCTTTATGATCCTGAGAAAGCTGAACTCCGGTATCTAACGGGACTTTTTATTATTATTAGTTTTATTCCCGGTTGTTTCAGGGTTTTCTGACACTTTAGTTTCTTTCATGTTTCCAGATATGTTGGTAGACTCTTTCTAGAAAGCTCCAGTAAGCCAATAGAAATCATAGGGAAGCTAAATCAAATGGCTGGCTTTGATCCCGATGAAGAGATAGAACTTTATGAGGTTCGTTTTCCATCTGTTTTATTTAACAAAGTTTCCTTTTTCTGTATTCTCTGTTTTCACTTTAACATAATATTTTATGATGAATTCTGTTTTCTATGTATTCACTTTAACATAATATTCTTATGGAAAAGATATAATCTGTTGTTTTACAATGCCCAGGAAATTAAGTTTGAGCCCAATGTAATGTGCGAACATCTTGACAAGAGAGCCTCATTTAGGATTAGTCAGGTGGGTGTTATTTTATTTTATGGTGTACTTGCTCTCAGATGGCATTTCATAATGTAATACCTTTGTTGCTTTGCTTGCAGATTCAAGATGGGGATATCATATGCTTTCAGAAAATATCTCCTCTTGAAAGTGAAGAGGATTACCGATATCCAGATGTTCCTTCATTTTTGGAATATGTGCGTTCTGATAATGCTCCTAAAAGGGCTTATTCTGTAAATCAGGTAACAGACTCTAATTCTTGAAATCTTTATAAGTTTAGTTTTTTCTTATTAATGATTACATGACAAGTAGTTCAGCAAATTACAAAGAATCTTTAGACAGGTCTCATCCCTATTGGTGCTTCCAACCATCCATCCGATACTGTTGTCAAGTTGCATTTCATATAGTATAAAGCTTAACCAGTGCATATGATCAGAATAGAAAGGATATTAATACGAATATTTTCATCTCTCATGTTGGAATTGCAGAATCGTCACACATTTGAGAAGCCATTCAAAAAATACTAGTGCTAAAGCTGATGATCCACCAGCGCATTAAATGTGAAGAAATTCCTTGAATGCCTTCCTCCGTATGACTGGAATGGAGAGAATGTTGAAGGAGGAACAAATGAGGCTCACTCTATATACAGCTCCAGTGCAGTGTATTTTAGCAGTATATAAGAAGATTTTGACGGGGATGTATACTGAGTATAGTAGTTTGATGTAGTTGATTTTTGCTCTTTTTCCCTTTTCCCCTTTCTTTCCTGCAATTCTGGGTTATGTAAACAAGTGTACTGCTTTTAATAAAAAGGCCAATTACTTGCATTACCTCTTTTTAAATTTATTTCTTAAAATTTCTTTTATATGATGGCATGTCGCTAAAACAACAGTTTTACAATCTTTTCGTGTACTAATTAAACAATACTTTAAGAATTTTTTGTTAAATTTGTAACATTGACTTGACTATATAGAGCAAGTTGTGCAATATTTGTTCAATTTGAGAAAACAATATCAAATACAAAGCCAAATCAAATAGCTTATATTTATTCAGTTGATTTTGATGTCAAACCATAATGACCTGAATTGTAATCAAAGATTAGGAGACATCATGTTTACAAAACTCGATAGGATATCACTCCATCAATTGTTTCCACAACCAATTTCTTTAGACGCACTAGCAGCAGCAAATATGATCTTGCTTTATGTCCTGGAACAGGAACAAACAGCAACAGATAATAACTTTTTAGTGACCGATGAAAAATCAAAATTCTGTCAATATTTACTACTTGTTTTTATAGGAATTTTACTATAATGGAAAGAAGTTGGCTAAATAAACATACCCAACCCCAGGGATTCAATTTCATCTTGGTGGAAGTAGTTGAATCCCCTTGTTTTCTCTTTATTGCTCAAGCTTGAGTTAATCTTCTCAACAGCAGCCATCAGATCCTGCAACTCAAAATCCCAAATAAGGCTGTTCAGATTCAAGGGGATAATACTAGTGTTCTGTTTTCACACACAAAGCAATTGTATTCCAACTAAAACCTAAATTTCTAAGAAATTATGCTAATTGCTAAAGAACTTAGAGCTGATGAAAATTCATGTTTTTTTTAGAGAAATTCATTGTTTTTACCCGGTTGAGCACAGAAGCCTGGCTATTTCTATTGTATGCTCAATGAGATGAAAGACAACCTATTAAATAAATAATATTTTAAGAAACATAGCAATAATTTTTAGTCTTAACAAATATCTACATGTAATTCAAGTTTGAAAAAGATTTTTGACAACTTAACATGAAGTTCTAATAACGCAAAGCCTTGAATCACAGAGAAGCATTTGAATAAATCGACAAGTGTGTTATGTATTTTTTAAATGTTAATCCAACAATATGGGAGCTTTAGCCTGTGGAACAAACATCTGACAAGGGGGTTCGCATATCATTAACATTTAGCCTAAATTAAGCCTCAGGGTTTCTTGAGTCATAATCAATTCAGAGCATAAGCCTTAGAAGAAGCTTTCTTAAACTCTGGTTGCCAAGACGACTTCCGGAACTTGCACATTAATGAACATGAATAGAACTATTCCATAAGTTTCGAAATTTCTTTTAAACATACCAAAGTTTATATGGCATCCACAAAGAAATATACCAGTCTCTTTGCACACAAAGGATGAGTTTCAGAGGTTTAAATTTGTGTTCAAGACAGATTTAAATATTACCATCTTATGTCTTCAAATGCAAACGGAAAAACCTTCTCTTTATCAACCCACAATCTATTTACAGGACCAATTTCTTTTGAAGCAACCGGAAAACATTCAATTCCATCTAAAATAAAAACATAAAGAACTTCATACCTCCCATGGAGCTAAGCTTTTCATGTAGGAAGGAATGCTTTCATAATCATCCTTCGATACCCTTACTATGGGACCAGAAAATTCAATTGACTCCCCATCATCTTCCAACTCCCCTATGTTTCACAATAAATGATAACTGATTATGACTCAGAGTTTCACTATCATCGAACTTCTTAAACAAATAGGTGCCTTCTACCTTCATTTGTAGCAGCAGGTTGAAAAAGAACTTTTCTACCATGCGGGTTGTTCTCATAACATCTAAAATTGAAATTAAAAAGTATGCATTAGGAAAATATTATGACAACCTTGAGCAACATAAGGAATTCTGAAAGCTTAAGTTAGGACTTACTTCGTTGGTTCTTGCAAACTCGGGTCATCAAGCTTATCATTAACTGTTGACAGAGAAAGATAGCATACTAATAAGCATCATTCTAGATAGTAAAAGCTAATTGTGTGATATCCAACAACAAATGCTTTGAAGTCACCGACCTTCAGATGCTAAAGTGGCAAGACAAACATCCGATATACCAAGATTCTTTAAACTCAATGATTCATCGAGTCTAAAAAAAATCAAGAAAAACAAAAGATTTTCAACTGGTATAATAAACTACATCAAAATGCATAGCAAATGCATGAAACCAGTTCAAAATTGTAAGACAAGGATACAGAGGGTCGTCTTCGAAGCTCTTCATGACTGAACGAGGGAGAGAGACTGGCGATGGCAAGTCCAATCCGTGCTTCAAGTCTGAGGCATAAGGAGTCGATAAGCTGGTACTTTCATCTTCATCATCCATCTCAAATTCTAAACACATTTACCCCGCAAAAACAAAAATCAATGACACTAACAGAAAGTAGACAGATTTAAAATACCCTCTGAATACCCACATGCCCCATTTGTGATTTTAACTGATTTGTTAAAGAATTACCAAAAAAAACTAGATAATTTAAGCATTTTCAATTGCTTGGTAATAATAATAAGAAAGCGATAAATGTAAAATCTTAAAAAAGTTGAAAGACAGAGAAAAAAAAAAAAAAAAAAAAACCCGGAATGTAATTGAAAGTCTTGAGATGATGCTGTAATTGAAGAAGATGGGTTTGATTGTTCTTGTAAACTTCATTACAATGTCCCAATAACTCTTCAAATGAGACAGTACCAAACGACATTGACTCCAACAAATTGAGATCGCTGCTAACGCTTGTTACACGCCGATTCAAGCATTGTATGAATGTGGATGATGCCGAGTCTGGATTTTGAAAAAACAAAACAAAATTAAGAAAAAATAATGGCAGTTGATTGAAAAAAAAAAAAAAAGAGTACCAAGAGGGATTCGGCGGCGCTGGAGGGATTGCTTGAGAGCATCGCAGGTGTTGTCGAGATGGTTGCAGAACCACCCTAAGCTACTACAAACATTCGAAATACTTTCATCCATTTCTCAATCACCCGCTACTCTTCTACTGATTCGGACTTGAGAGTAGAGATATCAAATTTCAAAAGTGAAAGGGCTAATCACTCCCGCATATTATTTTGAATTTCGAACACCCATCTATAATAAACTACTAATAATATGTAATAATTTTATATTTAATATTAGGTGCAACATACTGCCAATTGAGCGCCTGTAGCTCAGTGGATAGAGCGTCTGTTTCCTAAGCAGAAAGTCGTAGGTTCGACCCCTACCTGGCGCGTGCATAATTTGATATTTTTTCACTTATAATTTTTTATATTTTAAAATTTTATCCCATTTTTGTACAATTCTTCTTTATAATAATTGATTTTTTTATAATTTAATTTAAACTAATATTCTATTAAATAAATATATTTGTTTGATTCAAAAAATATTTTGAACTTCTCAAAGTTATACACCATCACATTAAAAATCTTTTAACTATTAATTAGTAGCAAGTAGCAACAATGATAGTGTTGATCCAAATTACAACATTGCAATCGAATAGGATCGGATTGAATCTTGCTATAGAACTGGAACAGGTCAGATTTAATTTCTTTGATCCAATGGAACAGAATCTTATCTGATAATGAATCCTGCAAAATCCAACGGATCGGATAATGAATCCTGCAAAATCCAACGGATCTAATTCACCGTACACCCCAAAATTTGATTACAATTTACATGAACTCTAAACTATCTACCTTTGCATAAATCAGGGAAAAGCAGTGTAAAGTTGACAATCTCGCGTACATGTCAGCAGCTCTCTGTTTCTCATGTATATATGTATTATTACTCTTTCACTCTATAGTTTTAATTTCATGTTAGTTCTCCTCTGAGTGCACCGGCAGCCCTTTCAATGGCTCTGGCAACCCTCCATATCTCATGCTGTATTAATGCCTGCCCATCTCTCCGGCTCAGTTTCGTTGATCGAGAAATAGCATCCGCTATTCCCGGAAAGAAACCCAGTTTGCTTTCATAGTCACCAGCAGGCCCATAAACCTACAAAGAATGGTGTGTAATTTAATTTGATGCCCAGTGAAATGACCAGCTATAAATAATAATACAATTTTTTTGTATCAAGGAAAGCACTTACAAGATGCTTGAACCACTGCCTTCCTTGAAGCCCATTTGAATCTAAGAAGCCTCTTTCAGCAAGCATTAGCCGATCATTCAACGCTCGCGTTTTCAGAACAGCGGTATCACCTGTCGTTTCTAGCTCTCTCAGTATCTGCTGCAGTCAAACACAAAGCAAGCCCCAAAAATTAGCTTTAAAAAATTGTAACTTTAAAGGCAGTTATGTGATGAAGGCATTAAACAGAAAATTTTAATTCTCTTTAGTCTTTACTAATTAATAAAATTCCAATAACTAAAAGCCAGATTCCACCTTTGCTTCATCCTCGGCTTCTTTAGCTGCAGCAGCAAGTTCTTGAATTGCTGTCGTTAAAGGATGTAAAGATATGCTACCATCCAACATCTTGCTCAAGATTTCTTCATGCTCCTGCCAAGTACGGACAAAGTTTATATTAATAAGTTCATAAAACCACAAAAGAAAAACAAAAATGATGGGTTTCGACAACTGTTTGAATTGATAAAGAAGGCATCCACTCCATCTTTGTTCAAAATTCACCGCCTTTTTCTTTATATTGTAAATATTATTTTATTTTATTTTATTCATAAATGAGTTCAATTCAAGTATTCAACTATCCATTTAAATTGGATAACCTTTTAGGAAGCTTACAACATGTCATCTAAATTTCTGCCATCAGTGGAGACTCAAAAGGCTTAACTAACCTTAAAGGAAGCACCGCCAGTAAAAGACCTTAAAATCCTAAAGAAAGATCATTGCTAGATGAAAATTACCGAAAATTAGGTCATCCTGATCAGCTAGATTTCAATCACCTGAATCCAAACACAGGTTTTCATTGATTTACTTTATCTACCAAACATTTAAATCAACTCAACCCAGCATAGACATTACTTCAATATCAATGAACTGCTTATATATTTCACAGGGAGAAAACGATGAAGAAAATCTTGAAGAACCAACACGAACACAAATATGAGAAGGTACAGCACACCTTTAACTGATCTGCATATGAAAGGTAATTGAAAGATAGAATAGAATCATCAGCCAGGTGAAGGACTAGAAGTCCCCAGATTCCTGCAACTGAATCAACAAAAAGAAAAACAGAAATGTAATGTTATCAGGACAAAGTAGCAGACTCTTTTATGGCCACAACACACGTGCATTAAAGAAAGAAAACTAACCAGCTACATGTCGCTGAAATGATGGATCGGCATGGTTTATCATCCACTCATACGAGTCAAAAGCAGTATGATAGACAGGAAAATCTGATCAACAGAGAAGATTCTTATATTACCAACTGTTTAGCCTCAGAAACATTAATTTAGTACTTGAATTAAATGGCAAGGTTTAAATTATCATAATGACTATGATAAAGAGTGATTCTACAAAAGCAAACAGTACAAATTGAGGAGATCTTAAAAGAAATCGTAAACAGAATAAAAACATAGGAAATCTTCAAAATTCTCTAGTCTCGTGCCAGAGGAGAGGGGGAGCTGAGGAGGGAGAGAACGGTTCAAATTTATGTTACACCCAAAAAAGTATGCCAACTTTCACTACATTACACAAAATTTAATTTCTTTCCAATATCAGCTCAGACTCAAATCTGAACAAAAAATCACCAATGAAGGATCTCTAGGGCATGAGAAGTGTACCTCTTCCATAGTACATATCAACAGAAGGGATCCCTGCATGTTGCAGAAAAGGAGCAAAATCTGAATCCACTCCACTGAGTCTTTGGATCTGCAGTCCAGAAACAGAGAAGAAAACCAAATTACCATCCCGGATAAGTTTCATATACCTAAGTAGACAATAATGAAATGTACAAGAGTTTGACTGCAAAAAAACCCTTGTGGAAAAAGGAAAAGACAAAAGACTGAAATTGTCGGATCATTCTCTGCTCTTTGTTTATCCTCAACTCTTACAACAGAGAATTAATCTGAAGTCATTGCAAAAAAAAAAAAAAATTGCATAAAATACAAACATAGATGTAGATATAATTACATCATGGGGGCCTTACATTGAGGAGTTCGTTAGTAGCAACCCACTGGTCGTATATAGTTGTACCCCTGGAGTCAGGATCCTTGACCTGAAAATGGTATAACTCTTAGTTGATCAGAAGGTTTAAATTAGTTCATGATAGAAGAGGCAGAACTTTGAAATTATGGTCAGTCCTACTCTCTTAACTTACCTTCTTTGTGACCTCAATAAGAAGATTATCTAGCTGAGGAGTTGCCCGGGCAAAGAATCCCGGCCCTTGAACTGCACAATCTACATTAAGATAGGCCACAGCTTTGGCTCCCAAATTTACAAGGTTTTGTTCAACCCACTCAGTGGATCCAACCTGAAGGGCAAGAGACCAGTATACAAATTTACTTAAGAGAGTTCAACAATTCTAATAGACCATTTTTTTTATTCAATGATTTCCAATAATCAATATATAATGGGCAAAACTGTTAAAAAAGCAAATACAGTAGCAGGGGAATGAATAGATGAATAATCCTGAAGGGTTTTGTAAGGCAGGCAACACTTTTTAGTATCCATATACTGATTTTAACGATAATGAGGTCCAACATCTCCTTCCACCTCCCCAGTAGACAATAAATATTTGTTCGTTACACACTACTGGAATAAACCAACCAATGAACTGTATCACAATTAGGATCAGTGAAGCAGCCATTCAACAGAAAGTAAAATAAAAAATTGTTAAAAGGCCTATCCCATTTACACTGAAATGATGGAAGTGATGTGCCCCAAAATGAAAAAAAGCTAAAGCAGGGATTAATTATAATATCCTACGTAACATTTGTTCTTTTCCCTGTATATGTAAAGATGCTGACATAATAGAAGTAATCTTCGTTTAAGTTGCTGTCTTAAACAAAGAACTGCTCACATGAAGTATCTACAAGAGATTTAATGCCTTTCCTTGATGCATTATGTGAACTTCAAGTACAACATTGCAGCCAGACATGGTAGTAAACATCCATGATAAATAAAGACTGAGTATTACCTACCATCCCGAATTCTTCTGCGTCCCAGCTGCCAAAAATAATTGTTCTTCGAGGGCTCCACCCCGAACGCATCAACAAAGCGTATCGCCGGGCAATGTCAAGTAGGGCTGCTGTCCCACTGTTGGGGTCAACAGCTCCATATGTCCATGCATCTCTATGGTTGCCAAGGATCACATAGCGGTCAGGCTCTTCTAGACCTTTTATAACAGCGAAAACATTCTGAATTGTTGCCACCTTTTTCTCCCCCTAGGAGAGCAGAGACAGAAACAATTTCAAATAAAGAAATATATAGGAGGAATTTTGATGCTTACCTATTTAATTGTCAATGTCCTTTAACCAAACACTTTTATACCAAAGGAGTATAGGAAAAACATAGAGAAATGCAGTGTAAACTAATAATAATAATAATAATAATAATAACAATAACAACACTTGTGAACAAAAGTAAACTAAAAACATAAGAAGAATATGATAGAAATGAAACAACTCTTAATCTGACCCTACACTCCCATCCTATAAACCTCTCCACCTTGTTGAATCCATCAGACAGCTATATACATACAAAAATAAGCATGTGGTGGGTGCCGGTCACTACGGCACAACAAGGCAACGTAAACTTACAACTTACTAAGAATTCTCTGTCTCCTATTATGTTTTAAAATGATGATTGCGAGGTAGTTAACAAAAAACTTAATGAAGAATGGGATCTTAACCATAATAATAATGGTTGCGTGTCATAAGATCCTATAACCTTCAAAATGGGCGATGCTTCATATGAGAGAAATACTGTCTCATCGTAAAACTGCGAATTACAGTCAGAATTTACTAGGGTTGTCCACATACTAGTCCAAATTGATAATTCTTGTCTACATGATAAAAAAATACTCCATTTTTCCAAACTCTTCAATCATCTACAAATCTTCTGTTTCCTCAGCATAATATTTAGTTATTTACAGCAAAGCTAATTAATTCTACAGCCTAAGAGAATCCATATTTGACTAGAAACCAATATTGATAAAACAGTGAACACCAAAGAGTAACTTTCCTACAATATTTGACCAAACCATGAATTAAAATCGAATCAAGGCAAGGTAAAGCAAAGCAACCAACCAACCTGGTAAGTCAAATTCACCATAGTCGGTCCCGGGCCGACCCTCAAACCATTGACCCAACCCGAATCATTCCAAAACTGGGGCACAAAACCACCCCCAAGAGACCCCAAAATGATCAGAGCATTCTCAAGAGACAAGGGCAAAGATGGAATTTTGGGAAATCTCTTCAAAACTTGACTGTCCTCCAAATCCAAGGTTTCTCCTCCTTCAACCCCAGCCCAACCCGGAGTAAGTGGGTCCCCAATACCTCTCATCACTGTTCCTCTCTCAACCCCACCACTACCATCTCTTAACCTATCCCCCTCGGTGTACAATAGCACACCAAGCGCACCCTTACTCTCTGCTACTGATATTACACCACCTCTCGATATGCTTTCACCTCTTCTTGCTAAAACTAAACACCCACTAACGTTTACCCCCATCACTTCCAGCGCACGATAGTCCTCTTCTCTCCCGTAGTTCACGAACACCACCTTAGCGTGCACCGACCCGGAAGGCGAGTAAGCGTGATAAGGCTGAACTACGTCTGAGGAGAAAACACCAGTATCCTTCTCGGTCAAAGACAGGTTTGTGACGGAACTGTTGCTGAAATGCACAAGGAGCGAAGCGTGCGCAGGATAAGACAAGAGGGTTTTGTACTTGACAGTGTGGGTGTCGAGGCTGAGGTTTTCGAAGTGGGACTTGACGTATTGGATTGTGTCCAAGGAAGGTTTTGTTCCAGCGAGGTGAGGATGCAGGGTGAGGTCGCGGAGGTAAGTGGAGATGGTGTTATTGGAGGATAAAGAGAGAAAGGTGTCGCGGAGTTTAGAGGTTGAAAATGGAGGAGATGTGGAGTTAGTGAGGTGGGGGTGGTGTAGGGTATAGAACCCCAGAATGCAGAGGACCAGAACGAAAACGAAGGTGACGAGAGGCGGTGGCGATTTTGATGGGGCGGCGGTGGCGGTGGCGGTTGTGAGTTTGGTGAAAGGTTGGGCCATTTGTGGAGGAAGAAACAGTGAGAGAGAGAAAGAGAGAGAAAGGTAGGGTTGGATGTTTTCGAGAAGTTACAAAAATAGTTGAGCTAGTGGCAACAGAGGCAGAGCAGAGGGTGGCGACTGGACTGAGAACTCTAAAAAGTTTCAGTGGGAGACTTAATTCTCTTCTTAATTATTAATACTTTTACAAGTTGTCAAAATAAAAAAATATTTATATTTAAATATTACATAAATTCTGAGTTATTTGGGATAGAACTATTGAAGGATTCAAGAGATTATACCAACGGACCATTTTATGTTGTATTTATATATATGAAAATTGTGATTTGTGGGCATCATCCATTACGTTTGTATATATGAATCGAACTGAGTATCGTATGTTAATCATTAATGCATATCACTATTCACTATATCGTAATCAAATGTATAAATTAAAATATATATATAAAAAAAAAAAAAGCAAGTTATTGGGATATGATTCATGCATGAAGACCTGGCCCACTAAATTTATGTGTAAAGAAAGTAATGGAAAATCCGAAAATGTTAATGAAATATTTAGTAATCCCAACTTACAAAAGTAATGGCCACCGGGTATAGTTCAACCTGGAGATAGATGAGTTTAGAGTTTAGGCATATGATTCTTAAATCAGTGATTCTAATTTTTTTTTTTTTTGTATCGAGGAATCTGGATTTTGTCCGGGCATATATCCGTCTGTCTTCCTTCAACTATATGACACTCGCCTGACCTGTATGTTGGGAGCCTGACCCCCAACTGCGTGGCCTGATTTGACCTGTATATTGGACGCGGAGTAAGACAGGTAAGAATACAAGAGTTTGAAAGCAGGACTATTATCAAAGTCGTCAATTTTTGTTACTTAAATGCTTCCGTTTCACACACTCACCCACATATTTTATTTTATTTTTCTTTTCTTTTTTATATATGTAATACATTATTTTTAAGTATCACAAATACATTCATTTTGGTCCTTAAGAGATCATATTATATTATCCTTTTTAAAACCATTAAAAAATTAAAATTTAAAATGAAGTGCAAATTGCAATAACATAGCTTAACATTTTGTCATATCACACATATTAAATTAATCTATTAATTACAAAAATATTCCTTAAACGGCATTGACTATTATCACTAATGGTGCTCTTAATGCCTCAACGGTTATTTGGTCTTTTGTTGAATTGTTGGTAAAAAACAAATAAATGAAAATGAATTTAAAAAAAAAAAAATCATAACCTTCTACGTATGTCACTTTCTCACAAAATTTAAAAATAATTGTAAACATAAATAAATAAAAAGGAAAATATGAAGCCACCAATGAGATCTGATTGGATCTCTTCCATTTGATGCAGAAAATCATTAACTCAAATATCACCATTTTCTCTTCTTTTTCTTCTTCTTTTTCCTCTATCTTCAAATTTATTATTATATATTATTAATTTTAATGGTAATAAATAAAGGATAAAATTATTGACTACATTTTAAACAATCGCAGGTGTGTTTGGCACTGAAATGGGACAGGACAGGGTGGGACGGGATAGTTGTTCCGTATTGTATTTGGAATGTCTGGGACAGAATTGTTAATTGTACAGTTATACGTTTGGTATGGCTGAGACATGACGGGACAAGAGGTTTAAATGACCAAAGTACCCCTGATACTAGTCCGGTGGCAGGTACCCCTGGGTGCCTCTCTAGCGTTTTTAGAGTTTTCCCCACAAAGGCGGCATAACCACGACCTAAACAGGGTACTAACATTTCAACCATCTAGAGACAGACATGGACCTTAAGCCTAAAAATCTCATCTTCTGATGTGCAGGATCCTCTACTAGAGGCAAGCACAGAGCATACTGAGATCATTACAGACTATTACTTATATGATAGACAGGCATTCGAAGGAAGAAGAAGAAGTAATTAGAAAGACATGAGAATTATAACACAAATGAGATATTTATTGATACTAGCTTCAGATTGTAAGATCTGTAATGCTCTGTCATAAATAGGCAAAGGCTTGTGTTTGATAGGATGTAAACCTATCCAAGGATTGTCTGGGTCATCAGGCTTGCGAGGTTTATGCAAGGGTTTGCAAGACTTTGAGGAGCCTTTTAAACGTTTTCTGCATGTACAATCAGCATCACACATATTGGGATCAACATCCCAGATGAAGTGACCATTGATCTTGTCAGTGTAGATCGGAGATCCATCAGCTTCAAAACTGTGGATAGGAATGTCATCTTCAGTGGTGACTGGCTTGATCATAAAAGCTTGGAAGATCAGAGGAGTATCCGAACTAGAAGGAGCCTTAGAACCGGTGAGGGGTTCATAGACTGTTTTGATGGAACCATCTGATTGGTGGACATATTTTGTGTCTGTAGCGACAACAGGGGCAACATTCTCGAATGCTTTTTCATAATTTGTGATCCATTCGAGAGGCATGATTTCTGTAAGCTTTTCTCTAGGCAACTGTTTTGGAATTTGAAGGATGGTAGGAACTTCATCTTCTCTTTCTGCTTTGATGAAGATTATGTCACCATTATGACCAGGAAGTGGGAGGTCAAGGGCATGATCCTGAAGTCTATAAGCAAGTTGGTGATGGAGGGTAGCCATGTAGGAATTTGGCTACATGGAAGCTCCAAGGATCTGGATCTGAACTTTCAGGCAGTTGTGGAGATTCTAGTCTCTTAAAGGAATGTTGAAATTGGGATAGTAAGTGAGAGATATACTTCCAGCATGAAGGGTAGAAAGGCAAGTGCCAACGACAGCTTGTTCATACTGAGTATAGATGGTGTTGAGCAAGGCCAGTCTAGCTGTGACAGGTAAGCCTTTTCGGCCATGTAGTGAGAGAATGATACGGACAACACCTATATGGAGATGGGAGTAACCAGGAAAAGAGTTAGACTATTACAAGTATTGTAGATTGGTATAGAAGGAAGAAATTTCTCAGAAATGGCAAACACTACCTCTACTCCCTCTACTGCTACTTTAGTTCCTAATAGATTATCTTCTTCCTTGTCTTTACCTCCTCCTACTATCCAAAGAACTCATTCCAATAGAATCCAAGATTTAGTAGAATACACTCATATCCCTGCCTCTACCCAAATAAATGAAACTTCTCTCCCTCTGCTTAACCCGTACAACATCTTCAAAAGAAACAAATCCCTTGCTACTCGGATGGTTCGTCTTGTCCAAGCAAGACCTCCTCCTATCAAGGAATACATCCAGTCCACGGGTCTAGACAAGTGCTTAATTCCAGCCTCACCTAGTGAACAATATGTTGATCTTGCCATTGATAAGAAAATGGTAGATCAATGGATCAGAGAAGGTTACTCCCATCTCCACATAGGTGCTGTCCGTATCATTCTCTCACTACATGGCCGAAAAGGCTTACCTGTCACAGCCAGACTAGCCTTGCTCAACACCATCTATACTCAGTATGAACAAGCTGTCGTTGGCACTTGCCTTTCTACCCTTCATGCTGGAAGTATATCTCTCACTTACTATCCCAATTTCAGCATTCCTTTGAGAGACCAGAATCTCCACAACTGCCTGAAAGTTCAGATCCAGATCCTTGGAGCTTCCATGCAGCCAAATTCCTACATGGCTACCCTCCATCACCAACTTGCTTACAGACTTCAGGATTATGCCCTTGACCTCCCACTTCCTAGTCATAATGGTGACACAATCTTCATCAAAGCAGAAAGAGAAGATGAAGTTCCTACCATCCTTCAAAATCCAAAACAGTTGCCCAGAGAAAAACTTACAGAAATCATGCCTCTCGAATGGATCACAAATTATGAAAAGGCATTCGAGAATGTTGCCCCTGTTGTCGCTACAGACACAAAATATGTCCACCAATCAAATGGTTCCATCAAAACAATCTATGAACCCCTCACCGGTTCTAAGGCTCCTTCTAGTTCGGATACTCCTCCGATCTTCCAGGCTCTTATGATCAAGCCAGTCACCACTGAAGATGACATTCCTATCCACAGTTTTGAAGCTGATGCATCTCCGATCTACACCGACAAGATCCATGGTCACTTCATCTGGGATGTTGATCCCAATATGTGTGATGCTGATTGTACATGCAGAAAACGTTTAAAAGGCTCTTCAAAGTCTTGCAAACCCTCGCATAAACCTCGCAAGCCTGATGACCTAGATAGTCCTTGGATAGGTTTACATCCTATCAAACACAAGCCTTTGCCTATTTATGACAGAGCATTACAAATCTTACAATCTGAAGATCTTTTACCTCCACAGCCTGTACTGGCGGTCCCTAACTTACCTCCACCAGTCCCTTGTTACATGACTTCGGATTATGATTATGATTTTCCTCCACTTAAACCTTCTTCAAATCCAGAAAAAACTCGTTTCTCTAAACCTTTTGTCCAAACCACCGAAGTCATAAATCTCAACTCTATTGATCAGAAGATTGACCGTGTTACACGACATGTTTCTCAACATGATCATCATCTCTAAACTCTTGATGCCACTTTTAGAGATATGGCCTTTGATCTCCAGTCCAGAATTGCAAAGCTACATTCTGATCTTCATAGATATATTGATCATGGGTACTCTGGCCCAGATTTTGATACAAAAGAACGAGAAATCAAGCAACTTAAAGAATAGCTCGAGCAGATGAACATAGATCAATCTTCCAGACCGAAACCTTATTCTCATTCACAATCACTGTTCTTCCCTATGTCTCCTACTCATTCGCCTCCATCCAAACCTGACGATTTTTCTAGACATTTTAGATCCACTGGTGAACTATTCCGAAAATATCCCATACTCTCTTCTCCACCAGAGAATCCGAAGAAAAGGTCACCTTCTAAGCGGAAAGACAAGCAAGCTGCTTCCAGTTCATATAACCCAGTTCTGTTTGCCTCTAAAACATTTTCCTCCTCACCCAAGTCTGATGTGGCGTCCTTTTCTGAAAACGTCTCCTCTCAGTCTTCACAAACATCCTGTCACTCATCCTGGTTGAATACTGCAGCCTCCTCTCCTTATAATCATGCAGACCTTACCCAAGTTTTTATGGCATCTCGCACAGACCCTCAGCCTTCGGCACGGACCTATGAGTCTCCTGATGAAACCGCCTCCACTGGTCCCACTCCTTATGTCGAAGAACCACCAAAACCTGTTCCTGGTCATCCTCCTGCCATACCAATTAATGGCCCTTGGTTTAATCTTGACGACTCTTCTCCTGGTTCCTAAAGAAAACGGGTTTCAGAGATGAGCGCATGGCTTGATTTACAATTGGCGAAATCTGAACAGAACCTTAAAACAATTTTACGAGAATTCGTCTCACGATTCACTGGTTCTCTCAGAGATTGGTACCAAGCTCTCGGAGAATACAGAAAACTCCAATTTGTTCGAGTTCCCTTCGCCTCACAAGCCATGGGATATATTTTCAGAGAATTTCTTGGTGACCCTAATCATTTCTACAAACAGGCTAGACAGGAATTCTTTGACATGCGTTGCTGCTCTCTCAGAAGAAAAGACATTGAATTCCATTACAAACGGATGTCTCAGTGGTATCACACTCTTGGTGGTATCAATGATCATAGTCTTAAACAAGTCTATGTCAACTCCCTTCCCGACGAACTCCAAGATGAGATACAAAGAAAAATAGACACCTCAGGACGTTCTCTCAATGACACATCCTTAGGTGAACTCCACATGTATGCTCTGAGTTCCCTTGATAAACTCTGTGCCACTCAAAGATTCTTCTCTAAGATGCTCACAGAAGGCAAGAAACTACAGTCCCAATGTAAACAACCTTCTCTTCAAATCAAGTGCAAATCCTTAGGCTCTTGCACCTGTAAGACTAAGAAGAAGAATCATTTCAAACACTTCAAGAATAAAAAAGGCAATTCAAAGAGATTCAAGTTCTTCAGAAAGAAAGCAAAACGAGGATGGAATAAATCCCAACGATGCTACATCTGAGTCAAACCAGGACACTTTGCCAAGAAATGTCCCAACAAGAAAGCCAAATCCGCCAGGTTAATTCAGCAGTTAAAAGATATTGTTGATGAAGTTCCATCCAATGCAGACATTGAATCAATCTTCTCTGAACAAGATAGTGCGGATCACACAACTACCTTTGTTCTCCAAGAAGACCTTTCTGACTCAGAATATTCTGGCTCCTCCGACTACAGTTCTATTCCAGAATCCTATCAGGCTACTCAGCTCATTTCTCATTCAGGTCCTCAAGCTCCAGTTCGGATTCTGCCTGACAAATACTCCAAACCAATTGATATCATCGCTTATTTTGACACAGGTTCTCACACCACAATGATGAACCCAAAGGTCCTTCCTCTAGAATTTTGGAAACCCCATATTCGGCACTTCAGAGCCGCTGATGGAAGAGTTTTTTCTACTACTCTCCTTTCCAGAAAAAAGATTGGCATTAAGTTCTTCCCTTCCTTCACTCTTTGGGTTCAAGTCATCGACACTCCTCTTCCAGATAAAGACATTCTCCTCGGCCGGGATGTTTTCTGTCAAAGTAAATCCCTTCGAATTCTCCCTACCGGGATTCGATATAAAAAGGATTTCAAAGTCTTTTCTGATGTTCCAAAGATCTTCCCACTCTCTGAAATTCAATCCCCCTTTGAACTAATTCAGACGAAATTGCTTCGACTTTGTGCTGACAGTCATGCCACTTTCTCTCACCCTTCTCCTTTGTGGAAGAACCCTGATTTCTTTATTAAACTCCCTTTTAAGCTTAATGAAGATACTAATCCTACAAAGGCCACCCACTCAGGCATGTCACCCTTAGACCTTCAACTAGCCAATAAAGAATGCAATGAACTTCTACGTCAGGGTCTGATCGAACACACTTCTTCCCCTTAGGCGTGCCAAGCCTTTTATGTTGAAAAACGCTCCGAATTGCTCAGAGGGAAAAAGAGACTAGTTGTTGATTACAAACCTCTCAACCTTTTCCTCAGAGATGACAATTTTCATGTTCCTAGACCAACTGTCTTATTCTCTCAGCTCCCTGGAGCCACGATCTTCTCAAAATTTGATCTCAAATGTGCCTTCTGGCAACTTGGCATCCATCTAGATGAAAGGTACAAAACTGCATTCTGTCTCCCCAATGCACAATACCAATGGACCGTTCTACCTTTTGGTTTGAAAACTGCTCCATCCCTTTTCCAAAAGGTTGTTATTAGAATTTTCCATCCTCTTTTACACTCAGCCCTCATATACATTGATGACATCCTCCCGTTCTCTCCAGATGTTACCTCTCACAATATGCTTCTCCAACAGTTTTATGACATTGTTCACCACTACGGTATCATGCTCTCCGAAAAGAAAAGCATAGTTGAAAAACCCGAAATTGAATTTCTTAGAATGAACATCTCTAACGGACAATACCGCCCTGGTCCTCATTTGGCTGTCCAATTGTTAGATTTCCCTGATTCTGATCTCAATGTAAAACAAGTCCAACAATTTCTTGGAATCGTCAATTATGTCAGAGATTTTATTCCATATGTCAGTCGTTACACCTCCGTTCTCTCCACGCTCCTCAAGAAGCATCCTCCTCCCTAGAGTTCCACCCATACTGAGGCCGTCATCAAATTGAAGGAGATCTCTCAATCTCCTCCTACCCTCACCATCCCTTCTTCTGGCCAACTTATCCTCCAAATAGATGCCAACAATATTTTCTGGGGTGCTGTTCTCATCGAAGACCGAGACGGTCAAAGGAAATACTGTGGTCATACCAGTGGTAAATTCAAAGAGGCCTAACAACATTATCACACTATTTATAAAGAGATTCTTGCAGTTAAATACGGAATCCAAAAGTTGGATTTTCATCTCAGGATAAGAAACTTTATTGTCGAAATGGACAACTCATCATTCCCAAAAATACTCGATTTTCACAATAAGATTCCTCCCAATCCTCTCCTTTTGAGACTCAAAGATTGGTTTGCTCGGTATGGCTTCACTGTACGCCACGTGAAAGGCCATCATAACATAATTGCTGATATGCTCTCCAGGCCTCCACTCTCCCATCTCATCACTCCCGCAGGTCACTATCCTCTCATATTCATGGCCTCCCCTACAGGTCCCTCCTCATCCTCTTCCGACCTCACAGACCCGTCACAACTAATGTTCCCTCCGGAACTCTTGGCTATACTTCCACCTAACCATCAACCTTCTCTAGCCCAGATCCAGAATTTTGCTACAACTCATCTCCCCATGTACTTATCCCAGATCAAAGGTCAAGGTTGTCGTCATCCTTCCAGACCCTTCCTCGATCCATTCATGATGCCACCATTCTACTATTTTTCCCCTCAGCTTTTATGGTTCCTCTGGTGTTTGTCAGTTCTACATCACCATGCCTTTGTATTTCCTCTACAGACTTTATATGGATATCTCTATGATCTCTCTCACCAGAATTCTCTGTTATGGACCTTCCTACAATGGTTCTTTCCTCTGAAAAATTGGAAAAAGGATCTCACTGAACTTATGGGATGATATATTCTTTGGACACTTGACCCCGAGTCAGCCTCCTCTGTTTCCTGCATTTGGATCCTCCATAGACCATACCGGTACAATCCCCACACTAACCTTCTACGGACAGTCAACACCAGCTATGAATGGCACACCACTTATGATTATCCAAGGATATACCCCAAAAATCTCCAAATCTCACTGCTTAATTTTCTTTGTGATGTTAATAACGTCTCCACTGACGAAGTTTTCATCATCCCTGATATCCCTAGAGATCCCACTCAGAGCTGGAACCCTTTTCAAGATTCATACATGATTGACTCTCAGGACCCCTTTGATTTTGCTTAGCCCTACTCCATCTATGGAGCCCAAGACTCGGATGATGAATATCATGCCACTTGTAATCTGTCTAGTCCATGACTAAAGCTCGTGTGGCCCCCAGCTGCCCGTAATTGAAGCTCGTGATCTTATCAGCTTCCTGTGTTTTTCTATGCTTTAATTATTGTGCTTTAATTATTGTAGGCCGATGGCCCCCCTAGTTTGCTTTTATTTTCTATCTGCCACGTTGTTGGTTTTTCCTATTTATTGTCTTGGATGTATCCTGTCTCTCCCTCTATATAAGGAGGGTTCGTCCCTTGTAAAAATCAGAAGCTAGTATCAATAAATATCTCCTTTGTGTTATAATTCTCATGTCTTTCTAATTACTTCTTCTTCTTCCTTCGAATGCCTGTCTATCATATAAGTAATACTCTGTAATGATCTCAATATGCTCTGTGCTTGCCTCTAGTAGAGGATCCTGCACATCAGAAGATGAGATTTTTAAGCTTAAGGTCCATGTCTATCTCTAGATGGTTGAAATATTAGTACTCTGTTTAGGCCGTGGTTATGCCGCCTTTGTGGGGAAAACTCTAAAAACGCTAGAGAGGCACCCAGGGGTACCTGCCACCAGTCAGAGTTTTCCCCACAAAGGCTGCCTAAACTGGGTACTAACATTTCAACCATCTAGAGACAGACAGGGACCTTAAGCCTAAAAATCTCATCTTCTGATGTGCAAGATCCTCTACTAGAGGCAAGCACATAGCATACTGAGATCATTACAGACTATTACTTATATGATAGACAAGCATTCGAAGGAAGAAGAAGAAGTAATTATAAAGACATGAGAATTATAACACAAAGGAGATATTTATTGATACTAGCTTCTGATTTTTACAAGGGACGAACCCTCCTTATATAGAGGTAAAGACAGGATACATCCAAGACAATAAACAGGAAAAACCAACAACGTGGCAGACAGAAAATAAAAGCAAACTAGGGGGGCCATCGGCCTACAATAATTAAAGCACAATAATTAAAGCATAGAAAAACACATGAAGCTGATAAGATCACGAGCTTCAATTACGGGCAGCTGGGGGCCACACGAGCTTTAGTCATGGACTAGACAGATTACAAGTGGCATGATATTCATCATCCGAGTCTTGGGCTCCATAGATGGAGCAGGGCCAAGCAAAATCAAAGGGGTCCTGAGAGTCAATCATGTAGGAATCTTGAAAAGGGTTCCAGCTCTGAGTGGGATCTCTAGGGATATCAGAGAGGATGAAAACTTCGTCAGTGGAGACGTTATTAACATCACAAAGAAAATTAAGCAGTGAGATTTGGAGATTTTTGGGGTACATCCTTGGATAATTATAAGTGGTGTGCCATTCATAGCTGGTGTTGACTATCCATAGAAGGTTAGTGTGGGGATTGTACCGGTATGGTCTATGGAGGATCCAAATGTAGGAAACAGAGGAGGCTGACTCGGGGTCAAGTTTCCAAAGATTATATCGTCCCATAAGTTCAGTGAGATCCTTTTTCCAATTTTTCAGAGGTGAGAACCATTGTAGGAAAGTCCATAACAGAGAATTCTGGTGAGAGGGATCATGAAGATATCCATATAAAGTCTGTAGAGGAAATACAAAGGCATGGTGATGTAGAACTGACAAACACCAGAGGAACCATAAAAGCTGAGGGGAAAAATAATAGAATGGTGGCATCAGGAATGGATCGAGGAAAGGTCTGGAAGGATGACGACAACCTTGACCTTTGATCTAGGATAAGTACATGGAGAGATGAGTTGTAGCAAAATTCTGGATCTGGGCTAGAGAAGGTTGATGGTTAGGTGGAAGTATAGCCAAGAGTTCCGGAGGGAACATTAGTTGTGACGGGTCTGTGAGGTCGGAAGAGGATGAGGATGGACCTATATGGGAGGCCATGAATATAAGAGGATAGTGACCTGTGGGAGTGATGAGATGGGAGAGTGGAGGCCTGGAGAGCATATCAGCAATTATGTTATGATGGCCTTTCACGTGGCGTATAATGAAGTCATACCGAGTAAACCAATCTTTGAGTCTCAAAAGGAGAGGATTGGGAGGAATCTTATTGCGAAAATCGAGTATCTTTAGGAATGATGAGTTGTCCATTTCGATAATAAAGTTTTTTGTCCTGAGGTGAAAATCCAACTTTTGGATTCCGTATTTAACTGCAAGAATCTCTTTATAGATAGTGTGATAATGTTGTTGGGCCTCTTTGAATTTACCACTGGCATGACCACAGTATCTCCTTTGACCGTCTCGGTTTTCGATGAGAACAGCACCCCAGAAAATATCGATGGCATCTGTTTGGAGGATAAGCTGGCCAGAAGAAGGGATGGTGAGGGCATGAGGAGATTGAGAGATCTCCTTCAATTTGATGACGGCCTCAGTATGGGTGGAACTCCAAGGAGGAGGATGCTTCTTGAGGAGCATGGAGAGAACGGAGATGTAACGACTGACATGTGGAATAAAATCTCTGACATAATTGACGATTCCAAGAAATTGTTGGACTTGTTTTACACTGAGATCAGAATCAGGGAAATCTAACAATCGGACAGCCAAATGAGGACCAGGGCGGTATTATCCGTTAGAGATGTTCATTCCAAGAAATTCAATTTTAGGTTTTCTAACTATGCTTTTCTTTTTGGAGAGAATGATACCGTAATGGTGAACAATGTCATGAAACTGTTGGAGAAGCATATTGTGAGAGGTAACATCTGGAGAGAACAGGAGGATGTCATCAATGTATATGAGGGCTGAGTGTAAGAGAGGATGGAAAATTCTAGTAACAGCCTTTTGGAAAAAGGATGGAGCAGTTATCAAACCAAAAGGTAGAACGGTCCATTGGTATTGTGCATTGGGGAGACAGAATGCAGTTTTGTACCTTTCATCTGGATGGATGCCAAGTTGCCAGAAAGCATCTTTGAGATCAAATTTTGAGAAGATCGTGGCTCC
Source organism: Acer yangbiense (assembly GCA_008009225.1). Taxonomy (NCBI): domain Eukaryota; kingdom Viridiplantae; phylum Streptophyta; class Magnoliopsida; order Sapindales; family Sapindaceae; genus Acer; species Acer yangbiense. The sequence continues at coordinate 32,612,238 of CM017767.1, forward strand.
AGGGAGCTGAGAGAATAAGACAGTTGGTCTAGGAACATGAAACTTGTCATCTCTAAGGAAAAGGTTGAGAGGTTTGTAATCAACAACTAGTCTCTTTTTCCCTCTGAGCAATTCGGAGCGTTTTTGAACATAAAAGGCTTGGCACGCCCAAGGGGAAGAAGTGTGTTCGATCAGACCCTGACGTAGAAGTTCATTGCATTCTTTATTGGCTAGTTGAAGGTCTAAGGGTGACATGCCTGAGTGGGTGGCCTTTGTAGGATTAGTATCTTCATTAAGCTTAAAAGGGAGTTTAATAAAGAAATCAGGGTTCTTCCACAAAGGAGAAGGGTAAGAGAAAGTGGCATGACTGTCAGCACAAAGTCGGAGCAATTTCGTCTGAATTAGTTCAAAGGGGGATTGAATTTCAGAGAGCGGGAAGATCTTTGGAACATCATAAAAGGCTTTGAAATCCTTTTTATATCGAATCCCGGTAGGGAGAATTCGGAGGGATTTACTTTGATGGAAAACATCACAGCCGAGAAGAATGTCTTTATCTGGAAGAGGAGTGCCGATGACTTGAACCCAAAGAGTGAAGGAAGGGAAGAACTTAATGCCAATCTTTTTTTCTGGAAAGGAGAGTAGTAGAAAAAACTCTTCCATCAGCGGCTCTGAAGTGCCAAATATGGGGTTTCCAAAATTCTAGGGGAAGGACCTTTGGGTTCATCATTGTGGTGTGAGAACCTGTGTCAAAATAAGCGATGGCATCAACTGGTTTGAAGTATTTATCAGGCAGAATCCGAACTAGAGCTTGAGGACCTGAATGAGAAATGAGCTGAGTAGCCTGATAGGATTCTAGAATATAGCTGTAGTCGGAGGAGCCAGAATATTCTGAGTTAGAAAGGTCTTCTTTGAGAACAAAGGTAGTGGTGTGATCCGCATTATCTTGTTCAAAAAAGATTGATTCAATGTCTGCATCGGACGGAACTTCATCAGCAATATCTTTTAACTGCTGAACTAACGTGGCGGATTTGGCTTTCTTGTTAGGACATTTCTTCGCAAAGTGTCCTGGTTTGCCACAGATGTAGCATCATTGGGATTTATTCCATCCTCGTTTTGCTTTCTTTCTGAAGAACTTGAATCTCTTTGAACTGCCTTTTTTATTCTTGAAGTGTTTGAAATGATTCTTCTTCTTAGTCTTGCAGGTGCAGGAGCCTAAGGATTTGCACTTGATTTGAAGAGAAGGTTGTTTACATTGGGACTGCAGTTTCTTGCCTTCTGTGAGCATCTTGGAGAAGAATCTTTGAGTGGCACAGAGTTTATCAAGGGAGCTCAGAGCATACATGTGGAGTTCACCTAAGGATGTGTCATTGAGAGAACGTTCTGAGGTGTCTATTTTTCTTTGTATCTCATCTTGGAGTTCGTCGGGAAGGGAGTTGACATAGACTTGTTTAAGACTATGATCATTGATACCACCAAGAGTGTGATACCGCTGAGACATCCGTTTGTAATGGAATTCAATGTCTTTTCTTCTGAGAGAGTAGCAACGCATGTCAAAGAATTCCTGTCTAGCCTGTTTGTAGAAATGATCAGGATCACCAAGAAATTCTCTTAAAATATATCCCATGGCTTGTGAGGCGAAGAGAACTCGAACAAATTGGAGTTGTCTGTATTCTCTGAGAGCTTGGTACCAATCTCTGAGAGAACCAGTGAATCGTGAGACGAATTCTCGTAAAATTGTTCCAAGGTTCTATTCAGATTTCGCCAATTGCAAATCAAGCCATGCGCTCATCTCTGAAACCCGTTTTCTTTAGGAACCAGGAGAAGAGTAGTCAAGATTAAACCAAGGGCCATTAATTGGTCTGGCAGGAGGATGACCGGGAACAGGTTTTGGTGGTTCTTCGACATAAGTAGTGGGACCAGTGGAGGTGGTTTCATCAGGAGACTCATAGGTCCGTGCCGAAGGCTGAGGGTCTGTACGAGATGCCATAAAAACTTGGGTAAGGTCTGCATAATTATAAGGAGAGGAGGCTGCAGTATTCAACCAGGATGAGTGACAGGATGTTTGTGAAGACTGAGAGGAGACGTTTTCAGAAAAGGACGCCACATCAGACTTGGGTGAGGAGGAAAATGTTTTAGAGGCAAACAGAACTGGGTTATATGAACTGGAAGCAGCTTGCTTGTCTTTCCGCTTAGAAGGGGACCTTTTTTTCGGATTCTCTGGTGGAGAAGAGAGTATGGGATATTTTCGGAATAGTTCACCAGTGGATCTAAAATGTCTAGAAAAATCGTCAGGTTTGGATGGAGGCGAATGAGTAGGAGACATAGGGAAGAACAGTGATTGTGAATGAGAATGAGAATAATGTTTCGGTCTGGAAGATTAATCTCTGTTCATCTGCTCGAGCTGTTCTTTAAGTTGCTTGATTTCTCGTTCTTTTGTATCAAAATTTGGGCTAGAGTACCCATGATCAATATATCTATGAAGATCAGAATGTAGCTTTGCATTTCTGGACTGGAGATCAAAGGCCATGTCTCTAAAAGTGGCATCAAGAGTTTAGAGATGATGATCATGTTGAGAAACAGGTCGTGTAACACCTTCAATCTTCTGATCAATAGAGTTGAGATTTAGGACTTCGGTGGTTTGGACAAAAGGTTTAGAGAAACGAGTTTTTTCTGGATTTGAAGAAGGTTCAAGTGGAGGAAAATCACAATCATAATCCAAAGTCATGTAACAAGGGACTGGTGGAGGTAAGTTAGGGACCGCCAGTACAGGCTGTGGAGGTAAAAGACCTTCAAATTGTAAGATCTGTAATGCTCTGTCATAAATAGGCAAAGACTTGTGTTTGATAGGATGTAAACCTATCCAAGGACTGTCTGGGTCATCAGGCTTGCGAGGTTTATGAGAGGGTTTGCAAGACTTTGAGGAGCCTTTTAAACGTTTTCTGCATGTACAATCAGCATCACACATATTGGGATCAACATCCCAGATGAAGTGACCATTGATCTTGTCGGTGTAGATCGGAGATCCATCAGCTTCAAAAATGTGGATAGGAATGTCATCTTCAGTGGTGACTGGCTTGATCATAAGAGCCTTGAAGATCGGAGGAGTATCCGAAATGGAAGGAGCCTTAGAACCGGTGAGGGGTTCATAGATTGTTTTGATGGAACCATCTGATTAGTGGACATATTTTGTGTCTGTAGCGACAACAGGGGCAACATTCTCGAATGCCTTTTCATAATTTGTGATCCATTCGAGAGGCATGATTTCTGTAAGCTTTTCTCTGGGCAACTGTTTTGGAATTTGAAGGATGGTAGGAATTTCATCTTCTTTTTCTGCTTTGATGAAGATTGTGTCACCATTATGACCAGGAAGTGGGAGGTCAAGGGCATGATCCTGAAGTCTGTAAGCAAGTTGGTGATGGAGGGTAGCCATGTAGGAATTTGGCTGCATGGAAGCTCCAAGGATCTGGATCTGAACTTTCAGGCAGTTGTGGAGATTCTGGTCTCTCAAAGGAATGTTAAAATTGGGATAGTAAGTAAGAGATATACTTCCAGCATGAATGGTAGAAAGGCAAGTGCCAACGACAGCTTGTTCATACTAAGTATAGATGGTGTTGAGCAAGGCCAGTCTGGCTGTGACAGGTAAGCCTTTTCGGCCATGTAGTGAGAGAATGATACGGACAACACCTATGTGGAGATGGGAGTAACCTTTTTTGATCCATTGTTCTATCATTTTCTGATCAATGGCCAGATCAACATATTGTTCACTAGGTGAGGCCGGAATTAAGCATTTGTCTAGACCCGTGGACTGGATGTATTCCTTGATAGGAGGAGGTCTTGTTTGGACAAGACGAACCATCCTAGTAGCAAGGGATTTGTTTCTTTTGAAGATGTTGTACGGGTTAAGCAGAGGGAGAGAAGTTTCATTTATTTGGGCAGAGGCAGGGATATGAGTGTATTCTACTAAATCTTGGATTCTATTGGAATGGGTTCTTTGGATAGTAGGAGGAGGTAAAGACAAGGAAGAAGATAATCTATTAGGAACTAAAGTAGCAGCAGAGGGAGTAGAGGTAGTGTTTGCCATTTCTGAGAAATTTCTTCCTTCTATACCAACCTACGATACTTGTAATAGTCTAACTCTTTTCCTGGACTCTAGGTAATCGAGACAGGCTCTAACTCGTTTTCTACATGTACAATCAGCATCACACATATTGGGATCAACATCCTAGATGAAGTGACCATTGATCTTGTCGGTGTAGATCGGAGATCCATCAGCTTCAAAACTATGGATAGGAATGTCATCTTCAGTGGTGACTGGCTTGATCATAAGAGCCTGGAAGATCGGAGGAGTATCCAAACTGGAATGAGCCTTAGAACCGGTGAAGGGTTCATAGATTGTTTTGATGGAACCATCTGATTGGTGGACATATTTTGTGTCTGTAGCGACAACAGGGGCAACATTTTCGAATGCCTTTTCATAATTTGTGATCCATTCGAGAGGCATGATTTCTGTAAGCTTTTCTCTGGGCAACTGTTTTGGAATTTGAAGGATGGTAGGAACTTCATCTTCTCTTTCTGCTTTGATGAAGATTGTGTCACCATTATGACCAGGAAGTGGGAGGTCAAGGGCATGATCCTGAAGTCTGTAAGCAAGTTGGTGATGGAGGGTAGCCATGTAGGAATTTGGCTACATGGAAACTCCAAGGATCTGGATCTGAACTTTCAGGCAGTTGTGGAGATTCTGGTCTCTCAAAGGAATGTTGAAATTGTGATAGTAAGTGAGAGAAATACTTCCAGCATGAAGGGTAGAAAGGCAAGTGCCAACGACAGCTTGTTCATATTGAGTATAGATGGTGTTGAGCAAGGCCAGTCTGGCTGTGACAGGTAAGCCTTTTCGGCCATGTATTGAGAGAATGATACGGACATCACCTATGTGAAGATGGGAGTAACCTTCAATGGATCAAGTATCGTAGATTGGTATAGAAGGAAGAAATTTCTCAGAAATGGCAAACACTACCTCTACTCCCTCTGCTGCTACTTTAGTTCCTAATAGATTATCTTCTTCCTTGTCTTTACCTCCTCCTACTATCCAAAGAACCCATTCCAATAGAATCCAAGATTTAGTAGAATACACTCATATCCCTGCCTCTGCCCAAATAAATGAAACTTCTCTCCCTCTGCTTAACCCGTACAACATCTTCTATATATATATATATATATTATTGTATATGAAATGATTTTTAATAAATTATATTTTATTATATATTATAATATTAAATATATTTATATATTATTAATATTTATAATAATATATAATAATCACATATAATATATATTGTATTATTATTATTATTATTATTATTATTATTATTATTATTATTATATTAAATATTATTATATGTATATAATATCTTATATATATTATTATATGTGTAGTAATACTTAATACAATTTTTCTATTATCAGTTCGGACTGACAATAAATATATCAGGATGAAGAATGTGGACTACAAATTATGGAGAAGTTTTGACAAGTGCATACACTTTGAGTCAAAGTATATAAATCTAGTGGTCCACATTCTTCGTCCTGATATATTTATTGTCAGTTCGAACTGATAATAGAAAATCTAATACTTAATATATTATATTATTATTGTATATAATAATAAAATATAATATGTAATATTATTATATATAATAGGGGGAATTGCACAAACATCCATCGAGGTTTGATAAAATTACATATATATGGCAGTTTTGGCCATATATACACAAACTTCCCTCAACATTTGAAAATTGTTGCACAAACATCCCCTGCCGTTAGATGAATCCGTTAGTCAATGGTCAAAAGTGTAAAAAGTCTAAAATACCCTTTATTTTTATTTTAAATAAACTAAAAAATAAGATAAAAATATATATTTTTTTAGATAACATGAATGTATCTTAAATCTGAAAGCTGGAAAAAAATTCATCTTTACAAAAAAAAATAATAATAAATTGTTTTTTAAACAATTTAATAAGAAATAAATTTTAAATTTTAAATTTATTCAAAATCAAGGGGTAATTGCACAAACTAAATTTTTTATTTTTGAAGATGAATTTTTTTTCCAACTTTTAGATTTAGATGCATTCATATTTTCTAAAAAAAAATTAATATTTTTTTTATCTTACTTTTGAATTTTTTATTTTGTTTAAAATAAAAATATGGGGCATTTTAGACTTTTAGCATATTTGACCATTGACTAACGGATCCATTTAACGGTAGGGGGTGTTTGTGCAACAATTTTCAAATGTTGAGGGAAGTTTGTGTGTATATAGTTAAAACTGCCATATTTGTGCAATTTTATCAAACCTCAGGGGATGTTTGTGCAATTCCCCCTATATAATATATATACAAAAGACATATAGTCTCCCTTCCTTATAACAAAGAATTCTCCGAAAGAGGAATTCCCACCAAAACCAGACCTATCCAAATGTCCTCATCCCTCCTTGAACATTGCAAAAAAGAAATTGCCGACTTATTACAAAAAGGTCTGATTAGGCCTTCTAAATCCCCATGGAGTTGTCCAGCTTTCTATGTACAAAAAAATACAGAAATCGAAAGAGGAGTCCCCAGACTGGTCATCAATTACAAATCTCTGAATGATGCTCTTCAGTGGATTCGGTATCCTATTCCTAACAAATCTGACTTATTAAAAATGCTATGATACCAAAACGAAGAACCAACAAATATAACAGAATGCACAAGACAATATGTAGAAAATAATAAAGTATAAAATTGAAATGAATTCCAACTTGAATAATAGAAAATAAAATTATCATAAACTTATTGTAATCAGTACTAGTCTGACAGCAATGAAGATATACAGAAATAAGTCGCACACTTTTATTGACTTCAAACTTTTTACAATGGAGAGGAAGGTTGGAAAGTTAGGGAGAGGAAGATTACAAAGTAGTACAAAGTAGAAAGAAAACTAAAAATCAGAACCTGCATTCTCAGCTGGAGAAGAGTCCTTTAAATAGAAAAGATAAATAACCATGGTAAGAATAACTGAGGTTAACCTGACTCTAGTTATGAAAAAATAATTATGGCGCTAGTACTAGAGTATAGATTCCATAAGCTTTTCTCACATGGGATGAGTAGTGAGTGAAAGGGAGGAATCATTCCTGCTGATGATGGATAGATGCTGAGTCATAGTCACGAGCGATTGTTGGTAAGTACTTCAATTGTTTTCTTTCGTCAATTGTCTTCTTCTGCTGACCAACACTTTTTTTTTTTTTGTCATTGTCTGTCGACACAGGGTTGATAGTGGATGATTCATGATTATAGTTGCTGAAAGTGGAATGGGTGGTGATAAATGCTAATAATGGATCCCATGTTCTCTAAGGATAAGTCTGGTGAACTTTGTGGGGTTAAAGCCCCTGAAATTGTGATAAGTCATGGCCGAAGGTGTTCTCACTCTGTTGTTGAGAATAGCTGTTGCTTTCGGTGGGGTCATCTTCACTGAGGAAATCATCATGATCTTCTAAATCTAAGTCTTTTTGGGAAATAACGGCCATAGTTTTTCTCATTTCATCAGCGATGGCTAGGAGTTCTTCAGGAGTTTTTGCTACTGCAATTCTAGCCTGATTCTGGGATTTGACCATTAAAAACTGAGATTGGTCTTTGCTTGTGTTGCAGAAACTAGGGTTCTCGTTAAACCATTTTGCAACTCTGTTTTTTCCATGGTCATACCACTCCACCATTTGATTTTCGTTTGTTTCCCCAAATAAGGAACGTTGACATTGCCAATATGTTGCTCTTGAATCTTATAATCAAGGATCAAGATCCAAGTGAGACTGAAGATCCTTAAAAAGATTAATAAGTCAGGAATAAAATCCCAATCTTTGGGTTTCTCAATATGTGTGACCCAATGCTGATAACCTTATTTGATGATGGTTGGAAGGAAATCAATATTTGGCATGTATTTGTCCCACCATTCTAGAAACTAGAACGGTATACCGAGGGGAAAATCTTTGTCAAAGTAGATAAACCAGGATAAAGAGTTTCCCGGGTTTTGGCCATACAAAACATACGTCCAAGCATCAATGTAATCCCAATAGGAAAACTCAGAGATGTGGAAAGGTCTTGAAAATCTTATTTTCTTGTTTGGGTCATTTCCCCATTGCTCTAAGGTAATGATTTTGTAAAACTTTATTTTTCTAAAAATTAATTTTTTCGTGTCAATTTTGTCAAAAACATCTGAAATATAGATTGAATTTGTATCTACAAGAATGAATTCATAAAAAATATGTCTTTTTAATATGTCTTCAGGAATCCTACAAAACAGTGGATCAATGATTGCATCCGCCAGTCTTTTAGGTTCCTTGAAATAAGTCTCGAGTAGTAGTGGGTTTCTACAACAAAAAATTTGTCAAAATAGAGATTTTCATGATAATGATAAGTCAGGTTATTGACTTTATGGAATGGTGATGATGTGGAAGGAGCATAAGTCTTTTGTTTTTCAATTATCTTGTCTTGTTTTACTGAATGTGGGCTGATATGGGAAGATGCTGCGGTTTTAAAAGATGATGAGTCTGATTTTAAGGGGGAGAAACTATTTGTAATTTGTAGTGGGGTTGATAATGTGTAATATATATACATAATATATATATATATGATAATAACATATATTATATATTATAATAGTATATATTATGAATATATATATATATATATATATATATATATATATATATATATATATATATATAATATTCACAAGTTTATGATTTTTTAAAGATTTAAGGGTAAAAGGGTCTTTTTGAGACTTGTCCCATGCATGAGACAAGTTTGGCCTAGGGTATTGGGTGGGACAAAATTTGGTGAATTTTGTTCCACCTTATCCCGTTCTGTCCTATGTTAAGGTCATGCCAAACGTGGGACCCGCGTATCAAATGCATCCTAAAAGACTATTCAACGGTCAACTTGGACGGAACAAAGTTAAATAACACCAGCCAGAAAAAAATTGTGCAATTTTAAGAGAAGTTCCATAATCTGACCAGATGAGGTTGGTCCGATGGTAAACCTCTCATACCTGTACCACGAGGTTATGAGTTCTATTCCTCTCCCTTTCCAAAAAATAGGGATGACAATGGAGTAGGTTCGAGGTGGGGTGGCTCTCCTCGCACCCCACCCCACCCCATTTATTTTTTGAAACCTCATCCCCACATAAAACCCCACAATATAGGGAGCGCGGCAGGGAGGGGCGGTGTATGCTTTACCCATCCCCATTCATTTACCCAATTTGCCTAATTTAACCATTTATCAAAATTATTTATTAAAATAATGAATATATAACCTAATGAATATGATAAAATATATAAAGTAATTCCAAAAAAATTATTGAAAATCATCTCATAAACATTAAAAATAAATATAAATCCCACAACTAAATAAATAAATTCAATAATTTTTAAACATAATATTAAAAGGAAAAAAAAACTATATAATAAAAAAAAATAATGATTATATTTTAAGTGGGGCGAGGCGGAGCCAGGATTATAAAACCCATCTCTGCCCCATACCTATTGCGGGTTTTACTATTTATCCCCAAACAGGGGAGGGGCCCCGTGGGGGTGGGGCTCTATGGGAGAAATGCTCATCCATAGTTTTGAGGAGGGGGTATACTTGAACCCATAACCTCTTGATGCAAATGTGTGGGGTAAACCACCGGGTCAACCTGATATTGTGCAATAGGCCTAGCTATTTGCTTTAATACTTTGATGGGAACAAATAATGAAAATGTTAATATGTACCTAATGTAGAACAGGTGGCGGAGTCCTTCATGGCTTTGATGGATCGACGGAAATTCAAGCATAAATGATTTCTACTAGAGTTGGCAACATAGTCAAAATGACGTGAAATTTTCACAGTTGAAGTGAATCGACGAAGTCTACAATAGTCATCGCCATTGGCGGTGAGGCACGACCTTTTTCAGTCAAATTCCATCGTTTAAGCCTTGTAATTGCCGTTTTTACTATTTTATGAAACTTTTGTTTTGGTAATAAGTTAAGTTTTACAAGTCAGAATCGTCTGCCGTCAATTCTGCCTTGATTTAAGACTTTAGTATAATTTGTTTCCTCTATTATCTCAATTTTGCTATTTTTGGTAATTTTCCTTAAATTAGGCTTGTTTCCTTGCTCAACAAGGATTAGAGTTTGTTTATTTTAAATAGGCTTGTAAGCTGAAAAGCAAATCAACTTTTATCTAATAAAATTCATATTTTCTCTTAAGAGTTTTTCTCTTTTCTAGTGGATTCCAGTTTATTTTGGATTATAAACATTGGTCTTATTTCTTCATTGTTTCATGCTGCGTCAATACCTTTCAAAAAAAAAAAAGGGGGTTAATAGCACCAGTATCCCCTGAACATATAGTTAAATTGCATAGTGCCCCCTGAATTTTTTTTCCTGACATTAAACTTCTCGAACTCCCATAAATAGGCAAAAATGGACGGAAGAGGGACGGACGTTAAAGACAAATTACACTTACATACCCTGATTATATGAATAATTGTATTAAAACTGGAAAAATATAATAATATTACACAAACACCCTTTGACTTGTTTGACTAATGTCTAAAAACATAAAAAATATTAATATTAATAATTTTTTTAAAATAATAATAATAATAATAATAACAATTAAGGGAGTGTATTTTATATATTTAGCATATATTTAATTTAATTTATCAACTTTGAAATAGTTAAAAATAATCCAAAAATATTAGTATTTTATTAATTAAATATGCAGATTTTTTTTTATTAATAATCCAAAAATAATCAACTAAAATTTTTTTATTTTGATTAGGATGGAGATCCAGATCTCCATCTAATCAAAAAAAAAAAAAAAAAATCCCCTCACATCATCTTCTCCAGATACCCCACCGTCAAACCAAACCAAACCAAGCCAAAATCCAAATTCAAACCAAAATCAAACCAAGCCAATCCAGATTCATCATCATCAAACCAAAATCCAAATTCAACAACATCCAGAAACCAACCTAATCTCACCGTTAAACCCAAACCAAACCCCACCATCATTCCCACAGTTTCACCTTACTCAAGCTCTCCGGCACACTAGTTAGTCCCACCAGGATCAGACGGTTGTCGTCAGAGAGCACGATCGTTAAGAAGAACATGTTCGGATCTGGATGGAGATCATATGGTCCGCGCCAGGTCTTAGTCTCTGGATCGAACAAGTGAAAGGGGTTTTTGGGTGAAGAAGAGGTTTTTTGGATCGAACGCGCCAGGTCTTGGTCTTTGGATGGTGGTGGGTAGGCGGAGGAGGACCGGAGGAGGAGGACTGGAGGAGGAGTTGGTGGTGGTGGTGGTGGTCGATTTAGGGATTTTAGAAAACAATTGGGAAAATTGGGGATTTTTTTTTCTAAGGATTTTTGGTTTGGTTTGTCGAAAAAGATGAAGAAGAGTTGAAGACGATTTGGGGGATTTTTGATTTTTTTTTTTCTAGGGATCTTTGGTTTGTCGAAGAAGATGAAGAAGATTTTTGGTTTGGATCTGGGTTTGTGTGATGGATTGATTTTGGGTTTGATTGAATATTGGTTGGGGGTTTGATAGAATGAAGATGAATGTTATTTGCTGGGTGATTTTTTTTATTTTTTATTTTGATTAGGTGGAGATCCAATCTGGATCTCCACCTAATAAAAAAAAAATTCCTTTAAATTTAGGGTTAATTAATTCACTAATTATATATATATATATATTTCACATTATAAAATTCTAGAATTACCAACTTTACCCCTGACTATAGGGTGTTTGTGTGATATTATTATATTTTTTCAGTTTTAATACAATTATTCATATAATCATGGTATGTAAGTGTAATTTGTCTTTGACGTCAGTCCATTTTTGCCTATTTATGGGAGTTCGAGGGGTTTAATGCTAGGAAAAAAAATTTAGGGGGCACTATGCAATTTCGCTATATGTTGAGGGTGTACGGGTGCTATTAACCCCAAAAAAATATGTTAATATGTGGCTTTATCCTTTAGAGAATCAGAGATTGTAAAATAAATTTAAAAGTATATTTATCTTCTTCTTTTCTTTTGAAGGAGTATATTTATCCTTTGAAGATACAAAAAGTGCGCGTACAAGCACGCACACACACATATATACATATATATATATATTAAAATATTATATAAATTCAGAGATTTTTTTAAGAAGATGATGACTTGAACCCATAACTTAACCTTATGGTGTAGTTACGATGGGTATACCATTAGATCAACTACATCTCATCACAAAAATTGCATACGAAAGAAAAACCGTAAATTATTTATTAGGATTTTGAACATGGTCATGTGCCCTATAGTCAACGGGACCCATTAATAATGAATATCGATGTCCATTAATTCATATATGCGTTCAATACATAATTAATAATTATGTACGAAGCATTATACTAAAAACATCATCATTTCATTCCATTGAAGAGTGTATGTTATAATTAAAGCCGCCGGGATAAACCCAAATGATCAAATAATGAATTAGGTTGTTGATTAATTCCAAATAATTGTGATTTAAAAAATAAAAAATAAAAACGACAAGTTTCAAGATGAATATCTTTGTATAATGACATATCACATAAAAGAATACGAAAGTTGTGGCAGTAAATGAACATAAAAGAAGTTCTCATCATGGGTTTGATATGGAAAGCAACCTTTTCATTTAAGTTTGCTGTGACACCAGAATGAGAATCTCTATTCTCTATCTGCTTTCACTTTCACTTTCATTTTTTTTTTTTTGCAATCTTTCCCAAAAGCACAAAGCACACACTCACTCTCCCTGTCTGTGTGTTTGTGCATGAAGTGGATCATCATAATGGATGCTGAAGTTAGTGGGCAGAGCATTATTATTATTATTATTATCATTAGTTGTTGATACTTGATACCTATCTTTCCATTCAATCCGTTCCTCACAACTAGAAAAAGAAAATCAAAAAAAAAATATATATATATATATCGAAGTATTACAACTATTACGTTAGACCGTGGGAGTCTCACAAATCGGGAGAAAACTTGATTCCCTAGCACCACTATGGAAATGAGGCGCACTACTATCTCTACCGACATAAAATACCGACTAAACAAATAATTCAATCAAAGGAAAATATTGTTAAGAGTGACAGCTCTGTTCTAAACAGAGGTTGAAGGTCCAATTGTATTGGTCCAATTCATCGATCACTTGATTAATTATTGTCAAATGGTCCCAAGTCTTATCCTAGGTTGGCACCTGGCTTTTCAATCCCCTTTTCACCTTTCTCTGTTCCTTCTTTTTACTTTTTATTCCAAAATCAAAAAAGGAAAAAAAAAAAAAAAGGCAAGAGGCAAGAGATCATGAATGATGAATCTTGCTTTTAATTATAAAAGAGTTCATCAAATGCCGAAGAAATTGGAAAATATATTCAACCCATGCACATATCCTCAATTTGTTGGAATTTCCCTCTCCAACCGGTGTGCTATATGATGCGCCGGTTTGTAGCAAATCAATTTATGCACCAGATCAAGCGCAGATCAATTATTTGCGCTACTTTGGTGCTCTTTTTGTTTTTTATATTATTTTGTACTCCCTCAATTTTTACTTATTCACATATTAACCATTATTCAATAAAATTTATTATAATGTATCTCTTTTTATTATCTAATGCTTTTAAAAAAATATATTTATATATTTGTTTTAATTTAATTATTATTTATATTAATATTTATAATAAACTAAAATTAAGTATATAATACAAAAAATACTAAATGTTAACATACTAATTCAAAGACTTAAATGACGATATGTATTTTTATTAATTGTGTTTTTTTTTTATTTCTTTTATGAAATGTAATGTCAAAATTCAATTAATAATAAATGCAATATTTTAGTTAACTAAATTTAATTTCTTAATTTACTAAGTTGTTAATTTATTAACTTATTGTAATATTATGTTAATTAAGGGTGAAATGTTAATGGTTGAGAAATAATATATATATATATATATTCTTTTTAGACTAACATTTGGATTTGGTGCAATAGGTTAGAGATGGAAAAAATAATTGGTGTATAAGTTGCTGCAAAGTTGCATCAATTTAGCAATTTTAGTTGGAGATGTTAGGATTATAATCAATAGCAAGAGTGTAATATTGTATTTGACAATTTTTTCATATTAATAAAGTGATTTCTGTTTTTAAACAAATCTTATAGCATTTATAGATTGAATATTATAATTGTCAAAAGTAAATAATCATAAGGTCAAAAGACTATGAGAAAAGAAGAATTGTTCGTACATCTGGATATATATGAGGTAGACACAATTCTTTAATTAGTCTTGAATAATATTCACAACTTAAGTTAAAGATTGGGCACCTTTATCTTGTTAAAGTTGTAGAATTCTTTTACTAGCATTTGAGTGGGATCAAATGTGTTATGATGAGTCTAAAATCATCGGAGGGTCTTCGAGTAAAAGAATCTAGCGCACTAGGTGCATTGAACTGGATCACAATTAAATACTTTATCTAGAACCGTCAGTAGATAAAAGTCTTTTCATTATCAAGACAATAGGAGAGTCTATCTTAATCCTGAGATAAATGATGGACTTATGGTTGCAAGTATTATCATTTGAGCTATCAATGAATACGATTATATAGCATAGTCTATCCTCGATAGTTTAGTGGTATTCATTTGTTAATCGATAGAGGACTTCATTTATAGATATGGACATCGTGGCTCCATTTATTAAATAAGAGTAGAATATCATCATATGGATGTTTTGCGGTTTTGGATATTAAATCTTAATGTTGAGTTTTCGATAGTGACTATTGAAAGATGACTTCTGGATAAGTCATAATATATATCCAAGTTCAAAATGTGGTCATATGAGGAAATATGGTAACTTGGAGACTTATAGGCGGTCTATGAGCTCTTGGCGATTACTGATATTCTTCACGAGGATTCACCATCTCCTATAAGATTGTCTAGGATATGAATAAGAACCATTTACTTATTTTATCTTCATTTAAGAGTGCAATTTTAGTTCTTTAGTGGAATGAACTAAATTAATAGATTGAACCTAAGTGAATCAATTGTTGATTGAGATTAGGTTATGTCTATTAGAGCTTAAATTTAGATAAGCCCGCCAAGATCCCCAATCCACACGGACTTACATGAATCACTTGATATATTCTACCAGACTATTTATGGGTCAATCTAGAATTGTATTAAGGCATGTGGGCTTGTTTCTTTTAGTAAGAATGGACCTAGTTCATATGTGCACCTTTTAATTAAAGGTCCAATGGATTTAATAAAATGAAAAATAATATATAGGCCTATTTTTTATATGGGCGGCAAGGCTTATATGTAAGTCTAATATATTATTTTATTTTATTATTTGATTAAATGGAAATTAATTAATTGATTAATTAATTATTTAATTAAAAATCAAAATCTTTTTCTGACTAGGAAATATGTTTTTTTAGTAGTATACTATTGTGGTAGTATAATAAATATAAAAGATTTTATTTGGTAAGTAGAATAAATCAGAGATTTATTTATCTAGTCAAATAAGGAAGTCTTTTATAGTCACAAATACACTAAGGAGTTGGATTAGGGGTTAGGATTCTAAGGTTGATAGGAATTTGGGTAAAGCACAAATCCTCTTAAAGTGAGGAATTCGGCCAACCCTAGGTTTACTATCAAGAGAATTCGGCCACCCTTTAATATAGGCAAGAGAATTCGTGCATGACTATATATTATATAGGCAATTGAATTCGTGCACTATGGATAATATATAAGGAAAGTTGAATTCGTGTCCTATATACAATATATATGCAAATTGAATTCATGCAGCGATATATATAATATATTGTGCAAGAAAATAGCACTAGATATATATATAATATATATTGTGCAAGGATATCGCGATATATATATATATATATATATATATATATATATATATATATATATATAGATAATATATTTGGCAACCCTAATATAGTTTTTTCTCAAGAGAATTATTTTTTGCTTGAAAAATAAAAGCTATCTCTTAAGACTAAGTGTGATTTCGGCCAAGAGAGAAAAGTAGGAAGAATTGTTCTTATTTCGATAGTGCACTAGTAGTTTATATATAAATAGGCTTTGTGCACAATTTCGAATAAGGTTCACGCGAGTTTCGATCATTAGATTGAGAATTCAAAAGTAACCGGAATATTCTTCATTGTCTCTTGGAAGTTTTGTGACTAACGAAAAAAAAAATATTTTGTTATCCATCCTCAGGTACACAATTCAAAGAGAAGGAGACCACGCTCCTAGGTGATTCACGTTCGTGATTGGATTGGAAGATCTTGCGGATTACCATTGACGCAACGTTAATCGGATCACGCGACAAAGGTACGATATCTTTTAGATGAATATTAATTAATTAAAGGGTTAAGGTTCAACTTATGGAAAAATTTTAAACTATACTAAAACCAATTTTAGTCTCGCTTCCGCTGCGTGCACATGTTTTTCCCTACAGGAGATGACCTTATACAATTGCAATTTCAATTTAAACAATTTGAATTATCTTACTATTATCATTTGATAAATGGTTAAGAATAACTCATTTTAATCTCAAAGTATTTTGTATATGATCAGTCAATTGGTGCCTAAAATGACCATTTATGCCGATTATTATTAATATGTGGAAATGGTGGGAAATGTGACCTTTTTGACTGGTTTTTGTAAGAAAGTCACTACTTTAATAACTTAAGTTTAAAAGACACCTATTATGGTGAACGGACAAAAATGTCCTTACTTTACACATTCTCTTTCTTACTTTGAAGTTTTATGAGATTTTATTCTTTCATGTTCCTCTATAATAGACCTCCAATGGAGGTTAAATATCATAGCATTATAAATGCATTTTCATTGGATAATTAGTTTTGTGGTGCTACGTAGACGCATTCGGGGGTCGAGCTCGTATGGTTGTGGGTATGGTTAGGGTTTTAATTTATGAACATTTGTGTAGAAGACGATGAAGATCTGGGTTTTCGAGCCTTTTAATGCTTTTTCCGAGCCTTTTAATGCTTTTTTTGAGCCTTTTGAAACACTCTCCGAGCCTTTTGTAAACCTTAAGCTGGTTGTGTAAATTTTGAATCTAATTGAAAAGGCTCGGAGAACAAATGAAAAGGCTCGAACACTTCATTAAAAGGCTCGGGAAGTGTATGAAAAAGCACGGACAGTGTATGAAAATGCTTGAACACTTCATTAAAAGGCTCAGGTAGTGTATGAAAAGGTTCGGGCAATGTATGAAAAGGCTCGAACACTTCATTAAAAGGCTCAGGTAGTGTATGAAAAGGCACGGGTAGTGTATGAAAAGACTCGAACACTTCATTAAAAGGCTCCGGTAGTGTATGAAAAGGCTCGGATCTAGTGTAAAAAGGCTCGAAAAGGCTCAGATTGAGTGTAAAAAGGCTCAGAGATTCTAAACCGAATAACCTATGAATTTTCCTTGAAAAGGCTCGGGTAACATTTTAAAAAGCTCAGGGACTGTTATAAAAGACTCAGAAAAAGTTCAAAAAGGTTTTCCCCCAACGTTTGAAAAAGACACAAAGTGACAAAAATGGGTAATTTTGTCTGATCACCTAAATAGGTGCATTTTAAACTTAAATTAGTAATGTGGTGTCTGTCTTACAAAAAGCGCCCCAAAAGCGCCCCAAATAGTGACAAAATTTTTTGAACCCTTATTAATATTTCATATACTAGAGTGGGAAATGCATATTCTCACTATGGACTACCACAATGGTAATGAAAGCGAATGTTACAAGATCAGAATGAACAAAATCGTCTGCATGTAGAATGGTGAAACTTGTCACATATAGAATGATTGAAAGATTTTTCCAACCTAATAATAAAGGAAGCTAGATCAATTTTCCATTTCAAGGAAGTAAAATTACAAAAGACTTCCGACAATAAGTATTGTTTGTTTCAAAATCCCGACAATCAGTACTTTGATCTTATCAATTAGGAAAAATCATAACCAATAGTCGATTATGTTTTTGCTTTTGATCCAGAGTATGAGGTGTAGATCTGTGAGTTGTGTGTCTTGGAAAACCAATCAAGTTGCTTATTTTCTTGCTAAAATGATGTTGTCAAATTCTAAGGGTTTTAACCGAACAGAGGATAGTCCTACTTGTGTAAGTCGGTTTTTGCATGTTGATAGATGTCTGTAATGTCTGTTTTGGTTTTAATAAATCTTTCCCCAATAAAATTAGAGAAATCATAACTAATCGTGGATTATAACACTTGTCCTACTCTTTGGCACCTCCAAATCCCCCCAAAGGTTCGTATCTTTATCTGGAGGGTTTGTCTCAATGCAATCCCGTCTCTCAATAATCTTTGGAATCGTAAAATTGTGCGGTCTAGGCAATGCGCCAGATGTAAGGCTGCAGCCGAATCGTCTGAGCATGCTCTGTTCTGGTGTTTGGCTTCTAGGAAAGTTTGGAGTCAAACTCGTTTTGATTGCTTTTTTGATAAGCTGTCTCATATCCCTGCTCTGGACATTTTTTGTCTGTTCTCCTCTAATCATTCTCTTGATGATTTGAATCTTTTTTGTGTGATTGTGTGGTCAATTTGGGATAATAGAAACTTGGTTTCGATTCTTGGCAAAGAAGTGAGCCCGGATCAGGTGGTCTCCAAAGCTGAGAACTTGTTATTTGAATTTCAGAAGTCTATTGATCCAGCGGTTGGACCTTCTTCCCGGCCTACCCCTTGTGGAGATTGGGTGGCACCTCCCCCGGGCTGGTTGAAATTGAATTCTGCTGTGGTCTCAAAATCTTCATCCCGAGCCTCTTCGTTGGGGACTGTCATCAGGGATGATAAAGGTAAAATTATAGCAGCTCGTGCACGGAAGATTAAGGGTACTTTCAGCAAGGAAACTGGTGTGCTTTTGGCCCTTAGGGACGGTCTTATGTTGGCTAAATTTCTTGAAGTTCCTATAGGGATGGTTGAGGTTGATTTCTCTCCTGTTATTTCGATCCTTAATTCTTCTGGTCTGTACTTAGGAGATGCTTCTTTTGTTATTCAGGATATAAAGGCCTTGATGGCTGATATTGGGGTCAAGGTGTGTCAAGTAACTTCACCCGTGGGCAACTCTTTGGCCCGTAATTTAGGCAAATCAGCCTTCTCCTCTAGTAGGGAGGGGTTCTTGTTAGATGTAAATATTCTGTGTACGGTGTTTAATGGTTAATGAATTCAGTTTCAAAAAAAAAAAAAAAAAACACTTGTCCTGATTTGATTTAGTTAGTGTTCGAAAAAACGCGCTTAGGCGCTAGGTTAAATCATAACTAATCGTGGATTATAACACTTGTCCTGATTTGATTTAGTTAGTGTTCGAAAAAACGCGCTTAGGCGCTAGGCGGCCTCCGACTGTCTTGATTAGGACAAAATCGACCGTATTAGGTGGTAGGTAAAAAAACGGGTGATTTGGCCAATTTCTTGGTTGATTTTGCCGATAAATCGGTCTAGACAAAATCAAAGTCGTTTTTAATATGTGAAAATTGTCAAAAATGACCACATATATTATAGGAAATTCGTTTTTAACCACAAACGAAATTTTATTTATTAATAACCATGTTTTTGTAAAATTACTTGAATACCCCATATAAAAACCATCCCAATCACACTCTCTCCCTTCTTTCTCTCTTTTTCTTTCTCTCTCCTTAGCTGCTCTCTCCCCGATCTCTCTCTCTCCGTCCAAACCGACGCCCGTAAATCACGCCGTTGTCGTCGCCGGTGTTTGGAAGTCGTCGCAAATCGTCGCCGACGTCTTTGTCTTCGTCTTCAAAACTATACCAAGCAATCGTCGCGGCATCCTCTCTCTCCCCCCCGAACTTCTCTCTCTCTCTCTGCGTCGTGCGTCGCTGCTTGGCGCCGTGCGTCATCGTGCACCGTCGTGCGTCGTGCGGCGTGCGGCGTGCTTCACCTGGGCTCCACGGCCGTCGGAGCTCCTCCTCTACCGACGAGTTGATCTGCAAAAAAGGGACTGACATTCAAAAAAAAAAATACCTAATTTGGAATTTGGGGATTTGGGGAAGAAGGGATGGAAGGGAAATTAGGCATGATTTCAAGTTTTACATATTTCATTTTAGCCATGATTTCAAGTTTTATATTTCATTTTAGCCATGATTTCAAGTTTCAATATTCAAGTTTTTAGCCATGATTTCAAGTTTGAGGTGTCTTTTTTAAAAAACTATTTTTAGGGGTACTCTAGTAATTTATGGACATACACTGAAATTTTTTAAAAAAAGTGGCTACTAACAATTAAAATTTCAAAAGTGGTTATAAACAAAAGTATAATGTTTCACATGGTTACTTTTAAATTTCTCTCTTTTTATATCCTACTTACACTCTTTAAATTTTGAATATTGATTTTTTTTTTTTTTGAAGACATTGAATCTTGGTTTTGTATGTAGGAAAAATAATTAAAATAAATAAATAAATTTACGGCCACCTAAGCGCTAGGCGCTGCTCTACCGCCCGACTAACGCCTAATGTTTACTAGAACACTGGATTTAGTCAAGGAGATCTCGTTATTGACCCTAATCACTCACCTCTATACGGGAGTCCATGTAGCGGTCCCATTTACATTAGTGTGCACTGATGTAACTACATCAGTATCAATACATGTGGGCCACTGAAATTTTATATATATATATATATGAGAAAAAAAAATGAAGAAAGAATTTGAATGTGGTTAAAACCTTGTCTTTTAAACAATCAGTCCAATTAGTTAAGTTGCATTGATTGCCCAAGATCAAGGCCTAGACCATGACCACGCTTAGTCCAAAACCCAAAACCCGAAATCAAGATAAAACCCAACCCAAGAGATAGAATGAGAAGAAGACTAAGCCTTAGAATATAAGACCAACACCAAACTCAACAGTCAACATCAAACCCAAAACTGGACACAAGAACAAGCCCAAGCCTCAGAACATAAGAAAACGTTGTAGTAGTATACAAGAGTGTAGGACAAGATGATGTTGATCTAGGGTATGCATACCCCTCTCGTACCTAATCAATAAATATTCAATTGAAATGTGTAAAAGTATATAAAAAAGAAACTTTATACACACACTAATTCTATAAATAAAAAGTTATTTTTGGGCCTAGCCCCTATAGACCGTTAGATGCAAGATTCTTCAATAAAAATAAATAAATAAATAAATAAAAAAGTTTAGTTCTAATGAATATTAAAATCCAAATATTTAGACCACAAATTCAAATATAACATTTTAATTTTACTCCATTGCTGATATAACAAAAATAAAACAATGAGCTGCAATGTAAACAACATAATTCTCAAGAGGCAAAATTTTCTCTTCCTTTGTAACTTTTGTTTCTCCATGAATCCCTTAAAAGAGAATCTGTTCCCCAATGCAGGCCATAAAAAACTTAAAAGCATTACAACTTCAAACTCCTACTATGGAGTTATATGTACCGTAAGCTGCAAAAATCAATCCACAAAACAATATGCAGAAATCCAAGGCTTTCTGCCAGAAATTCAAAGACGATCCTAACAGTTTCAGGTGAAATGTAGCAGGCAAAACGAATGAGACCAGTGCACATACAGTGCTCCCCACAAGCGACACAAATACGCTGAATCCTGGGACACACGATGCTAAGGTTGCTAACCCAACTATCAAAACTGCTCGAATAATGTACGTCACCAACTTTTCTAATGTTGTTGTTGAATTGTTGTCATAAGCATTGCAGGGGAGCTTTTGAAACAATTTAGTCTTCTTCAACTTCCCCTCTACAATCTCATGAATTGGATGCACCATGATTGGGAATGTAAATACTATCCCCAAGCACAAACCCATCTGCAAGAAACACATCAACTTAGCAACAAAGCTATATATATATATATATATATGCTCTAGGACAAGATAGTAATGTTCAAAAGACAGCAGGACCCCCAATTACTAATAACAATTATTCGATATCGATAAAGTAGACAAACCCAAGTGGGACATGGAATTCATTAGTTGTATATACAATGGTTTCAGATACATGTCCTAATTTATTATTTCCACTCCATGTTGAAAAGAATATATACTTGAAGAAGCTCTTCCAAACCCAATATCAAGTGCAAATGAAACAAGAAAAGCAAATGAGAGAAATGAAAATATGGCAAAAATGATGCACAGGTATGTGAAAATTAGTTACCTGAACTGCAATGGACCACCAATTGCGGGGCAAATTCAGAGTTACAATGTCCATAGTTTGGTCACCATAAGCCATGTAACCAAAGAAGCCAAACAGAACATAGACAAGAGTTATCCCAGTGAAGGCCTGAGCCAGCAACTTGGAAAATCTACCCCTCTCTTTCATGGATGCTTCCAAAGCCAATGTCATTCCAAACCCTTCAAAACAGAACACCGCCATTCCTGCAGCGAAAGGCAGCCCTCCAATGTTATTAGTGATTGCTTCTCTGTCCTTGAATGAAAACTCACCCCCTGAAATCTTTTCTACATTTTCTTTGATCACAAGCGCCATTGCCAAAACATTGCAAATATCGGCAAATATGCTAAAAGGTGCTAGTGATGATAAGGAATTGATCCATGACAATGCAATCTGAATTGGGACTACTAAGAAAATGTAGGCAGAATATGTGAGGGTCTTGTAGGTTTTGAATATAGATAAGAGGTTTTGGCCTATGAAAATTAAGTATGAAATGGATCCACCGCACTGGGAGATGAATATGAGGAATTCTGTCACATATCGACCTGTTTTTCCCATGCATTTGTAACCCAAATCACCATATGTCTTTACCTCTGCTGATTCTTCTTCTGATGCTAACTTGTCTCTGCATTGCACCTGTCCACCGATATAATTATAAACTCACTTTCTCATTTAAAAAAAAAAAAAAAACATGATGAACATTGAAAATATCAGTATCAGAAATGATACAAACTCATTTACTTAACGGATTTAACGTGTCAACTGACCGGAACCCAATAAAACCTAACTAACGGATTTAACGAGTTAACCGGCCCGAACCCAATAAAACCTAACCCAAACATGTAAATATCGTGTCGTGTCACCGGGTCGTGGCCCCTTTGAAACCCCTAGCTACTATACAGAACATGTATACAGGGCTGGGAAAGAGAGTGTCTAACCCTCCAACTGAACCATTGATTAGCATGATCTATCTTTAAAAAAATAGAAAAATAACAACAAAGAAAATCTTACAAACATTATTTAAGAAAGAAAAAAAAAAGTACAATTTCTTTAACAATATTGATTTTTTTTTTTCCTTATAATTGTGATCCAAGAGAATATTATAAACAAAAAATAAAGAATTTATAAGGGTTTGTTAAATAAATTTATATATTTAAAAAAGGAATATTCACTAAAAAAAAGGAGAGAGAGAGAGAGAGAGGTAACTGACAAGGAGGAGCATGCAGTAGCAGGTGGAGATTCCAGCGATAGTAACTCCGAGAGATCCGGCAAACCAACCGGCGACCCGAAAAGCGAAAGGCAGACCCAAGACGCCGGTGCCGACTATGGACACTATTATATTCCCCAGCGTCTGGGCCGTCGACGCCGTCCCTGATGACGAAGAAGATTGCAGTAGAGGCACTGCACCGCTTTTCTCACCTTCACGTTCCATATTTTTTTTCTCTGATTATAGACTACTTATGTGTGAGAGAATTTAGGTATGTGTTTTATTGTTGTTGGCCTGCGCTGCGATTCTACTTCTAGCAGTGTGTTGGATGACACATCAAAGTGTCGATACTCGAAACTCGAAACTCCAAAGTGTGGTTGTATCTATCGAACTATCGAGAATCGACTGTGCCTGCGCTGGACGCGTCACTGTATAAGTGTTCAGATCCACATAGATTTTAATATAATTACGGGTTCTACTCACATGCAAACTCATATTGTGTCATGTCATGCCATATTACCGTTCGATTAATCTTGTGGCTGATATCAACTTTTATAAAATTTAATTTATACTAATATATTATAATTTATGTTCTAAATTTATATATTAAAAATGTTCTAAATTTAAGGAATTTGGATCCTTTACTGATCTGATCTTTTTCATAACCTCACATAATCTCATGACACATAAGCATTGCAATGAATATATGGTTAAGATGTGATTGGTTTCTACAACCACTTGAACAACAATCAATCATATGCTTTAAAAAGGTCAGGAAAAAGATCAAACCAGTAGAGGATCCAAAGACGTTACACCATTTTTATCTCTCCTCGATAAAAACTTGGGTGCATTCGATGCACCACACTGGAATCTATTGGTGGTGTATCGGATGCACTTATTCAGTGACATGTGTCATTAAGAAAAAATTTCTACCTCCATCACAATTTCTATCTCCATCTTCTCTACCTATCATACCTTGCTTTCTCTCATTTTCAAACCGCTGTTACATGCTGCCGATCGTTGGAGAAAGTGAGTCGACACCACCCAAACTAGAAGGTATGGGAAAAGTCGACCATATGATCTCTCGAAAGGGCCGCCGCCAAACGAAGTCGTCTTAATGGTCAAACCGTCGTTCGAAGTTTGACAAAACCGTCGCCGTCATCATCATCACCGGTGAGTTGGTTGACAAAACTATCGGGAAAACGTTTGTCGAGTGCCTGCCGTTGTAACCCAAGAGTTCGTTTTTAGATTTGAGCTGTGTGGAGAGAGAAATGAAGCCAGACTCGAACCGTCGCCGAACCTTTGTCGTCAGATCTGCACCTATTCGTCATGAATCCGACGATGGATTATGCCATCCAAACCTAGCCACAAACCTGTGAAATTAAGCAGGTTTAAGTTTAGGTTTCACCCGCGGGTTTTGAGGGCATCCATACCTATCCAACGAACCCATCAATTTAAAAAATATATATATATATTATTATATTTTTTAGTTAAAAAATATTTAATTATTAAAGATTAAAAGGAAGTTGAAAGTTATAGAGAAGAATACATCAAGTGATATTTAATTTATTTCAAGTATACATTTAAAAAAAGACAAACATCATTTACATAGAAGTAAAGAGTGAACCATTTATTCATATTTTCAACGTGAGATCGTCTTCAACCCCATATCGAAAAAAACATGAATAAAGGGGGCACGGGTTCTGATATTAACCGGGTTTCACGGATTCTGATATGGATTTTTTTTCAAAAACAATACACAAGCTTAAAAGTGTTAGGGTATTTGCATGTGAAATTTCAATTTCATATATGATTTTGTAGTTTGTGGTGTGTCATATACTCATATGTGGGTCAGGACAGGAGACAGAAGGTGACAAGACTGGTACAATTTTATATGATTCTTACGTGGAGAATATATGTGCTTTTATTCCTACCCAAATGTGGAGCTAATTGAATATATTATCACCAATTTTAAAACTTGGAACACATGGGAATGGAGGAGGCTTGCCAATTTGTTTGAGCTGTCAAATTTTAAAAAAAATTATGTATAGGATGCACATGCCTCTTCGTGTCATATCTTGATTGACACATCACTAGATTTTCTTGCCAAATTTCAAAGAAAGAATTTAAATGCGATGAGACTTGAGAGAGAGGTTACGATAATTCATTCATGCACAGCTCTTTAAAATATAGTTCAGTTAGTAGATAAATGAATTTAGAACTTAAATAAATGACTCCTTATCAACCATTCGAATTTTACAAATAGTTTAAAACTTAAAAAATAAAAAAAAATATCTGATTTAGATATTTAGATAAATAGATAGATACCAGATCCAAATAAATAAAATAAAGAAGAGTATTTACCATTTTAACTGGGAAGTAAAAAAAGTGGGTTGATATGATTAGAATCTCTCGTCGTATTCTATGTACAATCTGCAAAGATTTCATTACAACACTGACACAGACACTACCTGACAAGAGCCAGCATAAATTACTAGTTTTTTTTTTACAAATAGTATGTGCGGCAGCAGCGGCACAACAGGTACCGATTATGAGTTATTTAACTTATATAGTTATATGGAAACTAATAATTTTTTTTATTTTTTTATATTTTATTTTATATACAACAACTGTCGGGACCGGTGAGATTGAGTTTTACTAGCGTAGCCTGGACGAGCAGCTCCCACAAACGGAGAGAGGCCACCCACATACAAGTGGGACAACACCCACACACATCGTGGGAAAATTAACATATATCTATGCATGCATGGCCACTTGAACCTTGGTGGAGAGGTCTCCATTTGGAGAGCTACACCACATTGGCAAGTGGCCAAATGCAATAGTTATGTACTTATGTTACCAATTCAACAAATTATTTGGTGGGAAGGGAATTGGATGGATTAAAAGGGAATTTGGAAAGAAATTAATAGCTGGCCTCTCAAAATTACTAAATTATATACAACTAATACTTTACGAACTACAAAGTACCATCGCCTAATGTGGTAAATGACGTTCATTCAGCTTGAGAATATTATTGATTCAAGGTTAATAGTCCATGGAGTTATTATTTTTATTATTTTTAATGTTAAAAGCTCTTTTGATATTTATTTTGGAGGATTCAGCTAATAGTAACCGTGTTAGTTTATAATGGGGAAAATCGCACCAACATCCCATGAACTTAATCAATATTGCACTCAGCTGCAACTTTTGCCAAAATTGCACATATTTACTCTGCATTTCTTAACTAAGTGTTAATTGACAGTTTGACTAACCATAAAATTTAAAATGTTTAAATTACCCTTGAATTAATTATTTTATTATAATAATAACTATTTTTGAGATTGCATTATAATAAAATTAACTAACTAACAATTTTTTTTAGTTAATTGACGGTTCTTATTTTTGATCATTTATTTAAAAAAAAAATAAAAAGACTTGTATGTACTTCATTTCAATTTTCCATTAATCTGTTTCTAGTCTCTATAGTCCTCCCACGGAAAAGATTTTTATTTTTCTTAAAAAGATTTTTTTAAAAAAATAAAAAAATTGTTAGTTAATTAATTTTATTATAATAAAATCTCAAAAATAATAATTATTATAATAAAATAATTAATTAAGGGGTAATTTAGATATCTTAAATTTTATGGTTAGTCAAACTGTCAATTAACACTTAGGGTTCGTTTGTTTTTTTTCACTTAAAACATAATGGATCTGAATTATAATTATTAAGTTTTTTATTTATTTTTTTATTTATTTTTTTTTATTATTTTTTTTTAAGTGGCTAAACAACTTAAAAATACTAAAAAACAACTTAAAATAAAAAGTAAAAAATCCTAACTTTTCACTTAATTCCAAATCACTAAATTGCATTCAATGTAATCCAAAATTTTTTCTTCCGATACTATCCTCCATATATAACATATTTCCAATTTCATCATAATTATATATGGTATAGAACTTTATTTTAATATATTCCTTATTTTAATTAGCTTTAAAAATAAAAAAGAACCCTAATCACTTTTCATATTGGTGTTTAATATCAATACTTTATTATGATATTAGGGTGATGTATTTATATATTATTATTTTTAGAGTGTTTTGTGTGAGTTTTCCTACTACCTTTTTTATTTTTTGAAAAAAAAAACCTTTTCTTTTCTTAGTAAAAATGAAGTTTGTTTGTAATGGAAGAGGAAGATCATGATCATATGTGTTCATATATAATTATTATTTTTGTATTGTTTTTATTCCATATTATATGTATAATTGTTTAACATGGGTATAAATGTATAATTACTTTTTCAGACAATTTTACTTTTAAAAAACAAACGTGTTGACAATACATTCAAATGTGAGGAAAAATAAAACAAACATGTCATTCAAGTTCAGATTTCGATCCATATTCAGTCTTCAGAAAAATTCAGGACCATCCAGTCTTTAGACAAAAAAACAAACGACCCCTTAGTCAACGAAAATCAGGGGAAGTATGTGCAATTTTGGTAAAAGTTACAACTGAGTACAATATTGATTAAACTCATGGGATGTTTGTACAATTTTCCCTTTATAATATTTGATGATGAAAATTAAAACTAAAAAGAAACCGACTCTCTTACATAAGTTTATAACTACTCATCAACTATGTACATATATATACTAACAAGAATTGCTTTTTTGGCTGTTAGGTAAAACTCAAGAATTGTTTTTTTTTTTTTTTTTTTTTTTTTAATAGATAAATTGTCACAACTTTCCTCTATGAAATTTAAATATTTTACCATATACCCTTTTTTTATTTATTTCAAATACATATAGTCAAACAATCTACTAATTTAAAAGTGGTGTTTGTCAAACAATCTATTAACGTAAAAACGGTGTTTGTTTTTTTGTTAAAAAACCTACTCCAAAAAAGTTCAAATGATAAAAGATCTTACTAAAGAAGCTCTATTTGAAAAAATCATTTTAAACGCACCTTAATTGCCGGGTATTTTTTTTTGGACTAATTTCTCTTATAATTTCCGTGAAAAAAATAAAAGCAGCACTGGCAGTCATTTTCATGTGTTACAAAAGGAAACTGAATTTTCTGCAATGTATACAACCATCATCATCTACATGCTGGCACCAAGGCTTTTTCACTATTTTTCTGACTAACTCACAATATCCAGTAACATGCCTTTGCCTCCAACTGGACCAATTTGAAAATTTACAACAAAATTGAAGTTTGTTTCTCTTGCTTTCTTCTAAACTCTCCTCTCTAATTTGTCTGAATCAGATCCTATGAATATTTATGACTCATGAGGACACAAAACAATAAGGCTGACATACACATTCGATAGCATGCATCAGCTTCCTTCGCGGACCAACTGCATCTGCACCCATATCCTTGAGTTTCTTCATGGTTAGATTCACCAACTGAAATTTATTAACATTCTTTCCCTGGAAAAGCTTAACAAACTGTCCCAGCCCCAGCGATGCCAACCACCGCCTCAAACCACCGGCTTTTTGTAGTTTCCTCTCAAGATTTATCGCTCTCAGCCTTTGATGTAGTAACGTACTCTTATCGGTGAGGGCATTGATGCCGATGCCAATGCCATGCAATAGTCTTGGGGGCTTCACAGTTTTCATATTGTTCGGTACCCCAAGTATCTTATGCAACTTTGAAGTGCCAACTTGATCTGGATTTTCTGATGTTCTGTAATCCAACATCGCTGGCTTGCCTGAGGTTGGAATGCACTGATGAGGAGTTTTTCTTGCAATCTGGATACATCTTTTAGGAGCCAACGATGTCGACTTCTCTTGATCATCAACTAAAGGCTTCTTCAGATGTGGCTCAGTTGAATATTGTGGTTGGTTATTAACTGTTTTTCTGGGAATTTCTTGCATTAGATCTGGGCCTGGATTTGGTGTTGTGGACTTATTAGCCACAGGTAGAGGAGGCACCAGAATGGTAACTTTCTGCTTTTTAACTATAACCCAGTCTTCATCTCCATTCGAGTTAGAGTTATCTTCAGGCACTGCTATCAACTGTCTTCGCTGTTTGACCATTATTGCTGACCTGCTAGTTACATACAAAGCAAAAGCTCAAAAACAAAACATACTTCAACAGAAAAGTAAACAGATCACAAGAAGGTTAAACAAAAAGTAAATCTTATAGCTTAATAGAAAAAACATTGCTCTTTAGGCAAAATTTCATGTGTGTGTGTTACTTTTTTACAATTAGAAAGCTAGCAACCGCTGTAATCAGTTAGCTATTAACAAGAACAATACACTTTGTTAAACAGAAAAAGAAAAAGAAAAGAAGCAAGAGCAATACACTTAGCAAGTATGCATCACAATGTCACATCAGGAATAAGTGGAAAATTATTCCAACATCTTACATGAATTGACGACTGCCAACTAACTACAATTAGGGGTGGGCATTGATTGGTTCGGTTCATTTTTCCGTAGAACCGATAAAAAACCGATAAAGTCCGGTTTTTAAAAAAGTGAACCGATCCAATCAAATTGATATTTGCCAACCGATCAAAAACCGATCGAATTGGACCGGTTCGGTTTGGTTCGGTTTTTGAGGTTTTGGGCCTAAAGAGTACAAAAATAAAGAGTATAAAAATATAATCGAATCACCAAGCAATTATATAGGGTTGGCAATTTGAGGGCCCAAGCCCGCATTGGACCCAAGCCCTCAAAAAGCCCTCATAATTTCAAACGGCTTAAACCCAACCCAAATAACAATTGTATGAATGCGGTTAGGGCTTTACCCAAGCCGGCAAAATACACGGCTTTACCCAAGCCCACCCTTTGACCCTCATTGTTACACATATTATGATTTGGATTTGGATCCAAAATTTAACCCAGATTTTGACCCGGATTTTATACCTATATTTTTACCCATAATCACATGTTACTGGATTGATCTGTCAATTGACCCGGATTTTATACTCATATTTTTAACATATATTTTTAACATATATTTTTTTTGACCCATATTAAAAATTCTATTAAAACAATTAATCCAAATAGAACAATTTTTACAACTCAATCCAAATAGAACAATTTTTACATACTACTAAAATTAATAATAACCCAAATCTAAAAATCCAAAACACAACAATAAATCAAGACGGCACTATCGGCTCTTCGTCATCTACTCCTTCTGTAGCATATACTTCTTCTTTTGGGATGCGACCTAATAATAATAACTACTTGGTTCAACATCTCCTATTTCATTATTCCCACTACCTGTTGAAGTATTTATCCGACTTCCTTCTTCAAAACTTGTCATAGTGTTTGGCTACCTAATTTGAAACAACTCCACAAAAGGATGTTTAAAATGATGTTTAATTTACAACACAATCTATCAATCTATCAAATGAGCTACTGTGCAAAAGGATGTTTAATTTACAACACAATTTATCAATCTATCAATAAAAATATATCCGGTTCCGGTGGCTACCGACCACCATACGCATGCTAACGTTTCTCTTTATGTAACACAACCTTTGAATGGTGAATTCCTTAAAAATTCTTCATAAGTTTTATAAAATGTAGCAATATTTCTTCTGAGAAACGGATGCAAGCTCATTTTATAAACTGCTACAAAGGCACAAGCTACTGTGCTAGAATAGTGCAATGACGCCAATAATCAAAGACAAGGTGCCTTTGTCTACAACTACACAAAAGGATGTTTAATTTACAACACAATCTATCAATCTATCAATAAAAATATATCAAATACTTTAGAAAATGTATTCTCATCAGAACCGAAATAGACATTATACACAAATTTCAAACAAGTGCCAATTCAATATTTGCAATATAAATTGCATTTGTTTAAACTATGATCAAGTTCTTTTGTTAACATTGCCTCACAACTAGCACAAAAGCACCAAATTTATTGATCATTTACAAATCTGAAATCTCAGTTTCTCAATCCAGATCACAACATCATATGAACTAGCATTAGATATATCGATCATTACACATATGATTCTCAACAAAAAGAACCCCAATTCTCAGAAATCTCAACCCATTAAAGGAACCCCATTAGCAGATATACCAAGTTTAATAACTTAAAAGATAAATCTTGGTCTAAAAAACATAATCCAGAATACCCATTTAGATTTTTTTTTGCCAATAATTGAAAACAAATCAGAATTTCGATAAGTCAGAGAATTAAAAAGCAAGGTTAATGGCACTTAATTGAAGATCTAAGCAACCGAATTACAAAGCAAAATCCGAAAATTATTATAAAAGTAGTACCTTACGAATGGGGCAACTAAGGAGATTTCGATAGCTGATGGTTTTCTTCTGTTTTGTCGAATTTTCTGGCTTGTTTTTCTCTGGTCTCTTCTGTCGAATGTGGATGATTTCGAGAAGCTTCGTCGGAAGCGATTGGTGGCGACCTTGGTCGGAAGCGACTGGTAGCGACCGGAAGCGACGGCAACACAATGGCGGCACGGCGGCAAGAGGGAGAGACCACCGATGATGAGAGCTGAGAAGTTGTTTTGTTTTTTGAAGTAGAGATGCATATAGTCGTATCAGCGTATGGAGGAAGAAGACTGAAGATAGAAGTTCAACTTGTCTTTAAACCTAAGTGGGTTTTTTGCGGGCTTTAAATTAACCTGGGTAAAACCCCAAACGGCCCACATTCATATGGGCTTATTATAAAGGGTTTTAAGTGGGCTTTTTAATGATGCGGTTCGGGTTTGAACCCGGACCACATCATGCGGGTCAGGGCCAAACCCTCTGTACCTAACCCATTTTGCCAATCCTACAAGCAAGTGAGAGAACATCTTGAAAATTCATGACATTAAAAGCTCACAACAGCTTTATGCTTCTAATAGATCGATTGCCAACAACATAACCCCTCAAATTAAAGTCAGAAATCTGCAGGCAAACAAAAAAAAGGCCCAAAACTTCAATAACACAATATTAGATATGTTCCAACAGATAGCATATAGCATGCCTAGTGTTGTTCCAATTGTTTGTAGAATATATATATATATAGAGCAATCGCAAACTTAAATGATTTTGTTTCAAATATGCAATATCATCAGTATCAAATTCTTCCTTATTGAAAAATCTGCAGTGTTGGACAAAATTCACAATGCACAGTCATAAAGTTAAGGGGGTTTTCAAATATAGCCACTGTTAAGATACCAAAACCACATATAGCCACAAGTTATTAAAAAACCAATTCTGGCCACTTTATTGTATTTAAATACCTGATCTTACAATTTTACCCCTATTCAATTCTTCTGACCTGACATCTAATTGTTCTACTAAAAGACTAAATTACCCTTGTTATAGAATCTCGGTTCGACAAAACGGAAACGGAAATGCATCGTCTGAGTAACAAAAGCTTGAAAAGTGAGAAAGTCACAGTGAAGAACGACGACCGCAGGCTGCAAGTGAGGGAAAATAGGAAAACGGGAAACGGGAAAGCCTTGGAAAGGGAAATAGGAAAGCCACAGTGTATGGATACTCAGACAAGAACGACGACCGCAGGTGACCACCAAATACCCCGACGACCATCGTGTGTGGAGACGAGGTAGGATCGGATTAGGTGTGTTCTTAATCAGCATGCTCCCTAATAATTTCCTTTGATTTGATATCCTCTATCCCTTAATCGGCATGATCCCTAATAATTTCCTTTGATTTGATATCCTTTATCCTTTAATCGGCATGATCCCTAATTACATTTGATTTGATATCAGGGTTTGTTTGGAAATATGAAATTACTTGAAATCTGAATTTAATCTTGAATTAATTCCCGATGTGGGTCTTGATTTTTACCATGATTTTCCCAAGAGTCGTTTAGGACCCAAGACCGGTCTCCATGATTTCGATGGTTCATAAAAAAAAAAAAAAAAAAAAAAACCCCTTTGTAAGGTTCCCATTTGTTGATTGGCTTATTTCGTGGACAAACCACATATTGGGGTTCTTTGTAAGGGTAGCCTAGGTATCGGGTTTATTGTTCGAAGCCCTTTGAAGACCTCGTGTTGATAAGCACCGAAGGTATATTTCTTTGTGCTTACTTGTCTTGAAGAGACACACTCACAACTCATGCATATGTTTAATACTTGTATGTTGTGTGTCTTATTTTTGTGCATTAATGTTCATTAACATCTCTTCTTGCATGTTAGTTTGATTGCATCTTGCATATCCAATTGCATTGTCATGCTTAGACTTAGGATTACATTTTTGCATTGGGCGCTCCCAAAAGCGCTCTACAGAAGCGCTGTACGAACAGCGCCCATTGAGCGCTGTTCAGACCTGATCGATTTAATTCGGTCGCTGTTGGGTCGCTGTACAGGCGCTGTACAAAGCGCCGTACAAAGCGCTCTACGTACAGCGCCGCTCTGTTTTCCCGTTAGAACAGAGTAGGGGCGCTGTACAAGAGGCGCTTTACGTACAGCGCCCAAGGCAATTTTGAGGCAAACTTATCAAAACGACCACACTTTGTTTTGGCCTCCTATATATATGCCTCTTTGACTTTAGGTCAAACACAAGAGTTCATATTCAGATTCCATACTTAGGATATTTTTCAAAGGGAAGAAAAATTCCAAAGAACTCATTTTTAGTTTACTCAAACACTTTTCCATGATCATCAATCATCATCTAGCATCACCCTTGATCATCTAGATGACATCTTGCATGGATTCTTCATCATACTTTGCTTGGTAAGCTTTTCACTAATATCTTACATATTTTGTGTTTCTCTTAACAAGCAATCTCATTTAATTACTTGTATGTTATTTTATATACTTTGAATACAAGTTTGAGATTAGTATGATGTATGTTTGAGAAGTTGTATTGTGATAGCTAATTAGGTTTTGTACTTAATCTTGATTAGCTAAACTATTTGATTTGACATGTCATTTAGTTTTGATATCTAGGATTGCTCTAATTGCATATTAATCATCTTAGATAAGCATATAGGGTTTCCCTTGCTCTATGTTGCATTTTGTATATTCATATATTCACTTAGGGTTGTTATTCTCTTCATAGAGAAAGTAAGTCTTGTGTGTAGCATCCGGGATTAGGTTGCTTAGATCGTAAGCAAATTGGACTAGGTTCACTTATACCGGGATTAGGTAGGTGTGTGATTACTTCCGAGATTAGGTTGTAATCGTTTTACACATTTAGTGGATTCGAGGTTCGAGTGTGACTTACTTACTAGCCCATGGTTTTTCCCATGAGGGTTTCCACGTAAAAATCAAGTCTTATTTAATTTCCGCATTTTATACTTGATTTATTGCTTTATCTATTTAGGGGTAAATTCGTAATTTTGACTAACACGAAAAATTGGGTAAAAAAGTTTAAAATCTATTCACCCCCCCCCCCCCCCCCCCCCCCCCCCCCCCCCCCTCTAGATAGTTTTATACACACCGTGCTATTATTTGTTTCACCGTTTACATGAAGCTTTCCGTGATGTTGCCATATCCCCTTGGACTTTACATGAAGCTTTCCATGATCTTGATTTCCATGATGTTGCCAAACAAGATGCCATGTCCAAGATTAACGTTCCATGATGCATTCATGATTCTTGACATGGCATTCCATGACGTTTCCATGACATTTTACGATGTTAACATGATTTTTCATGACGTTGACATGACATTCAACGATGTCATGTCCAAGATTAACGTTCCATGATGCATTCATGATTCTTGACATGGCATTTCATGACGTTTCCATGACATTCAATGATGTTAACATGATTTTTCATGACGTTGCCATGACATTCAATGATGTTTACATGACTTTTCATGACGTTGCAATACTTTCCATGATGTTAACATGACTTTATTTCCATGATGCCATGACTTTCTTTCCATGATGCCATGACGAAGGCTAACATTCCATGATGTTTATATGACTTTCCATGATGCCATCACAATCATCTCCCATGGCTTTCAATTACTTTTCATTACCTTTTCATGTTAGCCTCTTATAATTTTGATTTTCTATGCTTTCATGAATTGCCTATGGTTTTTACACGACCTGCCATTATACAACTCATATTCCCCCTATTATTTTCAGATGGCTTTGGACCCAAACGCGAGAACCTTCTTATATCCGGATCACGAGAGATGGATCAATGCAAGGATAAACTCGAGAAATCGGTAGCACTGTAACATTCTTGTTGACATTGACAACGTATTAGGCAGATTACACGTTTTAGAGGGGTTTAAGCAAGGACCTTTCGGTCACTACTTTGGTCTGCATTTGCCCGTCACTATACATGGAAATATTTTGCATTCTATTCTCAAAAGGCAGATCGAATATACTAGTAGGTCTGAAAATGCATCACCACCTCGAGATGATGAAATGTGGTTTGGGCTGGGTAGGCAACAACATCGTTTCGGTCAAGTTGAGTTTTACCTATGTTCTGGGTAAAAATGGGTAAATTGCCAGAAGGATTAATAAGGGCAAAATATACTCTAACGGAAAACAGCCTATACGCAAGACATTTCCAGAACCAACCTACGTATGATTCTTTGTTCCAAACTTTTAAACGACTGACCGACGATCAAGGTGAAGATGGCCTGAAGATGGCAAATTTGTTATATCTTATGCACTCTCGACACACGTGACCATGTACCACTATGAATGCTTGCATTAGTGGATGACGATGTAGCTTTCGAAGGTTTTCCATGGGGTTCATACGTGTATAGTTATACTTTGAACCGGCTGAAAAATGCTATACACAAAAACATTGACAATCTAAGACCTAAACCGTCAAACGAAGCAGATAAGAATGAGTCATACTCCAAAACAATCGAATTAGGTGTTGAAGGAGAAGGTAAACAAGAATCACAGGACGCAGGTCCTTCTAAAGGAAATGCAAAAAGAAGAAGAATTAAAAAAACTGAAAGCAAACCCGAAGCAGATAAGAATGAGTCATACTCCAAAACAATCGAAGCAGGTGTTGAAGGAGAAGGTAAACAAGAATCACAGAACGCAGGTCCTTCCAAAGGAAATGCAAAAAAAAAAAAAAGAATAAAAAAAACTGAAAGCAAACCTGAACCGAAACCTTCCATCACTTACAACCTTTCCAGGTTTCTTCTCTCTTTTCAGGTATGTACGCCGACCACTATGGCTTAAATACCGATTGACTGGATCCATTTCCTAACACATGTTTATAACGCTACTTAATGAAAACGTTAATAGGTTTGGGCCGTTGTGATCGGCGTATTCGTTGTGATCAGAGTTATTCACGGTTCAAAAACTGGGAGTTTTTGAACGCTTCAACTGGGTTCGATGAGTTTTTTTTCGACAGATGCAATGTATATGTGTATATACATAATTGTCATGTTAGATTTTTATCTCACTTTAACATTAACAGTAATCCTCTGATATGTGCAGTTGGTAACAGTGGACTTAAAACCTACTCCAGCTGAAATACAGCAAACCTACTTCAAATCAATCGACATGGACTTCGTTTGTGATAGATTTGTTCATATGGGATGCCCTGCCCAGCCGTATCGAACTGAGTTTATTAGTGATGATGAAGTAGGGTGTGAATTGCCCGGTAGTATTCTGGATTTGGACAACCAGGAAACCAAAAACAAAAAGGAATAAATCGATTCCCATCACAAATCGTGTCCACCTTCGGTTCAGAGGACACTGTTTACCAACAACGAATCTCCTGAGACTACACCCAATCCAAATGGAATGGATGACCCTGACCCAAAGGAGGTTTCATATAAAAGTATGTGTGGGATGACTACAAAGGTCTTGTTTGACGTTCTTCCCAGGGTGCTTCCCCAGGTAGCAGTGAAGGATGTGTTGCCTAATGAGGTTACGGAAAAAAAAATACTTCTGAGGTGATAACAAAGGTGCTGTATGACGTTCTACCCAATGTGATTCCTCAGGCACTTAATGATGTGCTCCCTAAGGTCCTCCATCAGGCACTGAATGACATTCTTTCGAAGTTGATGCCTGCTTATCTGGAGAAGGTGATGCATGACAATCTGTACAATGTGTATGGGAATGCCTCCGACTCTACCAACAAAAAAGACAAAACTGAGGCAAATGATAATAAGGACTCCGATGGCGCAAAACCGGATGGACATCCTCCCAAAGCCAATGAATCTGAACATAATCGGTATAATGTGCATGTGACTACCTCCGACCCTACTGAAAAAAAATACAAACTTGAGGAAGTTGATAATAGGATCTTCGAGGCCCCAAAACCGGATGAACATGCTCCCAAAGTCGATGAATTTGAAGTTGCAGTTGAGGTACACATATTCTGATCCAAGTCCTTACATAGTACAATATTATTTGGCTTTCTTAATACTTATTCCGTGTTACCCATTTATTATTTTTGGCTTTCTTATTACCTATTCCGCGTTATCCAAATGGGTACATACAAGTTACGGTTTAGTCACTCTTCGAGGTTCTTTGATCATATAGCAATGCTTTTAATTGCATTAGTTGCGTCACAGGCTCGTATAGGGTCCCCATATAGTCTGCAAATGTACGATCGATCTTGAACCTTACAGATCTCCAGTTCCCAACTTGAAGGTCCTGACAGTGGAACAAAGTATAATTCTGTTGGAAAAAAGACCAGATAACTACCCAGAAAGAGATTTAGAAACTGCGAGGAAGCGGAAGAGATCCAAATTTCTAAACAGACGGTGGATTGATCCCGAGACAAGGAAGAAGCGAAAGCGACGAAAAATGCCACAACTCCTTGATATCAGTGATGATAACGATTTACTTGACACTCAATATGCCGCTTTCCTGAAAAACACCGGCGATAATATTTTGTAAATTTAAACTTTTATTTTTGTAACCTCTTCATCCTCTTATTATCTATCTTTTTTACTTGCATCTAATACGTTTTGTATTCTACCACAGTCTTTACGTGGGTCAAGAAGAGTGATTTACTCGGCAACATTTTCTCGAAATAAAGTGCAAATCGGTGCCGTTCTCCAACCTGGTAATTATAATTGCTTTTGTACATGCTATTTATTGTCTATGCTATTTATCCCTTTATGATTTGGCCGAACACCTTAAACAATCCTTTTTAATAAAAACCAAAATTCTATCAACATGTCGATAGCTTTATGGATGTTTTATGGAGGCGGCGTTCATCCAAATATGCCGAGTATGCGCAGGACATCACAATGGTTGACTGTTCATTCTATGTAAGTATACCCGATTAAGTGCGTATCTAACAGTCATTTAATGAGTATAACACATCCCTGTCTCCAACAAATTAACACCAATCCTTTAAACAGAGTAACCTTGCAACCGAAGACCTCGGGGGTACGAAAGAGTTGTAGAATAAATTTGGATTCTTGGATTGATAAATTGGATATTGATGTCATGTCCTTCGTCCACGACGAACGGAGTCTGGATGCTGTGAGAGGCGGTGGGTCAATTCTAGTTCGACCCGAGTGGTGGAAAATGAAGTCGGTGGGTTATCTTTCTTGTAATATTTTTCCTTATCACTAACATTTCATGTCATCAATTGCTAAACCCGTTTCTCATCTTTATCTCACCTTTGTAGGTTCTAATTCCCTATAATGTGGGTAACCACTGGGTTCTCTGCCATCTCTTCCCTGAAGATGGGGCGTTCACTTTTTATGACTCAGTGCATGCCAAAAGCAACGCAGCGTGGAGGGTCAGGCAAATGGACTGTGTTAGCTACCTAATGCCCTCCCTTCTCCACCAGTCTGGGTACTATGAGCATAAGGGGATAGAAGTACATACGAAACCATTCACGCCTTTTGGTTACGTCAGAAAAGAATTGCCAACCCAGCATGATGGGTACGTAATTAATAGTCGTTAATTTCTCGCATAACCCTTTGCAACAGTTGATTTTTTCTTCAATTGATTTTTTCTTCAGTCTTCATATATGTATTTATTTTCATACTTTCTGTATATGTTTTCACTTTTCAGTATCCAGTGCGGCGTCTACATGTGCCAGTTTGCTGAATTTATATTAGAAAGAGCGAAAGAACCTTGGAAATTCCACT
Source organism: Acer yangbiense (assembly GCA_008009225.1). NCBI lineage: Eukaryota > Viridiplantae > Streptophyta > Magnoliopsida > Sapindales > Sapindaceae > Acer > Acer yangbiense. The sequence continues at coordinate 32,651,669 of CM017767.1, forward strand.
TTTCGAACTTGCCGTTGCTTAGGGCATGGATGGCACATGAGGTTTACACGAACGCAACAACGGAGTGATCAAGCCAGCACCATAACCGCCTAGTAATCATTATTTACCATTTGCACATATGTCCTTGCCTAATCACATTATCACTGGACATTGCACTCGTGTGTAAGATGTACATTTTCAAAGCATTGTCAACACATCATTCTCACACGATAAAACAACTATTACTCTAACCTAACACAATATAAAATGTGTTGCAATAATTACATGATAATGGTCCATATATACACAGTGGTCTGATTAATCTTTGTATTAATATGATTTTGATTAATACCTCACTAAATAGAAACGGTTGCGTCATATTCATTACGTCAGTGTAAAGTAATCAACAATTAACCTTTACAAATGATTTGACGATTCCTTGGGCAATCCTCTTTGCCATGCATCTCTTTAACATTTAATACCCATATTACACGATTAAAAACTTGTCGTAGATAACACGGTGGCAAGAGATTTCAAATCCACCATGTAAAACGCAACCAACAACGTTGGACGTAATATATACACGATACAATTGATCACCGTGTCACATATTTTCTGACGATACCTTCCAAAATATAACATTAAGCTAATTTTTGGTGACCAAGTCACCCCCTATCTAAGGGGGTTGAGCATTACCCCCGTCCCCGGTAAGTAATTAACCTCGTTATAACATAACTTTTTGTAATCTAAACATAAGAACACTTGAAAACATACATAAAAAACCTAGAAAATTATCCCAACCATCCACCTCACAACCACTCAACCCCTTGTTTCTATAAAATCAAATAAAAAAAATAGTAGGATCCCAGTCTCCACCTTACATCTTTTTGGGTTACAATTTGAAATTGAATTTTTTAGTTAATAACAGGTAGGTGGAGGTTCGAATCAAGAATTTTGTATAAATGGCTTTTCAAATCCATGAATCCCAAATTTTGATCGATATAAGGTTCCTTTCTGAACAACTTTAAGTTTAGAAGATAACCAATTTTTATTGGTTTTCATAATATCATACACTCAACATGGCTTTACTAAGAAATTTGAAACCCATAAACCTAAGTCATGCTCCAACAAGTTTGTCATGTCCCAAATGATCACATATCTTGGTACCATGTATCACTTTGAGTAATCTAATGTTGGACTATAATGAAATAAAAAGAAGAATATAAATGACTTTCCAACCATGTCAATGTTTAGAAAGGAATTACTAGTGAAATGAAAACAAAATAATGATTGAATTGTAAACCCCTTGAAAACTGAGGAGAGAAACAATAGTCTAGATTGATCAACATAAAATAATGTAAATTAAAATAATAATAATAAATTATATATGTATATAGGAATTATTAAGTAATTAGGGATTATGTACAATTTTTTCATGAGAGATCACTAATTATCACCGGTGGGAATTAGTGATCTCGTACCTGATAACTCCATATATGTATATATGGAGTTATATATATATATATATATATATGTACATATGAGACTTCTCACATGCAAATCCCTTTACATACATCTTATGTCCAAACCATTCATATCGTAATGGAATTTAATGAATTTTAATGAGATTTTTTATATGGATGATAAGAAAACTGAAATATACTTATGAAATATATTCTTGGTCTCCTTGAACCACTCAATTTGAACTTTTGAAACTACAGATCATCTTTAAGTAAAGCAAACAGATACATTATGCAATGCTACAACGAGTATCATCTTTATATATATATACATTGTCAAAAACTTCTTCAATATGATCCAAATGTTTAAACATTATATCTGCAACTCTGCAAAAGGCAAACATTTGCTTATTTATACAAGATACTAGTCTTGACATCAATCAATGTGGGAAAAGCCCCTAACTGTGAGAGTATTAAATCAAGTAGAAGAAGTTGACAATCTAGAATGTAGTTTGGCTGTTGTTCAGTCATAGCCAGGAGTGCATCATTTAATCAACATACATCAATCCAATATGATCCAATGGCCATTGTAATTACAGTTGGAGGCTGATGTGGAAAGATTAGTTAGAAAAGGCTTAAAAGTTAGTTATAGGGAATGGGGTGACAACCAACTCACGTGTAGTTGCATCATGTGTTAAAAATGTATCAAGTCTAATGATCTTCATGATCACTGCCTCTGGAATTAAAGTTGATGATCAACTTGATGTTTAGGAAAGTTGTTAGAAATAGATGGCTAAGATTAACTATTGTAATTATATATATATATATTGATACTCTTGTAATCAAATGATTTAGTGAATAAAATTCTAAAAACGTTTGTTACTGAAAATTTTACTTTCCTCTCTTCTAGCTTCTCTCTTCATGCACCATTAGATAGGCTTCAAGCTTTGTTTCTTTATATTAAAACAGAGGTGTAGACATTTTATCGAACACCTTATCTTCACTATCAAACTTCTATATTTACTTCATGGTATCAGAACCTCTAACTTGCGTCAACTATGGCTACTGAATCTTCGAATGGATCTACTCAACAAGATCATCAGACTCTGAATCAAGAGATCTATGATCTCGCTTCTGCCATGGATTTTTTGTCACTGGTGAAGACTCTCAACTTTCATATGACTATCAAACTTGATAGGTCAAACTATATTTTCTAGAAAGCACAAGTCACAATAACCATTGAAGCCTTAGATCTTGAAGATCTGATCTTAGGTGACAAACCTCTTCCATCAAAGTTTCTTGAAGTCCGAAATGAAGAAGGTATTGTGATCAACACTAGAATCAACAAAGAGTACACTGCTTGGAAGAAGGTCAATAAACTCTTGTTGTGATGGCTTCTCTCAACACTAACTCAAGGAACTCTTGGTTAGGTAACTAACTGCAAAACTTCTCTTGAAGTCTAGCAAACACTAGAAAGAATTTATTCACAATAATGGAACAATTTATGCAACTTAGGCAACAATTACAGAATATTAAAAAGGGATCTTAGTAATTGAGTGATTTTATCTTGAATGCTATGAAAGGCCTAAGACATGAGTTTGATTCTGTAGTAACATTGGTTACATCTCAAGCTAAGGTGACGACTGCATATGCGATTACAGGGCTCGGAACGTTCGAGAATTGCCTAGACCTCGAACGTTCCACAGTAAGGTTTTCATTGCGACTAACATGCCATTAATCATGTGCTCACCGATAACTCTTCATCAGTAAGGTCATTAGATGCCCCTACTTTAACTTTCTTTTTCGTAACCTCAGAAACAACACTCCACTGATCAAATTGTCTTTTACTAAATAATTCTTACAAAGTAGGCCCATCTCCAAAATCCATTCCCTCTCTAGCCAACCTTTTCCATTTAATCATAAATTACTACTCACATCATTTGAGTTTGAATTTTGAGCTATTTTTTTTTGGTTACACAAATCACTTATATAACTCATTATGTAACATTACATAGTCGATTTTGTATGAAAAAAAACGTGCTGGAATCCTACCCCTGATAATTTTTAGTTCAATGAATAAAAAAAAATTATAAGCTTAGATAATTGGTAAAATCCCACTCAAGAAATATTTCTATATGATGAGTAATAGACCAACCGAAAGAGAAGGCAATGGAGTGAGTAGACTACTGAAACTAGGAACTTAAAAAAGAGTGGCATGAAATTGATTAGTGACTACACTACAGTACACATTTCTTGTAGAGATCTTAGTTGTATATGCTGCTAATGTGCATGTCACTATCATGATAGGAACCCCAATCGACTGTTTCCTTGCTTGTTAAAAGAGCAAGTATGATCAGTTTTTTTGCTTCCCTTTAGTGTTGTTATTCTCATTTTCTTAGCATCAAGAGCAAGAGCTCATCTAAGCTACAGTCAAGTGGCAAAATGAATCAAACAAAACTAGGCAAATTGAATATATTTAGCCAGTTAACTTTTTCTTGGATAAACTCACTATTGTGGCTTGGTTACTTGAAACCTTTAGTTCTTGTAGACATTCCTACCCTTTTATCCGAAGATAAAGCACAATCAGCATGCAACAACTTTTCTACCATATGGGAATTTTTTCTCAAAGGTGATGGGAATTCAAACAATCCCAAAAACTTGCTTCTCAAGGCATTGTTTAGAGTTCATTGGAAAGAAATGATATTTATAGGAGTTTGTGCATTGCTCAAGGCACTTGCTATTATAGCATCTTCTTTATTGCTCGATGCATTTGTGCAATACTCCAACAATGAACATAAAATGAGATTATGAGGTCTTCTTCTTGTCGGATGCCTTGTGATCGTTAAGTTTATCGAGTCTTTCTCTTAAAGGCATTGGTTTTTCAATTCAAGGAGGTCGGGGATGAGGATGAGATCTGCTCTAATAATGGCAATCTATTGAAAGCAACTAAAACTTTTTGGTCTTAGAAGGAGAAGGCACTCAGTTAAAATTGTAAACTATATTGTAGTCAATGCTTATTGAATGACTGAATCAATGTATTGGTTTCATATGAGATGGAGTCTTTCGGTGCAATTTTTTCTTACTATTGGTGTTCTTTTCAAGGTGGTTGGTCTCAATGCAATCCCTGGTCTTGTTCTTGTTCCAATCATTGGGTTTCTTAACATTCACTTTACAAAGATGTACAACAAATTTCAGTTTCTTTTCAAGGTTTTTCAAGATGAAAGATTGCGAGCCATGTCTGACATTTTGAACAATATGAAGATCATCAAGTTACAATAATAGGAAGAAAAATTCAAAAATGTAATTGATTTGCTAAAGGAGAATGAACAAAATTTCTTGGCTAAGTCACAGATTAACAAGTTCTATGCATGTGTTCTGTATTGGGTATCCTTGACCATCGTCTCCACTGTGGTCTTTTTCAGATGTTTGCTCATGAAAAGTGCTCCATTGGATGTTGCCACTATATCCACTGTCTTAACAACATTAAGAAGCATGTCAGAGCCCGTGAGATGTATCCCTAAGGCATTTTCTATACTGATTGAAATGAAGATCTCTATGGATCATCTCAACATTTTTCTTCTTGATGATGAGCTTAGTAACAAGGAATCGAAGAGTTTGAAACATAGTTCAGACATACATGTTGAAATAAAAGGGAATTTTAGTTGGGAACTAGAATCAGCTGTTCCAGAACTGAGGGATATCAACTTAGAAGTAAAAAGTGGACAGAAAATCGCAATATATGGGCATGTTGGTGCTAGGAAATCAACGCTCCTGTGTGCTATCATTAGAGAAGTCTACAAAATTTCAGGATTAGTAAGTAGCAAACCAGTTCAATATAAGATTTTAATTTTTTATTCTTTTCCTTTTTGTCTACAACCAACTGTTTGCATATGTAGGTAAGTGTAAATGTAACAATTGCATATGTTTCTCAAGCACCTTGGATACAAAGTGGTACTATTCGTGATAATATACTCTTCGAAAAGCCAATGGAGAAAACCAAATATGAGATGGTTACCAAAGCTTGAGCCTTAGATAAGGGTATTAACAATTTTAGTCATGGTGACCTTATAGAGATCGAAGAAAGGGGGCTTAAATTAAGTGGCGATATAAACAACAAACTCACTACTGCTCGCGCTGTTTACAATGATGCTGATATTTACCTACTTGATGACCCTTTCAGCGAGGTGGATGTAGAAACAACTGCAATTCTATTCAATGTAAGAAAAAAGAAGGTAAAAAGTTAGTTTGATTTCTAAAGTTTATACACTCAAAATGAATGATGTTATCACAGGACTGTGTTATGGCTACTCTTCAAGAAAATCTGTTATCTTAATGACTCATCAAGTCGAGTTTCTCACAGAAGCTGATTGAATTTTGGTAACAACTTGTCAGCCTTTCTTTCGAGGACTAGATGTTTGGTTGGATAAATGCATGTTAAAATTAAAACCATATTGTTTTGACATTTTTCAGGTTATGGAAGGTGGACAGATAACACAGTCAAGAACTTATACAGAGTTGTTGTCGACTCTGGGGACCACATTTGCACAACTTGTGAATGCACATAAGAAAGTAGTCTCAGAATTAGTTACTTTTGATACCGAAAACATGGATGAAACTCAGGAAATTCATGATAACCAATCAGAATTGCCTGGTGAATCTTGCTCCACTAGAGAAGGCGGTGAGAATGAGATATCAGTTGAGGGTTTTCTGAATACTTTACTAACGAAAGAGGAAGAGAGAAAGATCGGTGATGTTGGGTGTAAACCATTGTTGGATTATTTTTATGTATCAAAGGGATCACTTCTTTTCATTTTGACCCTTTTATCTTACTGTGCTTTTAGTGTTCTTCAGGCTACTGCAAGTTATTAGCTGTCACTAGCTATGCGGTTTTCCAAAGTTAACAACATTATATTGATCGGTGTTTATGCTAGAATTTTAACATTTAGTATACTTTTTCTATATTTAAAGAACTTATTTGCAACCCTTCTAGGCCTAAAAGCTTCGAAAGATTTCTTCTCTGGTATCAATAATTCAATTTTCAAGGCTCCTATGCTCTTCTTCGACTCCACTCTAGTGGGAAAGATATTTTCCCGGGTAAGAGAACATCCTTAAATTCAATCACTGAACTACTTAAATGATCACATGTAGCTTAGCTCTACTGGTTTCAAAATGCAACAGATTTCATCGGATATGAACACATTGTACAGTGATCTACCAGCTTCCATTAATTTAGCTGCAGCTGCAATGATTGATGTACTCATGACAATAGTAATGATGGCCTCAGTAACATGGTATGTGCTCATTGTAGTCATTCATACTATTATAATTGTAAAATATATTCAGGTAAACCTCATTTCTGCTTTCGAGATGTACACAAATTTCCTTTTGTTTCTTGATCAATCGAGGAAAGTGATGTCCATTTTTTATTATTATGAAAGGATTATTCATTAGAAAGAGAGTTCATGAGGATGAATGGAATGACCAAAGCACCCATTTTGAACAATGTATCCGAAACATCATTAGGGGTGGTGTAAGGTTTATAGTTTGTATTGGCATAAATTCCATATCAAAATGTGTTTCTCTTGTAATGTTTAGTGGTTCGTATATTGAAGAATTAAGAAGACAAAGGATGTCTCAACCACAATTCATTCAAGAAGCCGGCTTTTAAGAGATTCGTGCATCATTGTTCAACAAAGGTAATAAATGACCTCATATCTCTTACAAGGCTAGGCACACACACACACACATAGCATTCTTGTGTGTTCCTTCATGATTAAACATTACTTATGTATCACTTTCACACACTTGACAAAATATGCTCATGCATTCATACTATATTGGTAATATTTTGTTTATTGCATTTTCTAGGACTATGTCTGGAAATTAGCATATGTGTGTGTATTTGTGCTTGTATGTTTTCATATTTTTGTACGTGGACTTGAACATGTTCTTATTTGATTTCTTATTGAGTTCCGGTCATTTCGGTTACTCATTCATATAGTTTCGAGTCCAAACGATGTAGCTACGCTACTTTTCATTCTCATTCGTTGAGTTGACTTCATCGTCGTTTTCCGAGATGATTTCTCAACCATTTTTCAAAGTTGTGTAGTCTTTGTCGTGCGTAAGAGAGTCACGGTTCGTAATCTAAAAACGGATTTGAAATCGGAGTTCGGATGCCCAAAATACGGGCTGAAGAACCGAGGGAGCGCGCGAGAGGGGCTGCTGGCCGTGAGGGAGGCCGTGGGCCCCACGGCCAAGGGGGCTCTCTGCCCCCGTGAGGCCCACGCGCCCCCCACGGCTAGGGGGTGATGTGGCCTCATGTGATTGGTCTTCAATCTCCTTCTCTCTCCTCCTTTATCTTCCCTCCATCTCTCTCCATTTGATTTCAAGAAGAAAAAATTGAGTTTTCCCGTCAGAATTTCTCTCCAGAATTTCAGAACTTCAAAACACCATATCTTCCTCATCCGAAGTCGGATTTGAGCGATTCAAATTGGAGAGTGTTCGTATTTGAGTCCTTTATGATTTCCAAGTGGTTTGGTGGCTGTTTGATCGAGATTTCTGGTGGTTCCACACTGATTTCCGAACCAGCTCGTGAATCAAAGGTATTTGACTTATCTTTGAGATTTCTTTCTTTTTAACCTTCAATTTGCTTGGGGTTTCTTCTTCTATATCTATGTTTATATTTGGTAAAAGCTATTGAGAAAGGTAGCTTGAAAAATCATTCTAATTGAAAGTCAATTTATAGACTATACGGACTAGTTTCTATGATTCTAGGTTATCCACATGTTTGTGAGTTGTATTGTGATTAGAATGGCATCTTAGGTTGTTTGTGACTTGATTGAATCAATTTTGTGATAAATGACCTTGAGATTTGATTTGATCCTTTGATTGATGAAATCTAGGATTTGTGTATTTGTTTGTGTTTTAGAGCAATCTAGGATTTGATTGATTTATATCTTGAATCCTTGCTCTATATTTTTAGCTAGAATATTAATTGATTAAATCTCATATATCTAGCATTTTATTGTATGCTGATTGCATCTTGAACTTGTACTTCATGAATATATTTTGATTCAAGTGTTGTATATGTGAATGAGACTTTGAGCTTATGTGTTTGGTGTTTCACATACTTAGGTTTTATTCTCGTATTTTGCATCTAGACTTTTATTGAATGTGTTATCACATGTTTAGGTCTATTTGTACCATAGAATGTATTGATCACATGTTCTATGTTGATTTGATTGTTTGCATCATTTGCATTCACATGATCACACTAGGAAGTCCTTGTAAAAGGCATGAAGTCTTGGTTAGAGTCGGGGTGACTCGGATAGCCAAGCAAGAAGACTTGCCTAGAGTCGGAAGGACTCGGATAGGTAAGCAAGAAGTTATGGCTAGAGTCGGGAGAACTCGGATAGTCATGCATGGGAGGATCCCTAGAGGCAAGAGTGCCTTGGATAGGGAGTTGGCTAATATATTAGTAGGCCTAGGCGTATGGTTAGACATAGACTCCAATAGAGCGGGGTACACGGGAGGTGTATGCACTCTTGAGGAATTTCTAATCTACCATCGATGTTGGTTTTGTGTGTTGTCCAATATATGGTGGTTTCGCATCATTGAGGGATTTCACACTTTCCAATAGGGTTGGGTAGGCTTAGACTTCACTAGGTTAGGTGAGCTAAAGATTGGTCACTTTGTGAATGTTCTATGTTTACTTTCCAATAATATAGTACCCAATGGTTGTAGTTCAACCCGTGGATGTTTCCTCCTTGGAGGTTTTACACGTTAAAAAAATCTCTTATGTTAATTCTTTCTATCTCTTTCTCTTATATTTTAATTGTATATTTTATTATCTTGATTCATAATATTCACTTATGATATATTGTGAAGCAAGACTTTGTATAGTGTGATTTGTGGATTCATTCATTTGATCATTTTTGTATATTGTAATTTTTGTATAGTGATATTTGATCACTCTTGTAACTCATTGAACATCTATTGAAATACAAGCTTACTTTGTTGTTGTGTTTATTTGTTCTTATACCTCACATAACTAGATGATATACTTAGACCTTGCTCTCATGATTGTATTCTCGTATTGTCTATGCATGTCTTCCTTGGCTTATTTTGTTGTGTATAAGGCTACCTTGAGGGACAAACGAAAGTTTGTTCAAGGGTTTGAAAAAAGGTGTAAAAACCTATTCACCCCCCCTCTAGGTATGCTTTAAGCAATTTAACTACGTTTGTATACTTTCAGGTGGTTTCGATTAGAGCTTTTAACAAGATGGAAAGCTTCTTCGAGAACTATATTAAGCTTGTCAACACATATGCAAGGTTGTTCTTTCATGCTAATGCTGCTATGGAATGGTTAGTGTTACGAATCGAAACATTTCAGATTCTTATCATACTCACTACTGCTATTCTTATTGTTCTGCTTCCAGGGAAACGTTTATCAAGTAATTACTACAATCCATAAAAGACTATTTTTAAGTCTTAGCATAGATCAAGTTTTTTTTTTTCTCAAACACAATCTATATTCTATTGAAAGGTCTGTGGGACTTACCCTTTCTTATGCTTTCTCATCGATTACCGTCCAACTAATCATGGTTCGTAGGCAATGCGATCTGTCGAACCAAATTGTTTATGTCAAAAGGATCAAACAATTCATGCATATACCACCGAAACCTCCTACAATTATAGAAGATATAAGGCCACCTGCCTCATGGCCTCTTGAAGGAAGAATAGAGTTGGATAATTTGATGGTGAGATATTGTCTAAATGCTCTGCTTGTTTTGAAGGGAATAACATGCACATTCAAGGAGGGGACTAGAGTTGGAGTTGTTGGAAGCAAGGACGAGAGGGGGCCACTGCCCCCCCTAAAGTTTTATAGATTTCTGAATTTTCCTCTAAGTTTTCATATTTTTATGTTTTTACCCTTGTTTCATATTCCTTGAAGTTTCACAGTTTTATAAATTAATCCCCTAAACTTTTAGATTTTCATGCTTTTACCCTTATTTCACTACAAAAAAACTACCTATCAGCGACCAAACATTTTCGACGGCCTTATTTACCCTCGAAAATACCTTATATTTTCGACGGCAAAATATAAGGTCGTCACTTATATTCCAAATAGAGGTACTATATTTTTGAGGGCCAATCCTAATCGAAAATAGTCGTTTTGCCGTAAAAAATATGTATATATTTTTGGCGGACTACTTGGCGCCAATAGTTTCATCGATGACATTAAAAAGTACCGTCAAAAATAGTTAAATTTTTTATTCATACTATATTCGAGGGTATTTTGCCGTCGGAATTAGACTACAAATGTGTTAAATTGAACTTTTTACCTGGCAGCAAACATTTGCGCCAAATGTATCATCGATGACATCTAAATTAGCTCTCGAAAATAGTTAAAACGATGTAGTTTTGGTTACATGGAGGAACCAAAACGACATAGTATTGGTTTATATATATATGTGTGTGTGTGACTTATTTGTTATTACCAAAAAACCCTATTGCCTTCTTCTCACGCATTGCTCATCTTTTTCTCTGGTTTGCTATGATTTTAGTTCTGACCTGAGTTCTCATCTCAAAAGGTATTTTTTTTTCTTATTTTGTTTGCTTTTTGTTTTGGTTTCACAATGGGTGTTTGCTTTCTGTTCTGGTCTTGTTTGGCTAGTGTAAGGGTCTCAATTTCTACTGCAGTTTTTTGGCCTTTAGGTTCAAGTTTGGAAGGGATTGCCTATTCTTTTGTTTTTGTTTTGCGATTGCAGTTCTGGTCTTGTGCCTCTCGTTGCATGGTGCCTTGGTGGTTTGTAAGTGGTCTGTTTTGGGTTCTTGGGTTAGGGGCTGTCTTTTGTTTTGGTTCTTTTGCTTATTCGTTTGTTTCCTTTGTGCTGTTGTTTCTCTTGATTTGGGGCTTGCTTGTGGGTTTGCCCGACTGTTGTGTTTCCTTGGCTTATGGTGCCTGAATAAATTTGCTTTTCAAAAAAAAAAAAAAAAGTTGGAACGAATATCTATACACTCTTCTCATGTTGTTGTTGTTGTTGTTGTTGTTGTTGTGTGTGTGTGTGTGTGTGTTTTTTTTTTTTTTTTAAATTATCATTTTTATTTCTTATAAAACCATTGCTTTCTCATTTCTTGCATTTTATCTGTTTTTGTGTTTCTTATTTGATTATTTTTTTCCTTTTTGGGTTTAATTTAAGGCTTTTTCCCCTATGTTTCTTCTTTAAACATTTCTGCTATTTTGTTTTTGTTATTGTTGTTGTTGTTGCTGCTGTTTTACTCTTCTTTTGATTTCTCTCTTTCTGGGGTCTGTTTTGTTTCGAGATAGTTTCTGGTTTCTTGAGAAACTGAAGTTTTTGGTGGGATTTCTTATGGTATAGAGAGTTTGTTAGCTGGGCAGAGACTGAGAGAAAGAACAAAACTTTGTATCTTTTTAGTTAGACAAATCTCTGGTCACTGGGTCATGTGCTTATACTATCTCTATATGTGTTGGTTTGGATTTTGTTTGACAAACAATGTTCTAAGCTGATGATTAGGGTCATTTTAGAAGTCCCAATCATAAAGTAAATTTATTCTGCTTGTGGCACATACTCTTTCTTGAATGGCCTCTTTAATGGAATGTCTTCTCATCTAGTAAATAAGAATCAAAACATATAGGTTGATGAAAACAGCATAGCTAATTCATGTGAGGAAGGGTTCCAATGAGGAAAGGGATATCATTCGATGCGGAAATGTGTGACTTTGAGGCTCTGTTTTGGTTTCGTTTTATGCTCTGTATGCTATGCTTCTGTTCTGGGCATGTTTCTGGTGTGTTTTGTTTTTCTGTTGTTTGTTGAGCTGGTTTGGGTAGGACTTTTTATGCGTTTGTTTTTTTCCTGACCTCATGGTCTATCCTATGTTGCCGTGCTTGTTTATTTGCGTTGTTCCCCTTCCTTAATAGAGAATGCTGATTCAAAAAAAAAAAATAGCTAATTCATGTGAGCTATAGATATTTATAATTGATAACTATCTCTGTATGTGAGATTGCTTGCTCAAGCTCTGAATTTTCTATCTTTGCTTTCAATCTCTTGCTATTATCACATGATTTGCTTTTCATTTGTGTGCAGGTGTTAAGATAGCTAGGCTTCTAACAGTGGGTGGCAAGATCTTGAACTTGATAGTTTGAGACACGGGTATGTGATTGGAATTTCATTTACTAAAATTTAAAGTCTACTAGTAGACAACATTATTTTTCAGTTTTACATAATATTAGTAGTCTAGGTCAATCATTAAGGCTGGCATGAGTGAATTGATTGTCTGCTGAAAACTTATAAAGAAAAAATAATAATAAAACAGTAAACACATTATAACTCACACTTCCATATTATATACCAAACACTTCCACTAGTCTTTAGTCATTTAGGTTTGTTTTATATTTATTTTGAAATCCTTATTTGTGATAATTTCTACTAGTAGTTCTCTTATTGTACTTGTTTTATGTATATAACGAACATCTCAATTTTTGTTAAAAAGAGATATTTATAAGAAAATTAATATTCTGTTTACATCACTAAGTGGGAGCTATATTGCTTCAATAAATTCACTCTTGCAAAAATAGCTTTCAATTTACCATTGTTTCATTGCCTTTATATTTTCACTTATCCTTTTCATTATAACATGTATTTTATGCGGTGCTTACTACATATGTTGCATGTGTTTTTCCATTGTTGTAGAAAAAATGCCGATAGACAAATCTTGGATTGAATTAAATAGGTCAACTTCTGAGTATTTTGACGGAGTAGAAAGGTTCCTTGATTATGCTTTTACACATAATAAATTTGGAGATTCAAAAATATTTTGTCCTTGTGTAAAATGTAATAATAGATATAGAAGAGTTTGAAGTGAGGTACAAGAACATCTTGTGTGCAAATGAATGAAACAAGGCTATACTACTTGGCATTTCCATGGGGAGAATGGAGAGAGTGATGATGAAAGTGAAATAGATAGTGAACCTCATGACTCCTAAAATGATGACATGCGCAATTTAATTGAAGAAGCTTATCCCCAAGAACCAAATAGTTATGCAAAAGAATTTTACAATTTGATAGAAAAATGTGAGCAGCCTTTATATCCAAACCGTGATAAGTTTTCCAATCTTTCATTTCTTGTCAAGTTGATGCATATTAAATGCATCAATGGATGAAGTAACAAATCATTCAGCATGTTGTTGGAAATGTTGAAGGATGCATTTCCGATGTGTGATAAATTGCCTACTTCTCACTATGAAGCAAAAAAGATTATAAAAGATCTTGGCCTTCATTATGAGAAGATTGATGCTTGCGATAATGATTGTATCATTTACTACAAGGAGTATGGAGAAGCATTAGAATGTCCAGTTTGTAGACTACCAAGATGGCAACCAAAAGGAAAGAGTGGGAAAGGCAAAAATGTTCCTTGGAAGGTTTTGCGCTACTTGCCTATCACATCAAGACTACAAAGATTATTTATGTCCTCTAAAACAACTGCTAGTATGAGATGGCATTTTAAAAATAGAGTAAAAGATGGTTTGTTAAGGCATCCCGCGGATTCCGAAGCTTGGAAAAAGTTTGATGAAGAGCATGAAATATTTACAGAGGACCCTCGAAATGTACGACTAGATCTTGCTACTGACGGGTTCAATCCTTTTGGTAACATGAATGTTGAGCACAGTACTTGGCCAGTCCTTTTATTTCCATATAATCTTCCTCCTTGGATGTGTATGAAAGAACCGTATACATTTATGTATTTACTTATACCAGGTCCAAAGGGTCCAGGTAATGACATTGATGTATATTTGAGACCTTTGATTGATGAATTGAATGAATTATGGGAGAATGGAGTGAATACATATGACATTTCAACACAGCAGAATTTTCAAATGAAGGCTGCGATTATGTGGATTGTCAATGATTTTCTGGCATATGCTTACATGTCTGGATGGGGTACAAAAGGAAGGTTGGCATGTCCATGTTGTGCAAAGAAAACAGACCATTTTAGTTTAGCAAATGGGTCTAAAATTTGCTACATGGGTCATCGTCGATTTTTGCCTAGAGATCATGTATGGCAAAATCAAATGAGCCAATTTAATGGTAAGAAAGAGACGGGAGATGCACCAAAGCGGCCAGCCGGTGATGAAGTCTTTACAGAACTTCAAGTTTTGACCCCGATTACATATGGTAAGCGTGTAAAAAAGCAAAAAATAGCTGGGTTTGGAACGAGCCATAATTGGAATAAACATAGTATCTTTTTTCAGCTACCATATTGGAGAACACTTGAATTACGCCATAATTTAGACGTTATGCACATTGAGAAAAATGTTTGTGATAACGTCCTAGGAACTCTATTTAATATTGATGACAAATCAAAAGATTCTTTAAATGCTCGTCTCGATCTACAAGCATTGGGTATAAGATGTGAACTCCATTCGGTGGGTAATAATGGAAAAATGGTGCTGTCAACTGCTTGTTATGCACTTACTAATGAAGAGAAAAAAAGATATGTCGATGGTTAGTAAATATAAAAGTTCCAGATGGATATTCTTTCAATTTGACTCAATGTGTGAATGTAGGGGAACGAAAAATTTCAGGCATGAAGACCCATGATTGTCATGTGTTTTTAGAGAGATTACCGCCATTGATTGTGAGAGATTTTTTACCTAGACAAGTAGACATGTAGTTGATGCATTGACTGAACTAAGCAATTTTTTCAGAGAATTGTATGCTAAATTATTGAACAAAGATGACTTGGCCCGACTTCAAGATCAAATTGCTATAACACTTTGCAAGTTAGAACGAATATTCCCTCTTGCATTTTTTGATATAATGGTGCACCTACCTATTCACCTCGTATGGGAGGCTAAAGTTGGTGGTCCAATACAATATAGGTGGATGTATCCAATTGAAAGGTAAAGTTTGATTTATCAACTTGTTTAGATTATGTTTTCAATAACTTTTAGTTACATGATTTTTTATTTATGATTAGATATTTGCGTAAGCTCAAGTGTTATGTTCGTAACAAGGCTCAACCTGAAGGGTCCATTGTAGAAGGTTATTTGGCTAACGAGTGTTTGACTTTTTGTTCTCGATATCTTCGTGGGGTGGAAACGAAATTTAATAGACCTGAGAGAAATTAAAGATGTTCAATTTTATTCAAAGATTGGATGTTTCTTTTGAGAAAGAAAATTTTTAAAAAGTACCTAACAAAGGAAGCTCGAAAAGCACATCCGCCTAACAATGTACTAGTGAAGGTATGGGAGAAAATGGTTGACAAATGGATGGATGAAGATTGGCAGGTATTATTCTTACATTATAGTTATCTATTTTTTTTTTCCTATAATACATATTAGTATAATTTAAAATGCTATATGTAGGAACAAAGCCAAAGAAATAAATCTAATCGAGATTCTTTGAAAATGCATCATACGGCAGGTTCAATTCCCATTGCAAAGTATAAATATGAACAAGTATGTATTAAACATTAATGTTTTTGTTTTTATGTTATAACTAGATTAATGTTTTTATTATTATTATTATTATTATTCAACATGGTAAACTCTTATTTTAATTGATTATATGGTTTTAGGTTAAAACAACAGGGGTTGAACCTAGTCCAATTGAGTGTTTTAAAATGTTTCATATGTCAAAGACAAAGGACGGTGAAAAAGAGTGGGCTAGTGAAAGGCAGAAGCTTTGCATGTATGTATAATGTTTTCTATGCAATTTGTTTTCATTTTTTTTTAAAGTGTGTATATAATATGAATGACTATAATGTAGGCAATGTTGGAAGCTAAGAAAGCATCTGCTCAAGATCAAGGTCTTGAAATAGATGAGTTGAATATATATCATGAAGTAGTCGGAGAGGGATCTCGTGGTCGGGTCCTTGGTATGGGTTCGGGTATCAAAGCTAAGGATGTGTATGGTTGTTGTGAAAGAAGTTGTAAGCGTGCAAGAGTTGACAGAACTGAAGAATTGGAGTTAAAGATTAAGAACATGGAAGAAGAATTGCAACAATATAAAGCTATGAAGGATGAGTTGGAACAGCTCAAAGCTACGCAAGAAGAAGTGAAGCAAATGCGTGAGCTCATGAAAGTCATGATGTCTTAATCAAATATACAATTGCCACCTACCACAGTATGCATAATTTTTCCCAGTATTATCCCTTGATATGGTTGTTGAATTACCTTGCTAATTATTCTTCTTCGAAAGGGGAAATAATAGAGTGAGGAGATTTTTAGCTTTTGTTTGACCTTTGTTTTGGTCTTTGTTTTTCTGTTCTCTATTTCTTTCAGGCTTTTGCTTTTGTTTGCCTTTCTTGTCTACTGTGGGGTGTGTGGCTTGTCTTTGCTCTAGTTGTTTTGGTTTCCTGTTTTGTTTGCCCTTGTGGTTAAGAAATGTGATTTTAGGAATATATTTAATGTTCTATAACTCTTTTGTGTTTATATCTCTAATTGTTTGGGAGATAGATTGTCTCTATTCAATTGCTTATTGTTATTAAATTTTGTACAGGCTGATGTTTCATTGAACTGTCCGGACAATGGTGTGGAACAAACAATGCATGATTGATTCAAGTACCCGGAACAGATAGATGAAGCTCTTTAGTTTTTTGTTTTGTGTCATAGAAATGACTGTGATATGCTAGGACTACAACCTTCTTCTATGAATATCTCTTTTGTATATTACATGCAAGTATGCAACTATCATAGCTAGATATTTAAAACCTACTAAATATGTACTCTACTATCATACACTTCTATAATTTGAGTATCTCAAACTTATAGTTTACCAAGATTATTAATTTGTTTGATTTATGTTGAATTTTACTGATAACATAGTTATAAGAATTTTAATTTACAGTTTGTTATTTAAAACAGGTGAAATAAAATGGTTAAATATGAATAAATACAAAGCAGATAAATATAAAATATTATTTTCAACTGACTACCACCGTGGAAAAAAAAGTGTATTTATCAAGAACCTTTTTCGACGGCATTTGACCGTCGAAGAAAAAAATGAAACAAAGCATTTTCGACGGCAAATTACCGTAAAAAAAAAAAAGCATTTTTCGACAATCAAAAGTCCTTCGATATCATCTTTTCCGACAGCTGTGAATAATATTTTCGATCGCATTTTCCTTTTGGTGCAAGATATATTCGATGAACATAAAATTATTATCAACGGCAAGTTGCTGTCGATAATAGGTTTAGTTTCGACGGAAATATTATCGACTGCAAGTGGCGGTCGAAAATAGGTTTATCTTCGACGGTCAGTCGAAAATACAACATTTCCGACGACACTATCAGTGACGGCGTTCGACAGCCGTTTGCCATCGGAAAAGGCTATTTTTTACGGCAAATTGTTATCACCGACCGCTTTTGGCCCTCGGTGATAGCCATTTTTTTGTAGTGTTTGATATTTAGATTTTATAATTCTTTTATAAATTAAGTGTTAGTAATTTTCTCATAATCATGTAGAAAATATATTTGATTCTAAATATATTATTGTTATTTATTTATATCTCAAATATAATTCAAATCGCAACATATATATTTTGTTATGTTAATTGTAATTTTCTCTTATCAAAATTACACTTACTCAATTCTATATTAACTAATTTTATTATATCTTTTAAATATTTTCTCTCTCTCCAAATCTTACTTAATTATCTCACACTAGTACCGTAATACAATGTCATACTTTTGACAAATTATTTATATAGCTTTTGCTCTTTTTTTAACAAAAAATGTGTTGATTTATTAATTAAAACATGTCAAGTAAACATAGTCAGATATTTATGTTTAATTATTAAAAAAATTTATCAAGCATACTTTTATATTTTTTAACAAGTAAAATATTTTTTGGATATTAGAAAAAGACTAGGATAATTTTTAACAGTGAAATTTTATTATCTTAAAAGTTTTTTTATTTTTATTTTTTATAAATGCACAAATTAATAATTTATCTCAATAAAATATTATTATCCATTTAAAATAATTAATGAAAAAAAATTAATATTTTAAAATATAAACAACATTCCACCCCCCCGGGAAGGGGCTCGATCTCTAAATGGATCTACTATAGCGACTTTCGATATGCTTGGGACTACGCCTCTAATGGATTTGGAATCGAGCGAGATGTGAAACGGGTACTAACTTAAACTGCCATAGAACGAAGCTTAGACGTTGCCCATATGCTAGAGATTATGTTGGGTCCGTCCCGAGATGCTCACTACGAGCTCGGGCTAAGCCCTTGCCTTGCTTTTCTCCCGTCACCTCTGGCTTGGCTATCTGCCTTTCCGACCAACTCATATGGTAGTGGGGACATGATTTAGTGGCAGTGGGTGGCAAAGTTGCTTTGTTATTTATTCCATTAGGAACCGTAGATTTTTTGGTACATCACATTCATGCATTTACGATTCATGTGACGGGAAATGTGACTAGAATAAGAGTATCATGCAATACAAGATACTTAAATGTGTACTGTGATTAGAAATCGTTTTCGAAATTGTTGTATTACTTATTATTTACTATATTAATTGTAACAAAATCTTTATTTCATAATTTGATTTTGAGTTGTTAGCCACTTCTATTTTTTCGTCTCTTT
Source organism: Acer yangbiense (assembly GCA_008009225.1). Taxonomy (NCBI): domain Eukaryota; kingdom Viridiplantae; phylum Streptophyta; class Magnoliopsida; order Sapindales; family Sapindaceae; genus Acer; species Acer yangbiense. The sequence goes on from CM017767.1 coordinate 32,670,726, forward strand.
TCCTTTCTTATCCCCCCAGAACATAATCCTGTATCCGTCCCTGGCTGGAAGAACTGTAAGTGGGAAAAGTACAATGATAAGTTACTTTTACAAAGTGATTATGATATAATTTGCTGCAAATTTAATGAATCTTTTTTAAAAACTAAATTATCCCTATTGCTTAGATATAAATACAATTACATCTCATGTTAATTTCATATAAATCAATTTCATTACAAGCACGTTTATCATTATAAGTCATCAATTATCATTGTCTTATTCTTGTTGGTCATTATCGCCGACTTCTCTTCTGATCATTGTTGCTGATAATGTTTTTCTTGTAATTTATTTATAAATGCTATTCAAATTTTATTTTTTCTGAAATTTAAATTGATGAAAGATAAAAATCTAAGAATATCGTGAGGTTTCAGTTTGGTTTAGAGGAATTCAGTTTGACATAAAGAAACCAAAAAAAAAAAAAAATGTATGATTCATTGAACTTTTACAAATATCTACTTTGTTATTCAATACTACTGATGTAATATTAATAGCTAATGGATGTCAAGTCATTAGTGATAAAAAGAGAAAAACAAAGCTATGGAAATATAGTAAAATTTAATAAAAGTATAAATACTAATTTTGACTCCACAGTAATTTCAACAACAGTATTAACTAAACAGTAGACTGATTAACTCTACATTAGATTATTTCTTTTAACACAATTAACTGTAATTATTTTATAAGCTACAACAATACAATCTTATAAAATTCATTTTTATTTTATTTTTTATTTTATTTTATGGAACATTTAACTTCATTCGAGCATATTAAATGTCTTGGATATTTATAATTTTAATTTAATTAACCCTTTAACTTTTCATAGTTTTTTTTATAAAAAAAATCTTAAAATTTATAAGCATTTTTTTTTCTTTTTTAAAGCATTCTAATAATCTAATTATTCTCTCTAATCCGAAAAGTGAAATTTAACACGTAGAATACATGCAGCTGTTACGAACTACGCGTAACCCAAACGTTGGCCAAACTTGCGTTGGCTCTTGCGTTTGCCGATAATAGCGCGGGGGCCGTAGTGTTTTCAAAAACTTCCCAAAAATAAATAAATAAATAAACAACACAACACAAGCATATTCTTTTACTTCCTCAACGCCTGTGTTTTTCTCATTGTAACGGAGAACAAATTTCCCAGATCGCTTTCAGTTTCAGGTAATTTTTACATTTTTTTTTCTTTCTTTCTTTCTTGTCTAAGTAATCAGAAATTTGGAGTTCTTTAAGGTGTTTAGTGTTAGGCTGTTGAGAAAAGTAAAAAAACCAAATACTCCCCGGTTCCATTAGTTCTATGAATTTCTTGAATTTTGATTAATGGGTCCGCCTTTTTGTACTATTTTATTTTATTTTTTTAATTAAAAGGATTATTTAGGGCTGTTTTATATGAATTTTTGTAGGTTTAGAATTTGATTTGAAACAAAACATGGCTTTGTTATTTATTAATAAATTTATATTCGGCTGAAACGACAGAATTTAATTGGAAATTAATTAATAATTTAGAGAAGATGAAGTTTGGAGAAACGTTTATGGAGTATCTGCATGGAGAGCAGGAGAGGTTTTTGCACAAATGCTCTCATGTTGAGTATAAGCGACTCAAGAAGGTTTTAAAGAAATGCAGGACTTGTAAATCATTATCTGAATCTTGCAAATCTGAGCAACAAGGAGACAAGGAGGAAGAGGAGGACTGCATATGTGAATACCAATCTTGCCCAGGTAACTATTTTATTATTTTATTTTTTTATCTTTTAAATAATCAATTTTTACTTCTTGGTGGATTGTTATTCAATAAAATCATTAGGGGGTATAAATGAAATCTTGCATTTCATTGTTCAATCAAGACTGGAAGTATAAATGTAATACTGATATGGGAATATTGGGTTGGGGTGAGCTCCTATTGTTGAATATTTATATGCAATTATAATCTGAAATTCATTTTTGAATTGAAGTTGGTAAGTGAATAGATTTTGCTGTCTTTGAAAGTGATAAAACATGAAATGGATGCTGTGGCGATGATGATGTCAAATGTAGTAGAGTATTGTCAAGTATTTTTGATAGGAATGATAATAGTGTCTGAAAATACAGAGGAAAATCATTGTAGGTTTTAGATAAACTCTTACATATGTTTCGTACTTGTTGAAACTTGTGGGGAACAATCGAAAGGTTTGGGGGAATTCTGGGTACAAAAAAAGAAAATAAAAAAAATTATGTGATGCTCTAATGCTTCCCCCATCAACATCTCTCCCTGTATATGTGAAAATTCAGTGTCTTGGCTTTTGAAGTGTCATTATGTCTAGCTTTAGTTGGAAGAAAAACAATTTTGAGCTGAATATTGGTTTTACTATCTTTCCTTTCCAAAACAACCAATCTTACTAGTTATTTAAAGTTTGTACTGTAAATTAAGCTAACTTTGAAGATTTTTGTAGTGTGTGATCAGATGTTTTTCTCCGAGTTGATGAAGGAAGCTTCAGATATAGCTGGATGCTTTAGTTCTAGAGCTAGAAGTCTCCTACAACTTCATGTTCCTAGTGGAAAGCTGAGATTTTTGTTAGGTGTGCGGCGATGTTTTAAAGATGAACAAGCCTTGAAAGATGAAGGGAGCATGTTAATCGAATACATTACAATGAATGAAATTGCTATTCGTAAAATCCTCAAGAAGTATGATAAAGTATGCAACATTTACTCCGTCTATCTTGTATAGTTTTGCTGACTTGGTTGACATTATCTTATTTAATGCAGAGTTTTCTTAATTTTCCACTGTAGGTACATTGCTCTGTGAATGGAAAGAATTTCAAATCTAAGATGAAGGCTGAACATATAGAGCTTTTGCGATCACCTTGGCTGATGGAATTGGGAGCTTTTCTTTTGAATTTTAATAAATTAGATGGTGGAGAATTCAGTGAGTCTTCTGGTCATTTTTCCTGTGATTTCAATGCTTCACTGTCTGTGATGACGCTGACGCTTGCAAATTCTATAAAGCTAGAATTTGATCTGACCTGTGCTATTTGCTTGGTAAGATCTGTTTCAGTCAATTTAAAAAGCGAAGAAAAGACGACATTCTGTTTAAACTTGTTTTTGGTTATGATATGACAGGATACTGTTTATAATCCGTATGCTTTGAGCTGTGGTCATCTCTTTTGTAAATCATGCGCTTGCTCAGCTGCTTCCGTACTGATGTTCCAAGGCCTTAAAACGGCTAGTCCATATTCGAAGTGTCCAATTTGCCGAGAGGTTTGTGTTCAGCCTTAGAACAAAATGGGGAGAATAATTTAATTGAAAATCCCCTTCACTTTATTTATTTTTTCTTCTCCATGAACACAATATTAACCTTGAATTTAACACTGTTATAGTTTTGCACAATATACTGTTGTCTAATATATAACATGATGCCTAGCCTCCTCTTCTTGCTCATAAGATGCTTTGCCGCATATATTTACCGATTTGTTTCTTTGAAAAGTATAGCTGGTTCTTAAGCATGCAAAGGATTTAGAGTATGTTCAGTGTTTAAATTTCAAAGACAGTATAGGGTATATACAACTGTCACTGATGGATTAGCATTCCATGAGGATGTGATTTTCCCATTACCCATGTTTTACTCCTTTTTTTTGTCAGGCTGAAAATCATGGAAAATTCAAGATTAAGCTTTCTAGGTCAATTTGCTGTGTACATTTATGAGTTTCCACCATCGACATCAATTGGTTGCTATGATGATTAGTCTCTCTTAATGAAACTTGATTCTCTGTTATCGGATTGGCTCCTTCTTTCTCACAATGTTGGTTGCTTTAGGCTATATGATGACTAAGGACAGTTTAGCAATTGCACACCCATAGAAATTTTGAGATAAATCATGTCTCTTGTTCACATTACTCACATCATATCTATTCTGCACCTGGAATCAAAATTCGCTATATAAGCACCTTGTCCTTTACTTTCCTTTGCTTGTCATATATAGGAACCGGCCTTCTATGCATCAATGCCCTGTCCTTATTTAATAGGCATTGTTTTGCTTTAATAATAAATACGAAGCAGCTATAGTTAATGTACGACTATTTTGTGTCATTCCTTAGGGTCAATTACTAAAATGCTCTCCTCATATATAGTGAAGAATATTACTTAAATAAGTTTGTGGCCGTAATATACTTTTTCAATATTGCTAGTTTTCTTTCTTGCGTGGTAAGGTTTCAAGTAGTTATTTTTCCCCATTCGTGCTACTTAAAACTAATATCACTTGAAACAACTTTGTAGAGAGAGATTTGGTAGAGTATTTTCCTATCTTTTCTTTTGAAGTTTATTCTTTTTATATTGAGATACATTTAATTTCTCTAGCATACTTTTAATCAGACGTGACTATTTAATCATAAGTTATATATGGGTTAACTTATCGTGGTTTTTTGTCCTATGATATGCAGGTTGGGGTATATGCAAATGCAATCCACATGCTCGAACTTGATCTCTTACTGAAAAAAAGGTAAGAGAAAAAAAATAATCTGAAAACTCGCATTATTCTTTTGAAAAATAAAATCACCATGTCTGAGTAATACAAATTTTCCAGGTTGACAGAGTATTGGAAGGAGAGGATGTCGGGGGAACGTGCTGAGAGGGTAAAGCAATCTAAGGAATACTGGGATTTACAAACCCAATATGCCATTGGGTATTGATTATCAGGTTTCCTTCTTTAAGAAGAAGAAAAAATGATTCAACTATTTCTTCCATTCAATGCAATGGTAAGTGGTACGTCATATTATGCAAATGAGAGACCCATTTCACCTAGTTTTTTTTTTTTTTTTTTTTTTTGCTGAAATGAATTTTGCTTTCAAAAAAAAGGATCTCCAAGTTATAGACATATAATCGGAATAAATGTAATCCCATTTCTTGTTCAGACGGGAACTTTAGGTGGTTTGCTTCTTGTTTATAGTAAATCAAGCATAACTAATCTTCTTGACATTAAGTATATATGTATATTTTGATAAGAGTAATTCTACCTTGCTCAAATTTGGTGCTTAAATGATGTGGCAACACTCTAGTTCATTCATTTAAATCATGATCTGGTGCTCAAATGATGTGACAACACTCTAATCCATTCATTTAAATCATGCAAATCTAATACAATTTAAATGAATGGACTAAAGTGTTGCCACATCATTTGGGTATCAGATTTGGACACCAAATTTGGACAATGTAGCATTACTCTTTTGATAATTAAGCTCACTATAATTAAAAATCCAAATTTACTTTTGTACATCCAATCTATCATAAACGCTCCTAAGCCAAGTCAGCAAAGCACGACAGTGTTCTTCCATGTAGAAGATCCTATTACCAGGATATTTTATGATGAAAAGGTTTCAGGTAATTTAATGCAATAATTCTTTTCAAAATATCAAATGTAGCAATTATTTTGTCTCCCGCAGACGCATCATTTGCTTTTCAATCACTTAAAGTTAGGGTCGTTTGTTTTTTCCACGTAAAACTTAATAGGTCTGAATCATAATTATTAAGTTGTTTTGTTTGTTTTTTTTTTTTTTTTTTTAAAGTGATCAAACAATTTAAAAATGCAAAAAACAACTTAAAATAAAAAATAAAAAATCTTGACTTTTCACTTAATTGGAAATCACTGAATTGTATTAAATGTAATCCAAAATCTTTTCTTCCAATATTATCCCTCCATATATAACATATTTTTAATTTCATCATAATTATATATTTATATATGGTATAGAAATCTTTATTTTAATATATTGCTTATTTTAAATAGCTTCAAAAATAAAAAAGAACTCTAATCACTTCTCATATTGGTGTTTAATATTAATACTTTATTATGATATTAGGGTGATGTATTTATATATTATTTTTTTAGAGTGTTTTGTGAGACCCTTTTTATTTTTTGAGAAAAAAAAAAACACATTTTCTTTTCTTAGTAAAAATGAAGTTTGTTTGTAATCGAAGAAGAAGATCATGATTGTATGTGTTTATATATAATAATTATTTTTTTATTGTTTTTATTCCATATTACATGTATAATTGTTTAACATGGTATAAATGTAAAATTACTTATTTTCCGACAATTTTACTTTTAAAAAACAAACGTGTTGATAATACATTCAGATGTGAGGAAAAAAACAAACAAACAAACAAACATGTCATTCAAGTTCAGATTTCAATCCTTATTCAGGATTTAGAAAAATTCAGGACTGTTCAGTCTTTAGACAAAAAAACAAACGACCTAGTGTGTTATTTTCTTAAAAAGAAAAGAAAAAAAATTCAAATGTAGCAATTATTATCAAAATAATAATTGCTATGAAATAATTAGGTGTCGTTTTTTTTTTGTTTGAAGATTGAACAGTCCTAAATTTTACAGAATAGTGACTGAAACCTAAATCTGAATGACATGTTTGTTTTTTATTTTTATCACCTCTGAATAGAATGTCAACTTGTTTGTTTTTTAAATATAAAATAGTTTAAAAATAAGTAATTTGATATTTATACCTTTGTTATTATTAATTGTTATATTTTCATTTTATATGATACAAAAAACTAAATAAAAATAATTTAAAAAATTTTAAACCATTTTTATGTAATAATTGCAATAAATTATTCATGATTATGATATGATAAAGAATTATATTTTTAAAGGATAAATAATAATTTAGAAATGATTTTGATTTAAACAAAAATAGAATTGAAGGTTTAACGATGGTGTTGAGAGTTACAATGTGATTAATGTTTTGATGTTTATCATAAGTAATAAGTTAAAAAAATTAATTTGTATAATATAAAATTATGATAAAATTGAAAATATGTTATCTTTGGTAGGATAATCTTGTAAGAAAATATATTAAATGCAATCCAATGATTTGAAATTTAGTTAAGATTTTTTACCTTTTATTTTAATTTTAAGTTGTTTAACTACTAAAAAACAAACAAAACAACTTAATAATTTTAATTCAGACCCATTAAGTTTCAAGTGAAAAAAACAAACGACCCATTAATTATCAATACCCGTATTTATTTGCTATAGTGATTTGGTAATCTGTGAATTTTCCTCTTGGAATTACTTATTCATCCGGAATATTTAATGTCGAAATTTTGGGTATAACAACTTTAAAGTTATAAATATGTAAATGAATAAATGGACATCATAATTGAGGCGACTTATAAATTAACGTGTTAAATGAATGAGTTTTATCGGATAAAACCATAATTTAGAGGGTATTTTTTGAGTTTTACCACCCAAACTCAGACGTCGAGTTCCTATCAATATAAAAAGGTGGTGTCTGAAAGTAGTTGTATCCACAACTCCAAATTCAGTGATGGCATTCCCCACATGGCTCTCTCGCTTACGCTCTTCTTCCAAATCAATTTTCACCCATCTCCGTACAACCCGAAACACTAACATCACCACTTCTCTTCTCGCATCAAATCCCACCTCCAAATCCCAGAAGCCGTTTCGGTTGTTCTCCACCTCTATGCTTCCTTTAGCTCTTGCTGTCTCTGCTGGATCCATCGCCATTCAATCCCAAACTAATCCTTCTCTCTGCGATTCTTCTTCTCATGATTCTCGGTCAGTCACTCTCTCTCTCTATCTCTCTAATCGAATTTATCTGTTCTATATTTAATTAATTATTTATTATTTTGATTGTGGGTTCAGGGTTGTGAGCATTGGTGGCAAAGGAAGCACAGAGTCTGTGGTGAAGGGGACCCATAAGGAAGTTCCACAGGAGCTTGTTGATGAACTCAAGGCCATTTTTAAAGTATGATTTTTATTATATCTATCAATACAAATGTTTTTGAATCTCTTTAAAATGCATTAATTTTTTTATTTTTTATTTGGTTAGATAATCTAGACAAATTGTTCTGATATGATGTTTTGTAAGTTTGAATGTACTGATTAAAGTACAAACTTCATTATTTGTATCTGGTAGGATAACATGACAATGGATTATGATGAGAGGTACTTCCATGGAAAACCACAACACAGCTTTCACAAAGCAGTTAATATCCCTGATATTGTTGTTTTCCCGAGGTGATTGCTTCTTCAATTCACATTTACATTGTTGTTATTTCAATTATGATTCTCAGGTGTAGGATCTCAGATTTATACACCTTTGCCTTTTTAGTTTCGTTCTACATTCTATAAACAAAAAATTGCAATGAGTTTCAATTCTCTATGCAGAGAAATGTTATAAGAAAAAAGTTGGTGGAATTTGATTTGCTTGATAAACTTGTGTGTTAAAAAACTGGAATTTGGAATAAATAAAATTGTAATAATTACATTTTCTCTCTGGTTACCAATGCCCATAAAACAACTGTTTCTGGTCTCACATTGACACTCATTCAACAAGCATTTTCTTGGTTAACCATATTAATTACAATAGTTATTCATATTTGATCCTGAACCGACTGCGCTATTTCTTGAAACTATCTGTGGTTGAGCTGTGAATGTTTGTTTGCGGTTTAACTATCCAATATACATCCTTAAAAATTAGATTAGAAGGTTGCATATGAACCTCATGCACATAGAAGAAAGCCAACAAAGGTAGTTTTAAGAGAGAGCTCATAAAGTTTGTCTGCATTTTTATCCCTAATTCATAATTCTCTGCAAGATGCTTCAAATCAAAGTTTCTGCTTGCAGGTCCGAAGAGGAAGTTTCCAAGATTGCCAAATGTTGTGTCAAACATAAGGTCTGGTTCTTTCCTTTTGTGCAAATTAGTGAAAAATTTGTATAAGTTAAGATTTGTTTCTACAGATTTTTTCATAAAATATTTTGGTTTCCTCTTTTCTTTGGATAGTGTTCAGTATAAGCATTTCAAGTTTGGTGATTGTGGATGATATTGTCTAAGATGTTCTAACTAAAAGTCTAAAACTAAGATTTGACCCCTGTTTAATTGTATAGTTCTTTTTCTTGCTTTACTTGATCGTGTATGAAATTTTGTGCTTCTTAGCAAGTGCTAATTTGGGTTCTATTACATTGTAATCAGGTCCCCATTGTGCCATATGGTGGAGCTACATCAATTGAGGGTCACACCTTATCTCCTAATGGAGGTGTTTGCATTGACATGTCTTTGATGAATGTATGTAATCAATTTCTTTTATTGCATATAATGTGTCATGAGCTTTAATTCATCTAATTGTACATTTCTTCAGTATACAATCTGCTAAAAAAGTATGCAAGATGCAACTCTTTTATAATTGCCTTAAATAAATCATGGCCTAAATTGAAGTTGGCAATTTCTTTATTGGACCGGCATCTTTTGTTGCAAGTCATGCCAGTCGCTTACCTTCCCTTGCGAACAAAGATTATGAGGAAGTCTTGTCATTTAGGTAAAGATGACGTTTGTTACACGTTGAGTAAACATTGCACTTCAATATGGGCTTCTTTTTATCAGATCCGCCTACCACAGTTAAAATTTGAACTTTGGAGTCTTCGTTTTTTCTCCCTGATGTCAAATCATTCTCTTGGGCTAACCTCATTGTTTTTGAGTATTTTGGTTGTCTGTTACAGTGCATACGGTAATTTTAATTGACTAGTTCCTTCTATTTCTGGTCACTTGCTCTGTCTGCTTGGGCCAAAGAATATGCCCCAGCCAGAGAACTGAGTTATATTTACTTTTCAGAGAATTTGGTATCCATTACCTCTGGTGGTTGTTCATTAGTCATTTGTCCTTCACAAAGTGGTATTTGACATTTTGACCAACATGTCCTTGTTGCTCTGTGATATAATTTAATGCAAATAGGATCTTTCAATTTTTTTTTTTTTATCTACGTAAGTAGGTTATGGTTTCTAACTCCTTTTTCTGTAGTCACAAGTCCCAAACCCTAACTCTATGGTGGTATGAAGTAATTTGGATGCTGTGTTCAGATCCAATAAAGTTCTCCATACATGTCTTTGTAGGTTCAATTTCTGGTGCTTTGGAGGGTCCATTAAACTGACAGACTTTCTGGAGAAGATCCAATAATAGGAATTCAATAGGTTGGTTCTTATGTAAATATGTAATGTCATCAGTTTAAATGATTCTTGCTTTATGTTGTGAGGAAAAGTGAATTCTTATTAGATATTTTTTTAACTATGTAGGAAGTTATTGGAAGTTGTTTCTTTGAGAACTAAATTTGTTCTTTTTTCCTTTCTTCGTCTTCTTGTTTTTTTTATTTTTTTATTTTTTTGATCCAATGGTGCAAGTTAAAAATGGTTGAGTCTTCCAATATTTGTTATTGCCTTGACCTGGTTTCTTAATAATCTTATGATGATTATCAATGTGGCTTTTCTTAATAATCTAAATAATACCATTTTAAGCTATTGTTAGTAACCGTTAGACCAAAAGCTTAAGCTATTAAGAAGACTCTCTAACATTCTCCCTCATATGCAACAGTGCAAGACTAACCGGTTTGCTGTGTGGCTCAAGCCCTAATACAAACACATAACAAATTTAGATTATTGAAAATAAATTCAAGTTTCTAGAAATCTCACGCGGTTATTGAAATAAAGGTTTATTTGGTTTACCGGTTGAAACAAGTTTTAAAAAATTAGGATACAAGTTGGAAAAATCTGGTTTCTTTGTATTTCGAATATCAGTAAGTTTGAGATTAAATCTGGAAACTGGATTATAAGTTTTTGGTATTAGTATTTGAGTAAGGTTTCCATTGCGTGTTTTTAGGTACAGTTCACTGAAATCATTTTTTTTTTTTTTTCAGGATTTATGCTGTTCTTTGGATTATATAGTGAAATTTATTTCTGACCACAACCATTATTTAAAAAATAAAAAATAAAAAAAATTCTTTACATCCCTTATTTAAATAAAAAATAAAGAAACATATCTAGATTTGATACCAAACATTTATATGAATTTGTCTTGAAAGTCTTAGGATGTGTAGGTCAAGTTTTTGAAGGCCTATGGAGCTTGTATTCCCCCCAGTGCTGTGGGGCTTTTGGAAAGCCTGACAGCTGCGGCAGGTTTACTCTGGCTTTATTGAGTTACAGTTGGTTATTTTTCTGTTACTCATTTATTCAATTTTAATAAGCGATTTGATCTTAGAATTAATGGTCGCGTCTTTCCAAAGCTCCTTCTTTGGCCGGGCCCCAACATGTCTTTTCTGTTGTACTTAATCTGATCTCACATTTCAGAAATTCTTGGGGAAATTACATTGCAGAATTTTAAGGAAATCTAAGTACTTGAATCTCTAAGCATCTTGGTGAATGAAATTATTCTGATAGTAGAAATCATTTGATTGCTTACCTTTTGCATGTATCAAACAAAATACATGTATTCTATAAATTCTTTCTGCTTTTTAGTTTGTGTTAGGCTAATGTTGGATTTATTGTTCACATCATAGAGTGTCAAAGCATTACATGTTGAGGACATGGATGTGGTAGTTGAGCCTGGGATTGGATGGATGGAGCTCAATGAGTACTTGGAGCCATATGGTCTATTCTTTCCCCTTGATCCTGGTCAGTTTACTACATTCTCCAATTTTAATTAGTTCTATTATTAAGGAGGAATGTTTGTGGATGTCTTTGTTGTTGACTTGTTGTATTTGTTAGCCTCCTCCCTCCTGAAACTGTAAAATAATTAAAGATCAAAATGAAGTCTGAATTTATCAAATGTGTTTGCCTTGGAATAGTGTAGTGTAAGTTGTCACAGTTTCATTTTCAAGTGCTTAAAATTTACTGCGATGATCTATAGACCGTTTCCTTAAGAAATGCTCTCATTTTCTTCTTTGTCATAATCACTTTAGCAATTGAGCTTATGTTCTTCATTTTGACTTGCAGGGCCTGGTGCATCCATTGGGGGTATGTGTGCTACACGCTGCTCTGGTTCTTTAGCTGTGAGGTAATTGCTCTGCTTCATTAGCTGTAATATCTGATCTAGTTCTGAAATTTACATAATTACATCAGGTGTTGTCAACAGGTAAAAAGGAAAGTGATTGTGCAACTTCAAAGTATTAATTGACTGGTGTTGTGATACTATTCTTAATTATTTTGGGTCTTAGAAAAGTTAAACCTAGGACCTGTCCCCAGCCTGGTATAACTTTTTTCACCTGAGAAAATTTTGCTATTTTTAGTGTTGTTGATAGCTTTATTATTTATCTTCTTAGAGTTGGATATTATCAAGGATGTGAAATGAATCAAGTTTAGCACTAGATTCAAAATGCTATGGGAACTAAACTTTCAATTATTCAACTATTTTAAATTTTCTCTCCAAATAGTCCTATATTGTTTCTATTGAATTGCAGTGGTTTGAGTTATTCTTTTTTCACAAGTCTAAATCTCATAAAGAAATTATTAAACAGACCATTCAAATGGTCTGAATGCTATTGGAGCTAATTATTTTTCTTTTAGTATGTAGATATGGAACTATGCGTGATAATGTCATCAATCTAAAGGTTTGTCAAATTCCCTTCTAATGTATGCTTTGGTTATACAAGTGATATGTTCCTCATAATTCGTGCATCTCAGGTAGTTCTTGCCGATGGAGATGTTGTCAAGACAGCTTCTCGTGCTCGAAAAAGTGCTGCAGGGTTTGTTCTCTTAATTTTTTTTTCAATCTAGTCATTTGTGGTTTTTTTTTTTCTTTCTGAAAGCCAGTTTTTTGTTATGGTAAAGTAAATTAATAAGAAATAGAAAGTAGAATGAAGTACTACTTCTAACCAATACATTTGTGAATACAGAAACAACCTTTAGAGGGGTACAATCAGTGTTAGAGTTTTTTTCTATCCTTGGTTTCAACCATGAATTGACCACATCCATGGGTTTGGTCTATGAATGCCCTTTATTTTATTATTTATAATTATTATTTCCTGATATATATTTCAGTGCAACTCTTAATCATTTTTACTAAGTAGCCTAGTCTCATGTAATGTTTATGTTATGAGCCCTTACATGTTTATTTTTTCAGTTAAGGCCTATGTGCATGCAGCTAATATAGATTTTTTTTCTCGTGTGTGTGTATGAGATTAATTTGTTTCTAACTCTTGGTTTCATGATGCATAGAAAATTAGTTGCTAACTCTTGGTTTCATGATGCGTAGAAAATTAGTTGTTTTCAACTTCAGCATAATGCGAACCTTATGAGACTTGATTTTGCTAGGTATGATTTGACCCGCCTGATAATTGGAAGTGAGGGAACCCTGGGTGTAATAACAGAAGTCACTTTGCGGCTTCAGAAAATTCCTCAGCATTCAGTGGTACAATGATCTTTCTGTGTTGGGAAGCAATTCTTTTTATTTGAGGCTGTCTTATATTTTAGTTTCGTTACTTAACTCCTATTCTCAAATTTAATTTTTCACCTTTTATGTGTTTATAAGATGAATGTTTATTGATCGAGTGTAAATGTGTAATTATGTTATAGGTTGCAATGTGTAACTTCCCTACAATCAAGGATGCAGCAGATGTTGCCATTGCCACTATGCTGTCCGGTATACAGGTAGGACTTTATCTGCAAATTTAGTTCCACTTATTCAGTTCCTTCTCAGATTTCTCAAAATTTTGATAAAACTGAATAGGTATCAAGAGTGGAGCTACTGGATGAAATTCAAGTGAGGGCTATCAATAATGCTAATGGGAAGAATTTACCTGAAGTTCCAACTTTGATGTTTGAATTTATAGGCACCGGTGAGATGATATCCCTGTTTTACTTTGACTCATTTATTTGATTTCTAACTTTTGGCTAATTTGAGAAAACATATATCATGCAGCCCATTTATACATTTTTCCTTCATATATTATAAATCTAGCTTATCTTGTATATTTACAGTGTGCAATCTAGTAAGGCAAACTGTAAGGAATCTGATTTTATAGTATTAATATTTCCTGTTCGTAATTGATTTGATTGGGAATTTGGGATTATTTTCCTTACCTTTTTGATATTATTAATATTTGTTTCCTCATCCAAGTTGATTTAGGTTTTGTAGCTCTATAAATTGTAGTCGTTATGGACATTTCATGCAGTCCGTGAATAAAAATACAGTCATTTGACAAATTGGAGGCTGATCCCCTTGAAGAGATCAAACTTTTATTTTCTTGTTTTCTTAATTTTTTTTTGTTAGGAATTAGGTTCTTAACATAAATATATTGCAAATTCTGCTGAATGGACTCTTCACCATGGAGTGCTTCTGCAGGATGTTGTTATGGTTTTCTTATGGTTGCAGAAGACTTCATTCTAACAGAAAATTTTTCACTTTTCTGAAAAGTTTCCATGTTGTATAATGGGTCATACTTAACACTGGTAGTCTGTTATTGAATTTGATGTATCTTTTGACTGCTTTTTTCTGTCTCTCTCTTCCATTTTTTTCCCTTTGCTTACTGTTTTTGACAGGAAACAGAAAACTTTATTCATAGATGAAGAAAATAAGGAGCTATTTCATAAACTTTGTCTTCGCTTGTACCTGTGCAAAATTCTAATATATTGTCTTTACTATTTGTCAGAGGCATATGCACGTGAGCAGACACTGATTGTTCAGAAGATTGTTTCCGAGCACAGTGGCTCAGATTTTATTTTTACAGAAGAACCTGAAGCTAAAAAGGAACTCTGGAAGGTAATATGAATTTGATTACTGTAT